>CM068282.1:16008666-17307239 GCA_034703905.1 Chenopodium berlandieri | reverse complement strand
TAGAAGAAATTTTGTTCATGAGTCCTATAACTAACCTAAACAAGATAGATCATCTAACTTGTTCTGGGAGATCGAGTTTATCATGAACCACCAAATGGATCTTTGACCACTTAAAATTAAGGTCAAAATTCAATACCACCTCCACTCGAGGTGGAAGATCTATTGGTCAAATAAGTTTGCCAATCCAAGGCGAATGTTGGCATTTGAGAACTCCTTAGTACTTTTAAAGAACATAGGAATTCTCTTACAAATGCTCTAACGGCTTTGTCTGTAAGTACACACACAACCCTCAAGGATCTCGTTAGCTTGCATACTATCGAAAAGCCAAAAAATCGATCATTTTTATTAAAGATGATTTGCCTTTAAAAGACACCACCCACAACAACGCACTATCCTTAACTCTGGGGTTCAAGGGATACAACATTCCTCTTACTTTGGTGGACAATGGGTTAGCTGTAAATGTGTGCCCATTACGACCTTCAAACTACATAGGCCTTAATCTAGAAAAAGATTTCCAATCAACAACACAAAGCATTAGGGCCTATGATGATTGAAGCAGATCTGTGTGTGGAACTATTAAGCTACCAATTACCACAGGCCCAATCAAAAAGATTGTTGAATTTCATGTCATGGACATTAAACCTACTATTTAGGTGTTTTTGTCCCTCGGGAGATTTACAGCTTAGAGACTTGTTGCACGCAGCCTGTGCCTAGAAAACAACAGAGACTCCGGGTGTTTGGAGCTCCGCCTCCGACGATCAAGTTAGTGTTTGAGTATGAGTGGGAGAAAGTGCGAAAAAAGAGATGAGATCTTCTCGGATTCAGAGATTAGGTGTTCTCTGATGTGAGAGAATGTAGGGTAGGTGTAATAAATTGCAGATGTCCAAAAAATGGGGTGAATCTCCCTATTTATAGGATCCTTGTAAAACATGTCCCTAATTAGGTCACTCTGACCTAATTCTGCTGGGCTACACCGAATTATGGCTTTCTTTGGATTTGGGCTCTTGAGGGCCACCTTTTTCTCCCGATTTCTAGAAGGGACACATGTCAAATAGAGATAGGTCCAATTCAGACTAATCAGAGTATGACACGTGTCAGTAAATGATTGGCCCTCACTGATGTGACGTGGCGCGCCACGTGGCATCTTTGACACATGTCACTCATCCATGAAAAACAGTAGTCAAATTTTTTTTTTATTTTAATTGTAAAAGTTTAAACTTTCACATTCCGGGGAAATTACCTGGATGCCCCTGTTTTTACCCCTCTATAAATACACGATTTACCCCCTCATTTAGGACGTTTCCAAAACATTCTAGAGAGAGAAAATCAATAATTCTAGAAAGAGAGAGTATGCCTTCTATTTGTGTATGAAAACAAGCTTTGCTCATTTTCCGCCTGCCTCAGCCGGTTTACAACCGCTTGTGCCCTTCACAAGCAAGGTCAACTTCAGCAGCATCTCAATCGATCATCACCGTTTTCCCCCCTTTTAGAGACAAATGTATGGAACCGCCTCTACCCCTTAAGTTAATTTACATTTGTTTAAATTTATTCAATAAATGGACTCATCACTAACATCCATGGCATGGCCGGTCTTCTGGTAGGGCTAAGTCTAGGACTGGGAGTGCCGGCTCTGGGTGCTTGGAGCAATTTTGTACTACTTAACCAGCCATCTATAAGTCTATGCAGGATACGATGGCTAGAACTAAATAGACAGCCACCAGACGGCGTCGAAGAGACGATATTTTTGAAGTGTTGTCTAATTAGAAAAACTCCGGTTTAGGGGTCAGAGAGCAATGAAGGCTCAGGGAAATACTCCCCGTCTAGGATCCCTAGGTTCCCAAGTTACACAATTTTGTATGATAAGGATAGAGACGTTGAGGGGAATGTCTCCCAGATGGATCTTGATGATGCTGGCCCCGAAGATAGAGACGAGGAAGAGTCTGCATCGGGGTCAGCCGGTGAAGAAGGAGACGATGAGAACTCCGCCTCAAGGTCTAGCTCTGAGGATGATAGTGATGCCCCTCTTTCCCCGGTTAAGGACAGTGAGGCTGAATAGAGGAAAAATTGAAAATCAAAGGATGATCCTTTTAAGATCCATATCTCCGCCAAAGACAGGCAGATGATGCTAAAGGGAATTTAAAATTTTGCACAGAAGCGGCCATTGGGAAACGGATGTACTATCCAAGTGCCACCAAAGCTAGGCACTATCTCTTAGAAAGATGACCAGGAGAATGCCAATGCCTACTTTTGATGCTATGAGGCGGCATTCCTAACAGGCCTTCGGTTCCAGCTTCACAATGTTGTGAGGGCCATACTCAGGGGTTATCGATCGCTTAGGCGTCTAGCAGCTCATTCCTAATTCATGGGCCAACATTCTAGGATATGTTGCCGCCTATGAGATGCAAAAGTTGAACCCCAACTGGGAGGCTTTTTCACACATGCACTACCTCAGCCGCAACCCAGGCAGTTGGAGGGCGTGGTACACCTTGACCACCCATTATCAGTATCAAATGACTTTGGACAAGGTGTCCAAATATGACGGTTGTAAGAACCGTTTCTACCTGCTGTCTGCCCCACTCATCGAAAGAACTGGAACTACGCCAGTATAATAAAAAGCCCAACTGGCTGGGTCGCAAATGTGCCCTTCCCCGGATACCTGGGGATGACTATGACACTATCATGGAAACCACGTTTTTTGAGCTCAATCCGGAGACACTCTCAACCGGGGATGTAATTAAGGTTCCTAATAATTGGATTCCCATGTACGCATGGTTATGAGATGAGGCATTCTTATCCGCCTATAGGCTTAGCATGATGTTTCCAAAGCGTATGTCTATTATACATCTAGTGAAATGTCGTTTGTACTATTGTTAGCCAATTATGATTTTGTACTAAGGATGTTTTCATTATTTTTGCAGAAGAAGCTTTGAACATGCTAGCTTACAAGAAGACTCTCAAGCGGTCCTCTACACAAATCCAAAGAGACCTGGCAGAGGCTAGAGCCGCCAAGCTGAAGGGTGAGGTAAAGAACCGCCTAGCCCCTTGATCTTATTTTCCAACAGGCATTGTCGGTTGTATATTTAATACTTCTTCAATGGCAAGGTAGAGAGGCACCTAGGTCCTTTACTAAGAACCTATTCAAACGGGGACGGGATGAGACTGTCTCTTCCCCAACTAAGCCTGGTAAGTCTGCCAAAGCAGCTTCAGGTAAGACGGTCCCCGAGGGCTCTTTTGGGAGGAACTACCTCCGCATCGGGGGGAGGAACGTTACCATTGCAGGTTTTGGAGTGGGCTTTGATATGGTCCCATCCGGCCTATTCGCGCCTGTGGGTAGTGCAATCCCACAAGCTTCTAAAGGTAAATACAATCCCTTCGAATCTCCACCTGAGTTGGAATGGCCGTTGCGAGTGAAATCTCACTCTCAATAGACTTCTTCGTCCGACAGCCAGCATCAAGCTGGTGTCGCCTATATAGCTCACTTACCCCCTTTCACATATGGTGCAGATCAATCCCCCTGATGGCTAGACGTCCAAGCGCATACCAGGTTATGCTGGCGGCTGTCTCTAAGAAGTAGAATGATGCCATCCCGGGCATCGAGACGTTCAATGTTGAACGGATCACTGCACTGTTGTCTGAGGTATACCTGATTCCCCTTTTCTTGAGATAATGATAGTATATCCCGCATGATTGACATTGTTTCTGTCTGTAGGCCATGCTCAGGGTTGATGGAATCAAACGGCCATATGCTTGGAAGAGAGAGGAGGTAAAAAAAGCCACTAGATCAGCTAGGGATTCTCAAGATGTTGTTGAATATCAATGTACAATTAATGAACTTGAAACTAAAGCCGAATTGATGCAACAGGCAGATCAGATCAGGGATCTTTAAAAATCCCTAAATAAGGCCAAGGAGAAGGCCAATACGGCTGAGACAAACCTCAAGAAGGCAGAGGAAGACCTTAAAGCCTTATAGGGTGACTCCCAGGAGAATGTAAATCTCAAGGCAGAGGTTGAGTAGCTGAAGAAGGATGTGGAGCAATTCCAAATAAATATTAAGGCAACAATCAAGGCAGAGCAAAACCGCCTGGTTGCTGAAAATGAAGAGGACTTCGACACCCAGATGAGGATCGCTTCGAATGCTCTCCACCCAAACAAGGATTATGGCATGTGGGCTCTGGCTTTTTAATATGCTGAAAACGTGGTGTATTTAAGAGAAAAAGGAGAGTTGAAGCCCGAGTCCTTCAAAGCCTGGGCAAAATGAGAGCTTAAGGAGCCTGCCAAGGAGCTTCCCCAAGAAGGAGAAGCCATTGAGCTCCAATCTGATGGGGATAATCCCGAGGAGAACTAGGCGGCCCAACATAAGGAGGACCAAGCGGCCCAGCCTCGGCCTTGATTTTTGAGCGGCAGTATGCCAAGTTTTTAAGCTTTTTCCGGCCTGTGTGCTTAGTATTTGTTTATTCTTACCAACTAAGGAGTCGGGTGACAATTTAGTTTTCTTTTTTGTCCCAGATGTTTATCTTGTTTTCACTACTATTCGATTTTTACCGATTTGAATGAAAATTGCCGAGTGAGTCGGCTTGATGAATTGATAATGTTGTTTCAATTTTTGCACTTAATTTCTGCAATTATTATTTTTGAATTTTTGCCTAACTTTTTAGATCATGCGACAATTTAAATAGTATCGGCTACTCTTGCCCCTGGCGGCTGTGTTGTTGGTTTTAGTACTTCTTTGGTTGATTGACTTTGGAAGGTTTGATACTTTAAAGAGTATGGAATGTTCCTAAGTCAATCAATCACAGTAGTGATTTCCCCAAACAAAGTACACAACCGTCCACAGAACCAATAAGTAGTCGTTTTACCCAACTAGGGAGTGGGCTGAATCAAGGCTCATTTTCCCTTTTATGGTATTCGCATTTCATAACTCTTAGTGAACTAGGTGGGAACTTGCCGCCTGTCAGTTAATGGAACAAGGAACATTTTATTCGTCTGTCTGATGGTCTCCAAACAGCTTAAAGGTTGTCTGGGGTGCCTGCAATCCATTGCACTTGGTTCGTGTGCCCCATTGTGGTGACAGGTACAATTTCGTTGAATTTCCTAATAAAGAACTTCAGTTATTAACCGGCTGATGTCTTTTGACATCCGGTCTCTACACTTAACCGTTTATTAGACTATTTTGGTCAGACAACTATGAATTAATCAATTAGGTCGTTCAATCTTTACCGTCTGCATATGCTGGTAGAGCAAACGATAGAATTCCCTCTATGTTGATAACACCCGGAGGGGCATCGCCTGATGCCATACCCATATGGGAGCAACGAATTTATAAAAAAAGTTTACATCCGGCCATTAACCTCAATTTAAAGATCAAGTTAGCTGCTAAGTTTTTAACCTACCTTATTTATTCAATAGACCGTCTGTGATTTCAACAGACAGTAGTGGATTGTTGCACATGTATATATACAAAGCAATTAAGTCAAATCGGAAACAAAAAATAACTTTTCATTGATAGGCTTTTTATTTACAAAAATTTACAAGTCTCAAAAGTAGTACTTTTTTAAGTTGTCTATTTTCCAGCCGGTAGGTGCCATTTCTCACTTCTTCATAGACCCGGTAGGGGCCTTCCTAGTTGGGAGTTAGCTTTCCTTGCTCATTGGCCCTACCGGTTGCCTCTATTTTACGTAACAAAAAGTCCCCAATTTTCAAGCACCGTTTGTACACTCTCTTGTTATAGGCACGAGTCATTCTCAGATGGTAAATATCATGATCCAAGATCAAGAAGCCCACTTAGAAGCTCCGTGGATCAAGAACCAATTGCCCTTATCTTGGAAACTCTTGGTTTCTTTCCATTTTCTTCAAAGCCCGAGTTTGTCACATGCATTACTTAGGAGGTCGCTTGATTGGTGTTTTGGGCCATGTGTTTTGTATCCTTTTATGCTTTCATTTAGCTTGTAATAAAGGCTTAGAGCTAGGTGTTATTACTGCTCTATTTCAGCCGTGTAGAATAGGAGTTTGAAGGGCCTCAATTTCAGCTCATTTAGTGGCATTAAATCAGCCATTATGAGAGGAATGAAGAGGTGCCTTTTCTACTTCTTTTTCTGTTTTGTTTGGCTGGCCTTGTGCGTTGTTTCAGCCACCTTTTTAGCTTCCACATTACTTGTATTACCTTATATATATGAGTAATAAGAATGGAAGAAGGCAGAGTTGAAATATTAAACAAAAACCTTGTGCTTTTCTGATTTGAGTGTGTCTCAATCAAAGAGTCTCCTTATAACTTTGAGTGTGTTCTTGAGTTGTAAGATTAGGGGAAACTTTGAGTGTGTCTCGAGTTTCTAGCCTAAGATCCCAATACCTTGAGTTTGTTCTTGGGTTTTGGTTATTTTCGCAATTTCAAAACGTTTCAAAGGCGAGTTGTTTTCTTTCGAGTCTAATACCTTATCATTATGTTGGAAGGGTGTATTAGACTTACATCATCTGGTATCAGAGCCTAGGTAAGGGTTTTCTTCAAGAAAATCGAGTTTGAAGGCGTTTGGAGCAAAACGGCAGAATTCGATCAGTTTGGAGTTACGGTTTGAGAAGGCTATATCTCCTTCGTTTTCTGTCCAAATTGAGTGATTCCTTTTTTGAATCTGGATATTTTGTTGTTTAGATTACTCACAAAAAATTTCAGATTTTTTGGAATTTTTCTGCTAATAAACTGGGCAGGTTTTTCGCAGCAGCGCAGAAAAGTGGCAAAACCGGGAAGGCAGAATTCAATTGAAGATTTCTCCCTCATCCGAAAAGCTTTTGAGGAGTTTCTTTTTTTCAAATTGGTTGTTTTGATCTGAATTTTCTGAATTTGTAAGCCTTTGAGAGTCTCGAGGCAATTTTCGTTTTGCACTTTGTCTCTAATTTCGGCAGTTTTCACTCATTGTACTTGTAATAGCCTAGCAGAATAGTGGAAATCATGGCTAATGAGGAGCTTGCTAGAATGTTGCAAGTAATCACTGAAAAATTGGAGAGTTTGGAGAAAAAAACAGAAGAAAGTGAGGAGGTGAAGGCTAGGCAAAATTTTAGGATGGATACAATTGCCGATATGGTGTTGCAAACAACTAGAAAACTGAACGAGTTAGAAAATGAGGATGTGGGTAGTGGAAACAACCTTAGGCAATTTGATGAAGATAGGGGGCTTAAGATTGACCTACCAGAGTTTGATGGGGGACATGATAGTGAAGCCTTTCTAGATTGGGTGAGGCAAATTGAAACTGTTTTTGAGTATAAGGGGTTTAATGATAAAAAAAGGTTCAAATTGTCTGTTCTAAAACTCACTAAACTTGCTGCCCTATGGTATGAAAACCTCAAGGCAAATAGAAGAAGAGAGGGAAAAGAAAAAATTGACTCATGGGAGAAATTGAAAAGGAAGATGAGGGAAAAATGGGTAAATAGGGAGTATGAACAAGAGCAATACCTAAAATTAACCCATCTGTCCCAAGAAAACATGAGTGTAGAAGATTACATTAAGGAGTTTGAGAAGTTGTGCTTAATTTGCGATTTACAAGAAAAAGAAACTTTCAAGATAGCTCGTTTTGTTAAAGGTTGTCTAAAGGGATTTGTAGAAAAGTGGAGGTGACTCACTATGCCACTTTTAGTGATGTTTGTAAACTCGCCTTGAAGTATGAGGCACAAGCTAAGGAGGAAAAGGAGAAAGAGAAGCCCAAAACTTCCTCTTTTAAGAGTACTTCGAAATTTACTCCTTTCAACTCTAATGAGAGTACTTTTCAAAGAGAAACTTCTCCAAATAGCTCATCAAGTTCTAAGTTTGATAAAGGGAAAGAAAAGCAAGTAGTTTCCCCTAGTGAGCTTGCAACTAGGAGAAAATGCTTCAAGTGTCATGGTAGGGGTCATATCGCTAGTGAGTGTCCTAGTAAAACTGTTTTGACCGCCACACAATGCGCAATTATGGATGAAGAAGAACAAATGTATAACTTTGTGACTCAAGAAGAAGAGAGTAATGGGGAGGACGACTTTGAAGAAGAGATTTCTCCAGAAAGTGACCATAAATTATTGGTGGTTCGCAAAATCTTACTTGGTGAGCCCCAAGTTGATGGGAGGCAACGAAACAACTTGTTCCACACTAGATGCAAGATAGGTGAAAAAACTTGTAATGTGATTGTGGATAGTGGCGCTCAAATTGATGTGATTTCGTCTGAGGCTGTGAGTAAGTTGAAGCTACCTACTAGGATTCATGATGAGCCTTATAAGCTCAATTGGTTGAATGATGGTACCAACATGAGGGTGAAGAAACAAGCCTTGGTGACTTATTCCATTGGAGGGTTCAAAGATGAGCGTTGGTGTGATATTCTTCCTATGGATGCTTGCCATTTGTTGCTTGGAAGACCGTGGCAATTTGATCATGATTCGGTACACAAATGTAAATCTAATGTGTTTATTGTAACTACCAAAGATGGTAGAAAAGTTAGATTGTTGCCTTTACCTCCAAAAGTTGCTAAGAAAGAAAAAGAGAAAAGCAACTATCTTGTAATTTGTACTAAACTTGAAAATATAGTGGAAGAAATGGGGGAAGGGTATGCTTTGGTTGGGAAGGCCAAAGATGAGATTTGTACTTCTCATAATAACTCATCACCTTTAAATGAGTTGTTAGGAGAATACAAATATGTTTTTCCAGATGACTTGTCCAACAGTCTACCTTCAAATAGGTGTATTGACCATGCAATTCCAAGAGTCCCTTTGCCTCACAATGCTATCTGCCGGCAAATGACACTTAAAGGGGGGAATAAGTGGAAAACGACGTCCAAAACCAAGCAAGGGTTGTATGAGTGGTTGAAAAAGATGCTAAAAAGGGGGTGTGTGCAAGTGAATCATAAAATTGATTTAAAAAGTGCTACTTTCAACATACGAGATTTATCGCCTTATTTAAAAGATGCAAGTTTGGGGTCAAACTTTTTTCAAGAAGGGGAGAATGATCCAAGATCAAGAAGCCCACTTAGAAGCTCCGTGGATCAAGAACCAATTGCCCTTATCTTGGAAACTCTTGGTTTCTTTCCATTTTCTTCAAAGCCCGAGTTTGTCACATGCATTACTTAGGAGGTCGCTTGATTGGTGTTTTGGGCCATGTGTTTTGTATCCTTTTATGCTTTCATTTAGCTTGTAATAAAGGCTTAGAGCTAGGTGTTATTACTGCTCTATTTCAGCCGTGTAGAATAGGAGTTTGAAGGGCCTCAATTTCAGCTCATTTAGTGGCATTAAATCAGCCATTATGAGAGGAATGAAGAGGTGCCTTTTCTACTTCTTTTTCTGTTTTGTTTGGCTGGCCTTGTGCGTTGTTTCAGCCACCTTTTTAGCTTCCACATTACTTGTATTACCTTATATATATGAGTAATAAGAATGGAAGAAGGCAGATGATGTGATTTTTAGTCCGAAAACTAAGCCTCACAAAGATATGAATCTAACCTAATTCTATACAGAAAATTCACCAAGAATTAAGAAAGAAACTTAGATTAATTAATCAAGAATCCACCTAATTAATCAACCTAGATGATTGTTTTAACTAAAACAAACAAAACAGCAAATTGGAATCCACCAATCAAGAATTTAAGTAATCCAACTTAAACAAAAGAATTATTATTATGAATGTATGATTAAACTTGTGTATTATTCGAAGATTACAACCCTATATTTATAGACTCAATCAACTATCCTAATCCTATTAGAATTCTGATTTCCTAACCAATCCCACGGAAATCATTATCCTACTTACTCTAACTAATCTTAAGATAAAACTTGCCTATTTTATCCTAACTCAAGCTTGCACTCCAAGCTTAGACTAAAAACAATTCCTAATGTAATTAGAAATCCTTTTTGACTAAAACAATTCCTAATGTAATTAGAAATCCTTTTTGACGCCTACTAGACTAAAACAATTCCTAATGCAATTAGAAATCCTAAATGCTTAAAACAAGAAAAACCCTTTCAAGTGAAAGGTAAAAACTTGTAAGCAAAAACCTAAGTAAAGACTCACAAAATAAAACTAAGGAAAAGAAATCATTCTTAAACAAAACGCCTAAACACCACTTCACGCGCCACCACTTGTGACACGCGCCACACCACCTTGTGGCTGGGCTCAGTCCGGTGCCGGTGGACAGGAGCGTGGGACCCATCTCGGCGCGTGGCCGCCTGTATCGTCGCCGGAAGTGAACTGCGCAACTTCTTCGTTCTTGGAAATCATGGTTCTTTCTTTCCAATTTAAGCTATTGAACCTTTTCTTGATTATTTCCTTGTTTGGGCAACCTATAATGGAGTTGTTTAGACCATCTAAAAGTACATTAGATCCTTCAAAAGAATTAGCTTCTTGATTCGCATCATCCTCCTCTTCTTCAAAAGAATTTGCCCTCAAATTTACTTCATCAAAACAAGTAAAAAGGTTTTCAATAGTATATGTAGAATCTTCATCACCGCTTTCAGTAGACAAGTCTTCTTGGCACTCACCATCTTCATAATTGTCACCTTCTTTAGCAAGAAAACATGTCTTGGGTCCTCTATCGATTTCTTCCTTGAATACTTTTTCTCTTAGAAACAAACTTGAACTACGAGTAACATTTGAGCACTTATTCTGTCCTTTATGAGATAAAGGATGTAGACTTAAACGTTTGTTTCCAACCTCCACAGAGTACACATTAGTCCTTCCATTAAATTTCACAAATCTATCATATTGCCAAGGACGGCCTAATAGTATATGACATGCATCCATAGGACAAACATCACATAAAACTTTATCATGAAATTTACCAATTGAAAAGGATATTAAAGCTTGTTTATTCACCTTGACATCACTCGAATTATTGAGCCAATGAAGCTTGTAAGGGTTTGGATGCTCGATAATTGGCCACTCTAATTTATCTACCAAAGTAGTAGACACTACATTGGTGCAACTTCCCGTGTCTATGATCATATCACACAACCTATCTTTCACCTTGCATCTTGTTAGAAAGATTTTCTCCCTTTGATTGCCCTCAATAGACATAGGTTTTGAGTGTAGTGCTCTCCTTAGGACCAAAATTTGACCATGAGTCTCGGGTTCAATTTCTTCCATGTGTTCCTCCTCTTCTTCAAAGTTTTCTTGATCCTTTTCAACGTCACTACCTTGCTCACACAAAGTCTTTTCTTGCTCCCATTCTTGTGCAGTCATGACCCTTTTTGAAGGACAATCACTTGCAATGTGACCAACACTACCACACTTAAAGCACTTCCTTCCTTCCACAAACTTCTTGTTAGTTTCGAATTTAGTTTTAGAATCTTTGTAATTCGAACTTGAACTACCCTTTTCCACATTAGCTTTCTCAAAAGGTTTGAGAATCCTTTTATAAACGGTTTAGAGAATGAGCTTTTCTTCCCTTTTAATTGTTTTTCAACTTTGATAGCCACTTTACACACATCCTCAAAAGACCAATATTGTTGTAATTCAACTTTTTCAGCAATATTATCATTCAATCCCGAAATAAATCTAGCAATCTTATGTTCAACAATCTCTTCTAAACCACATAGCATGCATAACTTCTCAAACTCAACAATATAATTCTCAACAGTCATAGAATTTTGTTTAAAAGTTTGCATCTTCAGATAGATATCTTGAATATAATCACTAGGAACGAACCTCTTTTTCATGTGCTTCTTGAGTTGCTCCCAAGTTGTGATTTTGTTACGCCCTTCTTTATGCCTCTTCTTTTTCAAATTATCATACCAAAGACTAGCATAACCAGTGAGCTTCAACTCCGCAAGTTTACACTTCTTTCTTTCATCATACTCCTTGTAATCAAAGAGTGTTTCGGCCCTTCTAATCCATTCAAAATATTTCTCTGGTTCATTCATACTCCCATTGAATTCGGGAAGGTCTAACCTAAGGTTTCTATCATCATCTTTAGGTCTATCCCTTCTCCTAGGTCTAGGTGAATCATCACTTGATGAATAATTCTTTCGTGACCTCCTAGGGTTTCTCCTTGGTTGTTCTTCCTCACTTGAACTAGAATTAGGGTTAGAATCACCCCTCTTTGAAGAAGATCCATCACGAGTATCAAGTCTCTTCAATACCTCCTCCAACCTTGCTGCCAATTCGGTGATTTGCCTATCTCTTCTAAGATTTTGCGCTTGTTCTAAGGTTAAACCCCTTGGAACTTGTGGAACCTCTTCGTTACTCATGATTCCTACACAAACCAAGTTAGTCTATGCAAAAATCTTGATTAAAAGATAAAATCTTGATGGAATCTTGAAGCAAACAACAACCGGACTCCCAACCCGTATTCCAGTGAAACAACACCAAAAGTTTAAGGCTGTACAGAGTTCGTTACTCAACCAAATGTTACGAAATTTTAGGTGAAGATAGCTAGACGTTTTTCCAGTCTAATGCAAAAAGAATCACTCAAAAATTCCAAGCCAAACGTTACCAGTTTAAATTCTTCCGAACCTGTGCTCTGATACCAAGATGATGTGATTTTTAGTCCGAAAACTAAGCCTCACAAAGATATGAATCTAACCTAATTCTATACAGAAAATTCACCAAGAATTAAGAAAGAAACTTAGATTAATTAATCAAGAATCCACCTAATTAATCAACCTAGATGATTGTTTTAACTAAAACAAACAAAACAGCAAATTGGAATCCACCAATCAAGAATTTAAGTAATCCAACTTAAACAAAAGAATTATTATTATGAATGTATGATTAAACTTGTGTATTATTCGAAGATTACAACCCTATATTTATAGACTCAATCAACTATCCTAATCCTATTAGAATTCTGATTTCCTAACCAATCCCACGGAAATCATTATCCTACTTACTCTAACTAATCTTAAGATAAAACTTGCCTATTTTATCCTAACTCAAGCTTGCACTCCAAGCTTAGACTAAAAACAATTCCTAATGTAATTAGAAATCCTTTTTGACTAAAAACAATTCCTAATGTAATTAGAAATCCTTTTTGACGCCTACTAGACTAAAACAATTCCTAATGCAATTAGAAATCCTAAATGCTTAAAACAAGAAAAACCCTTTCAAGTGAAAGGTAAAAACTTGTAAGCAAAAACCTAAGTAAAGACTCACAAAATAAAACTAAGGAAAAGAAATCATTCTTAAACAAAACGCCTAAACACCACTTCACGCGCCACCACTTGTGACACGCGCCACACCACCTTGTGGCTGGGCTCAGTCCGGTGCCGGTGGACAGGAGCGTGGGACCCATCTCGGCGCGTGGCCGCCTGTATCGTCGCCGGAAGTGAACTGCGCAACTTCTTCGTTCTTGGAAATCATGGTTCTTTCTTTCCAATTTAAGCTATTGAACCTTTTCTTGATTATTTCCTTGTTTGGGCAACCTATAATGGAGTTGTTTAGACCATCTAAAAGTACATTAGATCCTTCAAAAGAATTAGCTTCTTGATTCGCATCAGCAGAGTTGAAATATTAAACAAAAACCTTGTGCTTTTCTGATTTGAGTGTGTCTCAATCAAAGAGTCTCCTTATAACTTTGAGTGTGTTCTTGAGTTGTAAGATTAGGGGAAACTTTGACTGTGTCTCGAGTTTCTAGCCTAAGATCCCAACTCCTTGAGTTTGTTCTTGGGTTTTGGTTATTTTCGCAATTTCAAAACGTTTCAAAGGCGAGTTGTTTTCTTTCGAGTCTAATACCTTATCATTATGTTGGAAGGGTGTATTAGACTTACATCATATCATGACGCAAGGCGGCATTGCCCCTACGCTCCAGGAGTGAGTCCAATGCTAGCCGCATGGCCTCCCAGTTTGCCTCTCCATCGTATAGCATGACTTGTAGAGTCGGCTCATAATGCTCGATGGGCAAGACGACTTTTGCACCGTAAACCATGAGAAATGGGGTTTCATCGGTTGCCCCCTTTTTAGTTGTCCGAATGGCCCATAGGAAATGAATTAACTCGTCAGCCCATAAACCACGGGCTCTTTTAATTTTCTTCTTGATATCGTCTAAGATGAGTTTGTTGAAGGCTTTAACTTGGCCGTTTGCATGAGGTCGACCGACTGATGCAAAAAAATGTGAGATCCCTTGATCTCGCAACCAAGTTTTAAGTCGAGGCGTCTCAAATTGAGGTCCATTATCAGACACCATAGACATGGGTACCCCAAACCGGGTGATAATGTTCTTCCAGATGAAGGAGATGACATCCTTTGTCTTGATGCCTTTGACCGCCTCTATTTCCACCTACATGGTTAAATAATCCACATCCACTAGAATATAACGCTTTTCGTTTGGTGCATGCGTATAAGGATGTCCATGCCTCTATTTTTAGCAAACGGTACGAGGTTGTGGATTGCCGTCAGGTTAGTTGCCAGGCGATAGATTAGCTTGCCAAAACTTTGATACTTATCACATTTTTGAACAAACTCCATTGCATCTGACTCAAGAGTGGGCCCAAAATAATGCCGCCAGGACCTGACGGCTAAGGACCTGTCGCTTGCATGAGAGGCGTAGTATCCCGCATGCAATTCTTCAAGAAGTTTGCAGCACGCTTCTTCAACGTAGCTGCCTCCTAGGGTGAATCAGTGACAAGAGGATAATGTAGGTCGTCATCTACCCTTTCCTAAAGCCAAACTAAATTTGTAAACACTCAACCAACCTAATACGAGTATATGGTAAGTCAAGGGTCAAACCCAAAGGAATGACTAGGTGCAAGTTATAGCCTATGTCAAGCTAGTTCGAAGAATGTAGATGGTTATGGTTGGTAACTAAGGTATCGAGAAACTAGATAAATTGAGAAATTCAATATGCTAAACACTAGGGATATAGGCTCCACATCCAAAAGTTTGGTGATATCCTTCTTCACTACCTCTCCCATTTGGGGATGTGGCTTTCGTTACCTCTCAATAGAAGGTAAAGCACCCTGCTCAAGAGTTATGTGATGTGTACATAAAGCGGGGCTTATACCTTTGAGGTCTTCGTTGCACCATTGGTGGTAAGGTATGTACCTTGATTATTGATGGAGGTAGTTTTACCAATGTAGCTTCACAAGTAATGATAGACAAGCTGAAAATAAAAACCGTCCCTAACCCTAAACCTTATGTGATTCAATGGCTAAATCATGGTAAAGGGATTCAAGTAACACAACAAGTCTTGTTATCATTTAGCTGGTAAAACTTATGAGGAAGAATTATGGTGTGATGTTATACCTATGGATGCATGTCATGTTTTACTTGGTAGACCTTGGCTATTTGATAGGCGTGTGATGCATGATGGGTATAAAAACACATATTCCTTCACTAAGGATGGACAGAAAATACTCCTTACCCCTCTAAACCTCAAAAACGGCCACCCCACACCCACACCCCCACTTCCTTTACCACTCTCATAAAATCAGAATTGCATGATTATAAAGCTCACAAAAATTTCATTTTGAGCCAACTTGATACCCTTTCCTAACCGACACAAAAAGAACCACCCCCACTCCTCACCCCTCTTCTCAAAACCTTTTCCCATGTTTTCACCGAAGACATTCCCCATGGCCTACCCCCAAAATGTGACATACAACACAAAATTGATCTTGTTCCCGGACCAATGCTCCCAAACAAACCAGCCTATAGAACCACTCCAAAAGAAACGAAGAGATTAGAAGGCAAGTGGAAGAATTACTGTCCAAGGGTATTATTCGTAAGTCTCTTAGTCCATGTGCTTGTCCTACTTTGATTGTGCCTAAGAAGAATGGAGAGTGGAGAATGTGTGTTGATAGTAGATCAATCAACAAGATCAGTATCATGTACCAGTTTCCTATTCCAAGATTGAATGATTTGCTTGATGATTTGCATGGTTCTAAAGTGTTCTCTAAAATTGATTTGAGAAGTGGCTACCATCAAATTCGAATTTTCAAAGGAGATGAATGGAAGACCGCTTTCAAGACAAAGGAGGGCCTCTATGAGTGGCTTGTGATGCCATTTGGTTTGTCTAATGCACCATCTACATTTATGCGCCTTATGAATCAGGTTATGCAACCTTTCATGGGTAAATTTGTTGTAGTTTATTTTGATGATATTTTGGTGTATAGTAGGGAGGAAGAAGAGCATTCTATGCACTTGCAACAGGTTATTGAAGCCCTTGAATGTGACAAATTGTATGGTAACTTAGAGAAGTGCCATTTCTTCACTTCCCAAGTTATTTTTCTTGGATTTAATGTCTCATCACAAGGCATTGAAGTTGATGAAAAAGAAAGTTGCTGCAATTCGTGAGTGGCCCACGCCACTCATTCAACAAGTACGAAGCTTTCATGGACTTGCTTCTTTCTATAGAATATTTGTGCGGAATTTTAGTACCCTCATGGCACCTATCACCGAGCTAACTAAAAATCAGAAGTTAGTTTGGAATGACAAGGCTCAAAAGGCCTTTGATGAGGTAAAACATCAGCTTACTAGTGTACCTATTCTTGCTTTGCCTAACTTTGATGAAGTTTTTGAAGTTGAATGTGATGCTAGTGGAGTTGGTATTGGTGCTGTTTTGTCACAAGTTAGGCGTCCCCTTGCCTACTTTAGTGAAAAACTCAATGAAGCACAACGGATGTATAACACCTATAATAAGGAGTTCTTTGCTCTTGTTCGTGCTTTGGACCATTGGAGACATTACCTCATTTCCAAGGAGTTCATCCTTCATTTAGATCATGAAGCACTCAAATATCTTCAAAGCCAACAAAAACTCCAACCACGCCATGCCAAATGGGTGGAGTATTTGAAAGCTTTTCATTTTGTGATCAAGCATAGGAGAGGCGCCATGAACAAAGGAGTTGATGTGCTTTCAAGGAGATACACACTCTTGAATTCTTTCAAAGCAAGGATGATTAGTGTTGAAGATGTGAAAGCAAGTTACAAAAATGATCATGATTTTGGTGATTTATTTTTAAAATGTTCTTATCATGCTTACAATGATTATTACATTTTACATGGCTATTTGTTCAAAGGAAACAGGTTGTGCATTCCAAGATCAAGCCTAAGAGAATCTCTTATTAAAGAGTTTCATGAAGGAGGAATGGCGGGACACTTTGGCATAAAGAAGACTACTCTTCTTGTCCAAGAATACTTTCATTGGCCTAGATTGGTCCATGATGTGGAGTTCATTGTGAAGAGATGTGTGATATGTCAAAAGGCCAAGAGTCATAGTCTACCACAAGGCTATCTTTTGCCGTTACCTATTCCACAAGCACCATGGGAGGATATTAGTCTTGATTTTGTTGTGGGACTTCCTATCACCCAACGAAAGAAAGATTCTATAATGGTTGTTGTGGATCGATTTTCTAAAATGGCTCATTTCATTGCTTGTCATTCAACTTATGATTCTACTCATGTTGCTAACTTGTTTTTCAATGAGATTGTTCGTTTGCATGGTGTACCTAAATCCATGGTGAGTGATCGTGATCCAAAATTTCTAAGTCATTTTTGGCTTACATTATGGAGGAAGATGGGCACGAAATTGAACTTTAGCACTTCAAGTCATCCTCAAACAGATGGTCAAACCGAAGTGATTAATAGGAATTTGGGATCCTTGTTGTGGTCTTTGGCTACTAAACGTCCCAAGCAACGGGAAGAGATGCTTCCTCATGCGGAGTTTTCTTACAATTGTGTGCCTAGCAAGACAACAGGTTTGTGTCCTTTTGAAGTGGTGTATGGATTCAATCCGTGCACTCCTATTGATCTCACTCCCATCCCATCACCAAACAAGTTCAGCAATGATGCCGAGGTGCGTGCACAAGAAATCAAGTCTATGCATGAGCAAGTTCGTTCCAAAATTGAACAAGCTAATGCAAAGACAAAGGCCTACTATGACAAGAAAAGAAAGGAGGTCCATTTCCAACCCGGTGACTTAGTTTGGATTCATCTTCGAAAGGAAAGATTTCCTTCCAAAAGGCGGTCCAAGGTTAGTCCTCGTAGTGATGGTCCATTTGCTATTTTTGAAAAGGTGAATGATAATGCTTACAAAGTTGAGTTGCCCGGAGATTATGGTGTTTCTAGCTCCTTTAACCTGGCTGATTTATCACCTTACTATGATGAGTTTGAAGAGTTGCCGAGTTTGAGGGCAAACTCTTTTCAAGAAGGGGGAATGTTGTAGCCAAGCCTAACAACTTGGTTATAGACGTTTCTTTGGTTCAAGATGTAGCATCATGCATTGGTGCTATGCGTTCTATCCATGTGCAGCAAGATATTAAATCCCTTGAATTTCTTGTTGTTCTTATTAACTAGTTTATTCTAGTTCATTTTATGCTTTGAATAAGTTGTAAACTTTAGTCATATTTTAAGTTTGCAAATTAGTTATATTTTTATTAGTTCTTTTTAGCTGATTTTAGTTCGAAAATATAATGTCACATTCACACAAAAGTACAAGTGCAAGATACATCAAGATGGCAGCCATTTAAGCTTGTGAAGAAGCATGGAATCCGAAATTCTTTTACAAGGAATTTCAAAGATTTGACTTGGGAGTTATAATCAGTTTCAAAGAGGAATTACAAGCCTTAACTTCAGCCTTCAAGTGCCTTAAATTCAGCCTTCAAGTGGCCGTTTATTTCAGTCAACATTTGACCAATATGGTCAAGGTTCTAATGTTCAAGAAGATGGTCCGAGTGGTCAAGGCCTTGAGGTCCAAGTTCAAGACAATGCAAGGGAATTATTTCTGTCCAAGTCATTCTTTAGTCCTTTGCACGGTTTTGGTCCGAAAGTTTTTACAAGGGGTTGCACTTCACTTAGTGTAATTAACCTTGTAGGAAGTATCTAGCAAGTGACGGTTTTCCAAGCTCCAAATGCACGTTTAATAAGCGTCGGTTACAAGCTGAATTGGTGGCGGTTTGGGCGTATTTCATGCTAGCCGTTTGTAAGTTACATGGGCTGATTAAAGTGGCGTGATTCATGGCACTTAATGGGCGTGGATTATGGAGTTGGTTGGCTGAACATTTCACCTCATTACTTGGGGGTTACGTGTGGATATTGTTGCTAGAATAAAGGCATTAAAATAGGAGTTACAAAGTTTGAATAAAAGGCGTGAATCAAGGCTTTGAAATGGGGGTTACGAAGATTTGAAAGAGTAGCTGTTTTGGGCGTGTGTGAGATGCTCTTTGGATGCTATTTTGGCTGTTTATTTTCCCTTGTTTCAAGCCTAGTTTTTAGTTCTTTTAAATTAGTTTAATTATGTTTGTAATGGAGTTAAGTGGTGATCCAAGATCAAGAAGCCCACTTAGAAGCTTCATGGATCAAGAACCAGTTGCTCTAGTCTTGGAGACTCTTGGGTTTTACCCATTTTCAAAGAAGGCCGAAATTCTATGTTGCATTTCATGGGTGGATTGAAGATTGGAAAACAGTTGACATAAATCACACTTTGGCTCATTTCACTACTATTTTGGGCGTGTGATTCTTGTTCCATTTACTTCTTATTATTAGCTTAAGTTTTTAACTTTTCTTTGCTGAAAAATAATGCCAAGAGTTGATCTTTGGCTGGTTGTAATAGGAAGAGTTTAACTCTTCATCTTTAGGCTTAATTAGTGCATTTAAAGCTAGCTTGTATTAAGGAAAACCGTGGCTTTTGGCTCTCCATCTTTTGGACGGTTTTCCTTGCCTTTTGGTGTGCTTATTTGCTGCTCCTTTCCTCTATAAAAGGGAGAGCAAACCAAAAATAAAATCAGTTTTGGAGATATACATAAAAACCGTGAGGTTTGTTTAACATTCTTCTTTGTGTTTGTCCAAAGTTTGAGTGTTGTTCCTTATAACTTTGAGTGTGTTCTTGAGTTGTAAGATTAGGGGAAACTTTGAGTGTGTCTCGAGTTTCTAGCCTAAGATCCCAATACCTTGAGTTTGTTCTTGGGTTTTGGTTATTTTCGCAATTCCAAAACGTTTCAAAGGCGAGTTGTTTTCTTTCGAGTCTAATACCTTATCATTATGTTGGAAGGGTGTATTAGACTTACATCATCTGGTATCAGAGCCTAGGTAAGGGTTTTCTTCAAGAAAATCGAGTTTGAAGGCGTTGGAGCAAAACGGCAGAATTCGATCAGTTTGGAGTTACGGTTTGTAAAGGCCATATCTCCTTCATTTTCTGTCCAAATTGAGTGATTCTTTTTTTGAATCTGGATATTTTTTTGTGTAGAATACTCAAAAAAATTTCAGATTTTTTGGATTTTTTCTGCTAATAAACTGGGCAGGTTTTTTCGAAGCAGCGCAGAAAAGAAACAAATCTGGGAAGGCAGAATTCAATTGAAGATTTCTCCCTCATCCGAAAAGCTTTTGAGGAGTTTCTTTTTTTCAAATTGGTTGTTTTGATCTGAATTTTCTGAATTTGTAAGCCTTTGAGAGTCTCGAGGCAATTTTCGTTTTGCACTTTGTCTCTAATTTCGGCAGTTTTCACTCATTGTACTTGTAATAGCCTAGCAAAATAGTGGAAATCATGGCTAGTGAGGAGCTTGCTAGAATGTTGCAAGTAATCACTGAAAAATTGGAGAGTTTGGAGAAAAAAACAGAAGAAAGTGAGGAGGAGAAGGCTAGGCAAAATTCTAGGATGGATACAATTGCCGATATGGTGTTGCAAACAACTAGAAAACTGAACGAGTTAGAAAATGAGGATGTGGGTAGTGGAAACAACCTTAGGCAATTTGATGAAGATAGGGGGCTTAAGATTGACCTACCAGAGTTTGATGGGGGACATGATAGTGAAGCCTTTCTAGATTGGGTGAGGCAAATTGAAACTGTTTTTGAGTATAAGGGGTTTAATGATAAAAAAAGGTTCAAATTGTCTGTTCTAAAACTCACTAAACTTGCTGCCCTATGGTATGAAAACCTCAAGGCAAATAGAAGAAGAGAGGGAAAAGAAAAAATTGACTCATGGGAGAAGTTAAAAAAAAGAATGAGGGATAAATGGGTTAGTAAGGAGTATGAACAAGAGCAATACCTTAAGTTAACCCACCTTTCACAAGACAATGGCATGAGTGTGGAAGAGTACATGAAAGAATTTGAGAAGTTGTGCTTAATTTGCGATTTACAAGAAAAAGAAACTTTCAAGATAGCTCGTTTTGTTAAAGGGTTGTCTAAAGGGATTTGTAGAAAAGTGGAGGTGACTCACTATGCCACTTTTAGTGATGTTTGTAAACTCGCCTTGAAGTATGAGGCACAAGCTAAGGAGGAAAAGGAGAAAGAGAAGCCCAAAACTTCCTCTTTTAAGAGTACTTCGAAATTTACTCCTTTCAACTCTAATGAGAGTACTTTTCAAAGAGAAACTTCTCCAAATAGCTCATCAAGTTCTAAGTTTGATAAAGGGAAAGAAAAGCAAGTAGTTTCCCCTAGTGAGCTTGCAACTAGGAGAAAATGCTTCAAGTGTCATGGTAGGGGTCATATCGCTAGTGAGTGTCCTAGTAAAACTGTTTTGACCGCCACACAATGCGCAATTATGGATGAAGAAGAACAAATGTATAACTTTGTGACTCAAGAAGAAGAGAGTAATGGGGAGGACGACTTTGAAGAAGAGATTTCTCCAGAAAGTGACCATAACTTATTGGTGGTTCGCAAAATCTTACTTGGTGAGCCCCAAGTTGATGGGAGGCAACGAAACAACTTGTTCCACACTAGATGCAAGATAGGTGAAAAAACTTGTAATGTGATTGTGGATAGTGGCGCTCAAATTGATGTGATTTCGTCTGAGGCTGTGAGTAAGTTGAAGCTACCTACTAGGATTCATGATGAGCCTTATAAGCTCAATTGGTTGAATGATGGTACCAACATGAGGGTGAAGAAACAAGCCTTGGTGACTTATTCCATTGGAGGGTTCAAAGGTGAGCGTTGGTGTGATATTCTTCCTATGGATGCTTGCCATTTGTTGCTTGGAAGACCGTGGCAATTTGATCATGATTCGGTACACAAATGTAAATCTAATGTGTTTATTGTAACTACCAAAGATGGTAGAAAAGTTAGATTGTTGCCTTTACCTCCAAAAGTTGCTAAGAAAGAAAAAGAGAAAAGCAACTATCTTGTAATTTGTACTAAACTTGAAAATATAGTGGAAGAAATGGGGAAGGGTATGCTTTGGTTGGGAAGGCCAAAGATGAGATTTGTACTTCTCATAATAACTCATCACCTTTAAATGAGTTGTTAGGAGAATACAAATATGTTTTTCCAGATGACTTGTCCAACAGTCTACCTTCAAATAGGTGTATTGACCATGCAATTCCAAGAGTCCCTTTGCCTCACAATGCTATCTGCCGGCAAATGACACTTAAAGGGGGGAATAAGTGGAAAACGACGTCCAAAACCAAGCAAGGGTTGTATGAGTGGTTGAAAAAGATGCTAAAAAGGGGGTGTGCAAGTGAATCATAAAATTGATTTAAAAAGTGCTACTTTCAACATACGAGATTTATCTCCTTATTTAAAAGATGCAAGTTTGGGGTCAAACTTTTTTCAAGAAGGGGAGAATGATCCAAGATCAAGAAGCCCACTTAGAAGCTTCATGGATCAAGAACCAGTTGCTCTAGTCTTGGAGACTCTTGGGTTTTACCCATTTTCAAAGAAGGCCGAAATTCTATGTTGCATTTCATGGGTGGATTGAAGATTGGAAAACAGTTGACATAAATCACACTTTGGCTCATTTCACTACTATTTTGGGCGTGTGATTCTTGTTCCATTTACTTCTTATTATTAGCTTAAGTTTTTAACTTTTCTTTGCTGAAAAATAATGCCAAGAGTTGATCTTTGGCTGGTTGTAATAGGAAGAGTTTAACTCTTCATCTTTAGGCTTAATTAGTGCAATTAAAGCTAGCTTGTATTAAGGAAAACCGTGGCTTTTGGCTCTCCATCTTTTGGACGGTTTTCCTTGCCTTTTGGTGTGCTTATTTGCTGCTCCTTTCCTCTATAAAAGGGAGAGCAAACCAAAAATAAAATCAGTTTTGGAGATATACATAAAAACCGTGAGGTTTGTTTAACATTCTTCTTTGTGTTTGTCCAAAGTTTGAGTGTTGTTCCTTATAACTTTGAGTGTGTTCTTGAGTTGTAAGATTAGGGGAAACTTTGAGTGTGTCTCGAGTTTCTAGCCTAAGATCCCAATACCTTGAGTTTGTTCTTGGGTTTTGGTTATTTTCGCAATTCCAAAACGTTTCAAAGGCGAGTTGTTTTCTTTCGAGTCTAATACCTTATCATTATGTTGGAAGGGTGTATTAGACTTACATCATCTGGTATCAGAGCCTAGGTAAGGGTTTTCTTCAAGAAAATCGAGTTTGAAGGCGTTGGAGCAAAACGGCAGAATTCGATCAGTTTGGAGTTACGGTTTGTAAAGGCCATATCTCCTTCATTTTCTGTCCAAATTGAGTGATTCTTTTTTTGAATCTGGATATTTTTTTGTGTAGAATACTCAAAAAAAATTTCAGATTTTTTGGATTTTTTCTGCTAATAAACTGGGCAGGTTTTTTCGAAGCAGCGCAGAAAAGAAACAAATCTGGGAAGGCAGAATTCAATTGAAGATTTCTCCCTCATCCGAAAAGCTTTTGAGGAGTTTCTTTTTTTCAAATTGGTTGTTTTGATCTGAATTTTCTGAATTTGTAAGCCTTTGAGAGTCTCGAGGCAATTTTCGTTTTGCACTTTGTCTCTAATTTCGGCAGTTTTCACTCATTGTACTTGTAATAGCCTAGCAAAATAGTGGAAATCATGGCTAGTGAGGAGCTTGCTAGAATGTTGCAAGTAATCACTGAAAAATTGGAGAGTTTGGAGAAAAAAACAGAAGAAAGTGAGGAGGAGAAGGCTAGGCAAAATTCTAGGATGGATACAATTGCCGATATGGTGTTGCAAACAACTAGAAAACTGAACGAGTTAGAAAATGAGGATGTGGGTAGTGGAAACAACCTTAGGCAATTTGATGAAGATAGGGGGCTTAAGATTGACCTACCAGAGTTTGATGGGGGACATGATAGTGAAGCCTTTCTAGATTGGGTGAGGCAAATTGAAACTGTTTTTGAGTATAAGGGGTTTAATGATAAAAAAAGGTTCAAATTGTCTGTTCTAAAACTCACTAAACTTGCTGCCCTATGGTATGAAAACCTCAAGGCAAATAGAAGAAGAGAGGGAAAAGAAAAAATTGACTCATGGGAGAAGTTAAAAAAAGAATGAGGGATAAATGGGTTAGTAAGGAGTATGAACAAGAGCAATACCTTAAGTTAACCCACCTTTCACAAGACAATGGCATGAGTGTGGAAGAGTACATGAAAGAATTTGAGAAGTTGTGCTTAATTTGCGATTTACAAGAAAAAGAAACTTTCAAGATAGCTCGTTTTGTTAAAGGGTTGTCTAAAGGGATTTGTAGAAAAGTGGAGGTGACTCACTATGCCACTTTTAGTGATGTTTGTAAACTCGCCTTGAAGTATGAGGCACAAGCTAAGGAGGAAAAGGAGAAAGAGAAGCCCAAAACTTCCTCTTTTAAGAGTACTTCGAAATTTACTCCTTTCAACTCTAATGAGAGTACTTTTCAAAGAGAAACTTCTCCAAATAGCTCATCAAGTTCTAAGTTTGATAAAGGGAAAGAAAAGCAAGTAGTTTCCCCTAGTGAGCTTGCAACTAGGAGAAAATGCTTCAAGTGTCATGGTAGGGGTCATATCGCTAGTGAGTGTCCTAGTAAAACTGTTTTGACCGCCACACAATGCGCAATTATGGATGAAGAAGAACAAATGTATAACTTTGTGACTCAAGAAGAAGAGAGTAATGGGGAGGACGACTTTGAAGAAGAGATTTCTCCAGAAAGTGACCATAACTTATTGGTGGTTCGCAAAATCTTACTTGGTGAGCCCCAAGTTGATGGGAGGCAACGAAACAACTTGTTCCACACTAGATGCAAGATAGGTGAAAAAACTTGTAATGTGATTGTGGATAGTGGCGCTCAAATTGATGTGATTTCGTCTGAGGCTGTGAGTAAGTTGAAGCTACCTACTAGGATTCATGATGAGCCTTATAAGCTCAATTGGTTGAATGATGGTACCAACATGAGGGTGAAGAAACAAGCCTTGGTGACTTATTCCATTGGAGGGTTCAAAGGTGAGCGTTGGTGTGATATTCTTCCTATGGATGCTTGCCATTTGTTGCTTGGAAGACCGTGGCAATTTGATCATGATTCGGTACACAAATGTAAATCTAATGTGTTTATTGTAACTACCAAAGATGGTAGAAAAGTTAGATTGTTGCCTTTACCTCCAAAAGTTGCTAAGAAAGAAAAAGAGAAAAGCAACTATCTTGTAATTTGTACTAAACTTGAAAATATAGTGGAAGAAATGGGGGAAGGGTATGCTTTGGTTGGGAAGGCCAAAGATGAGATTTGTACTTCTCATAATAACTCATCACCTTTAAATGAGTTGTTAGGAGAATACAAATATGTTTTTCCAGATGACTTGTCCAACAGTCTACCTTCAAATAGGTGTATTGACCATGCAATTCCAAGAGTCCCTTTGCCTCACAATGCTATCTGCCGGCAAATGACACTTAAAGGGGGGAATAAGTGGAAAACGACGTCCAAAACCAAGCAAGGGTTGTATGAGTGGTTGAAAAAGATGCTAAAAAGGGGGTGTGTGCAAGTGAATCATAAAATTGATTTAAAAAGTGCTACTTTCAACATACGAGATTTATCTCCTTATTTAAAAGATGCAAGTTTGGGGTCAAACTTTTTTCAAGAAGGGGAGAATGATCCAAGATCAAGAAGCCCACTTAGAAGCTTCATGGATCAAGAACCAGTTGCTCTAGTCTTGGAGACTCTTGGGTTTTACCCATTTTCAAAGAAGGCCGAAATTCTATGTTGCATTTCATGGGTGGATTGAAGATTGGAAAACAGTTGACATAAATCACACTTTGGCTCATTTCACTACTATTTTGGGCGTGTGATTCTTGTTCCATTTACTTCTTATTATTAGCTTAAGTTTTTAACTTTTCTTTGCTGAAAAATAATGCCAAGAGTTGATCTTTGGCTGGTTGTAATAGGAAGAGTTTAACTCTTCATCTTTAGGCTTAATTTGTGCATTTAAAGCTAGCTTGTATTAAGGAAAACCGTGGCTTTTGGCTCTCCATCTTTTGGACGGTTTTCCTTGCCTTTTGGTGTGCTTATTTGCTGCTCCTTTCCTCTATAAAAGGGAGAGCAAACCAAAAATAAAATCAGTTTTGGAGATATACATAAAAACCGTGAGGTTTGTTTAACATTCTTCTTTGTGTTTGTCCAAAGTTTGAGTGTTGTTCCTTATAACTTTGAGTGTGTTCTTGAGTTGTAAGATTAGGGGAAACTTTGAGTGTGTCTCGAGTTTCTAGCCTAAGATCCCAATACCTTGAGTTTGTTCTTGGGTTTTGGTTATTTTCGCAATTCCAAAACGTTTCAAAGGCGAGTTGTTTTCTTTCGAGTCTAATACCTTATCATTATGTTGGAAGGGTGTATTAGACTTACATCAAGTGGGACGTGTATTAACCACTTATTTCCTTAGTTAATTTCGTTTTGTTTATTTCTTTTTGTTAATTAAAGTAGGCAAAGTGAAAAGGTTGTATGGATGCTATAAATAGCATACTTTGAATGAATGAAAAGAGATCGAAGAATATTTGCCCAAAACGTGTGTTTTGATAATTGAAGTGACTTGTGTTTAGTTCACTTTGTTTTCCAAATTTGAGTATCCGAATTTGAAGAGTGTTAGTTTTGGTGAGAGTTCCCAAGATTAAAACTTGTAGTTTACGATTTGGTGAGAGTTCCCTTATCTAAACTATCCCAAGCAAACGAGTGAGAGTTCCTCTTTGCTATATCCTTAGCTTTGGGTGAGTGTTCCCCTAACTAAACTGATCTCGTGACAATTGAAACTTAAAACCATTTGACCTTCTGTTAACTTATCATTGTCGTAACAAGATTTCTCATCTTGTTTACACATCAACATTAGAGCATCTAAAGCCTTAAATTCAGCCTTCAAGTGGCCGTTTATTTCAGTCAACATTGGAGCATCTAAAGGGCGTCCAAGTACATCCTTGTCCACATACATTCAAGCTTATTTCAAGGCTTGAAACAAGGAGGAGTTACACTTCTTTGATGTTTGAATTTGGGCGTGAATATTGGAGGAAATACATCTCCAAATTGCTGCTTTGTTGGGCGTGAATCAAGGGGAAGTTACAATCTTTTATTTCTGATTTTATTTCAGCCATAATTTGGAGGTTACAAACCACCATTTTCTCTTTGATGTATCTAGTCAAATAACGCTTCTTTTATTAATGTATCTAGACAACAAAAAGCTGATTTGTACTTAGCTTAGGCGTGTAACTAGTGAGCTAAACAGCCACTTAAGTTAGCTTGTACTTAAGGATGCTTGTTTACTATAAATAACAAGCAAATGTGAAAGAAAAAATCAGATTACTCAAACAAAAATACTTGTCTTACATTCGTTTCTTGGATTAGAAACAAAAACCTGAAATTCTTGGACTTGGAATTTCGTTTCCTTTGCTTAGTTAGCTAGTTTAGGATACTAGTTGGCTTGTGATCTTAGGAATCCAAAACGTTTCTTAGTGGTGTGACTTTATCTAAGAAGCCTTTGGTTCTTTAGCCTTAACTATCCCTTGGTTTATCCCTTGTGTATTTCGAGTGTTACTCCAAATATACAACACCTTGTCGGATAAATTGACATACGCGTTCAACTGGGGGAGAAAGGGAAAGCTCGACACATGGTCGTCCGATTCCTGGTTGTTAAAGAGATGATTGCCTACAACATTATTCTCAGCCGACCCACTCTGAATGAGAGCAAGGCCGTCATCATCCCAGCTCTCATGCTTCTAAAGTGTGAAAGGGATGATGGCTCTGTTGGCTCCCTCAACGGGGATCAGACGACGGCGAGAGCGTGCTATCTCTCAGACTAGCATCCTCCTCCTGGTGTGATACGCCTTGGTTAATCTTTTGGGAAGTTCTGAAAAAAGGAAGTATACATGAGGAACCCATTGGAATTCTTGACCGAAGCTCTACCTGGATGGATGACATCCGCGCTTACTTGACAGATGGCAAGCTTCCTAATTCACCATGGGTAGTAGCCGTCATGAAAAAGCGAGTTGAAAACTTTGAGATAAAAATGGAGAACTCATCAAAGCAGGTTTTGTGAAGCCTCTACTGAAGTGTGTTACCCCTGAGAAATGGAAGGAAGTTCTCGAAGATTTGCATGCGGGATACTGCGCCTCTCACGCAGGCGGCAGATCATTAGCCATTAGAGCCATGTGGCATTACTTCGGGCCTACTCTAGAGTTTGAATGCCATGAAGATGGTAAAAAAATGCGACATGCGTAAAAAATTTGGCAAGCTAATCCATCGTCCAGCTACTGACCTACGACAATCCACAACCTAGTCCAATTTGCTATATGTGGCTGGGACATTCTAGATCCTTACACACCTACTCCAGGCGGAAAGCGCTATATCTTAGTGGTTGTGGATAACTTCACCAAGTGGGTGGAGGTGGAGGCGTTAAAAAACATCAAGACCAAGGATGTCATTTCTTTCATATGGAAGAACATTATCACTCGGTTTGGGGTATCTATGTCTATGGTGTTTGATAACGACCCTTAGTTTGATACGCCTCAACTTAAAACTTGGTTGGGAGATCAAGGGATCTTAAATTATTTTGCATCAGTCGGCCGACCCCTAGCAAACGGCCAAGTTGAAGCCTTCAACAAACTCATCTCAAACGGCATCAAAAGGAAAATTGAAAGAGCCGGAAGTTTATGGGCTGAGGAATTAATTCATGTCCTATGGGCCATCCGAACAACTACAAAGGGGGCAACAGGTGAAACCCCATTTCTCATGGTTTACGTTGCTGAAGCCGTCTTGCCTATCGAGCTTATGAGCGGACTCTACGAGTCATGCTATACAATGAAGAGGAAAACTAGGAAGCCATGCGGCTAGCATTGGACTCACTCCCAAAGCGCAAGGGCAATGCCGCCTTGCGTCATGAGATTTACCATATGAGAATGACTCGTGCCTACAACAAGAAAGTACACAAGCGCCCTTTAAAAGTTGGGAACTTTGTGTTACGAAAAATGGAGGCAACCGGTAGGGCAAATGAGCTTAGAAAGTTGACTCCTAATTGGGAAAACCCCTACAGAATTTATGAGGAAGTAAGAGACGACACCTACCGCCTAGAGACACCAGACGGTAGGCGACTGCCCAGAACTTAGAATGTAGACAACCTCAAAAAGTACTACTTCTAAGTGTTGTAAATATTTGTAAATAGAAAGCTTATCAATGAAAAGCTGTTTTTTGTTTCCAAATTATTTTATCTATTCTTTTATATACATGCGTCATATCATATGTGCCGCCTGTTTAATTTACAGACGGTACACCTTCAACTAATAACTTAAAAATTGAAATTGGAAGTTAACTACTAACTTACAAGTAATGTGAGGCCAATGGCCAGATAATAAGCTAAGCACAAAAATGTTTAGTCGCTATACAATCGTATTTTAAAAAGAGATATGAGGCCAATGGACGGATGGTTACCCATTTTATAAATTCGCCTGCTCCAATGTGAAATATGGCATCCGGCGACGCCCCACCAGGTGTTATCGTCTGCTCTACCACCACATACAGACGGCAAAAAGTGAACGACCTAAATTCTCAACTCATAGCTGCCTGACCAGGGTAACTTAAAGAATGACTAAGACTTTGTAAGCCGGATGTTTGACACATCAATCGACAGTCGACCGAAGTTCTAACTTAGATTACCTCGTGAAATTATACAATTCCTCCCAGCAGGGGCAAACAGACATTGTGTATAATTAGATTATGGCCACTAACTTACACGGCTGGTTTTAAAATTGGTCCAAGTAGGATAACTAAGTCTCAGAAACCCATTTGAAGTGGGGAGAGCACATAAGGCCTATAGAACCACCTGCTATTGTATAGAGGATTAGTAGGCGGACAAGTAAAAACTTTACTTCCTAATTCAAGCAACTTGTAATATTTGTAGCATGACCACTCATCCAGACCCATTTAAAATTGGGTAGGCGCAAAAGGCCCCCTGGAAAATATAGGATCGCCTGTTACTGTAAAAGAAGAATCCCAAGTGGACCAATGCCAAATTTCCATTCTAGTTTATGCAATTTGTAATACTTGTTCCATGAACTGCCATCCGACCAAGGCAAAAAGGTCTAATGATCGCCTGCAATAAGCGTCGGCTGCTCGATTGGCTGACTGCGCGCTTGGCTTGGGGCGATCACATTAGTGATTGATTGACTCAAAAATCAGTCATCCCCCATCCGACATCGCACATTTTCAAGTTAATCAACCAACTTGTAAATCAAAGTGCACAGCCGCCCAAGGGCAAAACCATCCGGTATACCATCAAAACACAAAATTCAAATTTTAAAAAATAAAACACTAGTGTTTGAAACCAAACGTAAGCATTAAAAACCGACCTACTGATCGGATGATTCAACATGAAAAGGTGACCCCTTGGCCAGTCAAATTGTTAACCGACTAAACAGCCGGTGAAAGTAAGAAAAAAGAAATTGTTGATTAACCCAACTCCACAATCGGTAAAGAAACAAGAGATACTCGGCACGCAGGCCAGAAATGTATTTGAAGTGGGCATTCGGCCGTAGAGAAACATTAAATTTAATCAACTTCGAGAGAGGACTCGACTTCATTTTCATCCGCCATTTCATCATTGGTCGGATGTTCTCTATCGCCCTCCTTAGCCTCGCCGTCATTTTGGATCGCCTTGCCGCAATCTGCCCCTTGGCCCGCCTTAGTATCCAGCTCCTCCGTAGCTTACTCAAAACGATATTCCCAAATGGAGTAACCGTCCTTGGGAAAGAGAGCCTTCCACGCCATCTTCATGCAAGTGACACAATCGTCCTCATTTTCCTTAATGAGATGCTTCCTCTCCTCCTCTACCCTAGCGGCCCATTCGGATGTGAGTTGCTTTTCTTGGTTGGCTAGCTTGTGTTTCAGCTTCTCATTCTGGCTCTTGAGACTATCTGTCTCTTTGCCAACATCCTGAAGCTCTTCAACTTTTTCTTTAGCCGCCTTCAGCTCAGTTTTCAGCTCAGTCACCCTCTTCTAGGCCGCCTTCAAATCTTTCTTCACTTACAAGTTCGTAGTCGCCTGTAAGTATAGGATATCTTGAGTGAACAACTCAGTCTTATTTACGTTAGACATGGCTTTGCCAAGATTGGAAGTGACCCTTAAGGTGGCAACCCTTACCTCTTTCTGCTTGTCGTTGAATGGTTTTTTAAGACCATTAACTCGTAGGATGGCCTGCATCCGACCAAAAGAAAAGGACTGTTAGTATACAATCGGCAAAGGCAAAAATTAGAAAATAACTTGAGAAAATACCTCTGCCTAATTTGCAAGGATGACATCAAAGTTCAAGGAGCTGACTCCATTAATAGAGTCGTGCTAATCAGCAGAGACGACGACGATCAAATCTTTTGCAATCCGCTTCACATCCGACGCCTAGGGAGCATCTGTACAATCAATAGTTGGTGAGAGGCTAGCATAGATCTGGCCAATAGACCAGCTGGTTTCAAAATTGGTTGGCAAATGACTATAAGTCTTAACCCTACAAGGAAAAGGATCAAAGGTGGAGGTACCTGGGATAACGACAAGATCCTGGGCTTTTTTGTCCCTCCACTTGTTGGAAAGATCGCCTGGAGAGTTGGTAACCCCAGTTGGAGGCTTGTCCCTAGTCAACTTGGACTCCTTCGCCTGCTTCAGAGCAGCCATGGCAGTCGGCGATTTGTCGCTTGTAGAAGGATGGGATCCGGATTGGCTTGCAGATGGCTTGTAAGCAACCGTCTTTCTCCTCTTGGTCGACGTCGGATCCTCATCCGGAGCTGGCTGCTTAGGGGGCTTTAACCCAAGTGTTGGTAGCACGGGCGGCTTCACCGACCCTTCCTGAAAAAAGCATAACTTTGAAATGAGAAATTTGAAAAAGGTCAATAGCAAGTAGACGGATGTAGAGAAACTTACATGCTCAAGCTGCTCCTTTTTCAACATTTTGTTCTTATGCTTACCCATGTGGCGGTAAGCTGAGGCGTTGCCTCCTGGTTTCTTGTTCTAGTCTAACTGAGACATGACTTCTTTTGCAAAAGGCCGAATGAGATGTTAGTAAAAAAAAAAAAAAAAAAAAAAGCAAACAAATAAGCTACGGAAAAGACTCATGCGGCTGCCCACCTCTTCCCTTCTCACAACTAAGTCCACAGGCGGCCAGATAGAAGGGATTAGTTAGCCAGCTAAACACTAGGATATAATTTTTATGGATTATCTCCTTCCCAGTTCCCCCCTTAACAGTTTTTACTTCAACTTTTAAAAGCCCAGGCGTCAAAATCTGATCCCAGCCTTCATCAGATAAAGGCGAAAGGATGGCTTTTGGACCCAGCAGATAGGGGTTTTGGTTCCAAGAATTGAATTTTTTTTGTAAAGGATGGTGTCAGGGGAGGAGATGATGTAAAACTTGTTTCTCCAATCTTTCCAGTTATTTTCCTTCCCCAAAGTCTTCATGTAACCTTTGTTACATGACAATGTGAACCATCCAAGGCCGGCTGATTAGGGAGCTTTGCTTAGGTAATGCATATGAGCTAAGGCCTAAAAGCTAGGCTCAACGTCCTGCATCCTACAGGCGGCTACAAACCCTAAAATATTAACCCAAAAATTGGGTGCTAGTTGCCAACCCCCAGGCGGTACCCATCCAAGATCCTTTCAATAGCCGGATCCAATGGTAATCTAAGGCCCGCTTGTATTGTTGCCGCATAGCACCCAAAGCATGAATCCCCAAAGCTCTCATCAAGCAGCAAGACGACTGCGTCGTTAAGGGCAGGGACGTTTATTTTGTAGCCGGCTCCCATGACATAGATGTCCCTGAAATCTTCTAAGTTTTCCTCATGGTTGTTTGGGTAGATGCGGGTATATGGGTGAAGTATGGAGTGAACTTCTCTTGAAGGGAAGAATAAGTTTCTTTCTGGCCACGCTCTACAGAGGCGGCCTCTTCTCCGGATGCTTCTTCAGCATTCACAGGTGGCTCCTCCTCACTTCTAAAACCACATGTGTTAGCATCCAATTGAGATGAGCTGTCTTTAGAGTCGGATGCCTCATCGCTTAAATCATTTTCTGGTTCATTCAGAATCGAGTCATACGACGTCATTGGGACGCCTGATAGATAGCAGGAGACTTCGAACCTGGGTACCCTGATAGGACTCTCGTCCTCGTCATCACTAGCGGCCGAGCTGTCCTTTTTATTCTAGCCATAGTGTCCTGCACAGACACAGACGGATTTGTTGGCAAGAGCATTCAAGACAGGCGGCACCCCTAGTTCTAGATTCAGCCGTCCCAGGTGACCGGCTGACAGCTATCCTAGGCCGTTCCATGTGTGTTTATGATACCATTTCTAAGGAAACAAACATAGGAGAAATAAAAATAAAATGAAAAGAGAAAAAGAGCAGGCGGTTACCTTGAAAAGGTACTGCTGATAGTTGATCGAGATAACTGGGTCAAGCGGCAGGCTGAGCGTTCTTTTAAGAAAAATTCAAAGATTCTCTCAGATTCATTCAAAGATTTTTTGTAAATAAGCGAAAATGAGAGGGGCAAATGCATATTTATTAAGGGGTAATTCTAGGGGCTCCATGGTAATATTCATAGGAGGTGAACAGTAAAATCTGATATACCAGTTGTTCAGTGACAAGTGTCACAGATGTCACGTGGCATGCCACATCACATTTTTGAGGGGAAAATGTTTTGGGGAAAATTACCCCGCCACGTAGACTGCTTAAAAAAGACACGTGTCCACCCATAATTGGTTCCAAAGGAGCCAATAACTGCATGACACATGGAATCCACTGTCAAGAGAAGGAAATGGCGGCCTTCATATGTCCAATTCCCGAAAAGCCACCAAAAGAGCGGACAGCCCACAAAATCTAGGTCAAATGACCTACGTAAGGGAACACTTTTCCAAAATAACCCTATAAATAGGGAGATTTCACCCATTTGTGGGAAAATTGATTTTATTGCAATATCACTGACATTTTCTTACATTAGAGAAATCTCATGGTCTTGGAATCCGAGAAAATCTCACATTTACCTTTTTCCACACTTTTACTTAGTCCATCACGTTCTAGATTTATTGTCGGAGGCGAAGCTCCAACTACCCGGAGTTTCCGTTTTTTAACAGGTACAGGTGCTTCCCGACCAGTCTTCGAGTCGTAACTCTCCTGAGGGACAAAAACACCCAAAACAAAATTCGTTCTCCTATGTTAATGGACAACTATCCTTAGGCATAAAGCCTATACTGTCCGCTTATTATTCCTCAATAAAAACGGCTGAGTCTGGGAATTAGGCGGACGAAATCTGACTCGTCATCTTTATAGAGGGGAGATCGAACACCCAGGTTTTTAGGATGGGAATTTACGCTTTGCGGACGTGGTTTTCTACTCGATCATGTCGTTTAGACGTTTGTCTCTTTTTCCGTATGAGTTAACAAAGGTTCTTTTTTAACCTTTTTGAATTTTAGGTTAAATTTTTCAAATAATAACTGTTTGAACTTGAAGGTGGGAAAGATTAATTTACCATTTTGCCCCCATAAAATTTTCCTATAAATAGAAATGGTTTGACCTCATTTTGACACTTTTGAACTTTGCGAATTATAGAGAGAAGTTAGAGCTTTTTAGAGAGAGAAAGTGATTTCCTTTGAATCTTCAAGAGCTCTGCCGTTCTCTTGAGTTTTCCGGCTAGAGTTTGAGGTTTCTAACCACCATCAAGAACTTTCTACACGGACAGAGGTAGGCTGACTGCTTTCATCCTTTTACTCTTATTTCCTTTTCTTTTCTCCTTTTTTTTTAAAAAAAAATGGCTCTACACTCGTCTTCGTCCGTTTCTCCTCATGAGGTCGGCCGTTCGCCTAGGAATGAGGAGTCTAGAGAGGACGGAGACGAGTTGTCTCCTTCATGGAGTGGGTCCATTGCTAGTGTGTACTAACTCTTATCAATCTCTTCTTCTCTGTCCCTGCAGTTAGACGGTATTCTAGTTCATCCTAGGGTCCCTTATGACCCGTACAATGTTAACTCCCAAACTGACACAGCTACTGATACCGCCTCTACTGGAGGTACTGAATGCTCGGTGGTCGAAGTGACCGCCTCCCTCGAAAAGAGCGCCAAAGGACTCGGGACGACTCTTCTCCCAAGGGTGCATCGGGGTAAACCCCAGAGCTAAGGTATCCACAATATGCCAATACGGTCATGGGTCCGGCTGAGTTGATATCTCAGGAGAGACATCCTTTCTCTTCTATAGCGGACAGGGGCTGGATCGTCTGCCCCATTTTCTAAACCACCCTATCTCTAACATAGCAGGTCGGACAGGTCTACGACTGGGGTAATCATCAATGAACTGTCCGCCCTGCCACCTCACAACAACCCTTCTTCAAGAAATCGGGCGGCCGCTGCAAAGGATAAGGGCAAAGGTCCCTTAGTTCTTAAGGATGCGGCTATCTCTGGGGGCAGCCATGGATCCATAAGCAGAAGCTCGGCCAAGGCTACCGAGTTTGACAGAGTTTTGTCCTCTAAATTTGGAGCTGCTCCTCACCCTAGGGAAGAGGAGGCAGAGAACATGGCTGATGGTGAGAACGCGACTGAGGACGAGGCAGCGGCCGAGGAGGTCGTTGCCAATATTGATACATTCAAGGAACCATACGCCTATACGGTTGGTAGCACGGCCTTGGGCTACCTAAATGAAGGCCTTGATGAGTACAAGGCATTTCTCAAGTTGGGAGAAGGATTTGAACTTGTGGCCTCGAAAAGGTCTCTTTCTGTGGCCGCCTAGGAAGATGAGCGGATGTGCTGCAGATCATTCAGCATTTACCGAGCCGCCCTAGACGTTGGACTCCGTTTCCCCCTTCACCCCTTTATTAGTACAGTCTTGGATGGGTACGATATTGCTCTCTTCTACCTGGTGCCAAATAGCTGGGTAAACATATTTGGGTATTTGGTGACGTGCATTTGGAAAGGCTTTAAGCCGGATTTTCCTATTTTCTACGAGATGCACACAATGATTCGCCTAGAGAAGCACACGGACAGTTGGTTCATACTCAGCACCACCAAGGATTATATGGTGGTGATGGACCGTGTGTCAAAGTGGCGAGACTGGAAGAACCGATTCTACCGCATCAAAACAGAGGACGCGGAGTTAAATCTGCGAATGAATCGGTTCAATGCCAAGCCGATCCAGCTCGGCCAAGGGGATTATAAACCATAAAAACCCCCCGTCCACCCAGACCAATCTCACCAACTTGAATACTATAAGGTCAAGAGGGTTAGGCGGGAAGGCAAATTGGTGGTCGTGCCCCAGATCTAGATCCCCTAGGCCGTCTGACTTCGGGACCCAATTTTCATGTTTTCATGCGGCCAGTACACGAACCTTCGCCAATGTGGGGCTTCAGTTCTTTCTAACGTCCAAATTCTTCTCTCCTTGGAAATTATTATAATTGTTGGTCAAATTTTTATTTTTGCAGAGGAGGCGTATGCTATGTTGGACAAGGAGCAGAAGGGGGAGATTGACATTTCCGAGATTGATCTTGCTCGGTACAAGGCTCGGCAACGAGCGTACGAGAAGATCAAGGAGGTACAGACTATTATCTTTTTATATCCTCTGTCGTGCTGGTATGTTGGGGGGAGACTCCTTCCCGTTTTGGCGCGGACATTTCTTTGCGTCCGTGCTGCTATGTTTGGAAGTGTCTCCTTCCCTTTTTAGCACGGACGCTAACTTGTTTTAATAACTTCTCGTACTAACTTTTTCATTCTTTTCCAGCTGGCTACTCCCACCCCAAAGGCGAAACGAAAGGTGCCAACCACCTATTCAAAGGACAAGGCGTCCAAGCAGAGGAAGTCAGTCGGTTCTAAGACCTCCTTGGAATCTGCGGCCAAGACAACGCCGCGGATTGCCACAAAGAAATCTAAAGGATACCAAATCTAGCTGACAACAAGGGGGGGCTCCAAGTCCGTGGACCCTAAAACAAGGTCGGTCCACGATTTGTCCTTGGGTGAAGATGGAGACCCTATTCAAAGGGTCGAAAAGTAAGACTAGCTAGTGGCAGCCTGATGTGTAAACAAGATGAGAAACCTTGTTACAACAACGATAAGTTAAAACGGGTCAAATGATTTTAAGTAACAATTATCAAGTGATCAGTTTAGTTAGGGGAACTCTCACCCTAAGCTAAGGATATAGCAAAGAGGAACTCTCACTCGTTTGCTTGGAATAGTCTAGATAAGGGAACTCTCACCAAAACATAAACTATAAGTCTTAATCTTGGGAACTCTCACCAAAGCTAACACTCTTCAAATTCGGATACTCAAATTTGGAAAACAAAGTGAACTAAACTCAAGTCACTTCAATTAACAAAACACACGTTTTAGGCAAATAATCTTGGATTCATTTTTCATTCATTCAAAGTATGCTATTTATAGCATCCATACAACCTTTTCACTTGCCTACTTTAATTAACAAAAAGAAATAAACAAAACGAAATTAACTAAGGAAAATAAGTGGTTAATACACGTCCCACTTAACTCCATTACAAACATAATTAAACTAATTAAAAGAACTAAAGACTAGGCTTGAAACAAGGGAAAATGATCATCCAAAATAGTATCCAAAGAGTATCTTCAACGGCCAGCCACTCTTCAAGCTTGTAACTCCCATTTCAATGCCTTGATTCACGCCTCTTTATTCTAGATAACCCCCAAATAATGAGGTGCAATGTTCAGCCAACAAACTCCTTAATTCACGCCCAACAACAAGTGCCATGAAACACGCCACTTTAATCAGCCCAAGTAACTTACAAACGGCTAGCATGAAATACGCCCAAACCGCCACCAATTCAGCTTGTAACCGATGCTTATTAAACGTGCATTTGGAGCTTGGAAAACCGTCACTTGCTAGATACTTTTTACAAGGTTAATACACTAAGTGAAATGCAACCCCTTGTAAAAACTTTCGGACCAAAACCGTGCAAAGGATTAAAGAATGATTTGGACAGAAATAATTCCTTTGCATTGCCTTGAACTTGGACCCCACCTTGACCACTTGGACCATTTTGAACATTAGAACTTTGACCATATTGGTCACAGCCGATCATATGAATGAAGATATAACTAGCCGCTGAGGTCATAGATTCTACACTTGTGTGTTTTTGCAAACTTTTCATTGGTTTAACAATTTTTGCGGCCGTGTGCAGATTTTGGGTAGAAGATTAACATGAGACTGCCCGGCCAGTCACTGATTGGTGCGGACAGGAAAGCAATGAAGGAGGCCATGGCTAGGGTCGTCCCTGAAGAGCAAAGAGACAAGCTATGAGAAATCAACGAGGGATTCCTCAGTCTAATGATAAACTGCAATGCCGAGGTAACCGTTCGCATCTGTTTGTCATTTTAGCTTTCTATACTTAGACAATATTTCTTAATTTTCTTCTATTAACAACTCTCTAATCCGCGTGCAGCTCTTTTTCATGCTTAATGTTTAGGGTAATTTTACCCCGCCACGTGGTCCAATCAGAGGATGACACGTGTCAGCCCCCAGGATGGCCCAATGTGGACCTATCCCTACTTGACACGTGTCACTCAAGAAACCTGGGATGAATGGCGGCCTTCAGGACAAAATCCCGAGAAAGCCGCAATGCGGCACAACCCACCAATGATTAGGGTTCACTGACCTAATCAGGGGCACAAATCCAGAGGACCCTATAAATAGGGAGATTCCCCTCTTTTGGGGGGCACGTTTTTACCATTTATTACTCACTGTCCTTGTGATAGAGATATCTGAGCTTGGAACTCGAGCAAATTCCCACCTAGATTTCCGCACCTTTTTCTCTCCCGTCAAGTTACTAACTTGTTCGTTGGAGGAAGAGCACCAACCAACTGGTGTCTCCGTTTGTTTTGCAGGTACAGCTCCCGCCGGATCAGTCTTCGTGTGTTAACTCTCCCGAGGGACAAAAACCCCAAAAACATTTGGCGCCGTCTGTGGGGAGAGTACCTCGAAGATGGTTCAAGAGTCTGTACCACCCCCTAACCGTCTTGGCGATGACCCAGAGTTCTTTACTGACCAGGAGGATGAAGATCCCCAGGTCGAAACCTTTACAGGCGATGATGGCTCTCTCAGAATCAAGTGCATCCGGCCCAGAGACACTCTGGAGCGGGGTGCCTCCCAGGCGGGTACAAATCGACCCCCTGGGCAGCCGGAAGGGAAAAACCATACGGCAGCTGGATAAGCACCTGTCACCCGAGACGAACTTGTGAGATTCATGACAAGTTTCAAGGGTGAAATTAAAGAATTGGTCAGTCAGAGCCTGGCTGGCCCAAGTAGATGTCAGACGGCCAAGAAGACTCCTCTAGAAAAGGGGAAGTCAGTCAAAGATCGGCAGCGAACTCCCCATCCAAAGGAGAAGGCAGCCGGGACCATTGATTGGTCTAAAATTCTTCTTCCTAAGAGGAATACCAATAATACCCGCCGGACTCAACAACCGGTGGGAAGTAAAAAATCATCTCTTGATGCCCAGGAAATCATCAATCGGAAGAGAAATCAGCAGTTGTCTGAGTCGGCTTCCACGTCGAACTTTCCTGACAACTTCAACAACAACTCTGCAGGAAATGAACTTTCCCTGCATGAGAGCCAGACAGGCGGCAATACCGTCCATTATGGCCCTCAGATGATTGGAACTGTACCGTATGTACCTACTCAGGTCTACGGTCAGTATCCCCCTCACTTCATGCAGCCGACCCTCTTCGGAGGTTAGGCGGCATATCAAAATGTCCAGCCACTGGACTGGCAGCTCCGTCTGCTTCGCTTGGGTGAACAACCTTCTACGTTCACCCGGGAGATAACCAAGGCGGCACAACCGGCCAAGGTTAAGAATGTATTGGAAGGTACCTATGATGGTACCACCAACCCGAAAGATCACCTCATGGCATAAACCAACATCATGTACTTACAGGGGTTGGATGATGCCACTTGGTGTCGATGCTTCCCGGCTACATTGAAGGGCATTGCCCAACAATGGTTTGGCAACTTGCCAGCCGGGTCCATTGACAGTTTCAGGGAGCTCGCCTTCCTGTTTGCTTCCAACTTCTTAATGAACATCCCTGCTAAGAAAACAAGTCTTGACTTGAGCACCGTTAAGAAGGGAGAGAGAGAAGGGCTGCGCTCCTACGTCAGGCGGTTCAATCTGATCAGAATTCAGATTCAAGGACTGTCTGGTGAGGTAGCTTTTACAGACTTCTTCAAGGGTCTGAGAGACGGGTCGACCTTTAAGTTTGCCCTAGTCAAAAAAGGGGCTTTCACTTTATAGGCGGCCCTGAGGGAGGCGGAAAGTTACATTCAAGCAACCGACCTATGCTCGCCTAGTAACCAGTCGAACTCCAAGAAGTCCGACAAGCAGAAAGACAGCCGACCTGCTCAGCCGGCCAAAAATAAAGAAGAGAGCAAGAAAAGAAAAGAAATTTGGGCGTTAATGACTCTGACCAGCCATCCAAGAAGAAAAAGAAAGAGTTTAAACCGTACATCCCTAATTACGAGTTTAACAAGGAGTGCAACTCCATCCTCATGGAAATTAAGGACTGGCTGTCCCTAGAGAAGCCGAATCCAATGAAAAGTTCCATTCAATCAAGGAACAAGAACAATTTTTGCCAATACCATGAGCAAGTTGGCCATGACACCAACGACTGCTTCAGCCTTCAACGGGCATTGGACCGTCTAGCTGATAAGGGGATGTTAAAGTCCTACATTTCTAAGTCCCCAGTCGGGCAAAGAAAAAGAACAAGGTTCAGTCCTCCAAGACTACCCCCTAGCCTGCTAGTACCTCGGATATCGACAAGGAGTCGGTCTACACAATAGCAGGTGGGTTCTCATGTGGTGGCCCTACCATCCAGGGCACCAAGAGCCATCTTCGAAAGATGGACAAGGATGATGATGAGCAGGCGTCTGCAAGCTCTTCCTTCCCAGACGTCCTGTTCACTAAGAAGGACAGAGGCAGCGTCCGCCGTCCGCATGATGACCCGGTCATCATTGAATGTAAGGTTGCCAACCAGCTGGTTGGACGGATCCTTATTGACACCGGCAGCTTATCAGACATCATCAGCCTCCGGTGCCTGCAGAAGCTGAAATACAATGCCAACAGCATGCATCCGGTTACCCACCCCTTGGTTGGTTTTGGGGGTGGGATGGTCTACCCAGCCGAAAGAATTGACTTACCCATCCGGCTGGGAAAGAAAGGCCAGGGACGACATATTGTCGTCAGATTCTTGGTCGTTGAGGAGTTGACCGCCTACAACATTATCCTTGGCCGGCCAACCCTTGATGTGATTTTTAGTCTGAAAACTAAGCCTCACAAAGATATGAATATAACCTAATTCTATACAGAAAATTCACCAAGAATTAAGCAAGAAACTTAGATTAATTAATCAAGAATCCACCTAATTATTCAACCTAGATGATTGTTTTAACTAAAACAAACAAAACAACAAATTGGAATCCACCAATCAAGAATTTAAGTAATCCAACTTAAACAAAAGCAATAAGAATTATTATTATGAATGTATGATTAAACTTGTATATTATTTGAAGATTATAACCCTATATTTATAGACTCAAAACTAACCCTAAACCTAATCAAATTAGAAGACTAATCCTAATTGAATTAGAATCCCATTTGACCTAGAAATCCTAAGAAAACCGAAACTTGATCCCCAAGTTCCTAATTCGGATATGACTAAACTAACTAAGTTTAATTCAACTTAGATTAGGTTATTCAATCCTCCTAAAACTCCTAGACACGCCTAAAAACCAAAGTCAAGTCCTAATCCACTTAGGAATTTACTTTGCTAAAAACAAGTCCTAATTCAAATAGGAACTCTCTTTTGCTAAAGACAAGTCCTAATTCAAATAGGAACTCACTAGACCAAAACAATTCCTAATCAAAATAGAAATCCTAAGTGCTTAAAACAAGAAAAACCCTTTCAAGTGAAAGGTAAAAACTTGTAAGCAAAAACCTAAGTAAAGACTCACAAAATAAAACTAAGGAAAAGAAATCATTCTTTTCATATCGCCGCCTGAACACCACTTCACGCGCCACCACTTATGACACGCGCCACACCACCTTGTAGCTTGGCTCAGTCCGGTGCCGGAAGGCAGGCGCGTGGGAACCATCTCGGCGCGTGGCCGCTTGTATCGTTGCCGGAAGTGAATTGCGCAACTTCTTCGTTCTTGGAAATCATGCTTCTTTCTTTCCAATTTAAGCTATTGAACCTTTCCTTGATTATTTCCTTGTTTGGGTAGCCTATAATGGAGTTGTTTAGACCATCTAAAAGTACATTAGATCTTTCAAAAGAATTAGCTTCTTGATTCGCATCAACCCTCAATGAAGCCAAGGCGGTAATCATCCCGTCTCTCATGCTCATCAAGTATAAGAGGGATGACGGCTCTGTTTGTTCCTTGAATAGGGATTAGAAGACGGCCCGAGAGTGCTACCTCTAAGCCGTCAAAGATACTGTGGCCCCAGGCGGTCAAGAACCAATAGACCTTGACAATGTCAAGGATGCCGACTCAGTACCTGCCCCACCAGCAGTCGGGAAGAAGAGAAAGGCACCTCTGATGGTGGAGGTGAAGAAAGAGAAAAAATAGCAATCAGCCGAGCTTCGTCCCCAACCAGCTGGTGAAAACATTGATCTCGTTTTGGATGACAGCCGTCTAGAACGTACTGTAAAGGTTGGGACGGTTGCTCATGCTACCTTGGGTACAGCTTGCACCTTCTGCTGAAGGAATTCAAAGACATTTTTGCCTTTGAAGTGGAAGAGATGCCAGGCGTCAGCCCGGATCTCGCTGTCCACAAACTCGTCGTGGACCCAAAAAAGAAGCCCTTCCTGCAAAAGAAAAGAAACCACGGCGAGGAAAGAAGTTAGGCGGCAGCTACCGAAGTCAAAATGCTGCTAGACGCCAGGTTCATTCGGCCTTGTAGTTTTCCCGACTAGGTGGCTAATGTGGTCCTTGTTAAGAAATCGAACGGGACCTGGCGCATGTGTGTTGATTACACTAACCTCAACAAGGCGTGTCCAAAGGACAGTTACCCGCTTCCAAAGATCGACAATCTGGTCGACTCTACAGCCGGTCACGCCTTGAGGAGTTTTATGGATGCCTACTCCGGCTTCCATCAGATACCCCTCTGGAAGAAAGATCAAGAGAAGACGGCCTTCGTCACTGATTTAGGGTTATTATGTTATACTGTGATGCCGTTTGGCTTGAAAAATGCGCCTGCCACTTTTAAGCGGATGATTAATACGGTCTTCATTAATCAAATTGGGAGAAATGTGGAGGCGTATATTGATGACATGATAGTCAAATCCAAGAAGCAGGCGGTTCACCTTGCTGGTCTCCGAGAAACATTCACCACCCTCATGCGGCATAAGGTCATGTTAAACCCCAAGAAATGCGTCTTTGGTGTTGAGTCTGGGAAGGTTCTCGGATTCCTAATTGATCAAAGGGGGATAGAGGCTAACCCCGAAAAGATACAAGCGGTGATTTACATGAAATCACTCCGTTCTGTCAAGGAAGTTCAGAGACTCACTGGTTGCTTGGCCGCCTTGGGGAGGTTCCTCAGCCGGTCAGGCGACAAATGCCTTTACTTCTTCCAAGCAATCAGGAAGAAGACCAAGTTTGAGTGGGGAGACGATGCTGAGGCGACATTTCAGAAGCTAAAAGAGCACTTACGTTCTTTACCTAGCTTGGCTGGTTAGTCCCTTGCCTAGGGAGACGTTGTACATGTATTTAGCCGTCTCAGATCACGCTCTCAGTGTCGTTCTCCTTACTGAGCGAGACGGTGTTCAGCTCCCGGTTTACTTCATTAGCCATGTTCTCAAACATTCTGAACTCCAGTACCCTATGGTTGAAAATTTTGGCCTTGCTTTGTATATGGCATTCAAAAAGCTGAAGTCTTACTTTCTGGCACATCCGGTGGTGATTTACACTGACCAGCCACTCAAGCGGCCAATGTCCACCTTGGAGTATCCGGGAGAATAATTAAATGGGCTATTGAAATGCAAAGTCTTGAAATCACTTACAAACCAAGAAAGGCAGTGAAAGGTCAGGCGTTTGCCGACTTCATTGTTAAAATGACCCGTCCAGTGGCTCTGGATAATCTTGATCAGGTTTGGAAAGTGTATGTAGATGGGAGCTCTACAAAGAACAGCTGTGGTGCAGGCGTAATCTACGAGTCTCATGAAGGGGACAGATTTTGGTATGCACTACGCTTCAAGTTTCAGGCCTCTAATAATGAGGCGGAATATGAAGCCCTGCTAGCCGGTATCCGTATGTGTAAGGAGGTGGGGGCCATCAAAATTGACGCCTACTCTGATTCACAATTGGTCGTTAGCCAGTTTAAGGGAAAATATGAGGCGACTCATCTGGCTATGATCAAATATCTTCAGGTAGTCAAAGAAGAGGCTGGGGCACTTGAGGAATTCCGTCTGAATCAAGTGCCTAGGTCGGAAAATAACCAGGCGGATGCGTTGTCAAAACTGGCATCTTCTGCCTGCCATGATACGCCTCGGTCAGTCTTCTGGGAACTGCTTGAAAAAAGAAGCATCTATGAATATCCCATTGGAACTCTGGATCGAAGCTCTACTTGGATGGATGGCATTCGGGCCTATCTTTCAGATGGTACGCTTCCTGATTTGCCACAGGAGGCAGCCGTCCTAAAGAAGCGAGCTGCAAGCTTCGAGTTGAGAAACGGGGAACTCTTCAAGGCGGGGCTTCTTAAGCCTCTGTTGAAGTGTGTCACCCCAGAAACGGGGAAGGAAGTTCTCGAAGACTTGCACTCGGGATTCTGCGCCTCTCACATAGGCGGCAGGTCCCTAGCCGTCAGAGCCAGACGACATTATTTTTGGCCTACTCTTGAGGCAGACGCCAAGGAGTTGGTGAAAAAATGTGACAAGTGCCAAAAATTTGGCAAACTTATTCACCGTCCGGCTACTGATCTGACGGCCATCCACAGCCCAATCCCGTTTGCAAAATGGGGTATGGACATTTTAGGTCCTTACACGCTTGCTCCAGGTGGAAAGCGCTACATCTTGGTGGTTGTGGATTATTTCACCAAGTGGGTGGAGACTGAGGCGGTTAAGAACATCAAGACCTCAGACGTAATTTCCTTCATCTGGAAGAACATTATCACCCGGTATGGGGTGCCTATGTCTATGGTGTTCGATAATGATCCTCAGTTTGAGACGCCTCAGCTCAAAACTTGGTTGGGAGATCAAGGGATCTCAAGCTGTTTTGCATCAGTTGGCCGACCCCAAGTGTTTTGGGTGTTTTTGTCCCTCGGGAGAGTTACAACAGGAAGACTGATCCGGCGTGAGCCGTACCTGCAAAACAAACGGAGACACCGGTTGGGTGGTGCTCCCCCTCCGACGAACAAGTTAGTAACTTGAGGGGAGAGAAAGAAGGTGCGGAAGCTTAGGTGGGTATCTTCTCGGATTCCAAGCTCATATGTCTCTATCACAGGGACAGTGTATAATAAATGATCAAAAAACGTGCCCTCCAAAAGAGGGAAATCTCCCTATTTATAGATCCCTAATCATTGGTGGGATGCGCCGTATTGCGGCTTTCTCGGGATTTAGGCCTAAAGGCCGCCATTTTCCCCCTAATTTCTGGAGTGACACGTGTCAAGTAGGGATTGGTCAACTTTGGACCATCTAGAGGCTGACACGTGTCATCCTCTGATTGGACCACGTGGGGGAGTAAAATTACCCTAAACATTTGCCCCTCACATATGTGACGTGGCATGCCACGTGGCATCTGTGACACGTGTCACGCTCCAATTGGTGGTAATTTTACCATCAAAGAGTAACCGTTCGCCTTCCGAGTAAATTACAAGAATGCCCCCGTATTTACCCTCTATACATAGCCTTTTACCCTCATAATTTTATAGGTTACAAAAATTTTCTAGAGAAAGAACTTTGAGAGAGCAGAAGTCATCCGTTTGAGTCAGGCGCAAGCAAGAAAGCTCGTTCTCCATCAACCCAGCCGGACCCGTCTTTCTTCAGATATCAAATCCAAAGGTACCGTCTCTGCCTCTCTCAGCTCTTTTATTGTTTCACAGCTTGTACATATTTCTTGCAATAAATGGATGCATCACCAACACACACGGCACAGCCTAGGTTAGAGTCTAGCCGGTCACCAGGGACAGTTGAGTCTAGGACTGGGAGTGCCGTCTCGGGGTGTTGGGACCACCCTTTGCCTTGGATTCCGACCATTTATGTGTCTGTGCAGGCCACAATGGCTCGGACTATGCAGACGGCCACCGATGAGAAGACGGAGAGCGACTGCTCTGCCTCCACCTCTGAGAGCAGCGACGACCTGCCCCAGCTTGAGGATACCGAGGAGGAGGAGAGAAAGAAATGGAGGGAAAAGGACGATCCCTTCAAAATTCACGTCTCCTCCAAGGACAGGATTCAAATGGAGGAGAATCTGAAGAACTTTACACAAATGCACCCGTTAGGAGACGGGTACAGAATCAGAGTGCCGCCCGAGGATGGCACCATCGCCTGGGAAGACGATCAACAGAACGCCAACAGCTACTTCGGCTGTTATGAGGCGGCGTTCAAGGCCGGTCTTCGCTTTCCCCTTCACTAGGCGGTGAAGGCAATCTTGAGAGGCTACGGCCTCGGAGTCTGGCAACTTACCCCCAACTCTTAGGCAAACATTTTGGGGTATGTTGCCGCCTGCGAGTTCCAGGGGCTCCAACCCGGCTCGGAAGCTTTTGCTAGGATGCATTATCTTAGCCGAAGCCCAGGCGGTTGGAGGGCGTGGTACACTTTAACCACACATCCCCAATACATGATGACCTTGGACAAGGTCTCAAAATTCGACGGCTGGAAGCACATGTTCTACCTGATGTTAGCCCCCAGCAAGCGGGAAAACTATGAATTTCGCCTGTATAATAAGAAGCCCGACCTGATGGGCAGGAAATGCGCTCTTCCCCAGATCCCGGATGAGGATTTTGAAAAAATCATTGAGGCAGACTTTTTCGGCCTCACAGACGCGACCTTGTCAACCGGGGAAACAATAAAAGTTCCCAATAACTAGATCCCCAATAGCGCCTGGTTCAGGGACGAGTGTTTCTTAGCCGCCTGCGGGCTAGGACACATGTTTACCAAACGTATGCGCCTGAGTTTACATCCGCCTGTAGTGCTTTTGTGTCAGAATTGATTTATGACACTAACCAATCTCTTTTCTTTTTTACAGAAGAAGCTTTAAACATGTTGCAGACAGAGAAGACTCCCAAGCGGTCCTCTACAGTCATCCGCAAGGAGCTTGCGAAAAAAGCTGCGGCCGCAGTCAAGGCCAAGGTAAGAAATGCCTGACCCTTTCTTAGATTGGTCTCAAAGTTATTTTCTCCGGATGCTAACTTTAACTTGATTATTTTCGCAGGGGGGAGAGGTAGGAAAAACGTTTGAGAAAAATCTCAAACGGGCTAGGGAGGAAACCCCCTCCGTTCTCAACAAAACCAAAAAATCCACCTCCACCTCGACTCCTCAGCCGGGAACCAACAGATGCGGATAGGGGGGCGAACCGAGAGGGTAGGCGGCAGCCTGGGCCTCGACCTTGACCACGCCTGCAAGCGGTTCCTGCTTGGCCGGCTCTGAAGGTAAGAACCCTTTTGAATCCCCGCCTGAGCTGGGGTGGCCTTTGCGAGTGAAATCCCACTCCCAACAGACGTCCTGCTAAGACGGTCGGCAACAGATAGGTGCTGCCTTAATTTCGCACTCATCACTTATTGATTATGGTGCAGATCAATCTCCCCGCTGGGACAAACGTCCAGAAGCATGCCAAGGCCATGCTTGACGCCGTCCGGAAGAGGGAAAAAGATAACATCCCTGGGATAGAGACGTTCAATCTGAAACGCATTCTATCCCTTCTGGCTGAGGTAAAAGACTTAACAATTTTTTTAATTTTTTCCCAGTGCTTTGCTCCGCCTGAAATTCTAATGCCGTTTGCATTTTTGTAGGCTATGCTGCAGGTAGATGGGCTCAAGAGTCCTTATTCCCGCAAATGGGAAGAGGTAAAGAGGGCCAAGAAGTCCGCCATAGACGCTGATAATGTTGCTTTATACTCCACTATCGTAAATGATCTTGAAACTAAAGCAATCATAATGACACAGGCGTAAAAAATCTAGCACCTGGAGGCGGACCTGAAAACGGCCAACCAGCGGGCAAGCGACGCTAAGACGACCCAGAAGAATGCGGAGGAGGCCTAGAAAAAGGTGGATGAGAGCGCCAAGAAGGCTGATAAGGCGCTCAAGAAGGCCCAGGCGGACCTTGGCACACTTCAGGGTGTTTTTGAAGAGAACACCAACCTGAAGACCAAGGTTAAGAGGCTAGAGAAGGAGGCTGCTCAAGCTCAGACAAACTTTACAACAACCCCTAGAGGCGGAGCAAAACCGCCTGGATGCTGAGAGTGATGCTGACAACGACGCCCGCATGAAGATCGCCTGGGCTTCCTTGTACCCAGACACGGATTACAACATCAGGGCATTGGCTCACAGCTACGCCGAGTACGTGGTGTACTTGAGAGAGCAAGGTGAGCCAGAGCCTGAGTCCTTTGACGCCTGGGTCAACTCCAACAACGAGCCCCCCGCGCCTGAGCTACCTGGTCCGGGTGTAGCACAAGAGATACCCTTAGATGATGAGGAGAAGGACCATGAGGCACCGTCTGCAGGCCAGAAGTGATCTTTCAGCGACATTATGCCAATCTCTCTCTTTTTTATTTTTTCTTTAATTCTGCGGCAGTGTGCAAAAACTTGATTTTCCAGCCTGCGTGCCGAGTATATTTGTATTTACCAGCTAAGGAGCCGGGCTAATTAACAATTTCTCTTTTCTCCCGGACACGGTCCGGTTAACATTTGATCCACTACAACCGTTTGGTTGGGTGGACTTTTAACGAATGCACCGACTGAGTTGGTTTTGATCATTTTGCGTTTGCGTTTGAATTTCAATTTTTGCATTTTTGCCTAACTTATCAAAACCATGCGGCGATTTTTTGCCTAACTTATCAAAAGCCTGGCTGTCCTTGCCCTTGGACGGTTGTGTGGTTGGTTTCAAATGGAGTTGGTTGATTGACTAAGGAACGTCCGATGCTGCAAAGAGCATGATACGTTCGCAAGTCAATCAATCACAGTAGTGATTGCCCCAAACCAAGTGCACAGCCGTACACCAACAGGCGTTCCAGTCACTAACCAGACGGAGTTTATCCGTCTTGATAGAGATTGCATAGCCATTGCACAATTCTTTCGCCTAATTGGGATAGAAAGTGCAACTTTGGAATAAATAACCTAAGTGAGAACTTCAGCCGGTAACCGACTGATGCCCCAGGGCATCCGGTATTCGGTAACTTGATCGTTCTTCACAGATCATTCCGGTTAGACGGCTATGAGTTGAAAAATTTGGTCATTCAATTTTTGTCGTCTGCATAGATACGTAGAACCGACAAATAGTATGTTCTCTGTGACGATTGCACCCGGAGGGGTGTCGCCGGACGCCTTTGTCCATGTTGGGACAGGCGATTTTATAAAATGAGCAACCATCCGGCCATTCTAGCCTTTGGTCTTGTTTGAGACCGCTTGTATAGCCACTAAGCGTTTTTGTGCTTAATTTTTAATCGGAGCATTGGCCGAACGTAATTGAATTACACTATGTGTCGAACTTAGTTAGTTAAACAGTAAGTCCGTCTGGGTCATTACCCAGGCGAACAGGCAATTATTAAGTCAAACTTAGTAAAATTAATAAAGAATACATCTGAGTACTACCCAGACGGTTAAGCAGTTATAACTCTTACTAAGTGTCAAACTTAGTTAGTTATATGAGAATCCGTCTGGATATTACCCAGGCGGAAAGACGAAAACAATTTTGCAAACAAAGTCTGAATTCTCCTTAATTGACTCACTGTTTACAAAATACTGACATTCTCAGAAGTAGTATTTTTTCAAATTGTCTACATTCTAAGTTCTAGGCAGACACTTGCCGTCTGGAGTTTCCAGGCGATAGGTGTCGTCCCTTACTTCTTCATAGATCCGGTAGGGGCCTTCCCAATTTGGAGTTAGCTTTCCCAGCTCATTGGCCCTACCGGTTGCCTCCATTTTTCGTAACACTAAGTCGTCAACTTTCAAGGGACGCTTGTGTACTTTCTTGTTGTAGGCTCAGGTCATTCTCAGACAGTAAATCTCATGACGCAAGGTGGCATTGCCCCTGCGTTCTGGGAGTGAATCCAATATCAGGCGCATTGCTTCCCAGTTTGCCTCTTCATCATATAGCATGACTCTGAGAGTCGGCTCGTAATGTTCGATGGGCAAGACGGCTTCAGTGCCGTAAACCATGAGAAATGGTGTTTCACCGATTGCCCCTTTTGCTGTCGTCCGGATGGCCCATAGGGCATGGATTAACTCTTCTGCCCACAAGCCACTGACTCTTTCTATTTTCTTCTTAATGTCGTCTGAGATGAGTTTGTTGAATGCTTCAACTTGGCCGTTTGCTTGGGGCCGGCCGATAGATGCAAAATAGCTTCAGATCCCTTGATCTCCCAACCAAGTTTTTAGCTGAGGCGTCTCAAACTAAGGACCGTTATCAAACACCATAGACATATGTACCCCATACCGGGTGATAATGTTCTTCCAAATGAAGGAAATTACGTCTGAGGTCTTGATGTTCTTAACCGCCTCATCCTCCACCCACTTGGTGAAATAATCCACAGCCACTAAGATGTAAGGACCTAGAATGTCCATGCCCCATTTTGCAAACGGGATTGGGCTGTGGATGGCCGTCAGATCAGTAGCCGGACGGTGAATAAGTTTTCCAAATTTTTGGCACTTGTCACATTTCTTCCCTAACTCCTTGGCGTCTGCCTCAAGAGTGGGCCAAAAATAATGTCGTCTGGCTCTGCTGGCTAGGGACCTGCCACCAATGTGGGAGGCGCAGAATCTCGAGTACAAGTCTTCGAGAACTTCCTTCCCCTTTTCTGGGGTGACACACTTTAACAGGGGCTTTTGAAACCCCGCCTTGAAGAGTTCTCCACTTCTCAACTCGAAGCTTGCAGCTCGCTTCTTTAGGACGGCTGCCTCCTGTGGCGAATCAAGAAGTGTACCGTCTGAAAGATAGGCCCGGATGCCATCCATCCAGGTAGAGCTTTGGTCCAGAATTCCAATGGGATCCTCATTGATGCTTCTTTTTTCAAGAACTTCCCAGAAGACTGACCGAGGCATATCATTGCAGGCGGAAGATGCCAGTTTTGACAATGCATCCGCCTGGTTGTTTTCCGACCTAGGTGATTAGGGGATTTTTATCCACCAATCAGCATCCGACACGTGGGCCAGCCAGGTTTCGCCACGTGTCCTTCATGTAGGCCAATAGGAGCCTGCCATGTGTCATCAAGAGATTCATCCTCCTTGGACCAATTGCAATGTGACACGTGTCCACCCATGCCAAATGGGAAAGCCGGCCAACAAGGCCCAATCATTGTGGGAGGCCCAGTCAGCCTTAGGTTTAACCTAAACCTAGTACTGGCACGCATCCCAAGGCATATAAATATGCCCATTAATCCTCATTAAGGGGGATTACGCACATTTAACACTCTCACCTAGAGAGACCCAATTACTTTTATTTCCGCATTAATTACTCCTTAATCAAGTACTAACTTGACCGTCAGAGGCGGATCTCCAATCGTCCGGAGCATCCGTTTGTTTTGCAGGTACAGGCGTCCGGTTTCAGTCTCAGAATTGTAACTCTCCCGCAGGACATTAGAAAACCCCGAAACATTTTGGCGCCGTCTGTGGGGAGAGTACTTCTGAGATGGCATCCACGTTTGTACCGACTCCTGAAGAGAGGCGTCCCCTGGACGACCCTCAAGTTCAGTCGGACCATGATACTGAGGAAGAATTTGAAGTTGAAGCTCACACAGCTTCAGACGGGACCCTAAGGGCCCGACGCACCCGTCATACCGAAAGGAGAGAATGGGAAGATCTTCAAACTGGACTCAGTGATCCAGCCGGCGCACCGCCAGTTCGGCAGCAGCCGGTTGATGGGTCTGCTCCCATTACAAGAAACGAACTCATGACCTTCATGAGGGGCTTCAAGGGAGAGATTCAAGAGTTGCTCAACAAGAAGCCGCCTGCTCTGGCCAAGGAGCAGTCGGCTAAGAAACCTTCCTCTTCAGGGAAGAGGAAGCCTGTTCAAGGGCGAGAGGCGACCCCTCATCCTAAATCTAGAAAGTGGAAGCCGCATGTCCTTGATTTCACAAAGTACCGCTTTCCTACTCCAGGAAAGAGGAAACATGTTCGTCATATTCAGGCGGACGGGTCGAAGAAAACATACACAGATGCTCGGCTATTGCTAGAGCAGAAGAAGAATGACCGATTGTCAGAGTCGGCCTCTACTTTAGACTTCCAAGACAGTCTACGCAATACCTTGATGAGGTATACTCAGTCGCATCATGAGAGTCAGTCAGGCGGTACCTCCCGTCAGTCCGGCTTTCATAGTGACTAGGCGGTACCAAACTTACCATTTGTACCGCAACAACAATATTTTTTGCAGCCACCTCTGTTTGGCTGGCATGCAGCAAAGAATGTCCAACCTATGGACTGGCAGCTACGGTTTCTTAGACTTGGGGAACAGCCGTCGGCCTTCTCCAAGGAAATTACTGAAGCCGCTCAGCCGGCCAAAGTGAAAAATGTATTAGTAGGCGCCTATGACGGCACTACTAACCCAGAAGACCATTTGATGGCATTCACAAACCTGGTGTACCTTCAAGGGTTGGATGATCCCACTTGGTGCAAGTGTTTTCCAGCGACTCTCAAAGGAATCGCACAACAATGGTTCGGCAACCTGCCGACTGGTTGTGTGAATAACTTCAGGACGCTTGCTTACTTATTCACCTCCAACTTTGCCATGAACATACCTGCGAAGAAGACGACCCTTGATTTAGGAACGATTCAGCAGGGCGAGAAGGAGGGGCTTCGTTCTTACATCAGGCGGTTTAACCTGATGAGAATACAGATTCAAGGGTTACCGGATGAGGTAGCCTATACTGACTTTTTCAGAGGCCTCAAAGACGGGTCGACATTCAAATTTGATTTGGTTCAAAAGTGGGTGGCGACTTTTCAAGAGGCCTTGATTGAAGCGGAAGCCTATATACAGGCGACTAATCTTTGTAGTACGGGAAAACAGTCGGACGGGAAAAGGTTTGACAAAAGAGAAGGACGACAGAAACAGTCGTCGAACAAAGATGAGAAGAAGAGAAAAGAGGTCTGGGCGGCTGATTCCTCTAAACAGCCGGCCCAGAAGAAGAGGAAAGAATTCAAACCATACTCCCCAAAGTATGCGTTTAACAAGGATAACCAAGCTATCCTAAAGGAAATCAAGGGACGGATCTCAATTGAGAAGCCGGCCCCCTTGAAGGGTTCTGCGAGCAACCGGAACAAAGAAAAATTCTGTGATTATCATGAAGATGTTGGTCATCACACCAACGAATGCATCAGTCTCATGCGGTATCTGGACCGCCTGGCTGAGAAAGGCGATCATGACTCTTATGTCAAGAAATCTACGGGGAACAATTCCTCGAAAAAGCAGTCGGCCAAAAAGAGTCAACAGGCCGACAGCTCTGATACAGATGATGCAGTTGTCTACACCATTGCAGGCGGCTTCTCAGGAGGCGGCCCCACTATTAGGGGCAACAAAGACAATATCAGGCGGCTAGACGTAAATTCCGTTCACCAAGAACGGCCCTCCAAATATTCATTTCTTGAGATTGTCATCACTAAAGAAGATCTAGGAGGGGTAAGGGGGCCGCATGACGACCCTATCGTTATTGAATGTAAAGTGGCCAGCCAGAGAGTTGGCCGAATCCTTATAGATACCGGAAGCTCCTCAGATCTTATCAGTAGCAAATGTCTGTCAAAACTCAAATATCAGACTGATTGCATACATCCGACATCCCACCCTTTAGTAGGGTTTGGAGGAGGAGTCGTCCACCCAGTGGGACGAGTGGATTTACCCATCCGCCTGGGTGAAATAGGGGAAGGACGACACATGGTAATCCGGTTCCTGGTAGTAGAAGAACTCTCGACCTACAACATGATTCTGGGACGACCAACCCTGAATAATTCCAAGGCTGTTATAATCACATCTCTTATGTTGCTCAAGTTTGAGAGGGATGATGGAACAGTCGGGTCCCTAAGGGGAGATCAGAGGATGGCCCGAGAGTGCTATCTCTCGGATATCAAGCCCACTGTTATGGCCGCTTGGTCAAGTGGTGGAAAAACAGACCTTGACAATGTCAAGGAGAGTGCGCCTGTTCAAGAAGCAGGCGGCAAGAAGAGAAAGGCAGCCCAGACGGGGGCCGCAAGAAAAGACAGAAAATAGCAATCATTGGCAGAGGAGCGGTCGGATGAATTCCGCCCTCAGCCGACTGGTGAGCATACGGACCTGATCTTAGACGACTCGCGTCCTGACCGAACAGTCAAAGTTGGGACGACTGCTCTGAGAGTCCTGGGTGACGACTTTCACAAACTATTGAAAGAATACAAGGACATCTTTGCATTCGAAGTCCACGAAATGCCAGGCGTTAGTCCTGACCTGGCGGTACATAAATTGGCTGTGGATCCGAAAAAGAAGCCGGTAAGGCAGAAGAAGCGGAACCGTGGCGAAGAAAGAAGTCAGGCGGCAACCGCCGAAGTTAAGAAATTACTTGATGCAGGGTTCATTCGGCAATGTTACTTCCCAGACTGGGTTGCAAATGTGGTGCTTGTTAAAAAGCCGAATGGCACCTGGCGAATGTGTGTAGGCTACACAGACTTAAACAAGGCGTGCCCCAAATACAGTTACCCTCTGCCTAAAATTGATAACCTGGTCGACTCAACAGCCGGCCATGCTTTGATGAGCTTTATGGACGCCTACTCTGGTTTCCATCAAATTCCTTTATGGAAGAAAGATCAGGAGAAGACGGCCTTCGTCACTGATCAAGGGTTATACTGTTACACGGTCATGCCGTTTGGTCTTAAGAATGCCCCGGCCACCTTCCAGCGAATGATAAACACTGTGTTCTTTGATCAGATTGGGAGAAACGTCGAGGCATACATTGATGATATGATTGTCAAGTCTAAGCTTCAGATAGATCATCTGTCGGACCTCCGAGAAACTTTCGCCACACTCAGGCGGCACCATGTCATGCTCAATCCCAAGAAATGTGTATTTGGAGTTGAGTCTAGGAAATTTCTCGGATTCCTTATCAATTAGAGAGGAATAGAGGCGAACCCTGAGAAGGTGTAGGCGGTCATCGACATGCAGTCGCCTCGTACCGTCCGAGAGGTTCAGAAGTTAACAGGTTGTCTGGCGGCCTTGGGAAGATTTCTAAGCCGATCAGGCGACAAATGCTTATACTTCTTCCAGGCCATTAAGAAGAAGGCAAGGTTTGAATGGGGGCCGGATGCTGAGGCGGCCTTCCAGAAATTGAAAGTTCACTTGCATTCCTTACCGAGGCTGGTCAGTCCTTTGCCCAAAGAAGTACACTACATGTACCTGGCCGTCTCTGATCATGCGTTAAGCGCTGTTCTTCTTGCTCAAAGAGACGGCTGTTAGCTCCCGGTCTACTTTGTCAGTCATGTACTGAAAAATGCCGAGTTGAGGTATCCCTTAGTGGAGAAATTCGGTCTTGCACTCTTCATGGCTGTTAAAAAATTGAAGCCCTACTTTTTGGCACATGCAGTCGTCGTGTATACAGATTAACCTATCAAGCGGCCACTGACCACCATGGAGTCGTCAGGCCGGATGATCAAATTGGCCATAGAAATACAGAGCCTCAAAGTTACTTTCGAGCCTAGAAAAGAAGTGAAGGGGCAAGCCTTTGCTGACTTTATTGTTGAGATGACTCGTCCCCCTAATTCTCGAGATCCAGACCAAGTCTGGAAGGTATATGTGGACGGAAGCTCTACTTCAAATGGTTGTGGAGCAGGCGTCATATGTCAGTCGCCAGAGGGCGACAGGTACGAGTATGCTCTACGCTTTAGTTTTCAGGCCTCAAACAATGAGGCAGAATATGAAGCTTTACTAGCCGGAATCCGCATGTGCAAGGCGGCAGGGGCACGAAAGATAGACGCTTGTTCCGATTCACAATTGATAGTGAGTCAGTATAGTGGCGAATACGAAGCAACCCATCCGGCCATGATCAAGTATTTACAGGCGGTACGACAAGCAGTCGGATCCCTTGAAGATTTTCATCTGACTGAAGTGCTGAGATCAGAAAACAACCAGGCGGATGCACTTTCAAAATTAGCATCATCCGCCTCTTGTGATACTCCTCGAACTGTTTTTTGGGAAGTAATGGAGAAGAGAAGCATCGAGGAAGACCCTATTGGAATCCTAGACAGAAGCTCAACCTGGATGGATCCAATCAGGGCATATTTGACAGATGGTACCTTGCCGGATGATCATCACCAGGCGGCTGCGCTGAAAAAACGGGCAGCCAGTTTTGAAATGATAAGGGGAGAACTTCACAAAAGAGGGTACCTTCAACCCTACTTAAAGTGTGTTACTCCAGAAAAGGGACGAGAGATACTAGACGATCTTCACTCTGGTTACTGCGCTTCCCATATAGGCGGTAGGTCGCTTGCTCAACGGACAAGGCGGCAGGGCTACTTTTGGCCTACTTTAGAAGCAGATGCAATGGAGATGGTGAAAAAATGTGACAAGTGCCAAAGTTTTGGCAAACTAATTCACCGTCCGGCTACTGACCTCACTACCATTCATGGCCCACTACCGTTTGCTAAGTGGGGCATGGATATTCTGGGTCCCTATACGCCTGCTACAGGCGGAAGGAGGTACATACTTGTTGCAGTCGACTACTTCACTAAATGGGTGGAGGCGGAGGCTGTAAAGGGAATCAAGACGAAGGATGTAATTTCATTCATCTGGAAAAATGTCATCACTCGGTTCGGGGTTCCCATGTCTATGGTTTTTGATAATGGTCTCCAATTTGAGACGCCTGTTCTCAAAAGCTGGTTGGGTGACCAAGGAATTGCACACCACTTTGCATCAGTCGGCCGTCCACAAGCAAACGGCCAGGTAGAAGCCTTTAATAAAATCATCTCAGACGGTCTCAAGAAAAAGATTGAACGAGCAGGCGGCCTATGGGCGGATGAATTACCACATGTTCTCTGGGCCATTAGGACGACTGAAAAAGGGGCGACTGGAGAAACTCCATTCCTCCTAACTTATGGTGCGGAAGCTGTTCTTCCAATTGAACACTACGAGCCGACTCTTCGAGTAATGCTATATGACGAAGAGGCAAACTGGGAAGCCATGCGCCTGGCATTAGACTCACTCCCAGAAAGGAGGGGCAATGCTGTCTTGCGCCATGAAATTTACAGCCTGAGAATGACCAGATCATACAACAAAAAAGTACACAGGCGTCCACTCAAAGTGGGGGACTTTGTACTTAGAAAAATGGAAGCAGTTGGTAGGGCTAATGAGTCTGGCAAATTAACTCCCAATTGGGAAGGACCCTACCGAATCTATGAAGAGGTCAGGGACGGTACCTACCGTCTGGAAACACCAGACGGCCAACCGTTGCCTCGAACCTGGAATATAGATAATCTTAAGAAATATTTCTTTTGAATGATGTAAATAGTCAAGGGCTACTTAATAAAAGTTTGCTGTTTCATTCAATAGAGGGGCATGCCTACTGACAAACAGTCGGCTACTCTCCATGTTTAATTTTCATTCTTATTTAAGAGGGGCACGCCGCTTGTTCCACACAACCGGCTACTCTCCCATAACACAGTTCACCAAGAACTATCAAAGGCTCATGGCTGAAATGATCAGACCAGGCGCCAAGCCAACTGATCCAAATATAAGTTTAAATTCGACCTGTCCCAACATTATAGCAGGCGTCCGACGGCATCCATCCGGATGAAATTCGTCGCAGAGAGCAGCTCCCTTTTGGGTGGAACATTGTTCTATAAAATCATTACACGGCACCTATACGACTGTCTAACCAAGACAACCACGTAGCCGTTTCTCGGACAAGGATACCTCTCACTTAACTGACTAATCAGGTCAAACAAGTGTTCGCAGTAACCATCCGTGTCAACCAACCGACTGAACTACTTGGGATAAGAACAATCGGTATCTTATGAGTTAATAGCCAACAAACATTGGCGAATAAAGGGGAACAACCGGTACCCACCGCTTGAAACCTCTACTACTCAGTCACTCGGCGACTAGGTAACAATCATGTTTACTTGGTCACTCCTTAAAAATTTAGTATGAAACTAAAAAGGTGTTCATACAGCGCCTGTTCACACTAGATTAAATGTGGCGGGGAACAGTCGGCCTGGACCGACTAGAGTCTCTAGCCTAAAAAAAAACAAAAAAATAAAACAAAACAAACAAGGCAGGTAGGAAACCACCTTCCTACTTGATTGAAGGGGATCCAGTCTTTAAAGTGGCCGACTGATCGCTTAGCCTGGAAACAGACAACCAGTCGTCCAGGGGCATAGGTGGCGTGACTAACTACCTCGTACTTGTCCGCAACTATCGGCCATGCAAAACAGTCGGTATAGTATGCAATTGGATATCAGAGTTTCGATACTCAGCAAAGTCGAAACAAATTCTAAACGAAACAAATTCAAAACATTTTGGCAAAAAGTCGACCTAAAATAATGGTCGCCTGAGTTATATTAACAGCCGGCCAGAAGGACCGGCATAAATATTCATACCCCCGGCCCCTTGGCCGGGTAAAAGATACAAAAAGAAGCCGGTCATTAAGACCGGCAAAATATTCAAAACCCCGGCCCCCTGGCCGGGTAAACAGAAACAAACGGCACGCAGGCCGTAAAAAGAAGACATAAAGCTTAAGAAGGGGGCAGATCTTCAATAATAGCAGCTGCCGCCTGGTCAGCACTCTTTTTGCTGGACTCGGCTTCAGCTGCATCCTTCTTCGATGCATCCACCCCAAGCGGCACAAGCGCCACTACTGGCTCCTCCTCCTCCAACGCCTCGTCCTCAGCAGCCGCCAGGATCTCTTGATTATATCTATCAGAACACTGGCGGTACGTTTTTTCCCATGAGGAAAAGTCGGCATTGGGGAAGAGGCGGTCCCAGGTCAGGCGCTGGATCTGAGCAGAGTCTTCCATCATCTCTCGGACCAGCTCCTTCTTTTCTTGCTCGGCCTTTGCCGAGAGCTCCTGAGTAAGACTCTTCTCCTAGGTCACCAGGCGTTCCTTAACGTGTGCCAAGGATTTCTCCAAGGTGTCGTATGAGGACATTTTTTGGCGAAGAGGTCTCAGCTCGGCCTTGAGATTGTTGATGGTCGCCTCCAGCTCATTATTTTTCTTCTGGGCCGCCTCTAACTGAGCCCGGATAGCAGAAGTAGCCTGCGCTTGATAATAAAGAATATCAATTGTCAAAATCTCATTTTGGGCAATTTGAAACATTGCCTTATCACAGTCAGAGGCGGCCATAGCTTTTGCAGCCTTTACCTCTTTGTTCTTCCTGTCAAGCGGCTTGCGAAGGCCGTTCACTCGGAGCAGGGCCTAAGTAAAAGGGAACAGGCGTCAGTTCTCAAACAGAAAACAGGCGTCCTGGAATTTTAATAACCAAAAATATGCTAAGTATACCTCAGCAAGGACCCCTGCAATCCCGTCTAGGTCAAGGGTGCCGACACCCCTGACCGCCTCCCTCTCAGCCGGAGGGACGGCTTTGATCATAGACTTGGCCACCTCGACAAAGTCTGGCTCCTGAGGGCCGGCTACACAAGCATAAACAAACGGGTTAGACCTAGTAAAGAGGGGAGCAAGTCTAAATTCACAAGGACAGCTTCATACTTCTAGGCGGCCTGATTGGAGTTTTAGAAGGAGAGGATGGCTGTTTCTCAGCCGCCGCATGTTTCCTGGCAGTACCAGGAGAGCTCGCAACAGTCGTCCTCCGGGTCTTGGAGTCTGGCTGTTGGGAAGAAGAGGTTCTTGGAGTGCCCGTCTGAAAAAAAAAAAAAAAAAGCACTCGGTCAGTATATGCATAAACCCAACTCCAAAAAGAGAGTGAAAGGTTCGGAGCTCACCAAGGGCGCCCCCTTGTTGGGGGAGTCGGTTGAGGATTGTTGCATAATAGAGGCTCGCAACATGGCCGCCGCAGTCTTGGAAGCGGTGATCTTGCTCATGGCGTCCGCTACAAAGACAAGATACCAAGTTAATAAAAAGATAAACAGTAACTCATGGCAAAAAAGAGTATTCGACAGGCCGGCTACCTCTTGAACACCGACAGCTAAGGCCACAGGCGGCCAGAAAGTACTCGTCATAGAGCCATTTGAAGCTCGGGACGCAGTGCAGGGGTACTTGCTCTCATACCCCTGTAGTAGAGTCGACCCTCGACTCTACTTTAAAGAGTCCTTTATCCAGGATCTCTTTCTTGGCTTTGGGGGGAACAGGCGGCATGCTGCGGCCGCCTGCAAGAAGAGGCGGATTCTTGTTCCACCTGTTGAAACGCTTGTTTAGCTCTGTGTCTGAACTTTCAATGATAAGGAAGGTGCTTCGCCAATCCTTCCACTTGTTTTCTTTACCTCTTGTCATGAGGTAGCCTCTGTGGCTCGTCAATTGATACCAGCCGGTACCGCCTGCCTTAGGGGTCCGGCTGAGGTAGTTCATGTGGGCGAAAGCCTCGAAGTTTGGCTCCACCCCGTGCAGTTCGCACCCGGCCACATAGCCGAGTACGTTGACCCAGGAGTTTGGGGCTAACTGCCATAACCCCAACTCATACCCATCCAAGATCCGCTGAACAGCCGGATGTAGTGGGAAGCGCAGCCCAGCCCTGATGGCCGCCTCGTAGCAGCCAAAGCAGGCGCTATCATAACTAGTACCAGCCGGCCAGACGATTGTGTCTTATGGATCCGGCACGAAAACTAAAAAGCCGGGGCCCATTGTGTGGTTCGCAATAAAGCTCCCCACTCTCTCTTGCATGGCCGTGATCCGGCCCCGTGGGACAGTGCAGTAGTAAGGGGTATTTTGCTCTCGGTAAGAGGTGGATGGCTCCGCCCAATTGTCCCCCTTCTCAACTGCGTGAGAAAGCCTCGCCTCTTGTAGGCGGTTGTTTTTCTCTTCCGTGTCCAGAGAAGCATGACCAGAAGAGCTAGACTCGGATTCGTCCTCTGACGAGTCCGAAGAGGACGACTCCTCCCCTCTCCCAGAGGGGCCCGCCTTCTCTCCTTCAAAAGGAGTAGGAGAGAATGTAGACATGTCAACTGTAAAATGGGAAGGGTTCACCTTGACCCCTCCCTCAGAACTGTCGGCTGTCAAGCCGCCTTGGTTCACTTCCACATCTGGCGCCTGGTCAGATGTTTCACTAATCGGCACCCTGTGGGAGGAGCCGTCTGAGTTCGAGATCCTAGCAGTTCTTTTTGTTCTGGCCATCATGTTCTGCATAGACACAGAGACAGTCGGACTTTGTATAAAGGGCAAAGATGGGTCCGGAAAAGGGCAGGCGGCACTCCTAGTCCTAGATTCAGCCGTCCCCGGTGACCGGCTGATCACTAACCTAGGTCGTGTCGTGTGCTTCCGTGGTGCCATTTCAAAAAAGAATAAAATAAAGAGAAAATTAAGAGTAAGAGAACCGACGGTTACCTGAACGAGTGAAGTTGACGGAGTTCTGAAAATTCTGAGTAGCCGGCTTGTCAGAGCAGGCGGTAGGCAGAAAAAGTCCGGAATGTCAGAGCAAGTTCAGGGGTCCGAATGTTCTCTCTAAAAAGTTCTCAAGTGTGAAAATGACTGAAGTCAACACACCCTTATATAGGCAAAGTGAGAAGGCGAAGGGTCACTTCCAAAATTCAAAATTTGGGCGGGAGAATCTCTCGGCCTTTCACCGAGTGACACATGTAGCAGGCCGTCGCCTGTCACGGTGCGACACCTGTCACAGGTAACACGTGACCAGTCACGTGCCACCTGTGAGGGGCAAATGATTAGGGGATTTTTATCCACCAATCAGCATCCGACACGTGGGCCAGCCAGGTTTCGCCACGTGTCCTTCATGTAGGCCAATAGGAGCCTGCCATGTGTCATCAAGAGATTCATCCTCCTTGGATGATGTGATACCGAAAACTAAGCCTCACAAAGATATGAATCTAACCTAATTCTATACAGAAAATTCACCAAGAATTAAGTAAGAAACTTAGATTAATTAATCAAGAATCCACCTAATTAATCAACCTAGATGATTGTTTTAACTAAAACAAACAAAACAGCAAATTGGAATCCACCAATCAAGAATTTAAGTAATCCAACTTAAACAAAAGCAATAAGAATTCTTATTATGAATGTATGATTAAACTTGTATTTTATTCAAGATTACAAACCTATATTTATAGACTCAATTAACTATCCTAATCCTATTAGAATTCTGATTTCCTAACCAATCCCACGGAAATCATTATCCTACTTACTCTAACTAATCTTAAGATAAAACTTGCCTATTTTATCCTAACTCAAGCTTGCACTCCAAGCTTAGACTAAAAACAATTCCTAATGTAATTAGAAATCCTTTTTGACTAAAAACAATTCCTAATGTAATTAGAAATCCTTTTTGACGCCTACTAGACTAAAACAATTCCTAATGCAATTAGAAATCCTAAATGCTTAAAACAAGAAAAACCCTTTCAAGTGAAAGGTAAAAACTTGTAAGCAAAACCCTAAGTAAAGACTCACAAAATAAAACTAAGAAAAGAAATCATTCTTTTCATATCGCCGCCTAAACACCACTTCACGCGCCACCACTTGTGAAACGCGCCACACCACCTTGTAGCTTGGCTCAGTCCGGTGCCGGTGGACAGGAGCGTGGGACCCATCTCGGCGCGTGGCCGCCTGTATCGTCGCCGGAAGTGAACTGCGCAACTTCTTCGTTCTTGGAAATCATGCTTCTTTCTTTCCAATTTAAGCTATTGGACCTTTCCTTGATTATTTCCTTGTTTGGGTAGCCTATAATGGAGTTGTTTAGACCATCTAAAAGTACATTAGATCTTTCAAAAGAATTAGCTTCTTGATTCGCATCATCCTCCTCTTCTTCAAAAGAATTTGCCCTCAAATTTACTTCATCAAAACAAGTAAAAAGGTTTTCAATAGTATATGTAGAATCTTCATCACCGCTTTCAGTAGACAAGTCTTCTTGGCACTCACCATCTTCATAATTGTCACCTTCTTTAGCAAGAAAACATGTCTTGGGTCCTCTATCGATTTCTTCCTTGAATACTTTTTCTCTTAGAAACAAACTTGAACTACGAGTAACATTTGAGCACTTATTCTGTCCTTTATGAGATAAAGGATGTAGACTTAAACGTTTGTTTCCAACCTCCACGGAGTACACATTAGTCCTTCCATTAAATTTCACAAATCTATCATATTGCCAAGGACGGCCTAATAGTATATGACATGCATCCATAGGACAAACATCACATAAAACTTTATCATGAAATTTACCAATTGAAAAGGATATTAGCGCTTGCTTGTTGACCTTGACATCACTTGTGTTGTTAAGCCAATGAAGCTTGTATGGTTGTGGATGCTCGGTGATTGGCCACTCCAACTTATCAATCAAGATCGTAGACACCACATTAGTGCAACTTCCCGTGTCTATGATTACATCACACAATCTATCCTTCACCTTGCACCTTGTATGGAAAATCTTCTCTCTTTGATCGCCCTCCATAGGTGTAGGTTTCGAATGCAGTGTTCTTCTTAGGACCAAACTTTGACCTTGATGTTCGGCCTCTACTTCTTCCAAGAACTCCTCCTCTTCTTCTTCAAGGTTTTCTTGATCCTTTTCAACGTCACTACCTTGCTCACACAAAGTCTTTTCTTGCTCCCATTCTTGTGCAGTCATGACCCTTTTTGAAGGACAATCACTTGCAATGTGACCAACACTACCACACTTAAAGCACTTCCTTCCTTCCACAAATTTCTTGTTAGTTTCGAATTTAGTTTTAGAATCTTTGTAATTCGAACTTGAACTACCCTTTTCCACATTAGCTTTCTCAAAAGGTTTTGAGAATCCTTTTATAAACGGTTTAGAGAATGAGCTTTTCTTCACTTTTAATTGTTTTTCAACTTTGATAGCCACTTTACACACATCCTCGAAAGACCAATATTGTTGTAATTCAGCTTTTTCAGCAATATTATCATTCAATCCCGAAATAAATCTAGCAATCTTATGTTCAACAATCTCTTCTAAACCACATAGCATGCATAACTTCTCAAATTCAACAATATAATTCTCAACAGTCATAGAATTTTGTTTAAAAGTTTGCATCTTTAGATAGATATCTTGAATATAATCACTAGGAACGAACCTCTTTTTCATGTGCTTCTTGAGTTGCTCCCAAGTTGTGATTTTGTTACGCCCTTCTTTATGCCTCTTCCTTTTCAAATTATCATACCAAAGACTAGCATAACCAGTGAGCTTCAACTCCGCAAGTTTACACTTCTTTCTCTCATCATACTCCTTGTAATCAAAGAGTGTTTCGGCCCTTCTAATCCATTCAAAATATTTCTCTGGTTCATTCATACTCCCATTGAATTCGGGAAGGTCTAACCTAAGGTTTCTATCATCATCTTTAGGTCTATCCCTTCTCCTAGGTCTAGGTGAATCATCACTTGGTGAATAATTCTTTCGTGACCTCCTAGGGTTTCTCCTTGGTTGTTCTTCCTCACTTGAACTAGAATTAGGGTTAGAATCACCCTTCTTTGAAGAAGATCCATCACGAGTATCAAGTCTCTTCAATACCTTCTCCAACCTTGCTGCCAATTCGGTGATTTGCCTATCTCTTCTAAGATTTTGCGCTTGTTCTAAGGTTAAACCCCTTGGAACTTGTGGAACCTCTTCGTCACTCATGATTCCTACACAAACCAAGTTAGTCTATGCAAAAAATCTTGATTAAAAGATAAAATCTTGAGGGAATCTTGAAGCAAACAACAACCGGACTCCCAACCCGTATTCCAGTGAAACAACACCAAAAGTTTAAGGCTGTACAGAGTTCGTTACTCAACCAAATGTTACGAAATTTTAGGTGAAGATAGCTAGACGTTTTTCCAGTCTAATGCAAAAAGAATCACTCAAAAATTCCAAGCCAAACGTTACCAGTTTAAATTCTACCGAACCTGTGCTCTGATACCAAGATGATGTGATTTTTAGTCCGAAAACTAAGCCTCACAAAGATATGAATCTAACCTAATTCTATACAGAAAATTCACCAAGAATTAAGTAAGAAACTTAGATTAATTAATCAAGAATCCACCTAATTAATCAACCTAGATGATTGTTTTAACTAAAACAAACAAAACAGCAAATTGGAATCCACCAATCAAGAATTTAAGTAATCCAACTTAAACAAAAGCAATAAGAATTCTTATTATGAATGTATGATTAAACTTGTATTTTATTCAAGATTACAAACCTATATTTATAGACTCAATTAACTATCCTAATCCTATTAGAATTCTGATTTCCTAACCAATCCCACGGAAATCATTATCCTACTTACTCTAACTAATCTTAAGATAAAACTTGCCTATTTTATCCTAACTCAAGCTTGCACTCCAAGCTTAGACTAAAAACAATTCCTAATGTAATTAGAAATCCTTTTTGACTAAAAACAATTCCTAATGTAATTAGAAATCCTTTTTGACGCCTACTAGACTAAAACAATTCCTAATGCAATTAGAAATCCTAAATGCTTAAAACAAGAAAAACCCTTTCAAGTGAAAGGTAAAAACTTGTAAGCAAAACCCTAAGTAAAGACTCACAAAATAAAACTAAGAAAAGAAATCATTCTTTTCATATCGCCGCCTAAACACCACTTCACGCGCCACCACTTGTGAAACGCGCCACACCACCTTGTAGCTTGGCTCAGTCCGGTGCCGGTGGACAGGAGCGTGGGACCCATCTCGGCGCGTGGCCGCCTGTATCGTCGCCGGAAGTGAACTGCGCAACTTCTTCGTTCTTGGAAATCATGCTTCTTTCTTTCCAATTTAAGCTATTGGACCTTTCCTTGATTATTTCCTTGTTTGGGTAGCCTATAATGGAGTTGTTTAGACCATCTAAAAGTACATTAGATCTTTCAAAAGAATTAGCTTCTTGATTCGCATCATTGGACCAATTGCAATGTGACACGTGTCCACCCATGCCAAATGGGAAAGCCGGCCAACAAGGCCCAATCATTGTGGGAGGCCCAGTCAGCCTTAGGTTTAACCTAAACCTAGTACTGGCACGCATCCCAAGGCATATAAATATGCCCATTAATCCTCATTAAGGGGGATTACGCACATTTAACACTCTCACCTAGAGAGACCCAATTACTTTTATTTCCGCATTAATTACTCCTTAATCAAGTACTAACTTGACCGTCGGAGGCGGATCTCCAATCGTCCGGAGCATCCGTTTGTTTTGCAGGTACAGGCGTGCGGTTCTAGTCTCAGAATTGTAACTCTCCCGCAGGACATCAGAAAACCCCGAAACACTAGGCACTTGATTCAGACGGAATTCCTCAAGTGCCCCGGCCTCTTCTTTGACTGCCTGAAGATATTTGATCATAGCCGGATGAGTCGCCTCATAGTTTCCCTCATACTGGCTAACGACCAATTGTGAATCAGAGTAGGCATCAACTTTCATGGCCCCTGCCGCCTTACACATACAGATGCCGGCTAGCAGGGCTTCATATTCCGCCTCATTATTAGAGGCTTGAAACTTGAAGCGTAATGCATACTCAAATCTGTCCCCTTTAGGAGACTCGTAGATTACGCCTGCACCACATCCGTTCTTTGTAGAGCTCCCGTCTACATACACTTTCCAAACCTGATCAAGATTATCCGGAGCCACCGGACGGGTCATTTCAACTGTGAAGTCGACAAACGCCAGACCTTTCACTGCCTTTCTTGGTTCGTAAGTGATTTCAAGACTTTGCATTTCAATAGCCCATTTCAACATTCTCCCGGATGACTCCAAGGTAGACATTTGCCGCTTGAGTGGCTGGTCAGTGTAAATCACCACCGGATGTGCCAAAAAGTAAGGCTTCAGTTTTTTGAATGCCATATACAAAGCAAGGCCAAATTTTTCAACCATGGGGTACCGGAGTTCAGCATTTTTGAGAACATGGCTAATGAAGTAAACCGGGAGCTGCACGCCGTCTCGCTCAGCAAGGAGAACGGCACTGAGAGCATGATATGAGACGGCTAAATACATGTACAACGTCTCCCTAGGCAAGGGACTGACCAACCTAGGTAGAGAATGTAAATGTTCTTTCAACTTCTGGAGTGCTGCTTCACCATCATCCCCCCACTCAAACTTGGTCTTCTTCCTGATTGCTTGGAAAAAGTAAAGGCATTTGTCGCCTGACCGGCTGAGGAACCTCCCTAAGGCGGCCAGGCAACCGGTGAGTCTCTGAACTTCCTTGACAGAATGGGGTGACTTCATGTCAATCACCGCCTGTATCTTTTCGGGGTTAGCCTCTATCCCCCTTTGATCAATCAGGAATTCGAGAAACTTCCCAGATTCAACACCAAAGACGCATTTCTTTGGATTTAACATGACCTTATGCCGCTTGAGGGTGTTGAATGTTTCTCAGTGATCAGCAAGGTGATCCGTCTCTAGCTTGTATTTGACTATCATGTCATCAATGTAAGCCTCCACATTTCTCCCAATTTGATTAATGAAGACCGTATTAATCATCCGTTGTAAAGTGGCAGGCGCATTTTTCAAGCCAAACGACATCACAGTATAACAGAACAACCTCTGATCAGTGACGAAGGCCGTCTTCTCCTTATCCTTTTTCCACAAGGGTATCTGATGGAAGCCGGAGTAGGCATCCATAAATCTCATCAAGGCGTGACCGGCTGTAGAGTCGACCAGACTTTCGATCTTTGGAAGCGGGTAACTGTCCTTTGGACACGCCTTGTTGAGGTCTGTGTAATCAACACACATGCGACATGTCCCATTCGGCATCTTAACAAGGACCACATTGGCCACCCAGTCGGGAAAATTATAAGGCCGAATGAACCTAGCATCTAGCAGCTTTTTGACTTCGGCAGCTGCCGCCTAGCTTCTTTCCACGCCGTGGTTTCTTTTCTTTTGACGGATGGGCTTCTTTTTAGGGTCCACGGCGAGTTTGTGGACAGCAAGATCCGGGCTGACGCCTAGCATCTCTTCCACTTCAAAGGCAAAAATGTCTTTGAATTCCTTCAGCAGGAGGTGCAAGCTTGCACCCAAGGTAGCATGAGCAACAATCCCAACCTTTATAGTACGCTCTGGACGGCTTTCATCCAGAACGAGATCAATGTTTTCACCAGCCTGTTGAGGACAGAGCTTGATGTGTAAACAAGATGAGAAACCTTGTTACAACAATGATAAGTTTAACAGAAGGTCAAATGATTTTAAGTTTCAATTGTCAAGAGATCAGTTTAGTTAGGGGAACTCTCACCCTAAGCTAAGGATATAGCAAAGAGGAACTCTCACTCATTTGCTTGGGATAGTTTAGATAAGGGAACTCTCACCAAATCGTAAACTACAAGTTTTAATCTTGGGAACTCTCACCAAAACTAACACTCTTCAAATTCGGAAAACAAAGTTAACTAAACTCAAGTCACTTCAATTAACAAAACACACGTTTTAGGCAAATAATCTTCGATTGTTTTTCATTCATTCAAAGTATGCTATTTATAGCATCAATACAACCTTTTCACTTGCCTACTTTAATTAACAAAATGAAATAAACAAACAGAAATTAACTAAGGAAATAAGTGGTTAATACACGTCCCACTTTACTCCATTATAAACATAATTAAACTAATTAAAAGAACTAAAAACTAGGCTTGAAACAAGGGAAAATGACCAGCAAAAATAGCATCCAAAGAGCATCTCACACACGCCCAAAACAGCTACTCTTCAAGTTTTGTAACTCCCATTTCAAGGCCTTGATTCACGCCTCTTTATGCCTCTTTATTCTAGCTTGATTCACGCCTCTTTACTCTACATAACCCCCAAATAATGAGGTGCAATGTTCAGCCAACAAACTCCTTAGTTCACGCCCAACAAGTGCCATGAATCACGCCACTTTAATCAGCCCAAGTAACTTACAAACGGCTAGCATGAAATACGCCCAAACCGCCTCCAATTCAGCTTGTAACCGACGCCCATTAAACGTGCATTTGGAGCTTGGAAAACCGCCACTTGCTAGATACTTTCTACAAGGTTAATTACACTAAGTGAAGTGCAACCCCTTGTAAAAACTTTCGGACCAAAACCGTGCAAAGGATTAAGGAATGATTTGGACAGAAATAATCCCTTTGTATTACTTTGAACTTGGACCTCCCCTTGATCATTTGGACCATCTTGAACATTAGAACTTGGACCATATTGGTCATCCTCCTCTTCTTCAAAAGGAATTGCCCTCAATTCGTCATCATCAAAGTAAGGAGCAAGATCCCCAACGTTGAATGTGCTTGATACACCAAATTGGCCTCCCAAATCAACCTTGTATGCATTGTCATTGATCTTTTCCACGATTTCGAATGGACCTTCGGCTCTTGGCTTAAGTTTGTTCTTTCTTTTGCTAGGAAACCTCTCTTTTCTCATGTAAATCCACACTAAGTCACCAACTTCAAATTGCTTCACGTTTTTCACCCTTTTGTTGGCTTGTTTCTTGTAGACTTCATTTGCTTTCTCAATGTTCTTCCTAACTTCTTTGTGGACATTCAACATGAACTCGGCTTGTTCTTTAGCTCCACCATGAACGAACTTGTCTTGTGGCAAAGCTATGAGATCAATAGGAACATAAGGATTGACACCATAGACCACTTCAAAAGGAGAGTACTTTGTAGTAGAACTAGGAGTCCGATTGTAAGCAAATTCGGCATGAGCTAGCTTGACATCCCAATCCTTAGCACTCTTACTAACCAAGGTCCTAAGCAAAGAACCCAGTATTCTATTCACTACTTCAGTTTGACCATCGGTTTGTGGATGGTGTGAAGTAGAAAACAGTAGCTTTGTTCCCATTAGGCGCCATATTGACTTCCAAAAATGACTAAGGAACTTTGTATCACGATCGGACACAATGGTGCGTGGCACCCCATGAAAACGAACCACTTCTTCAAAATATAACTTAGCCACTTTCATAGCATCTTCGGTCTTATGACAAGGAATGAAATGAGCCATTTTCGAAAACCGATCAACAACCACCATGATTGAGTCTTTACCCCTTTGAGTTCTAGGTAAAGCCACAATAAAATCCATGCTCACATCTTCCCAAGGTCTTTCCGGAACTTTCAAGGGCTTGTAGAGACCTTTGTGAAACACCATCTTGGCCCTTTGACAAGTAGAACAACGACTAACCACATGATGAACCGTGGCTAACATTTTCGGCCAATAAAAGTGAGCTTGAAGAAGCTCCATTGTCTTTTGAATCCCCACGTGACCAGCTAGACCTCCTCCATGAGCCTCATGAATCAACAAGCTTCTAATTGGACACTTAGGAATGCATAATCGATTTCCCTTAAAAAGAAAGCCATCATGTAAGGAAAATAAATCATATACTCCATGAACACACTTCTGTATTATTCCATTGAAATCGCCATCTTCCTTGTAGTATGCTTTGATCAAATCAAACCCAAGAACCTTTGCTTCGACAACTCCAAGCAAATTATGCCTCCTAGATAAGGCATCCGCAACAACATTAGCCTTTCCACTCTTGTATTTAGAGGAAAAGTTAAATGTTTGTAAGAATTCAACCCATTTAGCATGTCTTGAATTCAACTTCTTTTGGCCATGGATGAACCTTAAAGATTCATGGTCCGAATGCAATATGAATGGTTGTGGCCTCAAGTAATGTGACCAATGATCTAGAGCTCGTACCATAGCATAGAACTCTTTATCATAGGTGGAATAATTCAACTTGCCTTGACTCAACTTTTCACTGAAATAAGCAATTGGACGCCCTTCTTGAATCAAAACTGCTCCAATCCCCTTCCCACTTGCGTCACACTCCACTTCAAATGGCTTGGAAAAATCAGGGAATGCAAGAATAGGAGTGTTGCACATTTTCTCCTTAACTTCTTCAAAGGCCTTTTGAGCTTGTGTAGTCCATTCAAACGTCCCCTTTTTAGTACACTCAGTTATAGGAGCCATGAGTGTGCTAAAATTCTTGATAAATCTTCTATAGAAAGAAGCTAGGCCATGGAAAGAACGGACCTCCGTGAGTGTTTTCGGACTGATGCGTTTCTTGATTCGTTTGGTCTTAGGTTTAAACAAGCTTCACTCGTTTGTTTTCGCCTAAGGGTTCTAAATCTGATTTCAAGGCTTCACTCACCTTAATCTCGTGATTTAGGGGTTTTTTGAGGATAGTTTGAATTAGCTTCACTCACTAATTAATCTAACCTCTCTTAAATCAGGGTTCACTCGCCTAATCTAAGGGTTTTTATGTTTAACTTCACTCGTCAAACACAAAGAAAACTTGGAAAGAAACGTTCCAAATTAACAAGCAATAAAGCTTTAATCAACAAAACAAACTTGTATAATTCGAAGTTTACAACCTTTATTTATAGACTCAAAACTAATCCTAAACCTAATCAAATTAGAAGACTAATCCTAATTGAATTAGAATCCAATTTGACCTAGAAAACCTAAACACCAAAGTCAAGTCCTAATCCACTTAGGAACTCACTAGACCAAAACAATTCCTAATCAAAATAGAAATCCTAACGCTTAAAACAAGAAAAACCCTTTCAAGTGAAAGGTAAAAACTTGTAAGCCAAAATCTAATCTAAGAAACATTAAAGAAACGGACCAAGAAAGGAAACCTTGAATGCTTCCGCATCATACTCCCCCTCTTGAAAACGAACTTGTCCTCAAGTTACATCATAACAAGGAACGAGATCTTTTGCACTAAGAGAAGCACAAACGCCTTCACCAAGTAGCACTTGAAATGTATCATACTTCTCCCTATGCACGATTTTAAAAGGCCCCTCATCAAAGGATTTATGCTTGTCTTTTCGGTTGTCATATAACTTCTGTGCACTTAAAGAAAGCCACACATAGTCACCTATCTCAAATGGAGACTTACGAATAAGTTGAAGCACTCTATCTTGCTGCTTGTCTTTCTTCTTCCTTTTACTTGAACCACCTTCATCATAAGTAGAAAGAGAAATAACCTTGCTGCCATCATGTTGCATAGGTTCGAATTTAGGAGGCAAAGGTTTTAATCCAATCCTTTTCCCTTTATGTAGAACTGAAACCACATTCTTCTTTGCAAGATAGATCATATCACGATCAAATTGCCAAGGACGACCTAGCAACAAAGCACATGCATCCATAGGAACAACATCACACCATACTTTGTCTTCAAACTCACCAATTGTAAAAGAAACCAATGCTTGTTTCGAAACATGTACTCCTCCAACATTTGTGAGCCAATTAAGTTTGTAAGGATTAGGATGGTTCCTAGTCTCAAGCTGCAATGTATCCGTCATCTTCTTAGAGCATGCATTAGTACAAGAACCATTATCCACAATAACTGAACAACTACGCCCATTCACTAAGCATCTAGTGTGAAACAAGTTCTCCCTTTGTGCCATATCAGTCAAAGGAGTAGATTGAGCATGGAGAATCTTTCTCAAAACAAGTGTGTTGTAATCCGGGGCTGCCTCACACAATGGTTGCACTTCACACTCTTCCTCGAAGTCATATTCATTCTCCTCTTCTTCACGTTGCTCTTTTAGAAGTAAAGCGGTTTTAGCATCCTCCCCTTCTAAGGCTTGGTATCTTGTCAATGTCATGACCCTTCTATTAGGACACTCGGACTTGTAGTGACCTCTACCTTGACACTTGAAACATTTGATCTCATCTTTATCAACCCTTTGATTTTTACCTTGAGCATCAAATTTAAAGGAATCCGAAACACCTTTATTCTTTTCCCAATTTTCAGATTTTTCAAAACCCTTTGAAGTCTCACCCTTTAGAGCATAATTAGGTCGAAAAGATTTCAACTTTGAAGTTTTAATTTGTCTTTCAACCTTTACAGCAAGCTCACAAACCTCATCAAAGTAAAGAACGATTGCAACTCAACTTTATGTCCAATTTCCATATTAAGGCCAACAAGAAATTTAGAGATCTTTTGTTCTTCCTCATCTTTACAATCACAAGCTAATGACAATCTCTCAAATTCTTTAATATAATCTTCGACACTCAAATTATTTTGTTGCAAAGTATTGAATTTATGAAACAAATCTTGCTTATAGGATCGTGGAACAAAGCGTTTTCTCAATTTTTGTTTCAACAAATTCCATGAATTAATTCGTTCTTTCTTTTCCCTTTCTCTCTTGATTTGACAATTATCATACCATAAAGATGCAAGCTTTGACAATTTAAGAATAGCATAAGTAAAGCACTTATAATCATCAATACCTTTGTGAGAGAAAATTCGATCTACTCGTCGCTCCCAATCAAGATAAACTTCTGGATCTAAAGTACCATCGAATTCTGGAAGATCACTTAGTTTTATCTCCTCATCCTTCTTGTATACACCACTACCAATAGAACCTCCCGAAGCCTTAGCCTTCAATTCGGACATCTCCCCTTCAAGACTCTTCATGTGATTCATGAAAGTAATGTTTTGTTCCATCAAAGCAGCCATATGTTCAAGCAAGTGAGTTTCCGTTGATTTACTCACCATATTTGCGCACAATTAATAATCTTCCCTCGAATGTTTGTTGCTGTAGATTTTGCGTCACTTATCCAATGACCACGAAATTTTACAGGCTATAATTTTAGTCCAATAGGAATCCAACCCAAAAAGAATCACCAAAAAATACGAAGTAGATAGTTCTCAGTAACGTAAAACTTCCAACTGGTCCAGATCTGCGCCGAGAAGAACAAGAACCAAGAAACTAGCACGAATTGATTCTTGATTGCTCAAGAACAAGGATATAACGACTCAATAATCACACCAACAGCTCTGATACCATATGATGCGTTTCTTGATTCGTTTGGTCTTAGGTTTAAACAAGCTTCACTCGTTTGTTTTCGCCTAAGGGTTCTAAATCTGATTTCAAGGCTTCACTCACCTTAATCTCGTGATTTAGGGGTTTTTTGAGGATAGTTTGAATTAGCTTCACTCACTAATTAATCTAACCTCTCTTAAATCAGGGTTCACTCGCCTAATCTAAGGGTTTTTATGTTTAACTTCACTCGTCAAACACAAAGAAAATTTGGAAAGAAACGTTCCAAATTAACAAGCAATAAAGCTTTAATCAACAAAACAAACTTGTATAATTCGAAGTTTACAACCTTTATTTATAGACTCAAAACTAATCCTAAACCTAATCAAATTAGAAGACTAATCCTAATTGAATTAGAATCCAATTTGACCTAGAAAACCTAAACACCAAAGTCAAGTCCTAATCCACTTAGGAACTCACTAGACCAAAACAATTCCTAATCAAAATAGAAATCCTAACGCTTAAAACAAGAAAAACCCTTTCAAGTGAAAGGTAAAAACTTGTAAGCCAAAATCTAATCTAAGAAACATTAAAGAAACGGACCAAGAAAGGAAACCTTGAATGCTTCCGCATCACGGACTAGGCCATGATTGAATTGCTTCAACCTTGCAAGGATCCACCTTCACGCCATCACCTGAAACTATGTAACCAAGAAAAATGACCTCATATAACATAAAATCACATTTTTCAAGTTTTCCATACAATTTTTGCGTTCTTAAAACAGAAAAAACTTGAAACAAATGATCTAAATGCTCATCCTCATTTTTAGAGTAAATAAGGATATCATCAAGATACACCACCACGAACTTGCCAAGAAATGGCCTCAACACCTCGTTCATCAATCTCATGAATGTGCTAGGTGCATTGGTCAATCCAAACGGCATCACGAGCCATTCATACAACCCATGCTTTGTCTTGAATGCAGTCTTCCATTCATCACCTTCCCTCATACGGATTTGATGGTAACCACTCCTCAAATCAACTTTTGAGAATACCTTTGAACCACTCAATTCGTCCAACATATCATCAAGTCTTGGAATTGGAAATCTGTACTTGATAGTAATATTGTTAACAGCTCTACTATCAATACACATGCTCCAAGTACCATCTTTTTTAGGGACCAACAAAGCAGGAACCGCACATGGACTCATAGATTCACGCACATAGCCCATACCCATCAACTCTTCAATTTGTCTTTGCAACTCCTTAGTTTCCAAAGGGTTACATCTATATGCAGGTTTATTTGGTAGAGGTGCGCCTGGAATGAGATCAATTTGATGCTCAATTCCTCTCAAGGGTGGTAATCCCTTAGGTAACTCATCAGGAAAAAACATCCTCAAACTCCTTAATCAATTTTGCAAGTCTAGGATTTTGACTCACAAATTTTTCATGAATTTCTTTAGAGTACAACATGAATATCTCTCCCTCACCTTCAAACTCCCTCTCAAATTCTTTACAAGATAATAAAGAAATTTGGGATTTTTGTGGTTGTGAAAACCGTGGGGGTGGTAAAGGGTGCAATTTTTTTTGTTTCCCTTGGTGAGTGATAGTGTAGGTGTTATGGTACCCATCATGAATAGATTTTTTATCAGATTGCCATGGTCTACCAAGAAGGATATGACAAGCATCCATTAAAACAACATCACACAATTGACTATCATGATATGAACCAATCGAAAAATTCACCATGCATTGCTTTCTAACCCCAGTACTAGCATTAGAATCTAACCAACTCAATTTGTAAGGATGTGGATGATTAGTGGTGGTAAGACCCAGTTTAGATACTAGAGTTTTCGACACAGTATTAGCCTCACTGCCCCCATCAATAATTAAGTCACATACCTCGTCACCAATTTTACATTTGGTGATGAAAATGTGTTGCCTTTGTGGCGCCAAAGGTTCCTCCACACGAGCTTGCAATGCTCTCCTAACCACCAAGTTTGTTTTGTCCTCCATCTCAGGATAGCAATGATCCTCCTCCTCATCCTTTTCATGCGGGGTCACGTCCTTCTCTTCTTCAGACTCAAATTCCTCCCAATTGATGCTTTGGGTGGCTATGAGTTTAACCTCTTGCATGGTTAAGGCTCTTGAATTAGGACAATCCTTTTTATAATGTCCTCTACCTCCACACTTGTAACATACAATGTCACTAAGCTTGAAGTCTTTCGTGTTCTTCTTAGGTGGCTCATTAGACTTGCTAAAAGAAGAACCCTCCTTCGAGGTGAAGGGTGGTTTACGTACCACTGGAGTAGTGGTAGGTGCTTTCTTCTTTTTCCTTTTAGCATCAAACTTTGTCACAAGTTTGCAAGCTTCCACAAACGTGAGGTTAGTGTAACCTTCAAGTTTGTCTTGTAACTCTTGATCCAACCCAGCTACAAAACGTCCCAACTTCAGCTCTTCATTTTCAGTCACCTCACACACAATGGCAAGCCTATCAAACTCTTTGATATAGTCTTCCACTGAGTCGCCATTTTGTTGCAGAGTACTCCACTTCACATACTGATCTTGCTTGTAATTGTGAGGAATGAAACGATCTCTCATTCTTTTCTTCAGCTTTTCCCAAGTGGAAATGTGAGCCTTACCCCTAAGGGTACGCCCCCTTTGTTCTCCTTGCAGCCAACTGTCACCATAGCCCTTCAGTTTGACTTTGGCTATCTTGTACTGTTGAACCGTCTCATGGATGTCCTTGTACTCAAAGTACCTTTCCAAGGATTTCTCCCACTCCAAGTACTTCTCTGGATCAAGTGTCCCATCAAAGGCAGGAACGTCCACTTTGAGACTCCTATCTTCCCTCCTAGGTGGAGGTTCTTCACCTTGATCTCTCCTGTCTTGCTCGTTCATGAGTCTTGCCATCAAGGCAGCAAGATTTCCTTGTAGATTGGCATTAGTTTCGGCCAACCTTTCCTGACTAGCAATGGATCGATTAAGAGCTTCCAAAGCTGTCCTCAAGTCTGGATTCTCTCCCATGGTATGTAGGTATTCGACCCCTTTGGAAAAATTTAAGAAAATTTTTCCCCCTACCTAACGCGCCAAATGATGTGTAAACAAGATGAGAAACCTTGTTACAACAATGATAAGTTTAACAGAAGGTCAAATGATTTTAAGTTTCAATTGTCAAGAGATCAGTTTAGTTAGGGGAACTCTCACCCTAAGCTAAGGATATAGCAAAGAGGAACTCTCACTCGTTTGCTTGGGATAGTTTAGATTAGGGAACTCTCACCAAATCGTAAACTACAAGTTTTAATCTTGGGAACTCTCACCAAAACTAACACTCTTCAAATTCGGAAAACAAAGTGAACTAAACTCAAGTCACTTCAATTAACAAAACACACGTTTTAGGCAAATAATCATCGATTGTTTTTCATTCATTCAAAGTATGCTATTTATAGCATCAATACAACCTTTTCACTTGCCTACTTTAATTAACAAAATGAAATAAACAAACAGAAATTAACTAAGGAAATAAGTGGTTAATACACGTCCCACTTTACTCCATTACAAACATAATTAAACTAATTAAAAGAACTAAAAACTAGGCTTGAAACAAGGGAAAATGACCAGCCAAAATAGCATCCAAAGAGCATCTCACACACGCCCAAAACAGCTACTCTTCAAGTTTTGTAACTCCCATTTCAAGGCCTTGATTCACGCCTCTTTATGCCTCTTTATTCTAGCTTGATTCACGCCTCTTTACTCTACATAACCCCCAAATAATGAGGTGCAATGTTCAGCCAACAAACTCCTTAGTTCACGCCCAACAAGTGCCATGAATCACGCCACTTTAATCAGCCCAAGTAACTTACAAACGGCTAGCATGAAATACGCCCAAACCGCCTCCAATTCAGCTTGTAACCGACGCCCATTAAACGTGCATTTGGAGCTTGGAAAACCTCCACTTGCTAGATACTTTCTACAAGGTTAATTACACTAAGTGAAGTGCAACCCCTTGTAAAAACTTTCGGACCAAAACCGTGCAAAGGATTAAGGAATGATTTGGACAGAAATAATCCCTTTGTATTACTTTGAACTTGGACCTCCCCTTGATCATTTGGACCATCTTGAACATTAGAACTTGGACCATATTGGTCATCAAATGATGTGTAAACAAGATGAGAAACCTTGTTACAACAATGATAAGTTTAACAGAAGGTCAAATGATTTTAAGTTTCAATTGTCAAGAGATCAGTTTAGTTAGGGGAACTCTCACCCTAAGCTAAGGATATAACAAAGAGGAACTCTCACTCGTTTGCTTGGGATAGTTTAGATAAGGGAACTCTCACCAAATCGTAAACTACAAGTTTTAATCTTGGGAACTCTCACCAAAACTAACACTCTTCAAATTCGGATACTCAAATTTGGAAAACAAAGTGAACTAAACTCAAGTCACTTCAATTAACAAAACACACGTTTTAGGCAAATAATCTTCGATTGTTTTTCATTCATTCAAAGTATGCTATTTATAGCATCAATACAACCTTTTCACTTGCCTACTTTAATTAACAAAATTAAATAAACAAACAGAAATTAACTAAGGAAATAAGTGGTTAATACACGTCCCACTTTACTCCATTACAAACATAATTAAACTAATTAAAAGAACTAAAAACTAGGCTTGAAACAAGGGAAAATGACCAGCCAAAATAGCATCCAAAGAGCATCTCACACACGCCCAAAACAGCTACTCTTCAAGTTTTGTAACTCCCATTTCAAGGCCTTGATTCACGCCTCTTTATGCCTCTTTATTCTAGCTTGATTCACGCCTCTTTACTCTACATAACCCCCAAATAATGAGGTGCAATGTTCAGCCAACAAACTCCTTAGTTCACGCCCAACAAGTGCCATGAATCACGCCACTTTAATCAGCCCAAGTAACTTACAAACGGCTAGCATGAAATACGCCCAAACCGCCTCCAATTTAGCTTGTAACCGACGCCCATTAAACGTGCATTTGGAGCTTGGAAAACCGCCACTTGCTAGATACTTTCTACAAGGTTAATTACACTAAGTGAAGTGCAACCCCTTGTAAAAACTTTCGGACCAAAACCGTGCAAAGGATTAAGGAATGATTTGGACAGAAATAATCCCTTTGTATTACTTTGAACTTCGACCTCCCCTTGATCATTTGGACCATCTTGAACATTAGAACTTGGACCATATTGGTCAGAGCTCGTCTGACCGTTCATCGGTCAGTGATTGCTACTTTTTCTCTTTCTTAACCTCCACCAGCAAAGGTGCCTTTCTTTTCTTCCCAACTGCTGGTGGGGCAGGGGTTGGTCGGCATCCTTGACATTGTCAAGGTCTATTGGTTCCTGGCCGCCTGGGGCCACAGTATCTTTGACGGCTGAGAGATAGCACTCCCGGGCCGTCTTCTAATCCCCATTAAAGGAACCAACAGAGCCGTCATCCCTCTCATACTTGATGAGCATAAGAGACAGGATGATTACCGCCTTAGCTTCGTTGAGAGTTGGCCGACCAAGGATAATGTTGTAGGCAGTTAACTCCTCAATGACCAAGAATCTTACGACAATATGTCATCCTTTGCCTTTCTCTCCCAGCCGGATTGGTAAGTTAATTCTCCCAACTGGGTAGACCATCCCGCCCCCAAAACCAACCAGGGGGTGGGTGACCGGATGCATGCTGCTGACATTGTATTTCAGCTTTTGCAGGCACCGAAGGTTGATGATGTCTGATGAGCTGCCGGTGTCAATAAGGATTCTTCCAACCAGCTAGTTGGCAACCTTACATTCAATGACGACCGGGTCATCATGCGGACGGCGGACGCTGCCCCTATCCTTCTTAGTGATCAAGACGTTTGGGAAGGAGGTGCTTGCAGACGCCTGCTCATTATCATCCTTGTCCATCTTTCAAAGATGGCTCTTGGTGCCCCGGATGGTAGGGCCACCACAGGAGAACCCATTTGCTATTGTGTAGACCGGCTCCTTGTCGGTATCTGAGCTACTAGCAGGCTGGGGGGTAGTCTTGGATGACTAACCCTTGTTCTTCTTCTTTGCCCCAGTTGGGGACTTAGAAATGTAAGACATCAACGTCCCCTTGTCAGCCAGACGGTCCAACGCCCATTGTAGGCTGAAGCAGTCGTTGGTGTCATGGCCAACCTCCTCATGTTATTGGCTGAATTTGTTCTTGTTCCTTGATTGAATGGAACTTTTCATTGGATTCGGCTTCTCTAGGGACAACCGGTCCTTACTTTCCATGAGGATGGAGTTGCAGTCCTTGTTAAACTCGTACTTAGGAACGTATGGTTTAAAATCTTTCTTTTTCTTCTAGGACGGCTGGTTAGAGTCATTAACCGCCCATATTTCTTTTCTTTTCTTGCTCTCTTCTTTATTTTTGGCCGGCTGAGCAGGCCGGCTGTCTTTTTGCTTGTCGGACTTCTTGGAGTCTGACTAGTTACCAGGCGAGCAGAGGTCGGTAGCTTGAATGTAGCTTTTCGCCTCCCTTAGGGCCGCCTGTAAGGTGAAAGCCCCTTTTCTGACTAGGTCGAACTTAAAAGTCGACCCGTCTCTCAGACCCTTGAAGAAGTCTGTAAAACCTACCTCATCAGACAGTCCTTGAATCTGAATTTTGAGCATATTGAACCGCCTGACATATGAGCGAAGCCCTTCTTTCTCTCCCTGCTTAACAGTGCTCATGTCAAGGCTTGTTTTCTTAGCAGGGATGTTCATTGAGAAGTTGGAAGCAAACAGGAAGGCGAGCTTCCTGAAATTGTCAATGGACCCGGCTGGCAAGTTGCCAAACCATTGTTGGGCAATGCCCTTCAATGTAGCCGGGAAACATCGACACCAAGTGGCTTCATCGCCTGTAGGTACATGAGGTTGGTGTATGCCATAAGGTGATCTTCCGGGTTGGTGGTACCATCATAGGTACCCACCAATACGTTCTTAACCTTGGCCGGCTGTGCCGCCTCGGTTATCTCCCGGGTGAACGCAGAAGGTTGTTCACCCAGGCGTAGCATACGGAGCTGCCTGTCCAGTGGCTGGACATTTTGATATGCCGTCTGTCCTCCGAAGAGAGCCGGCTGCATAAAGTGAGGGGGATACTGACCGTAAACCTGAGTAGGTACATACGTTACGGCTCCAATCATTTGAGGGCCAGAATTGATAGTATTACCACCCGTCTGACTTTCATGCAGGGAGAGAGCATTCCCTGCAAAAGTATTGTTGAAGCTGTCAGGAAAGTTCGACGTTGAAGCCGACTTAGACAGCTGTTGATTTCTCTTCCATTTGATTATTTCTCGGGCATCAAGAGATGATTTTTTACTTCCCACCGGCTGTTGAGTGCGGCGGGTATTATTGTTGTTCCTCTTAGGAAGAAGAATCTTGGACCAATCAATGGTCCCGACTGCCTTCTCCTTTGGATGGGGAGTTGGCTGCCGATCATTGACTGACTTCCCCTTTTCTTGAGGAGCTTTCTTGGCCGACTGACCTCTACTTGGGCCAGCCCGGCTCTGGGTGATCAGCTCTTTAATTTCACCCTTGAAACTTGTCATGAACCTCATGAGTTCGTCTCGGGTGACAGGTGCTGATCCTGCGGCCGTATGGGTTTCCCCTTCCGTCTGACCAGGGGGTCGACTTGAACCCGCCTGGGAAGCCCCCCACTCCAGAGTATCTCTGGGCCGGATGCGCTTGATTCTGAGAGAGCCATCATCGGCTGTAAAGGTTTCGACCTGAGGATCTTCATCCTCATGGTCTGTAAAGACTTTTGGGTCATCGTCTAGACGGTTAGGGGGTACAGACTCTTGAACCATCTTCGAGGTACTCTCCCCACATATGGCGCCAAATGTTTTGGGTGTTTTTGTCCCACGGGAGAGTTACAACACGAAGACTGATCCGGCGTGAGCGTTACCTGCAAAACAAATGGAGACACCGGTTGGGTGGTGTGGTGAAGGATAATTAGGTCGTTGGACTAACTACCCTCAACCAAACAATATTTATAAACCTACACCTACACTAAACAAGTTTAGTGGTAAGTAGAGGGTCGAACCACGGAGACGACATAAACACTATCAACACCACCACCAATTAAGCTAGGTCAAAGAGATAGGATGGATAGAATAATAAACAAAAATGAGTTTAATATTAAGTTAAACTAACACCAAGGGAGAGGGTCAAACATGACAATGATCTTCAATAAAGTTAGGCAATGGAAATGAGTTTACATGCAAACCAAATATCTCATATAAGGAAATACCAACAATACCATCTAACCACCTATCGGGGTCAAAGGCTTTCCCAACTTAACACATGCTCATACTATCGTCATAAGCTGTGAAAGTTAAGGTTTTTGCATAGAATCGATCACCTAATGGATATCCCTAAGTTACACTATCGTCATAACTTAGTTCAATCCACCCAATTACAACACATGATTGGCCATTCACATGGAGTAATTAGTAAAACATGGTTACAAGGTATATTTAATCACATATAACCAACATTTGTCTAGCCTAATACATTCAAGATTCACCACATGCTATCACCAATCCCTTAGTAAAGGGAATTACTCACTAATCATGAACAACTAACACAAAACCCAGCAAGAAGAACAAAGAGAAGCAATTAAACTAAACAACTACTCTAATCAAGCAAGAAATTAAGAAAGAACAATAAATGAGATAGAGTTTAGAATGCTCATTAAAGTATTGAAAAGGAATCCAAAACAATGTCAGTTTGCATCTTCATCTTCTTCAATACACCATTGAAGCTCTTCACTTTCTCTCTCTAAAATACCCTAAATTACTCTTAATCTACATTACAAAGTATAAAAACAAAGATTAAAACTAAATCTAAGCCTAATTTATGTGAAGATTGATGGAGAGATGTTAGGGTTTAACCCCTCAAAGAGGAGAGAGAAAACCCCAAAGAAAACCCACCATCAAAACTTCCAAAAAGAGGAGAGGAAGAAGCGTTTAAAAGACCCGTAGCTGCTCGTGCGCGCCCGCGATATTTCCCTGCGCGCCCGCGCATTGGGATTGGCCTGGCAGCAACATTCATTTTCAAACGGCCATAACTTCTGTTCTAGGAGGCTCCTGTGGGCGTGCGACCTACCGTTGGAAAGCTCTTTAAGTCTAGTTTCCAATAAAACTTGAATCACCTCAATCCAATTTGTAGAACAAAAGTTATGGCTAAAAGAGTGAAAAAAGGTTAGTTTTGGAGTTCAGGCCCTTGAGCGCCCGCACCTATCTTAGGAGCGCCCGAGCCTATCTTAGGAGCGCCCGCGCCTAAGCCACGCCCAAATCGCGCCTACATTCTTCCTCTAATATTTTCGACCCCAATGTTAGGCACGCCCGCGCTGAGTTTGGCGCGTCCGCGCCATTCTGAAAGCGCAACCCGCGCTGTCCGCATGGCCTTGCTTGCTTGCTTTTTAACTTCCTTTGTAGCTCTTCAAATGAACTCCAATTCTCCAAGCTCTTCATTCTATTAAAATCAACTCCAAAAGCCTACAAAACACGAGGAAAAGCACAAAAACATAATAAAGAGATAAACGGAGCAAAAGGGGTACAAACAAGGGACAAATGTAGAAAAATACCGCGATTAGAGGATCTAAATAGTGGCATAAATGCCACTTATCATGGTGCTCCGCCTCCGACGAACAAGTTAGTAACTTGAAGGGAGAGAAGGAAGGTGCGGAAGCTTAGGTGGGTATCTGGTCGGATTCCAAGCTCAGATGTCTCTATCACAGGGACATTGTATAATAAATAATCAAAAAACGTGCCCTCCAAAAGAGAAAAATCTCCCTATTTATAGGGTCCTCGGGATTTGTGCCCCTGATTAGGTCATTGATCCCTAATCATTGGTGGGCTGCGCCTATTGCGGCTTTCTCGGGATTAGGGCCTGAAGGCCGCCATTTTCCCCCTAATTTTTGGAGTGACACATGTCAAGCAGGGATTGGTCCACTTTGGACCATCTTGAGGCTGACACGTGTCATCCTCTGATTAGACCATGTGGCGGGGTAAAATTACCCTAAACACCAAGCAAACGGCCAAGTTGAAGCCTGCAACAAACTAATCTCTGACAACATTAAAAAGAAAATTGAAAGAGCCGGTGGCTTGTGGGCAGAAGAGTTAATCGATGTCCTATGGGCCATCAGGACAAAAGCGAAGGGAGCAACCGGTGAAACCCCATTTCTCATGGTTTACGGTGCTGAAGCCGTCTTGCCCATTGAACATTACGAGCCGACACTCAGAGTCATGCTATATGATGAAGAGGCAAACTGGGAAGCAATGCGCCTGGCATTGGATTCACTCCCAGAGCGCAGGGGCAATGCCGCCTTGCGTCATGAGATTTACCGTCTGAGAATGACTAGAGCCTACAACAAGAAAGTACACAAGCGTCCCTTGAAAGTTGACGACTTAGTGTTACGAAAAATGGAGGCAACCGGTAGGGCCAATGAGCTGGGAAAACTAACTCCAAATTGGGAAGGCCCCTACCGGATCTATGAAGAAGTAAGAGACGGCACCTACCGCCTGGAAACTCCAGACAGCAGGCGCCTGCCTAGAACTTGGAATGTAGACAATTTGAAAAAGTACTACTTCTGAGGATGTAAGTTTGTTGTAAACAGTGAGTCAATTAATGAGAATTCAGACTTTATTTGCAAAATTGTTTTGTTCTCCCGCCTGGGTAATACTCAGACGGACTCTTCATTCAACTAACTGAGTTTGATACTTAGTAAAGGTTATAATTGCTTGACCGCCTGGGCAACACTCAGACGGACTCTTCATTTAACTAACTGAGTTTGATACTTAGTAAAGGTTATAATTGCTTGACCGCCTGGATAATACTCAGATGGATCCTTTGTTTATTTAACTAGGTTTGATACTTGGTCTGAATTGATAATTGTCTGTCAGTCTGGGTAATACCCAGACGGGCTTATTTGTTTAAAATAACTAAGTTTGACACTTAGTGTATATTTAACGTTGTAACAATGATCCGATTAAAAACTAAGCACAAAAACGCTTAGTGGCTATACAACCGGTCTCAAACAAGACCAAAGTGGCCGGATGGTTGCTTATTTTATAAAACCGCCTGTTCCAATCTGGAAAAACGCGTCCGACGACACCCCTCCGGGTGCAATCGTCGTAGAGAACAGACTATCCGTCAGTTCTACGTACCTATGCAGACGGCAAAAATTTAACGACCGAATTGGTCAACTTATAGCTGTCTGACCAGAATGATCTGTAAAGAACGACCAAGTTACCGATTACTAGATGCCCCTAGGCATCAGTTGGTCATCGGTTGAAGTTCTCACTTAGGTTATTTATTCCAAAGTTGCATTTCCTATCCCAATTGGGGTAAAAGAGTTGTGCAATGGCTGTGCAATCTCTACCAAGACGGGAAAAACCGTTTGGGTAGTGACTGGAACGCCTGTTGGTGTACGGCTGTGCACTTGGTTTGGGGCAATCACCATAGTGATTGATTGACTCACAAACGTATCATGCTCTTTGCAGCATCAGACGTTCCCAAGTCAATCAACCAACTCCATTTGAAACCAACCACACAACCGTCCAGGGGCAAGGACAGCCGGCTTTTGATAAGCTAGGCAAAAAATCGCCGCATGCTTTTGATAAGTTAGGCAAAAATCAGGCATATACGCAAAAATTCAAAAATTGAAATCCAATGATCAAAACCGACTCAGTCGGTGCATTCATTAAAAGTCCACCCAACCAAACGGTTGTAGTGGATCAAATATTAACCGGACCCCATCCAGGAGAAAAGAGAAATTGTTAATTAACCCGGCTCCTCAGCCGGTAAATACAAGAATACTCGGCACACAGGCCGGAAAAGCAAAGTTGTTGGCATACTGCCGCGGATTAAAGAAAAAATAAAAAAAGAGAAGAGTTGGCATACTGCCGCTGAAAAATCACTTCTGGCCTGTAGGCGTGATGTGGATTTAAACCCCTTAACTTAATAAAGAATCTAAAATCACACAAGTAACACAAGCCCTTCGAATTTCCTAAGAAAATCGAACAACTTAAGAATAACGAACCGGATATGACTTTGAAAACGACCACTCCTGGAACGAATTCAACGCCTCTAAAATTACCTAGACCACTCCTGGAACTAAGTACTTTGATGAACAAAACTTAGACTACTCCTAGAACTAAGTGTTGAACGTTCTAATTATCAAAACAACTCCTTGAATTGAAAACTAGCAAAACGTTTAAGCAAAAAGCTAAACAATGAATTTTTATTCAACTGAATTTTTGTGTATTTGTCATGTCATGTCTCTAAGAGCCACGAAAATCCTTTATTTATAGACTACAAATACTCTAATTCCATCCCTACAAGGATTAGGACAAACCCCTAACCTTGCCCCCCAAGGATCCTAACTAGAATAGGAAACCAATCCTAATTGGATTAGGAAACTACTTCTAATTAGAATAGGAAAACTAATCCTAAACAAACTCTAATTAACTAAAAACTTCTTAAAACAATTCCTAATTGACTTAGAAATTATTTTAAACTAAAATAACAGAAATTAAGAAGATTCCTAATTGCTTAAACCAAGAAAAACCCTTTCAAGTGAAAGGTAAAAACTTGCAAGCAAAACTCTAGAAAAAACTAAGGAAGGAAAATCTTTCTTTTCGTACTGCCGCCGAACCACCACGTCACGCGCCGCCATCATCGACACGCGCCCCACCGCCGTGTAGCTGGACTCAGGCCGGAGCTAGGGAGCCGGCGCGTGGCACCTAGATCGGCGCGTCGCCGCCGCTGCCGTCGTCGGAACCCAACTGGTCCTTTGCTTCTTCCTTGATGACCACGCATGTGACCCAATCTTGACTCTTCCCTCCAAGTTCGAACCCTATTGGACTCAAAATCAATACAATTGGCTCTTCAAAAGAATTTCTCTCCTGATTCACATCATTCTCCCCCTCTTCAAAAGAATTTGTCCTCAAATTCGCATCATCCATGTAAGGAGAACAATTCCATGAAACCATCCAAATTCGACGAATACAAGCCAAAAGAACTATTACCTCAACGCTAGCAATTTTAAGCAATGTAACAACATCACCACGAGCAAGGCAATATTTTAGAAACAACCAATTCTCAATTTGGTCCTTGGTCTTCGAAGTTGACCATAAGAACACTTTAGGCTTCATGATATTTTTCTCATGTATGACTAACAATTTCTTCTCTTTATGCATGCCTAATGAATCCACCACTTCTAAAGAAACCATTAAATTACTATCTTGATTCACGAATGGCTCCTCAATAGTATCAAAAACCTTTTCCGACACCACCATTGGTAGATCATTATGAATAATCTGATCTTGAACAACGTCACACACAATTGGAACATCAATTGTTTCACTCACCTTTTCTTCGAGCTCTTTAGCACCTACATGTTCCTCTTCTTTATCCTTTTGATAATCTTCCTTCATCTCTTCCTCACTATTTGTTGTCTTAGATTCGGATTCCTCATCGTCACACAGAAAAACTATGTGTTTCTCTTCTTCTATTTGTTGTTCGTATTGTTTTATTGTGATAGCTTTCTTGGAAGGACATTGATCCAACCTATGTCCCTTTCCTGGACACTTGAAGCACCTAATTCGGCTTTCAAACTCTTCTTTAGATACCTTAACAACTTTCTTTTCTTTAACGCGACATGGAGTAGTAGTTAAAGGCATAAGTTTGAACCTCTTGTTTCCCACCTTGACCGAATAAGTGTTGGCCACACTATCATGTATAACCTGTCGATCAAAATGCCATGGTCTTCCTAAAAGTAAGTGACAAGCACTCATAGGAATCACATCGCACCATAATTCTTCCTTATAATTGCGAATGGATAAGTTTACCAAAGCTTGTTGTTTTACATGAAAACCCATAGAATCATCTAGCCAACCCAACTTATATGGTTTTGCATGATCTCTTATAGGAAGTTGTAGTTTAGTAACCATCTCTGTAGACGCAACATTGGTACATGAACCACTATCAATGATCACCCTACAAGTTCTATCATCAACTTTGCATCGAGTATGAAACAAACTATCTTGTTGACCTTGAAAAATAATTTCTTCATGTAAATTCAGTCGCTCCATAAGCATATGTTTGTTACCAAAGCCAAAATCTACGTTATCATCTTCATGTTTTTTCTTCTTTTTATGACCTTGAAGTAACTTTGCAAATTCATCCATAGATTTTCGGATCTCTTCCTCCATAATTATAAGATAAAAACAGTCCTAGTAGGACCCTACCCTCACAGGTAATTCCCTCAAAAGATCACAGCACAACTTCGAATAAAAACGCACACACAAAAACAAGGAGCAATTAATCGGACCAAACTGACACTGTTGCGGAAAAACAGTCCAGTTTAATAGCAAACGACGACCAAAAATTCTGAAATTTTACAGGCAGAAAGTAGACAAAATTTCACCCAAAATCAAAAAAAGAATCGTCTCAAAAGACCTCGTAACGAAGGAGAACGAGCCCTCTGAAGTTGACAGAAAACCGGAAATCCGAGAACGAGTGCGCTTTGTAAGAACGAGTTGTGGAACGATCAAAATCTCCCCAAATCTGATACCAATTTGATGTGGATTTAAACCCCTTAACTTAATAAAGAATCTAAAATCACACAAGTAACACAAGCCCTTCGAATTTCCTAAGAAAATCGAACAACTTAAGAATAACGAACCGGATATGACTTTGAAAACGACCACTCCTGGAACGAATTCAACGCCTCTCAAATTACCTAGACCACTCCTGGAACTAAGTACTTTGATGAACAAAACTTAGACTACTCCTAGAACTAAGTGTTGAACGTTCTAATTATCAAAACAACTCCTTGAATTGAAAACTAGCAAAACGTTTAAGCAAAAAGCTAAACAATGAATTTTTATTCAACTGAATTTTTGTGTATTTGTCATGTCATGTCTCTAAGAGCCACGAAAATCCTTTATTTATAGACTACAAATACTCTAATTCCATCCCTACAAGGATTAGGACAAACCCCTAACCTTGCCCCCCAAGGATCCTAACTAGAATAGGAAACCAATCCTAATTGGATTAGGAAACTACTTCTAATTAGAATAGGAAAACTAATCCTAAACAAACTCTAATTAACTAAAAACTTCTTAAAACAATTCCTAATTGACTTAGAAATTATTTTAAACTAAAATAACAGAAATTAAGAAGATTCCTAATTGCTTAAACCAAGAAAAACCCTTTCAAGTGAAAGGTAAAAACTTGCAAGCAAAACTCTAGAAAAAACTAAGGAAGGAAAATCTTTCTTTTCGTACTGCCGCCGAACCACCACGTCACGCGCCGCCATCATCGACACGCGCCCCACCGCCGTGTAGCTGGACTCAGGCCGGAGCTAGGGAGCCGGCGCGTGGCACCTAGATCGGCGCGTCGCCGCCGCTGCCGTCGTCGGAACCCAACTGGTCCTTTGCTTCTTCCTTGATGACCACGCATGTGACCCAATCTTGACTCTTCCCTCCAAGTTCGAACCCTATTGGACTCAAAATCAATACAATTGGCTCTTCAAAAGAATTTCTCTCCTGATTCACATCAAGGCGGCTCCCCCTGGTCCTCTTCCTCATCATCTGAGGGAATCTCTTGTGCTTAGTGTTGGCGTTAGCCTAGGCGTCGAAGGACTCAGGCTCTAGTTCACCTTTCTCTCTCAAGTACACCACGTCTTCGGCGTACCTGTGAGCCAGTACCCAAATGCCATATTCCTGGTCTGGGTACAAGGCAGCCCAGGCGATCTTCATGCGGGCGTCATTGTCAGCATCGCTCTCGGCAACCAGGCGGTTTTTCTCCGCCTCCAGGGTTTCTGCAAAGTTTACCTGAGCCTAAGCAACATCCTTCTCCAGCTTACCGACCTTGGTCTTCAAGTTGGTGTTCTCTTCAGAAGCACCTTGCAATGTGCCAAGATCCGCCTGGGCCTTTTTGAGCGCCTCCTCAGACTTCTTGAGGCTCTCCTCAGCCTTTTTCTTGGCTTCCTCCACCCCCTTTTGAGCCGTCTCAGCGTCGCTCACCCGCTGGTTGGCCGTTTTCATATTCGCCTCCAACTGCTGGATTTTTGACGCATGTGTCATTATTATTGCTTTAGTTTCAAGTTCATTTACGATAGTGGAGTATAAAGCAACATTATCAGCGTCTGTGGCGGACTTCTTGGCCCTTTCTACCTCTTCCCGCTTGCGGGAATAAGGACGCTTGAGCCCGTCTACCCGCAGCATAGCCTGCAAAAAAGCGTATCAAGTTAGTATTGCAGGCGGAGTAAAGCACTTGGAAATGATTGGAAATTTTTTTTAAGTTTCTTACCTCAGCCAGAAGGGACAAGATTCGTTCCAGGTTGAACGTCTCTATCCCAGGGATAGCGTTCTTGTCCCTCTTGCTCACCGCCTCCAGCATGGCTTTAGCATGCTTCTGGACGTCTGGCCAACGGGGAGATTGATCTGCACACTAATCAATAGGTGATGATGCGAAATTAAGGCAGCACCTATTTGTTGCTGACCGTCTGAGGATGACGTATGTTAGGAGTGGGATTTCACTCGCAAGGGCCACCCCAGCTCAGGCCGGGATTCAAATGGGTTCTTACCTTCAGAGCCGGCCAAGCGGGAGCCGCTTGCAGGCGTGGTGAACCCCCCGGTTGCTGATAGGGGGTTGACGAGGTCGAGGCACAGACTGCCGCCTATCCTCTCATTTCGCCCCCCTATCCGCATCTGTTTTCCCGGCTGAGGCGCCAGGAATTAAGGCGGAGGCAGATTTTTTGGTCTTGTTCAGAGTGGAGGTGGGTTCCTCCCTGGCCCGTTTGAGGTTTTTCTCAAACGTCTTATCTACCTCTCCCCCCTATGAAAATAACCAAGTTAAAGTTAGCATCGGGAGAAAATAATCTTTGAGACCAATGTAAAAAAGGGTCAAGCGTTTTTTACCTTGGCCTTGACTGCGGCCGCATGTTTTTCCGCAAGCTCCTTGCGGATGACTGCAGAGGACCGTTTGGGTATCTTCTCCGTCTGCAACATGTTTAGAGCTTCTTCTGTAAAAAAGAAAAAGATTGGTCAATATATCATCAATCAATTCTGATACAAAAGCACTACAGGCGGATGTAAACTCAGACGCATACGTTTGGTAAACATGTGTCCTAGCCCGCAGGCGGCTAAGAAACACTCGTCCCTGAACCAGGCGCTCTTGGGGATCCAGTTCTTGGGAACTTTTATTGTTTCCCCGGTTGACAAAGTCGCGTCTGTGAGGCCGAAAAAATCTGCCTCAATGATTTTGTCAAAATCCTCATCCGGGAATCGGGAAAGAGCGCACTTCTGACCCATCAGGTCGGGCTTCTTATTGTACTGACGGAACCCATAGTTCTCCCGCCTGCTGGGAGCTGGCATCAGGTAGAACCTGTGCTTCTAGCCGTCGAACTTAGAGACCTTATCCAAGGTAATCATGTATTGGGGATACGTGGTTAAAGTGTACCACGCCCTCCAACCGCCTAGGCTTCGGCTAAGATAATGCATCTTAGAGAAAGCCTCCCAGCCGGGATGGAGCCCCTCGAGTTCGCAGGCGGCAACATACCCTAAGATATTTGCCCAAGAATTGGGGGTAAGTTGCCAGACTCCGAGGCCGTAGCCTCTCAAGATTGCCTTGACCGCCTTGTGAAGGGGAAAGCGAAGACCGGCCTTGAACGCCGCCTCATAACAGCCGAAGTAGTTGTTGGCGTTCTGCTGATCGTCTTCCCAGGCGATGGTGCCGTCCTCAGGCGGCACTCTAATTTTGTACCCTTCTCCTAACGGGTGTATTTGTTTAAACCTCTTAAAATTCTCCTCCATTTGAACCCTGTCCTTGGCTGAGACGTGAATTTTGAAGTGGCCGTCCTTCTCACTCTACTTCTTCCTTTCCTCCTCCTCACTATCCTCAAGCGGTGGCAAGTCGTCACTGCTCTCGGAAGTGGAGGCGGAGCTGTCGCTCTCCGTTTCCTCCACATTTTGTGGCAAAGGAGCTGAGACGGCTTCATCGCCGCCTTGGTCGCACTCTTCCAAAAAGGAATCTGCAGGAGTTGAAGGGGCACGCGGAGGGGATCTCTCCAGAGTCGTCTGGTTTCTCTGACCAAACGTTTCTCCCTCAGGCGTTTGACCGCCTGAGCCCTCGCTTCTATAGTCCGGATCGGGGGCCGTCTGCATAGTTCGAGCCATTGTGTCCTGCAGAGACACATAAATGGTCGGAATCCAAGCAAAGGGGTGGTCCCAACACTTCGAGACGGCACTCCTAGTCATAGACTCAGCTGTCCCAAGTGACCGGCTGGACTCTAACCTAGGTTGTGCCGTGTGTGTTGGTGATGCATCCATTTATTGCAAGAAATATGTACAAGCGGTGAAACAAGAAAAAGAGCTGAGAGGGGCAGAGACGGTACCTTTAGATTTGATATCTAGGCGGGTACGGCTAGGTTGACAAAGAACGAGTTGTCTCGCTTGCATTTGACTTAAACGGATGACTTCTGCTCTCTCAAAGTTGACTCTATTGAAGATTTTTGTAAACGTACAAAATGACGAGGGTAAACGGCTATATATAGAGGGTAAATGCGAGGGCATTCCCGTAATTTACTCGGAAGGCGAACATTTACTCTTTGGTGGTAAAATTACAACCAACCGGAGCGTGACGCGTGTCACAGATGCCACGTGGCGTGCCACGCCACATCTGTGAGGGGCAAATGTTTAGGGTAATTTTACCCCGCCACGTGGTCCAATCAGAGGATGACACGTGTCAGCCCTAGGATAGCCCAATGTGGACCTATCCCTGCTTGACACGTGTCACTCTAGAAACCTGGGAGGAATGGCGGCCTTCAGGCCCAAATCCCGAGAAAGCCGCAATGCGGCGTAGCCCACCAATGATTAGGGTTCACTGACCTAATCAGGGGTACAAATCCCGAGGACCCTATAAATAGGGATATTCCCCTCTTTTTGGGGGGCACGTTTTTACCATTTATTACACATTGTCCCTGTGATAGAGACATCTGAGCTTGGAACCCGAGCAGAATCCCACCTAAATTTCCGCACCTTTTTCTCTCCGTTCAAGTTACTAATTTGTTCGTCGGAGGCGGAGCACCAACCAACTGGTGTCTTCGTTTGTTTTGCAGGTACAGCTCCCGCCAGATCAGTCTTCGTGTTATAACTCTTCCGAGGGACAAAAACCTTAAAACACTTAAGGCCTTCTTGGAGTGGAAGGAAAAAGAGAACGAGCGGCTGAAGGAGGCCTGGGTCGCAGTTAGAAAGGCCCAAGATGAGGTGACGGGGACGGCTGTAATCCAAAGGGCCCATCTGGAGGCTCAAATAGCTGCGTTGACTAACAAAGCGGTGTGGCAGGCTGAGGATCTAGTTAAGTTGAGCAAGGCTCCTGAACAGGAGTCTTTGGCGAGGGATATCCTTCGGCAGGAGAGGGATGTGGCGCTCCTAGACTCCCAACAATGGAAGGAGGGCTTTCAAGCATCCGAAAAGCTTAAGGGAGACCTGGCTCTTGCCAAACAGAACCTGGAGACGGCCCTCTAGGAGGCGAAGGCCCTCAAGGCTGAGGTGGAAACTTTGAAGAAGGTTGTCTCAAACTTAACTGAGCAGCTACAAGCACCCCGACCGCCCAGCCCACCGAGATTGTCCGCATCGAGGCGCTTAGAGATGAGTGACCCATTGTCACCTGAATCATTGCGGTTGGTCTCTAGAGGCGGCATAGGTTGCTCTTCTGAATCCATCTTAGAGGTACTCTCCGCACAGACGGCGCCAAAAGTTTTTGGGTTTTTTGTGTCCCTCGAGAGAGTTACAACTCCAAGACTGCATTCAGCAAGGATGCTTGCACCTGCAAAATAAATGGAGAACCAAATGGTCGGTGGTCCGCCTCCAAAGGTTAAGTTAGTACGAATTTAGAGTAAAACGTGCGGAAAATAAGTTATCTGCTCAGATTCCAAGCTCATGTGTTGTCTGTTTCCTGAGAGTGACAAATCAATAATGATTGAAACGTGCCCCAATAAATGGGGGATGTCCCTATTTATAAGGACCTTGGGAAGTGTGTTCTACCTAGGGTTTTATGACCTAGGGTTTAGGGCACTCCGTTTTTTAGGGGCCCCTTGGGATTTGGGCCTTGAAAGCCGCCATTCCTAGGGGGCAATATCCGCTCAACAATGTTATCATCTGGAAGGTCCAAGTTGGCGCCCCTTCTAGTGACACGTGTCATGCTCTAATTGGGCCACTTGGCAGGGTATAAAATACCCAAATCACATGTGAAGGCAAAGATTGAAAAGATGAATGCTATGTATTTGGCTAGGTCAGATAAGAAGAGGAAGCAACAAGTGTTCAAAACAGGTGATCTTGTTTGGCTACATCTCAGAAAAGAAAGGTTTCCAAGTAAAAGAAAGAACAAGCTCATGCCTAGGGCAGATGGTTCATTTGAAGTGTTGGAGGCTTAAGGTAATAGTGCCTACAAGATTAACTTGCCAGATTACTATGGAAGTGTTAGTGCTACCTTTAATGTGGGTGACTTGTCTCCTTACTTGGATGATGTGAATTTAAGGGCAAATTTTTTTGAAGAGGGGGAGAATGATGTGAATGCAAAAGGCTATTCTTTTGAAGAGCCTATTACTCTACTACTCAATCCTATGGGCTTTGATGTTGATAAGAAGAAAGCTTAGGTGACAAGACTCACATGGACAACAAGTCAAGCTCAAGGGGCCGAAATCCTAGATTCTACCTAGGTTAGGAGTCTTTATTCCTATTCTATCTTTAGATGCTTTCTATTTTTACCCCCAAGGTTTTAGGATCCACTTGGATTCGTTTTACTTGGTTTGGCTTAGTTTAATTACTTGTTTTTAGTCTTATTTACCTTTAATTAGAGTTTGATGTAATTTAGGAAAGTCTAAGATTCCTAAATCTACTAAGAAAACGGGTAAAGGGCTGATTTGGAGGTTTACTTGGCGTCCATGGCTGTTTTGGCTTGCTTGGAGTCCAAGTTTACTTAGGAGTGTGATCTAGGATGGTTTAGGAATATCCTAACCAACTTAGGAAATCTAATTCTAGCAGATTTTGGTAGATTCTTAGGCTATAAATAAATCACAAAGGTTGTAATCTTTCATACCTACATTTGAAAAAAATTTAGACTTTGTGCATTGTTTTGCATTATTCTGGCATGAGTTTCTCTTACGTGCTTGCTTAATAATCAATTCAAGAGGTGAGTTAAGAGTTAAGAACGTCAAATTACTTAGTTCAAGGAGGTGGTCTAGGTATTTGATAAGTCAAGTAATTTTTTCCTGGAGATGATCGAATTTCTTGTCATATCAGTTCGTTTTCTACATTAAATCTTCAAGAAAGGGTTCAAGAACGGATCTTTATTTCAAGATTGTGGGTTTTCTAAAAATTTGACTAAACAAGGGGTTAGGTTCCACATCAAACAAGGCTATAAGTTTAGCAAAAAAAAAAACACTCTTATTGGATTTTTGTTGTTTTTTGCTGAACAAGACTCAAGTAATCAACTAGCAATAAACAACACCGTTCCCCGACAACGGCGCCATTTTGATGGGCGTTAAAACGGTCGCACATTCCACACTTAATCAAAGTCACTTATAAACATACATCCTACAAACCAAGCATAGTGACAATTAAGAGTTCGGTTAACAAGGAACAGGATATGGTTGCTAAAGATCTTAACACTTAAGCTAATTCGAATTCTTTTGTGAATTGGGTGTTCGTCAAGTAGACAAAAAAACTATGGTTCTAAAACAATGGATTAAAGACACTAGGGAATAGGATCCACTCAACCAATGCATTTAGGCAAACGGGGAGTAAAATAGATAAGATATATCACGGAATCTATGTAACATCAACCTCATGTAATAAGAAAACAACTCACACTACTAAACTTATACATAATTGATGTAAATGCAATATACCCCTCCAACAAGTTGTTATGGTATTAGACTCGGATGAGAAATAATTCACCTTGAAACAGCTTAAAATTGTAAAATTAACCAAAACTCAAGAACACACTCAAAGTTCTGGGTTCTTAGGCTAGAGACAAGACACACTCAATCTCTCCCTAATCTTGTCACTCAAGAACTAACTCAAAGCAACAAGGAACAACACTCACACTTTTGACAAACACAAAGAAGAATGCTAGGCAACCTCACGGTTTTTTTTTTTTATGTCTAACTCAATACCCTTTTATTTCTTGTTTGCTCTCCAATTTATGGTGGAAAGGAGCAGCAAATTAACACACCAATAGACAAGGAAAAACCGTCACAAATGGAGAGCCAAAAGCCAACAGTTTCCTAATTCTAGCTAAGCATTAAATGCTCTAATAATGCCTAATGATGGTGAGTTGACTTCTTCCTATTACAACCGGCCAAAGAGCTCAACTCTTGGCATTATTTCAGCAAATAAAATTATAAAACTTAAGCTAATAATAATAAGTAAATGGACCATGAATCACACGCCCAAAATAGTAGTGAAAATGGGCCAAAGTGTGATTTGTGCCATACGCTTTTTCCTACAAGCTTCAATCTTCAATCCACGCATGAAATGCAACATAGAATTTCGGCCTTAGAAGAAAATGGATAAAACCCAAGAGTTTCCAATACTAGAGCAACAGGTTCATGAGACAAAGATGTTGATTTTGGATCATTTCCCCTTTCTTCAGAAAAGTTTGCCCTCAAACTTGATTCATCCAAGTATGGTGACAAATCCCCGACATTGAAAGTAGCACTAGCACCCATCAACTCATCTGGAAGCTCAAAATTTTGTAGGCACTATCATTCACCCTCTCAACAACTCTAAAAGGACCATCAGAACGAGGCATAAGCTTGTTCTTGCGAAGCTTAGGGAACCTCTCCTTCCTTAAATGTAACCAAACCAAGTCCCCGGGATCAAAAATAGGTTGTTTGCGTTTCTTATTGGCTCGCTCTTGGTATTTTTTATTCATTTCCTCAATCCTTTTCTTCACTTGCTCACAGGTTTTTTGAAAGGTTTCCACCCTCCTTTTAGCATCTTTCTCCACAATATCACCTTTAACAAAAGGGACAAGATCAATCGGCACAAATGGATTCACTCCATAAACTACTTCAAATGGGGACTGAGAAGTAGTTAGGGAATGAGCTCTATTGTAAGCAAACTCCGCATGGGCTAATTTTATGTCCCAATCCTTTTGCGTTTTGCTCACAAGTCCTCTCAACAATGTACCCAAAGTTCTATTTGTTACCTCTGTTTTCCCATCAGTTTGAGGGTGATGAGAGGTACTAAATAGCAACTTGGTACCAACTAGTTTCCATAGGGTTTTCCAAAAGTGACTGAGGAATTTGGAGTCCCTATCAGATACTATACTTCGAGGAATGCCATGGTGTTTGACAATTTCCTTGAAGTACAGTTCAGCCACCTTCAAGGTATCATCAGTTTTATTACAAGCTACAAAGTATGCCATTTTAGAAAATCTATCTACCACTACCATGATGCTATCTCTTCCCCTTTGCGTCCGTGGCAACCCTACAATGAAATCCATACTAACACTTTCCCATGGAGCATCAGGAACCGGCAATGGAGTGTAGAGACCCTTATTGAAGTGTCCTTTAGCCTTCTGACAAGTAGCACATCTCTCAACAACATGAGTAACATCCTTAATCATTCTAGGCCAATAGAAGTGTTCGCCTAAAATATCAAGGGTCTTTTGTATCCCAAAATGTCCGGCCAATACCCCACTATGGACTTCTCTCACCAACAACTCCCTTACTCCACTCTTCGGAACACACAACTTCTTACCTTTAAAGAGGTAACCATCTTGTCTTACGAAATCCTTAGTAGGACTCTCCATCTCACTAGCAAAGTCGGGATCATCCTTGTAGCACTCCTTGAGTTGATCAAACCCCAAGATTTTAGCATCTACCATGGAAAGCAAGTAGTTTCGTCGAGATAATACATCAGCCACGACATTACTCTTACCATCTTTGTACTTGGAACTGAAAGTAAATGATTGGAGGAACTCCACCCATTTAGCATGCCTCTTGTTGAGCTTTTGTTGCCCATGTATGAACTTTAGAGCCTCATGATCGGAATGAAGAACAAATGGCTTTGATCTAAGGTAGTGAGACCAATGATCAAGCGCTCTAACTATAGCGTAGAACTCACGGTCATAAGTGGAATAGTTCAACTTTGCCCCATTCTATTTCTCACTAAAGTAATTCACAGGCTTCTTCTCTTGAATCAAAACAGCACCTATCCCAATCCCACTTGCATCACATTCTACCTCAAATACCTTGTTAAAATCTGGAAGCACAAGTATAGGAGCACTGCATAGTAGAAACTTGACCTTCTCAAAGGCCCTTTGTGCCGCTTCATTCCACTCGAATTCACCTTTCTTTGTCAGTTCTGTGATGGGAGCCATGATGGTTGAGAAGTTCTTAATGAACCGCCTATAGAATGAGGCTAGTCCATGAAAACTTCTAACTTCGTGCACATTGGTTGGAGCCAACCAAGATTGGACCGCTTTCACCTTTTCCGGATCTACATGTACCCCCTCTCTTGTTACAATGTATCCTAGGAATACAACACTAGGAGTCATGAATACACATTTCTTAAGCTTACCATACAACTTCACCTCCCTCAATTTTTCAAACAACCTCCTTAAATGAACTACATGATCTTCATTGTTTTTACTATACACAAGAATGTCATCTAAGTAAACAACAATAAAATCATTAAGGAAAGGACAGAGGACTTCATTCATCAATCTCATGAAGGAGCTTGGGGCGTTGCAAAGCCCAAAAGGCATCACCAACCACTCATACAACCCTTGCTTTGTTTTGAAAGTCGTTTTCCACTCATCTCCCTCTCGAATTCTCATTTGATGGTAACCACTCCTTAAGTCAATTTTTGAAAAGACTAAGGCGCCACTCAACTCATCTAACATATCTTGCAAACGAGGCATAGGGAAGCGATATTTGATGGTTATATTGTTAATGGAACGACTATCAACACACATTCTCCAAGTACCATCTTTCTTTGGCACTAAGAGAGCAGGAACGGCGCAAGGACTAAGGCTCTCCCTCACATAGCCTCTCTCTATCAATTCATTCACTTGTCTTTCAAGTTCCTTACTTTCTTCTGGATTACACCTATAGGCAGCCTTATTAGGCAAAGGTGCTCCACGAATCAAGTCAATGGCGTGCTCAATGCCCCTTATAGGTGGGAGGCCTTTGGGCAAGTCATCGGGAAAAACATCCTTGTACTATTCTAACAACTCATTTAGTGTGGATGAGTCATAACAAGTAGTACCAAGTTCATCTTTGGTTCTCACAACCAAACGTACCCTCCCCCATTCTCTTCCACTATCTTCTCAAATTCATTACAAGTTACAAGATAGTTGCTTTTCTCTTTTTCTTTTTTAGCAACTTTGGGAGGTAAAGGCAATCTAACTCTTCTACCATCTCTAGTAGTTACAACATACATATTAGATCTACCTTTATGCTCCGAATCATGATCAAACTTCCATGGTCTTCCAAGTAGTAAATGACAAGCATCCATAGGTAGTATGTCGCACCACCTCTCATCTTCAAAGCCTCCAATGGAGTAGGACACCAAAGCTTGTTTCTTGACCCTTATCCCCGTGCCATCATTCAACCAATTCAGCTTGTATGGCTCATCATGATCTCTAGTTGTAAGTTTCAACTTACGCACTGCTTCGGAAGAGATTACATCGGTTTGCGCACCACCATCAACAATCACATTGCAAGTCTTCTCACCTATATTGCATCTAGAGTGGAACAAGTTGTTCCTTTGTTTCTCATCAACTTCCGGCTCACTAAACAATATTTTTTGAACCACCATCATATTCATTTCATTCTCTGGAGGTATATCCTCCTCAAAGTCTTCATCAAAGTCTTCATCTTCCTCTTGTGTAACAAAATTATAGAATTTATCTTCTTCTTCAAATAGTGCACATTGTGAGGCAGTCAACACATTTTTGCTAGGGCACTCGGATGCTATATGCCCTCTACTATGACACTTAAAGCACTTTCTCCTAGTAGCAAGTTCACTAGGTGAAATTACATTCTTTTCTTTCCCTTTGTCAAACTTAGAACCAAAAGAGGAGGACTTATTTTGAAAAGAACCACCTGTTTTGTTTTGAAACGTACTCCCCTTTGAGTAAGTAGGAGTAAATTTCATAGGACTTTTGGAAGAAGAAGTTTTGGGCTTCTCTTCTCTCAATTGAGTTTCATAATGAATAGCCAATTTGCAAACATCACCAAAAGTGGTATAGTGAGCCACTTCCACCTTTTGGCTAATATGCTTCGAAAGACCTTTTAAAAAACGAGCAATTTTGAAGGTCTCCTTCTCTTGCAAGTCACACACAAAACACAACTTCTAAAATTCCTTAATGTAATCTTCTACACTCATATTTTCTTGGGAAAGATGGGTCAATTTTAAGTATTGTTCTTGTTCATACTCCCTATTTACCCATTTATCCCTCATCTTCTTTTTCAACTTCTCTCATGAGTCAATTTTTTCTTTTCCCTCTCTCCTTCTATTTGCCTTGAGGTTTTCATACCATAGGGCAGCGAGTTTAGTGAGTTTAAGCACAGACAATTTGAATCTTTTTTTATCATCAAACCTCTTATACTCAAAAACGGTTTCAATTTGTCTCACCCTATCTAGCTAGAAAGGCCTCACTATCATGCCCCCCATCAAATTCTGGTAGGTCAATCTTAAGTCCCCTATCTTCATCAAACTGCCTAAGATTGCTCCCACTACTCACATCCTCATTTTCTAACTCGTTCAATTTTCTAGTTGTTTGCAACACCATTTCGGCAATTGCATCCATCCTAGTATTTTGCCTAGCCTTCTCCTCCTCACTTTCTTCTGTTTTTCTCTCCAAACTCTCCAATTTGTCAGTAATTGTTTTCAACATTCTAGCAACCTCCTCACTGGCCATGATTTTCCACTATTTTGCTAGACTATTACAATTACAATGATTGAAAAACTGTCGAAAACAGAGACAAATGCAAAATGAAAAGTGCCTTGAGACTCTGAATGGCTTACAAATTCAGAACATTCAGATCAAAACAACCAATTTGAAAAAAAGAAACTCCTCAAAAGCTCTTCGGATGAGGAAGAAATCTTCTGTTCAAATCTGCCTTCCCGGATTTGCCCCCTTTCTGCGCTGCTTTGAAAGATCTGCCCAGATTAATAGCAAAAAAATTCCAAAAATTCTGAAATTTTATATGCGTATTCTAAACAGAAAAACACCCAAATTGGAAAAAATAATCACTCAATTTGGACAGAAAACGAAGGAGTTATCGCCTTTACAAACCGCAACTCCAAACTGACCGAATCTGCTGCTTTGATCAAAAATCCTTCAAACACGATTTTCCTCACGAAAATCCTTACCTAGGCTCTGATACCAGATGATGTAAATGCAATATACCCCTCCAACAAGTTGTTATGGTATTAGACTCGGATGAGAAATAATTCACCTTGAAACAACTTAAAATTGTGAAATTAACCAAAACTCAAGAACACACTCAAATTTCCGGGTTCTTAGGCTAGAGACAAGACACACTCAATCTCTCCCTAATCTTGTCACTCAAGAACTAACTCAAAGCAACAAGGAACAATACTCACACTTTGGACAAACACAAAGAAGAATGCTAGGCAACCTCACGGTTTTTTTTGTTTATGTCTAACTCAATTCCCTTTTATTTCTGGTTTGCTCTCCAATTTATAGTGGAAAGGATAAGCAAATTAACACACCAAAAGACAAGGAAAAACCGTCAAAAATGGAGAGCCAAAAGCCAACAGTTTTCCCTAATTATAGCTAAGCATTAAATGCTCTAATAATGCCTAATGATGGTGAGTTGACTTCTTCCTATTACAACCGGCCAAAGAGCTCAACTCTTGGCATTATTTCAGCAAATAAAATTATAAAACTTAAGCTAATAATAATAAGTAAATGGACCATGAATCACACGCCCAAAATAGTAGTGAAAATAGGCCAAAGTGTGATTTGTGCCATACGCTTTTTCCTACAAGCTTCAATCTTCAATCCACGCATGAAATGCAACATAGAATTTCGGCCTTAGAAGAAAATGGATAAAACCCAAGATTTTCCAATACTAGAGCAACAGATTCATGAGACAAAGATGTTGATTTTGGATCAATAATCAAATTGCAATAAGTAATGCCATGCTCCATTCAAATTTCCATGTTAAACTAAGCATATCATGCTATCAAGATCTTAAATCAAGGGTAGCTAGTGCTATCATGAAGAACTAACAAGCAATCTCCTAAAATCAATTTAATTGTATTACAAACATCAATGCTACTCCCACATTTGCATAACTATCCAAAAAGATTGAGCTTCACCCAACCCCTAGCAAGATGACTACTCACGGCATATTTATCTACATGCAAACAAGTATTAGAGTTCTAACTACTTAAATAATTGGGGTAAAAGTGGTTAACAATTGAATTTACTATCATCCAACAAAAAATTATCAAGAACTAAAAGGATTCAAGTAACATGAAAATACCAAAAAAAAAAACTAAAATTGTAGAAGGTTGAAGAAATTACTAATTGAAGCTTCAAATGTTGATTACAAAGAGCCAAATCTTGAGAAAAATTCTTGAATTTAACTAATACAGTGATTGGAGTTGATGAAAACTATGATAAATTAACTAAGAGGAATGTTTCAAAATAAGAGGAGTTTAAAAAAACTAGGTTGTTGCTTTCCTAGTTACAAATGAGCTAAAAGGGAAGTATTTATACTCCCCGGATTACATAGGTTACTCCGTCAAGAAAGAGCGGATTTCTAGTGTGGAGCGCCCGCTCCTCAGCTAGGAGCGCCCGCTCCTAATTCTTGCACACCCGCTCCATCCTAATTCAAAAGAAAGTAAGAATTCAAAACATCGGGGAGGAGAGCCCGCTCTAGAGGCTCTGCATGCCCGCTTTCTTGATCTCAACATATGGAAGAACCTATCTTCAATGGGAGAAGCGGCCGCTCCAATGTGGGAGCACGCCCGCTCCTCCCTACTTCAGCTTAAGGAAGAACCTATCTTCAATGGGAGGAGCGCCCGCTCCAAGGTGGGAGCACGCCCGCTCCTCCCTGATTTAGTGTTGAGGCTTAATGAGGCTTGAGTTGAGGAGCGCCTACTCCTTCTGGAGCGGGCTCTCCTTTCTTTTGCTTCGAGCCTTGAAGAATCTTCTAGGCTTTGAGTGCTTGTCAAAATGAGATATAATACCCGTAAAACATGGACAAACACATAAAAAGAGGGGGCAAAGCCGAGATACGACATTTTCATTCAAAAACAGGTTAAAAAGAGGGGAAAAGATTGCAAAAATAGGGTTTAAATCAACACAATAAGTGGTCAAATAAACCACTTATTAATGAGGCAAGAGGAAAAGCTCCTCAATCTCAAGTAACATCTTTACACTTGAATATAAGCAATTTACAAGGTATTAGATACCAAAAAATTGACTCACTATGTGCTCCTATTTCAGGAACAAAGTGAGCAGCGCTTTTCAAGTGGATATGAGTACACAAGTGGAAGATGAAGATAATCTATCCAAAGAAAGCTTGTAATCTTATGTTTTTGTCTAGATTCAAAACTTGTTTAGTTTTATCAACCATTAGTCTTCGCAACCATTGATTTGCATGTTGTTCCCAAGTTGCTACAATTGTCATGATTACTTGTTGATCCTTATTCCCTAGTGTTTTGGGTGTTTTTGTCCCTCGGGAGAGTTACATGTAAGAGACTGGTTGCGTGCGTCCTGTGCCTGTAAAACAATGGAGACTCCTGGTTATTGGAGCTCCGCCTCTGACAATCAAGTTAGTACTTGAAGAATAACGGGAGAAAGTGCGAAAAAAGAGGTGAGATCTTCTCGGATTCCAAGATCAGGTGATTCTCTGATGTAAGAGAATGAAGGATATGCTGTAATAAAATGTAGATGTCCCAAAAATGGGGGGACATCTCCCTATTTATAAGGTCATGGGGAAATGTGCCCCTGATTAGGTCATTCTAACCTAATCATTCTAGGTTGCGCCACATTGCGACTTTCTCGGGATTTTGACCATTGAAGGCCGCCTTTTACTCCCAAGTTCTAGGTGACACTCGTGTCAGAAGGAGATTGGCCCAAGAAGGGCCAACCAGGGTATGACACGTGTCAAGGCCTGATTGGACCACGTGGAATGGGTAAAATTACCCAAAACATTTGCCACTCACAGATGTGACGTGGCACGCCACATGGCATCTGTGATACATGTCACTCTTCCATAGGTGGCGATTCAAAAAGTTTTTTTTTGAAAATTTTAACTTTTCACATTCAGGGGAAATTACAAAATTACCCTCAAATTTACCCCTCTATAAAGTCTAACTTTACCCCTCTAGTTTTGCATGTTTCCAAAACATTTTATAGAGATAAAGTCAAAGAGTTTCTAAACAGAGAGAGAGTCTTTCTACCGTCTGTGTGTGAACATAAACTTTGAATTTCCCCGCCTGCGTCAGCTGGTTACCAACCGCATGTGCCTCAAGCAAGCAGGATCTTTTGCAGCAATTTAACCGGACCTCACCGTTTGCCCCCCCACCCCCCCTTTAGGAGACAAACGTAAGGTACCGCCTCTACCCCTTTCAACTCATTTCAATTATTTAATTTCATTCAATAAATAGACTCATCACCAACACACACGGCACACCCTGGGTCAGTAATCAGTCGGTCACCTGGGACGGCTAAGTCTAGGACTGGGAGTGCCGGCTCTTGGTGCATGGAGCAATATTATACTCCCTAACCGACCATCTATGTGTCTGTGCAGGACACGATGGCTAGAACCAAACAGACGGCCACCTGACGACGTCGAGGAGATGGTACTTTAGAGGTACCATCTAGAGAGGTGATCCTGGTTGAGGGGTTTTAAGGTAACGAAGGTTCTAGGGAGTATTCCCCATCTAGCATCCCAAGAACCCCCAACAATACAATTTTAAATGAGGGTGGAGACGGTGAAGAAACTATTTCCATGATGGAAATTGTTCAAGCTGACCCTACACACCGAAACGGGGATGAGTCCACTTTTAGGTCAGCCGGTGAAGATTCCGCCTCGGGGTCAAGCTTTGAGGATGACAGTGGCACTCCCCTCCCTCCGCTTGAGGATAGTGAGGTTGAGGAGAGAAAAAAGTGGCAGGATAAAGACGATCCCTTCAAGATACATGTCTCTGCTAAGAACAGAAACATCATGATAAACGGTATAGAGGGCTTTGTGAAGAAGCAGCCCTTGGGTAAGGATTACACCATCCGGGTGTTGCCTGTGCTGGGCACTATTGCATGGAAGGATGACCAGCCAAAAGCCGATGCCTACTTAAGATGTTACGCGGCGGCGTTTTTGGCAGGTCTTCGCTTCCCGCTTCACCATGCGGTGAGAGCTATCCTTAGGGCTTATGGCCTAGGAGTCTGACAGCTCTCACCAAACTCATGGGCCAACATTCTGGGGTATGTTGCCGCATGTGAGATGCAGAACTTGATCCCCATCTGGTAGGCGTTTACCCATATGCACTAATTGAGTCGCAACCTAGGCGGCTGGAGGACATGGTACACACTGACCACCCTTCCAAAGTATCGGATGACATTGGACAAGGTGTCCAAGTATAATGGTTGGAAGACACGGTTTTATTTGCTGCGTGTTCGAACCCATAGAGAGAACTGGGTGATGCGCCGATACAATAAGAAACCTGACCTTCTAGGTCGCAAGTGCGCTCTACCCAAGATACTAGGAGATGACTATGACGTAATCATGGAGACAGAGTTTTTTGAGCTCCATCCGGAGACTATCTCCACCGAGGACGTAATCAAAGTCCCCAACAACTAGATTCCCATGTGCGCATGGCTTAGGACGGGCATTCTTGTCCGTCTGCGCCCTTAGCACCATGTTTCCAAAACGTATGTCTGACTGGCATCCGGCTTAATGCCGCATGTATATCTGCTACTTAATCACATTTTAATATTTTTGTTTTCTTTTTGCAGAAGAAGCTCTAAACATGGTGGCTGAAGAGAAGACCCCCAAACGGTCTTCCACTTAGATAAGAAGGGACCTGGCGGAGGCCAAAGCTGCCAAGCTGAGGGCATAGGTAAATTCCTTTTACATCTCTTTATTTTATCAGGCGCTACTAGATGCTAAGCTTTGTTATTAACATTTCAGGGTGGAGAACCTCCCAAGTCCTTCACTAAGAAACTCTTTAAACGGGGTCCTAAGTACGACTCTACCCCCCACCAAACCTGCTATGTTTGCGAGAGCAGCTTCAAGTAAGACGGGCCCGGATGGGTCCTCCGGAAAGAACCGCCTCCACATCGGGGGGAAGAACACCACCGTGGGAGGCTTCGGCGTGGGCTTTGACTTGGTCCCATCCAACCTTTTTGCACTTGTGGGTGGAGCAATCCCACAAGTTCTGAAGGTAAATTCAATCCCTTCGAGTCCCCGCCTGAGCTGGGCTGGCCGTTGCGAGTGAAATCACACTCGCAAACAGACTTCTTCATCAGACAACTGGTATCAATCTAGTGCCGCCTATATGGCTCACTCACCTTTAACGTCTGGTGCAGATCAATCCCCTGATGGCCGGATGTCCAGGCGCATGCCCGGGCCATGTTGGCGGCTGTGCATAAGAGGGCGAAGGACGCTATTCCGGCATTGAGGTGTTCAATGTTGATCGGATCTTATCAGTGCTATCTGAGGTACAGTTAACTCAATTTTTCTCCAATTTAACAAAAAGGATTCCGCATGATTGACACCGCTTGCTTTTGCAGACCATGCTCAGGGTTGGCGGGCTCAAGCGGCCTTATGCTTGAAAGAGGGAGGAGGTAAAAAGAGCCATTAAATCGGCTAGGGATTCTCAGGATGTTGCTGAATATGAGTGTATAATTAGTGAACTTGAAACTAAAGTCATCTTGATGCAACAGGTGGAGGAGGTTAAGGGTCTCAAGCAGGCATTGGAGGAGGCTAATGAGAAAATAAGCACGGTTGTGGCCAAGCTCAAGAAGACGGAGGATGACCTCCTGCCCCTGCAGGGAGTCTCCAAAGAGAATGTTGACCTTAAGGCGGAGGTTGAGAAGCTAAAGGAGGACGCGGTGCAGGTCCAGAAAAACCTCAAGGCAACCATTGAGGCGGCTGAGGATCGGGTGATTGCCGTGAACGAGGAGGATTCTAACACTCGGATGACGCTCGCCTGGGCTGCCCTTTATTTTGACAAAGACTACCGCCTGTGATCTTTGGCTTTTCAATATGCCAAGACTGTAGTCTATTTAAAGGAGAAGGGTGAGCTAGATCCTGAATCTTTCTCCGCCTGGATGAACAAAGAGTTTGCCGAGCCTCCCAGAGAACTACCTGAGGAAGGGAAAGCCATCGATGTCCCTTCTGACAGGGAGAACCCCAAAGAGGACTCGGAGGCTACCAACGAAGGGGCTCAGCAACCGGAGAACCAGGCGGACCTCTCTCAGCCATGATTTCAGTGGCAGTATGCCATTTATGCTTTTTTCTTTCCGGCCCGCGTGCCGAGTATTTATGTTCTTTACCGACTATGGATTCGGTTAACAATTTAGTTTCTCTTTTCCCGGATGTGATCCAATAACAATATTTATCCGAATTCTGCAAGTTTTGAATGAAAGTATGCCGACTAAGTTGGCTTTATGAAATTTTATTGTCTTGATTTATATATATATATATATATATATATATATATATATATATATATATATATATATATATATATGTTTATATATATATATATATGTTTATATATATATATATATATATATATGTTTATATATATGTTTATATATATATATATATGTTTATATATATATATATATGTTTATATATATATATATGTATATGTATATATATATATATATGTATATGTATATATATATATATATGTATATGTATATATATATATATATATGTATATGTATATATATATATATATATATATATATATACTCCGCATTTTCAAATTTTTTGCCTTTTTAAAGCATGTGGCAATTTCAGAAAGTAGAACAGTATACCGGCTATTCTTGCCCCTGACGGTTGTGTGATTGGTTTTGATCCTTTTATGACTGATTGACTTTGGAATGTTTGATACTTTAAAGAGTATGGAATGTTCCTAAGTCAATCAATCACAGTAGTGATTGCCCCAAAACAAGTGCACAGCCGGCATCCAACAGTCGTTATACCCAATCCGAGCATCTTTATAGGATTCTTTACTAGGCAAACGGACGACAACCGTTTGTCAGTCATTAACACGGGGGACATTGTCCACCCATCTGATAGCTTTTAGACGACTGAAAGTCCGTCTGGAGTACCATCAATCACTTGCCCTATTGGGGCAATCGATTTTTCATTTCTAGCCAAGCGGAATGCTTTCTCCTGTCTGTCTATGGATCAAGACACATAGTTTGCCTGTTTGTCGAGTCTCATACATCATAGTGGTCGTCTGGGAAATTCTTAATCCGTTGCACCTTCATCGCCTGACCCATTAGAGCAGGTGGCACTTGTTCAATAGTCTAACAGAGAACTTTGATATTTGCCGGCTGATGTCTCTTGACATCCGACTCCTAAACTTGATCATTCTTTTAAACTATTTTGGTCAGACAGCTATGAGTTCACCAATTTTGTCGTTCAATCTTTGCTGTCTGCATATTCAGTTAGAGCAGACGATAGAATGCCTTGTGCGACAATAACACCCGAAGGGGCGTCGCCGGACGCCTTACTCTAATCAGAGTAGACGAATTTATAAAAACAGTTTTGCATCCGGCCATTGGCCTCAATCTTAATTCTAATTTTAGCCACTATGTCTTTTGACTAAGTTTAATTTCATATTCAAATGTCCGTTCGAGCATTACTCAGAACGGAGATTCCTTTGCAAGCACTATGTTAGCCGCTATGTTTTAACTTTAGCTTTTTTTAAGGTATTTATCCGCCTATGTTTTTCACGGACGGTAACTAAATTACGTATGCATACTTACAAAGCAATTAAACTGACTGAAACAAAAAGCAGCTTTTCATTGATACGCTTTTCATTTACAAAAATTTACATGTCTCAGAAGTAGTACTTTTTCAAGTTATCTACGTTCCAAGTTCTAGGCAGCCGCCTGCCGTCTGGAGTTTCCAAGCGGTAGGTGCCGTTTCTTACTTCTTCATAGATCCGGTAGGGGCCTTCCCAATTGGCAGTTAGCTTCCCTTGCTCGTTGGCCCTATCGGTTGCCTCCATCTTTCGTAGCACAAAGTCCCCAAATTTCAAAGGCTTTTTGTGCACTCTCTTGTTGTAAGCAAGAGTCATCCTCAAACGGTAAATCTCATGACGCAAGGCTGCATTGCCCCTACGCTTCAGGAGCGAGTCCAGCGCCAGCCGCATGGCCTCCCAGTTTGCCTCTTCATCATATAACATGACTCAAAGAGTCGGTTCATAATGTTCAATGGGCAAGACAGATTCAGCGCCGTAAACCATGAGAAACGGGGTCTCGTCGGTTGCCCCTTTTTTACGTGGTCCGGATGGCCCATAGGACATGACTTAACTCATTAGCCCATAAACCACCGACTCTCTCAACTTTCTCCTTAATAGCGTCTTAAATGAGTTTGTTGAAGGCTTCAAATTGACCATTTTCTTGGGGTCGGCAGACTGATGCAAAACAGTGTGAGATCCCTTGATCTCCCAACCAAGTTTTGAGCTGAGGGGTCTCAAATTGTGGTTTATTATCGAATACCATAGACATAGGTACCCCAAACCGGGTGATAATGTTCTTCCATATGAAGAAGATGACATCCTTTTTCTTGATGCCTTATACCGCCTCTGCTTCCACCCACTAGGTGAAATAGTCCACAACGACCAGAATATAGCGTTTTCCGCCTGGTGCAGGCGTGTATGGGCCTAAGATTTTCATGCCCCATTTAGCAAACGAGACCGGGCTATGAATTGTCGTCAGGTCAATAGCTGGGGGATGGATGAGCTTGCCAAATCGTTGGCACTTGTCACACTTTATAACAAATTCCATAGCATCTAACTCTTGAGTGGGCCAGAAATAATGCCGCCTGGCTCTGACGGCTAGGGATTCGCCACCTGAATGGGAGGCGCAGTATCCCGCGTGCAACTCTTTGAGAACTTCTCTCCCCTTTTCAGAGGTAACACATTTTAATAAGGGCTTCAAGAAACTCGCCTTGAAGAGTTCTCCGTCTCTGATCTCAAAGTTTGATGCACGTTTTCTCTGCACGGCTGCCTCCTAGTGTGAATCAGGGAGCGTGCTGTCTGTGAGATAAGCCCGGATACCATCCATCCAAGTTGAACTTTGGTCCAGAATTCCAATGGGTTCATCATCAGATATGCTTCGATTTTCCATTATCTCCCAAAAGACTGACCGAGGCGCATCACAAGAAGCGGAGGATGCTAGCTTTGACAGATCATCTACCTGATTGTTCTTCGATCGGGGCACTTGACTAAGATGAAATTCTTCAAGTGTACGCCGCTTCAGTCTTGACCGCCTGCAGATACTTCATCATAGCCGGATGGGTGACTTCGAACTCACCATGATATTGGCAAACGACAAACTTAGAATATGTACACGCGTCAATTTTTGTTGCCCCTGCCGCCTCAAACATGTGGATATCGGCTAGTAGGGCTTCGTATTTCGCCTCATTGTTTGAGGCCAGGAACTTGAACTGTAGCGCATACTCATATTTGTCCCCTTCCGGGGATTTACAGATTATGCCTGCACCACATCCGTTCATAGTAGAACTCCCGTCTACATCCACCTTCTAAACCTGACCAAGGTTATCCGGAGCACCCGGCCTTGTCATTTCGACAATGAAGTCGGCAAACGCCTGACCCTTCACTGCATTTTTTAGTTCGTAGGAGATTTCAACAGACTGCATTTTGATAGCACATTTAAGCATTCTTCCGGATGAGTCCAGGGTTGTCATTGACCGCTTGAGGGGTTGATCAGTATAGATCACCACCGGATGTGCCAAGAAGTATGGTTTCAACTTCTTAACAGCCATGTCAAGGGCAAGGCCAAAATTTTCAACCATGGGGTACCGAAGTTCAGCATTTTTGAGCACATGGCTAATGAAATAGACCGAGAGCTTATTGTCGTCTCTCTCAGCTAGGAGAACAGCACTAATGGCATTATCTGAGACAGCTAGGTACATAAAGAGCGTCTCCTTTGAATGAGGGTTGACAAGCCTTGGTAAGGAGTGTAAATGTTCTTTCAATTTCTGAAAGGCTGCCTCAGCATCATCCCCCATTCGAATCTAGTTTTCTTCCTGATAGCCAGGAAGAAATAAAGGCACTTGTCACCTGACTAGCTGAGGAATCTCCCAAGTGCAGCCAAGAAACCGATAAGCCTTAGAGCTTCTTTGGCAAAAAGTGCAAGTGTTCTTTTATCTTTTGGAAGTCCGCCTTAACATCATCCCCCCATTCAAATCTAGTCTTCTTCCTAATTTCTTAGAAGAAATAAAGGCATTTGTCACTTGATCGGCTGAGAAATCTTCCCAAGGCCGCCAGGCAACCAGTTAGTATCTGAACTTCCTTGATAGTGCGGGGTGACTTTATGACAATTACTGCGTGTATCTTCTTGAGGTTAGCCTCTATCCCCCTTTGATCAATCAGGAATTCGAGAAACTTCTCAGACTCAACACCAAAGACGCATTTCTTAGTATTTAACTTAACCTTATGCCGCTTGAGTGTGGTGAAGGTTTCTCGGAGATCGGCAAGGTGATCCGTCTGGAGCTTGGATTTGACTATCATGTCATCATTGTACGCCTCTACGTTCCTTCCAATTTGATTAATGAAGGTCGTGTTAATCATTCACTGGAAAGTAACAAGCGTATTTTTCAAACTAAACAGCATCACAGTATAGTAAAACACCCCTTGATCTGTGAGGAAGGCTGTCTTCTCATGATCTTTCTTCCACAAGGGTATTTGATGGAAGCCAGAATAAGCATCCATTAAACTCATCGAAGCATGGCGGACTGTAGAATCGACAAGGTTGTCGATCTTTGGGAGCGGATAACTTTCATTTGGACATGCCTTGTTGGGGTCTGTGTAGTCAACACACATACGCCAGGTACCATTCGGCTTCTTTACAAGCACAACGTTCGCCACCTAATCGGGGAAATTACATGGCCGAATGAACCCAGCATCCAGCAGCTTTTTAACTTCGGCAGTTGCCGCCTAAATTCTTTGCTCGTCGTGATTTCTTTTCTTTTGCCGGATGGGCTTCGTTTTAGGATCCACGGCGAGTTTGTGGACAGCGAGATCCGGGCTGATGCCTGGCATCTCTTCCACTTCAAAGGCAAAGATGTCTTTAAATTTTTTCAGTAGCTGGTGCAAGTCTGCACCTAACCTTTCAAAAGCAGTCGTCCCCACCTTAACCGTCTGTTCTGGGCGTTTGTCGTCCAGAGGGATATCAATGTGCTCACCAGCCAGTTGGGGACGGAGATCATTTGATCGTTCCCCGGTCAGGGATTGCTATTTCTTCTCCTTCTTTACCTCCACCAGCTTCTTAGTTTTTCTTTTCTTGGCGACTGTTGAAGGGGGTGAATCAGGATCCTTGACATCATCAAGGTATATTAGCTCCTTCGGCTAACCAGCTGCAGAAGCAGTCGGCTTGATGTTTGAGAGATAACACTCCCTTGCCGTATCAGATCCCCGTTGAGGGAGCCAACAATGCCATCACTAGTAGAAAAATTGAATTTGGCACCGCCAAATGGCCACCGGATTTTAAAAACCGGTGGCAAAAAAATAAGGGAAAATGGGCGGGATTTTGTGGGAAGGGTATTGCCACCGGTTTGAACCGAACCGGTGGTCAAAATATTAATTCCACCGGTTCAAAACCGGTGTCTTTGTTTAAAAAAAAAAACCGCCCCCTCCCCTTTATAAACCCCTAACCCTAACTAAACCCTCTCTCAGCCTCTCTCTTCCCTCCCCTCTCCTCCTGCTCTCACTCTCTCCTGCTCTCTCTATCTCGTCTCACTCTCTCCTGCTCTCTCTCTCGTCTCACCCCTCTCTCGTCTCTCGTCTCACTTCTCTTTCCTCCTTTCTCATCTCAAAGCTCTCTCGTCGCCGGCGGTGGTGTTAAAAACTTTTGTGGTTGGTGGTGTTAAAAAATTAATGGTTTTTAAGGTTAAATTCGACCATGAAATTTCTAGATCTAGACTTTTCATGATCGAATTTGACCTTATTAAACCAAATTCAAACCAATTTCGGTTATTAAGGTATGTTTTTTGGTTTTTTTTTTTAAATTTTCGCTTGTTTTTTGGTTACTGTCGTGGTGGTTCTAGCGGTGGGTAGGGTTTTAGTTGCGGCTGTTTTGGTTGCTGTCGTGGTGGGTGTGGCGTTGGGTAGGGTTTTGGTTTGGTTGTGGGTTCGGTTACGGGTTGTGGTTGGTTTGGGTGATGGGTCGTGGTGGGTTTCGGTGATGGGTCTTGGTGGCTTGGATGCGGTTTGGGTGGGTCTGGGGTTGGAGCTGGTGGTGTTGGGGTGGTGTTGGGTGACGGTTGGTGGTGGTAGGGGGGTCGTGTGTTCTGGGCGAGGGTTTGGGCTGGGGTTGGAGCTGGTGGTGTGGGGTGGCGGTTGGTGGTGGTAGGGGGGTCGTGTGTTATGGGCGAGGGTTTGGGCTGGGGTTGGAGCTGGTGGTGTTGGGGTGGTGTGGGGTGGCGGTTGGTGGTGGTAGGGGGTCTTGTGTTCTGGGTGGTGGGTTATGGTGGTTTTTTTGTTTTTTTTTTAGAAGATTAATTTTAAAAATTAGGCCAATTAGCCTAATCCATACTAATTGTATGACATCTTTTGTTTATCAGGAAAATAGGAAATGTTGCTGCTATTGATGCTCTACAGAATTTCACCATCCTTTGAAGAATACTTTGAAGACTAGGCTGATATTTTAACCATTTGTTTGGTGTAATTTCATTAATTTAGTTCTTTTAAATTGGAATTGTTGTATGAATAATTTGTTTGTACTTATAAATTTAGTTTTTGCACTCTTAAAAAGTGTACTATTACTAATTATTGATGAATATATACGTAGTTTATGTATATTATGTATTTATATACCTGTCTGCTACATTTTAAGTGAAAAAATGCAAAAAAAAAAAAAAAAATTGTTTTTTTAGGGCATTATTGCCACCGGTTCACATCAAAAACCGGTGGCTTTTTAAAATATTATTGCCACCCCCCAAAAAACAACCGGTTCAAAACCGGTGGCAAAAGGGGGTTTTGAACCGGTGGGAAAATGCTTTTTCCGCCTAGTGCATCATCCCTTTCATATTTTAGGAGCATGAGAGCGAGGATGATGACTCGTTTAGAGTGGGTCGGCCAAGGATGATGTTGTAGGCGATTAAATCCTTAACCACCAATTACCAAACGACCATGTGCCGCCCTTATCCCTTCTCTCCCAGCCGGATTGAATGTCAATCTATCTGACTGGGTGCACGACCCCTCCCTCCAAGCCAGCCCTTGTCAGTCAGACGGTCCAACGTCCACTTAAGACTATAGTAGTAATTGGTGTCATGACCAACTTCCTGATGGAAATGGTAGAATTTATTCTTGTTCCGCGATTGAACGAAACTTTTCATAGGATTCGTCTTCTCAATAGTCAATCGGCCCTTCACCTCTCTAAAGATGGTGTAGCAGTCTTTATTGAATTCATACCGTGAGACATACGGTTTGAATTCTTTCTTTTTCTTTTTGGACGGTTGATCAGGTTCCTCAACTGCCCAAACTTCTTTTCTCTTTTTGCTCTGTTCAGCTTTCTGAGCCGGCTGAGCAGACCGACTCTCCTTTTGATTGTAGGACTTCTTTGAGTCCGACTGATGGCTGGACGAGCAGAGGTCGATAGCTTGAATAAAGCTCTCCGCCTTTATTATCGCCTCCTAGAGGGTGAAAACTCTCTTACGAAAAAGGTCAAACATAAAGGTCTACCCATCCTTCAGACCCTTGAAGAAGTCTATATAGGCTACCTTATCAGACAACCCCTGGATTTGAACTCTCACCAGGTTGAATTGCCTAACATAGGAGCGGAGCCCTTCTTTATCTCCCTACCGGATGGTGCTCAAGTAGAGACTTGTCTTTTTGGCAGGGATGTTCATCGAGAAATTGGAGGCAAATAGGAAGGAAAGATTCCTAAAGTTGTCGATGCAATCGGCTGGCGGGTTGCCCAACCATTGTTGGGCAATGCCCTTTAATGTAGCTGGGAAACACCGGCACCACATTGCGTCCTCCAGCCCCTTCATGTGCATGAGGTTTGAGTAGGCCATGAGGTGGTCCTTCGGGTTGGTGGTACAATCATAAGTACCCACCAACACATTCTTTACCTTGGTCGGCTGTGCAGCTTCGGTTATCTCCTTGGTGAACGCAGAAGTTTGTTCACCAAGTTTGAGCAATCGGAGCTGCCAGTCCAAAGGTTGGACATTATATGCCGCCTGACCCCCAAAGAGGGTCGGCTGCATGAAGTGAGGGAGTACGGATCGTAGACCATAGGAGGTACATACGGTGCATTCCCAATCATCCAAGGCCCAGAGTAGACGGTATTATCGCCTATATGGCTCTCATGCAGAGATTGAATATTCCATGTAGATGTATTCTTGAAGCTGTCTGGAAAGCTCAATGTAGAGACTGACTCAGACAGTTGCTAACTCCTTCTGCGGGTAATGATTTCCCAAGCGTCAGGAATTGACTTTTTGTTTCCCTCCGGCTGTTCAACTTGGATGGGATTTCTTGTGTTCTTATGGGGGACAAGAATCTAGGACCAGTCGAGGCTCCCGGTTGCCATGTCGTTTGGATGCGGAGTCGGCTGCCTGTCCCTGACTAGCTTCTTCCTCCCAGTAGGAGTCTTTCTTAACGATTGACCCTTGCTTAGGCCAGCCTTACTCTTGGTGATCAAATCCATGATTTCACCCTTGAAACTAGTCATGAATCTCATGAGTTTATCCCGGGTGACAGGGACAGATCCCCCTTCCGCCTGACCAGGGGGTCGGCTTGTACCCGCCTGGCTCTTGCACCGCTCTACAGTGTCTATGGGACGGATGCGTTTGGTGATCAGGGAGCCATCTTTGGCAATGTAGATTTTTACATGAGGATCATCATCCTCTTGGTCAGTTAAGAACTTCGGCTTGTCAACCGGACGCTCAGGAGGTGGTACAGACTCTTGAACCATCGTTGAGGTACTCTCCCTATAGATGGCGCCAAATGTTTTGGGTGTTTTTGTCCCTCGAGAGAGTTTCAGCTCAGAGACAGGTTGTGCGCGACCTGTACCTGCAAAACAACAAAGACTCCGGGTGGTTGGAGCTCCACCACCGACGATCAAGTTAGTATTTGAAGAATAAAGGGAGAAAGTGCGGAAAAAGAGGTGAGATCTTCTCGGATTCCGAGATTTGGTGATTCTCTGATGTAAGAGAATGTAGGGTATGCTGTAATAAAATGTAGATGTCCCAAAAATGGGGGGAAATCTTCCTATTTATAGGGTCATGGGGAAATGTGCCCCTGATTAGGCCATTCTAACCTAATCATTGCGACTTTCTCGGGATTTGGGCCATAAAAGGCCTCCTTTTGCTCCCAAGTTCTAGGAGAGACACGTGTCAGAAGGAGATTGGCCCAAGAAGGGCCAACCAGGGTATGACACGTGTTAGGGCCTGATTGGACGACGTGGCATGGGTAAAATTACCCAAAATACCTAGTTGTTTAGGGTAATTTTACCCCGCCACGTGGTCCAATCAGAGGATGACACGTGTCAGCCTCAGGATGGCCCAAAGTGGACCAATCCCTGCTTGACACGTGTCACTCCAGAAATTAAGGGAAAAAGGCGGCCTTCAGGCCCAAATCCCGAGAAAGTCGCGAAGCGGCGTAGCCCACCAATGATTAGGGTTCAGTGACCTAATCAGGGGCGCAAATCCTAAAGACCCTATAAATAGGGAGATGTCCCTCTTTTTGAGGGCACGTTTTTACCATTTATTACACATTTCTACTCTTTGATAGAGACATCCTGAGCTTGGAATCCGAGCAGAACCCCACATAAATTTCCGCACCTTTTTCTCCCTTCAAGTTTCTAACTTGTGCGTCGGAGGCGGAGCACCACCCAACTGGTGTCTCCGTTTGTTTCGCAGGTACAGCTCACTCCGGATCAGTCTCCGTGTTGTAAATCTCCCGAGGGACAAAAACACCCAAAACACTAGTGCTTTATTTGTTTGATTCTTTGAGTGTTAGTTGTTAGTGTTCTCTCTTTATCTTTGTCTTTGACCTAGCTTTCGCGCATAATTGAGAGGGCTTGAAAATTATCGTTCCTTTGTGTTTGACCCTTGACTTGCCTGTATACTTGTATTTAGGTTTGTTAAGTGTTTATAAATTTTATTTGACCGAGGGAGGTCTAGTCAACGGCCTAGTTTTTCCCCTCGTCAAAATGGCGCCGTTGCTGGGGAATGGTGTCTATGTTTGAGGTTTTTTGTTTACTTGAGTCTATGACTTTGTATATACTTTTCTTTTATTACATTTTTGCTTGTTTCGAAAAGAAAAAAAAAAGGAAAGTACCTATGTTCCAAGTGTGGATCCAAGGGTTCTGCTGGGTGAGCAGGGCCCCGTCGACAACTTACACAAGGCAACACACGTAAACTGCCCTCAGGGGTGGTTCGAGGAACCCCCCCTCCGATGCTTAAGTTAGAGAGTGTTTAGAGAGATAAAGTGTACTTAGAGAGATGTAGAGAGTGTAATAACTTGTGTGTCTAACCTCTTTTCCGTTGTACTTAGCCCTCTATTTATAGGTGTACGATCTCCTTTGTAAAGAGTTTGGCCTGGTCAGCTCTACGAGCTAACTCCATCGGGCTGGTGAGCCCCTCACAATTGTTCTCTCAGCAATGAGTGCGCACCCTAGGGAGCTGGCGATAGTTCAGCGGGAGCTATCCTATACAGCTAGCCCCTCAAGAGATGGTATGAGGTCACTCATGCTGACTCTGTTTTACATGGCGGAGCCTTCCTATCTTGAGCCCAGCTGGAAGGAATAGCTCAGCAAGAGCTATCCCCTACAACTAGCCCCTCAAGAGATGGTATGAGGTCATTCATGCCAGCTATTCTGAGCGTTTAGCCTTATCGGCCATGACACAATGGGTCGTCTGGCCAAATTACCCTACACACTCTTAGCCCCTCCAGTCTCTAGGTTGATGATGCGATCTAGAGACTTGAGTGGTCAGGTTGTAATCATGGTGAGGACTCTATCGTATTATTGAGTGTTAAAGATGGCTCTGTTTCTGCCTGCTGGGCGCACACTTGGTCATTGCTTGCTAAAACTGCAGGGAGAGATTTTGATCACTCCCGCTAAAGTTTGAGAAATGACAATTTTGCAGAGACGAATTTCGATCACTCCCGCTGAAGTCTTTCTTTGAATTGTTTTTTTTTGGGCGGGAACATCATTTGCATGAATGGGACACGTGTCAATCATCCAATCCCGTAGTTTTGATTTTACCAAAGTGACATGGCGGTTTGGTTTTACTTCATGCCCAACCGCCCATTAATTCTGTATTAAATTCACTGTCCCCCATTTCTTTTGACCTTCCTCATTTTTTCATCTTCCCCGACTTCTTTCTTTTATTTCAAATTCTCTTTCCTTCTTGTACCTATTCTTAGACGCGCGTTTCCCCTCCATTGTTGTGGTAAGTTTTTGCTTCTTTCATCTTCATTTTTGCTTTAATTTCCTTTCATTTTTACTTTTCTTTTCTTTGTTCTTGCTTTCTTACTAATTTTGCCTTTCTTTTTCTCTTGGTTGCAGTTTTGAACTCCTCTTTTGTTCGAGTTCTTGCTTTCGCCATTGTTTTTGTACTCTGTTGCTTTCCGCAACTTTTGCTCTAAAGGTACTTACTTTGTACCTTTTGTTATATGTACTTACCCAATTTTGCTTCTTATGCATTTTTCCTCACCAAATTGTGTCTTTTGACTCGTTTCAATTATCATTGTCTGAATTTTTATCCTTTTTTTTTTGCTGTTGTTGTAATTGCGCTCTTGATTCCCTCTTTTTATTCCTCCATTGTTCTTGTCTCCATAAACTGATTTTCAATTTTCGGTGCCTCATTGCCTTTTTCTTCCTTTCTGTGGGCTTTTTGTCTTTGTAGATTTCACAATGTCTGACGCTTCTGATAGTCATAACATAAGTGCGCCTCAAGTGGCTATTGAGTCAGATTCTCCTTCTTGATCCTCTCCTTTAGGTGAGCGCTCTACGCACAATCCTCCTATTTCTCTTTCTTTTTCTTCCACTCCTATACAAATGGTTATGCCCCCTGTTTGTCCCCCCGCTATGACTAGAACGGGTACTGCTGCGACTCCCACCACTACATCTGGGTCAGGCAGTAGTCGACCTGCTGAGGGTAGTGCTTTTCACCCTTTCCGGCGGGAACTTTGTCTTGATTTCTTTGATCCTTACTGTGAGCGGGTGCTTGTTATGGATGGGATTCCTTTGTCCCACCTCACCCGTTTAATGCTGCGCGCAATGCGCCATAAGATGTTAGCTGACGCAGTAAAGGATAATCCCCCTGACGTGTCTCTTGTTAGCCCCATTCCCCATGTTCAACCCTTAAATAGTTTTGCTTGGCTTGATGACATAACTTATGTGAATCGGTTTGACCATTATGTAGTGCGGGGTGGCAGTGCTGAGACTTCATCACCATCTCCTTCTACAGCCGTCCCTTCGAGCAAGATGACTGAATCCCTAGGTGACCGCTCTTTTTATGATTATAAGCCCACTTATGTTATGGAGCTTGTAAAGGAAGGCAAGACCGAGTTCTTTCTGGATGACAAGTACTATGGACCCAAGAACTGCGTGCTGGACTCCAGTAGGCGTAAGGACACTAAGAGGTTGAACCTTGCTTCTGCCAGGCAAAAGTTTTATGGTTTTGCTGATGGTGCGAAGCTGTATGTTCCCATCTGCTGGTTATATTGCTCTGTTTGCTTCCTAGCTAGATTAAGGTCTGAGGTTTCCCCTTGACCCTAATGTTGAGAAGGTGTTTCGTGCCTTCAATATTTGTATATCTTTGCTACATCCAGCTTCTCTTCACACTTTGATCCGCCTGCTATGGTTTCTGCGGATTCGAAGGTATCCTGAATCCCTGCTGTTTTGGGGGTTTTTGTCCCTCGAGAGAATTACGTGCAAAAACAACGGAGACTCCGGATGGTGGAGCTCCGCCTCCAACGATCAAGTTAGTAACTTGTAAGAGAATAAAGAGTACGGAAATTTAGGTGAAGATCTGCTTGGATTCCAAGATCAAGTGTTTCCCTGAGGAGAGAGAAAGTAGGTGTTTAGGGTAAAAATTACCCTACACAGGAGTCCCTATAGGAGAAGGCCACGTGTCAAGACCAGGCAGACCCAAATGGTCCCATAACCATTCGACACGTGGCTCCTTTAGAAGAATTCTGAAATGGCGGCCTTCAAGGGCCCAAATCTCTAGAAGTGCCGTAAAACGGCGCAGCCCACTAAAATCTAGGTCAAGTGACCTAGATAGGGGCACTCCTTCCAATGACCCTATAAATAGGGAAATATTTCCCCATTTTGGGGACACATTCAATCATTTATTACACACACATTCTCTCTCATCAGAGAAGCACCCGAGCTTTGAATCCAAGCAGATCCCCACCTAAAATTCCGCACTCTTTTTTCCCTTTCAAGTTACTAACTTGATCTTCGGAGGCGGAGCTCCAACCACCCGGAATCTCCGTTATTTTACATGTACAACTAAGCCGGACCAATCTTTGTGACGTAACTCTCCCGAGGGATAAAAACACCCAAAACATTTGGCGCCGTCTATGGGGAGAGTACCTCAAAGATGGTTCAAGAGTCTGTACCACCTCCTAAGCTATTGGGCGACAACCTGGAAGTTTTCCCTGACTAAGAGGATGAAGATCCTCAGGTTGAAACTTATATAGCCGATGATGGCTCCCTGATAACTAAGCTCATCCGGCCAAGAAACACTCTGGATCGGGGTACCAGCCAGGCGGGTACAAATCGACCCCTTGGGCAGCCGGAAGGGGAAACCCATACGGCCAGTGGATCAGCTCCCGTCACTCGAGACGAACTCATGAAATTCCTGACAAGTTTCAAGGGTGAAATTAAGGATCTGATCACCAAGAGCAAGGCTGGCCCAAGCAAAGGTCAGTCGGCGAAATAGACTCCTCTTGAGAAGGGGAAGTCAGTCAGAGATCGGCAGCCAACTCCTCATCCAAAGGAGAAGGCAGCCGGGACCATTGATTGGTCCTAAATTCTTCTGCCCAAGAGGAATGCCAACAATCCCCGCCGTACTCAACAGCCGGTGGGAAGCAAAAAATCAACTCTTGACGCCCGGGAGATCATCACCCGTAAGAGAAATAAACAATTGTCTGAGTCGGCTTCTACGTCAAACTTTCCAGACAGCTTCAACAACACTTCTGCAGGGAATGTACCTTCCTTGCATGAGAGCCAAACAGGCGGTAATACCGTCCATTTTGTTCCTCAGATGATTGGGAATGCACCGTATGTACCTTCTCAGGTCTACGGTCAGTACTCTTCCTATTTCATGCAGCCGGCCCTCTTCGGAGGTAAGGCGGCATACAACGTCCTGCCGCTGAACTGGCAGCTTCGTCTGCTCCGCCTGGGTGAACCGAAGCGGCACAGCCGGCCAAGGTTAAAAATGTGTTGGTAGGCCCCTATGACGGTACCTCCAACCCGAAAGATCACCTCATGGCTTACACCAACCTCATGTACTTACAAGGGTTGGATGATGCTGCTTAGTGCCGATGCTTCCCGGCTACATTGAAGGGCATTGCCCAACAATGGTTTGGCAACTTGCCAGCCAGGTCCATTGATAGTTTCAGGAAGCTTGCCTTCCTGTTTGCTTCCAACTTCTCGATGAACATCCCTGCGAAGAAAACAAGTCTAGACTTGAGCACCATTAAGTAGGGGTAGAGAAGGATTGCGCTCCTATGTCAGGCAGTTCAATCTGATCAGAATTCAGATTCAAGGACTGTTTGACGATGTACCTTTACAAACTTTTTCAAGGGTCTGCGAGACGGATCGACTTTTAAGTTCGACCTAGTTAGAAAAGGGGCTTTCACTTTACAGCCGGCCCTGAGGGAGGCGGAAAGCTATATTCAAGCAACCGAACCCTTCTTGCCTAGTAACCAGTCGGACTCTAAGAAGTCTGACAAGAAGAAAGACAGCCGACCTACTCAGCCGGCCAAGAAAAAGGAAGAGAGCAAGAAAAGAAAAGAAGTTTGGACGGTTAGTGATTCTGACCAGCCGTCTCAGAAGAAGAAGAAAGAATTTGAACCGTACGTTCCTAAGTACGAGTTTAACAAGGACTGCAACTCCATCCTCATGGAGATCAAGGACCGACTTTCTCTAGAGAAGCCGAATCCAATGAAAAGTTCCATTCAATCAACGACTACTTCAGCCTTCAACGGGCGTTGGACCGTCTCGCTGTCAAGGGGATGTTAAAGTCCTATATCTCTAAGTCTAAAGGAACTAATAAGAAGAACCCGGGGCAGTCTCCTAAGACACCCCATCCTGCTAGTAGTTCGGACACCGATAAGGAGCCGGTCTACACCATAGCAGGCGGGTTCTCATGCGGTGGCCCTACCATCCGGGTCACCAAGAGCCATTTTCGAAAGATGGACAATGATGATGATGATCAAGCGTCTGCTAGCTCCTCCTTCCCAGACGTTCAGATCACTGAGAAGGACAAGGGCAGCGTTTGTCGTCCGCATGACGACTCGGCCGTCATTGAATGTAAGGTTGCCAACCAACTGGTTGGACGAATCCTTATTGACACCGACAGCTCATCGGACATCATCAGTCTCTGGTGCCTGCAAAAGATGAAATACAGTGTCAGCAGCATGCATCTGGTTACACACCCCCTGGTTGGTTTTGGGGGTGGAATGGTTTACCTAGTCGGAAGGGTTGATCTACCAATCTGGCTGGGTGAAAAAAGAAAAGGACGACACCTGGTCGTCAAGTTCTTGGTCGTTGAGGAACTGATCGCCTACAACATTATTCTAGGCCAGCCAACCCTCAACGAAGCCAAGACAGTAATCATCCCTTCTCTCATGCTCATCATGTATGAGAGGGATGACGGCTCTATTGGTTCCTTGAATGGGGATCAAAAGATACTGTGACCCCAGGCGACCCCAAGTGCTACCTCTCAGCCGTCAAAGATACTGTGACCCCAGGCGACCAAGGCACATAACCAATAGACCTTGACACTGTCAAGGATGCCGACCTAGCCCCAGCCCAACCAGTAGTCGGAAAGAAAAGAAAGGCAGCGCTGCTGGTGGAGGTGAAGAAAGAGAAAAAATAGCAATCACTGACCGGGGAGCGGTCAGCGGAGCTTCGTCCGCAACCGGCTGGAGACCATATTGATATACCTTTGGACGACAGCCGTCCAGAGCGTAGGGTTAAGTTTGGGACGGCTGCTCATGCTATATTGGGTGCAGATCTGCACCTCCTGCTGAATGAATTCAAAGACATTTTTGCCTTTAAAGTGGAGGAGATGCCAGGCGTTAGCCCGGATCTTGCTGTCCACAAACTCGTCGTGGATCCTAAAAAGAAGCCCATCCGGCAAAAGAAAATAAATCATGGCAAAGAGAGAAGTCAGGCGACAGCTGCCGAAGTAAACAAGCTATTGGACGCTGGGTTCATTCGGCCATGTAATTTTCCCGACTGGGTGACGAATGTCGTGCTTGTAAAGAAGCCGAATGGTACCTGGCGTATGTGTGTTGATTACACAAACCTCAACAAGGCATGTCCTAAGGACAATTTCCCACTTCCAAAGATCGAGAGTTTGGTCGATTTGACAGCCGGGCATGCCTTGATGAGTTTCATGGATGCCTATTTCGGCTTCCATCAGATACCCCTGTGGAAAAACAATCAGGAGAAGACGACCTTCATCACTGTTTAGGGGTTATTCTGTTACACTGTGATGTCGTTTGGCTTGAAAAATGCTCCGGCTACGTTCCAACGGATGATTAATACGGTCTTCATTAATCAAATTAGGAGGAATATGGAGGTGTACATTGATGACACGATAGTCAAATCCAAGCAGCAGGAGGATCACCTTGCTGATCTCCGAGAAACCTTCACCACACTCAGGCGGCATAAGGTTATGTTAAATCCTAAGAAATGCGACGTTGGTGTTGAATCTGGGAAGTTTCTCGGATTTCTGATTGATCAAAGGGGGATAGAGGCTAACCCCGAGAAGATACTGGCGGTAATTGACATGAAATCACCCCGCACTGTCAAGGAAGCACAAAGACTAACCGGTTGCCTTGCGGCTTTGGGGAGGTTCCTCACCCGGTCAGGTGACAAATGCCTTTACTTCTTCCAAGCAATCAGGAAGAAGACCAGATTTGAATGGGGGGATGATGCTGAGGAGGCCTTTCAAATGCTAAAAGAGCACCTGCACTCTTTGCCAAGAATTGTTAGTCCTCTGCCCAAAGAGTGGTTAAATATGTACCTAGCCATCTCAGATCATGCTCTCAGTGTTGTTTTCCTTGCTGAGAGAGACATTATTCAGCTCCCGGTCTATTTCATTAGCCATGTTCTAAAAAATGTTGAGCTCTGGTATCCCATGGTTGAAAATTTTGGCCTTGCCCTATACATGGCCTTCAAGAAATTGAAGCCATATTTTATGGCCCATCCGGTGGCAATTTACACCGATCAGCCCCTCAAGCGGCCAATGTCAACCTTGGAATCATCCGGCAGAATGCTGAAATAGGCTATTGAAATGCAAAGTCTTGAAATCACTTTTGAACCTAGAAAGGCAGTGAAAGGTCAGGCGTTTGCCGACTTCATTGTTAAAATGACGCGACTGGTTTAACCAGATAACATTGATCAGGTTTGGAAAATGTATGTAGACGGGAGCTCGACTGTTGTATATTTGGAGTAACACTCGAAATACACAAGGGATAAACCAAGGGATAGATAAGGCTAAAGAACCAAAGGCTTCTTAGATAAAGTCACACCACTAAGAAACGTTTTGGATTCCTAAGATCACAAGCCAACTAGTAGCCTAAGCTAGCTAACTAAGCAAAGGAAACGAAATTCCAAATCCAAGAATTTCAGGTTTTTGTTTCTAATCCAAGAAACGAATGTAAGACAAGTTTTTTTTGTTTGAATAATCTGATTTTTTCATTCACATTTGCTTGCTATTTATAGTAAACAAGCATCCTTAAGTACAAGCTAACTTTAAGTGACTTTTCAGCTCACTTGTTACACGCCTAAGCTAAGTACAAATCAGCTTTTGTTGTCTTATTTAATAAAAGAAGCCTTATTAATAAAAGAAGCCTTATTTAACTAGATACATCAAAGAGGAAATGGTGGTTTGTAACCTCCAAATAAAATCAGAAATAAGAGAGTATAACTCCCCCTTGATTCACGCCCAACAAAGCAGCAACTTGGAGTATAACTCCTCCTTGATTCACGCCCAAATTCAAACAGCAAAAGAAGTGTAACTCCTTGTTTCAAGCCTTGAAATAAGCTTGAATGTATGTGGACAAGAATGTACTTGGACGCCTTTTAATTGCTCAATTGCTAACTGAAATAAACGGCCACTTGAAGGCTGAATTGAAGGTTTGTAACTCCTCTTTGAAGCTGATTGTAATACCCAAGTTAAAGCCTTTGAAATTCCTTTAAAAGAATTTCGGATTCCATGCTTCTTTCACAAGCTTAAATGGCTGCCTTCTTGATGTATCTTGCACTTGTACTTTGTGTGAATGTGACATCACAATTTCGGACTTAAATCAGCTAAAGACACTAAAGAAAATATAACTAATTTGCAAACTTAAAATAAGGCTAAAGTTTACAATTTATTCAAAGCATAAAAATAACTAGAATAAACTAGTTAATAAGAACAACAAGAAATTCAAGGGATTGAATATCTTGCTGCCCATGGATAGAATGCATAGCACCAATACATGATGCTACGTCTTGAACCAAAGAAATGTCCATAACCAAGTTGTTAGGCTTGGCTACAACATTCCCCCCTTCTTGAAAAGAGTTTGCCCTCAAACTCGGCAACTCTTCAAACTCATCATAGTAAGGTGATAAATCAGCCACATTAAAGGTGCTAGAAACACCATAATCTCCGGGCAACTCAACTTTGTAATCATTATCATTCACCCTTTCAACAACAGCAAATGGACCATCACTACGAGGACTAACCTTGGACCGCCTTTTGGAAGGAAATATTTCCTTTCGAAGATGAATCCAAACCAAGTCACCGTGCTGAAAACGGACCTCCTTTCTTTTCTTGTCATAGTAGGCCTTTGTCTTTGCATTAGCTTGTTCAATTTTGGAACGAACTTGCTCATGCATAGACTTGATTTCTTTTGCGCGCACCTCGGCATCATTGCTGAACTTGTTTGGTGAGGGAATGGGAGTGAGATCAATAGGAGTGCACGGATTGAATCCATACACCACTTCAAAAGGACTCAAACCTGTTGTCTTGCTAGGCACACGATTGTAAGCAAACTCCGCATGAGGAATCATCTCTTCCCATTGCTTGGGACGTTTAGTAGCCAAAGACCGCAGCAAGGATCCCAAAGTTCTATTAGTCACTTCGGTTTGACCATCTGTTTGAGGATGACTTGAAGTGCTAAAGTTCAATTTCGTGCCCATCTTCCTCCATAATGTAAGCCAAAAATGACTTAGAAATTTTGGATCACGATCACTCACCATGGATTTAGGTACACCATGCAAACGAACAAACTCATTGAAAAACAAATTAGCAACATGAGTAGCATCATAAGTTGAATGACAAGCAATAAAATGAGCCATTTTAGAAAATTGATCCACAACAACCATTATAGAATCTTTCTTTCGTTGGGTGATAGGAAGTCCCACAACGAAATCAAGACTAATATCCTCCCATGGTGCTTGTGGAATAGGTAAGGGCAAAAGATAGCCTTGTGGTAGACTATGACTCTTGGCCTTTTGACATATCACACATCTCTTCACAATGAACTCCACATCACGGACCAACCTAGGCCAATGAAAGTATTCTTGGACAAGAAGAGTAGTCTTCTCTATGCCAAAGTGTCCCGCCATTCCTCCTTCATGAAACTCTTTGATAAGAGATTCTCTTAGGCTTGATCTTGGAATGCACAACCTGTTTCCTTTGAACAAATAGCCATCTAAAATGTAATAATCTTTGTAAGCATGATTAGAACATTTTAAAAATAAATCACCAAAGTCATGATCATTTTTGTAACTTGCTTTCACATCTTCAACACTAATCACCCTTGCTTTGAAAGAATTCAAGAGTGTGTATCTCCTTGAAAGCGCATCAGCTCCTTTGTTCATGGCGCCTCTCCTATGCTTGATCACAAAATGAAAATGACCAATATGGTCGAGGTTCTAATGTTCAAGAAGATGGTCCAAGTGGTCAAGGCCTTGAGGTCCAAGTTCAAGACAATGCAAGGGAATTATTTCTGTCCAAGTCATTCTTTAGTCCTTTGCACGGTTTTGGTCCGAAAGTTTTTACAAGGGGTTGCACTTCACTTAGTGTAATTAACCTTGTAGGAAGTATCTAGCAAGTGACGGTTTTTCAAGCTCCAAATGCACGTTTAATAAGCGTCGGTTACAAGCTGAATTGGTGGCGGTTTGGGCGTATTTCATGCTAGCCGTTTGTAAGTTACATGGGCTGATTAAAGTGGCGTGATTCATGGCACTTAATGGGCGTGGATTATGGAGTTGGTTGGCTGAACATTTCACCTCATTACTTGGGGTTACGTGTGGATATTGTTGCTAGAATAAAGGCATTAAAATAGGAGTTACAAAGTTTGAATAAAAGGCGTGAATCAAGGCTTTGAAATGGGGGTTACGAAGACTTGAAAGAGTAGCTGTTTTGGGCGTGTGTGAGATGCTCTTTGGATGCTATTTTGGCTGTTTATTTTCCCTTGTTTCAAGCCTAGTTTTTAGTTCTTTTTAAATTAGTTTAATTATGTTTGTAATGGAGTTAAGTGGGACGTGTATTAACCACTTATTTCCTTAGTTAATTTCGTTTTGTTTATCTCTTTTTGTTAATTAAAGTAGGCAAGTGAAAAGGTTGTATGGATGCTATAAATAGCATACTTTGAATGAATGAAAAGACATCCAAGAATATTTGCCTAAAACGTGTGTTTTGTTAACTAAAGTGACTTGTGTTTAGTTCACTTTGTTTTTCCAAATTTGAGAACCCAAATTTGAAGAGTGTTAGTTTTGGTGAGAGTTCCCAAGATTAAGACTTGTAGTTTATGATTTGGTGAGAGTTCCCTTATCTAAACTATCCCAAGCAAACGAGTGAGAGTTCCTCTTTGCTATATCCGTAGCTTAGGGTGAGAGTTCCCCTAACTAAATCAATCACTTGACAATTAGAACTTAAAATCATTTGACCTTCTGTTTAACTTATCATTATTGTAACAAGGTTTCTCATCTTGTTTACACATCATTTGGCGCGTCAGGTAGGGGGAAAATTTTCTTAAATTTTTCCAAAGGGGTCGAATACCTACATACCATGGGAGAGAATCCAGACTTGAGGACAGCTTTGGAAGCTCTTAATCGATCCATTGCTAGTCAGGAAAGGTTGGCCGAAACCAATGCTAATCTACAAGGGAACCTTGCTGCCTTGATGGCAAGGCTCATGAACGAGCAAGATAGGAGAGATCAAGGTGAAGACCCTCCACCTAGGAGGGAAGATAGGAGTCTCAAAGTGGACGTTCCTGCCTTTGATGGGACACTTGATCCAGAGAAGTACTTGGAGTGGGAGAAATCCTTGGAAAGGTACTTTGATTACAAGGACATCCATGAGACGGTTCAACAGTACAAGATAGCCAAAGTCAAACTGAAGGGCTATGGTGACAGTTGGTTGCAAGGAGAACAAAGAGGGCGTACCCTTAGGGGTAAGGCTCACATTTCCACTTGGGAAAAGCTGAAGAAAAGAATGAGAGATCGTTTCATTCCTCACAATTACAAGCAAAATCAATATGTGAAGTGGAGTACTTTGCAACAAAATGGCGACTCAGTGGAAGACTATATCAAGGAGTTTGATAGGCTTGCCATTGTGTGTGAGGTGACTGAAAATGAAGAGCTGAAAATGGGACGTTTTGTAGCTGGATTGGATCAAGAGTTACAAGACAAACTTGAAGGTTACACTAACCTCACGTTTGTGGAAGCTTGCAAACTTGTGACAAAGTTTGATGCTAAAAGGAAAAAGAAGAAAGCGCCTACCACTACTCCTGTGTTACGTAAACCACCCTTCACCTCGAAGGAGGGTTCTTCTTTTAGCAAGTCTAATGAGCCACCTAAGAAGAACACGAAAGACTTCAAGCTTAGTGACATTGTATGTTACAAGTGTGGAGGTAGAGGACATTACAAAAAAGATTGTCCTAATGCAAGAGCCTTAACCATGCAAGAAGTTAAGCTCATAGCCACCCAAAGCATCGATTGGGAGGAATTTGAGTCTGAAGAAGAGAAGGATGTGACCCCGCATGAAAAGGATGAGGAGGAGGATCATTGCTATCCTGAGATGGAGGACAAAACAAACTTGGTGGTTAGGAGAGCATTGCAAGCTCGTGTGGAGGAACCTTTGGCGCCACAAAGACAATACATTTTCATCACCAAGTGTAAAATTGGTGACGAGGTATGTGATTTAATTATTGATGGGGGCAGTGAGGCTAATACTGTGTCAAAGACTTTAGTCTCTAAACTAGGTCTTACTACCACTAATCATCCACATCCTTACAAATTGAGTTGGTTAGATTCTAATGCTAGTACTGGGGTTAGAAAGCAATGCATGGTGAATTTTTCGATTGGTTCATATCATGATAGTCAATTATGTGATGTTGTATTAATGGATGCTTGTCATATTCTTCTTGGTAGACCATGGCAATCTGATAAAAAATCTATTCATGATGGGTACCATAACACCTACACTATCACTCACCAAGGGAAACAAAAAAAATTGCACCCTTTACCACCCCCACGGTTTTCACAACCACAAAAATCACAAATTTCTTTATTGTCTTGTAAAGAATTTGAGAGGGAGTTTGAAGGTGAGGGAGAGATATTCATGTTGTACTCTAAAGAAATCCATGAAAAATTTATGAGTCAAAATCCTAGACTTGCAAAATTGATTAAGGAGTTTGAGGATGTTTTTCCTGATGAGTTACCTAAGGGATTACCACCCTTGAGAGGAATTGAGCATCAAATTGATCTCATTCCAGGCGCACCTCTACCAAATAAACCTGCCTATAGATGTAACCCTTTAGAAACTAAGGAGTTGCAAAGACAAATTGAAGAGTTGATGGGTATGGGATATGTGCGTGAGTCTATGAGCCCATGTGCAGTTCCTGCTTTGTTGGTCCCTAAAAAGGATGGTACTTGGCGCATGTGTATTGATAGTAGAGCTGTTAACAATATTACTATCAAGTACAGATTTCCAATTCCAAGACTTGATGATATGTTGGACGAATTGAGTGGTTCAAAGGTATTCTCAAAAGTTGATTTGAGGAGTGGTTACCATCAAATCCGTATGAGGGAAGGTGATGAATGGAAGACTGCATTCAAGACAAAGCATGGGTTGTATGAATGGCTCGTGATGCCGTTTGGATTGACCAATGCACCTAGCACATTCATGAGATTGATGAACGAGGTGTTGAGGCCATTTCTTGGCAAGTTCGTGGTGGTGTACCTTGATGATATCCTTATTTACTCTAAAAATGAGGATGAACATTTAGATCATTTGTTTCAAGTTTTTTCTGTTTTAAGAACACAAAAATTGTATGGAAAACTTGAAAAATGTGATTTTATGTTGTATGAGGTCACTTTTCTTGGTTACATAGTTTCAGGTAATGGCGTGAAGGTGGATCCTTGCAAGGTTGAAGCAATTCAATCATGGCCTAGTCCGAAAACACTCACGGAGGTCCGTTCTTTCCATGGCCTAGCTTCTTTCTATAGAAGATTTATCAAGAATTTTAGCACACTCATTGATGCGGGAGCATTCAAGGTTTCCTTTCTTGGTCCGTTTCTTTAATGTTTCTTAGATTAGATTTTGTCTTACAAGTTTTTACCTTTCACTTGAAAGGGTTTTTCTTGTTTTAAGCGTTAGGATTTCTATTTTGATTAGGAATTGTTTTGGTCTAGTGATTTCCTATTTGAATTAGGACTTGTCTTTAGCAAAAGAGAGTTCCTATTTGAATTAGGACTTGTCTTTAGCAAAAGAGAGTTCCTATTTGAATTAGGACTTGTCTTTAGCAAAAGAGAGTTCCTATTTGAATTAGGACTTGTTTTTAGCAAAGTAAGTTCCTAAGTGGATTAGGACTTGACTTTGGTGTTTAGGTTTTCTAGGTCAAATGGGATTCTAATTCAATTAGGATTAGTCTTCTAATTTGATTTGGTTTAGGTTTAGTTTTGAGTCTATAAATAAAGGTTGTAAACTTCGAATTATACAAGTTTGTTTTGTTGATTAAAGCTTTATTGCTTGTTAATTTGGAACGTTTCTTTCCAAGTTTTCTTTGTGTTTGACGAGTGAAGTTAAACATAAAAACCCTTAGATTAGGCGAGTGAAACCTGATTTAAGAGAGGTTAGATTAATTAGTGAGTGAAGCTAATTCAAACTATCCTAAAAAAAAACCCCTAAATCACGAGATTAAGGTGAGTGAAGCCTTGAAATCAGATTTAGAACCCTTAGGCGAAAACAAACGAGTGAAGCTTGTTTAAACCTAAGACCAAACGAATCAAGAAACGCATCATATGGTATCAGAGCTGTTGGTGTGATTATTGAGTCGTTATATCCTTGTTCTTGAGCAGTCAAGAATCAATTCGTGCTAGTTTCTTGGTTCTTGTTCTTCTCGGCGCAGATCTGGACCAGTTGGAAGTTTTAGGTTACTGCGAACTATATACTTGGTATTTTTCGGTGATTTTTTTTGGGTTGGATTCCTATTGGACTAAAATTATAGCTTGTAAAATTTCGTGGTCATTGGATAAGTGACGCAAAATCTACAGCAACAAACATTCGAGGGAAGATTATTAATTGTGCGCAAATATGGTGAGTAAATCAACGGAAACTCACTTGCTTGAACAGATGGCTGCTTTGATGGAACGAAACATTACTTTCATGAATCACATGAAGAGTCTTGAAGGGGAGATGTCCGAATTGAAGGCTAAGGCTTCGGGAGGTTCTATTGGTAGTGGTGTATACAAGAAGGATGAGGAGATAAAACTAAGTGATCTTCCAGAATTCGATGGTACTTTAGATCCAGAAGTTTATCTTGATTGGGAGCGACGAGTAGATCGAATTTTCTCTCACAAAGGTATTGATGATTATAAGTGCTTTACTTATGCTATTCTTAAATTGTCAAAGCTTGCATCTTTATGGTATGATAATTGTCAAATCAAGAGAGAAAGGGAAAAGAAAGAACGAATTAATTCATGGAATTTGTTGAAACAAAAATTGAGAAAACGCTTTGTTCCACGATCCTATAAGCAAGATTTGTTTCATAAATTCAATACTTTGCAACAAAATAATTTGAGTGTCGAAGATTATATTAAAGAATTTGAGAGATTGTCATTAGCTTGTGATTGTAAAGATGAGGAAGAACAAAAGATCTCTAAATTTCTTGTTGGCCTTAATATAGAAATTGGACATAAAGTTGAGTTGCAATCGTTCTTTACTTTTGATGAGGTTTGTGAGCTTGCTGTAAAGGTTGAAAGACAAATTAAAACTTCAAAGTTGAAATCTTTTCGACCTAATTATGCTCTAAAGGGTGAGACTTCAAAGGGTTTTGAAAAATCTGAAAATTGGGAAAAGAATAAAGGTGTTTCGGATTCCTTTAAATTTGATGCTCAAGGTAAAAATCAAAGGGTTGATAAAGATGAGATCAAATGTTTCAAGTGTCAAGGTAGAGGTCACTACAAGTCCGAGTGTCCTAATAGAAGGGTCATGACATTGACAAGATACCAAGCCTTAGAAGGGGAGGATGCTAAAACCGCTTTACTTCTAAAAGAGCAACGTGAAGAAGAGGAGAATGAATATGACTTCGAGGAAGAGTGTGAAGTGCAACCATTGTGTGAGGCAGCCCCGGATCACAACACACTTGTTTTGAGAAAGATTCTCCATGCTCAATCTACTCCTTTGACTGATATGGCACAAAGGGAGAACTTGTTTCACACTAGATGCTTAGTGAATGGGCGTAGTTGTTCAATTATTGTGGATAATGGTTCTTGTACTAATGCATGCTCTAAGAAGATGACGGATACATTGCAGCTTGAGACTAGGAACCATCCTAATCCTTACAAACTTAATTGGCTCACAAATGTTGGAGGAGTACATGTTTCGAAACAAGCATTGGTTTTGATTAGGGGATTTTTATCCACCAATCACCGTCTGACAAGTGGACCAACCAGGTTCTGCCACGTGTCCTTCACGTAGGCCAATAGGAGCCTGCCACGTGTCAGTCTCAGATTCGTCCACTACGGACCAATTGAGACACGCCACGTGTCCCCCCCATGCCAAATGGGAAAACCGGCCAACAAGGCCCAATCCTGATTAGAAGCCCAGTCAGCCCAAGGTTAACCTAAACCTAATTGGCACGCTTCCCGAGGTTATAAATACCCCTCTTAATCCTCATTAAGAGGGGGGATTACAAAATATAACAGACAGATTACACATTAAACACTCTCACCTAGAGAGACCAAACCACTTTAATTTCCGCATTAATTACTCCTTAATCAGGTACTAACTTGACCGTTGGAGGCGGAGCTCCTACCACAAGGGGTCTTCGTTGTTTTGCAGGTACAGGCGTCCGGTTCCAGTCTCGGTGTTGTAACTCTCCCGCAGGACATCAGAAAACCCCGAAACATTTTGGCGCCGTCTGTGGGGAGAGTACTTCTGAGATGGCATCCACGTTTGTACCGACTTTTGAAGAGAGGCGTCCCCTAGACGACCCTCAAGTCCAGTCGGACCATGACACTGACAATGAACTTGAAGTTGAAGCTCACACAGCTCCAGACGGGACCCTAAGGGCCCGACGTACCCGTCAGACCGAAAGGACGGAACGGGAACATCTTCAAACTGGAAGTGAGCCAGCAGGCGCACCTCCTGTTCGGCAGCAGGCGACTGATGGGTCGGCTCCCATCACCAGGAACGAACTCATGACCTTCATGAGGGACTTCAAGGGAGAGATTCAAGAGTTGCTAAATAAGAAGCCTGCACCGCCCAAGGGACAGTCGGCTACGAAACCTTCCACTTCAGGCAAGAGGAAGCCGGTTCAAGGACGAGAGGGAACTCCTCATCCTAGATCCAGGAAGTGGGAGCCGCCTGTCCTTGATCTCACAAAATACCATTTTCCTACTCCAGGAAAAAGGAAACCTGTCCGTCACATTCAGGCGGACGGCTCGAAGAAAACATACACAAACGCCCGTCTGCCGTTAGAGCAGAAGAAGAATGACCGACTGTCTGAGTCGGCCTCTACTTCTGAATTCCAAGAAAGTCTGCGAAATACCTCGATGAGGCATTCTCAGTCGTATCATGAGAGTCAGTCAGGCGGCACCTCCCGTCAGTCCGGCTTTCATAGCGACCAGGCGGTACCAAACTTACCGTTTGTACCACAACAACAGTATTTTATGCCGCCACCCCCGTTTGGTGGACAGGCAGTTAAAAATGTCCAACCCTTGGACTGGCAGCTACGGTTGCTTAGACTTGGTGAACAGCCGTCGGCCTTCTCCAAGGAAATCACTGAAGCCGCTCAGCCGGCCAAAGTGAAAAATGTGTTAGTAGGCGCCTATGACGGCACTACTAACCCAGAAGACCATCTAATGGCATTCTCCAACCTAATGTACCTTCAAGGGTTGGATGATCCCACTTGGTGCAAGTGTTTTCCAGCGACTCTCAAAGGAATTGCACAGCAATGGTTCGGCAACCTGCCGACTGGTTGTGTAAACAATTTCAGGACGCTTGCTTACTTGTTCACCTCCAACTTCGCCATGAACATTCCTGCGAAGAAGACGACCCTTGATTTGGGAACAATTCAGCAGGGTGAGAAGGAGGGGCTTCGTTCTTACATCAGGCGGTTTAACCTGATGAGAAGGAGGGGCTTCGTTCAAGGGTTACCGGATGAGGTAGCCTATACTGACTTTTTCAGAGGTCTCAAAGACGGGTCGACCTTCAAATTCGATCTGGTTCGAAAGAGGGTGGCGACTCTTCAGGAGGCCTTGATTGAAGCAGAAGCCTACATACAGGCGACTGATCTTTGTAGTACAGCAAAACAGTCGGACGGGAAAAAGTTCGACAAAAGAGAAGGACGACAGATACAGTCGTCAAACAAAGATGTAAAAAAGAGAAAAGAGGTCTGGGCGGCTGATTCCTCTAAACAGCCGGCCCAGAAGAAGAAAAAAGAATTCAAGCCATACTCCCCAAAGTATGCGTTTAACAAAGATAGCAAAGCTATCCTGAAAGAAATCAAGGGACGGATCTCTATTGAGAAGCCGGTCCCTATGAAGGGTTCTGCAAGCAATTGGAACCAGGATAAATTCTGTGATTATCATGAAGATGTTGGTCATCACACCAACGAATGCATCAGTCTCATGCGGTATCTGGACCGCCTGGCTGAGCAAGGTGATCTTGACTCTTTTGTCAAGAAATCCACAGGGAACACCTCCTCGAAAAAACAGTCGGCCAAAAAGAATCAACAGGCCGACAGCTCTGATACAGATGATGCAGTCGTCTACACTATTGCAGGCGGCTTCGCAGGAGGAGGTCCCACTATTAGGGGCACCAAAGACAATATCAGGCGGCTAGATGTAAATTCCGTTCACCCAGAACGGCCCTCCATAAATTCATTTCCTGAGATTGTCATTACTGAAGAAGATCTAGGAGGGGTCAGGGGGCCGCATGACGACCCTATCGTCATTGAATGTAGGGTGGCCAATCAGAGAGTTGGCCGAATCCTCATAGATACTGGAAGCTCCTCAGATCTTATCAGTAGCAAATGTCTCTCCAAACTGAAGTACAAGACTGATTGTATACATCCGGCCTCCCACCCTCTAGTAGGGTTTGGAGGGGGAGTCGTCCACCCTGTAGGACGAGTAGATCTACCCATCCGCCTGGGTGAAAAAGGGGAAGGACGACACATGGTAGTCCGGTTCCTGGTGGTAGAAGAACTCTCGGCCTACAACATGATTCTGGGACGACCAACCTTAAATAATTCCAAGGCTGTAATAATCCCATCTCTTATGCTGCTCAAGTTTGAGAGGGATAATGGAACAGTCGGCTCCCTAAGGGGAGATCAGAGGATGGCCCGAGAGTGCTATCTCTCGGACGTCAAGCCCACTGTTATGGCCGCTGGGTCCAGTGGAGGAAAGATAGACCTTGACAATGTCAAGGAAAGTGCGCCTGTTCCGGAAGCAGGCGGCAAGAAAAGAAAGGCATCCCAGATGGAGGCCGAAAGAAAAGATAAAAAATAGCAATCATTGGCAGAGGAGCGGTCGGATGAATTCCGCCCTCAGCCGGCTGGTGAGCATACGGACCTAATCTTAGATGTCACGCGTCCTGACAGAACAGTCAAAGTTGGGACGACTGCTCTAGGGGTCCTAGGTGACGACTTCCACAATTTGTTGAAAGAATACAAGGACATCTTTGCATTCGAAGTCCATGAAATGCCAGGCATTAGTTCTGAGCTGGCGGTACATAAACTAGCTGTGGATCCAAAAAAGAAGCCGGTAAGGCAGAAGAAACGGAACCATGGCGAAGAAAGAAGTCAGGCGGCAGCCGCCGAAGTTAAAAAATTACTTGATGCAGGATTCATTCGGCAATGTTACTTCCCAGACTGGGTTGCAAATGTTGTGCTTGTTAAAAAGCCGAATGGTACCTGGCGAATGTGTGTAGACTACACAGACTTAAACAAGGCGTGTCCAAAAGACAGTTACCCTCTGCCTAAAATTGACAACCTGGTCGACTCAACAGCCGGCCATGCTTTGATGAGTTTTATGGACGCCTACTCGGGTTTCCATCAAATCCCTTTATGGAAGAAAGATCAGGAGAAGACGGCTTTCGTCACTGATCAAGGGTTATACTGTTACACGGTCATGCCGTTTGGTCTTAAGAATGCCCCGGCCACCTTCCAACGAATGATAAACACTGTGTTTTTTGATCAGATTGGGAGAAATGTTGAGGCATATATTGATGATATGATTGTCAAATCTAAACTTCAGAAAGATCATCTGTCGGACCTCCGAGAAACTTTCGCCACACTCAGGCGGCACCATGTCATGCTTAATCCCAAGAAATGCGTCTTTGGAGTTGAGTCTGGGAAATTTCTCGGATTTCTTATTACTCAGAGAGGAATAGATGCGAACCCTGAGAAGGTGCAGGCGGTCATCGACATGCAGTCGCCCCGCACCGTCCGAGAGGTTCAGAAGCTAACAGGTTGTCTGGCGGCCTTGGGTAGATTCCTAAGTCGATCAGGCGACAAATGCCTATACTTTTTCCAGGCAATTAAGAAAAAGGCAAGGTTTGAATGGGGGCCGGATGCTGAGGCGGCCTTCCAAAAATTGAAAGTTCACTTGCATTCCTTGCCAAGGCTAGTCAGCCCTTTGCCCAAAGAAGTACTCTACATGTACTGGCCGTCTCTGATCATGCGTTAAGCGCTGTTCTCCTTGCTGAAAGAGACGGCTGTCAGCTCCCGGTCTACTTTGTCAGCCATGTGCTAAAAAATGCCGAGTTGAGGTATCCCTTAGTGGAGAAGTTTGGTCTTGCACTCTTCATGGCTGTTAAAAAATTAAAGCCTTACTTTTTGGCGCATGCAGTCGTCGTGTATACAGATCAACCGATCAACCGGCCACTGACCACCATGGAGTCGTCAGGCCGAATGATCAAATGGGCCATAGAAATACAGAGCCTCGAAGTTACCTTCGAGCCTAGAAAAGCAGTGAAGGGGCAAGCCTTTGCTGACTTTATTGTTGAGATGACTCGCCCCCCTGACTCTCAAGTTCCAGACCAAGTCTGGAAGGTATATGTGGATGGAAGCTCCACTTCAACTGGTTGTGGAGCAGGCGTCATATGTCAGTCGCCAGAAGGCGACAGGTACGAGTATGCTTTACGTTTCAGTTTTCAGGCTTCAAACAATGAGGCAGAATATGAAGCTTTACTAGCCGGTATCCGCATGTGCAAGGCGGCAGGGGCAAGAAAAATAGACGCTTGTTCTGATTCACAATTGATAGTGAGTCAGTACAATGGTGAATACGAAGCGACCCATCCGGCCATGATCAAGTATTTACAGGCGGTCCGTCAAGCAGTCGGCTCCCTTGAGGATTTCCATCTGGTCCAAGTACCGAGATCAGAAAATAACCAAGCGGATGCACTTTCAAAATTAGCATCATCCGCCTCCTGTGATACTCCTCGAACCGTTTTTTGGGAAGTAGTGGAAAGGAGAAGCATTGAGGGAGATCCTATTGGAATCCTAGACAGAAGCTCAACCTGGATGGATCAAATTAGGGCATATCTGACAAACGGTACCCTGCCGGATGATTATCAACAGGCGGCTGTACTGAAAAGACGAGCCACCAATTTTGAAATAATTAAGGGAGAACTTCACAAAAGAGGGTACCTTCAACCCTTCTTAAAGTGTGTTACTCCAGAAAAAGGCCGAGAGATACTAGACGATCTTCACTCTGGTCACTGTGCTTCACATATAGGCGGAAGGACGCTTGCTCAACGGGCAAGGCGGCAGGGCTACTTTTGGCCTACCCTAGAAGCAGATGCGATGGAGATGGTGAAAAAATGTGATAAGTGTCAAAGGTTTGGCAAACTAATTCACCGTCCGGCTACTGACCTCACGACCATTCATAGTCCCCTACCGTTTGCTAAGTGGGGCATGGATATTCTGGGTCCATATACGCCTGCTACAGGCGGAAGGAGGTATATACTTGTTGCCGTCGACTACTTCACTAAATGGGTAGAGGCGGAGGCTGTTAAGGGAATCAAGACGAAGGATGTAATTTCATTCATTTGGAGAAATGTCATCACTCGGTTCGGAGTTCCCATGTCTATGGTTTTTGATAATGGTCCCCAATTTGAGACGCCTGTTCTCAAAAGCTGGTTGGGTGACCAAGGAATTGCACACTGCTTTGCATCTGTCGGCCGTCCACAAGCAAACGGCCAGGTAGAAGCCTTTAATAAAATCATCTCAGACGGTCTGAAGAAAAAGATTGAACGAGCAGGCGGCCTATGGGCGGATGAACTACCACATGTTCTCTGGGCCATTAGGACGACTGAAAAAGGGGCGACTGGAGAAACTCCATTCCTCCTAACTTATGGTGCGGAAGCTGTTCTTCCAATAGAACACTACGAGCCGACTCTTCGAGTAATGCTATATGACGAAGAGGCAAACTGGGAAGCCATGCGCCTGGCATTAGACTCACTCCCTGAAAAGAGGGGCAATGCTGTCTTGCGCCATGAGATCTACCGCCTGAGAATGACTCGATCATACAACAGAAAAGTGCACAGGCGTCCACTCAAAGTGGGGGACTTTGTACTTAGAAAAATGGAAGCTGTTGGTAGGGCTAACGAGTCTGGCAAGCTAACTCCCAACTGGGAAGGTCCCTACCGAATATATGAAGAGGTTAGAGACGGTACCTACCGTCTGGAAACACCAGACGGCCAGCCGTTACCTCGAACCTGGAACATAGATAACCTTAAGAAATATTTCTTTTGAAAAATGTAAAGTCAAGGATTACTTGAATAAAGCTTGCATCTTTACTATTCAATTCTGTATTAAGAGGGGCATGCCAACTGACCAACAGTCGGCTACTCTCCATGTTTATATTTATTTATTTAAGAGGGGCATGCCAACTGACAAACAGTCGGCTACTCTCTATATTTAATTTAAGAGGGGCACGCCGCTTGACCGGTTACCCTCACATAATATATAGTTCACCAAGAACTATCAAAAAAACATGATCAGACCAGGCGTCAAGCCAACTGATCAAAATATAAAAATTCAATTCGACCTGTCCCAACATTATAGCAGGCGTCCGACGGCATCCATCCGGATGAAATTCGTCGCAGAGAGCAGCTCCCTTTTGGGTGGAACATTGTTCTATAAACTAATCACACGGCACCTATACGACTGTCCCCAAGGGCAACCACGTAGCCGTTTTTGAGACAAGGATAACTTCTATCACTAACCAAACTAGTGGTAACAGTTGACATCTGAGTCGGATTACCACCTGTATTACTTGGGATAAATGCAGGGGGTACCTTTTGAGTTAATAGCCAACAAACATTGGCGAATCAAGGGGTCCAGCCGGCCTCCGCCGCCTGGCACCTCTACTACTCAATCTAGAATGAGGACGACTGAGTAACACCAACTTAACTCATAGTCGCTCTCCCAAAACTTGGCATGGAACCTAAAAAGTTTGAATAGGCCACCTGTTTTTTAAACAAAGGCATTCAAACTACTATTCCTACTAGTTTTACCTTCGAGTTAATAGCCAAGAAACATTGGAAAATAAAGGGGAACAACCGGTACCCACCGCTTGATACCCCTACTACTCAATCAATCGGCGATTAGGTAACAGTCATAGTTACTTGGTCATCCCCTAAAATTTTTTAAGTATTTAGGAAACAGTCGTCCTAGACTGCCTTTAGCTCAAAAAACACAAGTAAGAATACCCTTTCTTACTTAGTAAATTTTACAAATGACAGGACCGCCTGCCTAAAGGTAATCCAGTCATAGACTGCCTAAAGTCTAGCCTACAAAATACAAGTAAGAAAACTCTTTTTTACTTAGTTAATTTTACAAATAAAGGACCGCCTGCCTAAAGGTTATCCAGTCTTGTAAACGGGACCAATACCAATTGAATAATGGCCGACTGATCGCCTAACTTGGAAACAGACAACCAGTCGTCCAAGGGCATAGGCGGCGTAACTAACCATCCATTCCTGTCTACAATCGGTCATGCAAAACAGTCGGTACAGGGTACGATTCATTACCAAATATGCGATACTTAGACAAATTTCAAGCAAAATAAGATTTCATTAAAAGAGAAAAAATATTCAGAACCCCGGCCCCCTGGCCGGGTAAATACAAGTAAACGGCACGCAGGCCGTGAATAGAAGACATAAAAGCTTAAAAGGGGGCAAATCTTCAACATTTAGCAGCGTCTGCCTGGTCAGCATTCTTCTTGCTAGACTCGGCCTCAGCTGCATCCTTCTTCGATGCCTTGCCCCCAAGAGGCACAAGCGCCACTACCGGCTGCTCCTCCACCTCCAAGCCCTCCTCGAACGCCTCGTCCTCAGCAGCCGCCAGGATCTCTTGATTATATGTTTCAGAGCACTGGCGGTACGTTTTCTCCCAAGAGGCAAAGTCGGCATTGGGGAAGAGGCGGCTCCATGTCATACGCTGGATTTGGGAAGAGTCTTCCATCATCTCTCGGACGAGCTCTCTCTTCTCTTGCTCAGCCTTCTCCGAGAGCTCTTTAGTGTGACTCTTCTCCTGAGTTACCAGGCGTTCCTTTACGCTAGCCAAGGATTTCTCCATGACTTCGTATGAGAGCATTTTTTGGCGGAGAGGTTTAAGCTCGGCCTTGAGGTTGGAGACGGTCGCCTCCAGCTCGTTGTTCCTCTTCTGGGCCGCCTCTAACTCGGCCCGGATAGCGGCGGCAGCCTGCGCCTGATAATAAAGAATATCAATGGTCAGAACTTCATTTTGGGCAATTTGAAACATTGCCTTATCACAGTTAGAGGCGGCCATAGCTTTTGCAGCCTTTACCTCTTTATTCTTCCGATCAAGCGGCTTGCGAAGGTCGTTCACTCGGAGCAGGGCCTAAGTAAAGAGAAAACATGCGTCAGTTTCCAAACAAAAAGATATCAGGTGTCCTGGAATTCAACTACTCAAAAATGCTAAGTATACCTCAGCAAGGACCCCTGCAATCCCATCAAGGTCAAGGGTGCCGACACCCCTGACCGCCTCCCTTTCAGATGGAGGCACTGCTTTTATCATGGACTTGGCTACCTCTACCAAGTCAGGCTCCTGAGGGCCAGCTGCATCAAGCGTAAAAAAAAAAGCAAGTTAGACCTATTCATGAAGGAAGCAAGTGTAAAAGTTTTTACAAGTAATTGTTCATACTTCTAGGCGGCCCCGCCGGAGCTTTAGAAGAAGTGGCCGGCTGCTTCTCAGCCGCCACCGTTTTCCTGGAAGAGCCAGGAGAGCTTGCAACAGTCGTCCTCCGGGCCTTGGGGTCCGGCTGTTGCGAGGAAGAAGCTCTTGGAGTGCCCGACTAAAAAAAAAAAAAAAAAAAAAAAAAAAAAAAAAAAAAAGTTAGCATATGTATAAGACTACTTCAAAAAGAAGAAGTTTCAAAGCTCACCAAGGGTGCCCCCTTGTTGGGGGAGTCGGTACCAGACTACTGCATCAGAGAGGCCCGCAGCATGGCCGCCGCAGTCTTGGAGGCTGTTATTTTGCTCATGGCGTCAGCTGCAAAAGAGCAAACAGTAAAGTTAGCAAAAATACCAAGTAAACAAGGCGTGAAAAAAGAGTATTTGTCAGGCCGGCTACCTCTAGAGCACCGACTGCCGAGGCCACAGGCGGCCAAAAAGTACTCGTCATAGAGCCACTTGAAGATCGGGATGCAGTTTAGGGGTACTTGCTCTCGTACCCCTGAAGTAGAGTTCACCCTAATCTCTACTTTGAAGAGTCCTTTGTCTAGGATCTCTTTCTTAGCCTTTGGGGGGACAGGCGGCAAGCTACGGCCGCTTGCAAGAAAAGGCGGATCCCTGTTCCACCTGTTAAATCTTTTGTTCAGCTCCTTGTCTGAACCCTCGATGATGAGGAAGGTGTTCCGCCAATCCTTCCATTTGTTTGCCTTACCTCTCGTCATGAGGTAGCCCCTATGGCTTGTTAATTGATACCAGCCGGTACCACCCGACTTAGGGGTCCGGCTGAGATAGTTCATATGGGCGAAAGCCTCAAAACTTGGCTCCACCCCGTACATTTCGCACCCGGCCACATAGCCGAGTACGTTTACCCAAGAATTGGGGGCTAACTGCCATAACCCCAGATCATACCCATCTAAAATCCGCTGAAAAGCCGGATGTAATGGGAAGCGCAGTCCAGCTTTGATGGCCGCCACGTAGCAGCCGAAGCAGCCATCATCATAGCTGGTACCAGCCGGCCAGACGACTGTGTCTTCTGGATCTGGCACGAACATTAAATATCCGGGGCCCATTTTGTGGTTAGCTATAAAGCTCTCCACTTTGTCTTTCATGGCCGTGATCCGGCCCCGGGGTACCGTGCAGTAGTAAGGGGTGTTCTCCTCTCGATAAGAAGCGGACGGCTCCGCCCAATTATCCCCCTTCTCAACTGCATGAGAACTCCTCGCCTCTTGTAGGCGGCTGTTTCTTTCTTCTGAGCCTGGAGAAGATTGGCCAGAAGAGCTAGACTCAGACTCGTCCTCAGACGAGTCAGAAGAGGACGACTCCTCCCCTCTCCCAGAGGGGCCCGCCTCCTCTCCCTTAGAAGGAGCAGGAGAATAGTTAGACATATCCACTGTGAAATGGGAAGGGACCACCTTGATCCCTACCTCAGAACTGTCGGCTTGGCAGCCGTCTTGTCTCACTTCTACATCTGGCGCCTGGTCAGATGTTTCGCTTATTGGCACCCTTTGAGAGGAGCCGTCCGAGTTTGAGATCCTAGCAGTCTTTTTTGTTCTGGCCATCACGTTCTGCATAGACACAGATACAGTCGGACTTTGTATAAAGGGCAAAGATGGGTCCAGAAAAGGGCAGGCGGCACTCCTAGTCCTAGATTCAGCCGTCCCCGGTGACCGGCTGATCACTAACTTAGGCCGTGTCGTGTGCTTCCATGGGGCCATTTCAAAAAAAAAAAAATATAAAAATAAAGAAAAAGTTAAGAGTAAGAGAACCGACGGTTACCTGAACGAGTGACGATTGATGAGTTCTGAAGTCCTTTGCAAACGGTTTGTCAGAGCAAGCGGTAGGCAACAAAAGTCCAAAGTGTCAGAGCAAGTTCAGGGGTCCGAATGTTCTCTCGCAAAGGTTCTCAAATGTGAAAATGACCGAAGTCAGCACTTCCTTATATAGGCAAAGTGAGAAGGCGAAGGGTCACTTCCAAATTCAAAATTTGGGCGGGAAATATCTCTCGGCCAATTGCAAGGCGACACCTGTCGAAGGCCGTCGCCTGTCACCATGCGACACCTGTCACAGGTGACACGTGACCAGTCACGTGCCGCCTGTGAGGGGCAAATGATTAGGGGATTTTTATCCACCAATCACCGTCTGACAAGTGGACCAACCAGGTTCTGCCACGTGTCCTTCACGTAGGCCAATAGGAGCCTGCCACGTGTCAGTCTCAGATTCGTCCACTACGGACCAATTGAGACACGCCACGTGTCCCCCCCATGCCAAATGGGAAAACCGGCCAACAAGGCCCAATCCTGATTAGAAGCCCAGTCAGCCCAAGGTTAACCTAAACCTAATTGGCACGCTTCTCGAGGTTATAAATACCCCTCTTAATCCTCATTAAGAGGGGGGATTACAAAATATAACAGACAGATTACACATTAAACACTCTCACCTAGAGAGACCAAACCACTTTAATTTCCGCATTAATTACTCCTTAATCAGGTACTAACTTGACCGTTGGAGGCGGAGCTCCTACCACAAGGGGTCTTCGTTGTTTTGCAGGTACAGGCGTCCGGTTCCAGTCTCGGTGTTGTAACTCTCCCGCAGGACATCAGAAAACCCCGAAACAGGTTTCTTTTACAATTGGTGAGTTTGAAGACAAAGTATGGTGTGATGTTGTTCCTATGGATGCATGTGCTTTGTTGCTAGGTCGTCCTTGGCAATTTGATCGTGATATGATCTATCTTGCAAAGAAGAATGTGGTTTCAGTTCTACATAAAGGGAAAAGGATTGGATTAAAACCTTTGCCTCCTAAATTCGAACCTATGCAACATGATGGCAGCAAGGTTATTTCTCTTTCTACTTATGATGAAGGTGGTTCAAGTAAAAGGAAGAAGAAAGACAAGCAGCAAGATAGAGTGCTTCAACTTGTTCATAAGTCTCCATTTGAGATAGGTGACTATGTGTGGCTTTCTTTAAGTGCACAGAAGTTATACAACAACCGCAAAGACAAGCATGAATCCTTTGATGAAGGGCCTTTTAAAATCGTGCATAGGGAGAATTATGATACATTTCAAGTGCTACTTGGTGAAGGCGTTTGTGCTTCTCTTAGTGCAAAAGATCTCGTTCCTTGTTATGATGTAACTTGAGGACAAGTTCGTTTTCAAGAGGGGGAGTATGATGCGGGAGCATTCAAGGTTTCCTTTCTTGGTCCGTTTCTTTAATGTTTCTTAGATTAGATTTTGGCTTACAAGTTTTTACCTTTCACTTGAAAGGGTTTTTCTTGTTTTAAGCGTTAGGATTTCTATTTTGATTAGGAATTGTTTTGGTCTAGTGATTTCCTATTTGAATTAGGACTTGTCTTTAGCAAAAGAGAGTTCCTATTTGAATTAGGACTTGTCTTTAGCAAAAGAGAGTTCCTATTTGAATTAGGACTTGTCTTTAGCAAAAGAGAGTTCCTATTTGAATTAGGACTTGTTTTTAGCAAAGTAAGTTCCTAAGTGGATTAGGACTTGACTTTGGTGTTTAGGTTTTCTAGGTCAAATGGGATTCTAATTCAATTAGGATTAAGTCTTCTAATTTGATTTGGTTTAGGTTTAGTTTTGAGTCTATAAATAAAGGTTGTAAACTTCGAATTATACAAGTTTGTTTTGTTGATTAAAGCTTTATTGCTTGTTAATTTGGAACGTTTCTTTCCAAGTTTTCTTTGTGTTTGACGAGTGAAGTTAAACATAAAAACCCTTAGATTAGGCGAGTGAAACCTGATTTAAGAGAGGTTAGATTAATTAGTGAGTGAAGCTAATTCAAACTATCCTCAAAAAAAACCCCTAAATCACGAGATTAAGGTGAGTGAAGCCTTGAAATCAGATTTAGAACCCTTAGGCGAAAACAAACGAGTGAAGCTTGTTTAAACCTAAGACCAAACGAATCAAGAAACGCATCACTCATGGCTCCTATAACTGAGTGTACTAAAAAGGGGACGTTTGAATGGACTACACAAGCTCAAAAGGCCTTTGAAGAAGTCAAGGAGAAAATGTGCAACACTCCTATTCTTGCACTCCCTGATTTTTCCAAGCCATTTGAAGTGGAGTGTGACGCAAGTGGGAAGGGGATTGGAGCAGTTTTGATTCAAGAAGGGCGTCCAATTGCTTATTTCAGTGAAAAGTTGAGTCAAGGCAAGTTGAATTATTCCACCTATGATAAAGAGTTCTATGCTATGGTACGAGCTCTAGATCATTGGTCACATTACTTGAGACCTGATGTGATTTTTAGTCCGAAAACTAAGCCTCACAAAGATATGAATCTAACCTAATTCTATACAGAAAGTTCACCAAGAATTAAGCAAGAAACTTAGATTAATTAATCAAGAATCCACCTAATTAATCAACCTAGATGATTGTTTTAACTAAAACAAACAAAACAGCAAATTGGAATCCACCAATCAAGAATTTAAGTAATCCAACTTAAACAAAAGAATTATTATTATGAATGTATGATTAAACTTGTATATTATTCAAGATTACAAACCTATATTTATAGACTCAATTAACTATCCTAATCCTACTTGAATTAGAATTCTGATTTCCTAACCAATCCCACGGAAATCATTATCCTACTTACTCTAACTAATCTTAAGATAAAACTTGCCTATTTTATCCTAACTCAAGCTTGCACTCCAAGCTTAGACTAAAAACAATTCCTAATGTAATTAGAAATCCTTTTTGACTAAAAACAATTCCTAATGTAATTAGAAATCCTTTTTGACGCCTACTAGACTAAAACAATTCCTAATGCAATTAGAAATCCTAAATGCTTAAAACAAGAAAAACCCTTTCAAGTGAAAGGTAAAAACTTGTAAGCAAAAACCTAAGTAAAGACTCACAAAATAAAACTAAGGAAAAGAAATCATTCTTTTCATATCTCCGCCTGAACACCACTTCACGCGCCACCACTTGTGACACGCGCCACACCACCTTGTGGCTGGGCTCAGTCCGGTGCCGGTGGACAGGCGCGTGGGAACCATCTCGGCGCGTGGCCGCTTGTATCGTCGCCGGAAGTGAACTGCGCAACTTCTTCGTTCTTGGAAATCATGCTTCTTTCTTTCCAATTTAAGCTATTGAACCTTTCCTTGATTATTTCCTTGTTTGGGTAGCCTATAATGGAGTTGTTTAGACCATCTAAAAGTACATTAGATCTTTCAAAAGAATTAGCTTCTTGATTCGCATCATCCTCCTCTTCTTCAAAAGAATTTGCCCTCAAATTTACTTCATCAAAACAAGTAAAAAGGTTTTCAATAGTATATGTAGAATCTTCATCACCGCTTTCAGTAGACAAGTCTTCTTGGCACTCACCATCTTCATAATTGTCACCTTCTTTAGCAAGAAAACATGTCTTGGGTCCTCTATCGATTTCTTCCTTGAATACTTTTTCTCTTAGAAACAAACTTGAACTACGAGTAACATTTGAGCACTTATTCTGTCCTTTATGAGATAAAGGATGTAGACTTAAACGTTTGTTTCCAACCTCCACGGAGTACACATTAGTCCTTCCATTAAATTTCACAAACCTATCATATTGCCAAGGACGGCCTAATAGTATATGACATGCATCCATAGGACAAACATCACATAAAACTTTATCATGAAATTTACCAATTGAAAAGGATATTAGAGTTTGCTTGTTGACCTTGACATCACTTGTGTTGTTAAGCCAATGAAGCTTGTATGGTTGTGGATGCTCGGTAATTGGCCACTCCAACTTATCAATCAAGATCGTAGACACCACATTAGTGCAACTTCCCGTGTCTATGATTACATCACACAATCTATCCTTCACCTTGCACCTTGTATGGAAAATCTTCTCTCTTTGATCGCCCTCCATAGGTGTAGGTTTCGAATGCAGTGTTCTTCTTAGGACCAAACTTTGACCTTGATGTTCGGCCTCTACTTCTTCCAAGAGCTCCTCCTCTTCTTCTTCAAGGTTTTCTTGATCCTTTTCAACGTCACTACCTTGCTCACACAAAGTCTTTTCTTGCTCCCATTCTTGTGCAGTCATGACCCTTTTTGAAGGACAATCACTTGCAATGTGACCAACACTACCACACTTAAAGCACTTCCTTCCTTCCACAAATTTCTTGTTAGTTTCGAATTTAGTTTTAGAATCTTTGTAATTCGAACTTGAACTACCCTTTTCCACATTAGCTTTCTCAAAAGGTTTTGAGAATCCTTTTATAAACGGTTTAGAGAATGAGCTTTTCTTCACTTTTAATTGTTTTTCAACTTTGATAGCCACTTTACACACATCCTCAAAAGACCAATATTGTTGTAATTCAACTTTTTCAGCAATATTATCATTCAATCCCGAAATAAATCTAGCAATCTTATGTTCAACAATCTCTTCGAAACCACATAGCATGCATAACTTCTCAAATTCAACAATATAATTCTCAACAGTCATAGAATTTTGTTTAAAAGTTTGCATCTTTAGATAGATATCTTGAATATAATCACTAGGAACGAACCTCTTTTTCATGTGCTTCTTGAGTTGCTCCCAAGTTGTGATTTTGTTACGCCCTTCTTTATGCCTCTTCCTTTTCAAACTATCATACCAAAGACTAGCATAACCAGTGAGCTTCAACTCCGCAAGTTTACACTTCTTTCTTTCATCATACTCCTTGTAATCAAAGAGTGTTTCGGCCCTTCTAATCCATTCAAAATATTTCTCTGGTTCATTCATACTCCCATTGAATTCGGGAAGGTCTAACCTAAGGTTTCTATCATCATCTTTAGGTCTATCCCTTCTCCTAGGTCTAGGTGAATTATCACTTGATGAATAATTCTTTCGTGACCTCCTAGGGTTTCTCCTTGGTTGTTCTTCCTCACTTGAACTAGAATTAGGGTTAGAATCACCCCTCTTTGAAGAAGATCCATCACGAGTATCAAGTCTCTTCAATACCTTCTCCAACCTTGCTGCCAACTCGGTGATTTGCCTGTCTCTTCTAAGATTGTGCGCTTGTTCTAAGGTTAAACCCCTTGGAACTTGTGGAACCTCTTCGTCACTCATGATTCCTACACAAACCAAGTTAGTCTATGCAAAAATCTTGATTAAAAGATAAAATCTTGAAGGAAACTTGAAGCAAACAACAACCGGACTCCCAACCCGTATTCCAGTGAAACAACACCAAAAGTTTAAGGCTGTACAGAGTTCGTTACTCAACCAAATGTTACGAAATTTTAGGTGAAGATAGCTAGACGTTTTTCCAGTCTAATGCAAAAAGAATTACTCAAAAATTCCAAGCCAAACGTTACCAGTTTAAATTTTACCGAACCTGTGCTCTGATACCAAGATGATGTGATTTTTAGTCCGAAAACTAAGCCTCACAAAGATATGAATCTAACCTAATTCTATACAGAAAGTTCACCAAGAATTAAGCAAGAAACTTAGATTAATTAATCAAGAATCCACCTAATTAATCAACCTAGATGATTGTTTTAACTAAAACAAACAAAACAGCAAATTGGAATCCACCAATCAAGAATTTAAGTAATCCAACTTAAACAAAAGAATTATTATTATGAATGTATGATTAAACTTGTATATTATTCAAGATTACAAACCTATATTTATAGACTCAATTAACTATCCTAATCCTACTTGAATTAGAATTCTGATTTCCTAACCAATCCCACGGAAATCATTATCCTACTTACTCTAACTAATCTTAAGATAAAACTTGCCTATTTTATCCTAACTCAAGCTTGCACTCCAAGCTTAGACTAAAAACAATTCCTAATGTAATTAGAAATCCTTTTTGACTAAAAACAATTCCTAATGTAATTAGAAATCCTTTTTGACGCCTACTAGACTAAAACAATTCCTAATGCAATTAGAAATCCTAAATGCTTAAAACAAGAAAAACCCTTTCAAGTGAAAGGTAAAAACTTGTAAGCAAAAACCTAAGTAAAGACTCACAAAATAAAACTAAGGAAAAGAAATCATTCTTTTCATATCTCCGCCTGAACACCACTTCACGCGCCACCACTTGTGACACGCGCCACACCACCTTGTGGCTGGGCTCAGTCCGGTGCCGGTGGACAGGCGCGTGGGAACCATCTCGGCGCGTGGCCGCTTGTATCGTCGCCGGAAGTGAACTGCGCAACTTCTTCGTTCTTGGAAATCATGCTTCTTTCTTTCCAATTTAAGCTATTGAACCTTTCCTTGATTATTTCCTTGTTTGGGTAGCCTATAATGGAGTTGTTTAGACCATCTAAAAGTACATTAGATCTTTCAAAAGAATTAGCTTCTTGATTCGCATCAAGACCACAACCGTTCATATTGCATTCGGATCATGAATCTTTAAGGTTCATCCATGGCCAAAAGAAGTTTAATTCAAGACATGCTAAATGGGTTGAATTCTTACAAACATTTAACTTTTCCTCTAAATACAAGAGTGGAAAGGCTAATGTTGTTGCGGATGCCTTATCTAGGAGGCATAATTTGCTTGGAGTTGTCGAAGCAAAGGTTCTTGGGTTTGATTTGATCAAGGAATACTACAAGGAAGATGGCGATTTCAATGGAGTAATGCAGAAGTGTGTTCATGGAGTATATGACTTATTTTCCTTACATGATGGCTTTCTTTTTAAGGGAAATCGGTTATGCATTCCTAAGTGTCCAATTAGAAGCTTGTTGATTCATGAAGCTCATGGAGGAGGTCTAGCTGGTCACGTTGGGATTCAAAAAACAATGGAGCTTCCTCAAGCTCACTTTTATTGGCCGAAAATGTTAGCCACGGTTCATCATGTGGTTAGTCGTTGTTCTACTTGTCAAAGGGCCAAGATGGTGTTTCACAAAGGTCTCTACAAGCCTTTGCCAGTTCCGGAAAGACCTTGGGAAGATGTGAGCATGGATTTCATTGTGGCTTTACCTAGAACTCAAAGGGGTAAAGACTCAATCATGGTGGTTGTTGATCAGTTTTCGAAAATGGCTCATTTCGTTCCTTGTCACAAGACCGACGATGCTATGAAAGTGGCTAAGTTGTATTTTGAAGAAGTGGTTCGTTTTCATGGGGTGCCACGCACCATTGTGTCCGATCGTGATACAAAGTTCCTTAGTCATTTTTGGAAATCAATATGGCGTCTAATGGGAACAAAATTACTGTTTTCTACATCACATCATCCACAAACCGACGGTCAAACTGAAGTGGTGAATAGGATACTTGGTTCGTTGCTTAGAACCTTGGTTAGTAAGAGTGCTAAGGATTGGGATGTCAAGCTAGCTCATGCCGAGTTTGCTTACAATCGGACTCCTAGTGTTACTACAAAGTACTCTCCTTTTGAAGTGGTCTATGGTGTCAATCCTTATGTTCCTATTGATCTCATAGCTTTGCCACAAGACAAATTCGTTCATGGTGGAGCTAAGGAACAAGTCGAGTTCATGTTGAAGATACACAAGGAAGTTAGGAAGAACATTGAGAAAGCAAATGAAGTCTACAAGAAACAAGCCAACAAGAGGGTGAAAAACGTGAAGCAATTTGAAGTTGGTGACTTAGTGTGGATTTACATGAGAAAAGAGAGGTTTCCTAGCAAAAGAAAGAACAAACTTATGCCAAGAGCCGAAGGTCCATTTGAAATCGTGGAAAATATCAATGACAATGCATACAAGGTTGATTTGGGGGGCCAATTTGGTGTCTCAAGCACATTCAATGTTGGTGACCTAGCTCCTTACTTTGATGATGACGAATTGAGGGCAATTCCTTTTGAAGAAGAGGAGGATGACCAATATGGTCGAGGTTCTAATGTTCAAGAAGATGGTCCAAGTGGTCAAGGCCTTGAGGTCCAAGTTCAAGACAATGCAAGGGAATTATTTCTGTCCAAGTCATTCTTTAGTCCTTTGCACGGTTTTGGTCCGAAAGTTTTTACAAGGGGTTGCACTTCACTTAGTGTAATTAACCTTGTAGGAAGTATCTAGCAAGTGACGGTTTTCCAAGCTCCAAATGCACGTTTAATAAGCGTCGGTTACAAGCTGAATTGGTGGCGGTTTGGGCGTATTTCATGCTAGCCGTTTGTAAGTTACATGGGCTGATTAAAGTGGCGTGATTCATGGCACTTAATGGGCGTGGATTATGGAGTTGGTTGGCTGAACATTTCACCTCATTACTTGGGGGTTACGTGTGGATATTGTTGCTAGAATAAAGGCATTAAAATAGGAGTTACAAAGTTTGAATAAAAGGCGTGAATCAAGGCTTTGAAATGGGGGTTACGAAGACTTGAAAGAGTAGCTGTTTTGGGCGTGTGTGAGATGCTCTTTGGATGCTATTTTGGCTGTTTATTTTCCCTTGTTTCAAGCCTAGTTTTTAGTTCTTTTTAAATTAGTTTAATTATGTTTGTAATGGAGTTAAGTGGGACGTGTATTAACCACTTATTTCCTTAGTTAATTTCGTTTTGTTTATCTCTTTTTGTTAATTAAAGTAGGCAAGTGAAAAGGTTGTATGGATGCTATAAATAGCATACTTTGAATGAATGAAAAGACATCCAAGAATATTTGCCTAAAACGTGTGTTTTGTTAACTAAAGTGACTTGTGTTTAGTTCACTTTGTTTTTCCAAATTTGAGAACCCAAATTTGAAGAGTGTTAGTTTTGGTGAGAGTTCCCAAGATTAAGACTTGTAGTTTATGATTTGGTGAGAGTTCCCTTATCTAAACTATCCCAAGCAAACGAGTGAGAGTTCCTCTTTGCTATATCCGTAGCTTAGGGTGAGAGTTCCCCTAACTAAATCAATCACTTGACAATTGGAACTTAAAATCATTTGACCTTCTGTTTAACTTATCATTATTGTAACAAGGTTTCTCATCTTGTTTACACATCAGAAAAGCTTGCAAATACTCCACCCATTTGGCATGGCGAGGTTGGAGTTTTTGTTGGCTTTGAAGATATTTGAGGGCTTCATGATCTGAATGAAGGATGAACTCCTTGGAAATGAGGTAATGTCTCCAATGGTCCAAAGCACGAACAAGAGCAAAGAACTCCTTATCATAGGTGCTATACTTCCGTTGTGCTTCATTGAGTTTTTCACTAAAGTAGGCAAGGGGACGCCCAACTTGTGACAAAACAGCACCAATACCAACTCCACTAGCATCACATTCAACTTCAAAAACTTCATCAAAGTTAGGCAAAGCAAGAATAGGTGCACTAGTAAGTTGATGTTTTACCTCATCAAAGGCCTTTTGAGCCTTATCATTCCAAACTAACTTCTGATTTTTAGTTAGCTCCGTGACAGGTGCCATGAGGGTACTAAAATTCCGCACAAATCTTCTATAGAAAGAAGCAAGTCCATGAAAGCTTCGGACTTGTTGCATGGTTTGTGGCGTGGGCCACTCACGAATTGCAGCAACTTTCTTTTCATCAACTTCAATGCCTTGTGATGAGACTTTAAAGCCAAGAAAAATAACTTGGGAAGTGAAGAAATGACACTTCTCTAAGTTACCATACAATTTCTCACGTTCAAGGGCTTCAAAAACCTGTTGCAAGTGCATAGAATGCTCTTCTTCCTCCCTACTATACACCAAAATATCATCAAAATAAACTACAACAAATTTACCCATGAAAGGTTGCATAACCTGGTTCCTACAAAGCATAAGCATGAAAATCACACTAAAAACAAAGCAAGATGACTAAGAAAAGGGAAGATAAAGGAGAAAGAAAAGAGGAAGCAAAACTAAGTAAAAATGCTTAGAAAAAGGGCCAAACAAGTGCAAATGAGGGGAGAATCCTTAAAGAAAAAGGATAAAAGAGTGGCATAAATGCCACTCATCAAAATCCCCCACACTTGCCTTTTGCTTGTCCTAAAGCAAGGAATACTAAAACAAAAAGACAAACACACACAACAAGCATAATATGACAAGGGTTAAGAAAATCAATCAAGCTTCACGATGGGAAATGCTCCAAATGGACTCTAACATAGGGACATAAATCAAAGAATGCTTACTTTTCTCAACTCAAAGAGGGGGAACACGTTCTAAGATGCTCATGGTTGAAGGAGACAAACCTAAGCTAAGCGTAGAGAACTAACGATTTCATCCTCTGCCCTAGCCCCAACCAAGACGGTCCGCGTTCTCTCCACTAGCTTCAAATCATCCCTAAGTTAGCTCCTCATGATTCCTCGAGGGAACCGGAAAAAGAAATTTTATGTGGAATCATAAGGTTATCTTGAAATCTCAACTATGCACACTCTCTCCATAGAGTTGAAATCTATCTCCCTCCACCGTTCTTTGACCGCACTCCTTCAATTCCAAGGGTCTTAACTCGGGTTGTAATGTCATGGCTAGGGGTTAAGGTTGGGAATTAATTTAAAAATTTTGGTGGCAAATCCTAAGCGAAGCAAAAGAGAGGCCATCTCTCAAGATCAACCTAAGAATTGAACCTAAATTCAAATTGCAACCTTCAATACAAAATTTCACAACATTACTTCATTTCTCTCATCATTTTCTCTTTCTTTTCCTTTTTTCAACTCCTTTTTTTATATTCTTTTTCTTTTTTTTTCTTTTTTTTTTCTTTTGGTCTTCATACGTTGCATCCTTCCTCACAAACTTTTTGCAAATATTTTCTTTCATGAACAACTTTCAAAATCTCACTTGAACCAATATTCACAACTTTCTTGCCCTCAAACCAACACTCTCAAATTCGAACCTCAAAAGCCAATGCTTCACTAACTACAAGGATTGGTAGAACATAGGCCGATAGGTTTGTAATATGGCTAGATCAAGAAATGGGAATGAGGCCCAAATTGGTTAGAAAGTGGGTGGATGTAAAAACAAAAACCAAATTTGTAACAAAACACAAAGAAAACAAAGAAAAATGAGAAGAAATGCCCTCTTCCTCCTTTAAAGTTGTTTGGTCACGATCTCGGGAGCTAAATACCAACACAAAGATTAAGACATGCATAGTTAAGGATTCGAAACGCCGCTTACAAGAATGATGAAGGCTAGAATAAATGACGCTCACACGGGATAAAAATAAGCAAATACCAACCTAGGGAATCCTATTCACTACGGAGAGTACACCATCTTACCACTTTCCCGTGAACTAGGGGGTTCAAACGTCCTCAAAAGTTCTAAACCGAGCTACCTTAGCATATAATGTGTCTAATTCAACCTTAAGCATTCTTATACCGTGTAAACCCTCATCAACTAGGAAGGTAAGCATTCAAAGTCATGTCATCAAAAAGGCACACAAATTCTCAAATCCAAATGAATGAGCAAATCCACATCAAAAATATTTCAACTTGCCATAGTCATGCTTGTTACACAAAAGAGAACAAGAAAAACACACAAAAAGGAGGAAGAAATTAAAAAGGTTCATAATCGAGGCATGTAAATCAAATAAATCCCAATCGACATACAAGTGATCGTTGATATCAACATCAACGATCCCAGGTTCCTTGGAACCAAAATCAATCAACCTCGAACCATTCAACTCTTCCTAAACTATACCTAAACTAAGCACTCAAAGGAAAAGAAAAAGAAAGAGAGGAAAGGTCTCACCGAATGTCGCTTGAAATATAAGACAAGGTAATATATCCAATCTCACCAAGGGAGCTAGTGTTGCTCCTTAACGTCCTTCATCTCTGCTTCAAGCTTCAATAAAGTTGAGCCAAACAAAAGAAACTATGACAAAATAAGAAAAGGTTAGAAAACAAAGAAAAAGACTAAAGAAATAAACAAAAAGAAGAAAAATAAATAAATAAAAAGCTATCTACAAAGTTTGGATTAAGGGGATTTGGATTTTTGGGAATTTTAGATTATTCTCTCGGGAGAATCTCCACCTACAAAAACTCAGGAATCATCAAAGAAAATCATCAGAAATAAGCAAAAATAATCATAAAACATCATCATCATCATCACCATCACATCACCACATCAATATCATCACAACATCACCATCTCATCACATCACCATCACAACATCACCAACATCATCACTACCATCACAACGCCACATCAATACCACAAGGCCACTATCCTCACTATCCTCCTTATGTGCAAGAAACTACCCTACCACTCTACCTTCCTATGTACACTTCAACCAACCAAAAGGACATCCTCCCCCACACTATTCTTTTGCTCGTCCCGAGCAAAAGTTACAAGCGAGAAGATCGGGGGGGGGGGGGGGGAGGGAAAAGAACCCTCATCACTGGTGATCATCTCCTCGCCCCCGAGGTTGAGGGGGGTTATCAGGATCAAACCCGAGAGTGTCCATGAAAGGATGGAAGGGTTGGTTAAAGTGCTCATAGGGCCACCCTTGGGCACCCCAACCACCATCAAAAGGAGCGGGGGTGGATGTGGATGCCGGGTCATAAGCCGGATCACACCCACCCGGACGATGGGGGTCGTATGGTGGGGTGCCAACGCGTTGGGTAGGGTCGATGGGACCTTCCCAATAGGCGTAGCAAGGGGGTGGGGTTTTGAGGGTCATAGGGTCCCCAATGATTGACCGGGCCCTCTTGAGGAGGGTGGTAAGGGTAGTTCACATAGGGCGCTTGAATGCCCGCTTGCACAAGATTGTCATAATTTTCCCTCGCGTAGTACCCCCATTGTTCAATGGAAGCTTGATTGTCTCGACGGATATCATTGAGGGTACTACGAAGGGCATTTAAATCAAAAGGAGGAATGGAAGAAGAAGAAGATGCCTCACCTCTCCCGCTAAGGGGGGGAATGATTTGCTCCTGATGGAGGACCGGCGGAGGTTGAGGAACTCCACCCCGGGCTCTAGTTTGTCTCAGCTCATTGGGGATGTTTTGCTGAGGGATCTTCCATTTGAGAGGAGCAGAGTGGTCCACCGTAGTGAGGTCGGGGTCCGGAAGGACACACCATTCGATCTCCCTATCGACCAAGAGGATGAATCGGCGCTTGCTAGTGGTGTAGTTGAGGAAGCGGTTGTGACGGAGGGCGCTTATGGAAAGAGCATAGGGAGGGAATTCGTCGGTGAGCTCTTCTCGGGTTTGGTGCACGGGTGGGAGCAATTCAATTTGATCTTTGTATGCTCCATTCTTCAAAGAAAGAGCAATGATAGTAATCATGCCATCCATAAAGATCTCATCACCGAGACGGTTATCCCTAGTATCCAAGAGTCGTTGGATGAAGGTGGAGGAGCATTGAAATTTGAGCCGTTGAGGGTTATCGGCCAAGAATAGGCAAGCAACCTCATCTTTTACCATGGAGTCGAGGTTTTCTTTGAAGAACACGGCATATTGGAGAAGCCGTACAAAATACCTCAAGGCTATGTGAATGATATTGTTGACCTTTGAGGTATTAGTTTGAAACCTATCCTTGTTGGTGATACTCCTCCACCACTCTTGCTCGTTGTAAGGTATGCGATGAGAGGAGGTCATTTCGGATGGGTGATCAAGTCCAGTGGCATGCCAAAAGAATATCTCATTTAGATCACTTTCCGTTAAAGAGTGATCCTCGTTGAACATTCTAAAGTGAATCATAAGTTTAGGATCCTCATCAACATCTTCCGGCTAAAAAACTTCCTTGCGAAGAGAGGCAAGGAATTCCAAAGTAACACGCTCGTAAGTGTAAGCGTGGAGGTGAATGAAGTCACCCCATCCAAAGTTTTGTGCCAACCTGACCACCTCATCCAATATTCCCAGCTTCCTCAAAGTTTGGGGGCAAAAGAATCTTGTAGAACGGATTGGACGCTTGATGAGTGACTTATTGATGGGCCGAAATTGCCCGTCCGAAGCAACAATGCCATGATCATTGATGCCGAGAGGAGGTGGGAATTGTGGTCCTGAAGATTCTCCCACTCTCTTCCTCTTTGACTTTCCTTTTCCTTTGCCGAACATTTTGATTCTACAAATTCAGCAAGAGCATATCATCAGAACAAATTGATAAGAAATGACATAAGAATCCAAGTAGCTAGCCAAGGTAAAAGTGTATGCATGAGAGTATACAATTCAAGGCATGTATGAATACATTTGAACCAAGGCTTGAATAAGAATTCCTATGTCATTCCTATAAGTCCTAACAATGTCTAGGTGAAATTTGGCATGATGTCCCCTAATTTTCATGATATCCATTCATCAAACCATAAAAAACAAACTAAAACAATGAATAACAATCTCCAACAACATCCAACTCAGGAATTTCTCAATCATAAAATGGTAACATGAACACCCTAGTATGAAATCAACATTCTTAAACAAAGACATTGAGATCAAAATAAAACCAAGGCAAACATGCATAATCATCATAACAACATGTTCTACTATCAACAACCAATCAATTGCAACAAGTAAATCCAAAGAACTACATGAATCAAACAAGTTATTACTAACAATTTCAAGAATACCACAATTCATACATAAATATGTAAAACATGGTAAAACTATAAGAAATTGAAGAAATAAACTTGCAAAAGCTAGGAAAACCATATCACAATTGATTGAGGCAAGTAAGAACCCAAAAACACCAAAGCACTCAAACCCTTGAAATTGGGGAAAATGAAAAGATGGGATTTTTGTGAGGAATTTTTGGTGGAGATTGTATTGATTGAGTAGAGCATGGAAAATAAGTGAGAAAGGGTGAAGATTGGAGTGATTTTGATGGAGATTTGAGGTGGTAAGGGGAGGTGTAATGGAGGTTTAGAGTGAGGAGGAGAAAGGGGTAGGTGACGAAAATGGGAATGGAGGGTCACGAACTTTTCAGCAACATAAAAACTATGGCAGCAGCAATTTTTTTTCAAATCTGGAGAATGGTTTGGCCGAACCAAGGGTATGTTCGGTCGAACCACAGTGACAGTTTGGTCGAACTCACTTTTGGTTCGGTCGAACCATGGCCGAAATTTGTTTTTCTAAAATCAGGCAGGAAATTCAAGCAAATATGCAAAAATAGAGGAGTGACCGAACCCGGAGAGAGTTCGGTCGAACTACAAAGCATGTTCGGTCGAACCTCCCCAGGGTTCGGTCGAACCTATGCTGAAACTTCATTTTTGCAAATTTTGGCAGAATGTTGCTGAAATTTTTCGAAAATTGAGGAGTGACCGAACCCTGGACAGTTCGGCCGAACTACAGTATAAGTTCGGTCGAACCATCATTAGGTTCGGTCGAACCATCATTAGGTTTGGTCGAACCTTCTGCCAGAATGCAAAATTGAATTCTTGGCAGAGTGTTGCCATAAATCCTTGAAAATGCTGAAGTGGCCGAACATAAAGTGGTTCGGCCAAACTCCCTTAAAAATCACACAAGAAAAAATTATCCTTAACACACATCTAAACACCATACAATCATGCTAGATGCAAAGCATATCAAAAATCCCAACACAATCAAAACTCATAAATCCCAACAATCTAAAATTGTAGATAGAAGGATAAAAGCAACATGAAAGGAAGAAAGTAGAAAAGGGTTAGAAACTCGGGTTGCCTCCCAGAAGCGCTTTTGGTTAACGTCGTTAGCTCGACGTTCCTTGAGTTGATTAAGGAGGGTCGAATTGACGATGCAAATCAAGAAGTGTCACAGAAAACGGTTCATCACTTGGGAATCCTTCATAATAGGGCTTGAGACGGTGACCGTTGACTTTGAAGGGAGTGTTGTATATTTGGAGTAACACTCGAAATACACAAGGAATAAACCAAGGGATAGTTAAGGCTAAAGAACCACAGTCTTCTTAGATAAAGTCACACCACTAAGAAACTGTTTGGATTCCTAAGATCACAAGCCAACTAGTAGCCTAAACTAGCTAACTAAGCAAAGGAAACGAAATTCCAAATCCAAGAATTTCAAGGTTTTGTTTCTAATCCAAGAAACGAATGTAAGACAAGTTTTTTTGTTTGAATAATCTGATTTTTTCATTCACATTTGCTTGCTATTTATAGTAAACAAGCATCCTAAAGTACAAGCTAACTTAAGTGGCTGTTCAGCTCACTTGTTACACGCCTAAGCTAAGTACAAATCACCTTTTTGTTGTCTAGATACATTAATAAAAGAAGCCTTATTTAACTAGATACATCAAAGAGAAAATGGTAGTTTGTAACCTCCAAATTATGACTGAAAATAAAATCAGAAATGAGAGCATAACTCTCCCTTGATTCACGCCCAACAAAGCAGTAATTAGGAGATGTATTTCCTCCAATATCCACGCCCAAATTCAAACAGCAAAGAGGTATAACTCTTCCTTGATTCAATCCTTGAAATAAGCTTGAATGAATGTGGACAAAGATGCACTTGGACGCCCTTTAGTTGCTCCAATGCTTGACTGAAATAAACGGCCAATTGAAGGCTGAATTAAGGCTTGTAATTCCTCTTTGAAACTGATTGTAACTCCAAGTCAAAGCTTTGAAATTCCTTGTAAAAGAATTTCGGATTCCAAGCTTAAATGGCTGCCATTTTGATGTATCTTTTGCACTTGTAATTTTGTGTGAATTTGACAATATTTTTCGAACTAAAATCAGCTAAAAAGAACTAAGAAAAATATAACTAATATGCAAACTTAAAGTATGACTAAAGTTTACAATTTATTCAAAGCATAAAATGAACTAGAATAAACTAGTTAATAAGAACAACAAGAAATTCAAGGGGTTGAATATCTTGCTGCCCATGGATAGAATGCATAGCACCAATACATGATGCTACATCTTGAACCAAAGAAATGTCCATAACCAAGTTGTTAGGCTTGGCTACAACAGGGAGAGTGGCCGTCTTGGGAGATTTCATAGGCTCCATATGGAAACACTTCCGTGACAATGTACGGCCCACTCCACCTTGACCTAAGTTTGCCCGGGAAAAGCTTCAAGCGGGAGTTGAATAGGAGGACTTTTTGGCCTTTGACGAATTCCTTCTTGACATTTGAGCATCGTGCCAAGCCTTAGTCCGCGCCTTATACATGCTTGCGCTATCATAGGCATTCATCCTCAACTCCTCTAACTCTTGTAGCTCTAGAAGCCTTTGCTCACCCGCACTATGGAGATCAAAGTTGATTTTCTTGATTTCCCAATGCGTTCGATGCTCCATCTATACGGGCAAATGACAATTTTTCCCAAAGACAAGCTTGTAGGGAGTGGTCCCTATTGGAGTTTTGAAGGCGGTCCTATACGCCCATAGAGAATCAATGAGTTTGGTGGACCAATCCTTCCTCGTCCTAGCAACCGTCTTCTCCAAAATCACCTTAAGCTCTCTATTGGTGACCTCCGCTTGACCACTCGTTTGAGGGTGGTAAGCAAGCCCTCGCTTGTGAGACACCCCATACTTATCAAGTAGTCGAACGAAGGTGTGGTGCTTGAAGTGCGATCCCCCGTCACTAATTACTGCTCTTGGAATACTAAATCTCGGAAAGATCACTTTCTTGAAAAGATTGACCACCACCTTAGAGTCATTCGTTGGAGAATCTACGGCCTCCGCCCACTTGGATACGTAGTCAACAGCAACCAAAATATACTTGTTCCCATGTGAAGAAATGAAAGGGCCCATGAAGTCTATAGCCCACACATCAAAAACTTCAAGCTCAAGGATGGGGTTTTGCGGCATTTCATCCCTTCTAGAAATATTCCCCATCCGTTGACATCTATCACAAGTCTTGACAAATATCCAAGCATCCTTGAATAGAGAAGGCCAAAAGAGCATATATTGAAGGACCTTTGAGGCGGTCTTTTGAGCACTCATATGCCCACCAAAAGGAGAAGAGTGGCACATATGGAGAACACTTTGAACCTCGTCGTTGGAGATGCATCTCCTCAACAAACCATCGACCCCTCTCTTCAATAAAATGGGATCATCCCAAATGTATCTCTTGGCCTCGTGCTTGAGTTTTCGACGTTGTTGCGAAGTGAAATCCGGCGGTATGGCAGTACAAGCTAAGTAATTCACAATATCCGCATACCACGGCTCTGATTTCACTTCAAGGACATATATCACATCATCTCTTAGTGCGTCCTCTATTGGCAAGCCATCATCTTCAAACCTTGCACCGCCCAACCTTGAGAGGTTATCCGCCACCACATTCTCGGCTCCCTTCTTGTCTCTAATCTCATAATCGAAGTCTTGGAGGACTAAAACCCATCTCAACAACCTTGGTTTAGCTTCCTTCTTCCCTATCAAATATTTGAGAGCCGAGTGGTCGGCATACACAATTGTCTTAGAACCAATGAGGTAGGTTCTAAACTTCTCGAATGAATTGATAACCGCTAGGAACTCCTTCTTTGTAGTTGTGTAGTTTTGTTGGGCATCATTGAGAGTTTTAGACAAATAATGTATGACATGAAGTTTGCCATCCTTTCGTTGTCCAAGAACTGATCCAATAGCCTCGTCGCTTGCATCGCACATGAGCTCAAATTGAAGAGATCAATCCGGACCTTGGACAATAGGAGCGGTGCAAAGGGCATCTTTCAACCTACAAAAGGACTTATGACAAGCATCATCAAACACAAACTCCTTATCTTGTTGCAATAGGGATGTGAGAGGCTTAGCGATCATTGAAAAATCTTTTATAAAGCGCCGACAGAACCCGGCATGGCCAAGAAAAGACCTCACTTCCCTCACGTTGGTGGGGGGAGGAAGTTTTTCGATGACCTCAACCTTGGCTCTATCAGCCTCAATGTCGGCATGGGAAATTTTGTGCCCAAGAACAATCCCACTTTCCACCATAAAGTGGCACTTTTCCAAATTCAACACGAGGGTAGCCCTCTCACACCTTTCTATGCAACAAGATAAATTAGATAGACAATCTTCACAGGTGGCTCCTCCAACGGAGAAGTCATCCATGAAGGCTTCTATCTCATCCTCAATCATATCACTAAAAATGGACATCATGCAACGTTGGAATGTTGCGGGGGCATTACAAAGCCCGAAAGGCATCCTACGGTACGCATAAGTACCGTAGGGGCATGTGAAAGTTGTCTTCTCTTGATCCTTGGGGTCAATCGGGATTTGGAAAAATCCCGAGTAACCATCAAGGAAACAATAGAAGGAATGCTTTGTAAGCCTTTCCAACATTTGATCAATGAACGGTAGTGGAAAATGATCTTTGCGTGTACTTGTGTTAAGTTGGCGATAGTCAATACACATGCGCCAACCGGTAACAAGTCTAGTGGGTACTAGTTAATCATGATCATTTTTCACTACCGTCATGCCCCCTTTCTTAGGCACAACTTGCACGGGAGATACCCAATCACTATGAGCAATTGGGTAAATAATACCCGCATCAAGAAGCTTAGCCACTTCCTTCTGCACAACCTCTTGCATGGAAGGGTTAAGCTTTCTTTGCCTTTGCCTAACGGGTTTGACATCTCCCTCTAGATCAATTTTGTGCATACATAAAGATGGACTAATACCTTTGATATCATCAATGGTATAACCCAAAGCTTTCTTGTGTTTTCTTAAAACATTGATCAAGAGGGAGGTTTGCTCCTCTGTTAGGTTAGAATTTACAATCACGGGGAAAGAATCATCGGGACCAAGAAATGCATACCTCAAGCCCAAAGGTAGAGGTTTCAAGTCTACCTTTGGTGCTCCCTTACCATTGGGGCTCTCTTATCTTTCTTCAACTTGAAAGAGGTCATGAATGTAAGGAGCCTCTTCTTCCATGCTCGCGCCCTTGCACTCCTTCATGCTTTCCTCAAGCAAATCCTCATAGAATTGTATGTCTTCTTTGTGAGTACCTATCTTTGATTCATTCAACAGCACACTTTCAAGAGGATCATTAGTAGCATGCAAGTGGGAGCGAGAAAATTCATTAAGAACGGTATCAAGAACATCTACCCTAAAGCATTCACCACTTGAGGAGGGTTGTTGCATGACATTATTCAAATCAAACTCAATAGAATCATTTTCAATCTTCAAGGATATCTTCCCCTCCTTCACATCGATGATAGCTCTAGAAGTAGCTAGAAATGGCCTACCCAAAATTATAGGAATCCTCTCATCCCCATCCATCTCTAGCACATAGAAATCCACGGGGAATGTGAACTTTCCTACCCTAAGGGGAATGTCCTCAACTTTGCCCATGGGGAACTTAACGGAACGATCCGCTAGTTGGAGAGTAATGTTAGTGGGGGAGAGGGTTTCTACACTAAGATTTTGGTAGACGGAATAGGGCATGAGACTCACACTTGCTCCTAAATAACACAAGGTTTTATCAAATTTAATGCCATTGATAGAACAAGGGATGGAAAATTTACCCGGACCTTTCAATTTGGTAGGAAGTTTGTTGGAAAGAATTGCACTACAATTGGTGGTCAAACTCACCGTCTCACACTCCCTTCGACCACTCAAAAGGTCTTTCAAAAATTTGGAATAGTGGGGCATTTGCTTCATAGCATCAACAAAAGGGACAGAAATATGCAAATTCTTAATTGATTAGGGGATTTTGCTCCCACCAATCGGAATGCGCCACGTGGGCCAATCAGGTCCTGCCAAGTGTCCCCCAGTTGGACCTCTCAGGGCTTGCCATGTGGCACACGCTTATTCGTCCACCCTGGACCTATTATGTCATGACACGTGGCATGCTCCATGCCTAATGGAGAAGCCGGCCACCTAGGCCCAACTTCCGAGGGAAGCCCAATCAGCCCAAGGTTAACCTAAACCTAGATTGGCACGATTCCCGAGGTTATAAATACCTCCCTTAATCCTCATTAAGGGAGAGGACGCAGATTACACACATTAAACACTCTCACCTAGAGAGACCCAATCACTTTAATTTCCGCATTAATTACTCCTTAATCAAGTACTAACTTGACCGTCGGAGGCGGATCTCCAATCATCCGGAGCATCTGTTTGTTTTGCAGGTACAGGCGTCCGGTTCCAGTCTCGGAATTGTAACTCTCCCGCAGGACATCAGAAAACCCCGAAACATTTTGGCGCCGTCTGTGGGGAGAGTACTTCTGAGATGGCATCCACGTTTGTACCGGCTCTTAAAGAGAGACGTCCCCTGGACGACCCTCTAGTTCAGTCGGACCACGATACTGAGAATGAATTTGAAGTTGAAGCTCACACAGCTTCAGACGGGACCCTAAGGGCCCGACGTACCCTTCATACCGAAAGGAGGGAACGGGAACATCTTCAAACTGGAAGTGAGCCAGCAGGCGCACCGCCTGTTCGGCAGCAGCCGACTGATGGGTCTGCTCTCATCACAAGGAACGAACTCATGACCTTCATGAGGGACTTCAAGGGAGAAATTCAAGAGTTGATCAACAAGAAGCCGCCTGCTCTGGACAAGGAGAAGTCGGCTAAGAAACCCTCCACTTCACGGAAGAGGAAGCCAGTTCAAGGGCGAGAGGCAACCCCTCATCCTAAATCTAGGAAGTGGGAGCCGCCTGCCCTTGATTTCACAAAATACCGTTTTCCTACTCCAGGAAAGAGGAAACCTGTTCGTCATATTCAGGCGGACGGGTCGAGGAAAACATACACAAATGCTCGGCTACTGCTAGAGCAGAAGAAGAGTGACCGATTGTCAGAGTCGGCCTCTACTTCAAACTTCCAAGACAGTCTGTGCAATACCTCGATGAGGCATACTCAGTCGTATCATGAGGGTCAGTCAGGCGGCACCTCCCGCCAGTTCGGCTTTCATAGCGACTAGGCGGTACCAAACTTACCGTTTGTACCGCAACAACAGTATTTTTTGCAGCCACCTCCGTTTGGTGGACATGCAGCAAAAAATGTCCAACCTATGGACTGGCAGTTATGGTTGCTTAGACTTGGCGAACAGCCGTCGGCCTTCTCCAAGGAAATTACTGAAGCCGCTCAGCCGGCCAAAGTGAAAAATGTATTAGTAGGCGCCTATGACGGCACTACTAACCCAGAAGACCATCTGATGGCATTCACCAACCTGATGTACCTTCAAGGGTTGGATGATCCCACTTGGTGCAAGTGTTTCCCAGCGACTCTCAAAGGAATCGCACAACAATGGTTCGGCAACCTGCCGACTGGTTGTGTAAATAACTTCAAGACGCTTGCTTATTTATTCACCTCCAACTTCGCCATGAACATCCCTGCGAAGAAGAGGACCCTTGATTTAGGAACAATTCAGCCGGGCGAGAAGGAGGGGCTTCGTTCTTACATCAGGCGGTTTAACCTGATGAGGACACAGATTCAAGGGTTACCGGATGAAGTAGCCTATACTGACTTTTTCAGAGGTCTCAAAGACGGGTCGACCTTCAAATTCGATTTGGTCCGAAAGAGGGTGGCGACTCTTTAAGAGGCCTTGATTGAAGCGGAAGCCTATATACAGGCGACTGATCTTTGTAGTACGGTAAAACAGTCAGACGGGAAAAGGTCCGACAAAAGAGAAGGACGACAGAAACAGTCGTCAAACAAAGATGAGAAGAGAAAAGAGGTATGGGCGGCTGATTCCTCTAAACAGCCGGCCCAGAAGAAGAAAAAAGAATTCAAACCATACTCCCCAAAGTATGCGTTTAACAAGGATAGCCAATTTATCCTAAAGGAAATCAAGGGACGGATCTCAATTGAGAAGCCGGTCCCCATGAAGGGTTCTGCAAACAACCGGAACCAAGAAAAATTCTGTGATTATCATGAAGATGTCGGTCATCACACCAATGAATGCATCAGTCTCATGCGGTATCTGGACCGCCTAGCTGAGCAAGGTGATCTTGACACTTATGTCAAGAAATCTACGGGGAACACTTCCTCGAAAAAGCAGTCGGCCAAAAAGAATCAACAGGCCGACAGCTCTGATACAGATGATGCAGTCGTCTACACCATTGCAGGCGGCTTCTTAGGAGGCGGCCCCACTATTAGGGGCAACAAAGACAATATCAGACGGCTAGATATAAATTCCGTTCACCAAGAACGGCCCTCCAAATATTCATTTCCTGAGATTGTCATCACTGAAGAAGATCTAGGAGGGGTAAGAGGGCCGCATGACGACCCTATCGTTATTGAATGTAAAGTGGCCAACCAGAGAGTTGGTCGAATCCTCATAGATACCAGAAGCTCCTCAGATCTCATCAGTAGCAAATGTCTGTCGAAACTAAAATATCAGACTGATTGCATACATCCGGCATCCCACCCTTTAGTAGGGTTTGGAGGAGGAGTCGTCCACCCAGTGGGACGAGTGGATTTACCCATCCGCCTAGGTGAAAAAGGGGAAGGACGACACATGGTAGTCCGGTTCCTGGTAGTAGAAGAACTCTCGGCCTACAACATGATTCTGGGACCACCAACCCTGAATAATTCCAAGGCTGTTATAATCCCATCTCTTATGTTGCTCAAGTTTGAGAGGGATAATGGAACAGTCGGGTCCCTAAGGGGAGATCAGAGGATGGCCCGAGAGTGCTATCTCTCGGATGTCAAGCCCACTGTTATGGCCGCTGGGTCGAGTGGTGGAAAAATAGACCTTGACAATGTCAAGGAGAGTGCGCCTATTCAAGAAGCAGGCGGCAAAAAGAGAAAGGCATCCCAGGCGGGGGCCGCAAGAAAAGACAGAAAATAGCAATCATTGGCAGAGGAGCGGTCGGATGAATTCCGCCCTCAGCCGGCTGGTGAGCATACGGACCTGATCTTAGATGACTCGCGTCCTGACAGAACAGTTAAAGTTGGGACGACTGCTCTAAAGGTCCTGGGTGACGATTTTCACAAACTATTGAAAGAATACAAGGACATCTTTGCATTCGAAGTCCATGAAATGCCAGGCATTAGTCCTGATCTGGCGGTACATAAACTGGCCGTGGACCCCAAAAAGAAGCCGGTACGGCAGAAGAAGCGGAACCATGGCGAAGAAAGAAGTCAGGCGGCAGCCGCCGAAGTTAAAAAATTACTTGATGCAGGGTTCATTCGGCAATGTTACTTCCCAGACTGGGTTGCAAATGTGGTGCTTGTTAAAAAGCCGAATGGCACCTGGCGAATGTGTGTAGACTACACAGACTTAAACAAGGCGTGCCCCAAAGACAGTTACCCTCTGCCTAAAATTGATAACCTGGTCGACTCAACAGCCGGCCATGCTTTGATGAGCTTTATGGACGCCTACTCTGGTTTCCATCAAATTCCTTTATGGAAGAAAGATCAGGAGAAGACGGCCTTCGTCACTGATCAAGGGTTATACTGTTTCACGGTCATGTCGTTTGGTCTTAAGAATGCCCCGGCCACTTTCCAGCGAATGATAAACACTGTGTTCTTTGATCAGATTGGGAGAAATGTCGAGGCATATATTGATGATATGATTGTCAAGTCTAAACTTCAGAAAGATCATCTGTCGGACCCTCGAGAAACTTTCGCCACACTCAGGCGGCACCATGTCATGCTCAATCCCAAGAAATGTGTCTTTGGAGTTGAGTCTGGGAAATTTCTCGGATTCCTTATCAATCAGAGAGGAATAGAGGCGAACCCTGAGAAGGTGCAGGCGGTCATCGACATGCAGTCGCCTCGTACCATCCGAAAGGTTCAGAAATTAACAGGTTGTCTGGCGGCCTTGGGAAGATTTCTAAGCCGATAAGGCGACAAATGCCTATACTTTTTCCAGGCAATTAAGAAAAAGGCAAGGTTTGAATGGGGGCCGGATGCTGAGGCGGCCTTCCAGAAATCGAAAGTTCACTTGCATTCCTTGCCGAGGCTGGTCAGCCCTTTGCCCAAAGAAATACTTTACATGTACCTGGCCGTCTCTGATCATGCGTTAAGCGCTGTTCTCCTTGCTGAGAGTGACGGCTGTCAGCTCCCGGTCTACTTTGTCAGTCATGTACTGAAAAATGCCGAGTTAAGGTATCCCTTAGTGGAGAAATTTGGTCTTGCACTCTTCATGGCTGTTAAAAAATTGAAGCCCTACTTTTTGGCACATGCAGTCGTCGTGTATACAGATCAACCTATCAAGCGGCCACTGACCGTCATGCAGTCGTCAGGCCGAATGATCAAATGGGCCATAGAAATACAGAGCCTCGAAGTTACTTTCGAGCCTAGAAAAGCAGTGAAGGGGCAAGCCTTTGCTGACTTTATTGTTGAGATGACTCATCCTCCTGACTCTCAAGTTCCAGACCAAGTCTGGAAGGTATATGTGGATGGAAGCTCTACTTCAAATGTGATGCGTTTCTTGATTCGTTTGGTCTTAGGTTAAAACAAGCTTCACTCGTTTGTTTTCGCCTAAGGGTTCTAAATCTGATTTCAAGGCTTCACTCACCTTAATCTCGTGATTTAGGGGTTTTTTGAGGATAGTTTGAATTAGCTTCACTCACTAATTAATCTAACCTCTCTTAAATCAGGTTTCACTCGCCTAATCTAAGGGTTTTTATGTTTAACTTCACTCGTCAAACACAAAGAAAACTTGGAAAGAAACGTTCCAAATTAACAAGCAATAAAGCTTTAATCAACAAAACAAAACTTGTATAATTCGAAGTTTACAACCTTTATTTATAGACTCAAAACTAATCCTAAACCTAATCAAATTAGAAGACTAATCCTAATTGAATTAGAATCCCATTTGACCTAGAAAACCTAAACTTGATCCCCAAGTTCCTAATTCGGATATGACTAAACTAACTAAGTTTAATTCAACTTAGATTAGGTTATTCAATCCTCCTAAAACTCCTAGACACGCCTAAAAACCAAAGTCAAGTCCTAATCCACTTAGGAATTTACTTTGCTAAAAACAAGTCCTAATTCAAATAGGAACTCTCTTTTGCTAAAGACAAGTCCTAATTCAAATAGGAACTCTCTTTTGCTAAAGACAAGTCCTAATTCAAATAGGAACTCTCTTTTGCTAAAGACAAGTCCTAATTCAAATAGGAACTCACTAGACCAAAACAATTCCTAATCAAAATAGAAATCCTAACGCTTAAAACAAGAAAAACCCTTTCAAGTGAAAGGTAAAAACTTGTAAGCCAAAATCTAATCTAAGAAACATTAAAGAAACGGACCAAGAAAGGAAACCTTGAATGCTCCCGCATCATACTCCCCCTCTTGAAAACGAACTTGTCCTCAAGTTACATCATAGCAAGGAACGAGATCACTTGCACTAAGAGAAGCACAAACGCCTTCACTGAGTAGCACTTGAAATGTATCATAATGCTCCCCTTCAAGACCTTTCATATGATTCATAAAAGTAATGTTTTGTTCCATCAAAGCAGCCATCTGTTCAAGCAAGTGAGTTTTCGTTGATTTACTCACCATATTTGCGCACAATCGGTAATCTTCCCTCGAATGTTTGTTGCTGTAGATTTTGCGTCACTTATCCAATGACCACGAAATTTTACAGGCTATAATTTTAGTCCAATAGGAATCCAACCCAAAAAGAATCACCAAAAATACGAAGTAGATAGCTCGCAGTAACGTAAAACTTCCAACTGGTCAAGATCTGCGCCGAGAAGAACAAGAACCAAGAAACTAGCACGAATTGATTCTTGATTGCTCAAGAATAAGGATATAACGACTCAATAATCACACCAACAGCTCTGATAACATATGATGCGTTTCTTGATTCGTTTGGTCTTAGGTTAAAACAAGCTTCACTCGTTTGTTTTCGCCTAAGGGTTCTAAATCTGATTTCAAGGCTTCACTCACCTTAATCTCGTGATTTAGGGGTTTTTTGAGGATAGTTTGAATTAGCTTCACTCACTAATTAATCTAACCTCTCTTAAATCAGGTTTCACTCGCCTAATCTAAGGGTTTTTATGTTTAACTTCACTCGTCAAACACAAAGAAAACTTGGAAAGAAACGTTCCAAATTAACAAGCAATAAAGCTTTAATCAACAAAACAAAACTTGTATAATTCGAAGTTTACAACCTTTATTTATAGACTCAAAACTAATCCTAAACCTAATCAAATTAGAAGACTAATCCTAATTGAATTAGAATCCCATTTGACCTAGAAAACCTAAACTTGATCCCCAAGTTCCTAATTCGGATATGACTAAACTAACTAAGTTTAATTCAACTTAGATTAGGTTATTCAATCCTCCTAAAACTCCTAGACACGCCTAAAAACCAAAGTCAAGTCCTAATCCACTTAGGAATTTACTTTGCTAAAAACAAGTCCTAATTCAAATAGGAACTCTCTTTTGCTAAAGACAAGTCCTAATTCAAATAGGAACTCTCTTTTGCTAAAGACAAGTCCTAATTCAAATAGGAACTCTCTTTTGCTAAAGACAAGTCCTAATTCAAATAGGAACTCACTAGACCAAAACAATTCCTAATCAAAATAGAAATCCTAACGCTTAAAACAAGAAAAACCCTTTCAAGTGAAAGGTAAAAACTTGTAAGCCAAAATCTAATCTAAGAAACATTAAAGAAACGGACCAAGAAAGGAAACCTTGAATGCTCCCGCATCAAAATGGTTGTGGAGCAGGCGTCATATGTCAGTCGCCAGAGGGCGACAGGTACGAGTATGCTTTACGCTTCCGTTTTCAGGCCTCAAACAATGAGGCAGAATATGAAGCTTTACTAGCTGGAATCCGCATGTGCAAAGCGGCAGGGGCAAGAAAAATAGACGCCTGTTCCAATTCACAATTGATAGTGAGTCAGTACAATGGCGAATACGAAGCAACCCATCCGGCCATGATCAAGTATTTACAGGCGGTCCGACAAGCAGTCGGCTCCCTTGAGGATTTCCATCTGACCCAAGTGCCGAGATCAGAAAACAACCAGGCGGACGCACTTTCAAAATTAGCGTCATCCGCCTCCTGTGATACTCCTCGAACTGTTTTTTGGGAAGTAATGGAGAGGAGAAGCATTGAGGAAGACCCTATTGGAATCTTAGACAGAAGCTCAACCTGGATGGATCCAATCAGGGCATATCTGACAAACGGTACCCTGCCGGATGATCATCAACAGGCGGCAGCATTGAAAAAACGAGCAACCAGTTTTGAAATAATAAAGGGAGAACTTCACAAAAGGGGGTACCTTCAACCCTTCTTAAAGTGTGTTACTCCAGAAAAGGGGCGAGAGATACTAGACGATCTTCACTCTGGTTACTGTGCTTCCCATATAGGCGGTAGGACGCTTGCTCAACGGACAAGGCGGCAGGGCTACTTTTGGCCTACTTTAGAAGCAGATGCGATGGAGATGGTGAAAAAATGTGACAATTGCCAAAGGTTTGGCAAACTAATTCACCGTCCGGCTACTGACCTCACTACCATTCATAGCCCACTACCGTTTGCTAAGTGGGGCATGGATATTCTGGGTCCATATACGCCTGCTACAGGCGGAAGGAGGTACATACTTGTTGCCGTCGACTACTTCACTAAATGGGTAGAGGCGGAGGCTGTAAAGGGAATCAAGACGAAGGATGTAATTTCATTCATTTGGAAAAATGTCATCACTCGGTTCGGGGTTCCCATGTCTATGGTTTTTGATAATGGTCCCCAATTTGAGACGCTTGTTCTCAAAAGCTGATGCGAATCAAGAAGCTAATTCTTTTGAAGGATCTAATGTACTTTTAGATGGTCTAAACAACTCCATTATAGGTTGCCCAAACAAGGAAATAATCAAGAAAAGGTTCAATAGCTTAAATTGGAAAGAAAGAACCATGATTTCCAAGAACGAAGAAGTTGCGCAGTTCACTTCCGGCGACGATACAGGCGGCCACGCGCCGAGATGGTTCCCACGCGCCTGCCTTCCGGCACCGGACTGAGCCCAGCCACAAGGTGGTGTGGCGCGTGTCACAAGTGGTGGCGCGTGAAGTGGTGTTCAGGCGGCGATATGAAAAGAATGATTTCTTTTCCTTAGTTTTATTTTGTGAGTCTTTACTTAGGTTTTTGCTTACAAGTTTTTACCTTTCACTTGAAAGGGTTTTTCTTGTTTTAAGCACTTAGGATTTCTATTTTAATTAGGAATTGTTTTGGTCTAGTGAGTTCCTATTTGAATTAGGACTTGTCTTTAGCAAAAGAGAGTTCCTATTTGAATTAGGACTTGTTTTTAGCAAAGTAAATTCCTAAGTGGATTAGGACTTGACTTTGGTTTTTAGGCGTGTCTAGGAGTTTTAGGAGGATTGAATAACCTAACCTAAGTTGAATTAAACTTACTTAGTTTAGTCATATCCGAATTAGGAACTTGGGGATCAAGTTTCGGTTTTCTTAGAATTTCTAGGTCAAATGGGATTCTAATTCAATTAGGATTAGTCTTCTAATTTGATTAGGTTTAGGATTAGTTTTGAGTCTATAAATATAGGGTTGTAATCTTCAAATAATATACAAGTTTAATCATACATTCATAATAATAATTCTTATTGCTTTTGTTTAAGTTGGATTACTTAAATTCTTGATTGGTGGATTCCAATTTGCTGTTTTGTTTGTTTTAGTTAAAACAATCATCTAGGTTGATTAATTAGGTGGATTCTTGATTAATTAATCTAAGTTTCTTGCTTAATTCTTGGTGAACTTTCTGTATAGAATTAGGTTAGATTCATATCTTTGTGAGGCTTAGTTTTCGGACAAAAAATCACATCATCTTGGTATCAGAGCACAGGTTCGGAAGAATTTAAACTGGTAACGTTTGGCTTGGAATTTTTGAGTGATTCTTTTTGCATTAGACTGGAAAAACGTCTAGCTATCTTCACCTAAAATTTCGTAACATTTGGTTGAGTAACGAACTCTGTACAGCCTTAAACTTTTGGTGTTGTTTCACTGGAATACGGGTTGGGAGTCCGGTTGTTGTTTGCTTCAAGATTCCTTCAAGATTTTATCTTTTAATCAAGATTTTTGCATAGACTAACTTGGTTTGTGTAGGAATCATGAGTGACGAAGAGGTTCCACAAGTTCCAAGGGGTTTAACCTTAGAACAAGCACAAAATCTTAGAAGAGATAGGCAAGTCACCGAGTTGGCAGCAAGGTTGGAGGAGGTATTGAAGAGACTTGATACTCGTGATGGATCTTCTTCAAAGAGGGGTGATTCTAACCCTAATTCTAGTTCAAGTGAGGAAGAACAACCAAGGAGAAACCCTAGGAGGTCACGAAAGAATTATTCATCAAGTGATGATTCACCTAGACCTAGGAGAAGGGATAGACCTAAAGATGATGATAGAAACCTTAGGTTAGACCTTCCCGAATTCAATGGGAGTATGAATGAACCAGAGAAATATTTTGAATGGATTAGAAGGGCCGAAACACTCTTTGATTACAAGGAGTATGATGAGAGAAAGAAGTGTAAACTTGCGGAGTTGAAGCTCACTGGTTATGCTAGTCTTTGGTATGATAGTTTGAAAAGGAAGAGGCATAAAGAAGGGCGTAACAAAATCACAACTTGGGAGCAACTCAAGAAGCACATGAAAAAGAGGTTCGTTCCTAGTGATTATATTCAAGATATCTATCTGAAGATGCAAACTTTTAAACAAAATTCTATGACTGTTGAGAATTATATTGTTGAGTTTGAGAAGTTATGCATGCTATGTGGTTTAGAAGAGATTGTTGAACATAAGATTGCTAGATTTATTTCGGGATTGAATGATAATATTGCTGAGAAAGTTGAATTACAACAATATTGGTCTTTTGAGGATGTGTGTAAAGTGGCTATCAAAGTTGAAAAACAATTAAAAGGGAAGAAAAGCTCATTCTCTAAACCGTTTATAAAAGGATTCTCAAAACCTTTTGAGAAAGCTAATGTGGAAAAGGGTAGTTCAAGTTCGAATTACAAAGATTCTAAAACTAAATTCGAAACTAACAAGAAATTTGTGGAAGGAAGGAAGTGCTTTAAGTGTGGTAGTGTTGGTCACATTGCAAGTGATTGTCCTTCAAAAAGGGTCATGACTGCACAAGAATGGGAGCAAGAAAAGACTTTGTGTGAGCAAGGTAGTGACATTGAAAAGGATCAAGAAAACCTTGAAGAAGAAGAGGAGGAGTTCTTGGAAGAAGTAGAGGCCGAACATCAAGGTCAAAGTTTGGTCCTAAGAAGAACACTGCATTCGAAACCTACACCTATGGAGGGCGATCAAAGAGAGAAGATTTTCCATACAAGGTGCAAGGTGAAGGATAGATTGTGTGATGTAATCATAGACACGGGAAGTTGCACTAATGTGGTGTCTACGATCTTGATTGATAAGTTGGAGTGGCCAATTACCGAGCATCCACAACCATACAAGCTTCATTGGCTTAACAACACAAGTGATGTCAAGGTCAACAAGCAAGCGCTAATATCCTTTTCAATTGGTAAATTTCATGATAAAGTTTTATGTGATGTTTGTCCTATGGATGCATGTCATATACTATTAGGCCGTCCTTGGCAATATGATAGATTTGTGAAATTTAATGGAAGGACTAATGTGTACTCTGTGGAGGTTGGAAACAAACGTTTAAGTCTACATCCTTTATCTCATAAAGGACAGAATAAGTGCTCAAATGTTACTCGTAGTTCAAGTTTGTTTCTAAGAGAAAAAGTATTCAAGGAAGAAATCGATAGAGGACCCAAGACATGTTTTCTTGCTAAAGAAGATGACAATTATGAAGATGGTGAGTGCCAAGAAGACTTGTCTACTGAAAGCGGTGATGAAGATTCTACATATACTATTGAAAACCTTTTTACTTGTTTTGATGAAGTAAATTTGAGGGCAAATTCTTTTGAAGAAGAGGAGGATGATGCGAATCAAGAAGCTAATTCTTTTGAAGGATCTAATGTACTTTTAGATGGTCTAAACAACTCCATTATAGGTTGCCCAAACAAGGAAATAATCAAGAAAAGGTTCAATAGCTTAAATTGGAAAGAAAGAACCATGATTTCCAAGAACGAAGAAGTTGCGCAGTTCACTTCCGGCGACGATACAGGCGGCCACGCGCCGAGATGGTTCCCACGCGCCTGCCTTCCGGCACCGGACTGAGCCCAGCCACAAGGTGGTGTGGCGCGTGTCACAAGTGGTGGCGCGTGAAGTGGTGTTCAGGCGGCGATATGAAAAGAATGATTTCTTTTCCTTAGTTTTATTTTGTGAGTCTTTACTTAGGTTTTTGCTTACAAGTTTTTACCTTTCACTTGAAAGGGTTTTTCTTGTTTTAAGCACTTAGGATTTCTATTTTAATTAGGAATTGTTTTGGTCTAGTGAGTTCCTATTTGAATTAGGACTTGTCTTTAGCAAAAGAGAGTTCCTATTTGAATTAGGACTTGTTTTTAGCAAAGTAAATTCCTAAGTGGATTAGGACTTGACTTTGGTTTTTAGGCGTGTCTAGGAGTTTTAGGAGGATTGAATAACCTAACCTAAGTTGAATTAAACTTACTTAGTTTAGTCATATCCGAATTAGGAACTTGGGGATCAAGTTTCGGTTTTCTTAGAATTTCTAGGTCAAATGGGATTCTAATTCAATTAGGATTAGTCTTCTAATTTGATTAGGTTTAGGATTAGTTTTGAGTCTATAAATATAGGGTTGTAATCTTCAAATAATATACAAGTTTAATCATACATTCATAATAATAATTCTTATTGCTTTTGTTTAAGTTGGATTACTTAAATTCTTGATTGGTGGATTCCAATTTGCTGTTTTGTTTGTTTTAGTTAAAACAATCATCTAGGTTGATTAATTAGGTGGATTCTTGATTAATTAATCTAAGTTTCTTGCTTAATTCTTGGTGAACTTTCTGTATAGAATTAGGTTAGATTCATATCTTTGTGAGGCTTAGTTTTCGGACTAAAAATCACATCAAAAGCTGGTTGGGTGACCAAGGAATTGCACACTACTTTGCATCTGTCGGCCGTCCACAAGCAAACGGCCAGGTAGAAGCCTTTAATAAAATCATCTCAGACAGTCTCAAGAAAAAGATTGAACGAGCAGGCGGCCTATGGGCGGATGAATTACCACATGTTCTCTGGGCCATTAGGACGACTGAAAAAGGGGCGACTGGAGAAACTCCATTCCTCCTAACTTATGGTGCGGAAGCTGTTCTTCCAATAGAACACTACGAGCCGACTCTTCGAGTAATGCTATATGACGAAGAGGCAAACTGGGAAGCCATGCGCCTGGCATTAGACTCACTTCCTGAAAGGAGGGGTAATGCTGTCTTGCGCCATGAAATTTACCGCCTGAAAATGACTAGATCATACAACAAAAAAGTACACAGGCGTCCACTCAAAGTGGGGGACATTGTACTTAGAAAAATGGAAGCAGTTGGTAGGGCTAATGAGTCTGGCAGACTAACTCCCAACTAGGAAGGACCCTACCGAATCTGTGAAGAGGTCAGGGACGGTACCTACCGTCTGGAAACACCAGACGGCCAACCGTTGCCTCGAACTTGGAATGTAGATAATCTTAAGAAATATTTCTTTTGAATGATGTAAATAGTCAAGGGCTACTTAATAAAAGTTTTCATACTTAATATTCAATTTTGTACTAAGAGGGGCACGCCTACTAACAAACAGTCGGCTACTCTCCACACTTAGTTTTCATTTTTACTTAAGAGGGGCATGCCTACTGACAAATAGTCGGCTACTCTCCATGTTTGATTTTTATTCTTACTTAAGAGGGGCACGCCGCTTGTTTCACTCAACCGGCTACTCTCCCATAATACAGTTCACCAAGAACTATCAAAGGCTCATGGCTAAAATGATCAGACTAGTGATGTGATTTTTAGTCCGAAAACTAAGCCTCACAAAGATATGAATCTAACCTAATTCTATACAGAAAGTTCACCAAGAATTAAGCAAGAAACTTAGATTAATTAATCAAGAATCCACCTAATTAATCAACCTAGATGATTGTTTTAACTAAAACAAACAAAACAGCAAATTGGAATCCACCAATCAAGAATTTAAGTAATCCAACTTAAACAAAAGCAATAAGAATTATTATTATGAATGTATGATTAAACTTGTATATTATTCAAGATTACAAACCTATATTTATAGACTCAATTAACTATCCTAATCCTATTAGAATTCTGATTTCCTAACCAATCCCACGGAAATCATTATCCTACTTACTCTAACTAATCTTAAGATAAAACTTGCCTATTTTATCCTAACTCAAGCTTGCACTCCAAGCTTAGACTAAAAACAAATCCTAATGTAATTAGAAATCCTTTTTGACTAAAAACAATTCCTAATGTAATTAGAAATCCTTTTTGACGCCTACTAGACTAAAACAATTCCTAATGCAATTAGAAATCCTAAATGCTTAAAACAAGAAAAACCCTTTCAAGTGAAGGTAAAAACTTGTAAGCAAAAACCTAAGTAAAGACTCACAAAATAAAACTAAGGAAAAGAAATCATTCTTAAACAAAACGCCTAAACACCACTTCACGCGCCACCACTTGTGACACGCGCCACACCACCTTGTGGCTGGGCTCAGTCCGGTGCCGGTGGACAGGAGCGTGGGACCCATCTCGGCGCGTGGCCGCCTGTATCGTCGCCGGAAGTGAACTGCGCAACTTCTTCGTTCTTGGAAATCATGGTTCTTTCTTTCCAATTTAAGCTATTGAACCTTTTCTTGATTATTTCCTTGTTTGGGCAACCTATAATGGAGTTGTTTAGACCATCTAAAAGTACATTAGATCCTTCAAAAGAATTAGCTTCTTGATTCGCATCATCCTCCTCTTCTTCAAAAGAATTTGCCCTCAAATTTACTTCATCAAAACAAGTAAAAAGGTTTTCAATAGTATATGTAGAATCTTCATCACCGCTTTCAGTAGACAAGTCTTCTTGGCACTCACCATCTTCATAATTGTCACCTTCTTTAGCAAGAAAACATGTCTTGGGTCCTCTATCGATTTCTTCCTTGAATACTTTTTCTCTTAGAAACAAACTTGAACTACGAGTAACACTTGAGCACTTACTCTGTCCTTTATGAGATAAAGGATGTAGACTAAAACGTTTGTTTCCAACCTCCACGGAGTACACATTAGTCCTTCCATTAAATTTCACAAATCTATCATATTGCCAAGGACGGCCTAATAGTATATGACATGCATCCATAGGACAAACATCACATAAAACTTTATCATGAAATTTACCAATTGAAAAGGATATTAAAGCTTGTTTATTCACCTTGACATCACTCGAATTATTGAGCCAATGAAGCTTGTAAGGGTTTGGATGCTCGGTAATTGGCCACTCTAATTTATCTACCAAAGTAGTAGACACTACATTGGTGCAACTTCCCGTGTCTATGATCATATCACACAACCTATCTTTCACCTTGCATCTTGTTAGAAAGATTTTCTCCCTTTGATTGCCCTCAATAGACATAGGTTTTGAGTGTAGTGCTCTCCTTAGGACCAAAATTTGACCATGAGTCTCGGGTTCAATTTCTTCCATGTGTTCCTCCTCTTCTTCAAAGTTTTCTTGATCCTTTTCAACGTCACTACCTTGCTCACACAAAGTCTTTTCTTGCTCCCATTCTTGTGCAGTCATGACCCTTTTTGAAGGACAATCACTTGCAATGTGACCAACACTACCACACTTAAAGCACTTCCTTCCTTCCACAAATTTCTTGTTAGTTTCGAATTTAGTTTTAGAATCTTTGTAATTCGAACTTGAACTACCCTTTTCCACATTAGCTTTCTCAAAAGGTTTTGAGAATCCTTTTATAAACGGTTTAGAGAATGAGCTTTTCTTCACTTTTAATTGTTTTTCAACTTTGATAGCCACTTTACACACATCCTCGAAAGACCAATATTGTTGTAATTCAACTTTTTCAGCAATATTATCATTCAATCCCGAAATAAATCTAGCAATCTTATGTTCAACAATCTCTTCTAAACCACATAGCATGCATAACTTCTCAAATTCAACAATATAATTCTCAACAGTCATAGAATTTTGTTTAAAAGTTTGCATCTTTAGATAGATATCTTGAATATAATCACTAGGAACGAACCTCTTTTTCATGTGCTTCTTGAGTTGCTCCCAAGTTGTGATTTTGTTACGCCCTTCCTTATGCCTCTTCTTTTTCAAATTATCATACCAAAGACTAGCATAACCAGTGAGCTTCAACTCCGCAAGTTTACACTTCTTTCTCTCATCATACTCCTTGTAATCAAAGAGTGTTTCGGCCCTTCTAATCCATTCAAAATATTTCTCTGGTTCATTCATACTCCCATTGAATTCGGGAAGGTCTAACCTAAGGTTTCTATCATCATCTTTAGGTCTATCCCTTCTCCTAGGTCTAGGTGAATCATCACTTGATGAATAATTCTTTCGTGACCTCCTAGGGTTTCTCCTTGGTTGTTCTTCCTCACTTGAACTAGAATTAGGGTTAGAATCACCCCTCTTTGAAGAAGATCCATCATGAGTATCAAGTCTCTTCAATACCTTCTCCAACCTTGCTGCCAATTCGGTGATTTGCCTATCTCTTCTAAGATTTTGCGCTTGTTCTAAGTTTAAACCCCTTGGAACTTGTGGAACCTCTTCGTCACTCATGATTCCTACACAAACCAAGTTAGTCTATGCAAAAATCTTGATTAAAAGATAAAATCTTGAAGGAATCTTGAAGCAAACAACAACCGGACTCCCAACCCGTATTCCAGTGAAACAACACCAAAAATTTAAGGCTGTACAGAGTTCGTTACTCAACCAAATGTTACGAAATTTTAGGTGAAGATAGCTAGACGTTTTTCCAGTCTAATGCAAAAAGAATCACTCAAAAATTCCAAGCCAAACGTTACCAGTTTAAATTCTACCGAACCTGTGCTCTGATACCAAGATGATGTGATTTTTAGTCCGAAAACTAAGCCTCACAAAGATATGAATCTAACCTAATTCTATACAGAAAGTTCACCAAGAATTAAGCAAGAAACTTAGATTAATTAATCAAGAATCCACCTAATTAATCAACCTAGATGATTGTTTTAACTAAAACAAACAAAACAGCAAATTGGAATCCACCAATCAAGAATTTAAGTAATCCAACTTAAACAAAAGCACTAAGAATTATTATTATGAATGTATGATTAAACTTGTATATTATTCAAGATTACAAACCTATATTTATAGACTCAATTAACTATCCTAATCCTATTAGAATTCTGATTTCCTAACCAATCCCACGGAAATCATTATCCTACTTACTCTAACTAATCTTAAGATAAAACTTGCCTATTTTATCCTAACTCAAGCTTGCACTCCAAGCTTAGACTAAAAACAATTCCTAATGTAATTAGAAATCCTTTTTGACTAAAAACAATTCCTAATGTAATTAGAAATCCTTTTTGACGCCTACTAGACTAAAACAATTCCTAATGCAATTAGAAATCCTAAATGCTTAAAACAAGAAAAACCCTTTCAAGTGAAAGGTAAAAACTTGTAAGCAAAAACCTAAGTAAAGACTCACAAAATAAAACTAAGGAAAAGAAATCATTCTTAAACAAAACGCCTAAACACCACTTCACGCGCCACCACTTGTGACACGCGCCACACCACCTTGTGGCTGGGCTCAGTCCGGTGCCGGTGGACAGGAGCGTGGGACCCATCTCGGCGCGTGGCCGCCTGTATCGTCGCCGGAAGTGAACTGCGCAACTTCTTCGTTCTTGGAAATCATGGTTCTTTCTTTCCAATTTAAGCTATTGAACCTTTTCTTGATTATTTCCTTGTTTGGGCAACCTATAATGGAGTTGTTTAGACCATCTAAAAGTACATTAGATCCTTCAAAAGAATTAGCTTCTTGATTCGCATCAACTAGGCGTCAAGCCAACTGATCAAAATATAAAAATTCAATTCGACCTATCCCAACGTTATAGCAGGCGTCCGACGGCATCCATCCGGATGAAATTCGTCGCAGAGAGCAGCTCCCTTTTGGGTGGAACATTGTTCTATAAAATCATTACACGGCACCTATACGACTGTCTAACCAAGACAACCACGTAGCCGTTTCCCGGACAAGGATATCTCTCACTTAACTGACTAATCACGTCAAGCAAGTGTTCGCAGTAACCATCCGGGTCATCCGACCGACTGAACTACTTGGGATAAGAACAGTTGGTATTTTATGAGTTAATAGCCAACAAACATTGGCGAATAAAGGGGAACAACCGGTACCCACCGCTTGATACCTCTACTACTCAGTCACTTGGTGACTAGGTAACAATCATGTTTACTTGGTCACTCCTTAAAAATTTAGTATGAAACAAAAAAGGTGTTCATACAGCACCTGTTCACACTAGATTAAATGTGGCAGGGAACAGTCGGCCTAGACGGCCTAAAGTCTCTAGCCTAAAAACATGACAAGTAGGAAACCACTTTCATACTTGGTTAATTTTACAAATGACAGGACCGCCTGCCTAAAGGGGATCCAGTCTTTAAAATGGTTCGAATACCGATTGGATAAATGGCCGACTGATCGCCTAGCCTGGAAACAAACAACCAGTCGTCCAGGGGCATAGGCGGCGTGACTAACTATCCGTACCTGTCTGCAACTATCGGCCATGAAAAACAGTCGGTATAGTGTACAAGATATCAGAATATTCAATACTTAAACAAATTTGAAGCAAAACAAAAATATTCATTAAAAGGAAGCTGGTCATTAAAGACCGGCAAAATATTCAGAGCCCCGGCCCCCTGGCCGGGTAAATACAAACAAACGGCACGCAAGCCGTGGAAAGAAGACATAAAGCTTAAGAAGGGGGCAGATCTTCAATATTAGCAGCTGTCGCCTGGTCAGCACTCTTCTTGCTGGACTCGGCTTCAGCTGCATCCTTCTTTGATGCATTACCCCCAAGCGGCACAAGCGCCACTACCGGCTGCTCCTCCTCCTCCAACGCCTCTTCCTCAGCAGCCGCCAGGATCTCTTGATTATATCTATCAGAACACTAGCGGTACGTTTTTTCCCATGAGGCAAAGTCGGCATTGGGGAAGAGGCAGCCCCAGGTCATGCGCTGGATTTGAGCAGAGTCTTCCATCATCTCTCGGACCAGCTCTTTCTTTTCTTGCTCGGCCTTTTCCGAGAGCTCCTGAGTAAGACTCTTCTCTTGGGTCACCAGGCGTTCCTTTACGCTCGCCAAGGATTTCTCCAAGGTTTCGTATGAGGACATCTTTTGGCGAAGAGGTCTCAGCTCGGCCTTGAGGTTGTTGATGGTCGCCTCCAGCTCGCTATTCCTCTTCTGAGCCGCCTCTAACTGAGCCTGGATAGCGGCGGTAGCCTGCGCCTGATAATAAAGAATATCAATTGTCAGAACTTCATTTTGGGCAATTTGAAACATTGCCTTATCACAGTCACTGGCGGCCATAGCTTTTGCAGCCTATACCTCTTTATTCTTCCGGTCAAGCGGCTTGCGAAGGCCGTTCACTCGGAGCAGGGCCTAAGTAAAAAGGGAACAGGCGTCAGTTTCCAAACAAAAAAGAAAACAGGCGTCCTAGAATTCAAATACTCAAAAATATGCTAAGTATACCTCAGCAAGGACCCCTGCAATCCCGTCTAGGTCAAGGGTGCCGACACCCCTGACCGCCTCCTTTTCAGCTGGAGGTACGGCCTTGATCATAGACTTGGCCACTTCGACCAAGTCAGGCTCCTGAGGGTCGGCTGCATCAAGCATAAACAAACGGATTAGACCTAGTAAAGAAGGGAGCAAGTCTAAAATTTACAAGGACAATTTCATACTTCTAGGTGGCCCAGCTGGAGTTTTAGAAGAAGTGGCCGGCTGTTTCTCAGCCGTCGCATGTTTCCTGGAAGAACCAGGAGAGCTCGCAACAGTCGTCCTCCGGGCCTTGGGGTCCGGCTGTTGGGAAGAAGAAGCTCTTGGAGCGCTCGTCTAAAAAAGAAGAAAAGAGTCAGTATATGCATAAACACAACTCCAAAAAAGAGAGTGAAAGGTTCAAAGCCCACCAAGGGTGCCCCCTTGTTGGGGGAGTCGGTTGAAGACTGTTGCATGATGGAGGCCCGCAACATGGCCGCCGCAGTCTTGGAGGCGGTAATTTTGCTCATGGCGTCCGCTGCAAAAACAAATAGCAAAGTTAATAAAAGTCATAATAAGAAATGCACGGAACAACAGAGTATTCGACAGGCCGGCTACCTCTTGAGCACCGACTGCTGAGGCCACAGGCGGCCAAAAAGTACTCGTCGTAGAGCCATTTGAAGCTCGGGACGCAGTGCAGGGGTACTTGCTCTCGTACCCCTGAAGTAGAGTTCACCTTCGACTCTACTTTGAAGAGTCCTTTGTCTAGGATCTCTTTCTTAGCCTTGGGGGGAACAGGCGGCATGCTGCGGCCGCCTGCAAGAAGGGGCGGATTCCTGTTCCACCTATTGAAGCGCTTGTTCAGCTTTGTGTCTGAACTCTCAATGATAAGGAAGGTGCTCCGCCAGTCCTTCCATTTGTTTACTTTACCTCTTGTCATGAGGTAGCCCCTGTGGCTCGTCAATTGATACCAGCCGGTACCGCCTGCCTTAGGGGTCCGGCTGAGGTAGTTCATGTGGGCGAAAGCCTCGAAGTTCGGCTCCACCCCGTGCAGTTCGCACCCGGCCACATAGCCGAGTACGTTGACCCAGGAGTTCGGGGCTAACTGCCATAACCCCAACTCATACCCATCCAATATCCGCTGAACAGCCGGATGTAGTGGGAAGCGCAGCCCAGCCTTGATGGTCGCCTCGTAGCAGCCAAAGCAGGCGCCATCATAGCTAGTACCAGCCTGCCAGACGACTGTGTCTTCTGGATCCGGCATGAACACTAAAAACCCGGGGCCCATTGTGTGGTTTGCGATAAAGCTCCCCACTTTCTCTTGCATGGCCGTGATCCGGCCCTGAGGTACCGTGCAGTAGTAGGGGGTATTTTGCTCTCGGTGAGAGGCGGATGGCTCCGCCCAATTGTCCCCCTTCTCAACTGCGTGAGAAAGCCTCGCCTCTTGTAGGCGACTGTTTTTCTCTTCTGTGTCAAGAGAAGCATGGCCAGAAGAGCTAGACTCGGATTCGTCCTCTGACGAGTCCGAAGAGGACGACTCCTCCCCTCTCCTAGAGGGGCCCGCCTCCTCTCCTTTAAAAGGAGCAGGAGAGAATGTAGAATTGTCAACTGTAAAATGGGAAGGGGTCACTTTGACTCCTCCCTCAGAACTGCCGGCTTTCAAGCCGCTTTGTTTCACTTCCACATCTGGCGCCTGGTCAGATGTTTCACTAATCGGCACCCTGTGGGAGGATCCGTCTGAGTTTGAAATCCTGGCAGTCTTTTTTGTTCTGGCCATCATGTTCTGCATAGACACAGATACAGTCGGACTTTGTATAAAGGGAAAAGATGGGTCCAGAAAAGGGCAGGCGGCACTCCTAGTCCTAGATTCAGCCGTCCCCGGTGACCGGCTGATCACTAACCTAGGTCGTGTCGTGTGCTTCCGTGGTGCCATTTCAAAAAAGAATAAAGTAAAGAGAAAATTAAGAGTAAGAGAACCGACGGTTACCTGAACGAGTGACGATTGATGAAGTTCTGAAAATCCTTTGCAGTCGGCTTGTCAGAGCAGGCGGTAGGCAGAAAGGGTCCAAAATGTCAGAGCAAGTTCAGGGGTCCGAATGTTCTCTCACAAAGTTCTCAAGTGTGAAAATGACCGAAGTCAACACTCCTTTATATAGGCGAAGGGTCACTTCCAGAATTCAAAATTTTGGCGGGAGAATCTCTCGGCCTTTCGCCGAGTGACACCTGTAGCAGGTCGTCGCCTGTTACAGGGCGACACCTGTCACAGGTAACACGTGACCAGTCACGTGCCACCTGTGAGGGGCAAATGATTAGGGGATTTTGCTCCCACCAATCGGAATGCGCCACGTGGGCCAATCAGGTCCTGCCAAGTGTCCCCCAGTTGGACCTCTCAGGGCTTGCCACGTGGCACACGCTTATTCGTCCACCCTGGACCTATTATGTCATGACACGTGGCATGCTCCATGCCTAATGGAGAAGCCGGCCACCTAGGCCCAACTTCTGAGGGAAGCCCAATCAGCCCAAGGTTAACCTAAACCTAGATTGGCACGATTCCCAAGGTTATAAATACCTCCCTTAATCCTCATTAAGGGAGAGGACGCAGATTACACACATTAAACACTCTCACCTAGAGAGACCCAATCACTTTAATTTCCGCATTAATTACTCCTTAATCAAGTACTAACTTGACCGTCGGAGGCGGATCTCCAATCATCCGGAGCATCCGTTTGTTTTGCAGGTACAGGCGTCCGGTTCCAGTCTCGGAATTGTAACTCTCCCGCAGGACATCAGAAAACCCCGAAACATTAATGACTTCCAAAAACTTCCCAAATTGGGCATCAAGTTTAGCTCTCACAAATCGTTGTGGAAAGGGTAGCTTCTCCTCTCTAGGTTGGCGATTTAGGGGCAAGGGAGTGGCTTCTTTTTCCTTGGGCACCTCAACATTTTTTTCCTTTTCAACACTGAATGGCTCATTGGGTTTTTCACCCTCATTCTCTAACTCCACCTCTTCTTGGGGTCCTTCCTCAATTAAAGGGTCACTCCCTTCTACCTTCCCACTCCTAGTTGTCACGGCATACAAAGGTTTTGGGTTGACTCCTTGACTTGGGATGTGAGAAGAAGAAGAAGAAGAAGAAGAAGAAGAAGAAGAAGAAGAAGAAGAAGAAGAAGAAGAAGAAGAAGAAGAAGAAGAAGAAGAAGAAGAAGAAGAAGAAGAAGAAGAAGAAGAAGAAGAAGAAGAAGAAGAAGAAGAAGAAGAAGGGGATGAATTAGATGCAAGTTGAGCAATTTGGGTCTCAAGAATTTTCATATGAGCATTGGTTCGTTTTTGGGCCTCTTCAAGTTTCTTTTGATCCTCCTCACACATTTTTAAAAGAGCATCTAATTTAGCCATCACGGGATCAATTGGAGGGGCTTCAAGTTGAAGAGGTTGTTGAGGTGGAGGAAGTTGGGGTTGATGGAAACCCGGAGGCCTATTAGTTTGGGCATAGTTAGAAACAAATTGGCCCCTATTGCCTCTGGTGCCTTGGTTAGGAACATTGCTTTGTTGATTATTTCCCATGTTACCTTGGTCACCAAAATTTTGATTTTGATGGTCATGGTATCGGGAATTAGGTTGTTGGTTTTGATTACCATACCCCCTTTGGTTAGAGTAGCCTCTTCCATTGAAATTGGAAGGGCCTCCCCCACCATGGTATTGGTTATCATAGCCACCACCACTTTGGTTCCAACCACGGTTTCCACCTTGATTCCAATTCCCCATTTGATTGGAGTTTGGCCTCAAGTTTCCTACATTTCCCATTCTAGGTGCAAAATTCATAGCATTGACATTTTCCATATTATCATCATGTTCATGGGAAGGGGGTTTAACTTCACAAGCATATACACAATGAAAGGTATCATGATCATAGGTTTCACAATTAGAGAAAAATATGCATCCTTGGGGCATTGTATTGTAAGAAGAGGAGGAGGAAGTACCCATACCATTGCCTCCCTTGGTTGAAGGGGAGGTATTACCATGAGGATTGGACCTTTCTTTCATCAATTCATCCATTTGCTTGGTCATTTTGGAGATTTGGGTAGAAAGGTTGTTGATTGCGTTGGCTTTCTCCAATGCATAAACACCCTTACTAGAAGTAGCATCCCTTTCTCCTTCGTACCAATCATCATAGTGCTTTGCGACCTCCTCTATAAAACACTCCACTTCATGCTCTCCTTTGTTCATGATTGGACCACCGGCCGCGGCGTCTAGGCTTGTCCTTCCTTGAGGTGTGAGACCTCCATAGAAAGTGTGAATGAGTTGATACTTGGGTATCCCATGGTGTGGGCATTGACGTTGAAGCTCTTTGTATCGTTCCCATGCCGCACATAGAGACTCACCACTCTTTTGGCGAAAACCTTAAATCAAAGACCGAGCCTCGGCGTCTTCCTATGGTTATAAAACCTCCTCAGGAAAGCCGTAGTCACTTGGTCCCATGTTGTGAGAGAATTAGGGGGCACCTCCTTCTCTAGCCATTCTAGACCTCTCCCAATTAGTGAAAATGGAAACATTTTGAGGCGAATATATTCTTGAGTCACTCCATTGGCCTTTATTGTGTCACAATATTTATCAAACTCTTTTAGGTTCTCTTGAGGACTCTCAAACTTTCCACCCGAGAATTGTTTCCTCTCAATCAAAGCAATCAAATTAGGCTTGATCTCGAAATTGTAGGCTTGAGTAGTAGGAGTTAGGATCCCACTTTGCGCTCTAAAAGCTTTGGGGGTCCCAAGACGACTCAAAGGCGTATTGTCTCCCATTTTAGAACCTTCTTCACTCTCGAACTTATAGGTTGAGTAAGGGTTGATATCCGAACTCGAAGATGAGTTAGGGCTATCTAATTCTTCACTTGAGGGTGAAGAGGGTGGAGTATCTTCTAAGTCTCTTACTCCTCTCGTTGGAGTGTGGGAATTTCTACTCCTTGCTCTTGCTTCTCTTCGAAGTAGGGACAAAGACCTCTCTAGCACTGGATCGATGCGAATCAAAGATCTTGAGCGGGTTCGTCCTCTGTTCATACAACAAAGCTAAGAAGAACGTAAGCACTGACAAGTAACAAAAGTAGAAAACACTAACAAATAAAAGATGAGATAGTCTCAAACAAGAAATGAAGTAGCAATGGAAGCCGTCTCCCCGGCAACGACGCCAATTTGACGAGGAAATAATCGTGTCGTTGAGCAACTACACCTAAATCAAATGAATTTATAACGCTCTACTGACCTAATACAATTATAGGGTAAATAGAGGGGTCGAACCACAGGGAGAAATGCTTAAGCACCGTATTCATTACCTAGGGTCTAAGCTATCTCGGAACAAGAAGTGTGAATAACTAAGAGATTAAACTAAGAACGAAATGGTTAAAATTAATATAACTAGGCACCAAGGGAAATGGGTAGGTGAAGATGACGCTTGATCATGCAATAACAAAGTAGCAAATCAATGGAAAACTAAACATGCTTGAATACCGAAGTAAGGCCCAATCTAACCGCCTTCCGGGGTTAATCGGTTTCTCCTAACATAGCCTCTATGTTTCCACACTAGAACCATATATTAGAAGGTGCAAACAAAGAATTATCGATAGTAATGAATCTCCGCTAAGTCAACTTCCGTTACTTGTTAGCAAAGACTCATCTTTGATTAACTAACAATGTGCACTTGCAAGAAGACCAAAGAATATCAAGCATGCAAAGACTTTAATCACCATTAACATAACCCCAACATTATAAGCATGAACAATTAGCAACTACACCATCCCCACACCTTTGGCTAGGTGACTACTCACAAATCATATTGAAAACAATATCAATCATCAAATCAATAAGCATTAACATGATTAATAAGCAAAGAAGAAAAATCAAATCAAATTAGCAAAATAAAAAACAAAGGTAAAGAGAAAGAGTAAGAGATTGCTCATTAATTGAAGATGAAGGTCTACAAAGGATTGAACAAACTCCTTCTTCAAAATCCAAGTTCATCAATGAAGAAAACCACACTTTCTCTCTCTACCAATGAAGACTAATAGTGTTTCTCTCTCTAGATTAAGCTAAAATGTAGAAAAATTAAGGAAAAATTGAAAAGAATAATCCCACCTTTCACCTATCTGCTCAAAATAATCCCACCTCGTCAAATTCTAGAAATAATCCCATCTTTTAACCCCATCTTCCCAAAATGAACCTTTTTACCTTCAACCTGTAAAACAGGTTAGATTTTATTTTATTTTATTTTTATTTTTCTCTAATCTCTAATCTCTCTTCTCTCACCTTACCCCCTCCAGAGCTGCATCCATGCCAACCACCATAACCATCTCCACACCACCACCTGACCTCCTCCCAAAATCCTAATTCCAACCTATTCCCATCCCCACCCCCTTTCACCACAACCTGACCTCCACCCAAACAACTTCACTGCACCCCAACCGTGCAGCCACCATCCCTAACCTCGCTACAACCAACCACAGCAACCAGCGGCGTTGCGCCACCAAACTGTTCGCCACCAGCTCCCAAACAGCCACAAACCCTATGCCTCTCCGCCGTATAACACCCACTACCTCACTCCTCAAATGCCGTATAAAGGTGATGTTGAACAATCTCACGCCAACAATCACGAGAACCGACATCGCCGTTTAGTAATTTTACGCCAATTTCACTCTGTATAGTTATTTCACGCCAACAATCACGAGAAACAACATAGCATCAGCCTAAATAGCCTCCAATTTGAACAAAAATAGCGCTAGAATTTGCAACTCAACCCACAAATCAGCCTAAATCGGGGGTGGAGGTGGTTTTCGTGGGTTGGTGGGGAGGAGGCTGTTTTGCTATCGATCTAGACGCCGGCCGACTTCCATTTCCTCCCAGTTAGGTGGGGCTTCGGGTTCAGGGTTGGTGGGGCTTCAGGTTCAGGGATGTTGGGGCTTCGGGATCAGGGTTAGGTGGGGGTTTCAGGTTGTGATGGTGGTAAGGGGCGGTGGCATGGGTTGTGATGGTGGTGATAAAGGGGTGGTGGCAGGGGGTTGTGATGGTGGCGATAAAGGGGTGGTGGCAGGGGTTGTGATGGTGGTCGTGGGCTGGGAGATTTTTTTCTTTTTTAATTGTTTTGTTTTTTTTTAAATTATTTAAAGTTGAAACCAATTAGAAGCAGAAAAGTGTCAAGTCACCTTCTACAACAGGTTACTAATTTCATAAACCAGTAAAAGGTTCATTTTGGGAAGATGGGGTTACAAGGTGGGATTATTTCTGGAATTCGAAAAGGTGGGATTATTTTGAGCAGATGGACGAAAGGTGGGATAATTCTTTTTAATTTTTCCAAAAATTAAAACTAAGTTAATCTAATCTCTCCAAACGTTCTAAGATGGTACTTATATAGTCCGTACAGAGCCAGCTAATGAAAGGAGAGGTCTGACCGAACAATGGGAAGGTTCGGCTGGACTACAAGGTAGGTTCGGCCGGACTACAGGGTAGGTTCGCCCGAACCATGGGTAGGTTCAGTCGAACCTCCTTAATCCTGGTCTGGTCGAACTTCTGTGGTTCGGCCACTCCTGCAAAATCGCCAAATTGCATCTTGTCCCTGCCTCGACGTTCGGCCGAACCACCGAGCAAGTTCGGCCACACCTTGGTTCGGCCACACCTTCAGGAGTTTTGGCCGAACCTCTTCTGAATCATACTTTCTCCAGCTTCCCTTGAGCTTAGCTTCCTCCTCTTGAAAATCCCGATGGTTCCTACAAAGCATAAGCATGAAAATCACAATAAAAACAAAGCGAGAAGCCTAAGAAAAGGGAAGATAAAGGAGAAAGAAAAGAGGAAGCAAAACTAAGTAAAAATGCTTAGAAAAAGGGCCAAACAAGTGCAAATGAGGGGAGAATCCTTAAAGAAAAAGGATAAAAAAGTGGCATAAATGCCACTCATCACCTGGCTATTGATCAAACGGCAATCCATAGTCCAGTCCCGTTTGCTAAATGGGGCATGGATATCCTGGGTCCTTACATGCCTGCTCCAGGCGGAAAGCGCTACATTTTGGTGGCTGTGGATTATTTTACCAAATGGGTAGAAGCTGAGCCGGTCAAGAATATCAAGACAAAGGATGTTATCTCTTTCATTTGGAAGAACATCATCACCCGGTTAGGGGTACCTATGTCTATGGTGTTTGATAATGGCCCTCAGTTTGAAACACCTCATCTTAAGACTTGGTTAGGAGATCAGGGTATCTCACATTGTTTTCATCAGTCGGCCAACCCCAAGCAAACGACCAAGTTAAAGCCTTCAACAAGCTCATCTCAGACGGCATAAAAAAGAAAATTGAAAGAGCCGGTGGCTTATGGGCAAAAGAGCTAATTCATGTCCTATGGGTCATCCGGACTACTGCCAAAGGGGCAACCGGTGAAACCCCATTTCTTATGGTATACGGTGCTTAAGCCGTCTTCCCATTGAACAGTACGAGCCGACTCTCAGAGACATGCTTTATGATGAAGAGGCAAATTGGGAGGCCATGCGGCTAGCATTGGACTCCCTCCCGGAACGCAGGGGCAATGCTGCCCTATGCCATGAGATATACCGTCTGAGAATGACCAGAGCCTACAACATGAAAGTACACAAGCGTCCTTTGAAAGTTGACGACTTTGTGTTACGTAAAATGGAGGCAACCGGTAGGGCCAATGAAGCTGGAAAGCTAACTCCTAATTGGGAAGGCCCCTACCGGATTTATGAAGAAGTCAGGGACGGCACTTACCGTCTGGAAACTCCAGACGGTCGGCGTCTACCTAGAACTTGGAATGTAGATAACTTTAAAAAGTACTACTTCTGAGAAATGTAATTTTTTTGTAAACAGTGAGTCAATCAATGAGAAATCAGGCTTTGTTTGCAAAATTGTTTTGCTATCTTTATAATTACTTATCCGCCTGGGTTATTCTCAGACGGAACTTCTATTTGACTGTCTAAGTTTGACACTTAGTGTAGATTAAATGATATAATTATTTATCCGCCTAGGTAATACTCAGACGGATTACTAGTTTAATCAACTAAGTTTGATACTTAGTGTAATTTAATGTTATAATTACCATTCCGCCTGGGTAATACCCAGACGGACTAATTGCTTAACCAACTAAATTGACATTTAGTGTAAATATGATATCGCGTGGCCAATGGCCAGCTAGAAAAAACTAAGCACAAAAACGCTTAGTGGCTATACAACCGGTCTCAAACAAGACCAAAGGCCAAATGGCTAGATGGTTGCTTATTTTATAAAACCGCCTGTCCCAACATGGACAATGGCGTCCGGCGACACCCCTCCGGGTGCAATCGTCGCAGAGAACGGTCTCTCCGTCAGTTCTACGTACCTATGTAGACCATAAAAATTGAACGACCAAATTGGTCAACTCATAGTCGTCTGACCAGAATAATCTACGAGAAATGGTTTAGTTACCGAATACCGGATGCCCCGAGGCATCAGTCGGTTGCCGGCAGAAGTTTCCACTTAGATTATTTATTCCATAGTTGCACTCTCTCTCCCAATTGAGGCAAAAGATTTTGTGTTATTGCTATGAAATAATCCTAGACGGAATATTACCATCTGGGTAAGAGACTCGAAGCACCCGTTCTAATGGCCGACTGTGCACTTGGTTTGGGGCAATCACCATTGTGATTGATTGGCCTTAAAACACCTCATACTTCTTCAAGTATCAAGTGTTTTCAAGCCAATCAATCAATTTGAAATGAAACCAACCACACAACAGTCTAGGGGCAAGAGCACCCGGATTGCAAATTGCCCGCACGCTTTTTAAAGTTAGGCAAAATATTAAAGAATTGCACATATACGCAAATTTCAAATTGAAAAATTCAAACACAAATATATATAAATAAGCGACTGAGTCCTAATACTTCATATTAATAATGGCACAAAGGCCAGAATAATTGTTAGCCGGAATAAAATCCGGAGAAGAAGCGAAAGAAAATGATTGTTAACCAACTCTACAGTTGGTAAAAATACAACATTACACGGCATACAAGCCGGCAAAGAAAAGTAGTTGGCATACTACCGCAGAATTAGGGAAGGTAGGCCTAAGGCTGAGGTGGAAGCTGCTGCTCTGACTGGTCTTTGCCGGTTGGGAGTGCTTCAGATTGGTCATTAGCTACTTAAGGCTGATTACCTTCATTTCGCTCTACCTCCGCCGGCTCCTCATTGTCCGACACTTCATACCCTTTCTCGACAGCCTAGTCTTGGAAGCGAGGTGGAGGAGCCTCACCCAGCACTTGGGCATCATACACCGCTGTGGCGTAATCATACCTAAGCTTGTAGACCTCGAAGTCTACATCTAGGTAGAGCAGCCCCCAGGCTATCTTCAGGCAGGCTTCGTTGTCCCGCTCGTTCTCCTCCATCAGCCATTTTTGCTCCTAGGCGATATCGTCCGACTGCTTGTTCCGCTGTTTGATGATCTCGACCCCCAAACGGGAGACGTCTGCCCAGAGTTGGGCGTTTTCCTTGTCGGCATCCTCTAATGCCTTGAGCTCAGATTTGGCATCTTTTAGTTTTTGCTCAAGGTCATTAGCCCGGCTGGTGGCTTCATCATTTGCAGCCGTCAAGCTCTGGACCACCTCCTCCTGTCTCAACTCTATTGCTTTAACCTTTAAATCACAAATATAATTAGCATATTCAGTAGAGTTGAGGTTTTCAAGGGCCCTCTATTTGGCGTCATTTACCTTTTCCTGTTTCCGCCTAAAGGGGCCTCGGAGTCCGTCTACTCTCAGCATTATCTGAGAAAAGAGCAGCCGGATTATGGCATACTTAGTTAAAATAAAGAAAAGATATCAGGGTTAAGGTGGGGATTCTTTACCTCAGCTAGCTGGCCCATGATCCGGTTGAAGTCCACTACCTGCAGATAAGGTATTGAATTCTTCTTTGACCGGGTGAGGGTCCTCACCATCCGTTTTGCGAAACCAGCAAGATCCAGCTCGTCATATGTAAGATCTGCACCAAAAGTAGAATTACTCTGTGAGAAGGAAGCAGCATAGTTGGCTTTCATCCGTTGCCGGCTGCTGACTAAACCCCCGGAGGGGTCTACCTTAGTCTTGACTCTCCTGAAGTCAAGTGGCCAAGGTATTTCAATCTTTCCCTTACCTTGGGTATCCGGATGGGGCGTAGGCGTCTCTTCCTCCACGGTTATTGCCGCACCGGCTACAACATTAGGTGGCACACGTTTCTTCATTGCAGCAGGGGATATTCCTGCGCCCCATCCGGACATCCAAGGTAAGGGAAAGATTGAAATACCTTGGCCACTTGTTTTCATGAGAGTCAAGACTAAGGTAGACCCCTCCGGGGGTTCAGTCAGCAGCCGGCAACGCATGAATGCCAACAAGTAATTATAACATTACGCTAAGTATCAAACTTAGTGGTTAAACAAATAGTCCGTCTAAGTATTACCTAGGCGGACAAGTAATTATATCTTTGAATTTACACTAAGTATCAAACTTAGATAGTTAAGCAAAAGTTTCGTCTGAGTATAACCCAGACGGATAAGTAATTATAAAGATAACAAAACAATTTTGCAAACAAAGCCTGATTTCTCATTAAAAGACTCGCTGTTTACATAAACTTTACATTTCTCAGAAGTAGTACTTTTTTAAGTTATCTACATTCCAAGTTCGAGTTAGGCGTCTGCCGTTTAGAGTTTCCAGACGGTAGGTTCCATCCCTGACTTCTTCATAGATCTAGTAGGGGCCTTCCCAATTAGGGGTTAGCTTTCCAGCCTCATTGGCCCTACTGGTTGCCTCCATTTTTCGTAACACAAAGTCGCCAACTTTCAAAGGAGCTTGTGTACTTTCTTGTTGTAGGCTCTCGTCATTCTCAGACAGTATATCTCATGGCGCAGGGCAGCATTGCCCCTGCGTTCCGAGAGGGAGTCCAATGCCAGCCGCATGGCCTCCCAATTTGCCTCTTCATCATAGAGCATGACTCTGAGAGTCGGCTCGTAATGTTCAATGGGAAAGACGCCTTCAGCACCGTATACCATAAGAAGTGGGGTTTCACCGGTTGCCCCTTTAGTAGTTGTCCGGATGGCCCATAGGACATGAATAAGCTGTTCCGCCCATAAGCCACCGGCTCTTTCAATTTTTTTATGTCGTCTGAGATAAGCTTGTTGAAGGCTTCAACTTGGCCGTTTGCTTGGGTGTCGGCCGACTGATGCAAAACAATGTGAGATACCCTGATATCCCAACCAAGTCTTAAGGTGATGCGTTTCAAACTAATGGCCATTATCAAAAATCATAGACATAGGTACCCCAAACCGGGTGATGATGTTCTTCTAAATGAAAGAGATGACATCCTTTATCTTGATGTTCTTGACCGGCTCAGCCTCTACCCATTTGGTAAAGTAATCCACAGCCACCAAATATAACGTTTTCCACCTGAAGCAATAAGGGCCCAGGGTATCCATGCCCCACTTAGCAAACGTGACTGTGTTGTGCGTTGCCGTCAGATCAGTAGCGGGCGGTGGATAAGTTTGCCAAACCTTTGGCATTTGTCACACCTCTTCACCAACTCTTTAGCGTATGCTTCAAGAGTAGGCCAAAAGTAATGCCGCCTGGCTCTAACGGCTAGGGACCTGCCGCCTATATGAGAGCCGCAATATCCAGCATGCAATTCTTCAAGAACTTCTTTCCCCTTTTCCTGGGTAACACACTTCAATAGAGGTTTAAGAAAACCCTCCTTGAAAATCTCTCCGTTTCTCATCTCGAAGTTTGCTGCTCGCTTCTTCATGACGGCTGCCTCCTGTGGTGAATCAGGAAGTGTGTCGTCTGTTAAATATGTCTGGATGCCATCCATCCAGGTAAAGCTTCGGTCCAGGATTCCAATGGGCTCTTCATATATACTTCTCTTTTCAAGAACTTCCCAAAAGACTGACCGAGGCGTATCACAACAGGCAGAAGATGCCAATTTGGACAACGCATCCACCTGCTTGTTATCTGACCTGGGCACTTGACTCAGACAAAATTCCTCAAGTGCTCCGACCTCTTCTTTGACTACCTGAAGATACTTGATCATAGTTGGATGAGTTACCTCAAATTTTCCCTCGTACTGGCTTACGACCAACTGTGAATCAGAGTAGGCGTCAATTTTTGTTGCCCCTGCTGCCTTACACATGCGAATTCCGGCTACGAGGTTTCATATTCCGCCTCGTTATTTGAGGCTTGAAACATAAACCGCAGTGCATATTAAAATCTGTCCCCCTTAGGGGACTCATATATAATTCTTGCACCGCAGCTGTTCTTCGTCGAGCTCCCGTCTACGTACATTCCAAACCAGATCAATGTTATCTGGTGGTACCAGTCGTTTCATTTCAACAATGAAGCCGGCAAACGTCTGACCTTTCACTGCCTTTTTGGGTTCGAAAGTGATTTCAAGACTTTGCATTTCAATAGCCCATTTTAGCATTCTGCCGGATGACTCCAAGGTAGACATTGGCCGCTTGAGGGGCTGATCGGTGTAAATTACCACCGGATGAGCCAGAAAGTACGACTTCAATTTCTTGAAGGTCATATATAAAGCAAGGCCAAATTTTTCAACTATGGGGTACCGGAGTTCAACATTTTTTAGCACATGGCTAATGAAATAGATCGGGAGCTGGATGCCGTCTCTCTCAGCAAGGAGAACATCACTGAGAGCATGATCTGAGACGGCTAGGTACATATATAACGTCTCTTTGGGCAGATGGCTAACAAGCCTGGGCAAAGAGTGCAAATGTTCTGTCATCATTTGAAAGGCCGCCTCAGCACCATCCCCCCATTCAAATCTGGTCTTCTTCCTGATTGCTTGGAAGAAGTAAAGGCATTTGTCACCTGACCGGATGAGGAACCTCCCTAGTGCCGCTAGGCAACCGGTTAGTCTCCTTGCTTCCTTGATAGTGCGGGGTGACTTCATGTCAATTACTGCCTGTATCTTCTCGGGGTTAGCCTCTATCCCCCTTTGATCAATCAGGAATCTGAGGAACTTCCCAGACTCAACACCATAGACACACTTCTTAGGATTTAACATAACCTTATGCTGCCTGAGTGTGGTGAAGGTTTCTCGGAGATCAGCAAGGTGATCCGCCTGCTGCTTGGATTTGACTATCATATCATCAATGTACGCCTCCAGATTCCTCCTAATTTGATTAATGAAGACCATATTACTCATCCGTTTGAATGTAGCCAGCGCATTTTTCAAGCTAAACGGCATCACAGTATAGCAAAATAACTCCTGATCAAAGACGAAGGTTGTCTTCTCTTGATTTTTTTTCCACAGGGGTATCTGATGGAAGCCGGAGTAGGCATCCATGAAACTCATCAAGGCATGCCCGACTGTTGAATCGACCAGACTGTCGATCTTTGGAAGCGGATAACTGTCCTTGGGAAATGCCTTGTTGAGGTATGTGTAATCAACACACATACGCAAGGTACCATATGGCTTCTTTACAAGCACAACATTCGTCACCCAGTTAGGGAAATTACATGGTCGAATGAACCCGGCATCCAGCAACTTTTTTACTTTGGCAGCTGTCGCCTGACTTCTTTCCTCGCCGTGCTTTTCTTTTGCCTGATGGGCTTCTTTTTTGGATCCACGGCGAGTTTGTGGAAAGTAAGATCCGGGCTGACGCCTGGCATCTCTTCCACTTCAAAAAAAAAATGTCTTTGAATTCCTTCAGCAATAGGTGCAGGCCTGCACCTAGCTTAGCATAAGCAGCCGTCCCAAACTTAACAGTACGCTCTGGACGGTTGTCGTCCAGAGGTATATCAATATGGTCTCCAGCCGGCTGGGGACGGAGCTCATCTGACCATTCTCCGGTCAGTGATTGCTATTTTTTCTCTTTCTTTACCTCCACCAGCAGAGGGGCCTTTCTTTTCTTCCCCGGCTGCTAGTGGGGCTAGGCGGCATCCTTGACATTGTCAAGGTCAATTGGTTCCGGGCCTTGGCCGCCTGGGGTCACAGTATCCTTGATGGCTGAGAGATAGCACTCCTAGGCCGTCTTTTGATCCCCATTCAAGAAACCAACATAGCCATCATCCCTCTCATACTTAATAAGTATGAGAGAAAGGATGATTACAGCCTTGGCTTCGTTAAGGGTTGGCCGGCCTAGGATAATGTTATAGGCCTTCAGCTCCTCAACAACCAAGAACTTGACGACAAGGTGTCGTCCTTTTCCTTTTTCAACCAGCCGAATTGGTAAATCAATACTACCGACTAGGTAAACCGTTCCACCCCCAAAACCAACCAGAAGGTGGGTAACCGAATGCATGCTGCTGAGGTTGTATTTCAGCTTTTGCAAGCACCGGAGACTGATGATGTCCGATGAGCTACCGGTGTCAATAAAGATTTTTCAACCAGTTGGTTGGCAACCTTACATTCAATGAGGACCGGGTCATCATGCGGACGACGGACTGTGCCCCTGTCCTTCTCAGTGATCAGAACGTCTGGGAAGGAAGAACTTCCTGCCGCTTGATCATCATCATCATCATTGTCCATCTTTCGGAGATGGCTCTTGGTGCCCCGAATGGTAGGGCCACCGCATGAGAACCCGCCTGCTATGGTGTAGACCGGCTCCTTATCATTGTCTGAACTACTAGCACGCTGGGGTGTCTTAGATGACTGCCCTGGGTTCTTCTTATTAGTCCCTTTGGACTTAGAAATGTAGGACTTTAACATCCCCCTGTCAGCCAGACGGTCCAACGCCCGTTGAAGGCTGAAGCAGTCGTTGGTGTCATGGCCAACTTTCTCATGGTATTGGCAGAATTTATTTTTGTTCCTTGATTGAATGGAACTTTTCATTGGATTCGGCTTCTCTAGAGACTGCTGGTCCTTGATCTCCATGAGGATGGAGTTGTAGTCCTTGTTAAACTCGTACCTAGGAAAGTACGGTTTAAATTCTTTCTTTTTCTTCTAGGACGGCTGGTCAGAATCTTACCGCCCAGACTTCTTTTCTCTTTTTGCTCTCTTCTTTTTTCTTGGCCAGCTGAGTAGGCCGGCTGTCTTTCTGCCTGTCAGACTTCTTGGAGTCCGACTGGTTACCAAGCGAGCAGAGGTCGGTTGCTTGAATATAGCTTTTCGCCTTCCTCAGGGCCGTCTGTAAAGGGAAAGCCCCTTTTCTGACAAGGTCAAACTTAAAGGTCGACCTACCAACACATTTTTAACCTTGGTCGGCTGTGCCGCCTCGGTTATCTTCCGGGTGAACGCAGAAGGTTGTTCACCTAGGTAGAGCAGACGAAGCTGCCAGTCCAGTGCTTGACATTGTTGTAGCCGCCTAACCTCTGAAGAGGGTCGGCTGCATAAAATGAGGAGAATACGGACCGTAGACCAGAAGTGGTACATACGGTGCATTCCCAATCATCTAAGGGCTAGAATGGACGATATTACAGCCTGTATGGCTCTCATGTAAGGAAGGTACGTTCCCTGCAGATGTGTTCTTGAAGCTTTCTAGTAAGCTAGATGTAGAAGATGACTAAGACAGCTGCTGATTTCTCTTGCGGGTGATAATCTCTCGGGCGTCAAAAGTTGATTTTTTTATTTCGCACCAGCTGTTGAGTCCGGCGGGGATTGTTGGTATTCCTCTGAGGCAGAAGAATCTTGGACCAATCAATGGTCCCGGTTGCCTTCTCCTTTAGATGAGGAGTTGGCTGCCGATCTCTGACTGATTTCCCCTTCTCCAGATGAGTCTTTCTTGCCGACTAACCCCTGCTTGGGCCAGCCCGGCTCTTTGTGATTAGATCTTTAATTTCACCCTTGAAACTTGTCATGAATTTTATGAGTTCGTCTCGAGTGATGGGAGCTGATCCACTAGCCATATGGGTTTCCCCTTCTGGCTGCCCAGGGTGGTCGGTTTGTACCCGCCTCGCTGGTACCCCGCTCCAGAGTGTCTCTAGACTAACGCGCTTGGTTATCAGAGAGCCATCACTAGCTATATAGGTTTCGACCTGAGGATCACCATCCTCCTGGTCAATAAAACTTCCAGTTTATCTACCGGACACTCAGGATGCGGTACAAACTCTTGAACCATCCTTGAGGTACTCTCCCCACAAACGGCGCCAAATGTTTTGTGGGCTTTTGTCCCTCCGAAGAGTTACGTCACAATGAATGGTCCGGCTAAGCTGTACCTGCAAAAACAACGAAGACTCCGGATGGTGGAGCTCCTCCTCCAACGATCAAGTTAGTAACTTGAAAGAGAATAAAGAGTACGGAAATTTAGGTAGGTATCTGCTTGGATTCCAAGCTCGGGTGTTTCTTTGATGAGAGGGAAAGTAGGAGTAATAAATGATTCAATGTGTCCCAAAAATGGGGAAATATCTCTCTATTTATAGGGTCGTTGGTAGATGTGCCCCTATCTAGGTCACTTGATCTAGATTTTTAGTGGGCTGCGCCGAATTACGGCGCTTCTTGGGATTTTGGCCCTTGAAGGCCGCCATTTCAGGAGCTTATCTGAAGGGGACACGTGTCAAGAGGGCATTGGGCCACTTGGGCCATCCTGAACTTGACACGTGGCCTCCTCTCATTGGTCCACATGTCTAGGATATTTTTACCCTAAACACCTGCACCTATTCAAGTCTTTAATGAGCCTAAAGAGGTCTGCTTTTGGGACTGAGTCTGGATGGTACCGTGTTGCTCCCAAGGATGGAAGAGTTCTATCCTTCCCAAAGCTTGGTTGCTTCAAGGATAGACTGGCAAGTTTTTCTAGGTGAAGGTGCACTATACTTTTGCCGTGCTGCACAATTTCAGGGAGATTCGTACCAACATGGCTGGGGTTACTACCTCCCCCTCTAAGTCTGGCCGTGAGACGGAGGCCTTTGACGGTCTGTAGGGAGCGGGGACTAGTGACTCGAAGTTTCCCAAGATTTGGCTGCCCAACTCTATATACATTGTGGGCAACGAGCAGCTCTCTGCCATGCGTTTGTGCTATACGCATGAGGCTGGTATGTTTTTGGCCTTCCTTTATTTCCTTTTTTCTTTTTCTTTCTTTGCCTTGGTCCTTATATTATTTTGTCTCTTTGTTTCCCCTCTTCAGGTTATGACAAGCCGGACAGGCGCATTCGTGGGCTGGATGACAATTGGAGGGATCCCTTAACTGCTACTCTTGATAATCCCCTAAAGCTTTTTGACACATTGGAGGTGTATGCTGGTTCCTTGAAGAATGAGGTGCGATTAGCTCCGGCTGAGCTGCGAGCTGTCTTTGGCATTGTGACAGTTGCTGACCGTGCGGGATCCGGTCATTCTGAAGCTGAGCCCTCATCCTCCACCGTTGGGAGTTCACGCGAGACTCGGCCTGCCTCTCCAATAGCGGCTTCAGAATCTGAGGTGTTAGTGGCGCATGGTGCTTCTCTTTAGAAGCAGCCTGCTGCGGCTTTCGGCCAGGTGGCACCTCAGACCTCTATTGCCAAAAGAGAACTTGATCAAGCTTTTGATGATTCAAAGAATACCGCTGATAATTTTGCGGATAGCGTTCTCAAGTTTCCCTCTGATGAGGTTAAGACTACTGCTGCGGGTGTAAAGCCCACTTCTTCTGCTGAGCATGTTGCGCTCTTTTCTTCTAATATCGATACTGCTACTGTGCGAAGGATAATGTGGTTCCTTCTGCTGAAGCCACTGATTTCAGCCTCCCTTATGAGACTATCTTGGAGCTTCCAAAGTTTCCGTCGCGGCCTTCCGGACTGAGAGGGCGGCTCCGAAGCACCACTTGAGGTGGGAACTCTTAGGCAGGGGGTACTCACAAGCAGGATCAGCTGGTTATTGACTTGGAGGATGATCTTGTGACCTCTGCCCCTGCTAGGGATGAGCCTACTGTGAAAAAGGCTCGCACCTTATCTGAACTTGATCCCTTTTCTTTTCACTCTACTAACACTGGGCTTTCTAGTGGAAATGCTGAAAGAGGGGTAGATACTCAGAATTCCAGTGAACATATTCATTGCGTTCACTAAATCCTAAGTGATGCTTTTGAGAACCCGCTGTCTGCTACCTTAACCTCTGTTGGGGGCACCTTCCGCCCTACTAGGCCCATTGAATTTTCTAAGGTCCCCATTGATGTCCACCTTCACCCCTTACTGTGCCCTGCTGAAGCTGAGAATGCTCCCTTTCGACCCGAGATTAATGTGAGGGCTGATGAATCCTTGTTCGTGGACGACCCCTAGAAGGGTTGTACCTTGGGGTATCGTCTTACTCAGGGAGTTCGTCTTCTAGCTGATTCTACGCGCAGCTCAGTCAGTCTCCCTGCAGCTACGACTTGTCATGACTTATAGAAGGTTAGTTCTTGCTTTTAGTCTTCTCTTCTCTGATTCTGGTTTTTCTTTCTTCTTTTGCTTATTCTTTTGTTAATTCCTTGTCATATTTTTCTCTTTCATTGATTCCTATTCTAGCTTACTCTTTTCTTTCTCTGCCTTTTATGTAGCTTGTCAGGTCTGTTGGAGACTTGTCCAATGCCTTGCTTACAGTGGAGAAGGAGTATTGTTTTGGGTAATTTTACCCCGCCACGTGGTCCAATCAGAGGATGACACGTGTTAGCCTCAAGAGGGCCCAAAGTGGACCAATCCCTGCTTGAAACGTGTCACTCAAGAAATTAGGGGAAAAAGGCGGCCTTCAGGCCCAAATCCCTAGAAAGCCGCAAAGCGGTGCAGCCCACCAATGATTAGGGTTCAGTGACCTAATCAGGGGCACAAATCCCAAAGACCCTATAAATAGGGAGATGTCCCTCTTTTTGAGGGCACGTTTTACCATTTATTACACAATTACTCTTTGATAGAGACATCTGAGCTTGGAATCCGAGCAGATATCCACCTGAATTTCCGCACCTTTTTCTCCCTTCAAGTTTCTAACTTGTGCGTCGGAGGCGGAGCACCACCCAACCGGTGTCTCCGTTTGTTTTGCAGGTATAGCTCACTCCGGATTAGTCTTCGTGTTGTAACTCTCCCGAGGGACAAAAACACCCAAAACATTTGGCGCTGTCTGTGGGGAGAGTACCTGACCAATATGGTCAAGGTTCTAATGTTCAAGAAGATGGTCCGAGTGGTCAAGGCCTTGAGGTCCAAGTTCAAGACAATGCAAGGGAATTATTTCTGTCCAAGTCATTCTTTAGTCCTTTGCACGGTTTTTGTCCGAAAGTTTTTACAAGGGGTTGCACTTCACTTAGTGTAATTAACCTTGTAGGAAGTATCTAGCAAGTGACGGTTTTCCAAGCTCTAACTGCACGTTTAATAAGCGTCGGTTACAAGCTGAATTGGTGGCGGTTTGGGCGTATTTCATGCTAGCCGTTTGTAAGTTACATGGGCTGATTAAAGTGGCGTGATTCATGGCACTTAATGGGCGTGGATTATGGAATTGGTTGGCTAAACATTTCACCTCATTACTTGGGGGTTACGTGTGGATATTGTTGCTAGAATAAAGGCATTAAAATAGGAGTTACAAAGTTTGAATAAAAGGCGTGAATCAAGGCTTTGAAATGGGGGTTACGAAGACTTGAAAGAGTAGCTGTTTTGGGCGTGTGTGAGATGCTCTTTGGATGCTGTTTTGGCTGTTTATTTTCCCTTGTTTCAAGCCTAGTTTTTAGTTCTTTTAAATTAGTTTAATTATGTTTGTAATGGAGTTAAGTGGGACGTGTATTAACCACTTATTTCCTTAGTTAATTTCGTTTTGTTTATTTCTTTTTGTTAATTAAAGTAGGCAAGTGAAAAGGTTGTATGGATGCTATAAATAGCATACTTTGAATGAATGAAAAGACATCCAAGATTATTTGCCTAAAACGTGTGTTTTGTTGATTGAAGTGACTTGAGTTTAGTTCACTTTGTTTTCCAAATTTGAGTATCCGAATTTGAAGAGTGTTAGTTTTGGTGAGAGTTCCCAAGATTAAGACTTATAGTTTATGATTTGGTGAGAGTTCCCTTATCTAGACTATTCCAAGCAAACGAGTGAGAGTTCCTCTTTGCTATATCCTTAGCTTAGGGTGAGAGTTCCCCTAACTAAACTGATCACTTGATAACTGTTACTTAAAATCATTTGACCCGTCTTAACTTATCATTGTTGTAACAAGGTTTCTCATCTTGTTTACACATCAGTACCTCGAAGATGGTTAAGAGTCTGTACCACCCCCTAACCGTCTGGGCGAAGACCTAGAAGTCTTTTACAGACTATGAGGATGAAGATCCTCAAGTCGAAACCTTTACAGCCGAAGACGGCTCTCTTAGAATCAAGCGCATCCGGCCCAGAGAGACTCTGGAGCGGGGTGCCTCCCAGGCGGCTACAAGTAGACCCCTTGGGCAGCTGGAAGGGGAAACCCATGCGGCAGCTAGATCAGCGCATGTCACCCGAGACGAGCTCATGAGATTCATGACAAGTTTCAAGGGTGAAATTAAAGAGCTGATCACCCAAAGTCGGGCTAGCCCAAGTAGAGGTCAGTCGGCCAAGAAGAATCCTCTGGAAAAAGGGAAGTCAGTCAAAGATCGGCAGCCCACTCCTCATCCAAAGGAGAAGGCAGCCGGGACCATTGATTGGTCCAAAATTCTTCTTCTCAAGGGGAATAACAATAACTCCCGCCGGACTTAACAGCCGGTGAGAAGTAAGAAGTCATCTCTTGATGCCCGGGAGATCATCAACCGGAAGAGAAATCAACAGCTGTCTGAGTCGGCTTCCACGTCGAACTTTCCTGACAGCTTTAACAATACCTCTGCCGGGAATGCATCTTCCTTGCATGAGAGTCAGACAGGCGGTAATGCCGTCCATTCTGGCCCTCATATGATTGGAGCCGTACCGTACGTGCCTACTCAGGTCTACGGCCAATATCCCCCTCATTTCATGCAGCCGGCCCTCTTAGGAGGTCAAGCGGCATATCCTAATGTCCAGCCATTGGACTGGCAGCTTCGTGTGCTGCACCTGGGTGAACAGCCTTCTGCGTTCACCCGGGAGATAACCGAGGCGGCCCAGCCGGCCAAGGTTAAGAATGTGTTGGTTGGTACCTATGATGGTACCACTAATCCGGAAGACCATCTCATGGCTTATACCAACCTCATGTATCTGCAAGGGTTAGATGATGCCACTTGGTGTCGGTGCTTCCCGGCTACATTGAAGGGCATTGCCCAACAATGGTTTGGTAATCTGCCAGCCGGGTCCATTGATAGTTTCAGGAAGCTCGCCTTCCTGTTTGCTTCTAACTTCTCGATGAACATCCTTGCTAAGAAAACAAGCCTTGATTTGAGCACTGTTAAGCAGGGAGAGAGCAAAGGGGTGCGCTCATATGTCAGACGGTTCAATCTGATTAAAATTCAGATTCAGGGACTGTCTGATGAGGTAACTTTTACAGACTTTTTCAAGGGTCTGAGAGACGGGTCGACCTTTAAGTTCGACCTAGTCAGAAAAGGGGCGTTCACTTTACAGGCGGCCCTAAGGGAGGCGGAAAGTTACATTCAAGCTACCGACCTCTGCTCGCCTGGTAACCAGTCAGACTCCAAGAAGTCCGACAAACCGAAAGACAGCCGGTCTGCTCAGCCGGCCAAAAATAAAGAAGAGAGCAAGAAAAGAAAAGAAATATGGGCGGTTAATGATTCTGACCAGCCGTCTCAAAAGAAAAAGAAAGAGTTTAAACCGTATGAAGAGTTATGTCCAGTCACGGAACAAAAATAAATTCTGTCAGTTCCATGACGAGGTCGGCCATGATACCAACGACTGCTTCAGTCTTCAGCGGGCGTTGGACCGTCTGGCTGAGAAAGGGTTGTTGAAGTCCTACATTTCTAAGTCCCCAGCCAGGGCAAAAAAGAAAAACAAGGGACAGTCCTCCAAGACTACCCCCCAGCCTGCTAGTAGCTCGGATACCGACAAGGAGCCGGTCTACACAATAGCAGGCGGGTTCTCCTGTGGTGGCCCTACCATCCGGGGCACCAAGAGCCATCTTCGAAAGATGGACAAGGATGATGATGAGTAGGCATCTGCAAGCACCTCCTTCCTAGATGTCCTGATCACTGAGAAGGATAGGGGCAGCGTCCGCCGTCCGCATGATAACCCGGTTTTCATTGAATGTAAGGTTGCCAACCAACTGGTTGGAAGAATCCTTATTGACACTGGCAGCTCATCAGACATCATCAGCCTCCGGTGCCTGCAAAAGCTGAAATACAATGTCAGCAGCATGCATCCGGTCACCCACCCCTTGGTTGGTTTTGGGGGTGGGATGGTCTACCCAACCGAAAGAATTGACTTACCTATCCGGCTGGGGGAGAAAGGACAGGGACGACATATTGTCGTCATAGTCTTTGTCGTTAAGGAGTTGACCGCCTACAAAATTATCCTTGGGCAGCCAACCCTCAACGTAGCCAAGGCAGTAATCATCCCATCTTTGATGCTCATCAAATACGAGAGGGATGACGGCTCTGTTGGTTCCTTGAATGGGGATCAGAAGACGGCCCGAGAGTGCTATCTCTCAGCCGTCAGAGACACCGTGGCCCCAGGCGGTCAGGAACCAATTGACCTTGACAATGTCAAGGATGTCGATCTAGCACCTGCCCCACCAGCAGCCGAAAAGAAAAGAAAGGCACCTCTGCTGGTGGAGGTGAAAAAAGAGAAAAAATAGCAATCACTGACCGGTGAACGGTCAAATGAGCTCTGTCCCCAACCGGCTGGTGAAAGCATTGATCTCGTTCTGGATGACAGCCGTCCAGAACGTACTGTAAAGGTTGGGACGGTTGCTCATGCTACTTTGGGTGCAGACTTGCACCTTCTGCTGAAAGAATTCAAAGACATTTTTGCCTTTGAAGTGGAAGAGATGCCAGGCGTCTTCCCGGATCTTGCTGTCCACAAGCTCGCCGTGGATCCTAAAAATAAGCCCATCCGACAAAAGAAAAGAAACCACGGTGAGGAAAGAAGTCAGACGGCAGCTGCCGAAGTCAAAAAGCTGCTAGACGCCAGGTTCATCCGGCCTTGTAATTTTCTCGACTGGGTGGCCAATGTGGACCTTGTTAATAAACCGAATGGGACCTAGCGCATGTGTGTTGATTACACAGACCTCAACAAGGCGTGTCCAAAGGACAGTTACCCGCTTCCAAAGATCGACAGTCTGGTCGATTCTACAGCTGGTCACGCCTTGATGAGCTTTATGGATGCCTACTCCGGCTTCCATCAGATACCCCTGTGGAAGAAAGATCAAGAGAAGACGACCTTCTTCACTGATCAGGGGTTATTCTGTTATATTGTGATGTTGTTTGGCTTGAAAAATGCGCCTGCCACTTTCCAACGGATGATTAATACGGTCTTCATTAATCAGATCGGGAGGAATGTGGAGGCGTACATTGATGACATGATAGTCAAATCCAAGCTACAGACGGATCACCTTGCAGATCTCCGAGAAACATTCACCACCCTCAGGCGGCATAAGGTTATGTTAAATCCTAATAAATGCGTCTTTGGTGTTTAGTCTGGGAAGTTTATCGGATTCCTGATTGATCAAAGGGGGATAGAGGCTAACCCTTGAAAAGATACATGCGGTGATAGACATGAAGTCACCCCGTTCTGTCAAGGAAGTGCAGAGACTCACCGGTTGTCTGGCCGCCTTGGGGAGGTTCCTCAGCTGGTCAGGCGACAAGTGCCTCTACTTCTTCCAAGCAATCAGGAAGAAGACCAGATTTGAATGGGGGGATGATGCTGAGGCGGCATTCCAGAGGTTGAAAGAGCATTTACATTCTCTACCTTGGTTGGTCAGTCCTTTACCTAGGGAGATGTTGTACATGTATTTAGCCGTCTCAGATCATGCCCTTAGTGCCGTTCTCCTTGCTGAGCGAGACGGCGTGCAGCTCCCGGTTTACATCATTAGCCATGTTCTTAAAAATACTAAACTCCGGTACCCCATGGTTGAAAAATTTGGCTTGGCTTTGTATATGGCTTTCAAAAAATTAAAGCCCTACTTTTTGGCACATCCGGTGGTGATTTACACCGACCAGCCACTCAAGCGGCCAATGTCTACCTTAGACTCATCCGAGAGAATGTTAAAATGGGCTATTGAAATGCAAAGTCTTGAAATCACTTACGAACCAAGAAAGGCAGTGAAAGGTCAGGCGTTTGCCGACTTCATTGTTGAAATGACTCATCCGGTGGCTCCGGATAATCTGGATCAGGTTTGGAAAGTGTATGTAGACGGGAGCTCTACAAAGAACGGCTGTGGTGCACGCGTAATCTACGAGTCTCCTAAAGGGGACAGATTTGAGTATGCACTATGCTTCAAATTTCAAGCCTCTAACAATGAGGCGGAATATGAAGCCCTGCTAGCCGGCATTCGCATGTGTAAGGCAGCGGGGGCCATGAAAATTGACGCCTACTCTGATTCTCAATTGGTTGTTAGCCAGTATGAGGGAAGCTACGAGGCTACTTGTTTCGGGGTTTTCTGATGTCCTGCGGGAGAGTTACAACACCGAGACTGGAACCGGACGCCTGTACCTGCAAAACAACGAAGTCCCCTTGTGGTAGGAGCTCCGCCTCCAACGGTCAAGTTAGTACCTGATTAAGGAGTAATTAATGCGGAAATTAAAGTGGTTTGGTCTCTCTAGGTGAGAGCGTTTAATGTGTAATCTGTGTTACTTTTTGTAATCCCCCTCTTAATGAGAATTAAGAGAGGTATTTATAACCTCGGGAAGCGTGCCAATTAGGTTTAGGTTAACCTTGGGCTGACTGGGCTTCTAATCAGGATTGGGCCTTGTTGGCCGGTTTTCCCATTTGGCATGGGAGGACACGTGGCGTGTCTCAATTGGTCCGTAGTGGACGAACCTGAGACTGACACGTGGCAGGCTCCTATTGGCCTACGTGAAGGACACGTGGCAGAACCTGGTTGGTCCACTTGTCAGACGGTGATTGGTGGATAAAAATCCCCTAATCATTTGCCCCTCACAGGCGGCACGTGACTGGTCACGTGTCACCTGTGACAGGTGTCGCATGGTGACAGGCGACGGCCTGCGACAGGTGTCGCCCTGCAATTGGCCGAGAGATATTTCCCGCCCAAATTTTGAATTTGGAAGTGACCCTTCGCCTTCTCACTTTGCCTATATAAGGAAGTGCTGACTTCGGTCATTTTCACATTTGAGAACCTTTGCGAGAGAACATTCGGACCCCTGAACTTGCTCTGACATTTTGGACTTTTGTTGCCTACCGCTTGCTCTGACAAACCGTTTGCAAAGGACTTCAGAACTCATCAATCGTCACTCGTTCAGGTAACCGTCGGTTCTCTTACTCTTAACTTTTTCCTTTTATTTTTATTTTTTTTTTTTTTTTTTGAAATGGCCCCATGGAAGCACACGACACGGCCTAAGTTAGTGATCAGCCGGTCACCGGGGACGGCTGAATCTAGGACTAGGAGTGCCGCCTGCCCTTTTCTGGACCCATCTTTGCCCTTTATACAAAGTCCGACTGTATCTGTGTCTATGCAGAACGTGATGGCCAGAACAAAAAAGACTGCTAGTATCTCAAACTCGGACGGCTCCTCTCAAAGGGTGCCAATAAGTGAAACATCTGACCAGGCGCCAGATGTAGAAGTGAGACAAGACGGCTGCCAAGCCGACAGTTCTGAGGGAGGGATCAAGGTGGTCCCTTCCCATTTCACAGTAGATATGTCTAACTATTCTCCTGCTCCTTCTAAGGGAGAGGAGGCGGGCCCCTCTGGGAGAGGGGAGGAGTCGTCCTCTTCTGACTCGTCTGAGGACGAGTCTGAGTCTAGCTCTTCTGGCCAATCTTCTCCAGGCTCAGAAGAAAGAAACAGCCGCCTACAAGAGGCGAGGAGTTCTCATGCAGTTGAGAAGGGGGATAATTGGGCGGAGCCGTCCGCTTCTTATCGAGAGGAGAACACCCCTTACTACTGCACGGTACCCCGGGGCCGGATCACGGCCATGAAAGACAAAGTGGAGAGCTTTATAGCTAACCACAAAATGGGCCCCGGATATTTAATGTTCGTGCCGGATCCAGAAGATACAGTCGTCTGGCCGGCTGGTACCAGCTATGATGATGGCTGCTTCGGCTGCTACGTGGCGGCCATCAAAGCTGGACTGCGCTTCCCATTACATCCGGCTGTTCAGCGGATTTTAGATGGGTATGATCTGGGGTTATGGCAGTTAGCCCCCAATTCTTGGGTAAACGTACTCGGCTATGTGGCCGGGTGCGAAATGTACGGGGTGGAGCCAAGCTTTGAGGCTTTCGCCCATATGAACTATCTCAGCCGGACCCCTAAGTCGGGCGGTACCGGCTGGTATCAAATAACAAGCCATAGGGGTTACCTCATGACGAGAGGTAAGGCAAACAAATGGAAGGATTGGCGGAACACCTTCCTTATCATTGAGGGTTCAGACAAGGAGCTGAACAAAAGATTTAACAGGTGGAACAGGGATCCGCCTTTTCTTGCAGGCGGCCGTAGCTTGCCGCCTGTCCCCCCTAAGGCTAGAAGGGAGATCCTAGACAAAGGACTCTTCAAAGTAGAGACTAGGGTGAACTCTGCTTCAGGGGTACGAGAGCAAGTACCCCTAAACTGCATCCCGATCTTCAAGTGGCTCTATGACGAGTACTTTTTGGCCGCCTGTGGCCTCGGCAGTCGGTGCTCTAGAGGTAGCCGGCCTGACAAATACTCTTTTTTCACGCCTTGTTTACTTGGGATTTTTACTGACTTTACTGTTTGTTCTTTTGCAGCTGACGCCATGAGTAAAATAACAGCATCCAAGACTGCGGCGGCCATGTTGCGGGCCTCTCTCATGCAACAGTCCTGTACCGACTCCCCCAACAAGGGGGCACCCTTGGTGAGCTTTGAAACTTCTTCTTTTTGATGTAGTTGTCTTATACATATGCTAACTTTTTTTTTTTTTTTTTTTTTTTTAGTCGGGCACTCCAAGAGCTTCTTCCTCGCAACAGCCGGACCCCAAGGCCCGGAGGACGACTGTTGCAAGCTCTCCTGGGTCTTCCAGGAAAACAGTGGCGGCTGAGAAGCAGCCGGCCACTTCTTCTAAAGCTCCGGCGGGGCCGCCTAAAAGTATGGAAATTTCCTTGTAAAATTTTTCACATTTGTTTCCTTCATGAATAGGTCTAACTTGCTTTTTTATACTTGGTGCAGCGGCCCTCAGGAGCCTGACTTGGTTGAGGTAGCCAAGTCAATGATAAAAGCTGTGCCTCCATCTGAAAGGGAGGCGGTCAGGGGTGTCGGCACCCTTGACCTTGATGGAATTGCAGGGGTCCTTGCTGAGGTATACTTAGCGTTTTTTGAGTATTTTTATTCCAGGACGCCTGTTACCTTTTTGATTGGAAACTGACGCATGTTTTCTCTTTGCTTAGGCCCTGCTCCGAGTGAACGGCCTTCGCAAGCCGCTTGATCGGAAGAATAAAGAGGTAAAGGCTGCAAAAGCTATGGCCGCCTCTAACTGTGATAAGGCAATGTTTCAAATTGCCCAAAATGAAGTTCTGACCATTGATATTCTTTATTATCAGGCGCAGGCTGCCGCCGCTATCCGGGCCCAGTTAGAGGCGGCCCAGAAGAGGAACAGCGAGCTGGAGGCGACCGTCTCCGACCTCAAGGCCGAGCTTAAACCTCTCCGCCAAAAAATGCTCTCATACGAAGTCATGGAGAAATCCTTGGCTAGCGTAAAGGAACACCTGGTGACCCAGGAGAAGAGTCTCACTAAAGAGCTCTCGGAGAAGGCTGAGCAAGAGAAGAGAGAGCTCGTCCGAGAGATGATGGAAGACTCTTCCCAGATCCAGCGTATGACCTGGAGCCGCCTCTTCCCCAATGCCGACTTTGCCTCTTGGGAGAAAACGTACCGCTAGTGCTCTGAAACATATAATCAAGAGATCCTGGCGGCTGCTGAGGACGAGGCGTTTGAGGAGGCCTTAGAGGGGGAGCAGCCGATAGTGGCGCTTGTGCCGCTTGGGGGCAAGGCATCGAAGAAGAATACAGCGGAGGCCGAGTCTAGCAAGAAGAATGCTGATCAGGCGGACGCTGCTAATGTTTAGGATTTCCCCCCTTCATAAGCTTTTGTCTTCTTTCACGGCCTGCGTGCCGTTTTGATTGTATTTACCCGGCCAGGGGGCCGGGGTTCTGAATATTTTTTCTCTTGAATGAAATCTTATTTTGCTTGAAATTTGTCTAAGTATCGCATATTTGGTAATGAATTGTACCCTGTACCGACTGTTTTGCATGGCCGATTGTAGACAGGAATGGATGGTTAGTTACGCCGCCTATGCCCCTGGACGACTGGTTGTCTGTTTCCAAGTTAGGCGATCAGTCGGCCATTTATCCAATCGTTATTCAATTCGTTTAAAAGACTGGATCACCTTTAGGCAGGCGGTCCTATCATTTGAAAATTAACCAAGTAGGAAAGGGTTTTCTTACTTGTATTTTGTAGGCTAGACTTTAGGCAGTCTATGACTGGATTACCCTTAGGCAGGCGGTCCTGTCATTTGTAAAATTAACCAAGTAGGAAGAGGTTTTCTTACTTGTGTTTTTTGAGCTAAAGGCAGTCTAGGACGACTGTTTCCTAAATACTTAAAAAATTTTAGGGGATGACCAAGTAACTATGACTGTTGGTCAGCTGCTCTCTGCGACGAATTTCATCCGGATGGATGCCGTCGGACGCCTGCTATAATGTTGGGACAGGTCGAATTGAATTTTTATATTTTGATCAGTTGGCTTGACGCCTGGTCTGATCATGTTTTTTGATAGTTCTTGGTGAACTATATATTATGTGAGGGTAACCGGTCGAGCGGCGTGCCCCTCTTAGATTAAACATAGAGAGTAGCCGACTGTTTGTCAATTGGCATGCCCCTCTTAAATAAATAAATATAAACATGGAGAGTAGCCGACTGTTGGTCAGTTGGCATGCCCCTCTTAATACAGAATTGAATAGTAAAGATGCAAGCTTTATTCAAGTAATCCTTGACTTTACATTTTTCAAAAGAAATATTTCTTAAGGTTATCTATGTTCCAGGTTCGAGGTAACGGCTGGCCGTCTGGTGTTTCCAGACGGTAGGTACCGTCTCTAACCTCTTCATATATTCGGTAGGGACCTTCCCAGTTGGGAGTTAGCTTGCCAGACTCGTTAGCCCTACCAACAGCTTCCATTTTTCTAAGTACAAAGTCCCCCACTTTGAGTGGACGCCTGTGCACTTTTCTGTTGTATGATCGAGTCATTCTCAGGCGGTAGATCTCATGGCGCAAGACAGCATTGCCCCTCTTTTCAGGAAGTGAGTCTAATGCCAGGCGCATGGCTTCCCAGTTTGCCTCTTCGTCATATAGCATTACTCGAAGAGTCGGCTCGTAGTGTTCTATTGGAAGAACAGCTTCCGCACCATAAGTTAGGAGGAATGGAGTTTCTCCAGTCGCCCCTTTTTCAGTCGTCCTAATGGCCCAGAGAACATGTGGTAGTTCATCCGCCCATAGGCCGCCTGCTCGTTCAATCTTTTTCTTCAGACCGTCTGAGATGATTTTATTAAAGGCTTCTACCTGGCCGTTTGCTTGTGGACGGCCGACAGATGCAAAGCAGTGTGCAATTCCTTGGTCACCCAACCAGCTTTTGAGAACAGGCGTCTCAAATTGGGGACCATTATCAAAAACCATAGACATGGGAACTCCGAACCGAGTGATGACATTTCTCCAAATGAATGAAATTACATCCTTCGTCTTGATTCCCTTAACAGCCTCCGCCTCTACCCATTTAGTGAAGTAGTCGACGGCAACAAGTATATACCTCCTTCCGCCTGTAGCAGGCGTATATGGACCCAGAATATCCATGCCCCACTTAGCAAACGGTAGGGGACTATGAATGGTCGTGAGGTCAGTAGCCGGACGGTGAATTAGTTTGCCAAACCTTTGACACTTATCACATTTTTTCACCATCTCCATCGCATCTGCTTCTAGGGTAGGCCAAAAGTAGCCCTGCCGCCTTGCCCGTTGAGCAAGCGTCCTTCCGCCTATATGTGAAGCACAGTGACCAGAGTGAAGATCGTCTAGTATCTCTCGGCCTTTTTCTGGAGTAACACACTTTAAGAAGGGTTGAAGGTACCCCCTTTTGTGAAGTTCTCCCTTAATTATTTCAAAATTGGTGGCTCGTCTTTTCAGCACTGCCGCCTGACTTCTTTCTTCGCCATGGTTCCGTTTCTTCTGCCTTACTGGCTTCTTTTTTGGATCCACAGCTAGTTTATGTACCGCCAGCTCAGAACTAATGCCTGGCATTTCATGGACTTCGAATGCAAAGATGTCCTTGTATTCTTTCAACAAATTGTGGAAGTCGTCACCTAGGACCCCTAGAGCAGTCGTCCCAACTTTGACTGTTCTGTCAGGACGCGTGACATCTAAGATTAGGTCCGTATGCTCACCAGCCGGCTGAGGGCGGAATTCATCCGACCGCTCCTCTGCCAATGATTGCTATTTTTTATCTTTTCTTTCGGCCCCCATCTGAGACGCCTTTCTTTTCTTGCCGCCTGCTTCTGGAACAGGCGCACTTTCCTTGACATTGTCAAGGTCTATCTTTCCTCCACTGGACCCAGCGGCCATAACAGTGGGCTTGACGTCCGAGAGATAGCACTCTCGGGCCATCTTCTGATCTCCCCTTAGGGAGCCGACTGTTCCATTATCCCTCTCAAACTTGAGAAACATAAGAGATGGGATTATTACAGCCTTGGAATTATTTAAGGTTGGTCGTCCCAGAATCATGTTGTAGGCCGAGAGTTCTTCTACCACCAGGAACCGGACTACCATGTGTCGTCCTTCCCCTTTTTCACCCAGGCGGATGGGTAGATCTACTCGTCCTACAGGGTGGACGACTCCCCCTCCAAACCCTACTAGAGGGTGGGAGGCCGGATGTATACAATCAGTCTTGTACTTCAGTTTGGAGAGACATTTGCTACTGATAAGATCTGAGGAGCTTCCAGTATCTATGAGGATTCGGCCAACTCTCTGATTGGCCACCTTACATTCAATGACGATAGGGTCGTCATGCGGCCCCCTGACCCCTCCTAGATCTTCTTCAGTAATGACAATCTCAGGAAATGAATTTATGGAGGGCCGTTCTGGGTGAACGGAATTTACATCTAGCCGCCTGATATTGTCTTTGGTGCCCCTAATAGTGGGACCTCCTCCTGCGAAGCCGCCTGCAATAGTGTAGACGACTGCATCATCTGTATCAGAGCTGTCGGCCTGTTGATTCTTTTTGGCCGACTGTTTTTTCGAGGAGGTGTTCCCTGTGGATTTCTTGACAAAAGAGTCAAGATCACCTTGCTCAGCCAGGCGGTCCAGATACCGCATGAGACTGATGCATTCGTTGGTGTGATGACCAACATCTTCATGATAATCACAGAATTTATCCTGGTTCCGATTGCTTGCAGAACCCTTCATGGGGACCGGCTTCTCAATAGAGATCCGTCCCTTGATTTCTTTCAGGATAGCTTTGCTATCTTTGTTAAACGCATACTTTGGGGAGTATGGCTTGAATTCTTTTTTCTTCTTCTGGGCCGGCTGTTTAGAGGAATCAGCCGCCCAGACCTCTTTTCTCTTTTTTAGATCTTTGTTGGACGACTGTATCTGTCGTCCTTCTCTTTTGTCGAACTTTTTCCCGTCCGACTGTTTTGCTGTACTACAAAGATCAGTCGCCTGTATGTAGGCTTCTGCTTCAATCAAGGCCTCCTGAAGAGTCGCCACCCTCTTTCGAACCAGATCGAATTTGAAGGTCGACCCGTCTTTGAGACCCCTGAAAAAGTCAGTATAGGCCACCTCATCCGGTAACCCTTGAATTTGTATTCTCATCAGGTTAAACCGCCTGATGTAAGAACGAAGCCCCTCCTTCTCACCCTGCTGAATTGTTCCCAAATCAAGGGTCGTCTTCTTCGCAGGAATGTTCATGGCGAAGTTGGAGGTGAACAAGTAAGCAAGCGTCCTGAAGTTGTTTACACAACCAGTCGGCAGGTTGCCGAACCATTGCTGTGCAATTCCTTTGAGAGTCGCTGGAAAACACTTGCACCAAGTGGGATCATCCAACCCTTGAAGGTACATTAGGTTGGAGAATGCCATTAGATGGTCTTCTGGGTTAGTAGTGCCATCATAGGCGCCTACTAACACATTTTTCACTTTGGCCGGCTGAGCGGCTTCAGTGATTTCCTTGGAGAAGGCCGACGGCTGTTCACCAAGTCTAAGCAACCGTAGCTGCCAGTCCAAGGGTTGGACATTTTTAACTGCCTGTCCACCAAACGGAGGTGGCGGCATGAAAAACTGTTGTTGTGGTACAAACGGTAAGTTTGGTACCGCCTGGTCGCTATGAAAGCCGGACTGACGGGAGGTGCCGCCTGACTGACTCTCATGATACGACTGAGTATGCCTCATCGAGGTATTTCGCAGACTTTCTTGGAATTCAGAAGTAGAGGCCGACTCAGACAGTCGGTCATTCTTCTTCTGTTCTAACAGCAGACGAGCGTCTGTGTATGTTTTCTTCGAGCCGTCCGCCTGAATGTGACGGACAGGTTTCCTTTTTCCTGGAGTAGGAAAATGGTATTTTGTGAGATCAAGGACAGGCGGCTCCCACTTCCTGGATCTAGGATGAGGAGTTCCCTCTCGTCCTTGAACCGACTTCCTCTTGCCTGAAGTGGAAGGTTTCGTAGCCGACTGTCCCTTGGGCGGTGCAGGCTTCTTATTTAGCAACTCTTGAATCTCTCCCTTGAAGTCCCTCATGAAGGTCATGAGTTCGTTCCTGGTGATGGGAGCAGACCCATCAGTCGCCTGCTGCCGAACAGGAGGTTCGCCTGCTGGCTCGCCTTCAGTTTGAAAATGCTCTCGTTCTGTCCTTTCGGTCTGACGGGTACGTCGGGCCCTTAGGGTCCCGTCTGGAGCTGTGTGAGCTTCAACTTCAAGTTCATTGTCAGTGTCATGGTCCGACTGGACTTGAGGGTCGTCTAGGGGACGCCTCTCTTCAAAAGTCGGTACAAACGTGGATGCCATCTCAGAAGTACTCTCCCCACAGACGGTGCCAAAATGTTTCGGGGTTTTCTGATGTCCTGCGGGAGAGTTACAACACCGAGACTGGAACCGGATGCCTGTACCTGCAAAACAACGAAGACCCCTTGTGGTAGGAGCTCCGCCTCCAACGGTCAAGTTAGTACCTGATTAAGGAGTAATTAATGCGGAAATTAAAGTGGTTTGGTCTCTCTAGGTGAGAGCGTTTAATGTGTAATCTGTGTTACTTTTTGTAATCCCCCTCTTAATGAGAATTAAGAGAGGTATTTATAACCTCGGGAAGCGTGCCAATTAGGTTTAGGTTAACCTTGGGCTGACTGGGCTTCTAATCAGGATTGGGCCTTGTTGGCCGGTTTTCCCATTTGGCATGGGAGGACACGTGGCGTGTCTCAATTGGTCCGTAGTGGACGAACCTGAGACTGACACGTGGCAGGCTCCTATTGGCCTACGTGAAGGACACGTGGCAGAACCTGGTTGGTCCACTTGTCAGACGGTGATTGGTGGATAAAAATCCCCTAATCACTACTCATCCGGCTATGATTAAATATCTTCAGGTAGTGAAAGAAGAGACCAAGGCACTTGAGGAATTCTGGCTGAGTCAAGTGCCTAGGTCGGAAAACAATCAGGCGGATGCATTGTCAAAACTGGCGTCTTCCGCCTGCCATGATACGCCTCGGTCAGTCTTCTGCGAAGTTCTTGAAAAGAGAAGCATCTATGAGGATCCATTGGAATTCTGGACCGAAGCTCTACCTGGATGGATGGTATCCGGGCCTATCTTTCAAATGGCACACTTCCTGATTCGCCACAGGAGGCAGCCGTCCTGAAAAAACGAGCTCCAAGATTCGAGTTGAAAAATGGAGAACTCTTCAAGGCGGGTTTCCTTAAACCTCTATTGAAGTGTGTCACCCCTGAAAAGGGGAAGGAAGTTCTCGAAGACCTGCATTCGGGATTCTGCGCCTCCCACATAGGCGGCAAGTCCCTAGCCGTCAGAGCCAGATGGCATTATTTTTGGCCCACTCTTGAGGCAGACGCCAAGGAGTTGGTAAAGAAATGTGACAAGTGCCAAAAATTTGGCAAACTCATTCACCGTCCAGCTATTGATCTGACGGCCATCCACAGTCCAATCCCGTTTGCAAAATGGGGCATGCACATTCTAGGTCCTTACACGCCTGCTCCAGGGGGAAAGCGCTACATCTTGGTGGCTGTGGATTATTTCACCAAGTGGGTAGAAGCTGAGGCGGTTAAAAACATCAAATACTCATACGTGATTTCCTTCATCTGGAAAAACTTTATCACCTGGTATGGGGTACCTATGTCTATGGTGTTTGATAATGGTCCTCAACTTGAGACGCCTCAGCTAAAAACTTGGTTGAGAGATCAGGGGATCTCAAGCTATTTTGCATCTGCTGGCCGGCCCCAAGCAAACGGCCAAATCGAAGCCTTCAATAAACTCATCTCAGACGGCATTAAGAAGAAAATAGAAAGAGCCGGTGGCTTATGGGCAGAAGAGTTAATCCATGTCCTATGGGCCATCCGGACAACAGCAAAGGGGGCAACCGGTGAAACCCCATTTCTCATGGTTTACGGTGCTGAAGCCGTCTTGCCCATTGAACTTTACGAACCAACTCTCAGAGTCATGCTATATGATGAAGAGACAAATTGGGAAGCAATGCGCCTGGCATTGGACTCACTCCCGGAGCGCAGGGGCAATGCCGCCTTACGTCATGAGATTTATCGTTTGAGAATGACGAGAGCCTACAAAAAAAAAAGTACACAAGCGTCCTTTGAAAGTTGATGACTTAGTGTTACGAAAAATGGAGGCAACTGGTAGGGCCAATGAGCTGGGGAAGCTAACCCCAAATTGGGAAGGCCCCTACCGGATCTATGAAGAAGTAAGGGATGTCACCTACCGCCTGGAAACTCCAGACGGCAGGCGACTACCTAGAACTTGGAATGTAGACAATCTAAAAAAGTACTACGTCTGAGAATGTAAATTTTTTGTAAACAGTGAGTCAATTAATGAAGATTCAGACTTTGTTTGCAAAATTGATTTATTGTTTGATTATCCATCCGGGTAATATCCAGACGGATTCTTCATTTACCTAACTAAGTTCGATACTTAGTAAAGGTTACATTTGTTTGACCGCCTGGGTAATACTCGGATCTCTTGTTTATTTAAGTTTGATACTTTGTTTATTTAACTAAGTTTGATTATCCGCCTGGGTAATACTCTGACGAATTTTTCATTTACATTACTAAGTTTAATACTTGGTAAGATTAAATAATTGCCTGTCCGTCTGGGTAATACCCAAACAGACTCGTTTGTTTAAACAACTAAGTTCGATACTTAGTGTAAATTCAATACTCCGACTAAAAACTAAGCACAAAAACGTTTAGTGGCTATACAACCGGTCTCAAACAAGACCAGAGGCCAAATGGCCGGATGGTTGCTCATTTTATAAAATCGCCTGTCCCATGGACAAAGGCGTCCGGCGACACCCCTCCGGGTGCAATCGTCGCAGAGAATAGACTATTTGTCGGTTCTACGTATCCATGCAGATGACAAAAATTGAACGACCAAATTGGTTAACTCATAGCCGTCTGACCGAAATGACCTATGAAGAACAATAGTTTCCAGATATCAGATGCCCAGAGGCATCAGTCGGACACCGGCTGAAATTCTCACTTAGGTTATTTATGCCAAAATTGCACTTCCCACCCCAATTGGGGCAAAAGAGTTGTTCAATGGCTATGAAATCTCTACCAAGAAGGACAAACGCCGTCTGGGTAGTGACTGGAACGCCTGTTGGTGTACGGCTGTGCACTTGGTTTGGGGCAATCACTACTGTGATTGATTGACTTGCAAACATCATGCTCTTTGCAGCATCAGACGTTTTCAAGTCAATCAACCAACTCCACTTGAAACCAATCACACAGCCGTCCAGGGGCAAGGACAGCCGGACTATTGATTCGTTAGGCAAAAATGAAAAATCGCCGCATGCTTTTGATAAGTTAGGCAAAGATGAAAAATTAAAATTTGCAAAAAATAAAATTTAGATGCAAAATGATTAGATCCGACTCAGTCGGTGCATTTCATAAAGACTACCCAACCAAACGGTTGTAGTGGATTAAAATGTTAACCGAACCCCGTGCGGGAGAAAGAGATTGTTAATTAACCCGGCTCCTTAGCCGGTAAATACAAATATACTCGGCACGCAGGCCGGAAAAACAAGTTTTGGCATACTGCCGCAGAACTAAAGAAAAAATAAAAAAGAGGGATTGACCTGTGAGCCAGTGCCCAGACGCCATAATCTGCGTCCGGGTACAAGGCAGCCCAGGCGATCTTCATCCGGGCGTCATTATCAGCGCCACTCTCAGCAACAAGGTGGTTTTGCTCCGCCTCTAGGGTTGCTGCAAAGTTCTTCTGAGCCTGAGCAGCCTCCTTCTCCAGTTTTTGAACCTTGGTCTTCAGGTTGGTGTTCTCTTCAGAAACACCCTAAAGATTGCCAAGGTCCGTCTGGGCCTTATTGAGCGCCTCATCAGCCTTTTTGGCACTCTCATAAGCCTTCTTCTAGGCCTCCTCTGCCTTCTTCCGGGCCGTCTCAGCATCAGCCGCCCGCTGCTTGGCCGCCTCCAGATCTGACTCCAGCTGCTGGATTTTAGACGCATGTGTCATAATGATTGCTTTAGTTTCAAGTTCATTTATGATAGTTGAGTGTAAAGCAATATTGTCAGCGTCTATGGCGGACTTCTTGGCCCTTTTTACCTTTTCCCGTTTGCGGGAATAAGGACGTTTGAGCCCGTCCACCTGTGGCATAGCGTGAAAAAAAGCAAGCGGTGTGAGTATTGCAGGCGGGATAAAACACTTGGAAAAAATAAAATTGAATTGACAAGTTTCTTACCTCAGCCAGAAGGGATAGAATGCGTTCAAGGTTAAACGTCTCTATCCCAGGGATACTGTCTTTATCCCTCTTCCGGACGGCTTCCAGCATGGCCTTGGCATGCTTCTGGACGTCTAGTCAGCGGGGAGATTGATCTGCACCACAATCAATACGTGATGAGTGCGAACCTAAGGCAGTACCTATTTGCTGCCGGCCGTCTGAAGATGACGTCTGTTGAGAGTGGGATTTCACCCGCAAAGGCCACCCCAGCTCAAGCGGGGATTCAAAAGGGTTCTTACCTTCAGAGCCAACCAAGCGGGAACCGCTTGCAGGCGTGGAGAACCCCGCGGTCGCTGTTACGGGGTTAACGAGGCTGAAGCCTAGGCTGCCGCCTACCTTCTCGATACGCCCCGCTATCCGCATCTGCTGATGCCCGGCTGAGGCGCCAGGAGTTGACGCGGAGGTGGATTTTTTTATTTTGTTGAGAACGGAGGGGGTCTCCTCCCTAGCCCGTTTGAGTTGTTTCTCAAACGTCTTTCCAACCTCTCCCCCCGCGAAAATAACCAAGTCAAAGTTAGCATCCGGGAGAAAATGGTTAAGATTGATTTAAGAAAGGGTCAGGCGTTTATTACCTTGGCCTTGACCTCAGCCGCAGCTTTTTCCGCAAGCTGCTTGCGGATGAGTGCAGAGGACCGCTTGGGAGTTTTCTCCGTCTGCAACATGTTTAATGCTTCCTCTGCAACAGAAAGAAATTGGTCAATATCATAAATCAAATTCGATAGAAAAATACTGCAGACGGATATAAACTCAGGTGCATACGTCTGGTAAACATGTGCCCTAGCCTGCAGGCGGCTAGGAAACACTCGTCCCTGAACAAGGCGCTCTAGGGGGTCCAGTTCTTGGGAACTTTTATTGTTTCCCCGGTTGACAATGTCGCGTCTGTGAGGCCGAAAAAGTCTGCCTCAATGATCTTGTCAAAATCTTCCTCTGGAATCCGGGGAAGAGCGAACTTCCGGCCCATCAAGTCGGGCTTCTTATTGTACATACGAAACTCATAATTCTCCCGTCTGGTTAGAGCTGACATCAGGTAGAACCTGTGTTTCTAGCCGTCGAATTTTGTGACCTTGTCCAAGGTCATCATGTATTGGGGATGCGTGGTTAGAGTATACCACGCCCTCCAACCGCCTGGGCTTCTGCTAAGATAATGCATGCTAGCAAAAGCCTCCCAGCCGGGGTTAAGCCCCTGAAACTCGCAGGCGGCAACATGCCCCAGAATGTTTGTCCAAGAGTTGGGGGTTAGTTGCCAGACTCCGAGGCCGTAGCCTCTTAAAATTGCCTTCACCGCCTGGTGAAGGGGGAAGCGAAGGCCAGCCTTGAACGCCGCCTCATAACAGCCGAAATAGCTGTTGGCGTTCTCTTGATCGTCCCCCCAGGCGATGGTGCCATTCTTAGGCGGCACCCGGATCCTATACCCGCTTCCTAGCGGGTGCATTTGAGTAAAATTCTTTAAGTTTTCTTCCATTTGGATCCGGTCTTTGGAGGAGACGTGGATATTGAAGGGATCGTCTTTCCCGTTCCATTCTTTAAGTCATCACTGCTCTCAAAGGTAGAGGCGGAGCTGTCGCTCTCCGTCTCTCCCTCACTTTGGGACAAGGGGCAGAGGCGGCCTCGTCGCCGCCTTGGTCGCACTCTTCCAAAAAAGAGTCAGCGAGGGTTAAAGGGGCGCGCGGAGGGGATCTCTCCAGAGCCGTCTGGTCACCCTGACCGGACGTTTCTCCCTCAAGCGTTTGGCCGCCCGAGCCTTCGCTCTTGTAATTTGGATCAGTCGCCGTCTGCGTTGTCCGAGCCATTGTGTCCTGCACAGACACATAACTGGTCGGAATCCAAGGCAAAGGGTGGTCCCAACACCCCGAGACAGCACTCCCAGTCCAAGACTCAGCCGTCCCTGGTGACCGGCTGGACTCTAACCTAGGCTGTGCCGTGTGTGTTGGTGATGCATCCATTTATTGCATGAAATATGTACAAGCGGTGAAAATAGAAAAATAGCTGAGAGAGGCAGAGACGGTACCTTTTTAAAAGATATCTAAAACTAGACGGGTCCAGCTGGGTCTCTGGAAGACGAGCTTTCTTGTTTGCGCCTGACTTTAACGGATGACTTCTGCTCTCTCAAAGTTCTCTCTAGAAATTTTTTTTGTAAACGTACCAATATTATTAGGGTAAACGGCTATATATAGAGGGTAAATATGGGGGCATTTCCGTAATTTACCCGGAAGGTGAACGGTTACTCTTTAATGGTAAAATTACCGTCAATCGGAGTGTGACACATGTCACAGATGCCACGTGGCGTGCCACGTCACATCTGTGAGGGGCAAATGTTTTAGGTAATTTTAACCCTCCACGTGGTCCAATCAGAGGATGACACGTGTCAGCCTCAGGGGGGCCCAAAGTGGACCAATCCCTGCTTGACACGTGTCACTCCAGAAATTAGGGGAAAAAGGCGGCCTTTAGGCCCAAATCTCGAGAAAGCCGCAAAGCGGCGCAACCCACCAATGATTAGGGTTCAGTGACCTAATCAGGGGCACAAATCCCAAAGACCCTATAAATAGGGAGATGTCCCTCTTTTTGAGGGCACGTTTTACCATTTATTACATAATTACTCTTTGATAGAGACATCTGAGCTTGGAATCCGAGCAGATACCCACCTAAATTTCCGCACCTTTTTCTCCCTTCAAGTTTCTAACTTGTGCGTCGGAGGCGGAGCACCACCCAACCGGTGTCTCCGTTTGTTTTGCAGGTACATCTCACTCTAGATCAGTCTTCGTGTTGTAACTCTCCCGAGGGACAAAAACACCCAAAACAAGTATCATAATCAGGGCCTGATTCTTTCTCATAAGAATTCGGAGATTCAGCAGGCTCTTACTGAAAGGGTTGTCATGGTCAGTGAGGTAACTCCTTTGAGGGAAAGGGTGGACGCCCTGCAACTCCAATTAAGAGAATTTCAGCTCACCCAGACCAAGCCGGCGAGCTGCGAGGAGCAGCTGAAAACCTCTCAGGCCAGGGTTCAGACGTTGGAAGCAGAGATTGTCGATCTGCGAGCTGGGCATATAAATGAGCTGGAAACTACTAGGAAGGAGGCACTTAAGGCCTTCGCGCTCTCCCCTGCTTTTGTTAAGTTATTAGCTGATCGCCATGATGGTGGATGGGAGGCTGTAGCCCGCTGTCTGAGCAGCCTATATGGTGAAGGTGCAGAGCAGCAGGCTCGTTTCAACGCCTTCTGGGCTAAGGTTGAGGTTGCTGGCAAGGCTTGTTTATTCAAGTTGCCTGCTGACCACCCTCGTGCTGTCAACTGTAAGGTTCCTAACCATGTCGTGCTAAACTTAGAGGTTCCCCTCTATGCTAACATTGCTGCAGCTATTGGGGTGAAGTCCTTAGCTGGTAGACAATAAAGGTTATGGCGGCTGTCACCTTCCTATTCTAGTGGTTCCTCTGTGTTTCCCTCACCCAGATTTGAAGTAACTAGGTAGCTTTTGTTGCTGTCTTTGGGGTGTATAGCCGCCAAAGAATATATTTTTTTGTGTCTTTTCAAAATACTTTATCTTTTGTATCTTGGATTGTCCAGCGTGACTTGAATTTATGTCTCCCTAACTTAATTTGCTGAGTGTTTCCTCGTCTTGGTGGACGAGGGCTCAGTTTTGCATATACTATAACTGACTTGCTAGATGTTTACCTTGTCTTGGTGGGCAGGGGTTCAGCTTTGTGGTGTATGTATTTAACGGTTTTTCTGCTATTTCGTCCTCTGATTATTTGGTGGTTTGTGTGCGCGTTTGAACCTGCTACTGAGCCAAGGTGTAGTAGTGCCTAGATCTTAGCACAACAACCTCTTTGTTGCGCTCAGTGAAGCCTTATAGGTTGGGCCTCCCTGTTTCCTTAATTTGGCTGCTGAGGGCTTTCTTACTTTCTTGCTCTCTTCTATATTTAGCTGGAGTTTCGATGAGCTTTGCTCTCTTTGCCCTGTTTGTACTGCGTGTTTATGCTCCATGTATTCTGCTGGATTCTTGTAGAAACTTGCTTGCATATTGGCTAGTTTATCCTATTGTTGACTGTTTGGGACCATTCGTTCAGTCTGCTTTGTTGAGACTTAGTTACGTCAACCAGCTTTTGGCTGTTTGTTTGTGTCATTCAGCTTGTTTATGCTGTGACTTGTTTTTCTATGTCATTCAGCTTATTTATGCTGTGACTTGTTGTTTTGTGTCATTCAGCTTGTTTATGATGTGACTTGTTGTTCTATGTCATTCAACTTATTTATGCTGTGACTTGTTGTTTTGTGTCATTTAGCTTATTTATGCTGTGACTTGTTGTTTTGTGTCATTTAACTTATTTATGATGTGACTTGTTGTTTTGTGCCTCTTACTTCTCTTTCTAAGGGCTTATCATATGTCTATCTCCTCCTCCTCTCCTCCTCAAAGAGGTGATCTGGGTGGGACTAAGAGAACCTTAGTGTTGCCCGCGCAACTCAACCTTCTTCGCTTTCACTGCCCTCTCCTGCTCAAGTTGAACGTGCTAGGCGTCCCCGAGGTGGTGCCCTATTTTACTTTGAGTAGGTAAGGTGAGTTTTTAGGGAAGGATGTTCATTTGTCGTTTAGCGCCATCTCGCTGCTTCCTACTAAGGTGTTTTCTACATTCAGCACTAACATGTTTTCTTTTTTTCCTTTTTTTTAGCATGTTAGTATATGATGCTAAAGTATGATATATTTAAACAAATTTACGCAATAAACTCCTCACGTAGAGGCTCGTATTTCATTGAATTAAAATGGCTTAAATGCCTTAATTTAAAATGGCTTAAATGCCTTAATAAACTCCTCACTATTAGAGTTCTTTGCAAAATTGAAACAATTATCCCCAACTTTAATTAAGTTCTTACTTTTTCAAACAAAATATTACTTTAACACATCAGCATTGAAACTATTCCTTAAGATATGACCTTCTTAATCTGCAAGGAGGAATGCACCAGGTCCTACCTGCTCATGGATGATGAAGGGGCCTTCCCAATTGGCTGACAGCTTTCCATGTCGGTTTACTCTTCCCACTGCTGCTGTCCTTCTGAGGACCAAGTCTCCAGGTAGGAGCTCCCAGTGCTTGACTCTTTTGTTGAAAGCTTTGGAAATCCTGCTCTTCTTGGCTGGCGCTTGAAGACTGCTTGTAGCCTTGCTTCCGGTAGGAAGTCTAACTCTTCCAGCATGCGGTTTTCATTTTCGTTGTGGCTCATAGTGTTGTATCCTTATGCTGGGAATTTGTACTTCCACTAGGACAACTACATCAAGCTCGTAGGCTAGAGGGAAAGGGTTGTTACCAGTGGATTCATTTTCAGTGGTTCTGTTTTCCCATAACACCTCTGGGACTAGCTTCCTCTGCAGGGATGTTAAGATCAGCTTGTTTGCTGCTTCAGCTTGGCCGTTACTCTGCGGGTGAAAGATTGAGGCACTTTCATACTTGATGCCCATGTCCTCCAAGTAATCCATGATTATGTCACAGTCAAATCGGCATCCGTGGTGAAAGACAATGCAATGCAGCACCCCTAACCTTGTGATGATGTTCTTCCATATGAACGTCCTCACTTGGGTTGCCTTTATGTACTTAGTGGGCTCAACCTCTATCCACTTGGTAAAATAGTCCACTGCCACTACGAGGTACTTCCTACCAGCTAACCTAGTAGCGAAGGGTCCCAAAATGTCGGGCTGAGGATTTGGGTCAGATCATTTGTCGGCTGGTTTATGACTGGGAAGTAATTTTGACACTTGTCGCACCTTTTCACATATGCCAGTGCGTCTTGAGCTAGAGTTGGCCAGTATGCACCCCTTCTGAGAACTTCTATTCCCAATGCTTTTCCACCAATGTGGTTGGCACATATTCCTGAGTGTATGATGTGTAAACAAGATGAGAAACCTTGTTACGACAATGATAAGTTTAACAGAAGGTCAAATGACTTTAAGTTTCAATTGTCAAGAGATCAGTTTAGTTAGGGGAACACTCACCCTAAGCTAAGGATATAGCAAAGAGGAACTCTCACTCGTTTGCTTGGGATAGTTTAGATAAGGGAACTGTCACCAAATCGTAAACTACAAGTTTTAATCTTGGGAACTCTCACCAAAACTAACACTCTTCAAATTCGGATACTCAAATTTGGAAAACAAAGTGAACTAAACACAAGTCACTTCAATTATCAAAACACACGTTTTGGGCAAATAATCTTGGATTGTTTTTCATTCATTCAAAGTATGCTATTTATAGCATCAATACAACCTTTTCACTTGCCTACTTTAATTAGTAAACAAAAAGAAATTAACTAAGGAAATAAGTGGTTAATACACGTCCCACTTTACTCCATTGCAAACATAATTAAACTAATTAAAAGAACTAAAGACTAGGCTTAAAACAAGGGAAAATGATCAGTCAAAATAGTATCCAAAGAGCATCTTCAACGGCCAGCCACTCTTCAAGCTTGTAACTCCCATTTCAACACCTTGATTCACGCCTTTTATTCAAGTTTTGTAACTCCCATTTTAAGGCCTTGATTCACGCCTCTTTATTCTAGATAACCCCCAAATAATGAGGTGCAACGTTCAGCCAACAAACCCCTTAATTTACGCCCATCAAGTGCCATGAAATACGCCACTTTAGTCAGCCCAAGTAACTTACAAACGGCTAGCATGAAATACGCCAAACCGCCTCCAATTCAGCTTGTAACCGACGCCCATTAAAACGTGCATTTGGAGCTTGGAAAACGTCACTTGCTAGATACTTTCTACAAGGTTAATTACACTTAGTGAAGTGCAACCCCTTGTAAAAACTTCCGGACTAAAACCGTGCAAAGGATTAAGGAATGACTTGGACAGAAATAACTCCTTTGCATTGCCTTGAACTTGGACCTCAAGGCCTTGACCACTTGGACGACCACTTGGACCATCTTGAACTTTAGAGCTTTGACCATATTGGTCAGTGTACTTCTTCCATGATTGATGTGGATTAAAGCCCTTTAACCTAATAAAAGATCTAAAATCACACAATTAAACTAAAGCTTCGTTCTTGATAAGAAATTCGAACCAAAACGAGTCAAAGTAACCGTATATGACTTTGAAAACGACCACTCCTGGAACGGATTCAATGCCTAATCAAATTATCTAGACTACTCCTAGAACTAGATACTTTGATGAACAAATCTTAGACTAATCCTAGAACTATGAATTGCACGTTCTAATTATCAAAACAACTCCTTGAATTGAAAACTAGCAAACAATGTGTTTAAACAAAGCAAAACAATTGTATTGAATTAATCTGATTTTCTATGACTCTAAAGGCCACGAAAATCCCTTATTTATAGACTAAAAATAAGCTGATTCCATCCCTACAAGGATTAGGACAAACCCCTAACCTTGCCCCCCAAGTATCCTAACAAAAATAGGAAACTACTTCTAATTAGAATAGGAAAACTAATCCTAAACAAACTCTAATTAACTAGAAACTTTCCTAATATACTTAGGATGTTTATAGCAACTAAATAACAGAAAATAAACTTATTCCTTAGTTCTTAAACCAAGAAAAACCCTTTCAAGTGAAAGGTAAAAACTTGCAAGCAAAACTCTAAGAAAAACTAAGTATAAAATTTCTTCCATTTCATGTCGCCGCCATTCCAGCACCACACGTGCCGCCCCTTGCCTCACACGCCGGATCAGGTTGTAGCTGGGTTCAAGGTGGTTCCAGGAAGGTGGCGCGTGGACCCCATCTTGGCGCGTGGCCTTCGCCAACCTCGTTGGAATCGAACGGCTACACAACTCCTTCCTTGTCGATCAAGCTTTCTTCTTTCTCTATTGATCTAGTGGACCTTTCCTTGTTTATTTCATTGTTTGGGCAGCCTATAACGAAGCTATTTGGACCTTCTAAAAGTGTCTTGGGCCCTTCAAAAGAATTAGCCTCTTGATTCACATCATTCTCTGATGCGAATCAAGAAGCTAATTCTTTTGAAAGATCTAATGTACTTTTAGATGGTCTAAACAACTCCATTATAGGCTACCCAAACAAGGAAATAATCAAGGAAAGGTCCAATAGTTTAAATTGGAAAGAAAGAAGCATGATTTCCAAGAACGAAGAAGTTGCGCAGTTCACTTCCGGCGACGATACAGGCGGCCACGCGCCGAGATGGTTCCCACGCGCCTGCCTTCCGGCACCGGACTGAGCCAAGCTACAAGGTGGTGTGGCGCGTGTCACAAGTGGTGGCGCGTGAAGTGGTGTTCAGGCGGCGATATGAAAAGAATGATTTCTTTTCCTTAGTTTTATTTTGTGAGTCTTTACTTAGGTTTTTGCTTACAAGTTTTTACCTTTCACTTGAAAGGGTTTTTCTTGTTTTAAGCACTTAGGATTTCTATTTTAATTAGGAATTGTTTTGGTCTAGTGAGTTCCTATTTGAATTAGGACTTGTCTTTAGCAAAAGAGAGTTCCTATTTGAATTAGGACTTGTTTTTAGCAAAGTAAATTCCTAAGTGGATTAGGACTTGACTTTGGTTTTTAGGCGTGTCTAGGAGTTTTAGGAGGATTGAATAACCTAACCTAAGTTGAATTAAACTTACTTAGTTTAGTCATATCCGAATTAGGAACTTGGGGATCAAGTTTCGGTTTTCTTAGAATTTCTAGGTCAAATGGGATTCTAATTCAATTAGGATTAGTCTTCTAATTTGATTAGGTTTAGGATTAGTTTTGAGTCTATAAATATAGGGTTGTAATCTTCGAATAATATACAAGTTTAATCATACATTCTTAATAATAATTCTTATTGCTTTTGTTTAAGTTGGATTACTTAAATTCTTGATTGGTGGATTCCAATTTGCTGTTTTGTTTGTTTTAGTTAAAACAATCACCTAGGTTGATTAATTAGGTGGATTCTTGATTAATTAATCTAAGTTTCTTGCTTAATTCTTGGTGAATTTTCTGTATAGAATTAGGTTAGATTCATATCTTTGTGAGGCTTAGTTTTCGGACTAAAAAATCACATCATCTTGGTATCAGAGCACAGGTTCGGTAGAATTTAAACTGGTAACGTTTGGCTTGGAATTTTTGAGTGATTCTTTTTGCATTAGACTGGGAAAACGTCCATCTATCGTCACCTAAAATTTCGTAACATTTGGTTGAGTAACGAACTCTGTACAGCCTTAAACTTTTGGTGTTGTTTCACTGGAATACGGGTTGGGAGTCCGGTTGTTGTTTGCTTCAAGATTCCATCAAGATTTTATCTTTTAATCAAGATTTTTGCATAGACTAACTTGGTTTGTGTAGGAATCATGAGTGACGAAGAGGTTCCACAAGTTCCAAGGGGTTTAACCTTAGAACAAGCGCAAAATCTTAGAAGAGATAGGCAAATCACCGAATTGGCAGCAAGGTTGGAGGAGGTATTGAAGAGACTTGATACTCATGATGGATCTTCTTCAAAGAGGGGTGATTCTAACCCTAATTCTAGTTCAAGTGAGGAAGAACAACCAAGGAGAAACCCTAGGAGGTCACGAAAGAATTATTCATCAAGTGATGATTCACCTAGACCTAGGAGAAGGGATAGACCTAAAGATGATGATAGAAACCTTAGGTTAGACCTTCCCGAATTCAATGGGAGTATGAATGAACCAGAGAAATATTTTGAATGGATTAGAAGGGCCGAAACACTCTTTGATTACAAGGAGTATGATGAGAGGAAGAAGTGTAAACTTGCGGAGTTGAAGCTCACTGGTTATGCTAGTCTTTGGTATGATAATTTGAAAAAGAAGAGGCATAAAGAAGGGCGTAACAAAATCACAACTTGGGAGCAACTGATGCGAATCAAGAAGCTAATTCTTTTGAAGGATCTAATGTACTTTTAGATGGTCTAAACAACTCCATTATAGGTTGCCCAAACAAGGAAATAATCAAGGAAAGGTCCAATAGCTTAAATTGGAAAGAAAGAAGCATGATTTCCAAGAACGAAGAAGTTGCGCAGTTCACTTCCGGCGACGATACAAGCGGCCACGCGCCGAGATGGTTCCCACGCGCCTGTCCACCGGCACCGGACTGAGCCCAGCCACAAGGTGGTGTGGCGCGTGTCACAAGTGGTGGCGCGTGAAGTGGTGTTCAGGCGGAGATATGAAAAGAATGATTTCTTTTCCTTAGTTTTATTTTGTGAGTCTTTACTTAGGTTTTTGCTTACAAGTTTTTACCTTTCACTTGAAAGGGTTTTTCTTGTTTTAAGCATTTAGGATTTCTAATTGCATTAGGAATTGTTTTAGTCTAGTAGGCGTCAAAAAGGTTTTCTAATTACATTAGGAATTGTTTTTAGTCAAAAAGGATTTCTAATTACATTAGGAATTGTTTTTAGTCTAAGCTTGGAGTGCAAGCTTGAGTTAGGATAAAATAGGCAAGTTTTATCTTAAGATTAGTTAGAGTAAGTAGGATAATGATTTCCGTGGGATTGGTTAGGAAATCAGAATTCTAATTCAAGTAGGATTAGGATAGTTAATTGAGTCTATAAATATAGGTTTGTAATCTTGAATAATATAAAAGTTTAATCATACATTCATAATAATAATTCTTTTGTTTAAGTTGGATTACTTAAATTCTTGATTGGTGGATTCCAATTTGCTGTTTTGTTTGTTTTAGTTAAAACAATCATCTAGGTTGATTAATTAGGTGGATTCTTGATTAATTAATCTAAGTTTCTTGCTTAATTCTTGGTGAATTTTCTGTATAGAATTAGGTTAGATTCATATCTTTGTGAGGCTTAGTTTTCGGACTAAAAATCACATCATCTTGGTATCAGAGCACAGGTTCGGTAGAATTTAAACTGGTAACGTTTGGCTTGGAATTTTTGAGTGATTCTTTTTGCATTAGACTGGAAAAACGTCTAGCTATCTTCACCTAAAATTTCGTAACATTTGGTTGAGTAACGAACTCTGTACAGCCTTAAACTTTTGGTGTTGTTTCACTGGAATACGGGTTGGGAGTCCGGTTGTTGTTTGCTTCAAGATTCCCTCAAGATTTTATCTTTTAATCAAGATTTTTGCATAGACTAACTTGGTTTGTGTAGGAATCATGAGTGACGAAGAGGTTCCACAAGTTCCAAGGGGTTTAACCTTAGAACAAGCGCAAAATCTTAGAAGAGATAGGCAAATCACCGAATTGGCAGCAAGGTTGGAGAAGGTATTGAAGAGACTTGATACTCGTGATGGATCTTCTTCAAAGAGGGGTGATTCTAACCCTAATTCTAGTTCAAGTGAGGAAGAACAACCAAGGAGAAACCCTAGGAGGTCACGAAAGAATTATTCATCAAGTGATGATTCACCTAGACCTAGGAGAAGGGATAGACCTAAAGATGATGATAGAAACCTTAGGTTAGACCTTCCCGAATTCAATGGGAGTATGAATAAACCAGAGAAATATTTTGAATGGATTAGAAGGGCCGAAACACTCTTTGATTACAAGGAGTATGATGAAAGAAAGAAGTGTAAACTTGCGGAGTTGAAGCTCACTGGTTATGCTAGTCTTTGGTATGATAATTTGAAAAAGAAGAGGCATAAAGAAGGGCGTAACAAAATCACAACTTGGGAGCAACTCAAGAAGCACATGAAAAAGAGGTTCGTTCCTAGTGATTATATTCAAGATATCTATCTAAAGATGCAAACTTTTAAACAAAATTCTATGACTGTTGAGAATTATATTGTTGAGTTTGAGAAGTTATGCATGCTATGTGGTTTAGAAGAGATTGTTGAACATAAGATTGCTAGATTTATTTCGGGATTGAATGATAATATTGCTGAGAAAGTTGAATTACAACAATATTGGTCTTTTGAGGATGTGTGTAAAGTGGCTATCAAAGTTGAAAAACAATTAAAAGTGAAGAAAAGCTCATTCTCTAAACCGTTTATAAAAGGATTCTCAAAACCTTTTGAGAAAGCTAATGTGGAAAAGGGTAGTTCAAGTTCGAATTACAAAGATTCTAAAACTAAATTCGAAACTAACAAGAAATTTGTGGAAGGAAGGAAGTGCTTTAAGTGTGGTAGTGTTGGTCACATTGCAAGTGATTGTCCTTCAAAAAGGGTCATGACTGCACAAGAATGGGAGCAAGAAAAGACTTTGTGTGAGCAAGGTAGTGACGTTGAAAAGGATCAAGAAAACCTTGAAGAAGAAGAGGAGGAACACATGGAAGAAATTGAACCCGAGACTCATGGTCAAAGTTTGGTCCTAAGAAGAACACTGCATTCGAAACCTACACCTATGGAGGGCGATCAAAGAGAGAAGATTTTCCATACAAGGTGCAAGGTGAAGGATAGATTGTGTGATGTAATCATAGACACGGGAAGTTGCACTAATGTGGTGTCTACGATCTTGATTGATAAGTTGGAGTGGCCAGTCACCGAGCATCCACAACCATACAAGCTTCATTGGCTTAACAACACAAGTGATGTCAAGGTCAACAAGCAAGCGCTAATATCCTTTTCAATTGGTAAATTTCATGATAAAGTTTTATGTGATGTTTGTCCTATGGATGCATGTCATATACTATTAGGCCGTCCTTGGCAATATGATAGGTTTGTGAAATTTAATGGAAGGACTAATGTGTACTCCGTGGAGGTTGGAAACAAACGTTTAAGTCTACATCCTTTATCTCATAAAGGACAGAATAAGTGCTCAAATGTTACTCGTAGTTCAAGTTTGTTTCTAAGAGAAAAAGTATTCAAGGAAGAAATCGATAGAGGACCCAAGACATGTTTTCTTGCTAAAGAAGATGACAATTATGAAGATGGTGAGTGCCAAGAAGACTTGTCTACTGAAAGCGGTGATGAAGATTCTACATATACTATTGAAAACCTTTTTACTTGTTTTGATGAAGTAAATTTGAGGGCAAATTCTTTTGAAGAAGAGGAGGATGATGCGAATCAAGAAGCTAATTCTTTTGAAGGATCTAATGTACTTTTAGATGGTCTAAACAACTCCATTATAGGTTGCCCAAACAAGGAAATAATCAAGGAAAGGTCCAATAGCTTAAATTGGAAAGAAAGAAGCATGATTTCCAAGAACGAAGAAGTTGCGCAGTTCACTTCCGGCGACGATACAAGCGGCCACGCGCCGAGATGGTTCCCACGCGCCTGTCCACCGGCACCGGACTGAGCCCAGCCACAAGGTGGTGTGGCGCGTGTCACAAGTGGTGGCGCGTGAAGTGGTGTTCAGGCGGAGATATGAAAAGAATGATTTCTTTTCCTTAGTTTTATTTTGTGAGTCTTTACTTAGGTTTTTGCTTACAAGTTTTTACCTTTCACTTGAAAGGGTTTTTCTTGTTTTAAGCATTTAGGATTTCTAATTGCATTAGGAATTGTTTTAGTCTAGTAGGCGTCAAAAAGGATTTCTAATTACATTAGGAATTGTTTTTAGTCAAAAAGGATTTCTAATTACATTAGGAATTGTTTTTAGTCTAAGCTTGGAGTGCAAGCTTGAGTTAGGATAAAATAGGCAAGTTTTATCTTAAGATTAGTTAGAGTAAGTAGGATAATGATTTCCGTGGGATTGGTTAGGAAATCAGAATTCTAATTCAAGTAGGATTAGGATAGTTAATTGAGTCTATAAATATAGGTTTGTAATCTTGAATAATATAAAAGTTTAATCATACATTCATAATAATAATTCTTTTGTTTAAGTTGGATTACTTAAATTCTTGATTGGTGGATTCCAATTTGCTGTTTTGTTTGTTTTAGTTAAAACAATCATCTAGGTTGATTAATTAGGTGGATTCTTGATTAATTAATCTAAGTTTCTTGCTTAATTCTTGGTGAATTTTCTGTATAGAATTAGGTTAGATTCATATCTTTGTGAGGCTTAGTTTTCGGACTAAAAATCACATCAGCAACTCAAGAAGCACATGAAAAAGAGGTTCGTTCCTAGTGATTATATTCAAGATATCTATCTTAAGATGAAAACTTTTAAACAAAATTCTATGACTATTGAGAATTATATTGTTGAATTTGAGAAGTTATGCATGCTATGTGGTTTAGAAGAGATTGTTGAACATAAGATTGCTAGATTTATTTCGGGATTGAATGATAATATTGCTGAAAAAGTTGAATTACAACAATATTGGTCTTTTGAGGATGTGTGTAAAGTGGCTATCAAAGTTGAAAAACAATTAAAAGGGAAGAAAAGCTCATTCTCTAAACTGTTTATAAAAGGATTCTCAAAACCTTTTGAGAAATCTAGTGAGGAAAAAGGTGGTTCTAGTTTGAATTACAAAGAATCTAAGCCTAAATTCGAAACTAACAAGAAATTTGTGGAAGGAAGGAAGTGCTTTAAGTGTGGTAGTGTTGGTCACATTGCAAGTGATTGTCCTTCTAAAAGGGTCATGACGGCTCAAGAATGGGAACAAGAGCAGGCTATGTGTGAGCAAGGTAGTGACGATGAAAAGGATGAAGAAAACTTTGAAGAAGAGGAGGAACACATGGAAGAAATTGAACCCGAGACTCATGGTCAAATTTTGGTCCTAAGGAGGGCACTACACTCAAAACCTATGTCTATTGAGGGCAATCAAAGGGAGAAAATCTTTCTAACAAGATGCAAGGTGAAAGATAGGTTGTGTGATATGATCATAGACACGGGAAGTTGCACCAATGTAGTGTCTACTACTTTGGTAGATAAATTAGAGTGGCCAGTCACCGAGCATCCACAACCATACAAGCTTCATTGGCTTAACAACACAAGTGATGTCAAGGTGAATAAACAAGCTTTAATATCCTTTTCAATTGGTAAATTTCATGATAAAGTTTTATGTGATGTTTGTCCTATGGATGCATGTCATATACTATTAGGCCGTCCTTGGCAATATGATAGATTTGTGAAATTTAATGGAAGGACTAATGTGTATTCCGTGGAGGTTGGAAACAAACGTTTAAGTCTACATCCTTTATCTCATAAAGGACAGAATAAGTGCTCAAATGTTACTCGTAGTTCAAGTTTGTTTCTAAGAGAAAAAGTATTCAAGGAAGAAATCGATAGAGGACCCAAGACATGTTTTCTTGCTAAAGAAGGTGACAATTATGAAGATGGTGAGTGCCAAGAAGACTTGTCTACTGAAAGCGGTGATGAAGATTCTACATATACTATTGAAAACCTTTTTACTTGTTTTGATGAAGTAAATTTGAGGGCAAATTCTTTTGAAGAAGAGGAGGATGATGCGAATCAAGAAGCTAATTCTTTTGAAAGATCTAATGTACTTTTAGATGGTCTAAACAACTCCATTATAGGCTACCCAAACAAGGAAATAATCAAGGAAAGGTCCAATAGCTTAAATTGGAAAGAAAGAAGCATGATTTCCAAGAACGAAGAAGTTGCGCAGTTCACTTCCGGCGACGATACAGGCGGCCACGCGCCGAGATGGTTCCCACGCGCCTGCCTTCCGGCACCGGACTGAGCCAAGCTACAAGGTGGTGTGGCGCGTGTCACAAGTGGTGGCGCGTGAAGTGGTGTTCAGGCGGCGATATGAAAAGAATGATTTCTTTTCCTTAGTTTTATTTTGTGAGTCTTTACTTAGGTTTTTGCTTACAAGTTTTTACCTTTCACTTGAAAGGGTTTTTCTTGTTTTAAGCACTTAGGATTTCTATTTTAATTAGGAATTGTTTTGGTCTAGTGAGTTCCTATTTGAATTAGGACTTGTCTTTAGCAAAAGAGAGTTCCTATTTGAATTAGGACTTGTTTTTAGCAAAGTAAATTCCTAAGTGGATTAGGACTTGACTTTGGTTTTTAGGCGTGTCTAGGAGTTTTAGGAGGATTGAATAACCTAACCTAAGTTGAATTAAACTTACTTAGTTTAGTCATATCCGAATTAGGAACTTGGGGATCAAGTTTCGGTTTTCTTAGAATTTCTAGGTCAAATGGGATTCTAATTCAATTAGGATTAGTCTTCTAATTTGATTAGGTTTAGGATTAGTTTTGAGTCTATAAATATAGGGTTGTAATCTTCGAATAATATACAAGTTTAATCATACATTCTTAATAATAATTCTTATTGCTTTTGTTTAAGTTGGATTACTTAAATTCTTGATTGGTGGATTCCAATTTGCTGTTTTGTTTGTTTTAGTTAAAACAATCACCTAGGTTGATTAATTAGGTGGATTCTTGATTAATTAATCTAAGTTTCTTGCTTAATTCTTGGTGAATTTTCTGTATAGAATTAGGTTAGATTCATATCTTTGTGAGGCTTAGTTTTCGGACTAAAAAATCACATCATCTTGGTATCAGAGCACAGGTTCGGTAGAATTTAAACTGGTAACGTTTGGCTTGGAATTTTTGAGTGATTCTTTTTGAATTAGACTGGGAAAACGTCCATCTATCTTCACCTAAAATTTAGTAACATTTGGTTGAGTAACGAACTCTGTACAGCCTTAAACTTTTGGTGTTGTTTCACTGGAATACGGGTTGGGAGTCCGGTTGTTGTTTGCTTCAAGATTCCATCAAGATTTTATCTTTTAATCAAGATTTTTGCATAGACTAACTTGGTTTGTGTAGGAATCATGAGTGACGAAGAGGTTCCACAAGTTCCAAGGGGTTTAACCTTAGAACAAGCGCAAAATCTTAGAAGAGATAGGCAAATCACCGAATTGGCAGCAAGGTTGGAGGAGGTATTGAAGAGACTTGATACTCATGATGGATCTTCTTCAAAGAGGGGTGATTCTAACCCTAATTCTAGTTCAAGTGAGGAAGAACAACCAAGGAGAAACCCTAGGAGGTCACGAAAGAATTATTCATCAAGTGATGATTCACCTAGACCTAGGAGAAGGGATAGACCTAAAGATGATGATAGAAACCTTAGGTTAGACCTTCCCGAATTCAATGGGAGTATGAATGAACCAGAGAAATATTTTGAATGGATTAGAAGGGCCGAAACACTCTTTGATTACAAGGAGTATGATGAGAGGAAGAAGTGTAAACTTGCGGAGTTGAAGCTCACTGGTTATGCTAGTCTTTGGTATGATAATTTGAAAAAGAAGAGGCATAAAGAAGGGCGTAACAAAATCACAACTTGGGAGCAACTCAAGAAGCACATGAAAAAGAGGTTCGTTCCTAGTGATTATATTCAAGATATCTATCTTAAGATGAAAACTTTTAAACAAAATTCTATGACTATTGAGAATTATATTGTTGAATTTGAGAAGTTATGCATGCTATGTGGTTTAGAAGAGATTGTTGAACATAAGATTGCTAGATTTATTTCGGGATTGAATGATAATATTGCTGAAAAAGTTGAATTACAACAATATTGGTCTTTTGAGGATGTGTGTAAAGTGGCTATCAAAGTTGAAAAACAATTAAAAGGGAAGAAAAGCTCATTCTCTAAACTGTTTATAAAAGGATTCTCAAAACCTTTTGAGAAATCTAGTGAGGAAAAAGGTGGTTCTAGTTTGAATTACAAAGAATCTAAGCCTAAATTCGAAACTAACAAGAAATTTGTGGAAGGAAGGAAGTGCTTTAAGTGTGGTAGTGTTGGTCACATTGCAAGTGATTGTCCTTCTAAAAGGGTCATGACGGCTCAAGAATGGGAACAAGAGCAGGCTATGTGTGAGCAAGGTAGTGACGATGAAAAGGATGAAGAAAACTTTAAAGAAGAGGAGGAACACATGGAAGAAATTGAACCCGAGACTCATGGTCAAATTTTGGTCCTAAGGAGGGCACTACACTCAAAACCTATGTCTATTGAGGGCAATCAAAGGGAGAAAATCTTTCTAACAAGATGCAAGGTGAAAGATAGGTTGTGTGATATGATCATAGACACGGGAAGTTGCACCAATGTAGTGTCTACTACTTTGGTAGATAAATTAGAGTGGCCAGTCACCGAGCATCCACAACCATACAAGCTTCATTGGCTTAACAACACAAGTGATGTCAAGGTGAATAAACAAGCTTTAATATCCTTTTCAATTGGTAAATTTCATGATAAAGTTTTATGTGATGTTTGTCCTATGGATGCATGTCATATACTATTAGGCCGTCCTTGGCAATATGATAGATTTGTGAAATTTAATGGAAGGACTAATGTGTATTCCGTGGAGGTTGGAAACAAACGTTTAAGTCTACATCCTTTATCTCATAAAGGACAGAATAAGTGCTCAAATGTTACTCGTAGTTCAAGTTTGTTTCTAAGAGAAAAAGTATTCAAGGAAGAAATCGATAGAGGACCCAAGACATGTTTTCTTGCTAAAGAAGGTGACAATTATGAAGATGGTGAGTGCCAAGAAGACTTGTCTACTGAAAGCGGTGATGAAGATTCTACATATACTATTGAAAACCTTTTTACTTGTTTTGATGAAGTAAATTTGAGGGCAAATTCTTTTGAAGAAGAGGAGGATGATGCGAATCAAGAAGCTAATTCTTTTGAAAGATCTAATGTACTTTTAGATGGTCTAAACAACTCCATTATAGGCTACCCAAACATGGAAATAATCAAGGAAAGGTCCAATAGCTTAAATTGGAAAGAAAGAAGCATGATTTCCAAGAACGAAGAAGTTGCGCAGTTCACTTCCGGCGACGATACAGGCGGCCACGCGCCGAGATGGTTCCCACGCGCCTGCCTTCCGGCACCGGACTGAGCCAAGCTACAAGGTGGTGTGGCGCGTGTCACAAGTGGTGGCGCGTGAAGTGGTGTTCAGGCGGCGATATGAAAAGAATGATTTCTTTTCCTTAGTTTTATTTTGTGAGTCTTTACTTAGGTTTTTGCTTACAAGTTTTTACCTTTCACTTGAAAGGGTTTTTCTTGTTTTAAGCACTTAGGATTTCTATTTTAATTAGGAATTGTTTTGGTCTAGTGAGTTCCTATTTGAATTAGGACTTGTCTTTAGCAAAAGAGAGTTCCTATTTGAATTAGGACTTGTTTTTAGCAAAGTAAATTCCTAAGTGGATTAGGACTTGACTTTGGTTTTTAGGCGTGTCTAGGAGTTTTAGGAGGATTGAATAACCTAACCTAAGTTGAATTAAACTTACTTAGTTTAGTCATATCCGAATTAGGAACTTGGGGATCAAGTTTCGGTTTTCTTAGAATTTCTAGGTCAAATGGGATTCTAATTCAATTAGGATTAGTCTTCTAATTTGATTAGGTTTAGGATTAGTTTTGAGTCTATAAATATAGGGTTGTAATCTTCGAATAATATACAAGTTTAATCATACATTCTTAATAATAATTCTTATTGCTTTTGTTTAAGTTGGATTACTTAAATTCTTGATTGGTGGATTCCAATTTGCTGTTTTGTTTGTTTTAGTTAAAACAATCACCTAGGTTGATTAATTAGGTGGATTCTTGATTAATTAATCTAAGTTTCTTGCTTAATTCTTGGTGAATTTTCTGTATAGAATTAGGTTAGATTCATATCTTTGTGAGGCTTAGTTTTCGGACTAAAAAATCACATCATCTTGGTATCAGAGCACAGGTTCGGTAGAATTTAAACTGGTAACGTTTGGCTTGGAATTTTTGAGTGATTCTTTTTGAATTAGACTGGGAAAACGTCCATCTATCTTCACCTAAAATTTAGTAACATTTGGTTGAGTAACGAACTCTGTACAGCCTTAAACTTTTGGTGTTGTTTCACTGGAATACGGGTTGGGAGTCCGGTTGTTGTTTGCTTCAAGATTCCATCAAGATTTTATCTTTTAATCAAGATTTTTGCATAGACTAACTTGGTTTGTGTAGGAATCATGAGTGACGAAGAGGTTCCACAAGTTCCAAGGGGTTTAACCTTAGAACAAGCGCAAAATCTTAGAAGAGATAGGCAAATCACCGAATTGGCAGCAAGGTTGGAGGAGGTATTGAAGAGACTTGATACTCATGATGGATCTTCTTCAAAGAGGGGTGATTCTAACCCTAATTCTAGTTCAAGTGAGGAAGAACAACCAAGGAGAAACCCTAGGAGGTCACGAAAGAATTATTCATCAAGTGATGATTCACCTAGACCTAGGAGAAGGGATAGACCTAAAGATGATGATAGAAACCTTAGGTTAGACCTTCCCGAATTCAATGGGAGTATGAATGAACCAGAGAAATATTTTGAATGGATTAGAAGGGCCGAAACACTCTTTGATTACAAGGAGTATGATGAGAGGAAGAAGTGTAAACTTGCGGAGTTGAAGCTCACTGGTTATGCTAGTCTTTGGTATGATAATTTGAAAAAGAAGAGGCATAAAGAAGGGCGTAACAAAATCACAACTTGGGAGCAACTCAAGAAGCACATGAAAAAGAGGTTCGTTCCTAGTGATTATATTCAAGATATCTATCTTAAGATGAAAACTTTTAAACAAAATTCTATGACTATTGAGAATTATATTGTTGAATTTGAGAAGTTATGCATGCTATGTGGTTTAGAAGAGATTGTTGAACATAAGATTGCTAGATTTATTTCGGGATTGAATGATAATATTGCTGAAAAAGTTGAATTACAACAATATTGGTCTTTTGAGGATGTGTGTAAAGTGGCTATCAAAGTTGAAAAACAATTAAAAGGGAAGAAAAGCTCATTCTCTAAACTGTTTATAAAAGGATTCTCAAAACCTTTTGAGAAATCTAGTGAGGAAAAAGGTGGTTCTAGTTTGAATTACAAAGAATCTAAGCCTAAATTCGAAACTAACAAGAAATTTGTGGAAGGAAGGAAGTGCTTTAAGTGTGGTAGTGTTGGTCACATTGCAAGTGATTGTCCTTCTAAAAGGGTCATGACGGCTCAAGAATGGGAACAAGAGCAGGCTATGTGTGAGCAAGGTAGTGACGATGAAAAGGATGAAGAAAACTTTGAAGAAGAGGAGGAACACATGGAAGAAATTGAACCCGAGACTCATGGTCAAATTTTGGTCCTAAGGAGGGCACTACACTCAAAACCTATGTCTATTGAGGGCAATCAAAGGGAGAAAATCTTTCTAACAAGATGCAAGGTGAAAGATAGGTTGTGTGATATGATCATAGACACGGGAAGTTGCACCAATGTAGTGTCTACTACTTTGGTAGATAAATTAGAGTGGCCAGTCACCGAGCATCCACAACCATACAAGCTCCATTGGCTTAACAACACAAGTGATGTCAAGGTGAATAAACAAGCTTTAATATCCTTTTCAATTGGTAAATTTCATGATAAAGTTTTATGTGATGTTTGTCCTATGGATGCATGTCATATACTATTAGGCCGTCCTTGGCAATATGATAGATTTGTGAAATTTAATGGAAGGACTAATGTGTATTCCGTGGAGGTTGGAAACAAACGTTTAAGTCTACATCCTTTATCTCATAAAGGACAGAATAAGTGCTCAAATGTTACTCGTAGTTCAAGTTTGTTTCTAAGAGAAAAAGTATTCAAGGAAGAAATCGATAGAGGACCCAAGACATGTTTTCTTGCTAAAGAAGGTGACAATTATGAAGATGGTGAGTGCCAAGAAGACTTGTCTACTGAAAGCGGTGATGAAGATTCTACATATACTATTGAAAACCTTTTTACTTGTTTTGATGAAGTAAATTTGAGGGCAAATTCTTTTGAAGAAGAGGAGGATGATGCGAATCAAGAAGCTAATTCTTTTGAAAGATCTAATGTACTTTTAGATGGTCTAAACAACTCCATTATAGGCTACCCAAACAAGGAAATAATCAAGGAAAGGTCCAATAGCTTAAATTGGAAAGAAAGAAGCATGATTTCCAAGAACGAAGAAGTTGCGCAGTTCACTTCCGGCGACGATACAGGCGGCCACGCGCCGAGATGGTTCCCACGCGCCTGCCTTCCGGCACCGGACTGAGCCAAGCTACAAGGTGGTGTGGCGCGTGTCACAAGTGGTGGCGCGTGAAGTGGTGTTCAGGCGGCGATATGAAAAGAATGATTTCTTTTCCTTAGTTTTATTTTGTGAGTCTTTACTTAGGTTTTTGCTTACAAGTTTTTACCTTTCACTTGAAAGGGTTTTTCTTGTTTTAAGCACTTAGGATTTCTATTTTAATTAGGAATTGTTTTGGTCTAGTGAGTTCCTATTTGAATTAGGACTTGTCTTTAGCAAAAGAGAGTTCCTATTTGAATTAGGACTTGTTTTTAGCAAAGTAAATTCCTAAGTGGATTAGGACTTGACTTTGGTTTTTAGGCGTGTCTAGGAGTTTTAGGAGGATTGAATAACCTAACCTAAGTTGAATTAAACTTACTTAGTTTAGTCATATCCGAATTAGGAACTTGGGGATCAAGTTTCGGTTTTCTTAGAATTTCTAGGTCAAATGGGATTCTAATTCAATTAGGATTAGTCTTCTAATTTGATTAGGTTTAGGATTAGTTTTGAGTCTATAAATATAGGGTTGTAATCTTCGAATAATATACAAGTTTAATCATACATTCTTAATAATAATTCTTATTGCTTTTGTTTAAGTTGGATTACTTAAATTCTTGATTGGTGGATTCCAATTTGCTGTTTTGTTTGTTTTAGTTAAAACAATCACCTAGGTTGATTAATTAGGTGGATTCTTGATTAATTAATCTAAGTTTCTTGCTTAATTCTTGGTGAATTTTCTGTATAGAATTAGGTTAGATTCATATCTTTGTGAGGCTTAGTTTTCGGACTAAAAAATCACATCATCTTGGTATCAGAGCACAGGTTCGGTAGAATTTCAACTGGTAACGTTTGGCTTGGAATTTTTGAGTGATTCTTTTTGAATTAGACTGGGAAAACGTCCATCTATCTTCACCTAAAATTTCGTAACATTTGGTTGAGTAACGAACTCTGTACAGCCTTAAACGTTTGGTGTTGTTTCACTGGAATACGGGTTGGGAGTCCGGTTGTTGTTTGCTTCAAGATTCCATCAAGATTTTATCTTTTAATCAAGATTTTTGCATAGACTAACTTGGTTTGTGTAGGAATCATGAGTGACGAAGAGGTTCCACAAGTTCCAAGGGGTTTAACCTTAGAACAAGCGCAAAATCTTAGAAGAGATAGGCAAATCACCGAATTGGCAGCAAGGTTGGAGGAGGTATTGAAGAGACTTGATACTCATGATGGATCTTCTTCAAAGAGGGGTGATTCTAACCCTAATTCTAGTTCAAGTGAGGAAGAACAACCAAGGAGAAACCCTAGGAGGTCACGAAAGAATTATTCATCAAGTGATGATTCACCTAGACCTAGGAGAAGGGATAGACCTAAAGATGATGATAGAAACCTTAGGTTAGACCTTCCCGAATTCAATGGGAGTATGAATGAACCAGAGAAATATTTTGAATGGATTAGAAGGGCCGAAACACTCTTTGATTACAAGGAGTATGATGAGAGGAAGAAGTGTAAACTTGCGGAGTTGAAGCTCACTGGTTATGCTAGTCTTTGGTATGATAATTTGAAAAAGAAGAGGCATAAAGAAGGGCGTAACAAAATCACAACTTGGGAGCAACTCAAGAAGCACATGAAAAAGAGGTTCGTTCCTAGTGATTATATTCAAGATATCTATCTTAAGATGAAAACTTTTAAACAAAATTCTATGACTATTGAGAATTATATTGTTGAATTTGAGAAGTTATGCATGCTATGTGGTTTAGAAGAGATTGTTGAACATAAGATTGCTAGATTTATTTCGGGATTGAATGATAATATTGCTGAAAAAGTTGAATTACAACAATATTGGTCTTTTGAGGATGTGTGTAAAGTGGCTATCAAAGTTGAAAAACAATTAAAAGGGAAGAAAAGCTCATTCTCTAAACTGTTTATAAAAGGATTCTCAAAACCTTTTGAGAAATCTAGTGAGGAAAAAGGTGGTTCTAGTTTGAATTACAAAGAATCTAAGCCTAAATTCGAAACTAACAAGAAATTTGTGGAAGGAAGGAAGTGCTTTAAGTGTGGTAGTGTTGGTCACATTGCAAGTGATTGTCCTTCTAAAAGGGTCATGACGGCTCAAGAATGGGAACATGATGTGTAAACAAGATGAGAAACCTTGTTACAACAACGATAAGTTAAAACGGGTCAAATGATTTTAAGTAACAATTATCAAGTGATCAGTTTAGTTAGGGGAACTCTCACCCTAAGCTAAGGATATAGCAAAGAGGAACTCTCACTCGTTTGCTTGGAATAGTCTAGATAAGGGAACTCTCACCAAAACATAAACTATAAGTCTTAATCTTGGGAACTCTCACCAAAGCTAACACTCTTCAAATTCGGATACTCAAATTTGGAAAACAAAGTGAACTAAACTCAAGTCACTTCAATTAACAAAACACACGTTTTAGGCAAATAATCTTGGATTCATTTTTCATTCATTCAAAGTATGCTATTTATAGCATCCATACAACCTTTTCACTTGCCTACTTTAATTAACAAAAAGAAATAAACAAAACGAAATTAACTAAGGAAAATAAGTGGTTAATACACGTCCCACTTAACTCCATTACAAACATAATTAAACTAATTAAAAGAACTAAAGACTAGGCTTGAAACAAGGGAAAATGATCATCCAAAATAGTATCCAAAGAGTATCTTCAACGGCCAGCCACTCTTCAAGCTTGTAACTCCCATTTCAATGCCTTGATTCACGCCTCTTTATTCTAGATAACCCCCAAATAATGAGGTGCAATGTTCAGCCAACAAACTCCTTAATTCACGCCCAACAACAAGTGCCATGAAACACGCCACTTTAATCAGCCCAAGTAACTTACAAACGGCTAGCATGAAATACGCCCAAACCGCCACCAATTCAGCTTGTAACCGATGCTTATTAAACGTGCATTTGGAGCTTGGAAAACCGTCACTTGCTAGATACTTTTTACAAGGTTAATACACTAAGTGAAATGCAACCCCTTGTAAAAACTTTCGGACCAAAACCGTGCAAAGGATTAAAGAATGATTTGGACAGAAATAATTCCTTTGCATTGCCTTGAACTTGGACCCCACCTTGACCACTTGGACCATTTTGAACATTAGAACTTTGACCATATTGGTCATCCTCCTCTTCTTCAAAAGGAATTGTCCTCAATTCGTCATCACCAAAGTAAGGAGCAAGGTCCCCAATGTTGAATGTGCTTGAGACACCAAATTGGCCCCCCAAATCAACCTTGTATGCATTGTCATTGATCTTTCCCACGATTTCGAATGGACCTTCGGCCCTTGGCATAAGCTTGTTCTTTCTTTTGCTAGGAAACCTCTCTTTCCTCATGTAAATCCACACTAAGTCACCAACTTCAAATTGCTTCACGTTTTTCACCCTCTTGTTGGCTTGCTTCTTGTAGACTTCATTTGCTTTCTCAATGTTCTTCCTAACTTCTTTGTGGACTTTCAACATGAACTCGGCTTGTTCCTTAGCTCCACCATGAACGAACTTGTCTTGTGGCAAAGCTATGAGATCAATAGGAACATAAGGATTGACACCATAGACTACTTCAAAAGGAGAGTACTTTGTAGTAGCACTAGGAGTCCGATTGTAAGCAAACTCGGCATGAGCTAGCTTGACATCCCAATCCTTAGCACTCTTACTAACCAAGGTCCTAAGCAAAGAACCAAGTATTCTATTCACTACTTCAGTTTGACCGTCGGTTTGTGGATGATGTGAAGTAGAAAACAGTAGCTTTGTTCCCATTAGACGCCATATTGACTTCCAAAAATGACTAAGGAACTTTGTATCACGATCGGACACAATGGTGCGTGGTACCCCATGAAAACGAACCACTTCTTCAAAATATAACTTAGCCACTTTCATAGCATCTTCGGTCTTGTGACAAGGAATGAAATGAGCCATTTTCGAAAACCGATCAACAACCACCATGATTGAGTCTTTACCTCTTTGAGTTCTAGGTAAAGCCACAATGAAATCCATGCTCACATCTTCCCAAGGTCTTTCCGGAACTGGCAAAGGCTTGTAGAGACCTTTGTGAAACACCATCTTGGCCCGTTGACAAGTAGAACAACGACTAACCACATGATGAATCGTGGCTAACATTTTCGGCCAATAAAAGTGAGCTTGAAGAAGCTCCATAGTTTTTTGAATCCCAACGTGACCAGCTAGACCTCCTCCATGAGCCTCATGAATCAACAAGCTTCTAATTGGACACTTAGGAATGCATAACCTATTTCCTTTAAAAAGAAAGCCATCATGTAAGGAAAATAAGTCATATACTCCATGAACACATTTCTGTATTATTCCATTGAAATCGCCATCTTCCTTGTAGTATTCTTTGATCAAATCAAACCCAAGGACCTTTGCTTCGACAACTCCAAGCAAATTATGTCTCCTAGATAAGGCATCCGCAACAACATTAGCCTTTCCACTCTTGTATTTAGAGGAAAAGTTAAATGTTTGCAAGAATTCAACCCATTTAGCATGTCTTGAATTCAACTTCTTTTGGCCATGGATGAACCTTAAAGATTCATGGTCCGAATGCAATATGAACGGTTGTGGCCTCAAGTAATGTGACCAATGATCTAGAGCTCGTACCATAGCATAGAACTCTTTATCATAGGTGGAATAATTCACCTTGCCTTGACTCAACTTTTCACTGAAATAAGCAATTGGACGCCCTTCTTGAATCAAAACTGCTCCAATCCCCTTCCCACTTGCATCACACTCCACTTCAAATGGCTTGGAAAAATCAGGGAGTGCAAGAATAGGAGTGTTGCACATTTTCTCCTTGACTTCTTCAAAGGCCTTTTGAGCTTGTGTAGTCCATTCAAACGTCCCCTTTTTAGTACACTCAGTTATAGGAGCCATGAGTGTGCTAAAGTTCTTGATAAATCTTCTATAGAAAGAAGCTAGGCCATGGAAAGAACGGACCTCCGTGAGTGTTTTTGGACTAGGCCACGATTGAATTGCTTCAACCTTGCAAGGATCCACTTTCACGCCATTACCTGAAACTATATAACCAAGAAAAGTGACCTCATATAACATAAAATCACATTTTTCAAGTTTTCCATACAATTTTTGCGTTCTTAAAACAGAAAAAACTTGAAACAAATGATCTAAATGCTCATCCTCATTTTTAGAGTAAATAAGGATATCATCAAGGTACACCACCACGAACTTGCCAAGAAATGGCCTCAACACCTCGTTCATCAATCTCATGAAAGTGCTAGGTGCATTGGTCAATCCAAACGGCATCACGAGCCATTCATACAACCCATGCTTTGTCTTGAATGCAGTCTTCCATTCATCACCTTCCCTCATACGAATTTGATGGTAACCACTTCTCAAATCAACTTTCGAGAACACGTTCGAACCACTCAATTCGTCCAACATATCATCAAGTCTTGGAATTGGAAATCTGTACTTGATAGTAATATTGTTAACAGCTCTACTATCAATACACATGCGCCAAGTACCATCCTTTTTAGGGACCAACAAAGCAGGAACCGCACATGGACTCATAGATTCACGCACATAGCCCATACCCATCAATTCTTCAATTTGTCTTTGCAACTCCTTAGTTTCTAAAGGGTTACATCTATAGGCAGGTTTATTTGGTAGAGGTGCGCCTGGAATGAGATCAATTTGATGCTCAATCCCTCTCAAGGGTGGTAATCCCTTAGGTAACTCATCAGGAAAAACATCCTCAAACTCCTTAATCAATTTTGCAAGTTTAGGATTTTGACTCACAAATTTTTCATGGATTTCTTTAGAGTACAACATGAATATCTCTCCCTCCCCTTCAAACTCCCTCTCAAATTCTTTACAAGATAATAAAGAAATTTGTGATTTTTGTGGTTGTGAAAACCGTGGGGGTGGTAAAGGGTGCAATTTCTTTTGTTTCCCTTGGTGAGTGATAGTGTAGGTGTTATGGTACCCATCATGAATAGATTTTTTATCAGATTGCCATGGTCTACCAAGAAGAATATGACAAGCATCCATTAAAACAACATCACACAATTGAATATCATGATATGAACCAATCGAAAAATTCACCATGCATTGCTTTCTAACCCCAGTACTAGCATTAGAATCTAACCAACTCAATTTGTAAGGATGTGGATGATTAGTGGTGGTAAGCCCCAGTTTAGATACTAAAGTTTTTGACACAGTATTAGCCTCACTGCCCCCATCAATAATTAAATCACATACCTCGTCACCAACTTTACATTTGGTGGTGAAAATGTGTTGTCTTTGTGGCGCCAAAGGTTCTTCCACACGAGCTTGAAATGCTCTCCTAACCACCAAGTTCGTTTTGTCCTCCATCTCAGGATAGCAATGATCCTCCTCCTCATCCTTTTCATGCGGAGTCACGTCCTTCTCTTCTTCAGACTCAAATTCCTCCCAATTGATGCTTTGGGTGGCTATGAGCTTAACTTCTTGCATGGTTAAGGCTCTTGAATTAGGACAATCTTTTTTATAATGTCCTCTACCTCCACACTTGTAACATACAATGTCACTAAGCTTGAAGTCTTTAGTGTTCTTCTTAGGTGGCTCATTAGACTTGCTAAAAGAAGAACCCTCCTTCGAGGTGAAGGGTGGTTTGCGTAACACTGGAGTAGTGGTAGGCGCTTTCTTCTTTTTCCTTTTAGCATCAAACTTTGTCACAAGTTTGCAAGCTTCCACAAACGTGAGGTTAGTGTAACCTTCAAGTTTGTCTTGTAACTCTTGATCCAACCCAGCTACAAAACGTCCCAACTTCAGCTCTTCATTTTCAGTCACCTCACACACAATGGCGAGCCTATCAAACTCCTTGATATAGTCTTCCACTGAGTCGCCATTTTGTTGCAAAGTACTCCACTTCACATATTGATTTTGCTTGTAGTTGTGAGGAATGAAACGATCTCTCATTCTTTTCTTCAGCTTTTCCCAAGTGGAAATGTGAGCCTTACCCCTAAGGGTACGCCCTCTTTGTTCTCCTTGCAACCAACTGTCACCATAGCCTTTCAATTTCACCTTGGCTATCTTGTACTTTTGGACCTCCTCTTGAATGTCCTTGTACTCAAAGTACCTTTCCAAAGATTTCTCCCATTCCAAGTACTTCTCCGGATCAAGTGTCCCATCGAAGGCAGGAACGTCCACTTTAAGACTCCTGTCTTCCCTCCTAGGTGGAGGGTCTTCACCTTGATCTCTCCTGTCTTGCTCGTTCATGAGTCTTGCCATCAAGGCAGCAAGATTCCCTTGTAGATTGGCATTAGTTTCGGCCAACCTCTCTTGACTAGCTATGGATCGATTAAGAGCTTCCAAAGCTGTCCTCAAGTCTTGATTCTCTCCCATGGTATGTAGGTATTCGACCCCTTTGGAAAAATTTAGAAAATTTTCCCCCTACCTGACGCGCCAAATGATGTGTAAACAAGATGAGAAACCTTGTTACAACAACGATAAGTTAAAACGGGTCAAATGATTTTAAGTAACAATTATCAAGTGATCAGTTTAGTTAGGGGAACTCTCACCCTAAGCTAAGGATATAGCAAAGAGGAACTCTCACTCGTTTGCTTGGAATAGTCTAGATAAGGGAACTCTCACCAAAACATAAACTATAAGTCTTAATCTTGGGAACTCTCACCAAAGCTAACACTCTTCAAATTCGGATACTCAAATTTGGAAAACAAAGTGAACTAAACTCAAGTCACTTCAATTAACAAAACACACGTTTTAGGCAAATAATCTTGGATTCATTTTTCATTCATTCAAAGTATGCTATTTATAGCATCCATACAACCTTTTCACTTGCCTACTTTAATTAACAAAAAGAAATAAACAAAACGAAATTAACTAAGGAAAATAAGTGGTTAATACACGTCCCACTTAACTCCATTACAAACATAATTAAACTAATTAAAAGAACTAAAGACTAGGCTTGAAACAAGGGAAAATGATCATCCAAAATAGTATCCAAAGAGTATCTTCAACGGCCAGCCACTCTTCAAGCTTGTAACTCCCATTTCAATGCCTTGATTCACGCCTCTTTATTCTAGATAACCCCCAAATAATGAGGTGCAATGTTCAGCCAACAAACTCCTTAATTCACGCCCAACAACAAGTGCCATGAAACACGCCACTTTAATCAGCCCAAGTAACTTACAAACGGCTAGCATGAAATACGCCCAAACCGCCACCAATTCAGCTTGTAACCGATGCTTATTAAACGTGCATTTGGAGCTTGGAAAACCGTCACTTTCTAGATACTTTTTACAAGGTTAATACACTAAGTGAAATGCAACCCCTTGTAAAAACTTTCGGACCAAAACCGTGCAAAGGATTAAAGAATGATTTGGACAGAAATAATTCCTTTGCATTGCCTTGAACTTGGACCCCACCTTGACCACTTGGACCATTTTGAACATTAGAACTTTGACCATATTGGTCAGAACAAGAGCAGGCTATGTGTGAGCAAGGTAGTGACGATGAAAAGGATGAAGAAAACTTTGAAGAAGAGGAGGAACACATGGAAGAAATTGAACCCGAGACTCATGGTCAAATTTTGGTCCTAAGGAGGGCACTACACTCAAAACCTATGTCTATTGAGGGCAATCAAAGGGAGAAAATCTTTCTAACAAGATGCAAGGTGAAAGATAGGTTGTGTGATATGATCATAGACACGGGAAGTTGCACCAATGTAGTGTCTACTACTTTGGTAGATAAATTAGAGTGGCCAGTCACCGAGCATCCACAACCATACAAGCTTCATTGGCTTAACAACACAAGTGATGTCAAGGTGAATAAACAAGCTTTAATATCCTTTTCAATTGGTAAATTTCATGATAAAGTTTTATGTGATGTTTGTCCTATGGATGCATGTCATATACTATTAGGCCGTCCTTGGCAATATGATAGATTTGTGAAATTTAATGGAAGGACTAATGTGTATTCCGTGGAGGTGGAAACAAACATTTAAGTCTACATCCTTTATCTCATAAAGGACAGAATAAGTGCTCAAATGTTACTCGTAGTTCAAGTTTGTTTCTAAGAGAAAAGTATTCAAGGAAGAAATCGATAGAGGACCCAAGACATGTTTTCTTGCTAAAGAAGGTGACAATTATGAAGATGGTGAGTGCCAAGAAGACTTGTCTACTGAAAGCGGTGATGAAGATTCTACATATACTATTGAAAACCTTTTTACTTGTTTTGATGAAGTAAATTTGAGGGCAAATTCTTTTGAAGAAGAGGAGGATGATGCGAATCAAGAAGCTAATTCTTTTGAAAGATCTAATGTACTTTTAGATGGTCTAAACAACTCCATTATAGGCTACCCAAACAAGGAAATAATCAAGGAAAGGTCCAATAGCTTAAATTGGAAAGAAAGAAGCATGATTTCCAAGAACGAAGAAGTTGCGCAGTTCACTTCCGGCGACGATACAGGCGGCCACGCGCCGAGATGGTTCCCACGCGCCTGCCTTCCGGCACCGGACTGAGCCAAGCTACAAGGTGGTGTGGCGCGTGTCACAAGTGGTGGCGCGTGAAGTGGTGTTCAGGCGGCGATATGAAAAGAATGATTTCTTTTCCTTAGTTTTATTTTGTGAGTCTTTACTTAGGTTTTTGCTTACAAGTTTTTACCTTTCACTTGAAAGGGTTTTTCTTGTTTTAAGCACTTAGGATTTCTATTTTAATTAGGAATTGTTTTGGTCTAGTGAGTTCCTATTTGAATTAGGACTTGTCTTTAGCAAAAGAGAGTTCCTATTTGAATTAGGACTTGTTTTTAGCAAAGTAAATTCCTAAGTGGATTAGGACTTGACTTTGGTTTTTAGGCGTGTCTAGGAGTTTTAGGAGGATTGAATAACCTAACCTAAGTTGAATTAAACTTACTTAGTTTAGTCATATCCGAATTAGGAACTTGGGGATCAAGTTTCGGTTTTCTTAGAATTTCTAGGTCAAATGGGATTCTAATTCAATTAGGATTAGTCTTCTAATTTGATTAGGTTTAGGATTAGTTTTGAGTCTATAAATATAGGGTTGTAATCTTCAAATAATATACAAGTTTAATCATACATTCTTAATAATAATTCTTATTGCTTTTGTTTAAGTTGGATTACTTAAATTCTTGATTGGTGGATTCTAATTTGCTGTTTTGTTTGTTTTATTTAAAACAATCACCTAGGTTGATTAATTAGGTGGATTCTTGATTAATTAATCTAAGTTTCTTTCTTAATTCTTGGTGAATTTTCTGTATAGAATTAGGTTAGATTCATATCTTTGTGAGGCTTAGTTTTCGGACTAAAAAATCACATCACCTTTCCTTGTTTATTTCATTGTTTGGGCAGCCTATAACGAAGCTATTTGGACCTTCTAAAAGTGTCTTGGGCCCTTCAAAAGAATTAGCCTCTTGATTCACATCATTCTCCCCTTCTTCAAAAGAATTTGCCCTCAAATTCACATCATCAAAACAAGTAAAGAGGTTTGCAATGTTATATGTAGAATCTTCATTACCACTATAGACAGAAAAGTCTTCTTTGTACTCACCATCTCCATAAGTATCTTCTTCATTCATAAGAACACATGCCATGGGTCCTCTTTTGAACACTTTTTCCCTTAGAAACAAACTTGAACTTTGATAAGTGTTTGAGCTCTTATCATGTCCTTTTTTAGAAAAAGGATGTAGACTAAACCATTTGTTCCCAACCTTCACGGAATACACATTGGTTTTTCCCTCATGTTTAACTTTTCGATCAAATTGCCATGGTCTTCCCAAAAGTAAGTGACAAGCATTCATTGGAATCACATCACACCATAACTCATCTTTGTAATTTCCTATGGAGAAATTCACTGGTGCTTGCTTCTTTATTTGAAAACTCTTTGAGTCATCAAGCCAATTCACTTTCTACGGTTTTGCATGATCACGAATAGGAAGGTTTAATTTACTCACCATAACAGTTGAAGCAACATTCGTGCAAGAGCCACTATCAATGATAACATTGCATGTTTTTCCACCAACTTTGGATCGGGTATGGAACAAACTCTCACGTTGAGAGTTATTGGAAGTGGACTCGGCATGAAGGATCTTCCTTATCACAAGACAATTATCATCACTCTCGGGAAAAGCCTCATCTTCTTCCTCATCAGTGTGTATCTCCTTATCTTCGGACTTTTTATCTTCACACTCAAAGGATATGTTTTGCTCTTCCTCTTCCATTTGTCGATACTGCTTGATTGTAAGAGCTTTCTTTGTAGCACATTGATCAGATCTATGTCCCTTTCATTGACACTTGAAGAACCTAATCCGACTTTCAAATTCCTCTTTGGAAACCTTGACAACCTTCTTTTCTCCACTTGGCGAACTTTCTCCTTTGTGCTCATTAGAAAAAGTTGTGGAACTAGACTTGAAAGGGTTCGAAAAACTTTTGCTTGTCTTCGTTTTTTCCTTATCCTCGAGCCAATGGTTTTCGATCTTCAAAGCTAGCTTGCACACATCATTGAATGACTCATAGGCACTCAACTCAATTTTCCTAGCAATAGGCCGATTAAGACCCTTGAGGAATCTAGCAACTCGCAATTGTTCCTTCTCCTCCAAACCACAAAGAGAGGTTAGTTTATCAAATTCAGCAATATAATCATTAACACTCTTAGCACCTTGTGACAATAAAGTGAGCCGAATGTATAGAGTTTGTTCGAAATCATGTGGAAGGTATTTAGAGCTCATCTTCTTCTTAAAAACAGTCCATGTCTTGATTTTCTCCTTCCCTGCTCTAGCACATTGAGCCTTTAAATTATCGAACCAAATTCCCGCATTCTTAGTGAGTCGAATATAAGCAATTTTGAAACGTTTAGCATCATCAAAACCCTTGTAATCTGAAATTTTCTCCAATTGTCTCGCTCACTCAAGAAAATCTTCGGGGCTTCTTAGACCCGTGAAATCATCAAGTTTGATTCCTCTATCATCAATCTTATGTGAATTATGATGATTATCATCATCACTACCAGAACCATCACTATCACTATTGATTAGGGGATTTTTATCCACCAATCACCGACTGACAAGTGGACCAACCAGTTTCCGCCACGTGTCCTTCACGTAGGCCAATAGGAGCCTGCCACGTGTCAATCACTGATACGTCCTCTACGGACCAATTGAGACACGACACGTGTCCACCCATGCCAAATGGGAAAACCGGCCAACAAGGCCCAATCCTGTTTAGAGGCCCAGTCAGCCCTAGGTTTACCCTAAACCTAGAGAGTGGCACGCTTCCCGAGGTTATAAATACCCCTCTTAATCCTCATTAAGGAGGGGGACATGGAAAAACACACGGATTACGCCTTAAACACTCTCACCTAGAGAGACCAAATCACTTTAATTTCCGCGTTAATTACTCCTTAATCAGGTACTAACTTGACCGTTGGAGGCGGAGCTCCCACCACCAGGAGTCTCCGTTGTTTTGCAGGTTCAGGCGTCCGGTTCCAGTCTCGGTGTTGTAAATCTCCCGCAGGACATCAGAAAACCCCGAAACATTTTGGCGCCGTCTGTGGGGAGAGTACTTCTGAGATGGCATCCACGTTTGTACCGACTTTTGAAGAGAGGCGTCCCCTAGACGACCCTCAAGTCCAGTCGGACCATGATACTGAAAATGAACTTGAAGTTGAAGCTCACACAGCTCCAGACGGGACCCTAAGGGCCCGACGTACCCGTCAGACCGAAAGGAGAGAACGGGAACATTTTCAAACTGAAAGCGAGCAAGCAGGCGCACCGCCTGTTCGGCAGCAGGCGACTGATGGGTCTGCTCCCATCACAAGGAACGAACTCATGACCTTCATGAGGGACTTCAAGGGAGAGATTCAAGAGTTGCTAAATAAGAAGCCTGCACTGGCCAAGGGACAGTCGGCTACGAAACCTTCCACTTCCGGCAAGAGGAAGCCGGTTTAAGGGAGAGAGGGAACTCCTCATCCTAAATCCAGGAAGTGGGAGCCGCCTGCCCTTGATCTCACAAAATACCATTTTCCTACTCCAGGAAAGAGGAAACCTGTTCGTCACATTCAGGCGGACGGGTCGAAGAAAACATACACAGACGCTCGTCTGCTGTTAGAGCAGAAGAAGAGTGATCGACTGTCGGAGTCGGCCTCTACTTCCGAATTCCAAGAAAGTCTGCGAAATACCTCGATGAGGCATACCCAGTCGTATCATGAGAGTCAGTCAGGCGGCACCTCCCGTCAGTCCGGCTTTCATAGCGACCAGGCGGTACCAAACTTACCGTTTGTACCACAACAACAGTATTTTATGCCGCCACCTCCGTTTGGTGGACAGGCAGCTAAAAATGTCCAACCTTTGGACTGGCAGCTACGGTTGCTTAGACTTGGTGAACAGCCGTCGGCCTTCTCCAAGGAAATTACTGAAGCCGCTCAGCCGGCCAAAGTGAAAAATGTGTTAGTAGGCGCCTATGACGGCACTACTAACCCAGAAGATCATCTGATGGCATTCTCCAACCTAATGTACCTTCAAGGGTTGGATGATCCCACCTGGTGCAAGTGTTTTCCAGCGACTCTCAAAGGAATCGCACAGCAATGGTTCGGCAACCTGCCGACTGGTTGTGTAAACAACTTCAGAACGCTTGCTTACTTGTTCACCTCCAACTTCGCCATGAATATCCCTGCGAAGAAGACGACCCTTGATTTGGGAACAATTCAGCAGGGTGAGAAGGAGGGGCTTCGATCTTATATCAGGCGGTTTAACCTGATGAGGATACAGATTCAAGGGTTACCGGATGAGGTGGCCTATACTGACTTTTTCAGGGGTCTCAAAGACGGGTCGACCTTCAAATTTGATCTGGTTCGAAAGAGGGTGGCGACTCTTCAGGAGGCCTTGATTGAAGCAGAAGCCTACATACAGGCGACTGATCTTTGTAGTACAGCAAAACAGTCGGACGGGAAAAAGTTCGACAAAAGAGAAGGACGACAGATACAGTCGTCAAACAAAGATCAAAAGAAGAGAAAAGAGGTCTGGGCGGCTGATTCCTCTAAACAGCCGGCCCAGAAGAAGAAAAAAGAATTCAAACCATACTCTCCAAAGTATGCGTTTAACAAGGATAACCAAGCTATCCTAAAAGTAATAAAGGGACGGATCTCTATTGAGAAGCCGGTCCCCATGAAGGGTTCTGCAAGCAACCGGAACCAAGACAAATTTTGTAATTATCATGAAGATGTTGGTCATCACACCAACGAATGCATCAGTCTCATGCGGTATCTGGACCGCCTGGCTGAGCAAGGGGATCTTGACTCTTTTGTCAAGAAATCCACGGGGAACACCTCCTCGAAAAAGCAGTCGGCCAAAAAGAATCAACAGGCCGACAGCTCTGATACAGATGATGCAGTCGTCTACACTATTGCAGGCGGCTTCGCAGGAGGAGGTCCCACTATTAGGGGCAACAAAGACAATATCAGGCGGCTAGATGTAAACGCCGTTCACCCAGAACGGTCCTTCAAATATTCATTTCCTGAGATTGTCATTACTGAAGAAGATCTAGGAGGGGTCAGGGGGCCGCATGACGACCCTATCGTCATTGAATGTAAAGTGGCCAATCAGAGAGTTGGCCGAATCCTCATAGATACTGGAAGCTCCTCAGATCTTATCAGTAGCAAATGTCTGTCAAAATTGAAGTACAAGACTGATTGTATACATCCGGCCTCTCACCCTTTAGTAGGGTTTGGAGGAGGAGTCGTCCACCCTGTAGGACGAGTAGATTTACCCATCCGCCTAGGTGAAAAAGGGGAAGGACGACACATGGTAGTCCGGTTCCTGGTGGTAGCAGAACTCTCGGCCTACAACATGATTCTGGGACGACCAACCCTCAATAATTCCAAGGCTGTAATAATCCCATCTCTTATGTTACTCAAATTTGAGAGGGATAATGGAACAGTCGGATCCCTGAGGGGAGATCAGAGGATGGCCCGAGAGTGCTATCTCTCGGACGTCAAGCCCACTGTTATGGCCGCTGGGTCCAGTGGAGGAAAGATAGACCTTGACAATGTCAAGGAGAGTGCGCCTGTTCCAGAAGCAGGCGGCAAGAAAAGAAAGGCATCCCAGATGGAAGCCGAAAGAAAAGATAAAAAATAGCAATCATTGGCAGAGGAGCGGTCGGATGAATTCCGCCCTCAGCCGGCTGGTGAGCATACGGACCTAATCTTAGATGTCACGTGTCCTGACAGAACAGTCAAAGTTGGGACGACTGCTCTAGGGGTCCTAGGTGACGACTTCCACAATTTGTTGAAAGAATACAAGGACATCTTTGCATTCGAAGTCCATGAAATGCCAGGCATTAGTTCTGAGCTGGCGGTACATAAACTGGCTGTGGATCCAAAAAAGAAGCCGGTAAGGCAGAAGAAGCGGAACCATGGCGAAGAAAGAAGTCAGGCGGCAGCCGCCGAAGTTAAAAAATTACTTGATGCAGGATTCATTCGGCAATGTTTCTTCCCAGACTGGGTTGCAAATGTTGTGCTTGTTAAAAAGCCGAATGGTACCTGGCGAATGTGTGTAGACTACACAGACTTAAACAAGGCGTGCCCAAAAGACAGTTACCCACTGCCTAAAATTGACAACCTGGTCGACTCAACAGCCGGCCACGCTTTGATGAGTTTTATGGACGCCTACTCTGGTTTCCATCAAATCCCTTTATGGAAGAAAGATCAGGAGAAGACGGCCTTCGTCACTGATCAAGGGTTATACTGTTACACTGTCATGTCGTTTGGTCTTAAGAATGCCCCGGCCACTTTCCAAAGAATGATAAACACTGTGTTCTTTGATCAAATTGGGAGGAATGTCGAGGCATATATTGATGATATGATTGTCAAGTCTAAACTTCAGAAAGATCATCTGTCGGACCTCCGAGAAACTTTCGCCACACTCAGGCGGCACCATGTCATGCTCAATCCCAAGAAATGTGTCTTTGGAGTTGAGTCTGGGAAATTTCTCGGATTTCTCATTAATCAGAGAGGAATAGAGGCGAACCCTGAGAAGGTGCAGGCGGTCATCGACATGCAGTCGCCTCGTACCGTCCGAGAGGTCCAGAAGTTAACAGGTTGTCTGGCGGCCTTGGGAAGATTTCTAAGTCGATCAGGCGACAAATGCCTGTACTTTTTCCAGGCAATTAAGAAAAAGGCAAGGTTTGAATGGGGGCCGGATGCTGAGGCGGCCTTCCAAAAATTGAAAGTTCATCTGCATTCCTTGCCGAGGCTAGTCAGCCCTTTGCCCAAAGAAGTACTCTACATGTACCTGGCCGTCTCTGATCATGCGTTAAGCGCTGTTCTTCTTGCTGAAAGAGACGGCTGTCAGCTCCCGGTCTACTTTGTCAGCCATGTGCTGAAAAATGCCGAGTTGAGGTATCCCTTAGTGGAGAAATTTGGTCTGGCACTTTCATGGCTGTTAAAAAGTTAAAGCCCTACTTTTTGGCGCATGCAGTCGTCGTGTATACAGACCAACCTATCAAGCGGCCACTGACCACCATGGAGTCGTCAGGCCGAATGATCAAATGGGCCATTGAAATACAGAGCCTCGAAGTCACCTTCGAGCCTAGAAAAGCAGTGAAGGGGCAAGCCTTTGCTGACTTTATTGTTGAGATGACTCGTCCTACTGACTCTCAAGTTCCAGACCAAGTCTGGAAGGTATATGTGGATGGCAGCTCTACTTCAAATGGTTGTGGAGCAGGCGTCATATGTCAATCGCCAGAAGGCGACAGGTACGAGTATGCCCTACGCTTCAGCTTTCAGGCTTCAAACAATGAGGCAGAATATGAAGCTTTACTAGCCGGGATCCGCATGTGCAAGGCGGCAGGGGCAAGAAAAATAGACGCCTGTTCCGATTCACAATTGATAGTGAGTCAGTACAATGGCGAATACGAAGCGACCCATCCGGCCATGATCAAGTATTTACAGGCGGTCCGTCAAGCAGTCGGCTCCCTTGAGGATTTCCATCTGGTCCAAGTGCCGAGATCAGAGAATAACCAAGCGGATGCACTTTCAAAATTAGCATCATCCGCCTCCTGTGATACTCCTCGAACCGTTTTTTGGGAAGTAGTGGAGAAGAGAAGCATTGAGGGAGACCCTATTGGAATCTTAGACAGAAGCTCAACCTGGATGGATCCAATCAGGGCATATCTGACAAATGGTACCCTGCCGGATGATCATCAACAGGCGGCAGTGCTGAAAAGACGAGCCACCAATTTTGAAATGATAAAGGGAGAACTTCACAAAAGGGGGGTACCTTAAACCCTTCTTAAAGTGTGTTACTCCAGAAAAGGGGCGAGAGATACTAGACGATCTTCACTCTGGTTACTGTGCTTCACATATAGGCGGAAGGACGCTTGCTCAACGGGCAAGGCGGCAGGGCTACTTCTGGCCTACTTTAGAAGCAGATGCTATGGAGATGGTGAAAAAGTGTGACAAGTGTCAAAGGTTTGGCAAACTAATTCACCGTCCGGCTACTGACCTCACCACCATTCATAGCCCCCTACCGTTTGCTAAGTGGGGCATGGATATTCTGGGTCCATATACGCCTGCTACAGGCGGAAGAAGGTACATACTTGTTGCCGTCGACTACTTCACTAAATGGGTAGAGGCGGAGGCTGTTAAGGGAATCAAGACGAAGGATGTAATTTCATTCATTTGGAGGAATGTCATCACTCGGTTCGGGGTTCCCATGTCTATGGTTTTTGATAATGGTCCCCAATTTGAGACGCCTGTTCTCAAAAGCTGGTTGGGTGACCAAGGAATTGCACACTGCTTTGCATCTGTCGGCCGTCCACAAGCAAACGGCCAGGTAGAAGCCTTTAATAAAATTATCTCAGACGGTCTGAAGAAAAAGATTGAACGAGCAGGCGGCCTATGGGCGGATGAACTACCACATGTTCTCTGGGCCATTAGGACGACTGAAAAAGGGGCGACTGGAGAAACTCCATTCCTCCTAACTTATGGTGCGGAAGCTGTTCTTCCAATAGAACACTACGAGCCGACTCTTCGAGTAATGCTATATGACGAAGAGGCAAACTGGGAAGCCATGCGCCTGGCATTAGACTCACTCCCTGAAAAGAGGGGCAATGCTGTCTTGCGCCATGAGATCTACCGCCTGAGAATGACTCGATCATACAACAGAAAAGTGCACAGGCGTCCACTCAAAGTGGGGGACTTTGTACTTAGAAAAATGGAAGCTGTTGGTAGGGCTAACGAGTCTGGCAAGCTAACTCCCAACTGGGAAGGCCCCTACCGAATATATGAAGAGGTTAGAGACGGTACCTACCGTCTGGAAACACCAGACGGCCAGCCGTTGCCTCGAACTTGGAACATAGATAATCTTAAGAAATATTTCTTTTGAAAAATGTAAAGTCAAGGACTACTTGAATAAAGCTTGCATACTTACTATTCAATTTTGTATTAAGAGGGGCATGCCAACTGACAAACAGTCGGCTACTCTCCATGTTTAAATTCATTTTTATTTAAGAGGGGCATGCCAACTGACAAACAGTCGGCCACTCTCTATGTTTAATTTAAGAGGGGCACGCCGCTTGATCGGCTACCCTCACATAATATAGTTCACCAAGAACTATCAAAAAACATGATCAGACCAGGTGTCAAGCCAACTGATCAAAATATGAAAATTCAATTCGACCTGTCCCAACATTATAGCAGGCGTCCGACGGCATCCATCCGGATGAAATTCGTCGCAGAGAGCAGCTCCCTTTTGGGTGGAACATTGTTCTATAAACTAATCACACGGCACCTATACGACTGTCCCCAAGGGCAACCACGTAGCCGTTTTTGAGACAAGGATAACTTTTATCACTAACCAAACTAGTGGTAACAGTTGACATCTGAGTCGGATGCCCGCCTGTATTACTTGGGATAAATGCAGGGGGTACCTCTTGAGTTAATAGCCAACAAACATTGGCGAATCAAGGGGTCCAGCCGGCCTCTGCCGCCTGGTACCTCTACTACTCAATCTAGAATGAGGACGACTGAGTAACACCAACGTTAACTCATAGTCACTCTCTCAAACTTGGTATGGAACCTAAAAAGTTTGAGTAGACCACCTGTTTTTTGGCAAACAAGGGCACTCAAACCACTATTCCTACTAGGTTTCCATTCGAGTTAATAGCCAACAAACATTGGCGAATAAAGGGGAACAACCGGTACCCACCGCTTGATACCTCTACTACTCAATCACTAGGCGACTAGGTAAGAGCCATATTTACTTAGTCACCCCTTAAAAATTTAGTATGAAATTAAAAAGTTCATACAACACCTATTCACACTGATTATGATAGGAAACAGTCGTCCTAGACTGCCTATAGCAAAAAAAACACAAGTAAGAAAACCTTTTCCTACTTGGTTAATTTTACAAATGACAGGACCGCCTGCCTAAGGGTAATCCAGTCATAGACTGCCTAAAGTCTAGCCTACAAAATACAAGTAAGAAAACCCTTTCCTACTTGGTTAATTTTACAAATGACAGGACCGCCTGCCTAAAGGTAATCCAGTCTTTTAAACGGGTCGAATACCGATTGAATACATGGCCGACTGATCGCCTAGTTTGGAAACAGACAACCAGTCGTCCAGGGGCATAGGCGGCGTGACTAACCATCCGTACCTGTCTACAATCGGCCATGCAAAACAGTCGGTACAGGGTACAATTCATTACCAAATATGCAATACTTAGACAAATTTCAAGCAAAATAAAATTGCATTAAAGGGATTAAAATATTCAGAACCCCGGCCCCCTGGCCGGGTAAATACAAGCAAACGGCACGCAGGCCGTGGAAAAAGACATAAAAGCTTAAGAAGGGGGCAGATCTTCAACATTAGCAGCTTCCGCCTGGTCAGCATTCTTCTTGCTGGACTCGGCCTCAGCTGCATCCTTCTTCGATGCCTTGCCCCCAAGCGGCACAAGCGCCACTATCGGCTGCTCCCCCTCCAAGGCCTCCTCAAACGCCTCGTCCTCAGCAGCCGCCAGGATCTCTTGATTATATGTATCAGAACACTGGCGGTACGTTTTTTCCCATGAGGCAAAGTCGACACTGGGGAAGAGGAGGCTCTAGGGCATGCGCTGGATCTGGGAAGAGTCTTCCATCATCTCTCGGACGAGCTCTTTCTTCTCTTGCTCGGCCTTCTCCGAGAGCTCTTTAGTGAGACTCTTCTCCTGGGTCACCAGGCGTTCCTTTACGTTAGCCAAGGATTTCTCCATGGCTTCGTATGAGAGCATTTTTTGGCGGAGAGGTTTAAGCTCGGCCTTGAGATTGGAGACGGTCGCCTCCAGCTCGCTGTTCCTCTTCTGGGCCGCCTCTAACTGAGCCCGGACAGCGGCGGTAGCCTGCGCCTGATAATAAAGAATATCAATTGTCAGAACTTCATTTTGGGCAATTTGAAACATTGCCTTATCACAGTTAGAGGCGGCCATAGCTTTTGCAGCCTTTACCTCTTTATTCTTCCGATCAAGCGGCTTGCGAAGGTCGTTCACTCGGAGCAGGGCCTAAGTAAAGAGAAAACATGCGTCAGTTTCCAAGAAAAAAGATAACAGGCGTCCTGAAATTCAAATACTCAAAAAATGCAAAGTATACCTCAGCAAGGACCCCTGCAATCCCATCAAGGTCAAGGGTGCCGACACCCCTGACCGCCTCCCTTTCAGAGGGAGGAACTGCTTTGATCATAGACTTGGCTACCTCTACCAAGTCAGGCTCCTGAGGGCCGGCTGCATCAAGCATAAAAAAGCAGGTTAGGCCTAGTCAAGAAGGAAACAAGTGAAAATTTTTTACAAGTAATTGTCCATACTTCTAGGCGGCCCCGCCGGAGTTTTTGAGGGAGTGGCCGGCTGCTTCTCAGCCGCCACCTGTTTCCTGGAAGACCCAGGAGAGCTTGCAACAGTCGTCCTCCGGGCCTTGGGGTCCGGCTGTTGCGAGGAAGAAGCTCTTGGAGTGCCCGACTAAAAAAAAAAAAAAAAAAAAAAAAAAAAAAAAAAGTTAGTATATGCACAAGACAACTACTTCAAAAAGAGGAAGAGTTTCGAAGCCCACCAAGGGTGCCCCCTTGTTGGGGGAGTCGGTACAAGACTGTTGCATGATAGAAGCCCGCAACATGGCCGCCGCAGTCTTGGAGGCTGTGATTTTGCTCATGGCGTCAGCTGCAAAAGAACAAACAGCAAAGTTAGCAAAAATCCCAAGTAAACAAAGCGTGAAAAAACAGAGTATTTGCCAGGCCGGCTACCTCTAGAGCACCGACTGCTGAGGCCACAGGCGGCCAAAAAGTACTCGTCATAGAGCCACTTGAAGCTCGGGACGCAGTTTAGGGGTACTTGCTCTCGTACCCCTGAAGTAGAGTTCACCCTAGTCTCTACTTTGAAGAGTCCTTTGTCTAGGATCTCTTTTTTAGCCTTTGGGGGAACAGGCGGCATGCTGCGGCCGCCTGCAAGGAGAGGCGGATTCCTATTCCACCTGTTAAAGCGTTTGTTCAGCTCTATGTCTGAACTCTCAATAATAAGGAAGGTGTTCCGCCAATCCTTCCACTTGTTCGCCTTACCTCTCGTCATGAGGTAGCCCCTGTGGCTCGTCAATTGATACCAGCCGGTACCGCCCGACTTAGTGGTCCGGCTGAGGTAGTTCATGTGGGCGAAAGCCTCAAAGCTTGGCTCCACCCCGTACATTTCGCACCCGGCCACATAACCGAGTACGTTGACCCAAGAGTTGGGGGCTAGCTGCCATAACCCCAAATCATACCCATCCAAAATCCGCTGAACAGCCGGAGGTAATGGGAAGCGCAGTCCAGCCTTGATGGCCGCCACATAGCAGCCAAAACAGGCGCCATCGTAGCTAGTACCAGCCGGCCAGACGACAGTGTCTTCTGGATCCGGCACGAACAGTAAAAATCCGGGGCCCATTCTGTGGTTAGCTATAAAGCTCTCCACTTTGTCTTGCATGGCTGCGATCCGGCCCCGGGGTATCGTGCAGTAGTAGGGGGTGTTTTCCTCTCGGTAAGAGGCGGACGGCTCCGCCCAATTATCCCCCTTCTCAACTGAATGAGAAAGCCTCGCCTCTTGTAGGCGGCTGTTTCTTTCTTCTGTGCCTGGAGAAGCGTGGCCAGAAGAGCTGGACTCGGACTCGTCCTCTGACGAGTCCGAAGAGGACGACTCCTCCCCTCTCCCAGAGGGGCCCGCCTCCTCTCCCTTAGAAGGAGCAGGAGAAAAGTTAGTCATGTCAACTGTGAAATGGGAAGGGACCACCTTGACCCCTCCCTCAGAACTGTCGGCTTGGCAGCCGCTTTGCTTTACTTCTACATCTGGCGCCTGGTCAGATGTTTCACTAATTGGCACCCTTTGGGAGGAGCCGTCTGAGTTTGAGATCCTAGCAGTCTTTTTTGTTCTGCCCATCACGTTCTGCATAGACACAGATACAGTCGGACTTTGTATAAAGGGCAAAGATGGGTCCAGAAAAGGGCAGGCGGCAATCCTAGTCCTAGATTCAGCCGTCCCCGGTGACCGGCTGATCACTAACTTAGGCCGTGTCGTGTGCTTCCATGGTGCCATTTCAAAAAATAATAATAAAGAAAAAATTAAGAGTAAGAGAACCGACGGTTACCTGAACGAGTGACGATTGGTGAATTTTTGAAAATCCTTTGCAGACGGCTTGTCAGAGCAGGCGGTAGGCAGAAAAAGTCCAAAATGTCAGAGCAAGTTCAGGGGTCCGAATGTTCTCTCGCAAAGTTCTCAAATGTGAAAATGACCGAAGTCAGCACTTCCTTATATAGACAAAGTGAGAAGGCGAAGGGTCACTTCCAAATTCAAAATTTGGGCAGGAAAATCTCTCGGCCATTTGCAAGGTGACACCTGTAGCAGGCCGTCGCCTGTCACCATGCGACACCTGTCACAGGTGACACGTGACCAGTCACCGACTGACAAGTGGACCAACCAGGTTCCGCCACGTGTCCTTCACGTAGGCCAATAGGAGCCTGCCACGTGTCAATCACTGATACGTCCTCTACGGACCAATTGAGACACGACACGTGTCCACCCATGCCAAATGGGAAAACCGGCCAACAAGGCCCAATCCTGTTCAGAGGCCCAGTCAGCCCTAGGTTTACCCTAAACCTAGAGAGTGGAACGCTTCCCGAGGTTATAAATACCCCTCTTAATCCTCATTAAGGAGGGGGACACGGAAAAACACACGGATTACGCCTTAAACACTCTCACCTAGAGAGACCAAATCACTTTAATTTCCGCGTTAATTACTCCTTAATCAGGTACTAACTTGACCGTTGGAGGCGGAGCTCCCACCACCAGGAGTCTCCGTTGTTTTGCAGGTACAGGCATCCGGTTCCAGTCTCGGTGTTGTAACTCTCCCGCAGGACATCAGAAAACCCCGAAACAACTATCATGTATTTTCTTCGTTTTCTTCTCGTTAGTTTCAAGAAGCAGTTTTGCAAAAGCATCGAACCTAGAATCAGTTTGATCCTGTAGTCGTTCGGTTCTTTGGTATATGATATCAAACCTCTTCAGGAAATCATCCATGAGTCGTTTATACAACTTCTCATCCATGATGGCAACTCACACAACCAAAGAAAACACCACAAGTTGGCAGAATAAAGGCAGAAACTTGTAGCAAAAGAATAAGACAATATGAATTCGTTACAAAGCGAAACGTAACCAAACTTTCCAGATCACAAATTTACTGTTTTTATAACACACTCCAATTGGAATTTCTGGAAAACGATCAATAACGAAGTCGCAGTAATCAAAAAGTTTCAACTGCGCAGGATTTGCGCGATTCCGGACCAGTTGAGAAAATAATTCCAGATAAAATAGCAAACGCAATCGAAAAATTCTCAAACTTTCCAGTATTAACGTAGACACACAGTAGGTCTACTTCCACGAAAAAAACACAGATAAATTTTCAAAAAAAAAGAGAAACAGAATAAAACTTCAGGACCTGCGAACTGTATTTTCTGGCAGCGTAGAAGTGGAGCGATTTTTACCTTAAGACGCCTGTAATCTGATACCAATTTGATGTGGATTAATGCCCTTTAACCTAATAAAAGATCTAAAATCACACAATTAAAATAAAGCTTCGTTCTTGATAAGAAATTCGAACCAAAAAGAGTCAAAGTAACCGGATATGACTTTGAAAACGACCACTCCTGGAACGGATTCAATGCCTAATCAAATTATCTAGACTACTCCTACAACTAGATACTTTGATGAACAAATCTTAGACTACTGCTAGAACTAAGAATTGCACGTTCTAATTATCAAAACAACTCCTTGAATTGAAAACTAGCAAAGAATGTGTTTAAACAAAGCTAAACAATTGTATTGAATTAATCTGATTTTCTATGACTCTAAAGGCCACGAAAATCCCTTATTTATAGACTAAAAATTAAGCTGATTCCATCCCTACAAGGATTAGGACAAACCCCTAACCTTGCCCCCCAAGTACCCTAAAAAAAATAGGAATCTACTTCTAATTAGAATAGGAAAACTAATCCTAAACAAACTCTAATTAACTAGAAACTTTCCTAATAGACTTAGGATGTTTATAGCAGAAAATAAACTTATTCCTAATAGCAGAAAATAAACTTATTCCTAAGTGCTTAAACCAAGAAAAACCCTTTCAAGTGAAAGATAAAAACTTGCAAGCAAAACTCTAAGAAAAACTAAGTATAAAATTTCTTCCATTTCATGTCGCCGCCATTCCAGCACCACATGTGCCGCCCCTTGCCTCACGCGCCGGATCAGGTTGTAGCTGGGTTCAAGGTGGTTCCAGGAAGGTGGCGAGTGGACCCCATCTCGGCGCGTGGCCTTCGCCAACCTCGTCGGAATCGAACGGCTGCACAACTCCTTCCTTGTCGATCAAGCTTTCTTCTTTCTCTATTGAACTAGTGGACCTTTCCTTGTTTATTTCATTGTTTGGGCAGCCTATAACGAAGCTATTTGGACCTTCTAAAAGTGTCTTGGGCCCTTCAAAAGAATTAGCCTCTTGATTCACATCATTCTCCCCTTCTTCAAAAGAATTTGCCCTCAAATTCACATCATCAAAACAAGTAAAGAGGTTTGCAATGTTATATGTAGAATCTTCATTACCACTATAGACAGAAAAGTCTTCTTTGTACTCACCATCTCCATAAGTATCTTCTTCATTCATAAGAACACATGCCATGGGTCCTCTTTTGAACACTTTTTCCCTTGGAAACAAACTTGAACTTTGATAAGTGTTTGAGCTCTTATCATGTCCTTTTTGAGAAAAAGGATGTAGACTAAACCGTTTGTTCCCAACCTTCACGGAATACACATTGGTTTTTCCCTCATGTTTAACTTTTCGATCAAATTGCCATGGTCTTCCCAAAAGTAAGTGACAAGCATTCATTGGAATCACATCACACCATAACTCATCTTTGTAATTTCCTATGGAGAAATTCACTGGTGCTTGCTTCTTTATTTGAAAACTCTTTGAGTCATCAAGCCAATTCACTTTCTATGGTTTTGCATGATCACGAATAGGAAGGTTTAATTTACTCACCATAATAGTTGAAGCAACATTCGTGCAAGAGCCACTATCAATGATAACATTGCATGTTTTTCCACCAACTTTGGATCGGGTATGGAACAAACTCTCACGTTGAGAGTTATTGGAAGTGGACTCGGCATGAAGGATCTTCCTTATCACAAGACAATTATCATCACTCTCGGGAAAAGCCTCATCTTCTTCCTCATCAGTGTGTATCTCCTTATCTTCGGACTTTTCATCTTCACACTCAAAGGATATGTTTTGCTCTTCCTCTTCCATTTGTCGATACTGCTTGATTGTAAGAGCTTTCTTTATAGGACATTGATCAGATCTACGTCCCTTTCATTGACACTTGAAGCACCTAATCCGACTTTCAAATTCCTCTTTGGAAACCTTGACAACCTTCTTTTCTCCAATTGGCAAACTTTCTCCTTTGTGCTCATTAGAAAAAGTTGTGGAACTAGACTTGAAAGGCTTCGAAAAACTTTTCCTTGTCTTTGTGTTTTCCTTATCCTCGAGCCAATGAATTTCGATCTTCAAAGCTAGCTTGCACACATCATTGAATGACTCATAGGCACTCAACTCAATTTTCCTAGCAATAGGCCGATTAAGACCCTTGAGGAATCTAGCAACTTGCAACTGTTCCTTCTCCTCCAAACCACAAAGAGAGGTTAGTTTATCAAATTCAGCAATATAATCATTAACACTCTTAGCACCTTTTGACAATAAAGTGAGTCGAATGTATAGAGTTTGTTTGAAATCATGTGGAAGGTATTTAGAGCTCATCTTCTTCTTCAAAACAGTCCATGTCTTGATTTTCTCCTTCCCTGCTCTAGCACATTGAGCCTTTAAATTATCGAACCAAATTCCCGCATTCTTAGTGAGTCGAATATAAGCAATTTTGAAACGTTTAGCATCATCAAAACCCTTGTAATCTGAAATTTTCTCCAATTGTCTCGCCCAATCAAGAAAATCTTCGGGGCTTCCTAGACCCGTGAAATCATCAAGTTTTGATGTGATTTTTAGTCCGAAAACTAAGCCTCACAAAGATATGAATCTAACCTAATTCTATACAGAAAGTTCACCAAGAATTAAGCAAGAAACTTAGATTAATTAATCAAGAATCCACCTAATTAATCAACCTAGATGATTGTTTTAACTAAAACAAACAAAACAGCAAATTGGAATCCACCAATCAAGAATTTAAGTAATCCAACTTAAACAAAAGCAATAAGAATTATTATTATGAATGTATGATTAAACTTGTATCTTTTTCAAGATTACAACCCTATATTTATAGACTCAATCAACTATCCTAATCCCACTTGAATTAGAATTCTAATCCCCTAACAAAAACCTACGGATTGCATAACTTAATCAAGTTTAGATAACTTTGATTTAGTTATTTAATCCTACTTAAACTCTAACTACTCTTAAGATAAAACTTGCCTATTTTATCCTAATTCAAGCTTGCACTCCAAGCTATTATTGACGCTTACTAGACTAAAAACAATTCCTAATGCAATTAGAAATCCTAAATGCTTAAAACAATTCCTAATGCAATTAGAAATCCTAAGTGCTTAAAACAATTCCTAATGCAATTAGAAATCCTAAGTGCTTAAAACAAGAAAAACCCTTTCAAGTGAAAGGTAAAAACTTGTAAGCAAAAACCTAAGTAAAGACTCACAAAATAAAACTAAGGAAAAGAAATCATTCTTTTCATATCGCCGCCTAAACACCACTTCACGCGCCACCACTTGTGACACGCGCCACACCACCTTGTGGCTGGGCTCAGTCCGGTGCCGGTGGACAGGAGCGTGGGACCCATCTCGGCGCGTGGCCGCCTGTATCGTCGCCGGAAGTGAACTGCGCAACTTCTTCGTTCTTGGAAATCATGGTTCTTTCTTTCCAATTTAAGCTATTGAACCTTTTCTTGATTATTTCCTTGTTTGGGTAGCCTATAATGGAGTTGTTTAGACCATCTAAAAGTACATTAGATCTTTCAAAAGAATTAGCTTCTTGATTCGCATCATCCTCCTCTTCTTCAAAAGAATTTGCCCTCAAATTTACTTCATCAAAACAAGTAAAAAGGTTTTCAATAGTATATGTAGAATCTTCATCACCGCTTTCAGTAGACAAGTCTTCTTGGCACTCACCATCTTCATAATTGTCACCTTCTTTAGCAAGAAAACATGTCTTGGGTCCTCTATCGATTTCTTCCTTGAATACTTTTTCTCTTAGAAACAAACTTGAACTACGAGTAACATTTGAGCACTTATTCTGTCCTTTATGAGATAAAGGATGTAGACTTAAACGTTTGTTTCCAACCTCCACGGAGTACACATTAGTCCTTCCATTAAATTTCACAAATCTATCATATTGCCAAGGACGGCCTAATAGTATATGACATGCATCCATAGGACAAACATCACATAAAACTTTATCATGAAATTTACCAATTGAAAAGGATATTAGAGCTTGCTTGTTGACCTTGACATCACTTGTGTTGTTAAGCCAATGAAGCTTGTATGGTTGTGGATGCTCGGTGACTGACCACTCCAACTTATCAATCAAGATCGTAGACACCACATTAGTGCAACTTCCCGTGTCTATGATTACATCACACAATCTATCCTTCACCTTGCACCTTGTATGGAAAATCTTCTCTCTTTGATCGCCCTCCATAGGTGTAGGTTTCGAATGCAGTGTTCTTCTTAGGACCAAACTTTGACCTTGATGTTCGGCCTCTACTTCTTCCAAGAACTCCTCCTCTTCTTCTTCAAGGTTTTCTTGATCCTTTTCAACGTCACTACCTTGCTCACACAAAGTCTTTTCTTGCTCCCATTCTTGTGCAGTCATGACCCTTTTTGAAGGACAATCACTTGCAATGTGACCAACACTACCACACTTAAAGCACTTCCTTCCTTCCACAAACTTCTTGTTAGTTTCGAATTTAGGTTTAGAATCTTTGTAATTCGAACTTGAACCACATTTTTCCTCACTAGATTTCTCAAAAGGTTCTGAGAATCCTTTTATAAACGGTTTAGAGAATGAGCTTTTCTTCCCTTTTAATTGTTTTTCAACTTTGATAGCCGCTTTACACACATCCTCAAAAGACCAATATTGTTGTAATTCAACTTTTTCAGCAATATTATCATTCAATCCCGAAATAAATCTAGCAGTCTTATGTTCAACAATCTCTTCTAAACCACATAGCATGCATAACTTCTCAAATTCAACAATATAATTCTCAACAGTCATAGAATTTTGTTTAAAAGTTTGCATCTTTAGATAGATATCTTGAATATAATCACTAGGAACGAACCTCTTTTTCATGTGCTTCTTGAGTTGCTCCCAAGTTGTGATTTTGTTACGCCCTTCTTTATGCCTCTTCTTTTTCAAATTATCATACCAAAGACTAGCATAACCAGTGAGCTTCAACTCCGCAAGTTTACACTTCTTTCTTTCATCATACTCCTTGTAATCAAAGAGTGTTTCGGCCCTTCTAATCCATTCAAAATATTTCTCTGGTTCATTCATACTCCCATTGAATTCGGGAAGGTCTAACCTAAGGTTTCTATCATCATCTTTAGGTCTATCCCTTCTCCTAGGTCTAGGTGAATCATCACTTGATGAATAATTCTTTCGTGACCTCCTAGGGTTTCTCCTTGGTTGTTCTTCCTCACTTGAACTAGAATTAGGGTTAGAATCACCCCTCTTTGAAGAAGATCCATCATGAGTATCAAGTCTCTTCAATACCTTCTCCAACCTTGCTGCCAATTCGGTGATTTGCCTATCTCTTCTAAGATTTTGTGCTTGTTCTAAGGTTAAACCCCTTGGAACTTGTGGAACCTCTTTGTCACTCATGATTCCTACACAAACCAAGTTAGTCTATGCAAAAATCTTGATTAAAAGATAAAATCTTGATGGAATCTTGAAGCAAACAACAACCGGACTCCCAACCCGTATTCCAGTGAAACAACACCAAAAGTTTAAGGCTGTGCAGAGTTCGTTACTCAACCAAATGTTACGAAATTTTAGGTGAAGATAGCTAGACGTTTTTCCAGTCTAATGCAAAAAGAATCACTCAAAAATTCCAAGCCAAACGTTACCAGTTTAAATTCTTCCGAACCTGTGCTCTGATACCAAGATGATGTGATTTTTAGTCCGAAAACTAAGCCTCACAAAGATATGAATCTAACCTAATTCTATACAGAAAGTTCACCAAGAATTAAGCAAGAAACTTAGATTAATTAATCAAGAATCCACCTAATTAATCAACCTAGATGATTGTTTTAACTAAAACAAACAAAACAGCAAATTGGAATCCACCAATCAAGAATTTAAGTAATCCAACTTAAACAAAAGCAATAAGAATTATTATTATGAATGTATGATTAAACTTGTATCTTTTTCAAGATTACAACCCTATATTTATAGACTCAATCAACTATCCTAATCCCACTTGAATTAGAATTCTAATCCCCTAACAAAAACCTACGGATTGCATAACTTAATCAAGTTTAGATAACTTTGATTTAGTTATTTAATCCTACTTAAACTCTAACTACTCTTAAGATAAAACTTGCCTATTTTATCCTAATTCAAGCTTGCACTCCAAGCTATTATTGACGCTTACTAGACTAAAAACAATTCCTAATGCAATTAGAAATCCTAAATGCTTAAAACAATTCCTAATGCAATTAGAAATCCTAAGTGCTTAAAACAATTCCTAATGCAATTAGAAATCCTAAGTGCTTAAAACAAGAAAAACCCTTTCAAGTGAAAGGTAAAAACTTGTAAGCAAAAACCTAAGTAAAGACTCACAAAATAAAACTAAGGAAAAGAAATCATTCTTTTCATATCGCCGCCTAAACACCACTTCACGCGCCACCACTTGTGACACGCGCCACACCACCTTGTGGCTGGGCTCAGTCCGGTGCCGGTGGACAGGAGCGTGGGACCCATCTCGGCGCGTGGCCGCCTGTATCGTCGCCGGAAGTGAACTGCGCAACTTCTTCGTTCTTGGAAATCATGGTTCTTTCTTTCCAATTTAAGCTATTGAACCTTTTCTTGATTATTTCCTTGTTTGGGTAGCCTATAATGGAGTTGTTTAGACCATCTAAAAGTACATTAGATCTTTCAAAAGAATTAGCTTCTTGATTCGCATCAAGTTTGATTCCTCTATCATCAATCTTATGTGAATTATGATGATTATCATCATCACTACCAGAACCATCACTATCACTATCATGTATTTTCTTCGTTTTCTTCTCGTTAGTTTCAAGAAGCAGTTTTGCAAAAGCATCGAACCTAGAATCAGTTTGATCCTGTAGTCGTTCGGTTCTTTGGTATATGATATCAAACCTCTTCTGGAAATCATCCATGAGTCGTTTATACAACTTCTCATCCATGATGGCAACTCACACAACCAAAGAAAACACCACAAGTTGGCAGAATAAAGGCAGAAACTTGTAGCAAAAGAATAAGACACTATGAATTCGTTACAGAGCGAAACGTAACCAAACTTTCCAGATCACAAATATAGTGTTTTTATAACACACTCCAATTTGAATTTCTGGAAAACGATCAATAACGAAGTCGCAGTAATCAAAAAGTTTCAACTGCGCAGGATTTGCGCGATTCCGGACCAGTTGAGAAAATAATTCCCGATAAAATAGCAAACGCAATCGAAAAATTCTCAAACTTTCCAGTATCAACGTAGACACACAGTAGGTCTAATTCCACGAAAAAAACACAAATAAATTTGCAAAAAAAAAGAGAAACAGAATAAAACTTTAGGACCTGCGAACTGTATTTTCTGGCAGCGTAGAAGTGGAGCGATTTTTCACTTAAGACGCCTGTAATCTGATACCAATTTGATGTGGATTAAAGCCCTTTAACCTAATAAAAGATCTAAAATCACACAATTAAAATAAAGCTTCGTTCTTGATACGAAATTCGAACCAAAATGAGTCAAAGTAACCGGATATGACTTTGAAAACGACCACTCCTGGAACGGATTCAATGCCTAATCAAATTATCTAGACTACTCCTACAACAAGATACTTTGATGAACAAATCTTAGACTACTCCTAGAACTAAGAATTGCACGTTCTAATTATCAAAACAACTCCTTGAATTGAAAACTAGCAAAGAATGTGTTTAAACAAAGCTAAACAATTGTATTGAATTAATCTGATTTTCTATGACTCTAAAGGCCACGAAAATCCCTTATTTATAGACTAAAAATTAAGCTGATTCCATCCCTACAAGGATTAGGACAAACCCCTAACCTTGCCCCCCAAGTATCCTAACAAAAATAAGAATCTACTTCTAATTAGAATAGGAAAACTAATCCTAAACAAACTCTAATTAACTAGAAACTTTCCTAATATACTTAGGATGTTTATAGCAGAAAATAAACTTATTCCTAAGTGCTTAAACCAAAAAAAACCCTTTCAAGTGAAAGGTAAAAACTTGCAAGCAAAACTCTAAGAAAAACTAAGTATAAAATTTCTTCCATTTCATGTCGCCGCCATTCCAGCACCACACGTGCCGCCCCTTGCCTCACGCGCTGGATCAGGTTGTAGCTGGGTTCAAGGTGGTTCCAGGAAGGTGGCGAGTGGACCCCATCTCGGCGCGTGGCCTTCGCCAACCTCGTCGGAATCGAACGGCTGCACAACTCCTTCCTTGTCGATCAAGCTTTCTTCTTTCTCTATTGATCTAGTGGACCTTTCCTTGTTTATTTCATTGTTTGGGCAGCCTATAACGAAGCTATTTGGACCTTCTAAAAGTGTCTTGGGCCCTTCAAAAGAATTAGCCTCTTGATTCACATCATTCTCCCCTTCTTCAAAAGAATTTGCCCTCAAATTCACATCATCAAAACAAGTAAAGAGGTTTGCAATGTTATATGTAGAATCTTCATTACCACTATCAACAGAAAAGTCTTCTTTGTACTCACCATCTTCATAAGTATCTTCTTCATTCATAAGAACACATGCCATGGGTCCTCTTTTGAACACTTTTTCCCTTAGAAACAAACTTGAACTTTGGTAAGTGTTTGAGCTCTTATCATGTCCTTTTTGAGAAAAAGGATGTAGACTAAACCGTTTGTTCCCAACCTTCACGGAATACACATTGATTTTTCCCTCATGTTTAACTTTTCGATCAAATTGCCATGGTCTTCCCAAAAGTAAGTGACAAGCATTCATTGGAATCACATCACACCATAATTCATCTTTGTAATTTCCTATGGAGAAATTCACTAGTGCTTGCTTCTTTATTTGAAAACTCTTTGAGTCATCAAGCCAATTCACTTTCTTTGGTTTTGCATGATCACGAATAGGAAGGTTTAATTTACTCACCATAACAGTTGAAGCAACATTCGTGCAAGAGCCACTATCAATGATAACATTGCATGTTTTACCACCAACTTTGGATCGGGTATGGAACAAACTCACGTTGAGAGTTATTGGAAGTGGACTCGGCATGAAGGATCTTCCTTATCACTAGACAATTATCATCACTCTCGGGAAAAGCCTCATCTTCTTCCTCATCAGTGTGTATCTCCTTAGCTTCGGACTTTTCATCTTCACACTCAAAGGATATGTTTTGCTCTTCCTCTTCCATTTGTCGATACTGCTTGATTGTAAGAGCTTTCTTTGTAGGACATTGATCAGATCTATGTCCCTTTCCTTGACACTTGAAGCACCTAATCCGACTTTCAAATTCCTCTTTGGAAACCTTGACAACCTTCTTTTCTCCACTTGGCGAACTTTCTCGTTTGTGCTCATTAGAAAAAGTTGTGGAACTAGACTTGAAAGGCTTCGAAAATCTTTTGCTTGTCTTTGTGTTTTCATTATCCTCGAGCCAATGATTTTCGATCTTCAAAGCTAGCTTGCACACATCATTGAATGACTCATAGGCACTCAACTCAATTTTCCTAGCAAAAGGCCGATTAAGACCCTTGAGGAATCTAGCAACTCGCAACTGTTCCTTCTCCTCCAAACCACAAAGAGAGGTTAATTTATCAAATTCAGCAATATAATCATTAACACTCTTAGCGCCTTGTGACAATAAAGTGAGTCGAATGTATAGAGTTTGTTCGAAATCATGTGGAAGGTATTTAGAGCTCATCTTCTTCTTCAAAACAGTCCATGTCTTGATTTTCCCCTTCCCTGCTCTAGCACATTGAGCCTTTAAATTATCGAACCAAATTCCCGCATTCTTAGTGAGTCGAATATAAGCAATTTTGAAACGTTTAGCATCATCAAAACCCTTGTAATCTGAAATTTTCTCCAATTGTCTCGCCCACTCAAGAAAATCTTCGGGGCTTCCTAGACCCGTGAAATCATCAAGTTTGATTCCTCTATCATCAATCTTATGTGAATTATGATGATTATCGTCATCACTACCAGAACCATCACTATCACTATCATGTAATTTCTTCGTTTTCTTCTCGTTGTTTCAAGAAGCAGTTTTGCAAAAGCATCGAACCTAGAATCAGTTTGATCCTGTAGTCGTTCGGTTCTTTGGTCTATGATATCAAACCTCTTCTGGAAATCATCCATGATGGCAACTCACACAACCAAAGAAAACACCACAAGTTGGCAGAATAAAGGCAGAAACTTGTAGCAAAAGAATAAGACACTATGAATTCGTTACAGTTTGAAACGTAACCAAACTTTCCAGATCACAAATTTAGTGTTTTTATAACACACTCCAATTGGAAATTCTGGAAAACGATCAATAACTAAGTCGCAGTAATCAAAAAGTTTCAACTGCGCAGGATTTGCGCGATTCCGGACCAGTTGAGAAAATAATTCCAGATAAAATAGCAAACGCAATCGAAAAATTTTCAAACTTTCCAGTATCAACGTAGACACACAGGAGGTCTAATTCCACGAAAAAAACACAGAAAAATTTGCAAAAAAAAAGAGAAACAGAATAAAACTTTAGGACCTGCGAACTGTATTTTCTGGCAGCGTAGAAGTGGAGCGATTTTTCCCTTAAGATGCCTGTAATCTGATACCAATTTGATGTGGATTAAAGCCCTTTAACCTAATAAAAGATCTAAAATCACACAATTAAAATAAAGCTTCGTTCTTGATAAGAAATACGAACCAAAACGAGTCAAAGTAACAGGATATGACTTTGAAAACGACCACTCCTGGAACGGATTCAACTCCTAATCAAATTATCTAGACTACTCCTACAACTAGATACTTTGATGAACAAATCTTAGACTACTCCTAGAACTAAGAATTGCACGTTCTAATTATCTAAATAACTCCTTGAATTGAAAACTAGCAAAGAATGTGGTTAAACAAAGCTAAACAATTGTATTGAATTAATCTGATTTTCTATGACTCTAAAGGCCACGAAAATCCCTTATTTATAGACTAAAAATTAAGCTGATTCCATCCCTACAAGGATTAGGAGAAACCCCTAACCTTGCCCCCCAAGTATCCTAACAAAAATAGGAAACTACTTCTAATTAGAATAGGAAAACTAATCCTAAACAAACTCTAATTAACTAGAAACTTTCCTAATAGACTTAGGATGTTTATAGCAGAAAATAAACTTATTCCTAATAGCAGAAAATAAACTTATTCCTAAGTGCTTAAACCAAGAAAAACCCTTTCAAGTGAAAGGTAAAAACTTGCAAGCAAAACTCTAAGAAAAACTAAGTATAAAATTTCTTCCATTTCATGTCGCCGCCATTCCAGCACCACACGTGCCACCCCTTGCCTCACGCGCCGGATCAGGTTGTAGCTGGGTTCAAGGTGGTTCCAGGAAGGTGGCGAGTGGACCCCATCTCGGCGCGTGGCCTTCGCCAACCTCGTCGGAATCGAACGGCTGCACAACTCCTTCCTTGTCGATCAAGCTTTCTTCTTTCTCTATTGATCTAGTGGACCTTTCCTTGTTTATTTCATTGTTTGGGCAGCCTATAACGAAGCTATTTGGACCTTCTAAAAGTGTCTTGGGCCCTTCAAAAGAATTAGCCTCTTGATTCACATCATTCTCCCCTTCTTCAAAAGAATTTGCCCTCAAATTCACATCATCAAAACAAGTAAAGAGGTTTGCAATGTTATATGTAGAATCTTCATTACCACTATCAACAGAAAAGTCTTCTTTGTACTCACCATCTTCATAAGTATCTTCTTCATTCATAAGAACACATGCCATGGGTCCTCTTTTGAACACTTTTTCCCTTAGAAACAAACTTGAACTTTGATAAGTGTTTGAGCTCTTATCATGTCCTTTTTAAGAAAAAGGATGTAGACTAAACCGTTTGTTCCCAACCTTCACGGAATACACATTGATTTTTCCCTCATGTTTAACTTTTCGATCAAATTTCCATGGTCTTCCCAAAAGTAAGTGACAAGCATTCATTGGAATCACATCACACCATAATTCATCTTTGTAATTTCCTATGGAGAAATTCACTAGTGCTTGCTTCTTTACTTGAAAACTCTTTGAGTCATCAAGCCAATTCACTTTCTTTGGTTTTGCATGATCACGAATAGGAAGGTTTAATTTACTCACCATAACAGTTGAAGCAACATTCGTGCAAGAGCCACTATCAATGATAACATTGCATGTTTTACCACCAACTTTGGATCGGGTATGGAACAAACTCACGTTGAGAGTTATTGGAAGTGGACTCGGCATGAAGGATCTTCCTTATCACAAGACAATTATCATCACTCTCGGGAAAAACCTCATCTTCTTCCTCATCAGTGTGTATCTCCTTATCTTCGGACTTTTAATCTTCACACTCAAAGGATATGTTTTGCTCTTCCTCTTCCATTTGTCGATACTGCTTGATTGTAAGAGCTTTCTTTGTAGGACATTGATCAGATCTATGTCCCTTTCCTTGACACTTGAAGCACCTAATCCGACTTTCAAATTCCTCTTTGGAAACCTTGACAACCTTCTTTTCTCCACTTGGCGAACTTTCTCGTTTGTGCTCATTAGAAAAAGTTGTGGAACTAGACTTGAAAGGCTTCGAAAATCTTTTGCTTGTCTTTGTGTTTTCATTATCCTCGAGCCAATGATTTTCGATCTTCAAAGCTAGCTTGCACACATCATTGAATGACTCATAGGCACTCAACTCAATTTTCCTAGCAAAAGGCCGATTAAGACCCTTGAGGAATCTAGCAACTCGCAACTGTTCCTTCTCCTCCAAACCACAAAGAGAGGTTAATTTATCAAATTCAGCAATATAATCATTAACACTCTTAGCGCCTTGTGACAATAAAGTGAGTCGAATGTATAGAGTTTGTTCGAAATCATGTGGAAGGTATTTAGAGCTCATCTTCTTCTTCAAAACAGTCCATGTCTTGATTTTCCCCTTCCCTGCTCTAGCACATTGAGCCTTTAAATTATCGAACCAAATTCCCGCATTCTTAGTGAGTCGAATATAAGCAATTTTGAAACGTTTAGCATCATCAAAACCCTTGTAATATGAAATTTTCTCCAATTGTCTCGCCCACTCAAGAAAATCTTCGGGGCTTCCTAGACCCGTGAAATCATCAAGTTTGATTCCTCTATCATCAATCTTATGTGAATTATGATGATTATCGTCATCACTACCAGAACCATCACTATCACTATCATGTAATTTCTTCGTTTTCTTCTCGTTGTTTCAAGAAGCAGTTTTGCAAAAGCATCGAACCTAGAATCAGTTTGATCCTGTAGTCGTTCGGTTCTTTGGTCTATGATATCAAACCTCTTCTGGAAATCATCCATGATGGCAACTCACACAACCAAAGAAAACACCACAAGTTGGCAGAATAAAGGCAGAAACTTGTAGCAAAAGAATAAGACACTATGAATTCGTTACAGTTTGAAACGTAACCAAACTTTCCAGATCACAAATTTAGTGTTTTTATAACACACTCCAATTGGAAATTCTGGAAAACGATCAATAACTAAGTCGCAGTAATCAAAAAGTTTCAACTGCGCAGGATTTGCGCGATTCCGGACCAGTTGAGAAAATAATTCCAGATAAAATAGCAAACGCAATCGAAAAATTTTCAAACTTTCCAGTATCAACGTAGACACACAGGAGGTCTAATTCCACGAAAAAAACACAGAAAAATTTGCAAAAAAAAAGAGAAACAGAATAAAACTTTAGGACCTGCGAACTGTATTTTCTGGCAGCGTAGAAGTGGAGCGATTTTTCCCTTAAGACGCCTGTAATCTGATACCAATTTGATGTGGATTAAAGCCCTTTAACCTAATAAAAGATCTAAAATCACACAATTAAAATAAAGCTTCGTTCTTGATAAGAAATACGAACCAAAACGAATCAAAGTAACAGGATATGACTTTGAAAACGACCACTCCTGGAACGGATTCAACTCCTAATCAAATTATCTAGACTACTCCTACAACTAGATACTTTGATGAACAAATCTTAGACTACTCCTAGAACTAAGAATTGCACGTTCTAATTATCTAAATAACTCCTTGAATTGAAAACTAGCAAAGAATATGGTTAAACAAAGCTAAACAATTGTATTGAATTAATCTGATTTTCTTTGACTCTAAAGGCCACGAAAATCCCTTATTTATAGACTAAAAATTAAGCTGATTCAATCCCTACAAGGATTAGGACAAACCCCTAACCTTGCCCTCCAAGTATCCTAACAAAAATAGGAAACTACTTCTAATTAGAATAGGAAAACTAATCCTAAACAAACTCTAATTAACTAGAAACTTTCCTAATAGACTTAGGATGTTTATAGCAGAAAATAAACTTATTCCTAATAGCAGAAAATAAACTTATTCCTAAGTGCTTAAACCAAGAAAAACCCTTTCAAGTGAAAGGTAAAAACTTGCAAGCAAAACTCTAAGAAAAACTAAGTATAAAATTTCTTCCATTTCATGTCGCCGCCATTCCAGCACCACACGTGCCACCCCTTGCCTCACGCGCCGGATCAGGTTGTAGCTGGGTTCAAGGTGGTTCCAGGAAGGTGGCGAGTGGACCCCATCTCGGCGCGTGGCTTTCGCCAACCTCGTCGGAATCGAACGGCTGCACAACTCCTTCCTTGTCGATCAAGCTTTCTTCTTTCTCTATTGATCTAGTGGACCTTTCCTTGTTTATTTCATTGTTTGGGCAGCCTATAACGAAACTATTTGGACCTTCTAAAAGTGTCTTGGGCCCTTCAAAAGAATTAGCCTCTTGATTCACATCATTCTCCCCTTCTTCAAAAGAATTTGCCCTCAAATTCACATCATCAAAACAAGTAAAGAGGTTTGCAATGTTATATGTAGAATCTTCATTACCACTATCAACAGAAAAGTCTTCTTTGTACTCACCATCTTCATAAGTATCTTCTTCATTCATAAGAACACATGCCATGTGTTTCGGGGTTTTCTGATGTCCTGCGGGAGAGTTACAACACCGAGACTGGAACCGGACGCCTGTACCTGCAAAACAACGAAAACCCCTTGTGGTAGGAGCTCCGCCTCCAACGGTCAAGTTAGTACCTGATTAAGGAGTAATTAATGCGGAAATTAAAGTGGTTTGGTCTCTCTAGGTGAGAGTGTTTAATGTGTAATCTGTCTGTTATTTCTTGTAATCCCCCCTCTTAATGAGGATTAAGAGGGGTATTTATAACCTCGGGAAGCGTGCCAATTAGGTTTAGGTTAACCTTGGGCTGACTGGGCTTCTAATCAGGATTGGGCCTTGTTGGCCGGTTTTCCCATTTGGCATGGGGGGGACACGTGGCGTGTCTCAATTGGTCCGTAGTGGACGAATCTGAGACTGACACGTGGCAGGCTCCTATTGGCCTACGTGAAGGACACGTGGCAGAACCTGGTTGGTCCACTTGTCAGACGGTGATTGGTGGATAAAAATCCCCTAATCATTTGCCCCTCACAGGCGGCACATGACTGGTCACGTGTCACCTGTGACAGGTGTCGCATGGTGACAGGCGACGGCCTTCGACAGGTGTCGCCCTGCAATTGGCCGAGAGATATTTCCCGCCCAAATTTTGAATTTGGAAGTGACCCTTCGCCTTCTCACTTTGCCTATATAAGGAAGTGCTGACTTCGGTCATTTTCACATTTGAGAACCTTTGCGAGAGAACATTCGGACCCCTGAACTTGCTCTGACATTTTGGACTTTTGTTGCCTACCGCTTGCTCTGACAAACCGTTTGCAAAGGACTTCAGAACTCATCAATCGTCACTCGTTCAGGTAATCGTCGGTTCTCTTACTCTTAACTTTTTCCTTTTATTTTTATTTTTTTGAAATGGCCCCATGGAAGCACACGACACGGCCTAAGTTAGTGATCAGCCGGTCACCGGGGACGGCTGAATCTAGGACTAGGAGTGTCGCCTGCCCTTTTCTGGACCCATCTTTGCCCTTTATACAAAGTCCGACTGTATCTGTGTCTATGCAGAACGTGATGGCCAGAACAAAAAAGACTGCTAGGATCTCAAACTCGGACGACTCCTCTCAAAGGGTGCCAATAAGTGAAACATCTGACCAGGCGCCAGATGTAGAAGTGAAACAAGGCGGCTGCCAAGCCGACAGTTCTGAGGGAGGGATCAAGGTGGTCCCCTCCCATTTCACAGTGGATATGTCTAACTATTCTCCTGCTCCTTCTAAGGGGGAGGAGGCGGGCCCCTCTGGGAGAGGGGAGGAGTCGTCCTCTTCTGACTCGTCTGAGGACGAGTCTGAGTCTAGCTCTTCTGGCCAATCTTCTCCAGGCTCAGAAGAAAGAAACAGCCGCCTACAAGAGGCGAGGAGTTCTCATGCAGTTGAGAAGGGGGATAATTGGGCGGAGCCGTCTGCTTCTTATCGAGAGGAGAACACCCCTTACTACTGCACGGTACCCCGGGGCCGGATCACGGCCATGCAAGACAAAGTGGAGAGCTTCATCGCTAACCACCAAATGGGCCCCGGATTTTTACTATTCGTGCCGGATCCAGAAGACACAGTCGTCTGGCCGGCTGGTACCAGCTATGGTGACGGCTGCTTTGGCTGCTATGTAGCGGCCATCAAAGCTGGACTGCGCTTCCCATTACATCCGGCTGTTAAGCGGATTTTGGATGGGTATGATTTGGGGTTATGGAAGTTAGCCCCCAATTCTTGGGTAAACGTACTCGGCTATGTGGCCGGGTGCGAAATGTACGGGGTGGAGCCAAGTTTTGAGGCTTTCGCCCATATGAACTATCTCAGCCGGACCCCTAAGTCGGGCGGTACCGGCTGGTATCAAATAACAAGCCATAGGGGTTACCTCATGACGAGAGGTAAGGCAAACAAATGGAAGGATTGGCGGAACACCTTTCTTATCATCGAGGGTTCAGACACGGAGCTGAACAAAAGATTTAACAAGTGGAACAGGGATCCGCCTTTTCTTGCAGGCGGCCGTAGCTTGCCGCCTGTCCCCCCAAAGGCTAAAAGGGAGATCCTAGACAAAGGACTCTTCAAAGTAGAGACTAGGGTGAACTCTACTTCAGGGGTACGAGAGCAAGTACCCCTTAACTGCGTCCCGAGCTTCAAGTGGCTCTATGACGAGTACCTTTTGGCCGCCTGTGGCCTCAGCAGTCGGTGCTCTAGAGGTAGCCGGCCTGACAAATACTCTTTTTTCACGCCTTGTTTACTTGGGATTTTTACTGACTTTACTGTTTGTTCTTTTGCAGCTGACGCCATGAGTAAAATAACAGCATCCAAGACTGCGGCGGCCATGTTGCGGGCCTCTCTCATGCAACAGTCTTGTACCGACTCCCCCAACAAGGGGGCACCCTTGGTAGGCTTTGAAACTCTTCCCCTTTTTTGGAGTAGTTGTCTTGTGCATATACTAACTCTTCCTCTTTTTTCAGTCGGGCACTCCAAGAGCTTCTTCCTCGCAACAGCCGGACCCCAAGGCCCGGAGGACGACTGTTGCAAGCTCTCCTGGCTCTTCCAGGAAAACGGTGGCGGCTGAGAAGCAGCCGGCCACTTCTTCTAAAGCTCCGGCGGGGCCGCCTAGAAGTATGGAAATTTCCTTGTAAAATTTTTCACATTTGTTTCCTTCATGAATAGGTCTAACTTGCTTTTTTATACTTGGTGCAGCCGGCCCTCAGGAGCCTGACTTGGTAGAGGTAGCCAAGTCCATGATAAAAGCAGTGCCTCCATCTGAAAGGGAGGCGGTCAGGGGTGTCGGCACCCTTGACCTTGATGGGATTGCAGGGGTCCTTGCTGAGGTATACTTAGAATTTTTGAGTAGTTGAATTCCAAGACGCCTGATATCTTTTTGTTTGGAAACTGACGCATGTTTTCTCTTTACTTAGGACCTGCTTCGAGTGAACGGCCTTCGCAAGCCGCTTGATCGGAAGAATAAAGAGGTAAAGGCTGCAAAAGCTATGGCCGCCTCTAACTGTGATAAGGCAATGTTTCAAATTGCCCAAAATGAAGTTCTGACCATTGATATTCTTTATTATCAGGCGCAGGCTGCCGCCGCTATCCGGGCCCAGTTAGAGGCGGCCCAGAAGAGGAACAGCGAGCTGGAGGCGACCGTCTCCGACCTCAAGGCCGAGCTTAAACCTCTCCGCCAAAAAATGCTCTCATACGAAGTCATGGAGAAATCCTTGGCTAGCGTAAAGGAACACCTGGTGACCCAGGAGAAGAGTCTCACTAAAGAGCTCTCGGAGAAGGCTGAGCAAGAGAAGAGAGAGCTCGTCCGAGAGATGATGGAAGACTCTTCCCAGATCCAGCGTATGACCTGGAGCCGCCTCTTCCCCAATGCCGACTTTGCCTCTTGGGAGAAAACGTACCGCCAGTGCTCTGAAACATATAATCAAGAGATCCTGGCGGCTGCTGAGGACGAGGCGTTTGAGGAGGCCTTAGAGGGGGAGCAGCCGATAGTGGCGCTTGTGCCGCTTGGGGGCAAGGCATCGAAGAAGAATGCAGCGGAGGCCGAGTCTATCAAGAAGAATGCTGATCAGGCGGACGCTGCTAATGTTTAGGATTTGCCCCCTTCATAAGCTTTTGTCTTCTTTCACGGCCTGCGTGCCGTTTGATTGTATTTACCCGGCCAGGGGTCGGGGTTCTGAATATTTTACTCTCAATGAAATTTTATTTTTCTTGAAATTTGTCTAAGTGTTGAACATTTGATATTGAATTGTACACTATATCGACTGTTCTGCATGGCCGATTGTAGACAGGTACGAATGGTCCGCCTATGCCCCTGGACGACTGGTTGTCTGTTTCCAAGCTGGGCGATCAGTCGGCCATTATTCAATTGGTATTGATCCCGTTTACAAGACTGGATAACCTTTAGGCAGGCGGTCCTTTACTTGTAAAATTAACTAAGTAAAAAAGAGTTTTCTTACTTGTATTTTGTAGGCTAGACTTTAGGCAGTCTATGACTGGATTACCTTTAGGCAGGCGGTCCTGTCATTTGTAAAATTTACTAAGTAAGAAAGGGTATTCTTACTTGTGTTTTTTGAGCTAAAGGCAGTCTAGGACGACTGTTTCCTAAATACTTAAAAATTTTTAGGGGATGACCAAGTAACTATGACTGTTACCTAATCGCCGATTGATTGAGTAGTAGGGGTATCAAGCGGTGGGTACCGGTTGTTCCCCTTTATTTGCCAATGTTTGTTGGCTATTAACTCGAAGGTAAAACTAGTAGGAATAGTAGTTTGAATGCCTTTGTTTAAAAAACAGGTGGCCTATTCAAACTTTTTAGGTTCCATGCCAAGTTTTGGGAGAGCGACTATGAGTTAAGTTGGTGTTACTCAGTCGTCCTCATTCTAGATTGAGTAGTAGAGGTGCCAGGCGGCGGAGGCCGGCTGGACCCCTTGATTCGCCAATGTTTGTTGGCTATTAACTCAAAAGGTACCCCCTGCATTTATCCCAAGTAATACAGGTGGTAATCCGACTCAGATGTCAACTGTTACCACTAGTTTGGTTAGTGATAGAAGTTATCCTTGTCTCAAAAACGGCTACGTGGTTGCCCTTGGGGACAGTCGTATAGGTGCCGTGTGATTAGTTTATAGAACAATGTTCCACCCAAAAGGGAGCTGCTCTCTGCGACGAATTTCATCCGGATGGATGCCGTCGGACGCCTGCTATAATGTTGGGACAGGTCGAATTGAATTTTTATATTTTGATCAGTTGGCTTGACGCCTGGTCTGATCATGTTTTTTGATAGTTCTTGGTGAACTATATATTATGTGAGGGTAACCGGTCAAGCGGCGTGCCCCTCTTAAATTAAACATAGAGAGTAGCCGACTGTTTGTCAGTTGGCATGCCCCTCTTAAATAAATAAATATAAACATGGAGAGTAGCCGACTGTTGGTCAGTTGGCATGCCCCTCTTAATACAGAATTGAATAGTAAAGATGCAAGCTTTATTCAAGTAATCCTTGACTTTACATTTTTCAAAAGAAATATTTCTTAAGGTTATCTATGTTCCAGGTTCGAGGTAACGGCTGGCCGTCTGGTGTTTCCAGACGGTAGGTACCGTCTCTAACCTCTTCATATATTCGGTAGGGACCTTCCTAGTTGGGAGTTAGCTTGCCAGACTCGTTAGCCCTACCAACAGCTTCCATTTTTCTAAGTACAAAGTCCCCCACTTTGAGTGGACTCCTGTGCACTTTTCTGTTGTATGATCGAGTCATTCTCAGGCGGTAGATCTCATGGCGCAAGACAGCGTTGTCCCTCTTTTCAGGGAGTGAGTCTAATGCCAGGCGCATGGCTTCCCAGTTTGCCTCTTCGTCATATAGCATTACTCGAAGAGTCGGCTCGTAGTGTTCTATTGGAAGAACAGCTTCCGCACCATAAGTTAGGAGGAATGGAGTTTCTCCAGTCGCCCCTTTTTCAGTCGTCCTAATGGCCCAGAGAACATGTGGTAGTTCATCCGCCCATAGGCCGCCTGCTCGTTCAATCTTTTTCTTCAGACCGTCTGAGATGATTTTATTAAAAGCTTCTACCTGGCCGTTTGCTTGTGGACGGCCGACAGATGCAAAGCAGTGTGCAATTCCTTGGTCACCCAACCAGCTTTTGAGAACAGGCGTCTCAAATTGGGGACATTATCAAAAACCATAGACATGGGAACTCCGAACCGAGTGATGACATTTCTCCAAATGAATGAAATTACATCCTTCGTCTTGATTCCCTTAACAGCCTCCGCCTCTACCCATTTAGTGAAGTAGTCGACGGCAACAAGTATATACCTCCTTCCGCCTGTAGCAGGCGTATATGGACCCAGAATATCCATGCCCCACTTAGCAAACGGTAGGGGACTATGAATGGTCGTGAGGTCAGTAGCCGGACGGTGAATTAGTTTGCCAAACCTTTGACACTTATCACATTTTTTCACCATCTCCATCGCATCTGCTTCTAGGGTAGGCCAAAAGTAGCCCTGTCGCCTTGCCCGTTGAGCAAGCGTCCTTCCGCCTATATGTGAAGCACAATGACCAGAGTGAAGATCGTCTAGTATCTCTCGGCCTTTTTCTGGAGTAACACACTTTAAGAAGGGTTGAAGGTACCCCCTTTTGTGAAGTTCTCCCTTAATTATTTCAAAATTGGTGGCTCGTCTTTTCAGCACTGCCGCCTGTTGATGATCATCCGGCAGGGTACCGTTTGTCAGATATGCCCTAATTGGATCCATCCAGGTTGAGCTTCTGTCTAGGATTCCAATAGGGTCTCCCTCAATGCTTCTATCCTGGCCATGGTTCTGCTTCTTCTGCCTTACCGGCTTCTTTTTTGGATCCACAGCCAGTTTATGTACCGCCAGCTCAGAACTAATGCCTGGCATTTCATGGACTTCGAATGCAAAGACGTCCTTGTATTCTTTCAAGAGATTGTGAAAGTCTTCACCCAGGACCCCTAGAGCAGTCGTCCCAACTTTGACTGTTCTGTCAGGACGTGAGGCATCTAAGATCAGGTCCGTATGCTCACCAGCTGGCTGAGGGCGGAATTCATCCGACCGCTCCTCTGCCAATGATTGCTATTTTTTATCTTTCCTTGTGGCCCCCATCTGAGATGCCTTTCTTTTCTTGCCGCCTGCTTCTGGAACAGGCGCACTTTCCTTGACATTGTCAAGGTCTATCTTTCCTCCACTGGACCCAGCGGCCATAACAGTGGGCTTGACGTCCGAGAGATAGCACTCTCGGGCCATCTTCTGATCTCCCCTTAGGGAGCCGACTGTTCCATTATCCCTCTCAAACTTGAGCAACATAAGAGATGGGATTATTACAGCCTTGGAACTATTTAAGGTTGGTCGTCCTAGAATCATGTTGTAGGCCGAGAGTTCTTCTACCACCAGGAACCGGACTACCATGTATCGTCCTTCCCCTTTTCACCCAGGCGGATGGGTAGATCTACTCGTCCTACAGGGTGGACGACTCCCCCTCCAAACCCTACTAGAGGGTGGGAGGCAGGATGTATACAATCAGTCTTGTACTTCAGTTTGGAGAGACATTTGCTACTGATAAGATCTGAGGAGCTTCCAGTATCTATGAGGATTCGGCCAACTCTCTGATTGGCCACTTTACATTCAATGACGATAGGGTCGTCATGCGGCCCCCTGACCCCTCCTAGATCTTCTTCAGTAATGACAATCTCAGGAAATGAATTTATGGAGGGCCGTTCTGGGTGAACGGAATTTACATCTAGCCGCCTGATATTGTCTTTGGTGCCCCTAATAGTGGGACCTCCTCCTGCGAAGCCGCCTGCAATAGTGTAGACGACTGCATCATCTGTATCAGAGCTGTCGGCCTGTTGATTCTTTTTGGCCGACTGTTTTTTCAAGGAGGTGTTCCCTGTGGATTTCTTGACAAAAGAGTCAAGATCACCTTGCTCAGCCAGGCGGTCCAGATACCGCATGAGACTGATGCATTCGTTGGTGTGATGACCAACATCTTCATGATAATCACAGAATTTTTCCTGGTTCCGATTGCTTGCAGAACCCTTCATGGGGACCGGCTTCTCAATAGAGATCCGTCCCTTGATTTCTTTCAGGATAGCTTTGCTATCTTTGTTACACGCATACTTTGGGGAGTATGGCTTGAATTCTTTTTTCTTCTTCTGGGCCGGCTGTTTAGAGGAATCAGCCGCCCAGACCTCTTTTCTCTTCTTTACATCTTTGTTTGACGACTGTATCTGTCGTCCTTCTCTTTTGTCGAACTTTTTCCCGTCCGACTGTTTTGCTGTACTACAAAGATCAGTCGCCTGTATGTAGGCTTCTGCTTCAATCAAGGCCTCCTGAAGAGTCGCCACCCTCTTTCGAACCAGATCGAATTTGAAGGTCGACCCGTCTTTGAGACCCCTGAAAAAGTCAGTATAGGCTACCTCATCCGGTAACCCTTGAATTTGTATTCTCATCAGGTTAAACCGCCTGATGTAAGAACGAAGCCCCTCCTTCTCACCCTGCTGAATTGTTCCCAAATCAAGGGTCGTCTTCTTCGCAGGAATGTTCATGGCGAAGTTGGAGGTGAACAAGTAAGCAAGCGTCCTGAAGTTGTTTACACAACCAGTCGGCAGGTTGCCGAACCATTGCTGTGCAATTCCTTTGAGAGTCGCTGGAAAACACTTGCACCAAGTGGGATCATCCAACCCTTGAAGGTACATTAGGTTGGAGAATGCCATTAGATGGTCTTCTGGGTTAGTAGTGCCATCATAGGCGCCTACTAACACATTTTTCACTTTGGCCGGCTGAGCGGCTTCAGTGATTTCCTTGGAGAAGGCCGACGGCTGTTCACCAAGTCTAAGCAACCGTAGCTGCCAGTCCAAGGGTTGGACATTTTTAACTGCCTGTCACCAAACGGAGGTGGCGGCATGAAAAACTGTTGTTGTGGTACAAACGGTAAGTTTGGTACCGCCTGGTCGCTATGAAAGCCGGACTGACGGGAGGTGCCGCCTGACTGACTCTCATGATACGACTGAGTATGCCTCATCGAGGTATTTTGCAGACTTTCTTGAAATTCAGAAGTAGAGGCCGACTCTGACAGTCGGTCATTCTTCTTCTGTTCTAACAGCAGACGAGCGTCTGTGTATGTTTTCTTCGAGCCGTCCGCCTGAATGTGACGGACAGGTTTCCTTTTTCCTGGAGTAGGAAAATGGTATTTTGTGAGATCAAGGGCAGGCGGCTCCCACTTCCTGGATCTAGGATGAGGAGTTCCCTCTCGTCCTTGAACCGGCTTCCTCTTGCCTGAAGTGGAAGGTTTCGTAGCCGACTGTCCCTTGGGCGGTGCAGGCTTCTTATTTAGCAACTCTTGAATCTCTCCCTTGAAGTCCCTCATGAAGGTCATGAGTTCGTTCCTGGTGATGGGAGCAGACCCATCAGTCGCCTGCTGCCGAACAGGAGGTGCGCCTGCTGGCTCACTTCCAGTTTGAAGATGTTCCCGTTCCGTCCTTTCGGTCTGACGGGTACGTCGGGCCCTTAGGGTCCCGTCTGGAGCTGTGTGAGCTTCAACTTCAAGTTCATTGTCAGTGTCATGGTCCGACTGGACTTGAGGGTCGTCTAGGGGACGCCTCTCTTCAAAAGTCGGTACAAACGTGGATGCCATCTCAGAAGTACTCTCCCCACAGACGGCACCAAAATGTTTCGGGGTTTTCTGATGTCCTGCGGGAGAGTTACAACACCGAGACTGGAACTGGACGCCTGTACCTGGAAAACAACGAAGACCCCTTGTGGTAGGAGCTCCGCCTCCAACGGTCAAGTTAGTACCTGATTAAGGAGTAATTAATGCGGAAATTAAAGTGGTTTGGTCTCTCTAGGTGAGAGTGTTTAATGTGTAATCTGTCTGTTATTTCTTGTAATCCCCCCTCTTAATGAGGATTAAGAGGGGTATTTATAACCTCGGGAAGCGTGCCAATTAGGTTTAGGTTAACCTTGGGCTGACTGGGCTTCTAATCAGGATTGGGCCTTGTTGGCCGGTTTTCCCATTTGGCATGGGGGGGACACGTGGCGTGTCTCAATTGGTCCGTAGTGGACGAATCTGAGACTGACACGTGGCAGGCTCCTATTGGCCTACGTGAAGGACACGTGGCAGAACCTGGTTGGTCCACTTGTCAGACGGTGATTGGTGGATAAAAATCCCCTAATCACCATGGGTCCTCTTTTGAACACTTTTTCCCTTAGAAACAAACTTGAACTTTGATAAGTGTTTGAGCTCTTATCATGTCCTTTTTAAGAAAAAGGATGTAGACTAAACCGTTTGTTCCCAACCTTCACGGAATACACATTGATTTTTCCCTCATGTTTAACTTTTCGATCAAATTGCCATGGTCTTCCCAAAAGTAAGTGACAAGCATTCATTGGAATCACATCACACCATAATTCATCTTTGTAATTTCCTATGGAGAAATTCACTAGTGCTTGCTTCTTTATTTGAAAACTCTTTGAGTCATCAAGCCAATTCACTTTCTTTGGTTTTGCATGATCACGAATAGGAAGGTTTAATTTACTCACCATAACAGTTGAAGCAACATTCGTGCAAGAGCCACTATCAATGATAACATTGCATGTTTTACCACCAACTTTGGATCGGGTATGGAACAAACTCACGTTAAGAGTTATTGGAAGTGGACTCGGCATGAAGGATCTTCCTTATCACAAGACAATTATCATCACTCTCGGGAAAAGCCTCATCTTCTTCCTCATCAGTGTGTATCTCCTTATCTTCGGACTTTTAATCTTCACACTCAAAGGATATGTTTTGCTCTTCCTCTTCCATTTGTCGATACTGCTTGATTGTAAGAGCTTTCTTTGTAGGACATTGATCAGATCTATGTCCCTTTCCTTGACACTTGAAGCACCTAATCCGACTTTCAAATTCCTCTTTGGAAAACTTGACAACCTTCTTTTCTCCACTTGGCGAACTTTCTCCTTTATGCTCATTAGAAAAAGTTGTGAAACTAGACTTGAAAGGCTTCGAAAAACTTTTGCTTGTCTTTGTGTTTTCCTTATCCTCGAGCCAATGATTTTCGATCTTCAAAGCTAGCTTGCACACATCATTGAATGACTCATAGGCACTCAACTCAATTTTCCTAGCAATAGGCCGATTAAGACCCTTGAGGAATCTAGCAACTCGCAACTGTTCCTTCTCCTCCAAACCACAAAGGGAGGTTAGTTTATCAAATTCAGCAATATAATCATTAAACTCGTAGCACCTTGTGACAATAAAGTGAGTCGAATGTATAGAGTTTGTTCGAAATCATGTGGAAGGTATTTAGAGCTCATCTTCTTCTTCAAAACAGTCCATGTCTTGATTTTCTCCTTCCCTGCTCTAGCACATTGAGCCTTTAAATTATCGAACCAAATTCCCGCATTCTTAGTGAGTCGAATATAAGCAATTTTGAAACGTTTAGCATCATCAAAACCCTTGTAATCTGAAATTTTCTCCAATTGTCTCGCCCACTCAAGAAAATCTTCGGGGCTTCCTAGACCCGTGAAATCATCAAGTTTGATTCCTCTATCATCAATCTTATGTGAATTATGATGATTATCGTCATCACTACCAGAACCATCACTATCACTATCATGTATTTTCTTCGTTTTCTTCTCGTTAGTTTCAAGAAGCAGTTTTGCAAAAGCATCGAACCTAGAATCAGTTTGATCCTGTAGTCGTTCGGTTCTTTGGTCTATGATATCAAACCTCTTCTGGAAATCATCCATGAGTCGTTTATACAACTGCTCATCCATGATGGCAACTCACACAACCAAAGAAAACACCACAAGTTGGCAGAATAAAGGCAGAAACGTGTAGCAAAAGAATAAGACACTATGAACTCGTTACAGTTTGAAACGTAACCAAACTTTCCAGATCACAAATTTAGTGTTTTTATAACACACTCCAATTGGAATTTCTGGAAAACGATTAATAACTAAGTCGCAAAAATCAAAAAGTTTCAACTGCGCAGGATTTGCGCGATTCCGGACCAGTTGAGAAAATAATTCCAGATAAAATAGCAAACGCAATCGAAAAATTCTCAAACTTTCCAGTATCAACTTAGACACACAGGAGGTCTAATTCCACGAAAAAAACACAGAAAAATTTGCAAAACAAAAGAGAAACAGAATAAAACTTTAGGACCGGCGAACTGTATTATCTGGCAGCGTAGAAGTGGAGCGATTTTTCCCTTAAGACGCCTGTAATCTGATACCAATTTGATGTGGATTAATGCCCTTTAACCTAATAAAAGATCTAAAATCACAAAATTAAAATAAAGCTTCGTTCTTGATAAGAAATTCGAACCAAAACGAGTCAAAGTAACAGGATATGACTTTGAAAACGACCACTCCTGGAATGGATTCAATGCCTAATCAAATTATCTAGACTACTCCTACAACTAGATACTTTGATGAACAAATCTTAGACTACTCCTAGAACTAAGAATTGCACGTTCTAATTATCAAAACAACTCCTTGAATTGAAAACTAGCAAAGAATGTGTTTAAACAAAGCTAAACAATTGTATTGAATTAACCTGTTTTTCTATGACTCTAAAGGCCACGAAAATCCCTTATTTATAGACTAAAAATAAGCTGATTCCATCCCTACAAGGATTAGGACAAACCCCTAACCTTGCCCCCCAAGTATCCTAACAAAAATAGGAAACTACTTCTAATTAGAATAGGAAAACTAATCCTAAACAAACTCTAATTAACTAGAAACTTTCCTAATATACTTAGGATGTTTATAGCAGAAAATAAACTTATTCCTAAGTGCTTAAACCAAGAAAAACCCTTTCAAGTGAAAGGTAAAAACTTGCAAGTAAAACTCTAAGAAAAACTAAGTATAAAATTTCTTCCATTTCATGTCGCCGCCATTCCACCACCACACGTGCCGCCCCTTGCCTCACGCGCCGGATCAGGTTGTAGCTGGGTTCAATTTGGTTCCAGGAAGGTGGCGCGTGGACCCCATCTCGGCGTGTGGCCTTCGCCAACCTCGTCGGAATCGAACGGCTGCACAACTCCTTCCTTGTCGATCAAGCTTTCTTCTTTCTCTATTGATCTAGTGGAACTTTCCTTGTTTATTTCATTGTTTGGGCAGCTTATAACGAAGCTATTTGGACCTTCTAAAAGTGTCTTGGGCCCTTCAAAAGAATTAGCCTCTTAATTCACATCAATGATACTCTCCTGCTCCCACTTTGGAATACACCTTAGCAGTGGCTTTGAAAAGCCCTTCTTGTTGAGCTCTCCATTCATCACCACGTACCAGTTAGCATCTTTCTCCACAATCTTAGCTTGTACATCATCGTCCGGCCGCGAGCCATGAACTTTGTATGCTAGTATGCCTGTGAACGAAGCTCGTTGCTATCCAATGCAGTTCACCTGCTCTTTTTCAGCGATGTTGCTTTCCTCCAAGACTTTCACCATCACTGTCCTTATGAGGCTCTGCAGGGTGGAGCTAGCTAACTTCGATAATGCGTCGGCCTTGGAATTTCCTCTGGGGACCAAGTCTATCTGAAAGTGAACTAGCTGAGCGGCCAGCTCCTTCACTTTGGTCACATACTTTAACATTGTGGCTTCCCTAATCTCATACTCCCCCCCCCCCCCTCAATTGGCTGTCAGCTGAGAGTAAGTCTGCAGATGGACTTTCTTGGCTCCAGCTGCGATACTTATATGCAGATCTGCCGAAGCTACCTCGTACTCTGCCTCGTTATTTGATGCCTTGAATTTGAACTTTATGGAATACTCAAATACATTTCCCTCTGGGGATGTCATTATGATCCCTGCTCCGCTCCTTGTTTGGGCTGACGATCCATCTACCTCCACCTTCTAGATTCCAATATCATCTTCTTTGTCCTCGTACGAGGCTTCCACAATGAAGTCCGCTTGGGCTTGTGCTTTGATAGCTGCCCTAGGTTTGACCTCAAACTCATACTCGTAGAGCTGAATGGCACACTTCAAGAGTCTTCCTGACGCGTCCATTTTTTGTAACGCTTTCTCTAGTGGGTGATTTATGAAGATTTGTATTATGTGCGCGTCAAAATATGGCTTCAACTTCCTTGCTGTTGTTACCACTGCAAAAGCTAACTTCTCCACCAACGGATACCTTTGCTCGGCCTCAGTCAGCACATGGCTCACAAAGTATATTGGCCTTTGATGCTTTTGTTTTTCTACCTGCAGAACGATTACGATTGTCTAAATTGATGCAGAAATGTACAACTGTAATTTTTCCTTCAGCTCCGGGCTGATCATTGTTGGGAGCTTAGTCAGATGCTCCTTACTGCCCTCAAAGGCTTCTTTTTCTGCGGCTCCCCACTTAAATTCCCTGTTCCATTTCAATAGCTGGTAGAACGATAAAGCTTTGTCGGTTGACTTGATGATGAACCTAGTTAGTTCGGCCATTCAACCTGTCAGCCGCATGATGTCTTTAATGCACTTAAGCTCAGGTAAGCTTAGGACTGCTTTAACCTTCTCCGGATTTGCGCCTATTCCTCTCTCGCTGATCAGGATGCCTAAGAATTTTCCTGAGCTCACCCCAAAGACACATTTCTTCGGGTTGAGTTTGATGTTATACTTGTTAAGGGTGGCAAATGCTTCCTCCAAATCCATGATATGCCGTGCCCGTGTGACGCTCTTGACAATTGAGTCTTCCATGTATACTTCAACATTTCTGCCTTTCTGGTGCATAAACACTCTATCTATTGTCTTCTGAAAAGTTGCTCCAACAATCTTCAACCCGAAGGGCATAGCTATGTAATTGTACACTCCCCCCTCGGTGATGAATGCGGTTTTTTGCCTGTTTGGGTTGTGCAAGCTGATCTGATGGTATCCTAAGAAGGCACCCATGAAGCTTAGCATGGCATGCCCGCTGGTTGAATCTACCAACTAATCGATTCGCGACAGCGGGTAACAGTCTTTTGGGCAGGCTTTGTTGAGATCTGTGTAATCAACACACATCCTCCACTGGCCATTTGCCTTCTTCATCGTGACCACGTTGGCTAGCTAATCCGGGTAATCACAAGGCTCGATGAATCCAGCTTCCAGGATTATTCCCACTTCTTCCTGGATTGCTTGATTTTTCTCTGTGGAGAAGCTTCGTTTCTTTTGTCTTACTGGCTTAATATCTTCTTTCACATTTAGCTTGTGGACCATAACTGCAGGGTCAATTCCGGGCATCTCATCTCCTAAATATGCAAAGATGTCCTTGTTCTTTTTTCAGCAGTTCTATGAGGTGTACCCCCACTCCTGGATCAATATCCTTTCCAATTTTCACTGTTCTCGAAGGATCACCTTATGTGAGCTCAATTGTAACGTGCTCCCCGCTGGGAATTGGCCTAGCCATTTCCTCCTTTGCAGGCTCAAACTTTTCCATGGCCAGCTTTTGTTTCTCCTTCTCCCTGTGATATTCTTCGCGCTTCCTGTGTTTTTTTTTTGCTTTTTTCAGGTTGCTCAATGGGCCTTTGCTCTGAGACTGGCTGTTGTCTAGTCCTATCGGGCTACTTTAGAGCAGTTATGTAACATTGTTGATCTGTCTTTTAGCTTCCCCTGAGCTTTGTAGACTGCCCTTCATTAGTTGTGTAGGCCATGGCAAGATGATAGGTGGAAACTACTCCGCCAATCTTGTGGAAGAGCGGCCTTCCCATGATCACATTGTAAGGCGAAGGAGAATCTATCACCAGGAACTCTGCTCGAACATCGCGCCTTTTTGACCTTTCGCCTACTCGGACTTAAAGCTTGATTATGCCCTCTAGGGTCAATCCAGACCCGTTAAACCTGGTGACTTCATAACTCTCCCATTTTAGATCTTTCCTGTCTAACTTCAGTTCTTTGAATGCGCTGATGTATATGATGTTGGCTGAGCTGCCACCGTCTATCAGTATTCGGTCCACTTCTCAATTTGCTATTCTCATCGTCACCACCAGAGGATTATCACGAGGATAGATTATGCCCTCTTGATCATACTCATCAAATGTGGCTCGCGGCTGCGGGGGAAGAGGTGGCCACCTGCGCTTCTCATTATTGTTTATCTGATGTATCATTGCCCGCAGATCTGCCCGTGCCTTGTTCACTGTTCCCCCATGTACAAGTCCTCCACCGATCACACACACCCTGCCTTCTAACTTGCTAACTCTGTCTCTATCCTCAGTGGACCCCTGTGACCTCCTCTACGGTCAAGGCCTGTTTTATCCTCATCCCTTCTTTTAGGGAGATCAGCATGCTACTTGAACTGATTCATGTACCCCCTCCTGACCAGGTCTTCTATGTTATCTTTCAGATGCATGCATTCATTAGTTGTGTGGCCATGATACCTATGGAAGTCACACCAATTACTGGGATCACGGTTCCTATTAACTATCCTTGTGGGTCTATGCCATTTATCATCAACTTTGTTCACGTTGAAGATGTGAGACCTCGAGTAAGTGGGGCATACTGGTCGAACCTTCCAGGTCTTCCTCCTCTCTTTGAATCTGACCTTCTCACCCCAACAGCTCATTCTTCCTCTTTGCAACCTTGTTCAGCTCTGCTGGGTTGATCCGCCCTGGCTGCATTTCTGCTCGGGTGACTTCTGCCCGCTTAACTGGGTCATTTAGCGCCTTCGTACTCAGCATCGCCCTGTCAGTCTCGTCTGCATTGATGAACTCGTGCGCTTTACCTAGCGCTTCAGCTAGCATTTTGAGGCTCTTACGCCACATATACGCTCTGAACGATGAGCCTGGTAGCAAACCGCTCTGCATTGCTTGCAGCGCTACCTCCTGGCTCATATTTGAGATAGTTGTTGCCTCCTTGTTGAATCTGGTGATAAACTCCCTCATGGGTTCATCCTTCCCCTAAACTAGTGACATCAACTCAGTTGTCATCTTAGTTTGGTCTACCAAGGTTATAAAATGCTCCATGAACATCCTTTTCAGCTTATTATATGAGAACACAAAACCTTTTGGAATGGCCCCATGCCACTACACTGCCAGTCCCTCTAGGGTCGGTTGGAATGTTTTGCACCAGACTGAATCCGTCATGGTATAGAGCACTATGTGGTTCTCAAAAGCCGATATATGGCTCTTAGGCGTTTTAGTTTCGATGTATCTGCAACTTGGCATCTTTATCTTCTCCATCGGTTCCTCCGGGATATCCCGGTAAAATGGGGAATCATCTGGAATAACCTGGATCCGTGCTCGCTTCTCCCTAATTGGGCTCGGTCCACGCTCCGCGGCTAGTGACCTGCTGCGGGCAACAAGCCTCTCTAGGCTGCCCTTAGTTTGAGATTTTTCCTCCACGCTCCATTTTTTGTTCAGATTTCGAGCTCCCAACTCCAGCACCTTCTTCCTCAGCTGGACGAGCTCCTTCTGCTCGGGGGTGAGGGTTGTGGGTGTTGGCTTCTTTACCGCTTGTTCTATAGATGTTGCTACTTGTGACGAGCTCACTCCCTTACCAAAGTTAGCAAGGACTGCTGCCAAATGCTCCTTACTACACTTAGAGAGGTTTTGCAGGATGGCTGGCATGTTTACAGATGCGGTTTTTGGGTTATGGGTGCTGAAACAATGGGTTCATTGTTCGCACCTTTTAGTGGCATACCATATTTTAAAATGAAACAAGATCCTATCAGATCGACTGGTTTCGACGCTGCTTTAGCTGCAGTCGATGTCGACCCAATGAGGTTGGATTTTTGTGAGATGGTGGACTTGGGTTTCTCGGCGAATCCTTTGGGATTAATGGTTGCTGGTGGTGTTTTTTGTGGTGTCTGGTTGGCGTCATTGGCTTTGGGTATGGGTATTTGTATAGCTTCCTCCCCGATCATGGTGGTTTGTCAACTAGTCCCTAACTTAGTTGGTGAATCTCAGGTTAGATGATCCTTCCCCTCCTTCTAGCGCTAATTGTTCCAGGTGTGGATCCAAGGGTTCTGCAGGGTGAGCTGGGCCCCGTCGACAACCTACACAAGGCAACACACGTAAACTGCCCTCGGGGGTTGTTCGAGGAACCCCCCTCCGATGCTTAAGTTAGAGAGTTTTTAGAGAGAGAAAGTGTACTTAGAGAGATGTAGAGAGTGTAATAACTTGTGTGTCTAACCTCTTTTCCATTGTACTTTGCCCTCTATTTATAGGTGTACGATCTCCTTTATGGAGAGTTCAGTCTGGTCAGCTTTGCGGGCTGACTCCATCGGGCTGGTGAGCCCCTCACAGTTGTTCTCTCGGCAATGAGTGCGCATCCTGGGGAGCTGGGCGATAGTTGAGCGGAAGGTATCCTATACAACCTCGTTTTCCCAATTTGAGAATGAGCCATTTTGGGTTTACTTTAATAGACTAGAGAACTTCATTAGTTACCTTAGTTGTGATCTTTGGGAGGCTTGCGAGATTTGTTATCATGATTTGAATGAGCAAAGTAGAGACATCATTGAAAGCATGTTTAATGCTAGATTTCGAGCATTGTCAATCGATGATGCTTGGGACTTTTATCTATGTTTTGCTAGAGATACTTATGATCATGGTCATGGTTATTCAAATGTTTCTATTAATAATTGTGAAGTTCCATGTCCTATGTATGATGAATCTTGCATGCCTAATTGTGCCCCCATCCACCATTTTGATGATGCCACTCATATCTCTAATGTTGATCCCTGCATGCTTTTACATGATTCCTTTCCCCTTGATGCTCCTCAATGCTCTTCCCCTTTCTAATATATAAAATCTAGCTTTGAGTCTCCTCATGAGATGATATATTTGGAGATTATGAGAAGCCAAATGGAAATATTGAAAAAGTTTGAAGAGATTAATAAGGGAGTTCATAGGAAGAATGAGGAGATGGAGAGTCAATTGTCATCAATGTTGAATGTAAATGAAGTATCTAGCACATTGGTAGATATGGAAGATGACGATGATGATTGTTTTGAAAGCTCCAAAACATATGAGGAGAATGTTAGAGAGCCTAGAGTAAGGAAAAGGGTGTAGAGATGGATGTTCTTAAAGAGAGTTTGCATTTTGAACCTCCTCCCCAATTTGAATTTTGTTCCATTGAGCCCTTAGATGGAGTTGAAGAGAAACTAACATTTTTGGCTTCTCTTACTGTTGAAGAAATGGTAATTCAAGTTATGAAGGGTGGGACATTGCAATTTTTGAAGCGTGGAGAAATTGTGAGGAAAGAGAGAGATAATGAGTAGAATAAAGTAGTTTCCATGGGAGATTGGATGTTTGAGGGTGATGAGGACCAAATGGTTTTGAGTGTTAAAAAACCAATTAGTGAGTCAGTTCCTCCACCTACCTCCCTTGATTGTGATTTCATTCCTCCATTCTTAAATTTTAAAAACCAATCTTCTTCCTCCCAGTTTGCCTCTTCATCATACAGCATGATTCGTAGAGTCAGCTCATAGTGTTTGATGGGCAAGACGACCTATGCACCGTACACCATGTGAAATGGGGTCTCTCCCATTGCCCCTTTTGTTGTTGTTCTGATGGCCTATAGGACGTGTGGTAACTCATCCCCTATAAACCGCCAACTCTTTTAATCTTTTTATGTCGTCGGAGATTAACTTGTTGAAGGCTTCGACTTGGCCATTTGCTTGTGGTTGGCCGACTGATGTAAAATAACTTGAGATCCCTTGATTTTCAAACCAAGTCTTAAGTTGAGGGTCACAAACTGAGGACCATTGTTAAAAACCATAGACATAGGCTGCCTGAACCGGGTGTTGATATTCCTTTAGATAAAAGAGATGACGTCCATTGTCTTGATGTTTTTACCGCCTATGCCTCTACCCATTTGGTAAAGTAATCCACAGCCAATGAGATGTAACGCTTTCTGCCTAGTGCAGCCGTATAAGGCCCCGGAATATCCATGCCCCATTTAGCATATGTTACTAGGATGTGGATTGCCGTCAGGTCAGTGACCGGACGTTGGATTAGCTTGCCAAAATTTTGTCACTTATAGCATCTTTTAACCATCTCCATAGCATCTGACTAAAGGGTGGGCCAGAAGTAGTGTCGCCTGGCTCTGACGGCCAAGGATCTGCCGCCTATGTGAGAGGCACCGTATCCTGAGTGAGATTCTTCGAGAACTTCTTTCCCCTTTTCTTGGGTAACACACTTCAAAAGAGGCTTCAGAAAACCTTCTTTGAAGAGCTATCTTAGTATCATCTCAAAGTTTGCAGCTCGTCTCTTTAGGACGGCCGCCTCCTAGGGTGAATTAGGGTGCGTGCCGTCTTTCAGATATACCCGGATGCCATCCATCCAGGTAGAGCTTTGGTCAAGTACTCTAATAGGCTCTTCATCAGATGTACTCCTTCTTTCCATAACTTCCTAAAAGACTGGCTGAGGCGTATCACAGGAGGCGAAAGATGCAAATTTTGATAGAGCATCCGCCTAGTTGTTTCAAAACCTGGGCACTTGATTTGGATGAAATTCTTCAAGTGTCCTAGCCTCAACTTTGACCGCCTGCAAGTATTTGATCATGGTCGGATGGGTGGCTTCATAATCACAAGGGTATTGGCTTATGACAAACTAGGAGTCAGAGTAGGCGCCTATCTTTGTTGCCCTTGCCGCCTTGCACATGCGGATGCTGGCTAGCAAGGCTTCATATTTGGCCTCATTATTTGAGGCCTGGTACTTGAACCGCAGTGGATACTCATACTTTTCCCTATCATAAAACTAACAAATTAGACCTGCAGCACTGCCGTTCATAGTGGAGCTCCCGTCCACATACACTTTCCAAACCTTATTTTCTAAACCCAATCAGGAAAGTTACAAGGACGAATGAACCCCACGTCTAATAGCTTTTTTACTTCCGCAGCTGCCACCTGACTTCTTTCCTCGCCATGGTTTCTTTTCTTTTTCCGAATAGGCTTCTTTTTAGGGTCCACGGCGAGTTTGTGGACAGCAAGATCCAGGCCGATACCTGGCATCTCTTCCACTTCAAAGGTAAAAATGTATTTGAATTCTTTCAGCGGGTAGTGCAAGCTTGCACCCAACATAACAAAAGCAGTCGCCCCCACCTTAAGAGTTCACTCTGGCCATTTATCATCTAGAGGAATATCAATGTGCTCTCCGGCCGGCTGGGGACGGAGATCATCCGACCGCTCTCCGGGCATTGATTGCTATTGCTTTTCTTTCTAAACCACCACCAGCTCATCAGTTTTTCTTTTCTTGGCGGCTGGTGGGGTCGGATGGTCATCCTTGATTTCATTAAGGTCTATTGGCTCTTTGTCATGACCGGTTACAGTTGTCGCGGGCCTGATGTCTGAAAGGTAGCACTGTAGGCGGTCAGCTCTTCGACCACCAAAAACCAGAAGGTCATGTGCCGATTGCTTCCTTTCTCTCCTAAGCGGACATGTAGATCTATCCGTTCGACTGGGTGCACAACTCCTCCCCCAAACCCAACAAGGGGATGGGAGACATCCGTCATGCTATCTGGCCTGTATTTGAGGTTGGATAGACATTTGCAGCTGATGATGTGTGAGGAGCTTCCTGTGTCAATCAATATGCGGCCAACCTTTTTGTTTGCCACTTTGCATTCTATGACCATAGGGTCATCATGCGGCCGACGGACTTTGCCTCTATCCTTTTCGGTGGTGATGACTTTGGGGAAGGCGCATGTGCTAGGCAGGCCTGTCCCTCTTCAATAGAGTGGACCATTTTTCTAAGATGGTCCTTGGTGCCCCGCATTGTCGGGCCACCATCGGCGAATTCGCTTTCTATTCGGTAGATCGGGTCCTTATCAGTTTCAGAACTACCTGTAGGTTGGGGAGTCTTTTTCCTAGACTGCCCCGGATTTGCCCTAGGCCACCATCGGCAAGTCCGACTGCTTATTTGAGGACCAGAGTTCGGTGGCCTGTATATAGGCTTCGGCCACCATCAGGGCTCCTTGGAGGGTGAAGATTTTCTTGCGGACGAGTTCGTACTTGAAAGTCGACCCGTCCTTTAGAATCTAGATAAAGTCTGTAGAATACACCTCGTTAGACAGTCCTTGGATCTAGATTTTCACCAGATTGAAGTGCATAGCGTAGGAGCGCAACCCTATCCTCTTGCTGCATGTTGCCTAGATTAAGGCTCGTTTTTTTTTTTGCAAGGATGTTCATAGAGAAGTTAGAAGGAAACAAGAACACAAGCGTTTAAAAGCTATTGATACAACTAGCCAACAGATTGTCGAACAACTCTAGGGCTATGCCCTTTAGGGTAGCTGGGAAGTAACGACACCATGCGGCATCCCACCCTTGTAAGTACATGAGGTAAGTATATGCCAGAAGGTGGTCTTCTTGGTTGGCGTTACCATCGTAGGTCCTAACCAACACATTTTTAAACTTGGCCGGCTATTCGGCCTTAGCTATTTTCCTGGAGAACGCAGAGGGTTTTTTCCCAAGGTTTTGCATCCGAAGCTGCCAGTCCATAGGCTAGGCCATAAACTATGTCGAGTTGATTAAATGGGTCTCGACTGGAGGAGAGGGCCGCTTGGCGGGGTCCAATGTACATATTGATAATTCCTCACCGAGGTATTATAGAAGCTATCATGATAAGTCGACGTGGATGCCGACTCTGACAATTGCTAGTTCTTCTTTTCCTCGATATTCTATCGAGCATCAGAGAATGGCTTTTTGCTACCATCAGGCTATACATGCCGAATAACCTTTCTTGTTACTATTTTTGGGAAACAGAGTCTTGAGAGGTCAATTTGGGGTCAAGCCTTCTCCTTTGGAGCAGAATGAGGAGTCGGCTTACGGTCCCTGACTGACTTCTACTTTACAGCCTGGGCTAGTTTTTTGGTCAACTATTCCTTCATAGGAGAAGCCGCTCGCTTGGTGATTTAATCTTTTATTTTACCGTTGAATTCATGAGCTCGTCTTGGGTGACTAGGGCTGATCCTATCACCTTGGTTGGATAAGCCAGCTACCCTGAGGGGTTGCTTGTTTGTCCCGGGGTCCCGCTCACACCCGCCTAGTCAGCACAGCGCTTCCGCTTGTCTTTAAAATGGATACGCTTAGAGATGAAGGACCTATCGTGGGCCACATAGGTTTCGATGTCTCCATCGTCACCAGGGTCATGGTTCGACTTGACCACTACATTTTCCAGAGGCCGGTTGTTCTCTAGAGGCAGTACATGTAGATCATGTGAAGCCATCTTTGAGGTACTCTCCCCACAGACGGCGCAAAATCTTTCAAGTGTTTTTCTGTCCCTTGGGAGAGTCACAACTCGAAGACTGATTTCGATAAAGGTGTCTGTGCCTGCAAAACAAATTGAGCTCTGAATGGTCATAGGTCATCCCTTTAATATTAAGTTAGTAAGGATGCGGAGAAAAAACATGCGAAAAGTAGGTATCTTCTTGGATTCTGAGATCAAATAATCTCTGTTTTCGAGAGCAATAAATGTCCTAATGATTAAGACGAAAAGTTCCAAAGTTATAAAGTTATCCCAATTATTGGTGGAATCTCCTTATTTATAGGGTCCTAGAAAAACGTGCCGTGTCCAAGGGTTTGTTGACTAAGGAATTAGGGGAGCGCTGTTTTGCAGCTCACCTTAGGATTTGGGCCATGAAGGCACCATTCCCAAGGGGCATATCTAAGAGACACGTGTCGTCATCTGGGGAGTCCATTTGGACACCTTAAAGAGAGACACGTGTCACCCTCTCATTAGTCCACTTGGAGGGGTATAAATACCCAAACCAATGTGCTACCCAAATGGGAGATGCTCTCTTCAACTAATTCGCCCAAATAGACATCGCAGATTGTCTGACTCATGTTGGAGCAGACGGCTGTTTAAATACACTATATTCGGCCTTTTCCTTCTTTTTTGAAGGATAGATAGCCGCTATGTCTTTGAGAAATAAATTTTAACTGTGAGTAATATTAGGGACGACTGCTCTTGTGCAGTTGTCGCTTTTTAGTAAGGTTTGGGACATTTGTTGTTATCTACATTCCAAATTCTAGGTAGCTACTTGCCGTATGGAGTTTCCAGACGGTAGGTGTCGCCTCTTACTTCTTCATAGATTCGGTAGGGACTGTCCTAATTTGGGGTTAGCTTCCCTTGCTAATTCGCCCTACCAAACGCCTCCATTTTTCGTAGTATATTGTCCCAAACCTTTAGTGGTCGCTTGTGTACTCTCTTGTTATAGAAACGAGTCATTCTCAGATTGTAGATCTCATGCCGCAACGCTGCATTGCCCCTGCGCTCTGGATAAAACGAAGAGAAAGGCTGATTTTTGAATTTTAATATAAAATCCAAAAAAAAGAAATAAAAATTAACTAAAAATAATTGCTATATTTAATTAATTAAGAAAAGGATAGAAAGATATTTAGAAATTAAAACGGGGCCATAAAGTCATTAACTGACTCCAATTTAATATCAAAACGCAAACTGAGCACGCGCGGCTGTCCTGCTGACTTGGCGCCAGCTGGCGCCAGCCTGTGGCGCGTGGCGCCAGGCGCTATTGCTAGCGTGTGGTGCCAAGAGCTGTTGTGTGACGCCAATATTGGGGTTTTGACGCCACTCGACGCTGACTCCGTATTTTATCCAGATTGAAATTCCTTGCGATTTTTGTGCATAAATAGCCCCTTGCTCAGCCGATTCTTCACATAATTCCAGCAAAAAAAAAAAAATTCTTCTCTTTAGAAAAAAAATAATAATCATGTCTTTAGCCACTAAAACCTTCACCCAATATTCTCATGAATGGTGTCGATTTCTCAATGCTAGAGAAAGAAAAGAATTGAATTTATTTCACTTGGGGGGAATATATGGCATTAAAGGGGTAGATCTAGACATAGACTTCATACATACCGCTTTAGAATATTGAAACATTGATACACATTGTTTTAGAATAGGGTATGATGAAATTAGCCCTTTGCCAGAGGAATTTGGTGCTATTTTAGGCTTCCCTGCAATAGACTTGGTAGTAATCCCTAGAGTAGATGCATATTACTATAAGGATTTTGAGCGCTTTTTTAACTTGAAGGAAAGGGATTTATCAAAAATAGTAGATGGAAATGTGGTGAATTTAAAAGAATTCGCACGCTATTATTTTGATAAACCGCTTTCTGAATCTTTTCATATATATAGAAGAAGGGCGTTCTTATTCTGCATGCTTAATCAATATTGTCTTAGTAGTGGTAAAATTAATGAGGGTCAATCAATTATAACCAGTGTGCTAGAACAAATTTAATCCGGGAGAAATCCAATGCCATTGATAGTTGGAGAGACTATGATTAGTCTAGATGAGTTGAAAAGGGACCCAAAAGCACCTCTTCGCGGTTCTCCAATTTTATTACAGGTAGAAAAAAAATATTTTTAATTATAGAAATCAAAAGATATATTTTTGTATTGTAATATTAATTCATTTGCATTGGAATTATTTTTTCAGATGTGGCTAATGGAAAGGCTAGGATTAATTAGCCCTCCGGACAACATTGAAAGTTATACGCCCACTTGCTTTGTGAGAAGAAAGAAGCGCATCCCTAAAATTGGGCGCCATGGGTGGAAGAAAGTCTTTGAATCACGTGATTTCACTATCAAGTGGGTCATCCCATGGTGGAAAATAAAAAGGATGGTTGGTGTTAACAAGCAACCTTCCTGCCGTCTTCCAAGCTTGTCTCGCATGACATATTATTACCCCTGCAGAGTAAAGAGACAATATGGCTTGCTTCAAAATATTCCTTCCGGGGATCTTCGTCCTCCCTATAAGTATCCCATATCTCAAGAAGTAGATAGATTTGACACTTACTGGAGCGCTAGACCTTTATGGGAAGTGATTACCCAAAAGGTTCCCCCTTCTTTACCTAATGATGTAAAGAAGTGGTTGTTGAAGAAGTCTTCAATTGATCAGGGTAGAACCGATGTGAAGAATTGTCTAGGTGACAGGGTGACACCGGCCAAGGAACGCTTAGGTGCAAGAATTGAGTTCAAGACACCTATAATGCCTAAGAAGAAGAATACTACTAAAGACAAGGGGAAAAGGAAAGTTATAGACAAGAAGGCTTGGGTGGAAAAGAAGCATGGGGTGCTAGCTGAAGGAGAAACAATCTATTCTATGATTGAATGTAGGTCCTCTAGAGGATGCCTACTAGCTAAAGTAATGGATGAAGAGGAGGAGGCAGAAAAGAATTGGAGAAGAGCAAAGAAGGAGAAGAAAGACTAGACCATTGCTTAGCTTTAGATTTAATAGATTCTTAATTTTTATTTAAAGTTAATTTATTTCAGCCTTGTTTAAATTCCATTAACAATGCAATTTTATTTCATTAATGAAATTTCAGCTTTCAATTAAATTGTTACTTTAAATTTATTTTATTAAAGCAATGAAAAACAAAAAAAAAATAATTTTCGGAAATCTTTCGAGTACGGAAGTCGAAAATTTTCCGAAAAACACCGAAATTCGCCCAGATTTTATGACTGTATTGGCGTCAGTAATTGCAGATTGGCGCCAGCTATTAAGGTCTGGCGCCAGGCGCCAATTCCACCGTCTGGCGCTAATGGCTTTTGGCTGGCGCCAGACTCTGTTCTGTGACGCCAGTTGCTTTTCCGACTTTTGTTGACTTTTTGTTGATTCTGGAACGCGGAGATGTCGAAAAATAAAGTGGCCGCACCCGTAATGGGTTGCCTACGTATCCTTTCCTAAGGAATCAGGCCGAACGTAGCTCTTTTGAGTGTCCTACTCAAGTAATTATGGGTAGTATTTTTTAAGTTGGTCAAGATTGGTCATGTTTGAGAATTCATTGCCATCCATGTCAGTTAATTTTACTGCACCACCTGACAGGATTGTTTTGACAATGTAGGGGCCAGACCAATTAGGTATAAACTTTCCCCTTGGATCTAAAACATTTTTCCTCAGCGCTTTTAATATCAAATCTCCTACTTTGATATTTCTTGTCTTGACCTTCTTATTAAAATGTCTAGCCATACGAGTTTGATAGCACTGAGTGTGATGTAGAGCTTCTAGTCGTTTTTCATCGAGTAGGATCAATTCTTCATATCGTGCTCTAGTCCATTCGACTTCATCGAGTTTACTCTCTAGCGCAATACGTAGAGATGGTATTTCTAGTTCGACAGGTTGTACGGCATCCATTCCATATACCAAAGCAAATGGTGTATTTCCTGTTGACGTACGGATTGACGTGCGATAACCCCACAATGCAAAGTGAAGCTTGTCAGGCCAATCCTTATAATTTTTTGTCTTTTTCTCGATGATAGTCTTTAAATTCTTATTAGCCGCCTCGACTGCTCCGTTTGCTTGAGGTCTATAAGGGGACGAATGATGATGTTGGATACCATATTTATGTAGCAATTCTTCACATTCGGCTTGAAAGTGAGTTCCATTGTCACTTATCTTTTCATGTGGGATTCCATATCGACAAATGATATTTCTCTCGATAAAGAGTGCTACATGTTTTGCGGTGAGTTTAGCATATGATTGTGCTTCAACCCACTTCGTAAAGTAATCAATTGCTACTAGAATAAATTCATGGCCTCCTGTCCCTGGAGGAGCGATCTTGCCAATAATGTCAATTCCCCATGTAGAGAGTGGCCATGGTGATGTGTAGGTGTAGAGAAAAGATGGAGGAACGTGCTGTAAATTGGCATAAATTTGACACTTAGTGCATCTTTTTACATATTGATGGCAGTCCCTATTCATGGTAGTCCAATAATATCCTTCTCGCATTATTTTCTGGACTAACATTTTGCCATTTATATGAGTTCCACAGATTCCTTCGTGGACCATTCTCATTATTCTTTGTGCATCCACCTTCCCTACGCATAGGAGGGCTCGACCTTTAGGTACCCTTTTATGTAGCTCGTTGTCTATGAGTACATATTGAGAAGCCAAAAGTCTCAAGGCTCTTTTAGCTCTTTTGTCAGCATGAGGAGGATATTCTCCATTGGTGACATAGTTGAGAATGTCTGTGTACCATGGTTCTTCTTCTTGTTCTTCATCTTTGTCTTGGGCTGGGTCGTCGTCTTCTATAGCCTGTATATATGCCGGTTTGTGCCTTTTTTCGATAGTTGGAGGCATTTGCTCGATATCCGTGGGAATCCTAACCATTGAGGCTAATCTTGCCAAGGCATCAGCAAATTGATTTTCTTCTCTAGGTAGATATGTGTATTCTACCTTCTCTAACTGATCGGTAAGAGTTTCCAAATAAGTTTGGTAAGGGGCTAGGCTTTCGCTCCTTACTTTCCACCTTTTAGATATTTGATTGATGATTAGAGAGGAATCTCCGAATATCCTTAACTTCTTTACTCCCAATGCCAGGGCTATTTCAAGGCCTACCACACATGCTTCATATTCAGCAGCATTGTTGGTAACGTCGAAATCAAGCTTTATTGAGATTGGGACGTGTTCTTCTTTAGGTGATACTAGTAGCACTCCGACACCACATCCCTTTTGGTTTGAGGCTCCGTTGAAATACAATGTCCAAGTATCATCTTCGGTGACCATCAAATTTTCATCTGGAAATTCATTGTCCTGTATTGGTGTCGAGTCTTCTATTGGAAAATCTGCTAGAAAATCTGACACCACGGATCCTTTAATAGCTTTTTGTGGCATAAACCACACATCGAACTGGGCTAAGTTGACTATCCATCTTGAAATACGTCCATTGAGTGTTGATTTCTCGAACAAGTATTTTAGTGGATCTAATCGAGATACTACGAAAACGGTATGCACCAACATGTAATGTCTCAACTTAGTCGTGGCCCACACCAAAGCGAGGCACAATTTCTCGAGTGGTGTATAGCGTGTTTCGTATTCGAGCATCTTCTTACTTAAGTAATAGATTGCGTTCTCTTTGTTTTCTATCTCTTGTGCTAGCATGGCTCCCATTGTCTCTTTGGTAACCGTCAAATATAACCTAAGAGGTATTCCGGGAAGTGCTGGCGCTAATACGGGAGGATTTGCGAGATAGGCTTTGATCCGGTCAAAGGCTTCTTGACATTCGTCATCCTATATTACTGGTACATTCTTCTTGAGCTTTTTAAAGATTGGTTTGCATATCGTTGTTAGTTTTGATATGAACCTACTTATGTATTGCAACCGGCCAATGAATCCTCGAATCTGTTTCTCGGTCTTGGGCGGTGGCATTGACATGATTGCTTTAATCTTGGTTGGATCTATCTCTATTCCTCTAGAGTTTATGACGTACCCCAAGAGCTTGCCTGAGGTGACTCCAAAAGCACATTTTGATGGATTTAACCTCATATTGTATTTTCTTAGCCTTTCGAAAAATTTCCTTAAGGCTACTTGATGGCCTGGACGGTCCTTTGATTTCACAATCATGTCGTCGACATATACTTCAACTTCTTTGTGCATCATGTCATGGAGCAAGGCAGTTGTTGCACGTTGGTAAGTAGCACCTGCATTTTTCAACCCAAATGGCATTACCGTGTAACAGTAAGTGCCCCATGGTGTGATGAAAGTTGTCTTCTCCATGTCTTCTTCCGCCATGAGAATCTGATTATACCCTGCGTATCCGTCCATGAATGAGAGAAGCGCGTGATTTGCTGTGTTGTCTACCAGAATATCGATGTGTGGCAAAGGGAAGTCGTCCTTTGGACTTGCCTTATTTAGATCTCGATAGTCGACACACATCCTTACCCTTCCGTCTTTTTTTGGAACTGGAACGACGTTGGCGACCCATTCAGGGTATTTGGATACCTTGATGAAACCTGCAGTTATTTGTTTTTGAACTTCTTCTTTTATCTTAAGTGCTACGTCGGGTTTCATTCGACGTAACTTTTGTTTTCTAGGTTTCATTCTTGGGATTAATGGTATAGTGTGTTGAGCTATTTCTCTGTTAATGCCTGGCATATCTTCGTATGACCATGCAAATACATCGATAAATTCTTTAAGCAAGTTAATTAAATCGGTTCCTTCTTGTTTATTCAATGTTAGTCCGATTTTAACTTCTCTTTTATGAGTTGAATCATTTGAGATGTCAACTGTTTCAGTCTCTTTAATTACTGGTGTTTTCTTTTCAAGTGTTTCCATTGCTTTAATAAATTCTTTATCTTTTTCATCGTTAGCTAAGCAATGTTCGTCATCTTGGGTTAGGGAAGAACACGAGAAGTAAGGAGAATGAGCGATATTATTATACTCTGAGATCATTACATCAAAGAGTGATATATCCTCAGGGATTGGATCACTAACTATCCTAGGGGAAGAAATAGGAAGGGAAGGCGTTATAGCTAAAGACTTAGAAGATTCTAAAGGGAAAGACTCTGACTCAGACTCTGACTCTGACTCTGACGATTCTTCAAACATCGGCCCTTGTCCTATCGTGATCGATATCTTCCTTCCACTCGGAGTAGTCACCTTGATAGTCTTGCGCCACCCTTGCAGTGATCCTTCAGCTAGAGTAATTAGCTTTGAGGGGTCGAAGTTTTCGCTTTGTAGGACCGTTTGAATGAGTGAGGAGTTATCTTCCTTATAAACTGGCTCATTCTTTTCTCGCCCAAACAGTAATCCCATGACGTTAAAGTCAAAGCATGGGGGTGCTTTCTACTTATGGACAGGAGTTGGGATTTCGTCAATGAAGTAGCAATCTAAGAAAATCTCGAATCCTGGTTGTCGTATGCCATTTACAGCAAATGGTTCGGGAAATTCATGGCATGGATAATCCTCTCCTTCTTTTATAAACTGACCATTAAGCGTAAGAGGGTACTCATCCATTGGAATTGCTTTCTTTTGAATACGAGTGTCCCTACGTGCTTTCAATTTGTCCTGGGCTCGCTTGAGATCTTTCCGAGTCGGTTCGAAACCAAGTCCGAAAGTATCTAGCTTAGGGAGGCCAGGTAACTCTATCGATTTTGCTATCCCCTTCTTCTTTCCTAAGGTCATCCCAGGGAAGTGTCCTTGTTTCTTTAGCATAGTGTTGATAATCATGTTGGAATGGGGGTCGTGGCAAAGAGATGTCCTTTCATCCTCTTGGATTAAGGAGACTTCTTCGTTAAAGCCCCATAGGACTTCATCATCTTCGTCGTGCTCCACGTTGATGATTGGATTCTTTATTGACTTGATCCTCATTGGCGAAGCATCAATGGTGATGGGGATTCCTCCAACTATGGCTTTCACTTGTTGGTGGAGAGATGAAGGGACGGCCTTTAGATCATGGAGCCAAGGGCGTCCTAGCAATAGATTGAATGAGGCTTTGATGTCTACCACTTGAAAAGTAGTAGCATGTTCTATTGCTCCTGCCGTCACATTTAGGGTTATTTTGCCAAGAGCTTGACGTCGAGTATTATCGTAAGCTCTTATTCCTTGTGTGGACGGAGTTAAATCCTCATCCTTTATGCCGAGCATCCTCGCAATCCTAAGTGGACAGACATTAATAGCCGATCCATTGTCTACAAGAGTCATGGGAACATTCATCCTTTTACAGACTACTGTGAGGTTTAACGCTTTGTAGTGCTTGTCACCTTCCGGAGGTAAATCTTTATCAGAGAAGGTGATTAGATTAATTGGACTAGGGAGATCACTCGTGAGGAAGTTAGCTAGTCCCTCAGGAGTAGTGTCAGAATCTATCGCGATTTTATCCAAAGCATTCATCACAGCCAACCTATGTTCTCGAGATGTTGCTAAAAGCTTCCATACATTCATCTTAACTTTTGTCTTCTTGAATTGTTTAACGATGTCATTGTCTTCGATGATAGGTATAGGAACTTGTTGTACAGTAGGCATGGGTTGTGTTGAAATAGGAGGTTGTATTCGCCCGGATCTTGTGAGGACGTCTATTGATGAATCTTCTTCAGCCCAAATGTCGTCCGTGGTGTATGATATGGAAGGTGAGGGTTCTAATATGTCTTTTAGATAGACATCTTCTTCATCACTGTCCCATACTCCATTAACATTTATATCCTCTTCTTGTTGAACTTGGACTAATTCCTTTCTATCAATCATTTTCTGCACCAAATCCTTGAATTTGAAGCAGTTTTCTATGGTGTGTCCTCCTAACTGATGGTATTGATAGTAATATCTATCTGTTCTTTTTAATGATTCAAATGGTCTCGGTTCGAGAGGTTTGACCTTGCCACTCTCGGAGAGCATTTTAAACATTTGTGTATACGGGATCCCAATTGGAGTATAAACTTTATTTCTCTTCTTGGGTCTTTTGGTGACTTGTAAGGGAAAGTGTTTTGCCTCATAAGTCGTTTTTACTGGTGTGAATTCTCTCTTAGGTTCTTGATCATATTCCTTGCGAAGTTCATTCAAAATTTTGAGAGTTTCATGTAACAGTAGCGAGATGTCTCCCTCAGATATAGTGTGAGTATTCGTATCTCTACCTCATTTGCTGGTTCTGGAAGATTATCTTCGACATCGAAAAAGGTCTCTTCTTCTTCCTCTTCGACGTTGATTACTTTGACAGGCTTAATGAGAGATGAGGGGTCAACTTCGCTTTCTTTATCGGAGATAGCCAATGTGTGAGCTAGAGGTGCATTGTTAATACTCAGTTTCTTACTGGCAGGAGGCAACGACAGCTTGTTACTGTCAATCAGGTCTTGTATAGTTTCCTTAAGCTTCCAACAACTTTCAGTAGAATGGCCCCTACCTTGATGATATTTGCAATGTGCATTGGGGTTCCAATTAGGCGACCTCTTCTCGACTGGTGGATCTCCAAATGGTCCAATGGGAGTTATAAGACCTTTTGCATTTAGCCGATTAAATGCGGTGTCATAACTCATGCCAATAGGAGTGAAGTTTCTCCTAAACGGTTTCTTTTGTCCTTGGTTGTTCATGGCGAGGACTTCTCCCAGATTAAAGGTGCTAACATTATTTAAGTGGGCGATTTTGGAAGAAGAAGGATTGTCGTTCTTCTTTCCTTTCCAGCCACTGTTGGAGTTATTGTTGGCAGCTTTAGATTTAGCTAAGTCATCTTCAATATTAATCCCAATATCATAAACAACCTTAAAAGTATGAAGGTTATTTTGATATTTAAGATGTTTTGAATATTTTTCTTGGAGATTTTTAATGAACAATCTCACAGACTCTTTTTCACTTGGTACCTCAATCATTTTAGCTGAGGTTTCTCTCCACTTGTTAAAGAAAGCTGTGAAGCCTTCATCCTCCTTCTGCTTGAGAATTTCAAGTTCTCTATGGTCAGTTTCGACTTGAACGTTGCACTTGTACCTATCGACGAAAGCGTTTACTATGGATTCCCAGGTAGAGGTCTTTTCTTTTTCAAGAGAAAAGAACCATTATTGGCAAACGGTCTCAAGAGATACCGAGAACAAAGAAGGGGAAACTTTCTTATCGATACCCTTGATACTCATTATTGTTTCAAATGCCCTTAGATGGAAGTAGGGGTTGTCGATTGCCCTAAACTTTGGGATGTCGTTGGCACTGAACTTCTGCGGAAGAAGATCATTATCCACCGAGACCCCTTGGGATGTGAGTTCTTAAAACTTGTAGTCGCTGGACAACTTGCTTAGGCTTTCTTGCATGAGGTCCATTTATTGTTGCTTCGCGGGATCCTCGATCTTAAGTGCGAGAAGCTTCAGTGTCTCAGTTACAGTAGCCAGGTTGTTCTTGAGATCATTAACTTTTTCCTGAGTTGCCATTATAACTCTTGCTTTCCTCTTGCGAGCTATAGGTTTGTCGAAAAGTTGGACTTGTACGAAGAGGTTATCTTTGATTAGTCGTCCTTCCTTTCTTGACCACGCGCTGTAAATTAATCGTCCTTCCTTTCTTTGATTTTATGGCTTTTTAAAAAAAACGTATGCATATTTTTAGGGAGCAATAATGTACATGTGTTTAAGGAACTTAAGTACTATTATTTATTGGAGGATTAATATCCGACTTACCCCCCTAAAAAAAATGACGAAAAATAACGTGCGCACACAAGACTCCCTTAATCATGGTCAAGACATGTGTATTAGTGTGTGTATTGAGTGTAAATGACATGCTTGGACTCTTGTGTAAGACCATGGGACTTAGTGCCTAAACTCAAATATTAATTCAATTAAGCATTATTGCCAGCAAAATTAACCGAATTAAACAGGAAACTGACTAATTAGACATTAGGTGATGACTCGACAAATAATCCGAACTGTCGGCCAAGCGACAGGACTGGCGTCACAATATGGTGGTTGGCGCCAGACTTTTTAGTAAATGTCTGGCGCTACACACCATACAGTGGCGCTACAGCTCAGATTTTGGCACCAATACTGAAGCCTCGGTCTGGGACTGTTTTCGATATTACTAGTCAACTGAGGTATGCCTAAAGTCGTACTAGGTCAATTCCGATTAAAAGAAGAAAATACTTTATTGACTCGAATTAATTAATTAATTAATTATATTAGGCAAAGTTCTTTAAGTCATTAATTATAATCTCAACACAAATCAACAAACGGTTAGGAGGAGCATAGAATATATATGCACAACAAATAATGCACAATTAGGCAAGTAAGCACAATATGATGCAATGAGTTCGCAACCTAACCATGGCTCTTGATTAGGGTATTTTGCTCCCACCAATCGGAATGCGCCACGTGGGCCAATCAGGTCCTGCCAAGTGTCCCCCAGTTGGACCTCTCAGGGCCTGCCACGTGGCACACTCTTATTCGTCCACCGTGGACCTATTATGTCATGACACGTGGCATACTCCATGCCTAATGGAGAAGTCGGCCACCTAGGCCCAACTTCCGAGGGAAGCCCAATCAGCCCAAGGTTAACCTAAACCTAGGGTTGGCACGTTTCCCGAGGTTATAAATACCTCCCTTAATCCTCATTAAGGGAGATTACGCAGATTACACACATTAAACACTCTCGCCTAGAGAGACCCAATCACTTTAATTTCCGCATTAATTACTCCTTAATCAAGTACTAACTTGACCGTCGGAGGCGGATCTCCAATCATCCGGAGCATCCGTTTGTTTTGCAGGTACATGCTTCCGGTTCTAGTCTTGGAATTGTAACTCTCCCGCAGGACATCAGAAAACCCCGAAACATTTTGGCGCCGTCTGTGGGGAGAGTACTTCTGAGATGGCATCCACGTTTGTACCGACTCCTGAAGAGAGGCGTCCCCTAGATGACCCTCAAGTCCAGTCGGACCATGATACTGAGAACGAATTTGAAGTTGAAGCTCACACAGCTTCAGACGAGACCCTAAGGGCTCGACGTACCCGTCATACCGAAAGGAGGGAACGGGAACATCTTCAAACTGAAAGCGAGCCAGCAGGCGCACCGCCTGTTCGGCAGCTGCCGACTGATGGGTCTGCTCCCATCACAAGGAATGAACTCATGACCTTCATGAGGGACTTCAAGGGAGAGATTCAAGAGTTGCTTAATAAGAAGCCTGCTCTTGCCAAGGAACAGTCGGCTAAAAAACCTTCCACTTCAGGCAAGAGGAAGCCAGTTCAAGGGCGAGAGGCGACTCCTCATCCTAAATCTAGGAAGTGGGAGCCGCCTGCCCTTGATTTTACAAAATACCGTTTCCCTACTCCAAGAAATAGGAAACCTGTTCGTCACATTCAGGCGGACGGGTCGAAGAAAACATACACAGACGCTCGGCTGCTGCTAGAGCAGAAGAAGAGTGACCGATTGTCAGAATCGGCCTCTACTTCAAATTTCCAAGATAGTCTGCGAAATACCTCGATGAGGCATACCCAGTCGTATCATGAGAGTCAGTCAGGCGGCACCTCCCGTCAGTCCGGCTTTCATAGTGACCAGGCGGTACCAAACTTACCGTTTGCACCACAACAGTATTTTTTGCAGCCACCTCCGTTTGGTGGACATGCAGCAAAAAATGTCCAACCTATGGACTGACAGCTACGGTTGCTTAGGCTTGGCGAACAGCCGTCGGCCTTCTCCAAGGAAATTACTGAAGCCGCTCAGCCGGCCAAAGTGAAAAATGTGTTAGTAGGCGCCTATGACGGCACTACTAACCCAGAAGATCATCTGATGGCATTCACCAACCTGATGTATCTTCAAGGGTTGGATGATCCTACTTGGTGCAAGTGTTTCCCAGCGACTCTCAAAGGAATCGCACAACAATGGTTCGGCAACCTGCCGACTGGTTGTGTAAATAACTTCAGGACGCTTGCTTACTTATTCACCTCCAACTTCGCCATGAACATCCCTGCGAAGAAGACGACCCTTGATTTAGGAACAATTCAGCAGGGTGAGAAGGAGGGGCTTCGATCTTACATCAGGCGGTTTAACCTGATGAGAATACAGATTCAAGGGTTACCGGATGAGGTGGCCTATACTGACTTTTTCAGGGGTCTCAAAGACGGGTCGACCTTCAAATTTGATCTGGTCCGAAAGAGGGTGGCGACTCTTCAAGAGGCCTTGATTGAAGCGGAAGCCTATATACAGGCGACTGATCTTTGTAGTACGGTAAAACAGTCGGACGGGAAGAAGTTCGACAAAAGAGAAGGACGACAGATACAGTCGTCAAACAAAGATAAGAAGAGAAAAGAGGTCTGGGCGACTGATTCCTCTAAACAGCCGGCCCAGAAGAAGAAAAAAGAATACAAACCATACTCCCCAAAGTATGCGTTTAGCAAGGAAAGCCAAGCTATCCTAAAGGAAATCAAGGGACGAATCTCAATTGAGAAGCCGGTCCCCATGAAGGGTTCTGCAAACAACCGGAACCAAGAAAAATTATGTGATTATCATGAAGATGTTGGTCATCGCACCAACGAATGCATCAGTCTCATGCGGTATCTGGACCGCCTGGCTGAGCAAGGTGATCTTGACTCTTTTGTCAAGAAATCCACGGAAAACACTTCCTCGAAAAAGCAGTCGACCAAAAAGAATCAACAGGCCGACAGCTCCGATACAGATGATGCAGTCGTCTACACCATTGCAGGCGGCTTCTCAGGAGGCGGTCCCACTATTAGGGGCAACAAAGACAACATCAGACGGTTAGATGTAAATTCCGTTCACCAAGAACGGCCCTCCAAATATTCATTTCCTGAGATTGTCATCACTGAAGAAGATCTAGGAGGGGTAAGAGGGCTGCATGACGACCCTATCGTTATTGAATGTAAAGTGGCCAACCAGAGAGTAGGCTAAATCCTCATAGATACCGGAAGCTCTTCAGATCTCATCAGTAGCAAATGTCTGTCGAAACTAAAATATCAGACTGATTGCATACATCCGGCATCCCACCCTTTAGTAGGGTTTGGAGGAGGAGTCGTCCACCCAGTGGGACGAGTGGATTTACCTATCCGCCTGGGCAAAAAAGGGGAAGGACGACACATGGTAGTCCGGTTCCTGGTAGTAGAAGAACTCTCGGCCTACAACATGATTCTGGGACGACCAACCCTGAATAATTCCAAGGCTGTAATAATCCCATCTCTTATGTTGCTCAAGTTTGAGAGGGATAATGGAACAGTCGGGTCCCTAAGGGGAGATCAGAGGATGGCCCGAGAGTGCTATCTCTCGGATGTCAAGCCCACTGTTATGGCCGCTGGGTCCAGTGGTGGAAAAATAGACCTTGACAATGACAAGGAGACTGTGCCTGTTCAAGAAGCAGGCGGCAAGAAGAGAAAGGCATCTCAGACAGGGGCCGCAAGAAAAGACAGAAAATAGCAATCATTGGCAGAGGAGCGGTCGGATGAATTCCGCCCTCAGCCGGCTGGTGAGCATACGGACCTGATCTTAGATGACTTGCGTCCTGACAGAACAGTTAAAGTTGGGACGACTGCTCTAAAGGTCCTGGGTGACGACTTTCACAAACTATTGAAAGAATACAAGGACATCTTTGCATTCGAAGTCCACGAAATGCCAGGCATTAGTCCTGACCTGGCGGTACATAAACTGGCTGTGGATCCGAAAAAGAAGCCGGTAAGGCAGAAGAAGCGGAACCATGGCGAAGAAAGAAGTCAGGCGGCAGCCGCCGAAGTTAAAAAATTACTTGATGCAGGATTCATTCGGCAATGTTACTTCCCAGACTGGGTTGCAAATGTGGTGCTTGTTAAAAAGCCGAATGGCACCTGGCGAATGTGTGTAGACTACACAGACTTAAACAAGGCGTGCCCTAAAGACAGTTACCCTCTGCCTAAAATTGATAACCTGGTCGACTCAACAGCCGGCCATTCTTTGATGAGCTTTATGGACGCCTACTCTGGTTTCCATCAAATTCCTTTATGGAAGAAAGATCAGGAGAAGACGGCCTTCGTCACTGATCAAGGTTTATACTGTTACACGGTCATGCCGTTTGGTCTTAAGAATGCCCCGGCCACTTTCCAGTGAATGATAAACACTGTGTTCTTTGATCAGATTGGGAGAAATGTCGAGGCTTATATTGATGATATGATTGTCAAGTCTAAACTTCAGAAAGATCATCTGTTGGACCTCCGAGAAACTTTCGCCACACTCAGGCGGCACTCCTAGTCCTAGATTCAGCCGTCCCCGGTGACCGGCTGATCACTAACTTAGGTCGTGTCGTGTGCTTCCGTGGTGCCATTTCAAAAAAAAAAAAATAATAATAAAGAAAAAATTAAGAGTAAGAGAACCGACGGTTACCTGAACGAGTGATGATTGATGAATTTCTGAAAATCCTCTGCAGTCGGCTTGACAGAGCAGGCGGTAGGCAGAAAGGGTCCAAAGTGTCAGAGCAAGTTCAGGGGTCCGAATGTTCTCTCACAAAAGTTAAGTGTGAAAATGACCGAAGTCAACACTCCCTTATATAGGCGAAGTGAGAAGGCGAAGGGTCACTTCCAAAATTCAAAATTTGGGCGAAAAAATCTCTCGGCCTTTCGCCAAGTGACACCTGTAGCAGGCCGTCGCCTGTCACCGTGCGACACCTGTCACAGGCAACACGTGACCCGTCACGTGCCACCTGTGAGGGGCAAATGATTAGGGTATTTTGCTCCCACCAATCGGAATGCGCCACGTGGGCCAATCAGGTCCTGCCAAGTGTCCCCCAGTTGGACCTCTCAGGGCCTGCCACGTGGCACACTCTTATTCGTCCACCGTGGACCTATTATGTCATGACACGTGGCATACTCCATGCCTAATGGAGAAGTCGGCCACCTAGGCCCAACTTCCGAGGGAAGCCCAATCAGCCCAAGGTTAACCTAAACCTAGGGTTGGCACGTTTCCCGAGGTTATAAATACCTCCCTTAATCCTCATTAAGGGAGATTACGCAGATTACACACATTAAACACTCTCGCCTAGAGAGACCCAATCACTTTAATTTCCGCATTAATTACTCCTTAATCAAGTACTAACTTGACCGTCGGAGGTGGACCTCCAATCATCCGGAGCATCCGTTTGTTTTGCAGGTACAGGCGTCCGGTTCCAGTCTTGGAATTGTAACTCTCCCGCAGGACATCAGAAAACCCCGAAACAGCTCTAGTTCTCTAAAGTTCGGGATATGGTTTAGTCAAACAGGGTCCATGGTTAATTGTTCAGATGCACCGCGTAGAAGCCTAACCGTGAAGGGTTAACGCGTGTGGATAGAACACTGCGAGTTTTTAGAAAAAAACTCGCTTCCATGGTTTGGTGAATTCAACATCTCAGATGTACCCTTTGTTGCCAGGAGCGTTCAATCGGGTAGATAGAGCATGAATTCCCAGAGGGTTATGTCCATATGTAGAACACATATGGGTTTCAGAAAAATGAGTAAAAATTCGATCAGGAAGTAGGATCGAGCAAACAATACGAAAAACCGGTCGAAATTAGAACGCATATTTCTGGCTCGGTATTGGGGGAAATTGGCGCCAGCAAACAGAGACTGGCGCCAACTTTTAACTGTAGCGCCTAGCGCCAATATTGGCATCTGGCGCTACGGCTAAATGTTTGGCGCCAAGCTCTTGCCCGTGACGCTACTTCCCACATGCCTCAGCAGCTTTCTGTGCTCAATAAAATCATCCAGTTTTGCGCGGTGTTATTTCAGTCCTAGTTGTGAAAGACATTTCTCAAATTTCCTACGTGTAAAAATCCTATGTTTTTGACTCATTACGGATGGTCTTTCCAATGAGAACCTTTTTATGCATATGACAATAATGTTAATCAAAATTACGCACATGAAATACTTAGAACTTTTCGAGTCTCATCCACTCATTCTAAATCATTGCCGAAACAAATTCTGGAATTAAAATAGAAATCCTCCCTAGTGGAGTCACCAAAAACTGTAGGGAATAGTTTCAAGCCTTTAAAAATCCCACTAGCTTGAACCCCACTGTGATCATACACTAAAGTACGGTGGCGTCCAAAAGGGAAGAAGATAGAGCAAAAGAGTCGCCAACAAGTTTTTAAGGAACTTGTAAACCGTGTACGAGGTGAAGGTTACACCCCTTAACGATCCAAGAGATCGTCAACTCCATAAGGTCATGAACCAAATAAGGGTTCGGGGATGATGGTACAAATCCAACCTAAAAGAGATTGAACTTGCCCTAATAATAGGCCTCTACTTTATTCTGCTCGTATTCATGTGCGCTTTCTGACTAACATACAATCAATAGGATTAACCCTAAACCTGTTTATCTATGTTGGTTGAATATAAATGCAAAAATAAACTATTATTGGCAATCACTTGAATTTATAATCACAATTAACCTAACAAGATTATTAATTATCTTATTAAGGGTGATTACAAATACCGATTCCCTTTAATCTGCAATAAAAGGTTATCAAGCAATAACAATAAATAATAATATGCATATCAAGCAACATAATAAATAATAATCAATTAATCATAGATATCATAAATATTAGGAAGAATATAGGAAGCATCATACTTTTAATCATAATTAATATTAAAGATACCCTAGACACGATACTAGGAATCACCAAAATAACAATCTAAGCATGATTTCTACATCATGAAATCAATTAAACCATTAAAGTACTTACTTGGACGCCTCGTACCTCTTTCTAATTACAAAATACACACGTTAGTAACTTCAAGGAAAAATAATAATCAAAACAATTAAATTAAATAATTGAAATAGAGATTTGGGACCAAACCCTCAGAAATTAAAACCTTTCACGTCTAGGGCGAAGGCAAATTCGAATATGGCTAGGTATTTCTAGATCTTGTGAATGCGGAATTTTGTATGAAAAAGTAAGGTTTAGAAAAGAATGCTAAAAGATCAATGTTATTGAAAATTGATGAATAAATGATGAAGATGAATGAAGAGAGTTGAAGAAAACTTAAAGAGAATTGATGAATGAAAATTGTAGATGATGAATAGTTGATGAAGATTTAAGAATAAGGAGAATTCGTGAATCAAAACGGAGTTTTTGATACGATATTTATAGAGAAAAACATCCAAAAAAGATAATTTATCAAAACAGAGTCTGAAGATCGAAAAACTAACTTGGCGCTAGCCTTGGCTCATTGGCGCCAGGACCAGTGGCTAGCGCCAGGCGCCAATGGCTGGCGTCTGGCGCCAATCCTGATTCCAGGCGCCAAGGCCTGGGGTTGGACGCCAAACCGGATTTTAACGTGTTTTTGAAAATTTGATAAATTTCCCGTACTGGAAGATAAAATAATATAATTTCAGTCGAAAATGCTATTTGATCTAAATTAAAACTCTGAAGAATCCTAATTGAATTAAGAATGATAAGACCTTCTAGAATGTTCTAGAAGACCAAAACCATTCCTAATTACATTAGGAATGATAAATCATATTAGGCCCTCCCCTAGATCATTGGGCCGTACTTAAAGCTCAAACCGGGCCCAGTTTAGTAAATTGGCCATAAATTCCTCAATATTCATCGGAATTGGGCTTATAATATATCGTTGGAAAGGTCTTTGCAAGCCCCATCCAACTACACCACTATTGGACCCATATCATGGACCAACCAAACTGGATTGACTGTTTTCTTAAAATAAAGTTTTCAAAAACAGAGAGAAGAGAAAAGGAATAAAACTTTCCGCAACACTAGACCTTTCCACACTTTCGTTTCATTCGATTATGATTCGACGTGAAAGGTACTCATCACTGGGTTTGGTTTTGGAGAGACACAAATGGGTGTCTACACGCGCCCAACATATTAAGATGCGCACGGCACCCAGCGCAAAACAGAGAGTTATGTGTGCCACTTGACAGCGCGGCTCTAAAACCCTAAACCTAGATCCCTACGCTTATAAACAGGGGTCTTCGTTCAGCATTACGGGGAGCGAAAAAACCAGAATAACAACCCTAGTATTCTCAAAACCCTCATCTCTCAACTTCTCTTACTATCATACTACTTTTTTTTCTCTCTTCCAAAATTCTTTCAAACCCTAATTGATTCCATTGAAATCCTTGAAGGTACGAAGAGGAAAGAAAGTCCAGAAACACATTAAAACGGAGATTTAACATAAAAGAAGAACGGTTAATTTCCTGAGCACTTAGATAAATCACTTTTCTTTAATTGTTTAAATAACTTTAATTGATTAATTAGTGTTGTTTGATCACTTTAAACATACTATTAATTAATTAATTCACATAGTACTCTTTCGTTAATCAAGACTAGAATTTTAATAATTAATTGTTGTTTTATCACTTAAGACAAGGCGAATCATGTTTATTTATTGTTCTTTCACGAATAATATTAAATAAGAATAATGACTTTTGCAATGTCATTCCTATGTGATTAATGCTTGTAAATAAAATCAACTAACATAGTTTTAGGTATCATGTTGCATATAATGTTTGGTAACGAAATTGTGAAAAAGGAAGAGCTAGTAGAGGCCGTACTAGGGCTAGAATAGCGATTCCTCCCTAAAAAAAACGTTATTTTAGTACCCTCGCTCCCGAACTCATTTCTGGTTTATGAAGACCAATTTAGGCATGGGTAAACTTATTGTTGTAGCCAAGCCTAACAACTTGGTTATGGACATTTCTTTGGTTCAAGATGTAGCATCATGTATTGGTGCTATGCATTCTATCCATGGGCAGCAAGATATTCAATCCCTTGAATTTCTTGTTGTTCTTATTAACTAGTTTATTCTAGTTATTTTTATGCTTTGAATAAATTGTAAACTTTAGCTTTATTTTAAGTTTGCAAATTAGTTGTATTTTCTTTAGTTTCTTTTAGCTGATTTAAGTCCGAAATTGTAATGTCACATTCACACAAAGTACAAGTGCAAGATACATAAAGAAGGCAGCCATTTAAGTTTGTGAAAAGAAGCATGGAATCCGAAGTTCTTTTAAAGGAATTTCAAAGGCTTGGGTGTTACAATCAGCTTCAAAGAGGAGTTACAAAACCTTCAATTCAGCCTTCAAGTGGCCGTTTATTTCAGTCAGCAATTGAGCAATTAAAAGGCGTCCAAGTACATTCTTGTTCACATACATTCAAGCTTATTTCAAGGCTTGAAACAAGGAGGAGTTACACTTCTTTTGTTGTTTGAATTTGGGCGTGAATCAAGGGGAAGTTACACCTCCAAGTTGCTGCTTTGTTGGGCGTGAATCAAGGGGGAGTTATACTCTCTTATTTCTGATTTTATTTGGAGGTTACAAACCACCATTTCCTCTTTGATGTATCTAGTTAAATAAGGCTTCTTTTATTAATGTATCTAGACAACAAAAGCTGATTTGTACTTAGCTTAGGCGTGTAACAAGTAAGCTGAAAAGTCACTTAAGTTAGCTTGTACTTAAGGATGCTTGTTTACTATAAATAGCAAGCAAATGTGAATGAAAAGGGAGCAGATTATTCAAACAAAAAAACTTGTCTTACATTCGTTTCTTGGATTAGAAACAAAAATCTGAAATTCTTGGATTTGGAATTTCGTTTCCTTTGCTTAGTTAGCTAGTTTAGGCTACTAGTTGGCTTGTGATCTTAGGAATCCAAAACGTTTCTTAGTGGTGTGACTTTATCTAAGAAGCCTTTGGTTCTTTAGCCTTATCTATCTTTTGGTTTATCCCTTGTGTATTTCGAGTGTTACTCCAAATATACAACATTTGGCGCTAGAAGGAGGGGGATCTAGTAAAACAAATACCCTAAACACATACCCAAACACAAACCATGTCCGACATCCCACCCCCTAATTGGCAAGAATATGTCAATAAGGTTGCACAAGAGAAAGAAGATATGGAGCAACGAATGCAATATTTGCAAGCTTAGTTAAAAGACCTTTCTACTAAGCTGCGCCATCAAAAAGAGGGTACACCCAATCATAGTGATGAAGAAGCGAGTGAATCTAACTTCAATCACAATGATAGGCCTTTTCATGAAAGAGAAAGGACTCGGCCTAATAATGACATTAAGGCTGACATCCCGGAGTATGATGGCAAACTCGATGCTGATGAGTTTGTAGAATGGCTTAGAACGGTGGAGAGAGTGTTTGATTACAAGCAAACACCGGAAGGAAAAAAGGTGAAGATTGTAGCCTTGAAGTTAAGAAAATATGCCTCAACTTGGTGGGCTAGTGTGTGTGCCAAGAGGGAAAGGCAAGACAAAGAGAAAGTGAGATCGTGGACCAAGATGAAAAAGATGCTGAAACAAAAGTTTCTTCCCACATACTATGTGCAAGAAAACTTTTCCAAGTTCCACAACCTCAAACAAGGTACAAAATCAGTAGAAGAATATGCTAGGGAATTTGAAGGATTTGTCATGAAATGTGGAGTAGAGGAAGATGAACCTCAAATATTGGTGCGCTTTTTGGGAGGACTTGACCCAAAAATAGCCAATGTGGCCGAACTACACCCTTACACCACCCTTGAAGAGCTCATTATCTTAGCACATAAGATTGAGCAGCAACAAAAAGCAAGAGGAAAAAGTGAATCATCACGTTTTGCATCTCAAACCTCATTTCCCCAAAAAAAGCAAACATCCAATTTCCCACCTTTCAAACCCACATCCAATCAGCCTACTTCTAAACCACCTTCACAAAACACCCAAAATCCCAACCCAAAACCAGCCCCAAGAAGATGTTTTCGGTGTCAAGGCCTTGGACATTTGGCTAGTGATTGTCCAAATAAAAGGATTGTCACTTTGATTGAGCATGAAGAGGAGGACGAATTAGAAATTGAAGTGGACAGCAACCTTGAGGAGAAAGATGATTATGCGTGTCTTGGACCCGATGAAGGAGAATGCTTGGTGGTTCGACGTACGCTAAGCAATATGATTGGCAAAGAAGGGAGTTTGCAACGTGAGGCAATCTTTCACACTCGTTGCACCATTGGTGGTAAGGTATGTACCTTGATTATTGATGGAGGTAGTTGTACCAACGTAGCTTCACAAGTAATGATAGACAAGCTGAAAATAAAAATCGTCCCTCATCCCAAACCTTATGTGATTCAATGGCTAAATCATGGTAAAGGGATTCAAGTAACACAACAAGCTTTGTTATCATTTAGCATTGGTAAAACTTATGATCCAAGATCGAGAAGCCCACTTAGAAGCTTCATGGATCAAGAACCAGTTGCTCTAGTCTTGGAGACTCTTGGGTTCTACCCATTTTCAAAGAAGGCCGAAATTCTATGTTGCATTTCATGGGTGGATTGAAGATTGGAAAACAGTTGACATAAATCACACTTTGGCTCATTTCACTACTATTTTGGGCGTGTGATTCTTGTTCCATTTACTTCTTATTATTAGCTTAAGTTTTTAACTTTTCTTTGCTGAAAAATAATGCCAAGAGTTGAACTTTGGCTGGTTGTAATAGGAAGAGTTTAACTCTTCATCTTTAGGCTTAATTAGTGCATTTAAAGCTAGCTTGTATTAAGGAAAACCGTGGCTTTTGGCTCTCCATCTTTTGGACGGTTTTCCTTGCCTTTTGGTGTGCTTATTTGCTGCTCCTTTCCTCTATAAAAGGGAGAGCAAACCAGAAATAAAATCAGAGTTGAAATATTAAACAAAAACCTTGTGCTTTTCTGATTTGAGTGTGTCTCAATCAAAGAGTCTCCTTATAACTTTGAGTGTGTTCTTGAGTTGTAAGATTAGGGGAAACTTTGAGTGTGTCTCGAGTTTCTAGCCTAAGATCCCAATACCTTGAGTTTGTTCTTGGGTTTTGGTTATTTTCGCAATTCCAAAACGTTTCAAAGGCGAGTTGTTTTCTTTCGAGTCTAATACCTTATCATTCCATTGGAAGGGTGTATTAGACTTACATCATCTGGTATCAGAGCCTAGGTTAGGGTTTTCTTGAAGAAAATCGAGTTTGAAGGCGTTTGGAGCAAAACGGCAGAATTCGATCAGTTTGGAGTTACGGTTTGAGAAGGCTATATCTCCTTCGTTTTCTGTCCAAATTGAGTGATTCTTTTTTTGAATCTGGATATTTTGTTGTTTAGATTACTCACAAAAAATTTCAGATTTTTTGGAATTTTTCTGCTAATAAACTGGGCAGGTTTTTCGCAGCAGCGCAGAAAAGTGGCAAAACCGGGAAGGCAGAATTCAATTGAAGATTTCTCCCTCATCCGAAAAGCTTTTGAGGAGTTTCTTTTTTTCAAATTGGTTGTTTTGATCTGAATTTTCTGAATTTGTAAGCCTTTGAGAGTCTCGAGGCAATTTTCGTTTTGCACTTTGTCTCTAATTTCGGCAGTTTTCACTCATTGTACTTGTAATAGCCTAGCAGAATAGTGGAAATCATGGCTAATGAGGAGCTTGCTAGAATGTTGCAAGTAATCACTGAAAAATTGGAGAGTTTGGAGAAAAAAACAGAAGAAAGTGAGGAGGTGAAGGCTAGGCAAAATTTTAGGATGGATACAATTGCCGATATGGTGTTGCAAACAACTAGAAAACTGAACGAGTTAGAAAATGAGGATGTGGGTAGTGGAAACAACCTTAGGCAATTTGATGAAGATAGGGGGCTTAAGATTGACCTACCAGAGTTTGATGGGGGACATGATAGTGAAGCCTTTCTAGATTGGGTGAGGCAAATTGAAACTGTTTTTGAGTATAAGGGGTTTAATGATAAAAAAAGGTTCAAATTGTCTGTTCTAAAACTCACTAAACTTGCTGCCCTATGGTATGAAAACCTCAAGGCAAATAGAAGAAGAGAGGGAAAAGAAAAAATTGACTCATGGGAGAAATTGAAAAGGAAGATGAGGGAAAAATGGGTAAATAGGGAGTATGAACAAGAGCAATACCTAAAATTAACCCATCTGTCCCAAGAAAACATGAGTGTAGAAGATTACATTAAGGAGTTTGAGAAGTTGTGTTTGGTGTGTGACTTGCAAGAGAAGGAGACCTTCAAAATGGCTCGTTTTGTAAAAGGTCTTTCTAAGAGTATTAGCCAAAAGGTGGAAGTGACTCACTATACCACTTTTAGTGATGTTTGCAAATTGGCTATTCGTTACGAAACTCAATTGAAAGAAGAGAAACCCAAAACTTCTTCTTTCAAAAGTCCTATGAAATTTACTTCTACTTACGCAAAGGGGAGTACATTTCAAAACAAAACAGGTGGTTCCTTTTCACATAAGTCTTCCTCTTCTAGTTCTAAGTTTGACAAAGGAAAGGAAAAGACCGTAATTTCACCTAGTGAACTTGCTACTAAGAAAAAGTGTTTCAAGTGTCATGGTAGAGGTCATATAGCATCCGAGTGCCCTAGCAAAAATGTGTTGACTGCCGCACAATATGCAATGTTTGATGAAGAAGAAAACCTCTACAACTTTGTTACACAAGAGGAAAACGAAGACCTTGATGATGACTATGATGAAGAGATTCCTCCAGAAAATGAGTTTAACATGATGGTTGTTAGAAAGGTGTTGTTTAGTGAGCCTCAAGTTGATGAGAGGCAAAGAAACAACTTGTTTCATACTAGATGCAAGATTGGAGAGAAGACTTGCAATGTGATTGTGGATGGAGGAGCACAAACGGATGTTGTCTCATCCGAAGCCGTGAGTAAGTTGAAGCTTACCACTAGAGATCATGAGGAGCCTTACAAGCTCAATTGGTTGAATGATGGCAATGGTATTAGGGTAAAGAAGCAAGCTTTGGTTTCTTACTCTATTGGAAACTTTGAAGATGAGAGATGGTGCGACGTTCTTCCTATGGATGCGTGTCACTTGCTACTTGGAAGACCATGGCAATTCGATCATGATTCAGAGCATAGAGGCAAATCTAATGTATATCTTGTAACTACTAGAGATGGTAGAAAAGTGAAATTGCTTCCCCTACCCCCTAAAGTTGCTAAGAAAGACAAAGAAAAGAGCAACTATCTTGTATCTTGTAATGAGTTCGAGAAAATAGTGGAAGAAAATGGTGGGGGGTATGCTTTGGTTGGGAAGGCCAAAGATGAGATTTGTACTTCTCATAATAACTCATCATCTTTAAATGAGTTGTTAGGAGAATACAAATATGTTTTTCCAGATGACTTGACCAACAGTCTACCTTCAAATAGGTGTATTGACCATGCAATTCCAAGAGTCCCTTTGCCTCACAATGCTATCTGCCGGCAAATGACACTTAAAGGGGGGAATAAGTGGAAAACGACGTCCAAAACCAAGCAAGGGTTGTATGAGTGGTTGAAAAAGATGCTAAAAAGGGGGTGTGTGCAAGTGAATCATAAAATTGATTTAAAAAGTGCTACTTTCAACATACGAGATTTATCTCCTTATTTAAAAGATGCAAGTTTGGGGTCAAACTTTTTTCAAGAAGGGGAGAATGATCCAAGATCGAGAAGCCCACTTAGAAGCTTCATGGATCAAGAACCAGTTGCTCTAGTCTTGGAGACTCTTGGGTTCTACCCATTTTCAAAGAAGGCCGAAATTCTATGTTGCATTTCATGGGTGGATTGAAGATTGGAAAACAGTTGACATAAATCACACTTTGGCTCATTTCACTACTATTTTGGGCGTGTGATTCTTGTTCCATTTACTTCTTATTATTAGCTTAAGTTTTTAACTTTTCTTTGCTGAAAAATAATGCCAAGAGTTGAACTTTGGCTGGTTGTAATAGGAAGAGTTTAACTCTTCATCTTTAGGCTTAATTAGTGCATTTAAAGCTAGCTTGTATTAAGGAAAACCGTGGCTTTTGGCTCTCCATCTTTTGGACGGTTTTCCTTGCCTTTTGGTGTGCTTATTTGCTGCTCCTTTCCTCTATAAAAGGGAGAGCAAACCAGAAATAAAATCAGAGTTGAAATATTAAACAAAAACCTTGTGCTTTTCTGATTTGAGTGTGTCTCAATCAAAGAGTCTCCTTATAACTTTGAGTGTGTTCTTGAGTTGTAAGATTAGGGGAAACTTTGAGTGTGTCTCGAGTTTCTAGCCTAAGATCCCAATACCTTGAGTTTGTTCTTGGGTTTTGGTTATTTTCGCAATTCCAAAACGTTTCAAAGGCGAGTTGTTTTCTTTCGAGTCTAATACCTTATCATTCCATTGGAAGGGTGTATTAGACTTACATCATCTGGTATCAGAGCCTAGGTTAGGGTTTTCTTGAAGAAAATCGAGTTTGAAGGCGTTTGGAGCAAAACGGCAGAATTCGATCAGTTTGGAGTTACGGTTTGAGAAGGCTATATCTCCTTCGTTTTCTGTCCAAATTGAGTGATTCTTTTTTTGAATCTGGATATTTTGTTGTTTAGATTACTCACAAAAAATTTCAGATTTTTTGGAATTTTTCTGCTAATAAACTGGGCAGGTTTTTCGCAGCAGCGCAGAAAAGTGGCAAAACCGGGAAGGCAGAATTCAATTGAAGATTTCTCCCTCATCCGAAAAGCTTTTGAGGAGTTTCTTTTTTTCAAATTGGTTGTTTTGATCTGAATTTTCTGAATTTGTAAGCCTTTGAGAGTCTCGAGGCAATTTTCGTTTTGCACTTTGTCTCTAATTTCGGCAGTTTTCACTCATTGTACTTGTAATAGCCTAGCAGAATAGTGGAAATCATGGCTAATGAGGAGCTTGCTAGAATGTTGCAAGTAATCACTGAAAAATTGGAGAGTTTGGAGAAAAAAACAGAAGAAAGTGAGGAGGTGAAGGCTAGGCAAAATTTTAGGATGGATACAATTGCCGATATGGTGTTGCAAACAACTAGAAAACTGAACGAGTTAGAAAATGAGGATGTGGGTAGTGGAAACAACCTTAGGCAATTTGATGAAGATAGGGGGCTTAAGATTGACCTACCAGAGTTTGATGGGGGACATGATAGTGAAGCCTTTCTAGATTGGGTGAGGCAAATTGAAACTGTTTTTGAGTATAAGGGGTTTAATGATAAAAAAAGGTTCAAATTGTCTGTTCTAAAACTCACTAAACTTGCTGCCCTATGGTATGAAAACCTCAAGGCAAATAGAAGAAGAGAGGGAAAAGAAAAAATTGACTCATGGGAGAAATTGAAAAGGAAGATGAGGGAAAAATGGGTAAATAGGGAGTATGAACAAGAGCAATACCTAAAATTAACCCATCTGTCCCAAGAAAACATGAGTGTAGAAGATTACATTAAGGAGTTTGAGAAGTTGTGTTTGGTGTGTGACTTGCAAGAGAAGGAGACCTTCAAAATGGCTCGTTTTGTAAAAGGTCTTTCTAAGAGTATTAGCCAAAAGGTGGAAGTGACTCACTATACCACTTTTAGTGATGTTTGCAAATTGGCTATTCGTTACGAAACTCAATTGAAAGAAGAGAAACCCAAAACTTCTTCTTTCAAAAGTCCTATGAAATTTACTTCTACTTACGCAAAGGGGAGTACATTTCAAAACAAAACAGGTGGTTCCTTTTCACATAAGTCTTCCTCTTCTAGTTCTAAGTTTGACAAAGGAAAGGAAAAGACCGTAATTTCACCTAGTGAACTTGCTACTAAGAAAAAGTGTTTCAAGTGTCATGGTAGAGGTCATATAGCATCCGAGTGCCCTAGCAAAAATGTGTTGACTGCCGCACAATATGCAATGTTTGATGAAGAAGAAAACCTCTACAACTTTGTTACACAAGAGGAAAACGAAGACCTTGATGATGACTATGATGAAGAGATTCCTCCAGAAAATGAGTTTAACATGATGGTTGTTAGAAAGGTGTTGTTTAGTGAGCCTCAAGTTGATGAGAGGCAAAGAAACAACTTGTTTCATACTAGATGCAAGATTGGAGAGAAGACTTGCAATGTGATTGTGGATGGAGGAGCACAAACGGATGTTGTCTCATCCGAAGCCGTGAGTAAGTTGAAGCTTACCACTAGAGATCATGAGGAGCCTTACAAGCTCAATTGGTTGAATGATGGCAATGGTATTAGGGTAAAGAAGCAAGCTTTGGTTTCTTACTCTATTGGAAACTTTGAAGATGAGAGATGGTGCGACGTTCTTCCTATGGATGCGTGTCACTTGCTACTTGGAAGACCATGGCAATTCGATCATGATTCAGAGCATAGAGGCAAATCTAATGTATATCTTGTAACTACTAGAGATGGTAGAAAAGTGAAATTGCTTCCCCTACCCCCTAAAGTTGCTAAGAAAGACAAAGAAAAGAGCAACTATCTTGTATCTTGTAATGAGTTCGAGAAAATAGTGGAAGAAAATGGTGGGGGGTATGCTTTGGTTGGGAAGGCCAAAGATGAGATTTGTACTTCTCATAATAACTCATCATCTTTAAATGAGTTGTTAGGAGAATACAAATATGTTTTTCCAGATGACTTGACCAACAGTCTACCTTCAAATAGGTGTATTGACCATGCAATTCCAAGAGTCCCTTTGCCTCACAATGCTATCTGCCGGCAAATGACACTTAAAGGGGGGAATAAGTGGAAAACGACGTCCAAAACCAAGCAAGGGTTGTATGAGTGGTTGAAAAAGATGCTAAAAAGGGGGTGTGTGCAAGTGAATCATAAAATTGATTTAAAAAGTGCTACTTTCAACATACGAGATTTATCTCCTTATTTAAAAGATGCAAGTTTGGGGTCAAACTTTTTTCAAGAAGGGGAGAATGATCCAAGATCGAGAAGCCCACTTAGAAGCTTCATGGATCAAGAACCAGTTGCTCTAGTCTTGGAGACTCTTGGGTTCTACCCATTTTCAAAGAAGGCCGAAATTCTATGTTGCATTTCATGGGTGGATTGAAGATTGGAAAACAGTTGACATAAATCACACTTTGGCTCATTTCACTACTATTTTGGGCGTGTGATTCTTGTTCCATTTACTTCTTATTATTAGCTTAAGTTTTTAACTTTTCTTTGCTGAAAAATAATGCCAAGAGTTGAACTTTGGCTGGTTGTAATAGGAAGAGTTTAACTCTTCATCTTTAGGCTTAATTAGTGCATTTAAAGCTAGCTTGTATTAAGGAAAACCGTGGCTTTTGGCTCTCCATCTTTTGGACGGTTTTCCTTGCCTTTTGGTGTGCTTATTTGCTGCTCCTTTCCTCTATAAAAGGGAGAGCAAACCAGAAATAAAATCAGAGTTGAAATATTAAACAAAAACCTTGTGCTTTTCTGATTTGAGTGTGTCTCAATCAAAGAGTCTCCTTATAACTTTGAGTGTGTTCTTGAGTTGTAAGATTAGGGGAAACTTTGAGTGTGTCTCGAGTTTCTAGCCTAAGATCCCAATACCTTGAGTTTGTTCTTGGGTTTTGGTTATTTTCGCAATTCCAAAACGTTTCAAAGGCGAGTTGTTTTCTTTCGAGTCTAATACCTTATCATTCCATTGGAAGGGTGTATTAGACTTACATCAACTTATGAGGAAGAATTATGGTGTGATGTTATACCTATGGATGCATGTCATATTTTACTTGGTAGACCTTGGCTATTTGATAGACGTGTGATGCATGATGGGTATAAAAATACATATTCCTTCACTAAGGATGGACAAAAAATACTCCTTACCCCTCTAAACCTAAAGAATGGCCACCCCATGTCCACACCCCCCACTTCCCTTACCACTCTCGTAAAATTAGAATTGCATGAGTATAAAGCTCACAAACAATTCATTTTAAGCCAACTTGATACCCCTTCCCAACCGACACAAAAAGAACCACACCCACTCCTCACCCCTCTTCTCAAAATCTTTTCCCATGTTTTCCCCGAAGACATTCCCCATGGCCTACCCCCAAAACGTGACATACAACACAAAATTGATCTTGTTCCCGGATCAATGCTCCCAAACAAACCAGCCTATAGAACCACTCCCAAAGAAACCGAAGAGATTAGGAGGCAAGTGGAAGAATTACTGTCCAAGGGTCTTATTCGTAAGTCTCTTAGTCCATGTGCTTGTCCTACTTTGATTGTGCCTAAGAAGAATGGAGAATGGAGAATGTGTGTTGATAGTAGGTCAATCAATAAAATCACTATCAAGTACCGGTTTCCTATTCCAAGGTTGAATGATTTACTTGATGATTTACATGGTTCTAAAGTGTTCTCTAAAATTGATTTGAGAAGTGGCTATCATCAAATTCGAATTTTCGAAGGAGATGAATGGAAGACCTCTTTCAAGACAAAGGAGGGCCTCTATGAGTGGCTTATGATGCCATTTGGTTTGTCTAATGCACCATCTACATTTATGCGCCTTATGAATCAGGTTATGCAACCTTTCATGGGTAAATTTGTTGTAGTTTATTTTGATGATATTTTGGTGTATAGTAGGGAGGAAGAAGAGCATTCTATGCACTTGCAACAGGTTTTTGAAGCCCTTGAACGTGAGAAATTGTATGGTAACTTAGAGAAGTGTCATTTCTTCACTTCCCAAGTTATTTTTCTTGGCTTTAAAGTCTCATCACAAGGCATTGAAGTTGATGAAAAGAAAGTTGCTGCAATTCGTGAGTGGCCCACGCCACAAACCATTCAACAAGTTCGAAGCTTTCATGGACTTGCTTCTTTCTATAGAAGATTTGTGCGGAATTTTAGTACCCTCATGGCACCTATCACGGAGCTAACTAAAAACCAAAAGTTAGTTTGGAATGATAAGGCTCAAAAGGCCTTTGATGAGGTAAAACATCAACTTACTAGTGCACCTATTCTTGCTTTGCCTAACTTTGATGAAGTTTTTGAAGTTGAATGTGATGCTAGTGGAGTTGGTATTGGTGCTGTTTTGTCACAAGTTGGGCGTCCCCTTGCCTACTTTAGTGAAAAACTCAATGAAGCACAACGGAAGTATAGCACCTATGATAAGGAGTTCTTTGCTCTTGTTCGTGCTTTGGACCATTGGAGACATTACCTCATTTCCAAGGAGTTCATCCTTCATTCAGATCATGAAGCCCTCAAATATCTTCAAAGCCAACAAAAACTCCAACCTCGCCATGCCAAATGGGTGGAGTATTTGCAAGCTTTTCATTTTGTGATCAAGCATAGGAGAGGCGCCATGAACAAAGGAGCTGATGCGCTTTCAAGGAGATACACACTCTTGAATTCTTTCAAAGCAAGGGTGATTAGTGTTGAAGATGTGAAAGCAAGTTACAAAAATGATCAAGACTTTGGTGATTTATTTTTAAAATGTTCTAATCATGCTTACAAAGTTGAGTTGCCCGGAGATTATGGTGTTTCTAGCACCTTTAATGTGGCTGATTTATCACCTTACTATGATGAGTTTGAAGAGTTGCCGAGTTTGAGGGCAAACTCTTTTCAAGAAGGGGGGAATGTTGTAGCCAAGCCTAACAACTTGGTTATGGACATTTCTTTGGTTCAAGATGTAGCATCATGTATTGGTGCTATGCATTCTATCCATGGGCAGCAAGATATTCAATCCCTTGAATGTCTTGTTGTTCTTATTAACTAGTTTATTCTAGTTATTTTTATGCTTTGAATAAATTGTAAACTTTAGCTTTATTTTAAGTTTGCAAATTAGTTGTATTTTCTTTAGTTTCTTTTAGCTGATTTAAGTCCGAAATTGTAATGTCACATTCACACAAAGTACAAGTGCAAGATACATAAAGAAGGCAGCCATTTAAGTTTGTGAAAAGAAGCATGGAATCCGAAGTTCTTTTAAAGGAATTTCAAAGGCTTGGGTGCTACAATCAGCTTCAAAGAGGAGTTACAAACCTTCAATTCAGCCTTCAAGTGGCCGTTTATTTCAGTCAGCAATTGAGCAATTAAAAGGCGTCCAAGTACATTCTTGTTCACATACATTCAAGCTTATTTCAAGGCTTGAAACAAGGAGGAGTTACACTTCTTTTGCTGTTTGAATTTGGGCGTGAATCAAGGGGAAGTTACACCTCCAAGTTGCTGCTTTGTTGGGCGTGAATCAAGGGGGAGTTATACTCTCTTATTTCTGATTTTATTTGGAGGTTACAAACCACCATTTCCTCTTTGATGTATCTAGTTAAATAAGGCTTCTTTTATTAATGTATCTAGACAACAAAAGCTGATTTGTACTTAGCTTAGGCGTGTAACAAGTAAGCTGAAAAGTCACTTAAGTTAGCTTGTACTTAAGGATGCTTGTTTACTATAAATAGCAAGCAAATGTGAATGAAAAGGGAGCAGATTATTCAAACAAAAAAACTTGTCTTACATTCGTTTCTTGGATTAGAAACAAAAATCTGAAATTCTTGGATTTGGAATTTCGTTTCCTTTGCTTAGTTAGCTAGTTTAGGCTACTAGTTGGCTTGTGATCTTAGGAATCCAAAACGTTTCTTAGTGGTGTGACTTTATCTAAGAAGCCTTTGGTTCTTTAGCCTTATCTATCCTTTGGTTTATCCCTTGTGTATTTCGAGTGTTACTCCAAATATACAACACTTATGATTCGTGCTAATTATTCCATGAACTCCACATAGAAGAAAGGCATGAACGAGGTTTATGAATTTTCCTAAAACTCATTGGCGACTCCTACTTGTTTCTTACAAAAAGGCATGATGAGAGTATCATTTCTAATTCAAGGTCCACAAAAAAGTCAGGAATTCAAATCCTACTACAACCTAACAAGTGTAAAGTCCTAGGCTTTTACGTGGCCAAGGGAATTTAAGGAGAGTACACCTTACGATGGGATCACCCTCCTTACACCCTCCAAGGGGCTCATTAGCCCGAAGGGGCAACAAACATATATCGCCCCCCCAAGGGACTCGGCCGCACCAAAGGGCGTCAAACATAACAATAAATACAAGTATACATAAGTCAGCCTAACTATTTGTTTCTTCATTGATGTTGCTTCAAATACATAGGTGTACATGTTTCTTCACATACACTTGTCACCCAGGAGACTCTTAGAAAGCGTCACTTATATCATCGCCCAACCTAGGGCTCATTATAGGGTGATCCGAGCACGTACCGTTCCAAGACATGCCTAAAAATGAGACCGTAATAAAAAAAATGGCATTTTCACCATGATAAAGGGCTTTTTCCCAATTTTAGTGGGCTGAATTCATCAAAGTATGATCTCCTATATAGAAGGGGCTCATTAACCCAAAGGGGTGTCAGACACATCATCGCCCATCCAAGGAGCTCAATATCCCTAAGGGGTATCAGGCACATCATCGCCCATCCAAGGGGCTCATTAGGCCTAAGGGGCGTCAGACATATCATCGCCCATCCAAGGGGCTCATTAGTCCTTAGGGTGTGAGACACATCATCGCCCATCCAAGGGGCTCATTACCCTTTCGGGGCGTCAGGCACATCATCGCCCCTCCAAGGGGCTCATTAGCCCGAAGGGGCAACAAACATATATCTCCCCCCAAAGGGGCTCGGCCTCCCCAAAGGGCGTCAAACATAACAATAAATACAAGTATATGTAAGGAGGGTGATCCCATCTAAGGGGTAATCTCCTTAAATGCCCTTGGCCACTTAAAAACCTAGCACTTTACACTTATTAGGGTGTAGTAGGATATGAATTCTTGATTGTTTGGGGGACCTTGAATTAGAATTGATTCTATCATTATGCTTTATTGTAAGAAACAAGTAGGAGTCGCCAATGAGTTTTAGAAAAAACTCATAAACCTCGTTCATGCCTTTCTTCCATGTGGAATAATTAGCACAAATCAAAAGTTTACCCATGCCCAAATTGGACTATAAACCAGAAATGAGTTCGGGAGCGAGGGTACTAAATAACGTTCCTTTTAGAGGGGAATCGTTATCCTAGCCCTAGTACGGCCTCTACTACTTCTTCCTTTTTTACAATTTCATCACCAAACAATATATGCAACGTGATACCTAAAACTATGTTAGGTGATTTTATTTACAAGCATTAATTCACGTAGGAATTACATCGTAATAATGTCGTTATTCTTATTTAATCAAATTCGTGAAGAGGACAAGAAAATAAACAAGATTCGTCTTGGCTTAAGTGATCAACCAACAATTGTTTAATTTAATTCTAATCTTTATTTAACGCAAGATACTATGTGGAATTGATTAATTAATTATTTTAAAGGTGATAAAACAACACTATTTAATTTATTAAAGTCCTTTTAAACAAGAAAATAAATGTGATTTAACTAAGTGCTCGGGAATTTACCACTTCTCTTTGCTAGATCTTCGTTTAGAACACTTATGGACTCCTTCTTGTTGGGGAACCTCCACCGTAGTAACAAGATATCGAAAGGGTGATTGTTTAGGATAAGAGGGCTAGATTGCACAAGCTAACAAGTATTTCGCCAGAGTTTTAGGATAATTTCTTACTTTTTAAGCCTCGTTCTAAGCTCATATTTATAGGGAATGATTATGTTTAGGGTTTCGAGAATTATGCTGCAGCAGGTGTCGCGCGCAACAGAATGAGTTGCGCGCGGCATCCTTGCGCAACTGATTTGGTTGCGCTGCTGAGGGCAGAGCAACTATTTGTCTTGCGCGCGGCTTTATGGTAAGATTCAATTTTATATTTTCCGTATAATCTTGAATCTTCCGCAGCACAACTCTTGTGGTCGCGCTGGGCTGCCGCGTGCAACTGAAAGCGCAGCTTCAAGGTAAGATTCGATTTTATATTTTCTGAATAGTCTTGAATCATCCGCAGCTCAACTCTTGGGGTTTAAGCATGACTCTTTAAGATGCGCGCGGCTTTTTTGGCGGCAGCACTAAGATTTGACCTTTGTGCTTCTAAATCCGTCATTATTAGGGTTTAAGCACGGGCTTAAGCCTAATTATGATCGGGTTTAGTAAATTGGACCTTTATTTTATCTTTTTTCTTTAATTTGGGCTAGTCTTTTGTGTTTTGTGGCTTTACTAGTTATCCATAAGTATTTTTCACTTCGATCCAACATGAAGATGGTTTTATTTATCATTATTGCACTTCCTGTCGGGAGGGGAAGCCAAAATTAGATGTCTACAGTCAGCCCCAACATTAATCGAGTCTAGAATAGATGATGATCAAAGTAGTCAAGGAAATAAATCCGAGACTCATTATGTGAAGTTCTCTAAGGATACATAATCTTTCAGTGATGTTTAAGGATGTTGAAACAATCCTTGGTTCGCTAAGTGTTTGAAACTAGTAGCTATTAAGGCTAGAAAACGTTCTTCCTAGTCGTAACGCGCTAAAGAATCTAGATTGATCCTTTGTAATTGTAGAACGCTTTTACAAGTACAGGTTAACTGGGTGATGTAAATTCATGAGAAGAGATCGGTTTTGAAAGGATAAAAGGGGAAGATTTCCTCTCAATCGTGTCATCGTTGGTTTAAAGTCCCTTGATATGTCATTGAAACTTTAGCCTGACTTTAACAAAGTAAAAGAAGAAAAAAAGGTTTTCTGTATTAGAGCCGAAATGGTCCGGCATTCGAGCCGGAAGTCTACAAGATAGAAATATATGTCTCGGGACTGGAGGTATATATCCAAATTCAGTGAAAGGGAAGAAAGTCAGCAACTCTCTCATCAGTTTAGTCCACATGATGAGTACACATGTGTCAAGACTAGGGGCACGTGACTACATAGGTGCGACATCGTCTCGTCGCTTCTTTATACAAGGGATGAATTCGACACCCTAACTATCCGGTAAGTTAGTAAGCGCACTAACTATCGTATTTGCTCCCATTCAAGAAGTGCCTGTTCCTTAAGGTTCGGCACGCCTGTCGACTCGTGAGCTAACGCTTACATTAATTCTCTACCTTCTAGTCCCGAGAGATAGATCTCGCAAAGCTTGGGCTGAGTAAAATTTTACGCAAAACCTACGCCGTATAATTTTACGCCGCACGATACGCTGTTTTCATTTTTACGCTGCATGAAATTGCCTTCCTTTTTGCTTCGGACGTGAAAAAAGAAGAAAACCCAGACATTTGTACCGTCATCACAGTAAAATGACAAACATGTCTATGGATGCTTATACGTAAATCACCGCCACGGAATGTCTTAAGGCACTCTTACGAAAAACGTTCAAAACGTATACTTGGGGAAGGCACAAAGCACGGCGTGCATGCAATATGATGCAAAAAACTAACAAAAAAGAAAACAAACTACAATATGCAAAGCAATTTAAAAAGATTTGGATAATTTGTGCGCCATTACGTCTAATAACAAGCAAAAATCGTTCAAAAAATGATCAAACAGGTCAAAATCAAAATCTCGGTCATTTAGTGACCAGTATCCGCGCGCAACTCAGAGGATCGCGCTGGCCAAGCGCGCGCATCTTTCTGAGTTGCGAAGGTATGTCACGCGCAACAGATTCAGTTGCGAGCGACATTTATGTCAGTAAAGTGAAAATCGCAAACGCGATTTTTAACTTCACTCTTTCTTTCTCCTTCCTTCGCCTTTTTCGACGCTTTCTCCCTCTAGGGAGCTCGGTTTTTTGCGATTTTCAAAGTGAAAGGAAGCAAATTTTGTCCTTAATTCTTATTTGTCGTAATCCATTTTAGTTTTTTGCTAAAATTTGTTCTTTTTCGACTTAATTTGAACGATTTTCGAATCGTTAAACCCCAAATATCGAATTTCGGGGTTTTTAATTCGATTCATCTTTCTTGAAATTTTTTGATCTATGTTGTTATGCTAAGTTTAAGGAGTGTTTTGCATCAGATTTCATGAAAAATTGTTAAGTATTGAACCTTGTATGAGCATTTCTTTGTTCCAGTTTATTCTTGCTTTTTTCGAATTTTTGCTTGATTTTATTGCTTTTTTCTTGCTCATTTTGGTTATAATTGCTGATTATGAAGAATATTATAGTGAAGGAACTAATATAACTTTCATAATTCATTTTTGTGAATTTTGAATTGTTGAAAAATGGCGCGAAACATACTCTTAGTTTTTTTTTGCCATATTCGAATTTCAAAATTGTTTGGTAGATGATAATTATGTTTATATTACTGTTATTCGTCTAGAATTAGCTGATTTGTTGATATTTTGAAATACAATCCCTTGAATACTTAGTTGAAACTGGTATAGGATGGATTTTGTGGGTGTTATATCGAAGTCCCCATTTAATGAGTTTAACTGCAGGTATCGTAGCCCCCAAGTATGGGTGGCATTTGATTTTTATGTTTTGCCCTATTGGCAGCCGTTATGTTGCCGAAATGGGTGTAGAATATATATTAGTTTAATTTAGGAAATAAACTAATTAAAGAAACTTTATCCATCATAGCATGGACTCGCCTTCTTTGTCGATGCTGAGGAGATTCTCGGTGGTCCAGACCAGGCAGTTCGCCCTCGGAAGAGGGTGACCTGTCCTCGAGAGGAGGTTCGAGAGCGACGCATTGCGACCGATCGACGTCGCCAGGAGGACGTTGTTTGGGAGGCTCCTCCCAACTGGGACCCTTAGGTGTTTAAGTTGGACCCAAACCATCACGTTTCGATCAGAGTGTGGTGCGGCATCGTGAGTTTTTTGCGCTTTTGTTTCTTTCTCTTTTCCTTTGTTTCTCCTTTTTAAACCATAATCGTTATTTATTTTTATTCTATTATTTAGAGTGAGCCTAGCTTGTGTTTGTACGATCTATTGACTTGCGATCCCGTTTTGAGAGTTTGCCCGAGGTGGCAAAGAAGATTGTAGCACTTTCAGGGATTGACTCCCAGCTGGCGGCTCTTTGGGATTTATCGAGTCAGCTTGCATCGTCAGCTTTCCTCCGTGGATTGCTTGAGTTTTGGTGGGATTCCACCAACACTTTCCACTTTCCATGGGAAGAGATGACGATTACCCCTTTCGATTTCTCTATGATTACGGGTTCTCCTTTCGGAGGCGAGCCTGTAGTTATAGAGTTCGTTAAGGGGTCATACTGATGAGTGTCATTTATGGCACTCATAGGGTAGTCTTTTAGGATGATTTCATCTTCCTTTTTATGCTTTCTTATCTTATTTTTGGTCCTTTTTTCCTTTAATCCCTTTCTTTCTTTCTTTCCTTGTGTTTTTCGTTTTTCCTCGTGTTTCCCTTTTATTTGGTTCTTTTTCCCTTTTATTCCTTTTCGTTATTTGTTTTTGTAGGTACATAGGATTTGTCTCTGCAAGGGAATCAAGATGGGCTATATTCACTAAGCAAGGAGGAAATAATCGGCTCGGAGAGGGCTCAGAGAGGGCTCAGAGAGAGAATTGAGAGGGCATCAAGCCCTGCCAGTCTTCCGCAGGCGCGAGTATGAAGGCCACGGGCGCGGGCTCATACGCACAAAAGTGGCAGATATCGACCAGGAACTCTCCGCGGTCTGGCCGCATGCTTGCCGCGGGCGCGGGTAGATAAGAGAGCCCGCTCGTACCAGAGAGACCGCGGCCCTCTGATCACCCTTTGGGAGCATGGGATTCACCGCGCTTTTGCCGCGGGCGCGGGTGCTTTTGCCGCGGGCGCGGACTAGAAGACCCGCGGGCGCGGGTGTTACCCAGGAAGCCCACGGAATTTTTAATGGGTTCCGTACCCAGTTTTCCGCGGGCGCGGGTGCTTTTGCCGCGGGCGCGGACTAGAAGACCCGCGGGCGCGGGTGTTACCCAGGAAGCCCACGGAATTTTTAATGGGTTCCGTACCCAGTTTTCCGCGGGCGCGGGGTTTATTGGAGAGGGCGCAGGAATCCCGTTTTTCTTCTTTGCCTATAAATACACTTGTAATTCTTTTTAGAATGATGATCAATGCTAATTCTAGTGATTTGTTCTTGAGTTACACCATGATTAGTGAGTAGATTAGTTGCTAGGGAAAAGGGGAAGCATGCTTGATTGATAATTTGTGCTAGTTGATGATCTTTGATTGATTGAATTGTTGCAATTAAATTGGTTGACATAGTTTTGCATTTCTTAATCTAGATTGCATTGCATTTCTTAATGACATGACCAATCAATTTGAGAATTGCTTTAATTGATTGAGTTTGATTGTGAACTTCCTTGATTAGCCATTCATAGTGACCCCTAGTTTGGCCTCTAGGAGATAGCTCTTGAACTCTCTTGATTGCTACTATTGTTTTTCCTTTGCAATACTTGAATCAAACGAAGAAATTGTCGATTAGCACGATTATTGAATTAGCATGTGGAACCAATATCCCTAGCATTTAGCTTATTGAATTACTTGATTAGTCTAATTTTGCTATCATAACACCAACCATTTTTCTCAATTCAATCTCCGAAATAGCTTGATTTAGGCTAAAGATAACACAAACTAACTCCTTTGGGTTCGACCCTATACTTACCTATACTTGTTTTAGGTTGGTTAAGGATTTTATAAATAGTGTTTGATTTTGGGATCAGCAATTAACGACTAGTTAATCCTTTGTCACATACGAGAGATTGCGCGACCTTTTGAGGGACCATCTTGCATCGTCCCTCCACGTGTACGCACAATCCTGTCCATACTCGGTTCTTGCCGATGAGTTGTCGGCTGACGAGCTTGACCGGCAGCTTACACCTGAGAAGCTGGCTCGGATATACATTGTTCACGTTCTTTCCGTCACCATTTTAAGTGATTGAGGAGAGCGTTTTGCCATTGGGTTACTTATTTGCCTCAGTGATTTTGGGCAAGTTGGTGACCTGAGTTTGGCGGAGGTGTCGTATGCTCGTATGCTTACAGCTATGGGCAAGGCAATCTGGGTCATGGATTCCGCGACAGTCACTAAGGTGCCTCAGATCTCGCTTACGTGGCATGGTCGTATCCTTGAGGTACGTGTTTTAAGCTTCTCTCGGTTATTACATTTGCTTTTTTCTTTTAGGCTTATCTTTTCTCGATTTCAGGCTTGGGGATACTCGTACCTACCTTTCTTAGACCCTAGGGTGCTTGGGGCTGCTCGTTTTCCTATCGGCCATCGATTGGTCACTATTAAGATGAGACGAGCTACTTCTGCCGGCGACTTTCGCCTGAGGATCTTTTCGGCGACTCGTGCGTCGGTGAGTATTCCAACTACATGTGCTCTTTTTTGATTTTATTCATTTTCTGACGATTTTTCATGTCGTTGTGTTTTATAGATCGATCTTTGTCCTTTGAGTTTGATCGTCGGATTCCATAAGGCTATCCGGTCTGCCATGGTTCGTTACCATTGTTGGGCCCCCTATACGGGACTCTTGGTGTTCTAGAGGACATACGCTTGGTTTTTAGGTGAGCGTGTTCTCTGGAAGCTTTCGTCCGAGGAGCCTTTGGTTCCTGCGGATCCCCCGATCTGGATGTTGCGTCCGGACTTGCTGTCGACCGAGGATCGAGCTCAAGTGATCCTTAGTTATCTAGCGGAGCAGCTGGTGCTACCGGAAGCTTCTTATCCGGCTTTTATAGCATCCAGGCTGACTCCTTTTCTGGCTTTTGTTCCGGTTAGTATTCCAACTCTCTCTTTTCTTATTTTAATTTATTTTTCGGAACTTTGACCCTTTTATCGTTTTTTTTTGTCATATATATTTTAGCGGGTCGAGCTAGGTGGTTGGGTGCCTCCTACAGCGGAGATTACGTATACCGATGCTGTCAGATTGGTAATTCGTGATACCCTTCCAGCGTCAGAGGATGACGAGGGGATACTGTTTGTACCTGAGACGATTGAGTCGGTATGACTTTTTTGTATATGTACTTAAATATGAAAGGAATGGTGTCCTTCGAACAAGTGTATTATTCTGATAGCGGGTTCAAAATTATTAGAAAGCTAATATATTCAGTAAGGTCAAGTGATCGGAATGCCTGGGTGGAGGCCGCTTCCGATCAGTAATATTAATATAATTAATATTACAGCTTAATCTTGACTGAACCCTTCGGGTCACACCCAAGAAAAATATACAAACCAACTTGACGAATTAATTCGGAAGAAATTAATTCGTCGCCCGAGTGTTAAATATTTAGACGTCGGTAATTCAAGCTTAGAGCGTCGAAACCGATCGTCGGAAGTCGAGTCGAAGATAATAAGAAGACGAGACGAGAAAAAAGTAATAAATCAACAATGACCAAAATACCCCTAGCATCGGAACATCGAGTGCTAAGGGGTATAGCCGAGCTAGCAGCCCGCACCAAGTACGGGGCTTGCTAGCAAGCTGCGGCTAGCAGCCCGCACCTAGTGCGTGGCGTGCTAGCATGCTGCAGCTAGCAACCCGCACTAGGTGCGAGGCAAGCTAGCAGCAGCCCTCGGAAGCAGCAGCACGCACGCAAGTGCAGGGGCCTGCTGGCCGAAGGTGCTAGCAAGCAGCCCGCACTTTGTGGTGCGTGGATAGCTAGGTCGAGGCTAGGGGCAGCAGCAAAATGAGAAGCCCACTTGGGTGCCTTGGTGCCCAAGTGGGGGTTGCCATGTGGTGCAAGGTGAGGGAGAGAGTGGGGAGCAAGTTTGGTCCCCATCTCCAAGTGGTCCTCACCTACTCCTTCATGTATGCTTGACAATTGTTGATTTATTACTAGTTTGCTTAATAATTTTATTTTAGCTTTAAAATAAAATGTGAAAATATCATTGTCCCACATTGATGGGAGAGATTTTCATACTCCCATCATTCCCTATAAATACCCAACTTGGGGCATTGGAAATGATGCTTGAGTGGGAGTTAAAAAGAGCATTCCATAATTTTGGGAAAACTCTTAAACTCATACAACACTCGGGTTTTGGTCGGACCTTGCTAACCCCAAGGTAGCGGACCTTAAAGTTGTGTTCGCCTTTTGTGGGTGGATACCGTCGGAGGCGCGACGCTTGACGTGCTCGTAGCTTTCAAGTAAGAGCCCCGGTTTTTGGGTGAAGGTCGCTTCGAGTGTAAGATTCGTTATCTTTTCTTTGTGATTATCTATTTATGCTTTATGATTTTAATTATTGCGAGTGGTTCCTCGGGTAGGGGTTTGTTTCCGCGGTGAGTCGGACTCACTAAACCCCAACAGTGGTATCGGAGGTAGGTGACTCAGTGGGAGCTGAATGGCTCAATAAAGACTAAAATAGCTCAAGTAGGAGCTAACTTTTTGTTTCACAACGAACTTTTACCCAAAGACAATATACATGTCTCTTTGTAAGCTTTCAAGTGAGACTACGGGTATTACCTCCACATCCTAATTGAGAACAAAAATTGTTTGTTGCTCTAAGTAGTGTCTTTCTGGAAAGTAACACGTTTCCAAAACGACAAGTGGGACGAAAATGAACTCGATGACCATCGATCTTAGCAACAAACTAGAACTGAGAATCTCGGAAGACCTTAAAGGACTTCGTGATAATGCTTGATCAAGAATACTCAAAAGGACTTTACAAGTGCCTTAAAAGAGAATTCATTACTCACAAAACATTAAAGATGTTGGAGTAAGATCAACATAATAAAAGGGCTTTGAAAGCGCCTTAAAACTCAGTGTTTGATGCCCCGTATAGGTATAGAATTCACCAAAGGCTTGGATTGAATCCTTTAAATTTTCTATTAAGTTAGAAACAAACCTAAGACTTACAAGCATACTATTTACTATTAGATAGTAAAGGAATAATGTCTTGTAAGATAGGTACGACAAATCCAAATTCCGAATAATGGTTAAAGACCATGAAAATCCGAAATAGACTCCATGTTTGAAAATCATGTTTGAAACTTGATTAATTTGCATGAAAGGTGAAAGACCCATCGATTGCAAATAAGTTTTCAAGGAGAAAACTAACAAACGTGGAAATGTATATGCATACATAGCTAGATTGGTTGTAAAGGATATAATTAATATCAAGGAGTTGATTTTAATAAAATCCCATTCACCAATCGGAATGCTCAAGTCTTTTCGTGATTGATCTAGCAAAATTGCACATATGAAATATGGCAAAATAGATACAAAAACCGCCTACCCAAAATAGGATTTTGGAAGTGACTACGGAATAGTCTAAGGGTTTTGAAAATCTAAATAATGCTAGATTTGAAAGCAAGCACATGGAATCCGTCATAGGATTAAAGGAAGCATTGCATGAAGGAATTGGAACGTGTTTTCTCATAAAGTTAATAAGAGGATTGACTTATGGAGAAACATAGAAATTCTGATGAACAAGAAGTTTAGTGGGAGAAAAAGTAATGGTCCAACAAGAAGTTTACGAACTCTAATGTGAAACAACCATCAAATGCCAAATGTTTAGATTTGAAAGTATTTTCGACAATGGACCGAGCTAAAGACGATACTTAGTACATGTTGGGAATTAAATTCTATGGTATAGACTTAATTAAATGTTTGAATGAGTAAAAGAAATTACCATGTTAAACATGAAGGAATTTGAAAGGCTTTCGACCCATATGTATGAAGCTAAGTAAATGTTTGAACAAAGTATAAGCTAGGCTAAGTACTAAATCAAACAAGAAAGACTCTAGTAAGAGACTTTCAATCATATCATATAGCGAACAATTTGGCAAGACTCAGTGTAACTGTATGAGCTAAATGTCACATGGATGGAATAAAATTGAGAATCATTCTAGAATTAAATCCATCATGTAAGGCTATGATATGGAATCGTCAGATGACTTACATGCTTAGAGCATGTGAAGTACGTATATAATACCAATCGACATTAATCTAAGTATTAGATCATTAGATTATGGTCAAGAACATCCAAAGAACTTAGATAAGTAGTTGGATGAGTTCTTGACGCATGGAAACAAATATAATTTGAGTTTTGATGTTGCAAGCACAAACCTTAACAAGGATTAGATCCTTAGCAAGGAAGCCATTTATAAGCACGAGACAAGAAGTGTCGTGGCTTAAGAATGGTAACATGGATGTGCATCCATGTATAATGTGCGGGAATTTAAGGAAAATTTCCATGATCACAAGTGATTAGGGTATCCCAAATCGTTGTGAGTCGCTTGGAGTGAAACCCAAGCAAGGCATCATCTGGGAGTCTACTAAAATATATGTTGAGAATATTGTTGCCTTAAAGGCAATAAGAAGATAGATGTTAAATGGAAAGGTTCGTTGTTGAACATTAATGATTGTAGGTTGTCAAGTAGAAGGTCTCAAATCATGAAAATGAGTGGGAGCCATTGCTTGGACAATAAATCCTGAATCACATGTAATCCATTAACACTCTCAAAATTTTATCATCTTATTATGGAAATGGTGGATAATGAAGATGCTAAGGTTTGCAAAGTAATTTTAACTAAACCTTTGCAATAAGTGAACGACAACATTCATAATTGCATGAAAGAAATCAAGCATATCAAATATGGGTGTGATTTCTATGAATGTTTTATGAAGAGTATTACTCTTAAAACATTTGGGAAAAACCATTTATCATAAGATGAAACATTGTGAAGTTTCATAGTTGATGTGATTTTTAGTCCGAAAACTAAGCCTCACAAAGATATGAATCTAACCTAATTCTATACAGAAAGTTCACCAAGAATTAAGCAAGAAACTTAGATTAATTAATCAAGAATCCACCTAATTAATCAACCTAGATGATTGTTTTAACTAAAACAAACAAAACAGCAAATTGGAATCCACCAATCAAGAATTTAAGTAATCCAACTTAAACAAAAGAATTATTATTATGAATGTATGATTAAACTTGTATATTATTCGAAGATTACAACCCTATATTTATAGACTCAATCAACTATCCTAATCCTATTAGAATTCTGATTTCCTAACCAATCCCACGGAAATCATTATCCTACTTACTCTAACTAATCTTAAGATAAAACTTGCCTATTTTATCCTAACTCAAGCTTGCACTCCAAGCTTAGACTAAAAACAATTCCTAATGTAATTAGAAATCCTTTTTGACTAAAAACAATTCCTAATGTAATTAGAAATCCTTTTTGACGCCTACTAGACTAAAACAATTCCTAATGCAATTAGAAATCCTAAATGCTTAAAACAAGAAAAACCCTTTCAAGTGAAAGGTAAAAACTTGTAAGCAAAACCCTAAGTAAAGAAGACTTCAACATCAAGCTAAACCAAGGAAGGCTACAAGGCAAACCGTAGCCTTACTTGGATGACCCATGAAGTGACCATGAATTGCGTGATTTGAGTCCAAATTGAGGGCTAATGTTTCTTCATGTTGATTTATCAAATCTTCCAAGTTCGTCCTCGTATCATCCTCTTCTTCTTCGAAAGAATTTGTCCTCAAATCTTCAAGTTCTTCATCCGGAATGTATTTAGCCAAATCTCCAACATTGAAAGTGGCGCTTACACCATATTCTCCCGGAAGTTCGAGCTTGTATGCATTATCATTGATCTTCTCAACAATCTTGAAAGGTCCTTCACTTCTAGGCATCAACTTGTTCTTGCGTTTACTCGGAAATCTTTCTTTTCGTAGATGCAACCAAACCAAGTCACCTTCCTTGAAGACTTGCTGCTTCCTATGCTTATTAACCCTTGCTTTGTACATGTCATTAACCTTTTCTATTCTTGCACGAATTTGAGCATGTAACTTGAGCATTGATTTAAGCTTAGATTCGGCATCCTTGTGTACTAGCTCGCCTTTTGGTAATGGAATAAAATCTATGGGTAGTTTTGGATTTACCCCATAAACAACCTCAAAAGGACTATGATTAGTAGCATATGTAGGTGACCTATTGTAAGCAAACTCCGCATGAGCTAACTTAATATCCCAATCCTTTTGTGTCTTGCTTACTAATCCACGCAAAAGTACACCAAGAGTTCTATTAGTTACCTCGGTTTGTCCATCCGTTTGTGGGTGATAAGATGTACTAAAGAGTAGCTTAGTACCTACGAGCTTCCATAAAGACTTCCAAAAGAAACTCATGAACTTTGTATCACGATCACTTACAATGGTTTTCGGAACTCCATGCAATCTAACAATCTCCTTGAAGTAAAGTTCCGCAACTTTCATAGCATCATCCACCTTGTGACAAGGAACAAAGTGTGCCATCTTAGAAAAACGATCCACCACCACCATGATTGAATCTTTCCCTCTTTGTGTTCTCGGCAATCCTACAATAAAATCCATAGAAATGTCTTCCCATGGTGCATTAGGAATAGGCAAGGGTGTATACAAGCCTTGATGAAAAGTAGCCTTCGCCTTTTGACAAGTTGCGCATCTAGCAATAACTAATTGTATGTCCGCAAGCATCTTAGGCCAATAGAAGTGCTCTTGTAACAAATTCAAGGTCTTTGTAATGCCAAAGTGACCAGCAATTCCTCCTCCATGAGCCTCTCTAACAACTAGCTCTCGGATGGAACACTTAGGAAGACAAAGCCGATTTCCTTTGAAAAGAAAACCATCTTGCAACAAGTAGGAACCTACGGCCCCCTTTGAACAATCAACAACGATTGTAGAAAAGTCATCATCTCCTTTATAGTACTCTTTAATCAATTCAAAACCCAGCAATTTGCTATCAAGAATACCTAGCAAAGAATACCTTCTTGAAAGTGCATCCGCCACTACATTAGCTTTCCCTTCTTTGTACTTAGAAGAAAAATTGAATGATTGTAAGAACTCAACCCATTTAGCATGTCTTGGATTAAGCTTCTGTTGTCCATGTATATACTTCAAAGATTCATGATCGGAATGCAAAACAAAGTGGTTAGGTCTCAAGTAATGACTCCAATGATCCAAAGCCCTAACAATTGCATAGAATTCTTTATCATAAGTGGAATAATTCAAACGAGCCCCATTCAACTTCTCACTAAAGTAAGCTATAGGCTTTCTCCCTTGTAACAAAACAGCCCCGATTCCAACCCCACTTGCGTCGGTCTCTACCTCAAAAGGTTGTGAAAAATCTGGCAAAGCAAGTATAGGCGCTTCACATAGCTTCTTCTTGATTAGCTCAAACGCTCCTTGGGCTTCTTTAGTCCACTCGAATTTTCCCCTTTCCTTCTTCAAGCATTCGGTCATGGGTGCTACAACACTAGAAAAGTTCTTCACAAATCTTCTATAGAAAGAAGCTAAACCGTGAAAAGATCTAACCTCACTAGCATTAGTAGGACTAGGCCAAGTTCTAATGGCCTCCACCTTAGACTTGTCAACCGAAACTCCTTCCTTAGACACAACATAGCCAAGAAAAGTAACACTAGGCACCAAGAAATAACACTTCTCAAGCTTAGCAAAAAGTTTCTTTTCCCTTAACACTTCAAACACACTTCTTAGATGTATTAGATGATCATGTAAGTTTTTCGAATATATCAAGATATCATCTAAATAAACAACAACAAACTTTCCAAGAAAAGGTTTGAGTACCTCATGCATCAATCTCATGAACGTGCTAGGTGCATTAGTAAGGCCGAAAGGCATCACTAACCATTCGTACAAGCCTAGCTTTGTTTTGAAAGCGGTCTTCCACTCGTCTCCTTCTCTCATTCTTATTTGATGGTAGCCACTCATAAGATCAATCTTCGAAAATATCTGTGAGCCATGTAACTCATCTAGCAAATCATCTAATCTTGGAATAGGAAAACGATATTTGATAGTGATGTTATTCACGCTTCTACTATCAATGCACATTCGCCAACTTCCATCCTTCTTTGGAACAAGCAATGTAGGAACGGCGCATGGACTCATGCTTTCCCTCACGTAACCTCTAGACATGAGCTCCTCAATTTGCCTTTGCATCTCCTTAGTTTCTTCCGGATTGCTTCTATAGGCTGCTTTATTAGGTAATGGTGCTCCCGGAATCAAATCAATTTGATGCTCTATCCCACGAATTGGAGGTAAACCCGGAGGTAACTCTTTAGGGAATACATCCTTGAATTCGACCAAGACTTCTTCTAGTTCAATCGACCTCTTTTCTTGTTTGTCTTGATCAATAAGGAACTCATTAGCAACGAGTACATAGACCATGCTATTATTACTAATCTCTTTCTCCATCTCTTTCTCACTAATCAAGTAAGAACTCTTTGAATTAGATGAATTGAAAACCGGTGTGTTGCTTATCAAAGGTTTTAAAGCAACCGGTGTCTCCTTTTCTTTCCTCACCACATACACGTTAGTCCTTCCATCAAATTTCACAAACCTATCATATTGCCAAGGACGGCCTAATAATATGTGACATGCATCCATAGGACAAACATCACATAAAACTTTATCATGAAATTTACCAATTGAAAAGGATATTAGAGCTTGCTTGTTGACCTTGACATCACTTGTGTTGTTAAGCCAATGAAGCTTGTATGGTTGTGGATGCTCGGTAATTGGCCACTCCAACTTATCAATCAAGATCGTAGACACCACATTAGTGCAACTTCCCGTGTCTATGATTACATCACACAATCTATCCTTCACCTTGCACCTTGTATGGAAAATCTTCTCTCTTTGATCGCCCTCCATAGGTGTAGGTTTCGAATGCAGTGTTCTTCTTAGGACCAAACTTTGACCTTGATGTTCGGCCTCTACTTCTTCCAAGAACTCCTCCTCTTCTTCTTCAAGGTTTTCTTGATCCTTTTCAACGTCACTACCTTGCTCACACAAAGTCTTTTCTTGCTCCCATTCTTGTGCAGTCATGACCCTTTTTGAAGGACAATCACTTGCAATGTGACCAACACTACCACACTTAAAGCACTTCCTTCCTTCCACAAATTTCTTGTTAGTTTCGAATTTAGTTTTAGAATCTTTGTAATTCGAACTTGAACCACATTTTTCCTCACTAGATTTCTCAAAAGGTTCTGAGAATCCTTTTATAAACGGTTTAGAGAATGAGCTTTTCTTCCCTTTTAATTGTTTTTCAACTTTGATAGCCGCTTTACACACATCCTCAAAAGACCAATATTGTTGTAATTCAACTTTTTCAGCAATATTATCATTCAATCCCGAAATAAATCTAGCAATCTTATGTTCAACAATCTCTTCTAAACCACATAGCATGCATAACTTCTCAAACTCAACAATATAATTCTCAACAGTCATAGAATTTTGTTTAAAAGTTTGCATCTTTAGATAGATATCTTGAATATAATCACTAGGAACGAACCTCTTTTTCATGTGCTTCTTGAGTTGCTCCCAAGTTGTGATTTTGTTACGCCCTTCTTTATGCCTCTTCCTTTTCAAACTATCATACCAAAGACTAGCATAACCAGTGAGCTTCAACTCCGCAAGTTTACACTTCTTTCTTTCATCATACTCCTTGTAATCAAAGAGTGTTTCGGCCCTTCTAATCCATTCAAAATATTTCTCTGGTTCATTCATACTCCCATTGAATTCGGGAAGGTCTAACCTAAGGTTTCTATCATCATCTTTAGGTCTATCCCTTCTCCTAGGTCTAGGTGAATCATCACTTGATGAATAATTCTTTCGTGACCTCCTAGGGTTTCTCCTTGGTTGTTCTTCCTCACTTGAACTAGAATTAGGGTTTGAATCACCCCTCTTTGAAGAAGATCCATCACGAGTATCAAGTCTCTTCAATACCTTCTCCAACCTTGCTGCCAACTCGGTGATTTGCCTGTCTCTTCTAAGATTGTGCGCTTGTTCTAAGGTTAAACCCCTTGGAACTTGTGGAACCTCTTCGTCACTCATGATTCCTACACAAACCAAGTTAGTCTATGCAAAAATCTTGATTAAAAGATAAAATCTTGAAGGAAACTTGAAGCAAACAACAACCGGACTCCCAACCCGTATTCCAGTGAAACAACACCAAAAGTTTAAGGCTGTGCAGAGTTCGTTACTCAACCAAATGTTACGAAATTTTAGGTGAAGATAGCTAGACGTTTTTCCAGTCTAATGCAAAAAGAATCACTCAAAAATTCCAAGCCAAACGTTACCAGTTTAAATTCTTCCGAACCTGTGCTCTGATACCAAGATGATGTGATTTTTAGTCCGAAAACTAAGCCTCACAAAGATATGAATCTAACCTAATTCTATACAGAAAGTTCACCAAGAATTAAGCAAGAAACTTAGATTAATTAATCAAGAATCCACCTAATTAATCAACCTAGATGATTGTTTTAACTAAAACAAACAAAACAGCAAATTGGAATCCACCAATCAAGAATTTAAGTAATCCAACTTAAACAAAAGAATTATTATTATGAATGTATGATTAAACTTGTATATTATTCGAAGATTACAACCCTATATTTATAGACTCAATCAACTATCCTAATCCTATTAGAATTCTGATTTCCTAACCAATCCCACGGAAATCATTATCCTACTTACTCTAACTAATCTTAAGATAAAACTTGCCTATTTTATCCTAACTCAAGCTTGCACTCCAAGCTTAGACTAAAAACAATTCCTAATGTAATTAGAAATCCTTTTTGACTAAAAACAATTCCTAATGTAATTAGAAATCCTTTTTGACGCCTACTAGACTAAAACAATTCCTAATGCAATTAGAAATCCTAAATGCTTAAAACAAGAAAAACCCTTTCAAGTGAAAGGTAAAAACTTGTAAGCAAAACCCTAAGTAAAGAAGACTTCAACATCAAGCTAAACCAAGGAAGGCTACAAGGCAAACCGTAGCCTTACTTTGATGACCCATGAAGTGACCATGAATTGCGTGATTTGAGTCCAAATTGAGGGCTAATGTTTCTTCATGTTGATTTATCAAATCTTCCAAGTTCGTCCTCGTATCAATAGTGGAATAAAATATTTCTAAAAATTCCACAAAATTATTTAATTGTGGTTTAGAATTAAATAATGAGTTCATTCGATTTTAATAAATATTCAAAATAGGGTATCAAGTCAATGGCTTGGATAAAGAAACACCTATTAAGTGAACATTGAATATTTTAATCGAAAATTATCCCTAATCAAGGTCATATTTTGTGGACGATTGATGACCATTAGAGATTAGTATGTAGTATGATTTGTAGCACCGTTTCTTGTGCTATGAGGATATAAATCATTTGCACGGGTATTGGTTTAGAACCATACTGGATCGACCTATGAGGATACTTTAAGAGATAAAAAATGTCATAAGTATTTTCTCATTATTACTATCGGAACTTTTTCCTTTGACCATGAGTAGTGGGAGATCTCTTGTTTGAGTACTGGTCCGCTTTGGTATCCGCCAAACGTCTGCCGTAACTGGGGATTATAAAGACAGATATCGGGCGCGTGAGTCCTCTTAGTAAGAGAAGCTACATTACAAGACTGGAAATGTCCCCCTACTAACAATAGGGAACATGTCTTGTTGTTTACAAGGCCTCTCGAAGAGCGAGACTGTGAAAAATGCATGGCCGTGCTTAGATAGATTTTAGAAATCATCTGCTTATTAACAGTCAAACTCGGATTTCGAGAAACACTTCTGGACGTAACAGAGATGACTAGTAATCTTACTCTATAGTTCATGAAGAGACATAGGATAAGGGCTATACACTAAATGCACACTTGTCCGGAAGGACAAGTGAGAGATTGAAAGGAATGGTGTCCTTCGAACAAGTGTATTATTCTGATAGCGGGTTCAAAATTATTAGAAAGCTAATATATTCAGTAAGGTGAAGTGATCGGAATGCCTGGGTGGAGGCCGCTTCCGATCAGTAATATTAATAAAATTAATATTACAACTTAATCTTGACTGAACCCTTTGGGTCACACCCAAGCAAAATATACAAACCAACTCGACGAATTAATTCAGAAGAAATTAATTCGTCGCCCGAGTGTTAAATATTTAGACGTCGGTAATTCGAGCTTAGCGCGTCGAAACCGATCGTCGGAAGTCGAGTCGAAGATAATAAGAAGACGAGACGAGAAAACAGTAATAAATCAACAATGACCAAAATACCCCTAGCATCGGAACATCGAGTGCTAAGGGGTATAACCGAGCTAGCAGCCCGCACCAAGTACGGGGCTTGCTAGCAAGCTACGGCTAGCAGCTAGCAACCCGTACTAGGTGCGAGGCAAGCTAGCAGCAGCCCTCGGCAGCAGCAGCACGCACGCAAGTGCAGGGGCCTGCTGGCCGAAGGTGCTAGCAAGCAGCCTGCACTTTGTGGTACGTGGATAGCTAGGTCGAGGCTAGGGGCAGCAGCAAAATGAGAAGCCCACTTGGGTGCCTTGGTGCCCAAGTGGGGGTTGTCATGTGGCGCAAGGTGAGGGAGAGAGTGGGGAGCAAGTTTGGTCCCCATCTCCAAGTGATCCTCACCTACTCCCTCATGTATGCTTGACAATTGTTGATTTATTACTAGTTTGCTTAATAATTTTATTTTAGCTTTAAAATAAAATGTGAAAATATCATTGTCCCACATTGATGGGAGAGATTTTCATACTCCCATAATTCCCTATAAATACCCAACTTGGGGCATTGGAAATGATGCTTGAGTGGGAGTTAAAAAGAGCATTCCATAATTTTGGGAAAACTCTTAAACTCATACAACACTCGGGTTTTGGTCGGACCTTGCTAACCCCAAGGTAGTGGACCTTAAAGTTGTGTTCGCCTTTTGTGGGTGGATACCGTCGGAGGCGCGGCGCTTGACGTGCTCGTAGCTTTCAAGTAAGAGCCCCGGTTTTTGGGCGAAGCTCGCTTCGAGGGTAAGATTCGTTATCTTTTCTTTGTGATTATCTATTTATGCTTTATGATTTTAATTATTGCGAGTGGTTCCTCGGGTAGGGGTTTGTTTCCGCGGTGAGTCGGACTCACTAATCCCCAACAAAATATTTCTATATATTTTTTGTTTCACATACATTTGTTTAAATTTTAAACCGTGAACGGCATGCTGAGGACTTTACGTGCTTTCCGAGCTGCTTATCGGAGAGCCCTCGTGACTTTATCATGCCGTGATCATTGGATAATCGCGATAAGTTTATTTCTTTTTTCTTTGCAACGAAGTTATTACATTTCATGTATTAATCTTCATTTTGGATTTTGCAAGATGTGCAGCAAGCGTCAAGTAGTCGCCGAGCACCCTGATTCCTCCAATACACATTTTATTATATTTTTATTTAGGAAACCGATGTATATATATTTTTTTTGAATTTTTTTTGTACGTATGACACATTTGTATATATGTCATTATTATATTTTTTGTTTCCGTGTGTACTTTATTATTAATGCAAAAAAAATTTCGAGAGAGGGAAAGGGTTCGCGACTTATCCCCCTCGAAAAAAAAAACCAAACTAAAAAAAAAGAAGGCAAAAAGAACAAAAAACAGAAAGGAGAAAAGAGAAAATAGGAAAATAATAATAAACAAAAAAGAAAATATGGAAGTAGGAAAATAATAAGAAAAAGGAAAATAAAAGAAAAATAATAAAATAATAAAATAATAAAATAATAAAAAAATAGAAAATAAAAATGAAAATAATAAAGTAGACAAGAAAAGAGACACAAAGTGTTAGAAGGCAAGCGTATGATTCGTCTTAAGATTTCGTGAAGATTCCGTCATTATATGAGCCAAAATACAAAAATAAACCCAACACACATGTCGCGTCAAGGGAGACGCGCGCAACTACGTGAGTTGCGCGCGGCTGTCGAGCGCATGTAAATTAGTTCCGTGCGGATGTCGCGTACAACTCATGAATTGCGCGTGCCACCTGTTAGTGAACTTTCCTTTAAGCCGAAATTACCGAAAATTTGCCCTTCTTGGGTCTATTTAAACGTGGTTTTGTGTAGGCTTTTGATTATCTCGCATTCATTCGCTTAGTAATATAAGAAACTTAAAAGAATTAATCTCGCTAAATTCTTATTTTGTCTCTTTTTTTTGAACAATGGTAAAAACCTTTGAACAACGTTTGAAGCAATGGGTCACTTCCCTTTCATCCGAGGACAAACTAGTTTTCAAAATTTTCGACTTAAACCCTCTATTGAATTATATGCAACTAGTTGTTAACTTTGATTTTTTTTCATGCCGCTGTCAACCATTCGGACTCTACCCACCATCTTTTCTTGTTCAGAGGGGACGAAATTGTCCCCCTTCCCGGTGAGTTCAAGGCCTTGCTAGGTTTCCCTACAAACACTCTCCCTGTGACTCATTCGCCTACCTTGTCGGATCCCAAACCTATATTCTAAAGATTTTTTGGCTTGTCCGACAATGATATGACCAACATAGGAACTGAAAAAGGCGTGAACTTTATTCAATTTATTGAACATTTTGTCGCCCCTCGTGAAAACGTGACTAAACACCGCTTTAAAATTTGTGCTTTATCTTATTGTCTTGTTGTTAATTGTTTACTTAGGACAGGCAAAGAATATGGAGATTATTCCATGGTGTCCATAGTAGAGCAAATAGAGGGATGTCATTCACCCGCTCTTTTGGTTTTGGCAGAAACCGTTCTGTGCCTTGAATTTCCTTAAAGGAGATCTTAACGAAAACAGTGTCACCGGAAGTCTACTCCTATTACACGTACATTTTTTTTTCGGCGTTTATTAGCGCAAGTAACGAAATTACGCTGGATGACCAGCGCAATCTTCTTCGCTGCATGCGGAGGGTGCGCGCAACTGGTTTGGTTGCGCGAACCACCTGCTTGTGTAAAAAATCAAAAACTGATTTTTTTTTCCTTTCTTCTTTTTGTTTTTCCAGATTTGGATCATGGAGCGTTTGCAAATTGTTGATCAATGACGAGGGGAAAACTAGGTCGTTATCTAATCTTCCCTTGGTAAAACTAAATTCATAAACACTTAACAAACCCTAATACGAGTATAGAGGCAAGTGAAGGGTCGAACCCTAAGGAACGGTAATGTTGAAGCACTTTCAATTATGCGCCTAAGCTAGGTCGAAGATGACGGTAAGAGAGAATGCTAACAACTAACAAAACAAGTAACCAAGGAAATAAAACACTAGGAACGGGGATCAACAAGTAATCATGTCAATTGCAACAACTTGGGAAGAGCATGCCAATCAAAGGTTGTGAGGACTAATGATAAGAGCAATCAATAGGAATCAAAGAGCTATCTTCTAATTGTTAAGCTAGGGTTCACTACGAATAACAAACTAAGAGAATCACAATCAAAACCAATCGATAATTGCGATTCCTAAATCAATTATTCATGTCATTAGCAATTACAATGCAATCTAGCATAATTCTCAAGGCCTAATTAATCTCAACAATCAATCAACAAAATTCCCAAATTAATCACAATTAATCAATCATACAAGTTTCACCCAATTCCTAGCCAAACAACTATTCAAGAATCATCATCTATCAACTAACAACTATGGAAATCAAGAATCAACAAAATATCAAAAACAATTACACTAATCAAGAATCAAACATTAAAATTAAACCAAACAAACATGAAATTAAACAAAGCAATAAGGTGAGATAGAGTTAAGAATGCTCATTGATAATAGAGAAGATCATGAACACAATTGTCACCCTTGTATCTTCAATCTCTCAATCACCATTGAAATCCTTCACTTTCTCTCTCTAAAACTACTCCTAATCTAGCCTAATCTAGAGAGAGAAGCTCTCATCCTAAGAGAGAAAACTATTCTAAGACTAAGAAAATATGGTGAAAAAGTTGGTTTCAAAAAGAAATTACAACTCTATTTATAAGCAAAGAAGAAACCGGCAAATCCCGCGCCCTCTCCCGATGAACCCGCGGCCGCGGAGAAATGGGTATGAAACCCTCCGCGGGCTATCAGGGCAATACCCGCGCCCGCGGCAGTATAAACCCGCGCTCGCGGCCAAAGATGCCGCACCCGCGGCTAATCCCCTGCTCCCAAAGCTCAATCAGGGGGTCGCGGACTCTCTGAGAAGGAGCGCCCTCTCCAAGTTTCCCGCGCCCGCCGCAGGGCAACCGCGGGAAGTTCCTGCCAAAATCTGGCCATTTGTGCTTCTTGATCCCGCGCCCGCGGCCTCACTGACCCGTGCCCGCGGCCTGCTGACAATACCTTGGAGACCTCTCCGAGACCTCTCCAAGGCCTCTCTAAGCCCTCTCTAGCCAAATGCTTCTTCCTTGCTTGGTCATTAAGGTCCCAACTTGATTCCTTTGCAAAGGTGATTCTCCAAGTATCTACACAAGCAAACAAAGAAAGGAAATTAAAGGGAAAAAGAGCCAAATAAAAGGAAAATACGAGAAAAACACGAGAACCATAAAGAAAAGAGGAGAAAGAGAAACTAAAGGAAAAAGGACCAAAAATAAGAGAAGAAAGCATGAAAAAGGGAAAGAAATAACCCTAAAAGACTACCCTATGAGTGCCATAAATGACACTCATCAATCAACCACAAAACCGTGAGGCTAATGGAGTAAAGACATTCCCTGGACGTCAAATCCCTTATAAGCATAAGAACGAAGAGGAATGGCCGTCGTTTTTCTGTCATGGGGTTCCTAACATACGTTTTGTGATTCCTTGGTGGAACATAAATAGTATGATTGGGAATAGTCTCAATTTCCCTTACATTATGCTTTTAGGCCTATCCAGTACTACTTATATTTTTCCTTGTAGGATAATGAGACAATACGAGATGAGATAATTTATTCCCTCGCAAGATTGTGATGCCCCTAAAGATGTGATCTTTAAACCCAAAAGAATTGCTCGTTGGATGGAATATTGGTCAAGTCTTCCTAGGTGGGTAATACAAAATCCTACCGCGAGTGTTACATTATCTTCCTTTTACAAGGCTTGGATGAATGCGGCGGATAAGGGTGAATTAATCAAGGCTCGATCTCAACTTTGAGCCGCCACCGCTCGCAATCCACCTAAGCCTTTGATGCATTCAACCACTACTATTTCTCCTAGTAGCCAAAACAAAAGAGTGAGAAGAAAATTAGACTTCTCATCCCTTAAGGCTTGTTCAAAGGAAACAGAAAGGAAAGCTCCCTCTAAACCCGTGCAACAAGGTGTGAAAATCAAAGAACCTTTACCAAATACTCGCAAGAAATCTCCAATAGTCAAAGGGAAAGGAAAACAGATTGCAAAGGCACCAATCCCTAAATTGAAAAACAATGTTTGGGTGAAGAAGAAGAGTGTAGGGGCCGGGAAAGCACCAAGGTTTCGGAAAAGGCTGCGATGGAAACTACTCCTCCATCATATGTGACAATCGAGGACATAGTAAAACCTTAGAGTGTTACACAATTTTATCATTAGTTTTTTTTTTTCAAATAAACTGTAATCACTACTATGTTTTTTTTTTCGTTTAACATCTAGTTCGACAATGTCTCTCTTTTGAATTTGTAATGAAATAAAATGAGCTTTATATTTTTATATTTTGATTTGACCGAATCGTAAAGATATCCTACGTATTGGCATTACGAAATCAGGTCTTTGCGTAGTTCTAATGTTTTTTTTTATTATTATATATTTTTTATTTTTCTTTAATCTCTTAGATAGAAATAAAATGAAAAATTAATCAAACCTTGTTTAAAAGAATTAAATCAAAGTTTAATTTTATTTTCCGAATATATATTATATTTAAGGAGCACCCTCTTTTTGCCGCAAGTAGAAATCGCAACTTCATTCAAACATAAAAAATTCGGGTTCACTGTTCATCATCAGATGGCGCGCGCAACGTCTGTAGTTGCGCAAGCCTGTCGCGCGCAACGAAATCAGTTGCGCTTGATATCCGCGCGCAACTTTTCTAGTTGCGTGCGACACCTATGCTACAAATGTCTCGAATTTTTTTTAAAAAAAATTCTGTATTATTCCCCCCCAAGTGTGAAGATTTTTTTTGTGATGATTGAAAAAATTTGAAAACTTAGAATGGTTTATTATTTCTAAATTACCCCCCCCCCCCAAGTGTTATGTATTTTCCCGTGTTATTCGGTAAAATGCATAACATTTAGAATCTTTCAATTGAATGCTAATTAAAATTTGTCGTATGAGTGAACAAGTTTTATCAGGATTTCATATGTAATATTTCTTAAGGCGATCAATGTTTATTAATTGGCGAATTTCATCTCCTCCAATATCCATTAATCTCATGGCTCCTCCTGATAGGATTTCAATTACGCGGTAGGACCTATCTAATTAGGTTTGAATTTCCCTCTTGGATCGGTTGGTGGATCCCTTACCTCTTTCAGTACAAAGTCTCCTTATAAATTTCATGGATTTACTCTTTTATTGAAATGACGCGCAATGCGCCTTTGGTAGACTTGTACATGATGCAAAGCTCTTAATCGTCGTTCATCAAGGAATAAAAGCTCTTCATACCTCGCTCTTACCCATTCAGCTTCCGGTAGCTTACTTTCAAGTACAATGCGTAGGGATGGTATTTCCAGTTCGACTGGTTCAACTGCGTCCATTCCAAAAACTAAGGAGTATGGAGTTACTCATATTGATGTTCAAATAGACGTTTTATAACCCCATAATGCGAAGTGTAATTTATTAGGCCAGTCTTTATAATTTTTTGCCATTTTCTTAATGATGACTGTTATATTTTCATTTGCCGACTCTACAGCTCCATTTATTTGAGGTCTGTATGAGGATGAGTGATGATGTTTTACTTTATAACGAGTTAAGAGGGTCTCGACTTCAGTTTTGAATTGAGATCCCTGATCACTAATTAGTTCATGTGGAACTCCATATCTACGAAATATGTTTCGTTCGAGAAACTTTGCGACGTGTTTAGAAGTGATATTCACGTAAGAAGCAGCCTCAATCCACTTAGTAATGTAATCAATGGCAACTAATACGTACTTGTGCCCTCCTACTCGTGTTGGAGAGACTTATCCAATTTTGTCAATTCTCCAAGTCGAAAAAGGCTAAGGGGTAGTGATACTGTATAGTTCAAATGGTGGAAGGTGTTGTAAATTAGCGTACATTTGGCACTTTGGACATTTTTTAACATATTGTATGCAATCATGTTCTATAGTGGACCAATAGTACCCTTGTCGTGAAATTACTTTTGAAAGCATTTTACCATTTATGTGAGTATATTCCATAAGGCGTGTGGCTTCAAGTTGGCCTATACATAATAAAATTTTACCATTAGGTCCTTTTTCGCATAATTGACCATTTACTAGACCATATTGGGCCGCAAGTGTTCGTAAGGCTTGTTGGTCTTTTGATGAAGTATTTTCGGGATATGTGCGACGAGTAATATATTAATGGTTATGATCATACCAAGGACTTTCTCCTTCGATGTCATTTATTTCCTCTATTGCGTTGCAATACGCTTGTTCTTCTCTTCTATCAACGCATAATGGCATTATATTTAAGTGACCTGGAATGTTGATGATTGAGGCTAATTTTGCTAGTGCATCGGCAAATTGATTGTCATTCCTTGGGAGATATTTAAAATCAATATGTTCAACTTGATTGATGAGTTGCTCTAGGAGTGCTTAGTATAATATCATTGTGGAGTTCTTTATTTTCCATTTTTTTAGTATATGATTTATAATCAAACTTGAGTCTCCATATAACTCTAATTTTTGCACACCTATGCTAGCCGCTGCTTCTAATCCAATACTGCACGCTTCACATTCCGCGACATTATTAGTAACCTCAAATTTTAATTTAATAGAGATTGGAGTATGTGCTCCCTCTGGACTTATGAGTAACACTCTTACGCCACATCCTTTTTTATTGGATGCACTGTCGAAGTACATTACCCATTTGTCATCTTCTGTCATGAGAATCTCTTCATCCGAAGATAAGTAGTTTCTGCACGACTTGTTTGAATTGGATGTTGTGCCCAAAAGTCGGAAATTACTTTTCCTTTCATTGATTTTTCAGGAATATATTTTAGCTCAAATTCGGCAAACATCACCAACCACTTAGATATCCTTCCTTGTATGGGTGGTTGTTCAAACAAATACTTTATCGGATTTTGTTGAGAAATCACATGAGTAGTAATATATTTTTCACAAACAAATATTTTTCACTAACGCTAGGCTTGTCTTTTCCAAGGTGCTATATTTTGTTTCATATTAGATGATTTTTTTTACTTATGTAATATATTGCACGCTCGACTTTTTCTACCTCTTGTGCTAACATGGCGCCTATGGCTGTTTCTATAATTGTAACGTATAGCCTAAGAGGTAGTTTGGGCACTGGTGGTGCTAAAATTTGTGGTCTTTTGAGATAATCTTTGATTTTCTCAAAGGCATTTGGGCATTAATTGTCCCATTCATGTTTCTCCTCTTTTTTCAATTTTTTAAATATTGGCTCACAAGTCATAGTCAATTTGTTGATAAATCGACTAATGTATTGTAGTTTGCCAAGGAATCCCCTAATTTCTTTTTATGTTTGAAGGGGAGGAATGAAAACAATTGCCTTTTTTTAGAGAGAACGATCTCGATGCCACGTGTGCTTACTACGTATCCGAGTAACTAGTCAGAAGTTACTCCGAAAGCGCATTTTTGTGGATTCAATCGCATTTTGTATTCTTTTATGCGGGTGAAAAATTTGCGTAAAGCTTTTATGTGTCCCATTCTGTACTTGGACTTCACGATCATATCATCAACTTACACTTCTATTTCATTATGCATCATGTCATGCAAGAGAGTCGTAGCCGTTCTTTGGTACGTAGCTACTGCATTTTTTAAACTGAATGGCATGACTGTGTAGCAATACGTGCCCCAAGGGGTAATACAACATGTCTTTTCTTCGTCTTCTTTTGCCATTAAAATTTGGTTGTAACCTGCGTATCCATCAATAAAGGATAACATCGCATGTTAAGTCGTGTTATCTACCAATATATCAATATGTGGTACGGGAAAATCGTCTTTGGGGCTAGCTTTATTAAGATCCCTAAAGTCGACACACATGCAAACTCGTTCATCCTTTTTAGGGACTGGAACGATGTTCGCTACCCATTCTGGGTAATTACATACGCGAATAATACCGGTGTCCAACTGTTTTTGTACTTCTTCTTTTATTGTTAATGCAACATCAACTTTCATTCGTCGAAGTTTTTGTTTTACTTGTTTAGAGGTAGGGTTCAAGGGAATGGTATGTTCCGCAATTTCACTATCCATTCCAGGCATGTCTTTGTATGACAAAGCAAACAGGTCTTTGAATTCTTTGAGCGTCGATATGAGGGTCGATCGCTCTTCCGAATTTAGAGTTAAGCCAATTTTGACTTCTCTTTTATTTTCATTAGTTCCTATATTAACTATTTCAGTTTCTTCAACGATAGGGTTCTTTTGCACTCGTTCATTTTATTAGTCCAACCAATTTATTAATGGTATCATCTTCATTAGATTGTTTTTATAGCATTCAAAAGATTCAAGAGAACGCATATACTCGGAAATATGGCTCATATTATTAAAATCAAAAGAGAGTACATCAAGAGAAGAATCCTTTTTGGGATCTTCGTCCTTAGAACTGGAAAATAATGACTCAGTAATGGCCACAAGGCCTAGATTTTCATCTTCCCTAGAGTTTATAATAGATTCATCGTTCGATTCTTCAAACACCTTCCCTTCGCTTGTGACGACTTCCAGTTTATCGCCTTTGTGATTGGTCCATTTGAAAGATTTGAAAGTTTTTCTTTGGAAAGGGTGATCAACGAGGTTGGGACAAAAGCTTCATCTTGAATGGCGTTTTGATTGGTCATTGTTGCGATATGATTTTGCTCAAGTCCAAATAGCAAGTTAAATGCTTGCCCATCATAGCACCCTAGAGTTGGGTGTTTTGATTTAACGATAATAAGATAGTCATCCAAAAATTAGCAATCATGAAATATTTCAAATCTAGGCTTCTTGATTTCTTCCAAAACTAAGGGTTCCAGAAAGTCTTAGCATGGGTAATCTTCTCCCTCCCTAATGAATTGCCCCATTAAGGGTTTGTTGATAGGATGGGAGTAAAGTGATTATCCCTTTTTCATTGATGTCTCTACGTGCTTTGTTTTTTGCATCGTGAGACTCCAATTCTTCTTTGGTTGGTTTATATCCCAATCCAAAGGAGAATCTTTTCTTTGGGATAGGAAGTAATAGAGATTTCTTCATTCCTATTCCCAAAGGCATCCTAGGAAAGTAACTACTCTTGAGTAAGATGGTGTTTACTATCCGAGTGGAATATGGATCAAGCTTGAATGGTTCTTCAAAGTCTTCTTCCATTTCAATAGTGAAGATTGGCTCCACGGTGAATCCCCACATGTCCTCTTTATCATTATCATGGTTTATTTCTAAGAGTGATTGATCATTTATTGCTTTTTTGAGTGGAGAAGCATGTATAGTCATAGGAAGCCCTTGATAGTTCAACCTAATCATTTGATGAAGTGATGATGGTATTGCACCAAGCTCATGTATCCAAGGACGTCAAAGTAAAATGTTGAATGTAGGTTTTATGTCCATAACATGGAATTCAACCATCTTTTGAATTGGGCGTGTGGTAATTGGTAGCTTAACAGTTCCACACACCGATCTTCTCGAATTGTCATAGGACCTAATGCTTTGTTTTGTTGATTGAAAATCTTTTTCTGGATTTAGGCCTAAGTATTTTTTCTTTCGTATTGGGCATACATTTACAGCTGACTGATTGTCTACCAAGGTTAGAGGGATATTGTATCCCTTGTATCCCATAGTTAAGTATAATGCATTTTTGTGGGTAGTGTCTTTTTGAAGGCAAATCATCATTGTTAAAAAATGATTGATTTATCGGATTTCTCGCTAGTAAGCAACCTAATGATATCCTAGGGGTTGTGCCTGTGCTTACAAACAAAGCCGTTAGAGCGTTTATGAGAGAATTCCTATGTTCTTTGGAAGTAATTAGGAGTTCCCAAATGCTAACATTCGCCTTTGATTGGTGAAGTTGTTTGACCAATGGATCTTCCACCTTATGTGGAGGTGGTATTGGATTTTGTACTTGACCTTGAGTTTGATTTTGTGTGGTCGAAGATCCATTTGGTGGTGGTGCTTGGAAGACTCGCCTAGAACGAGTTAAATAATCTATCTCATTTGGGTTAGTCGTAGGACTCATAAACCAACTTTCTTCTAGAGGCTTTAGATGTGCCTCCATTTCAAGATGTTCCATGAGTTGTGCTTGATTCCATTGTTCATCGAAGAAGAGATTTGATAAATCTTGCGATTTTCCCAAGAAATGATCCCAATTAAGCGATTCATTTGTTTCATTTTGTTAACAAGTGGACGGTGGTATACTTAGAGACATATAAGTTTTGAAAGTTGTCTTCCCATAGTCCACATACTTCATTAGTTGCCCTTATGAGTATTTTGGATAGAGGTTCTCCTATAGGTGTGATATAGTCCAAAGGATTGAACGTATCACTTCCCATATGGTCCTCTCGATGTGAAACACCCTTAAGGGGGATGCATTATTGTTAGGTTTAGGCGTGGGAATTCTCCCATCGTCTACTAAATCTTGTATTTTATGCTTGAAAACATAGCAACATTCAGTATCATGTCCAAAGCCTCTATAATAAAAACAATAAGCATTACCATTCCATTGAGGAAATCTCCTTTCTGGTGGGGTGGGTGGTGTTGGCCCTGTTGGCGCAAGTAAGCCTTTTTCATTTAATTTTTGTAAAAAATCTTTATAGCTTATAGAAAATGGATTAAATTTTCTTTCTTTTATCCATCTTTTTCTAGGATCATCATATCGATTTGTTTTATTGTTTTGCGTGGAAGTCGCAAATACGTCAATAAAGGATGATGCAGTATCATTCCCCTTCTTGTAATTATTCTTAGGTTGATGATGATAATTAGGTTTGTTTGCTTTTTCTTTAGCAAGATCATCTTCAATCCTAGTAGCCACAGAATAGACCTTTTGAAAAGTTTTTAGACCAAGGTAATGTAGATGTTTGTTGTACTTTTCATGTCAGTTGTCATTGAATTTTTTTACTAACTCGAGTTCAAGAGGCCTTTGGGCAAGGTGGGCCACCTTTTCTCGCCATCTACCATAGAAAGCAAGGAAACCTTCATCTTCGCCATGCTTAAGTATCTCGAGTTCACGTAAAGTTGACTTGTACTCTACGTTACTCTCATATTGGTTAATGAAAGCCGAAACTTCATCTTCCCATATTGCTTTGAATTTTTAATCTAGCCCATAATACCATTCTCTCGCGGTTGGGTCTAGGGATAAAGGGAAAGTCAAAGCATAAAGCTTAGGATCAACTCCGTTTAGTGCCATAGTGCCAATAAAACACATTAAATGATTTTGTGGATTATTGGTCACATAATATATTGGCAAGTCCGTCACTATGAACTTTTCCGGTAAAGCAAGTCCTGGAGGAGGAGCAAACTTTTCTACGTCAAAGTACTTGTTCCCCATTGTAGAATGAAGAACTAGATTCTCCAACGACTTTTCTTTGATGGATAATTGTTCCATCTGTTCTTGTAAGGCTAAAATTTCAGCTTATTTCTTTTTAGCAATTTATATTTTCTTAATTCTTCTCTCCTCGGCCTCTTGAGCCTTTTCTTCTCTCTATCGAAGAATCTCTTGTTGAATTTCTTCGATGGTTGGCATCGTTGTTGGACTAGGCTTAGTTGTCGAAGAAAAGTGGTTTGAAAGGGGTTGATCTTTTGGTGGTAAATGTAGAATGCGAGTGCCGGGGGGTCCTCTTTCCCAAGCATGAAAACCGGCCCTAAAGGAGTATGAAAGGATAAGTAAATCGATACGTTTGTTTTTAAAAAAAAGGAAAAAAGAAAAAAGACGCAAAATATATTCAAACGGATAACATCGCCCTTAACAAATCTTCAATGAAGATATTGTTCGGATGAGCCAATTTGTTTTTTGAGAAATCAAAACTGACTCGTCCAGTGGGCGCGCGCAAGTGAAACAGTTGCGCGAAGATGTCGCGCGCAACAAAATTACTTGCGCAGGGAGGGGTTGCGCAACTCACTGAGTTGTGCGCGCCACCTGCTCGAAGAATTTTTTATTTAATTCGAGCGTTTTTTTATTTGATTCTTTTTTTTATGCTATCCTCTGAATATGACGCTAAATCACGAAGAGACAACTTCGTAATTGGGAACCTAGACCAAACTAAAAAGAGAGAAAAAAAAAAGACTATCCTAACATGTTGCACATAGTCATAATAATCACATAAGCATGCCATAAGTAAAAATTCACGCAATTACGTTCTATGGTCAAAAAAGGCTTGGTTGTCCAAAGGTACCATATCTTAAGAAACGATGCACAAATCAATCACTCAACGTGTTGACTCATGACATTGCCTTCCCAACATTTTGTTTGTGATATGGGTAGGATGATTGTTATTGATTTCGGGATAGATGCCTAGTGTTGGCGACCCCTAGTCAATGAGCCAATCCCCAATGGTTTAAGTGTGCTATGCTTATGCATGATGCAATGTTGCTTGTTTGGTTTTTACTCTTGTTCAAAAGGAAGATATTATGCGTTCAAGTATCGCTCTCTAACTAAAGATTATCCAAGTTAATTCTCGTTATAACCCATAGGCAACCTAGTGTTGAAAACCTTGGACCATAACTACAAATTAATCATGTAACCTCTATATCCCTAGTGGAGTCGCCACTGTAAGGAGGGTGATCCCATCGTAAGGGGTACTCTCCTTAAATGCCCTCAGCCACTTAAAAGCCTAGGACTTTACAGTTGTTAGGGTGTATTAGGATTTGAATTCCTGACTGTTTGGGGGACCTTGAATTAGAATTGATTCTATCAATACGCTTTTTTGTAAGAAACAAGTAGGAGTCGCCAATGAGTTTTAGGAAAAACTCATAAACCTCGTTCATGCCTTTTTCTCATGTGGAATTTATGGAATAATTAGAACAAATCATAAGTTTACCCATGCCCAAATTGGTCCATAAACCAAAAATGAGTTCGGGAGCGAGGGTACTAAAATAACGTTCCTTTTAAAGGGGAATCGTTATCCTAGCCCTAGTGCGGCCTCTACTAGCTCTTCCTTTTTTACAATTTCATCACCAAACAATATATGCAACGTGATACCTAAAACTATGTTAGTTGATTTTATTTACAAACATTAAATCACGTAGGAATTACATCGTAATGTTGTTATTCTTATTTAATTAAATTTGTGAAGAGGACAAGAAAAAAACAAGATTAGCCTTGGCTTAAGTGATCAACCAACAATTATTTAATTCAATTCTAATATTTATTTAACCCAAGATACTATGTGGAATTGATTAATTAATTATTTAAAGGTGATCAAATAACACTATTTAATTAATTAAAGACCTTTTAAACAAGAAAATAAATATGATTTAACTAAGTGCTCGGGAATTTACCACTTCTCTTTGCTAGATTTTCTTTTAGAACACTTATGGACTCTTTCATGTTGGGGAACCTCCATCGTAGTAACAAGATATCGAAAGGGTGAGTGTTTAGGACAAGAGGGCTAGGTTGCACAAGTTCACAAGTATTTCGCCAAAGTTTTAGGTTAATTTCTATCTCTTTAAGCCTCGGTCTAAGCTTGTATTTATAGGGAATGATTAGGTTTAGGGTTTTTAGCATTATGCCACAGCAGGTGTCGCGCACAACAAAATGAGTTGCGAGCGGCATCCTAGCGCAAGTGATTTGGTTGCGCTGCTGAGGGCAGCAACTAATTGTCTTGCGCCCGACTTTATGGTAAGATTCGATTTTATATTTTTCGTATAATCCTGAATCTTCCGCGGAGCAACTTTTAGGGTTGCGCTGGGTGTCACGCGCAACTGAATTAGTTATGCACAGCAGCCCTACGCGACTCTTTGAGATCCGCGCGGCTTTTTCTGCGGCAGCACTAAGATTTAACCTAGGCCCTCCTAAATCCGTCATTTATTAGGATTTAAGCACGGGCTTAAGCCAAATATCATCGGGTTTGGTTAATTGGACCTTTATTTTGGCTTTTTTCTTTAATTTCGGCTAGTCTTTTGTATTTTGTTGCGTAACTAGTTATCCATATGTATTCTTCACTTTGATCCAACACGAAGATGGTGATAACTAGTTATCGTCATTGCACTTCCTGTCGGGACAAGAGGCCAAAAGTAGATGTCTACAATATACATAAGTTAGCTATAACATTTTGTATCTTCATTTATGTTTCTTCAAATACATAAGTCTACATGTCTCTTCACAGACACTTGTCACCCAGGAGGCTATAAGAAAGCGTCAATTATATCATCGCCCATCCTACGGGCTCATTATGAGGTGATCCGAGCACGTACCGTTCCAAGACATGCCTAAAAATAAGACCGTAATAAAAAAAGGTATTTTCACCATGATAGAGGGCTTTTTCGCAATTTTAGTGGGCCGAATGCATCAAAGTTTTCCATGATCGCCTATCCAGAAGAGGCTCATTAACCTAAAGGGGTGTCAAACACATCATCACCCATCCAAGGAGCTAATTAGCCCTAAGGGGTATCAGACACAACATCACCAATCAAAGGGGTCATTATCCCTAAGGGGCGTTAGACACATTATCCCCCAGCCAAGGGGCTCATTAGCCCTAAGCGTGTGAGACACATCATCGCCCATCCAAAGAGCTCATTAGCCCTAAGGGGCGTAGGCACATCATCGCCCCTCCAAGGGGCTCATTAGCTTGAAGGAGCACCAAACATATATGCCCCCCCCTAAGGGGCTAGGCCACCTAAAAGGGCGTCAAACATAACAATAAATACAAGTATACATAAGTTAGCCATAGCAATTTGTTTCTTCATTGATGTTGCTTCAAATACATAAGTCTACATGTTTTTTCACAGACACTTATCACCCAGGAGGCTCTTAGAAAGCGTTAATTATATCATCGCCCATCCTAGGGGCTCATTATAGGGTGATCCGAGCATGTACCGTTCCAAGACATGCCCAAAAATGAGACCGTAATAAAAAAAATGGCATTTTCACCTTGATAGAGGGCTTTTTCGCAATTTCGGTTGGCCGAATGCATCAAAGTTTTCCACGATCGCCTATCTAGAAGGGGCTCATCAACCAAAAGGGGTGTCAAACACATCATCTCCCATCCAAGGAGCTCATTAGCCTTAAGGGGTATCAGACACGTCATCGCCCAACCAAGCGTCTCATTAGCCTGAAGGGTGTGAGACACATCATCGCCATCCAAGGGGCTCAATAGCCTTAAGGGGCGTCAGGCACATCATCGCCCTCCCAAGGGGCTCATTAGCCTGAAGGGGCACCAAACATATATCGCCCCCCCAAGGGGCTCGACCGCCCCAAAGGGCGTCAAGGTATACATAATTTAGCCATAACAATTTGTTTCTTTATTGATGTTGCTTAAAATACATAAGTCTACATGTTTCTTAACAGACACTTGTCACCTAGGAGGATCTTAGAAAGCGACAATTATATCATCGCCCATTCTATGGGCTCATTATGGGGTTATCCGAGCATGTAGCATTTCAAGACATTCCTTAAAATGAGACATTAATCAAAAAAATGGCATTTTCACAGGCCTTTTTTCGCAATTATGGTGGGCCGAATGCATTAAAGTTTTCCATTATCACCTATCTAGAAGGGGCTCATTAACCCTAAGGGGTGTCAGACACATCATCGCCCATCTAAGGGGCTCATTAGCCCTAAGGGCGTGGGACACATCAACGCCCATCCAAGAGGCTCATTAGCCCTAAGGGGTTTCAGACACATCATCGCCCATCCAAAATGCTCATTAGCCCAAAGGGGTTTCACCCACATCATCGCCCATCCAAGGGGCTGATTAGCCTTAAGGGGTGTCAGACACATCATCGCCCATCCAACGGGCTCATTAGCCCTAAGGGGTGTCAGACACATCATCGCCCATCCAAGGGGCTCATTAGCTATAAGGGGCATGAGACACTTCATTGCCCATCCAACGGGCTCATTTGACCTAAGGGGCGTGAAGCACATCATCGCCCATCCAAGGGGTTCATTATCGTGAAGGGGGACCAAACATATATCTACCCCCAAGGGGCTCGGCCGCCTCAAAGGGCGTCAAACATAAAAATAAATACTAATATACATAAGTTAGCCATAAGAATTTGTTTTTTCATTGATGTTGCTTCAAATACATAAGTTTACGTGTTTCTTCAAAGACACTTGTCACCCAGGAGGCTCTTAGAAAAGGTTAATTACATTATCGCCCATCCTAGGGGCTATTTTTGGGGTGATCCGAGCACGTACCGTTCTAAACATGCCTAAAAATGGACCGTAATAAGAAAAATGGCATTTTCAACATGGTAGAGGCCTTTTTTCGCAATTTCAGTAAGCTGAATGCGTCAAAGTTTTCCATGATCGCCTATCTAGAAGGAACTCATTAACCCTAAGGGGTGTTAGATACATCATCGCCCATTCATGGGGCTCATTAGCTGACAGGTAAAGTCGTATCCCCTTAATATAAAGTAATTCCTAAATCCTCTAATTAATGTAGATAGGGAAGCAGGAGAAACGAGTCTTTCTATTCTTAGTTAATTAAATTAATCTAAATTATTAATTAACCAATATGTAAATTTGGATATAAAACTAAACTACGGAGATTAAGAATAAGGAGAAAACAATGAATAAAAGGCCTAGGGAATAGGTTCACCAATAAATAATATTCCAGGGTAAAACATAATAATCAATCATCAAAGCATACATTGATAAGAACATCAAGGGCTTTCGCTACGTATTACAATCACACAATTAATTTACTGGTATTAAATCTCATCTTTCGAATCTCGACTTAACCATCTATAAATTAACCTGCCTATTGAAACTAGACCTAAACATCAATTCTCATATGTCGAACATCGAATCAATATTGTTAAACTCATGCATAAAAGATCTGCGCAAATCTAGTCACGGAGCAGTAAATCAATCAATAGGAAATTAATCTAGCATTGATAATCAACAACAATAAATTACGCCTTCATATTATTTATGGATTCCCATAAACCCTAGAAATAAAACTACTCACACATAATTAAATCTAAACAAATCAAAGTAATAAAACAAAACATGATCAAAGGAATAAAATAAATAACTAAGATTAAGAGAAGAAAAATCGTTACCAAATAAATCTGGAATTAAGAATAAAGTTGAGAACAAACTAATCTAAAAGCTAAGTAGAGAGAGAAAATTTAAGAAAGAATTAAGAGAGAGTAAAAGAAGGTACTAAACTCGCTTAACGGAAAAGTATTTATCTTCAGCAAAAATCCTAAACTGAAACAAACTTAAACGATGCTAATCTTCTCTTAATAATAACACGCGCCCGATCGGGCGCGCCTTTTCTCCATCAGGTACATTTCTTGCGCCCGGCCGGGCGCGACTTTAGGCGCCAGCCTTTCTTCCCTTGCCTGGCCGGGCGAGCCTTTAGGCGCCAGCCTCTTTGGCCGGGCGACACACATGGGCCACTATTTAGACTTCAATTGGGCTTCAATTCTTCGGGCCAATCTGGATTTCCTCTTCGGGTCTTGAATACATGGTCCAATTGCCCTAGTATCACATATAACGAGCCCTTAATCACCGGTTCGATGGCTCTAACCGGCCCTGGGCTATAGAAACTGGTCGTGCTTCTCCAATGTTTGTAGTTGCTCCATAATATCTCGGGGAAAATGCTGCAAAAGTGCAAATCCCTACAAAAGTCAACAAAATCGACGAAAATACTAAAAACCACCAATAAGTAATAAAAGTGGCTCTAGAGAGCCAAAAACACTACTAATTATGACCAAGGGACGAGGGTAAAATACTATATAAATTGGAAATATCAAACTCCCCCAAGCCAAACCTTTGCTTGTCCCTAAGCAAAGATCTAATCAATGAATAAATAAATACGCTTCACCCCAAAAAGTAAAATCAAGCACAAACAATTCAAGGTAAATCCAATAAACATGCTTCAAAGTCAATCACTCAAATCCATCCAATTACCCCTCCTCCCTAACAATTGTCAAATAGAGCAAACCACAAGAGCATATAGAATTCAAGACTAGTGTTAACACACTTAACTCTCTTTTATGTGGTGAGTAAAAGATGTACTCGATCGCTTTCCATCCAACCCCTTTATGTGAACAATGCCCTCCCAACTCACACTCTCATGTGTTTAAAGTAATGAACGCTCAAACTACTAGTCGACTCGAAATATGTCAAATCATAACTTGCATTGATAAACAACACTTTCACATTCATACAACTCTATGCACAAAGGCCAGAAGGTTTTTAAAGCTTGTAATGTAAGGCAAGGGTAAGAGGGTAGGAATCATTTGGGAACAAGTGAGGGAAAAGCTATGCTTAAGGGAGCAAATCCTAGTAAAACCATGATTAAAATAAATAATGATCAACATCTCCTACATAACTCAATTCTAACAAAAATCCACCAAATACAACTCCAAATAATATAAACAATCCCAACTCTTACAATTTCACTCATAAGATATAATAATAAGGAACTGTAATGAATAAACAAACTTTATTTTCCAAACTTGAATTTTTTTCATTGAAGCTCACAATTTTTCTTCCCTTTTGATCAACCTCCATCATAGAACATTTGAATATTGAACACTTTTTTTTTTCTTTTTCTTGATTTTCTTATTGAAGTTCATTTATTATTTTTTCACTTTTTTTTACTTCTCTTTTTTTAACATAACACCAAACTTTATTTTTTGCAAGAAAATATACCTTTCAAACTCATCAAAAATAAACATGATCAAGAGCAAAATAATTTCTCAAAACCCACCCTAATTGTGCAAATAATAATCACACTATAAACTCCCTCACCTCACTCACTAATAGCTCCCCCAAGCCAAGCTTGGGACTAGTAACCAATGGGGCAAAGTAGACTTATAATGTGGCTAATAAACAACAAAAAGTCAAGGCAACATCATGGGTAGCAAGAAGGGAACAAATGTATCTACAATCATTTGAAGGCCACCTACAAGAATGAACACCTTCATCCTCCAAATTTTGCATAATAATGAGTCATACAAACATTACTTATAGTTGCAAATCAATACTCAAATTCATTGACAAACCAGGAACTAACACACATTCCTAACCAAATCAACTAGTCAAGCACTATATTCACAAGTAGTTGGGCAAAATTGACTTATGTTAAGGTTTCAAGGCAATCAAACATCAAATCATGATCAACAAATCCACAATGCTTATCATCTTATACCAAGAATCAAAACAAATTTTCTCAAGTATGGGGCACAAGGAAGCATGATTTACAATTCATTAGAACGTATTTTTTAATTTTTTATTTTTCAATTTTTTTTAATATAAAAGAAAGCAATAAAACTAACCTAGAAAGCAATAAATCTAAACTAATAAAACACACCAAAACAAAATAAAAGAGAAAAAGAAAGATACCAAATCCAAAATCTCCCTCATGCCAGAATCAGACAATGTCCTCATTGGCTCGGGAATTAGCCCAGCATAGCTAGTCCTGATCATCCTCATCCATGGAGCCGAACCCTGCACCTCCACTGCCACCTGCACCACCTGCACCAGAAGAGCTACCACCAAAATAATCAGCATGAAAACTCCCCCCTCGCTGGTCCCCCAAAAGGAATGTCCTGGCTGTACACATGGAAGGCAGAATAGTTAGTATAAATGCCATGGGCAGTGGGATCCCTATCGTATCCCTGGGGTGGAGGCTGAAACCAGTCAGGGTAAATAGCATCGTCGGGGATGTTGCCCCGATGAGCATAATCATCGTACATAGGGTAGAGAGCTCTACCCTGGTTCTTCTCTAGGTACTCTAACCTCTGGTCTATGGAGCCTACCATCCTCCTAAGGTTAGTGTGAGAATGCTCGATACGGCCCAAAGCCTGACCTATACTACGAAGGTCCCAAACTGGGTCAGAGTCAACATGGGGGACGGAGTGAGACATGCGAGGTGGAGAAATCGCTACCTCGGGTTGAGGTTGGGGTGGTGGAACTGGTGGTGCTTGCCCCCTAGCGTTGGCAACTAAAAGGACATACGTATAGGATGCTTGCCCGGGGGGAAAAGCGATCAAGTAAGGACTAGGTAGGGAAAAGATGGGCAAAGGCTGTGGGGTGGCTCGCGCCCAGTCGGGCGGACCGGTCACCTGATCAGGCGATTAGGATTTTTTTAATTGTTGTTCTTGCACCCAGTCGGGCGGGCTTCGCCCGATCAGGCGGTCTAACGCCCAGATATCTTCATCTCTCGCGCCCGGTCGGGCGGCATTCGCCCGATCGGGCGATCTAATGCCCAAAAATTGTTTATCTCTCGCGCCCGATCGGGCGGATAAATTTGTTCGCATACGTCAAATCTCGCGCCCGGTCGGGCGACATTCGCCGAATCGGGCGAAAATTAAACCTTTTTTACACTTGCTCTCATGCCCGGTCGGGCGAGCTTCGCCTGATCGGGCCCGAGGCTAATTGGACGAAATTTATTTATTTTCTTCTTTTCTTCAATTTTTTTTCTAACTCTTTTCCTTCAAACCTATACAAAAACTCATAAAACTCATTGAATTCCCTTATCTCTCCTCTCATGAGAAAAAGAAAGAAATACTAGCCTAAAAAGCATTAAAATACGGGTTGCCTCCCGCAAAGTGGTGGTTTATCTAGGTCCCGCACGACCTTCTTACCAAGTACAAGAACTAGGACCCTTGGACTAACGCTTGGTCGGGTGGTTCCTCACCCAGTCGAGCGTTGTTTAGGCTACAACGCGGCTTCCTGACATACCCTGTAGGACGCCAATTCACTTTATCTGGTGGATTCTACTTGACTTGGATTTTGGGCTTGATGCGTTTCTTGATTCGTTTGGTCTTAGGTTTAAACAAGCTTCACTCGTTTGTTTTATCCTAAGGGTTCTAAATCTGATTTCAAGGCTTCACTCACCTTAATCTCGTGATTTAGGGGTTTTTTGAGGATAGTTTGAATTAGCTTCACTCACTAATTAATCTAACCTCTCTTAAATCAGGTTTCACTCGCCTAATCTAAGGGTTTTTATGTTTAACTTCACTCGTCAAACACAAAGAAAACTTGGAAAGAAACTTTCCAAATTAACAAGCAATAAAGCTTTAATCAACAAAACAAAACTTGTATAATTCGAAGTTTACAACCTTTATTTATAGACTCAAAACTAATCCTAAACCTAATCAAATTAGAAGACTAATCCTAATTGAATTAGAATCCCATTTGACCTAGAAAACCTAAGAAAACCGAAACTTGATCCCCAAGTTCCTAATTCGGATATGACTAAACTAACTAAGTTTAATTCAACTTAGATTAGGTTATTCAATCCTCCTAAAACTCCTAGACACGCCTAAAAACCAAAGTCAAGTCCTAATCCACTTAGGAATTTACTTTGTTAAAAACAAGTCCTAATTCAAATAGGAAATCACTAGACCAAAACAATTCCTAATCAAAATAGAAATCCTAACGCTTAAAACAAGAAAAACCCTTTCAAGTGAAAGGTAAAAACTTGTAAGCCAAAATCTAATCTAAGAAACATTAAAGAAACGGACCAAGAAAGGAAACCTTGAATGCTCCCGCATCATACTCCCCCTCTTGAAAACGAACTTGTCCTCAAGTTACATCATAACAAGGAACGAGATATTTTGCACTAAGAGAAGCACAAACGCCTTCACCAAGTAGCACTTGAGATGTATCATAATGCTCCCCTTCAAGACCTTTCATATGATTCATAAAAGTAATGTTTTGTTCCATCAAAGCAGCCATCTGTTCAAGCAAGTGAGTTTTCGTTGATTTACTCACCATATTTGCGCACAATCGGTAATCTTCCCTCGAATGTTTGTTGCTGTAGAGTTTGCGTCACTTATCCAATGACCACGAAATTTTACAGGCTATAATTTTAGTCCAATAGGAATCCAACCCAAAAAGAATCACAAAAAAATACGAAGTAGATAGTTCGCAGTAACGTAAAACTTCCAACTGGTCCAGATCTGCGCCGAGAAGAACAAGAACCAAGAAACTAGTACGAATTGATTCTTGATTGCTCAAGAACAAGGATATAACGACTCAATAATCACACCAACAGCTCTGATACCATATGATGCATTTCTTGATTCGTTTGGTCTTAGGTTTAAACAAGCTTCACTCGTTTGTTTTCGCCTAAGGGTTCTAAATCTGATTTCAAGGCTTCACTCACCTTAATCTCGTGATTTAGGGGTTTTTTGAGGATAGTTTGAATTAGCTTCACTCACTAATTAATCTAACCTCTCTTAAATCAGGTTTCACTCGCCTAATCTAAGGGTTTTTATGTTTAACTTCACTCGTCAAACACAAAGAAAACTTGGAAAGAAACGTTCCGAATTAACAAGCAATAAAGCTTTAATCAACAAAACAAAACTTGTATAATTCGAAGTTTACAACCTTTATTTATAGACTCAAAACTAATCCTAAACCTAATCAAATTAGAAGACTAATCCTAATTGAATTAGAATCCCATTTGACCTAGAAAACCTAAGAAAACCGAAACTTGATCCCCAAGTTCCTAATTCGGATATGACTAAACTAACTAAGTTTAATTCAACTTATATTAGGTTATTCAATCCTCCTAAAACTCCTAGACACGCCTAAAAACCAAAGTAAAGTCCTAATCCACTTAGGAATTTACTTTGTTAAAAACAAGTCCTAATTCAAATAGGAAATCACTAGACCAAAACAATTCCTAATCAAAATAGAAATCCTAACGCTTAAAACAAGAAAAACCCTTTCAAGTGAAAGGTAAAAACTTGTAAGCCAAAATCTAATCTAAGAAACATTAAAGAAACGGACCAAGAAAGGAAACCTTGAATGCTCCCGCATCATATTACTTTGTTAAAAACAAGTCCTAATTCAAATAGGAAATCACTAGACCAAAACAATTCCTAATCAAAATAGAAATCCTAACGGTTAAAACAAGAAAAACCCTTTCAAGTGAAAGGTAAAAACTTGTAAGCCAAAATCTAATCTAAGAAACATTAAAGAAACGGACCAAGAAAGGAAACCTTGAATGCTCCCGCATCAGGGCTCTTCAATGCTACGCACTAAAGATCCTTCTTTGATTTAGGGTTGCTTCAAATTGTCATTGCATTTAGCACTTGCAACGCGATCTGGCGGAACATTCACTGTAGGCTCAATTTTCACAACTTGCTTGATTGATTCCACCTTTTCGTCCTCAAAACCAAGACTGACAGTGTAGAGGGCTCTTTCTATCGCATCAACTTCCTTCTGCCATTTGTCTATCTCATCTGAAAGGGATGCAACACAAGCTACCACCTTCAAGGGATCTTTTACAAGAGCTTGGGGCTTGTTAGAATAAATTTGAACCACATTAACACTAAAGCACTTCTCCTCTGTCATGGGGCTTTTAGGGTTATTGTTTAGGTTAAAAATAATTTTATCGTCCCCTACTGATAGTGTTAATTTGCCACTTCTCACATCCATAATTGCTCCTGCAGTGTTAAGGAATGGTCTACCCAAAATGATTGGAGTTTGCATATCCTCAGCCATATCAAGAACAACAAAATCAACAGGTATATAAAAGTTACCTACTCTAACAGGAACATCCTCTAAAACACCTATGGGGTATTTGAAAGAACGGTCGGCCATTTGTAGAGTAATATTAGTAGCTTTTAATTTACCCATATTTAACTTGTAACACACAGATAATGGCGTGACACTAACGCTAGCACCCAAATCACACAATGCATTACCAATCATTAGATTGCCAATATGTCAAGGGATACAAAAGCTACCCGGATCTTTTAATTTAGGTGGAGATTTATTTTGAAGTACGACACTACACTCTGCAGTGAAAGCTACTGTCTCCACCTCACTAATAGACCTTTTTCTTGTCAATATTTCCTTCATAAATTTAGCATATGCAGGAATTTGTGTGATTAGTTCAGTGAAGGGAACTGTTACCTTCAAATCTTTTACCATATCCAGAAACTTACCAAACTACTTGTCCAAGTTTGTCTTCAAGTGACGATTGGGGAATGGAAGTTTGATAACTGGCTTTGGAGCATTATTTCTCTTAACTGGAGTGGCCACGTTCCTGGAGTCGTACCCTGCAATGTAGAATTAGATATATATTAGTATTACTCTTTAGCCCTGCGGGGCTATTAGCTACATTGTCAGGTTTAACAGAATCAAGATTAGCATAATTTAATAATACGGGTTCATCGTCTCTAGGCATAGGGGGCCCTTATAATTTTAACTACTCCTTAGAGTAATGTCATAGGCTTGATCCGTAGGCCTGGTCGGCTGTGCTGGCAGAGCTCCCTATTGGCGGGCTTGTAGAGTAGCGGAAAGTTGCGCAATTTGATTATCTACAATTTTATTTTGTGCTAGAATTAAGTCAATTTGGGCATCTTTACTCTCCATGTGCTACTGCATATTAACCAGCATCGCTCTAATTTCTACAAAAGAAGGGTCGGAAGATGAGGAGGGTTGTTGTGGTTGGTTCTTCTGGCCATTATTCGGATAGTAATATTTCTGTTGTTGTTGTCGTGGCGCCTATGGTTCTTGTGGTGGTGGATTTTGAACATTAGTACTCCGATAGCTTAGGTACGGATGATTCCGGTACCCAGGATTGTAGGTGTTGGAGTATGGGTTGTTCTACCTATAAGCTTGAAAGGCATTAACTTGCTCCACGGAACTCCTGCAATCTTGTTCCCAATGACCTAAAATTCCACAATTTTCACATAAAGCCTCATTAGCATTATTATTAATTGTAGAAACATTAGCTACATTAGCAGTGCTAAGATTATCTAATTTCTGGCAGATAGAGGTTAATTGAGCTTGCAAAAAGGATACAGAGTCAACACTATGCTTCCCCTTGTTAGCAAAGCCTCTAGGATTCCCATATTGGGAATTATGTATCGCCATATCTTCAATAACCTGACCTGCATCATCAACATTAAGATTCATAAACCTCCCACTAGCTGCAGAATCTAATATTATTCTAGATGAATTTCCAATGCCATTGTAAAAGGCTTGGATTAACTGCCACTGTGCCAAATTATGGTGGGGGCATTCTCTTTGTAGGTCCTTGAACCTCTGCCAAGCCTCATATAAAGTTTCATCGGCTTCTTGGGCAAAGTTTTGAATTGCACTCCGTAGTACGGCTGTTCTCTCTACAGGATAATACTTGTTATAAAAATTCAAAACAAGAGTTTCCCAGTCAGTTATACCAAGTGCAGTTCTATTTAAACCATTAAACCATAATTTGGCTTTTCCAGTTAAAGAGAAAGGAAAGAAAATCTCCCTGATTTGGTCTTATATGACCCCAGCTTGCCTGATGGTATTACAGTACTACAATAGTCTGCAATTTGAAGATTTGGGTCTTCACCCTTAGCTCAACTAAATTGCTTCCTTTCTATCATTGTTATAAATTAGGTTTTATTCTCAAACTGTACCCCATCAAGAGCCGGAGTGGGAGTCAGGTGTGGAAAATCTGTAAACTTTGGTTGTGAGTAATCACTAAGCTTCTTTGGAGCCGTCATCTCTGATTCTGGATCTGATGATACCTCTGAATCGCTAGAATCAGCTGGAGGATCTCGGTGATTATTATTATCACCAGAATCCGCCAGAATTTTCTTCTAAAGGTTCTTCTGTCTATGGATGGATCGTTCGATCTCAGGATCGAATGGGATGTAACCTTATCCGAAACACCTGGGCATAAACAAAAAAATTTAAAAGTAAATATGAGACCTGCCTCAAAGAACTAACGTTCTATGAGACAAAAAAAAGAAATAACCTAGATTACAAAAATAATTAGAAATAAAAAATAAAACCGTTTCCCCGGCAACGACACCAAATTTTGACAGGGTAACGTCGTATCCCCTTAATCAAAAGTAATTCCTTTATCCTCTAACTAATGTAGATAGGGAAGCAGGGTCGAATCCACAGAGAAACGAGTCTTTCTATTCCTAATTAATTAAAGTAATCTAAATTATAAAGTAACCAATATGTAAATTTGGATATACAACTAAACTACGGAGATTAAGAATAAGGAGAAAACAATGAATAAAAGGCCTAGGGCATAGTTTCACCAATAAATAATATTCCAGGGTAAAATATAATAATCAATCATCAATGCATACATTAATCAGATCATAAAGGGATTTCTCTACGTATTACAATCACACAATTAATTTACCGGTATTAAATCTCATCTCTCGAATTTCGACTTATCCATTTATAAATTAACCTGCCTATTGAAACTAGATCTTAACATCAATTCTCATCTGTCGATTCTCGAATCAATATTGTTAAACTCATGCATAAAAGATCTGCGCAAATCTAGTCACAGAGCATTAAATCAATCAATAGGAAATTAATCTAGCATTGATAATCAACGACAATAAATTACCCCTTCATATTATTTATGGATCCCCACTAACCCTAGAAATAAAACTACTCACACATAATTAAATCTAAACAAATCAAAGTATTAAAACAAAACATGATCAAAGGAATAAAATAAATAACTAAGATTAAGAGAAGAGAAATCGTTACCAAATAAGTCTGGAATTAAGAATAAAGTTGAGAACAAAGTATCAGAGAGAGAAACTAAACTAAAAGCTAAGCAGAGAGAGAAAATCTAAGAAAGAATTAAGAGAGAGTAAAAAGAAGGTACTAAACTCGTTTAACGGAAAAGTATTTATCTTCAGCAAGAATCCTAAACTAAAACTGATGTGGATTTAAACCCCTTAACTTAATAAAGAATCTAAAATCACACAAGTAACACAAGCCCTTCGAATTTCCTAAGAAAATCGAACAACTTAAGAATAAAGAACCGGATATGACTTTGAAAACGACCACTCCTGGAACGAATTCAACGCCTCTCAAATTACCTAGACCACTCCTGGAACTAAGTGCTTTGATGAACAAAACTTAGACTACTCCTAGAACTAAGTATTGAACGTTCTAATTATCAAAACAACTCCTTGAATTGAAAACTAGCAAAGAAAAGTTTAAACAAAGTTAAACAAATTGTATTGAAATTAATCTGAATTTTTTTTTTTCATTTCATGTCTCTAAGAGCCACGAAAATCCTTTATTTATAGACTACAAATACTCTAATTCCATCCCTACAAGGATTAGGACAAACCCCTAACCTTGCCCCCCAAGGATCCTAACTAGAATAGGAAACCAATCCTAATTGGATTAGGAAACTACTTCTAATTAGAATAGGAAAACTAATCCTAAACAAACTCTAATTAACTAAAAACTTCTTAAAACAATTCCTAATTGACTTAGAAATTATTTTAAATTAAAATAACAGAAATTAAGAAGATTCCTAATTGCTTAAACCAAGAAAAACCCTTTCAAGTGAAAGGTAAAAACTTGCAAGCAAAACTCTAGAAAAAACTAAGGAAGGAAAATCTTTCTTTTCGTACTGCCGCCGAACCACCACGTCACGCGCCGCCATCATCGACACGCGCCCCACCGCCGTGTAGCTGGACTCAGGCCGGAGCTAGGGAGCCGGCGCGTGGCACCTAGATCGGCGCGTCGCCGCCGCTGCCGTCGTCGGAACCCAACTGGTCCTTTGCTTCTTCCTTGATGACCACGCATGTGACCCAATCTTGACTCTTCCCTCCAAGTTCGAACCCTATTGGACTCAAAATCAATACAATTGGCTCTTCAAAAGAATTTCTCTCCTGATTCACATCATTCTCCCCCTCTTCAAAAGAATTTGTCCTCAAATTCGCATCATCCATGTAAGGAGAACAATTCCATGAAACCATCCAAATTCGACGAATACAAGCCAAAAGAACTATTACCTCAACGCTAGCAATTTTAAGCAATGTAACAACATCACCACGAGCAAGGCAATATTTTAGAAACAACCAATTCTCAATTTGGTCCTTGGTCTTCGAAGTTGACCATAAGAACACTTTAGGCTTCATGATATTTTTCTCATGTATGACTAACAATTTCTTCTCTTTATGCATGCCTAATGAATCCACCACTTCTAAAGAAACCATTAAATTACTATCTTGATTCACGAATGGCTCCTCAATAGTATCAAAAACCTTTTCCGACACCACCATTGGTAGATCATTATGAATAATCTGATCTTGAACAACGTCACACACAATTGGAACATCAATTGTTTCACTCACCTTTTCTTCGAGCTCTTTAGCACCTACATGTTCCTCTTCCTTATCCTTTTGACAATCTTCCTCCATCTCTTTAACTTTAACGCGGCATGGAGTAGTAGTTAAAGGCATAAGTTTGAACCTCTTGTTTCCCACCTTGACCGAATAAGTGTTGGCCACACTATCATGTATAACCTGTCGATCAAATTGCCATGGTCTTCCTAAAAGTAAGTGACAAGCACTCATAGGAATCACATCGCACCATAATTCTTCCTTATAATTGCGAATGGATAAGTTTACTAAAGCTTGTTGTTTTACATGAAAACCCATAGAATCATCTAGCCAACCCAACTTATATGGTTTTGCATGATCTCTTATAGGAAGTTGTAGTTTAGTAACCATCTCTGTAGACGCAACATTGGTACACGAACCACTATCAATGATCACCCTACAAGTTCTATCATCAACTTTGCATCGAGTATGAAACAAACTATCTTGTTGACCTTGAAAAATAATTTCTTCATGTAAACTCAGTCGCTCCATAAGCATATGTTTGTTACCAAAGCCAAAATCTACGTTATCATCTTCATGTTTTTTCTTCTTTTTATGACCTTGAAGTAACTTTGCGAATTCATCCATAGATTTTCGGATCTCTTCCTCCATAATTATAAGATAAAAACAGGCCTAATAGGACCCTACCCTGACAGGTATTTCCCTCAAAAGATCACAGCACAACTTCGAATAAAAACGCACACACAAAAACAAGCAGCAATAAATCGGACCAAACTGACACCGTTGCGGAAAAACAGTCCAGTTTAATAGCAAACGACAACCAAAAATTCTGAAATTTTACAGGCAGAAAGTAGACAAAATTTCACCCAAAATCAAAAAAAGAATCACCTGAAAAGACCTTGTAACGAAGGAGAACGAGCCTTCTGAAGTTGACAGAAAAACTGGTTATCCGAGAACAAGTGCGCCTTTTAAGAACGAGTTGTGGAACGATCAAAATCTCCCCAAATCTGATACCAATTTGATGTGGATTTAAACCCCTTAACTTAATAAAGAATCTAAAATCACACAAGTAACACAAGCCCTTCGAATTTCCTAAGAAAATCGAACAACTTAAGAATAAAGAACCGGATATGACTTTGAAAACGACCACTCCTGGAACGAATTCAACGCCTCTCAAATTACCTAGACCACTCCTGGAACTAAGTGCTTTGATGAACAAAACTTAGACTACTCCTAGAACTAAGTATTGAACGTTCTAATTATCAAAACAACTCCTTGAATTGAAAACTAGCAAAGAAAAGTTTAAACAAAGTTAAACAAATTGTATTGAAATTAATCTGAATTTTTTTTTTTTCATTTCATGTCTCTAAGAGCCACGAAAATCCTTTATTTATAGACTACAAATACTCTAATTCCATCCCTACAAGGATTAGGACAAACCCCTAACCTTGCCCCCCAAGGATCCTAACTAGAATAGGAAACCAATCCTAATTGGATTAGGAAACTACTTCTAATTAGAATAGGAAAACTAATCCTAAACAAACTCTAATTAACTAAAAACTTCTTAAAACAATTCCTAATTGACTTAGAAATTATTTTAAATTAAAATAACAGAAATTAAGAAGATTCCTAATTGCTTAAACCAAGAAAAACCCTTTCAAGTGAAAGGTAAAAACTTGCAAGCAAAACTCTAGAAAAAACTAAGGAAGGAAAATCTTTCTTTTCGTACTGCCGCCGAACCACCACGTCACGCGCCGCCATCATCGACACGCGCCCCACCGCCGTGTAGCTGGACTCAGGCCGGAGCTAGGGAGCCGGCGCGTGGCACCTAGATCGGCGCGTCGCCGCCGCTGCCGTCGTCGGAACCCAACTGGTCCTTTGCTTCTTCCTTGATGACCACGCATGTGACCCAATCTTGACTCTTCCCTCCAAGTTCGAACCCTATTGGACTCAAAATCAATACAATTGGCTCTTCAAAAGAATTTCTCTCCTGATTCACATCAAAAACAAACTTAAACAACGCTAATCGTCTCTTAATAATAACACGCACCCGATCGGGTGAAGCACCGCCCGATCGGGTGCGCCTTTTCTCCATCAGGTACATTTCTCGCACTCTGCTGGGCTCGACTTCCGGGCGCCAGCCTCTTTGGTCGGGTGACACTCTTGGGCCACTATTTGGACTTCGATTGGGCTTCAATTCTTCGGGCCAATCTGGATTTCCTCTTCGGGTCTTTAATACTTGGTCCAAATTCCCTAGTATCACATATACCGAGCCCTTAATCACCGATTCGATGGCTCTAACCGACCCTAGGCTATAAAAACTGGTCATGCTTCTCCAACGCTTGTAGTTGCTCCATAATATCTCGGGAAAATGCTCCAAAAGTGCAACTCCCTACAAAAGTCAACTAAATCTTCGGAAATACTAGAAAACACCAATTAGTAATAAAAGTGGCTCTAGAGAGCCAAAAACACTATTAATTATGACCAAGGGACGGGGGTAATATACTATATAAATTGGACATATCATTAGCCCTCAAGGGGTGTCAGAAACATCATCGCCCATCCAAGGGGCTCATTAGCCCTAAGGGGCGTCAGACACACCATCGCCCATAAAAGCGGCTCATTAGCCCTAAAGGGTGTAAGACACATCATTGCCCATCCAAGGGGCTCATTAGCCCTAGGGTGTGTTTGGCACATAATCTCCATCCAAAAGGTTCATTAGCCATAAGGGGCACCAAACATAAATCGCCCCTCCCCGCAAAAGGCTCGGCCTCCCAAAAGAGCTTCAATTATAATAATAAATACATGTATACATATGTTAGCCATTACAATTTTTTTCTTCATTGTTGTTTCTTCAAATACATATATCTAGGTGTTTCTTCAAAGAGACTTGTCTCCAAGGTGGCTATTAGAAAGCGTCAATTATATCAACGCCCATCCTTGGGGCTCATTATGGGGTGATTCGAGCACGTACCAGTCCAAGACATGCCTAAAAATGAGACAGTAATTAAAAAAATGTTATTTTCATTATGTTAGAGGCCTTTTTTCGCAATTTCGGTGGGCCAAATGCATCAAAGTTTTCCATGATCGCCTATCTAGAAGAGGCTCATTAACCCTAAGGGTGTCATACACATAATTGCCTATCTAAGGGGCTCATTATCCCTAAGAGGTGTCAGACTCATCTTTGCCCATCCAAGGGGCTCATTAGCCCTAAGGGGCTTCAAACACATCTTTGCCCATCCAAGGGCTCATTAGCCCTAAGGAATATGGGACACATCATTGCCCATCCAAGGGGCTTATAAGCCTTACAGGGTGTCAAGCACATCATTCTCCATCCAAGGGGTTCATTAGCCTGAAGGGACGCCAAACATATATCGCCCCACCAAAGGGCTCGGCCGCCCCAAACGGCGTAAAACATAACAATAAATACAAGAATACATAAGTTAGCCATAATAATTTTTTCTTCATTGATGTTCCTTAAAATACATATGTGTACATATTTCTTTACAGACACTTGTCTCCCAGGTGGTTCTTATAAAGCGTCAATTATATCATCGCCCATCCTAGGTGCTCATTATGGGGTGAGCCGAGCAAATACTGTTCCAAGACATGCCTAAAAATGTGAATGTAATAAAAAAAATTGCATTTTCACCATGCTAAAGGCCTTTTTTCACAATTTCGTGGGCCAAATGCATAAAAGTTTTCCATGATCGTCGATCTAGAAGGGGCTCATTAACTCTTGGGGGTGTCAGACATATCATCGCTCATTCAAGGGGCTCATTAGCCCTAAGGGGCATCAGACACATCATCGCTCATCTCATTAGCTATAAGGGGCGTCAGACACATCACCTCCCATCGAAGGGGCTCATAAGCCTAAGGGGCTGAGGCACATCATCGCCCATCTAAGGGGCTCATTAGCCCGAAGGGACGCCAAACATATATCGTTCCCCCCCCCCCAAGGGGCTCAGAAGCCCCAAAGGGCGTCAAATATTTCCATAACTACAAGTATACATAACTTTGCCATAATAATACATTTCTTCGTTGATGTGTCTTAAAATACATAAGTCTACATGTTTATTCAAAGACACTTGTCAACTAGGAGGCTCTTAGAAAGCGTCAATTACATAATCGCACATCCTAGGGGCTCATTATAGGGTTATTCGAGCTTGTGCTGTTCCAAGACATGCTAAAAAAAAGACCGTAATTAGAAAAATGGCATTTATCCCTAAGGGGCTTATTAACCCTAAGGGGTGTCAAACACTTCATCGCCCATTTATCCCTAAGGGTTGTCAAACACATCATCACCCATCCAAGGGGCTTAGTAGCCCTAAGGGGCGTCAGACACATCATTGCCCATCGAAGGGGCTCATTAGCTGAGACACATCATCGCCTGTTGTAGCCAAGCCTAACAACTTGGTTATGGACATTTCTTTGGTTCAAGATGTAGCATCATGTATTGGTGCTATGCATTCTATCCATGGGCAGCAAGATATTCAATCCCTTGAATTTCTTGTTGTTCTTATTAACTAGTTTATTCTAGTTATTTTTATGCTTTGAATAAATTGTAAACTTTAGCTTTATTTTAAGTTTGCAAATTAGTTGTATTTTCTTTAGTTTCTTTTAGCTGATTTAAGTCCGAAATTGTAATGTCACATTCACACAAAGTACAAGTGCAATATACATAAAGAAGGCAGCCATTTAAGTTTGTGAAAAGAAGCATGGAATCCGAAGTTCTTTTAAAGGAATTTCAAAGGCTTGGGTGTTACAATCAGCTTCAAAGAGGAGTTACAAACCTTCAATTCAGCCTTCAAGTGGCCGTTTATTTCAGTCAGCAATTGAGCAATTAAAAGGCGTCCAAGTACATTCTTGTTCACATACATTCAAGCTTATTTCAAGGATTGAAACAAGGAGGAGTTACACTTCTTTTGCTGTTTGAATTTGGGCGTGAATCAAGGGGAAGTTACACCTCCAAGTTGCTGCTTTGTTGGGCGTGAATCAAGGGGGAGTTATACTCTCTTATTTCTGATTTTATTTGGAGGTTACAAACCACCATTTCCTCTTTGATGTATCTAGTTAAATAAGGCTTCTTTTATTAATGTATCTAGACAACAAAAGCAGATTTGTACTTAGCTTAGGCGTGTAACAAGTAAGCTGAAAAGTCACTTAAGTTAGCTTGTACTTAAGGATGCTTGTTTACTATAAATAGCAAGCAAATGTGAATGAAAAGGGGGCAGATTATTCAAACAAAAAAACTTGTCTTACATTCGTTTCTTGGATTAGAAACAAAAATTTGAAATTCTTGGATTTGGAATTTCGTTTCCTTTGCTTAGTTAGCTAGTTTAGGCTACTAGTTGGCTTGTGATCTTAGGAATCCAAAACGTTTCTTAGTGGTGTGACTTTATCTAAGAAGCCTTTGGTTCTTTAGCCTTATCTATCCTTTGGTTTATCCCTTGTGTATTTCGAGTGTTACTCCAAATATACAACATTTGGCGCTAGAAGGAGGGGGATCTAGTAAAACAAATACCCCAAACACATACCCAAACACAAACCATGTCCGACATCCCACCCCCTAATTGGAAAGAATATGTCAATAAGGTTGCACAAGAGAAAGAAGATATGGAGCAACGAATGCAATATTTGCAAGCTTAGTTAAAAGACCTTTCTACTAAGCTGCGCCATCAAAAAGAGGGTACACCCAATCATAGTGATGAAGAAGCGAGTGAATCTAACTTCAATCACAATGATAGGCCTTTTCATGAAAGAGAAAGGACTCGGCCTAATAATGACATTAAGGCTGACATCCCGGAGTATGATGGCAAACTCGATGCTGATGAGTTTGTAGAATGGCTTAGAACGGTGGAGAGAGTGTTTGATTACAAGCAAACACCGGAAGGAAAAAAGGTGAAGATTGTAGCCTTGAAGTTAAGAAAATATGCCTCAACTTGGTGGGCTAGTGTGTGTGCCAAGAGGGAAAGGCAAGACAAAGAGAAAGTGAGATCGTGGACCAAGATGAAAAAGATGCTGAAACAAAAGTTTCTTCCCACATACTATGTGCAAGAAAACTTTTCCAAGTTCCACAACCTCAAACAAGGTACAAAATCAGTAGAAGAATATGCTAGGGAATTTGAAGGATTTGTCATGAAATGTGGAGTAGAGGAAGATGAACCTCAAACATTGGTGCGCTTTTTGGGAGGACTTGACCCAAAAATAGCCAATGTGGCCGAACTACACCCTTACACCACCCTTGAAGAGCTCATTATCTTAGCACATAAGATTGAGCAGCAACAAAAAGCAAGAGGAAAAAGTGAATCATCACGTTTTGCATCTCAAACCTCATTTCCCCAAAAAAAGCAAACATCCAATTTCCCACCTTTCAAACCCACATCCAATCAGCCTACTTCTAAACCACCTTCACAAAACACCCAAAATCCCAACCCAAAACCAGCCCCAAGGAGATGTTTTCGGTGTCAAGGCCTTGGACATTTGGCTAGTGATTGTCCAAATAAAAGGATTGTCACTTTGATTGAGCATGAAGAGGAGGACGAATTAGAAATTGAAGTGGACAGCAACCTTGAGGAGAAAGATGATTATGCGTTTCTTGGACCCGATGAAGGAGAATGCTTGGTGGTTCGACGTACGCTAAGCAATATGATTGGCAAAGAAGGGAGTTTGCAACGTGAGGCAATCTTTCACACTCGTTGCACCATTGGTGGTAAGGTATGTACCTTGATTATTGATGGAGGTAGTTGTACCAACGTAGCTTCACAAGTAATGATAGACAAGCTGAAAATAAAAACCGTCCCTCATCCCAAACCTTATGTGATTCAATGGCTAAATCATGGTAAAGGGATTCAAGTAACACAACAAGCTTTGTTATCATTTAGCATTGGTAAAACTTATGAGGAAGAATTATGGTGTGATGTTATACCTATGGATGCATGTCATATTTTACTTGGTAGACCTTGGCTATTTGATAGACGTGTGATGCATGATGGGTATAAAAATACATATTCCTTCACTAAGGATGGACAAAAAATACTCCTTACCCCTCTAAACCTAAAGAATGGCCACCCCATGTCCACACCCCCCACTTCCCTTACCACTCTCGTAAAATTAGAATTGCATGAGTATAAAGCTCACAAACAATTCATTTTAAGCCAACTTGATACCCCTTCCCAACCGACACAAAAAGAACCACACCCACTCCTCACCCCTCTTCTCAAAATCTTTTCCCATGTTTTCCCCGAAGACATTCCCCATGGCCTACCCCCAAACGTGACATACAACACAAAATTGATCTTGTTCCCGGATCAATGCTCCCAAACAAACCAGCCTATAGAACCACTCCCAAAGAAACCGAAGAGATTAGGAGGCAAGTGGAAGAATTACTGTCCAAGGGTCTTATTCGTAAGTCTCTTAGTCCATGTGCTTGTCCTACTTTGATTGTGCCTAAGAAGAATGGAGAATGGAGAATGTGTGTTGATAGTAGGTCAATCAATAAAATCACTGTCAAGTACCGGTTTCCTATTCCAAGGTTGAATGATTTACTTGATGATTTACATGGTTCTAAAGTGTTCTCTAAAATTGATTTGAGAAGTGGCTATCATCAAATTCGAATTTTCGAAGGAGATGAATGGAAGACCGCTTTCAAGACAAAGGAGGGCCTCTATGAGTGGCTTGTGATGCCATTTGGTTTGTCTAATGCACCATCTACATTTATGCGCCTTATGAATCAGGTTATGCAACCTTTCATGGGTAAATTTGTTGTAGTTTATTTTGATGATATTTTGGTGTATAGTAGGGAGGAAGAAGAGCATTCTATGCACTTGCAACGGGTTTTTGAAGCCCTTGAACGTGAGAAATTGTATGGTAACTTAGAGAAGTGTCATTTCTTCACTTCCCAAGTTATTTTTCTTGGCTTTAAAGTCTCATCACAAGGCATTGAAGTTGATGAAAAGAAAGTTGCTGCAATTCGTAAGTGGCCCACGCCACAAACCATTCAACAAGTTCGAAGCTTTCATGGACTTGCTTCTTTCTATAGAAAATTTGTGCGGAATTTTAGTACCCTCATGGCACCTATCACGGAGCTAACTAAACACCACCCTTGAAGAGCTCATTATCTTAGCACATAAGATTGAGCAGCAACAAAAAGCAAGAGGAAAAAGTGAATCATTACGTTTTGCATCTCAAACCTCATTTCCCCAAAAAAAGCAAACATCCAATTTCCCACCTTTCAAACCCACATCCAATCAGCCTACTTCTAAACCACCTTCACAAAACACCCAAAATCCCAACCCAAAACCAGCCCCAAGAAGATGTTTTCGGTGTCAAGGCCTTGGACATTTGGCTAGTGATTGTCCAAATAAAAGGATTGTCACTTTGATTGAGCATGAAGAGGAGGACGAATTAGAAATTGAAGTGGACAGCAACCTTGAGGAGAAAGATGATTATGCGTTTCTTGGACCCGATGAAGGAGAATGCTTGGTGGTTCGACGTACGCTAAGCAATATGATTGGCAAAGAAGGGAGTTTGCAACGTGAGGCAATCTTTCACACTCGTTGCACCATTGGTGGTAAGGTATGTACCTTGATTATTGATGGAGGTAGTTGTACCAACGTAGCTTCACAAGTAATGATAGACAAGCTGAAAATAAAAACCGTCCCTCATCCCAAACCTTATGTGATTCAATGGCTAAATCATGGTAAAGGGATTCAAGTAACACAACAAGCTTTGTTATCATTTAGCATTGGTAAAACTTATGAGGAAGAATTATGGTGTGATGTTATACCTATGGATGCATGTCATATTTTACTTGGTAGACCTTGGCTATTTGATAGACGTGTGATGCATGATGGGTATAAAAATACATATTCCTTCACTAAGGATGGACAAAAAATACTCCTTACCCCTCTAAACCTAAAGAATGGCCACCCCATGTCCACACCCCCCACTTCCCTTACCACTCTCGTAAAATTAGAATTGCATGAGTATAAAGCTCACAAACAATTCATTTTAAGCCAACTTGATACCCCTTCCCAACCGACACAAAAAGAACCACACCCACTCCTCACCCCTCTTCTCAAAATCTTTTCCCATGTTTTCCCCGAAGACATTCCCCATGGCCTACCCCCAAAACGTGACATACAACACAAAATTGATCTTGTTCCCGGATCAATGCTCCCAAACAAACCAGCCTATAGAACCACTCCCAAAGAAACCGAAGAGATTAGGAGGCAAGTGGAAGAATTACTGTCCAAGGGTCTTATTCGTAAGTCTCTTAGTCCATGTGCTTGTCCTACTTTGATTGTGCCTAAGAAGAATGGAGAATGGAGAATGTGTGTTGATAGTAGGTCAATCAATAAAATCACTGTCAAGTACCGGTTTCCTATTCCAAGGTTGAATGATTTACTTGATGATTTACATGGTTCTAAAGTGTTCTCTAAAATTGATTTGAGAAGTGGCTATCATCAAATTCGAATTTTCGAAGGAGATGAATGGAAGACCGCTTTCAAGACAAAGGAGGGCCTCTATGAGTGGCTTGTGATGCCATTTGGTTTGTCTAATGCACCATCTACATTTATGCGCCTTATGAATCAGGTTATGCAACCTTTCATGGGTAAATTTGTTGTAGTTTATTTTGATGATATTTTGGTGTATAGTAGGGAGGAAGAAGAGCATTCTATGCACTTGCAACGGGTTTTTGAAGCCCTTGAACGTGAGAAATTGTATGGTAACTTAGAGAAGTGTCATTTCTTCACTTCCCAAGTTATTTTTCTTGGCTTTAAAGTCTCATCACAAGGCATTGAAGTTGATGAAAAGAAAGTTGCTGCAATTCGTGAGTGGCCCACGCCACAAACCATTCAACAAGTTCGAAGCTTTCATGGACTTGCTTCTTTCTATAGAAGATTTGTGCGGAATTTTAGTACCCTCATGGCACCTATCACGGAGCTAACTAAAAACCAAAAGTTAGTTTGGAATGATAAGGCTCAAAAGGCCTTTGATGAGGTAAAACATCAACTTACTAGTGCACCTATTCTTGCTTTGCCTAACTTTGATGAAGTTTTTGAAGTTGAATGTGATGCTAGTGGAGTTGGTATTGGTGCTGTTTTGTCACAAGTTGGGCGTCCCCTTGCCTACTTTAGTGAAAAACTCAATGAAGCACAACGGAAGTATAGCACCTATGATAAGGAGTTATTTGCTCTTGTTCGTGCTTTGGACCATTGGAGACATTACCTCATTTCCAAGGAGTTCATCCTTCATTCAGATCATGAAGCCCTCAAATATCTTCAAAGCCAACAAAAACTCCAACCTCGCCATGCCAAATGGGTGGAGTATTTGCAAGCTTTTCATTTTGTGATCAAGCATAGGAGAGGCGCCATGAACAAAGGAGCTGATGCGCTTTCAAGGAGATACACACTCTTGAATTCTTTCAAAGCAAGGGTGATTAGTGTTGAAGATGTGAAAGCAAGTTACAAAAATGATCAAGACTTTGGTGATTTATTTTTAAAATGTTCTAATCATGCTTACAAAGTTGAGTTGCCCGGAGATTATGGTGTTTCTAGCACCTTTAATGTGGCTGATTTATCACCTTACTATGATGAGTTTGAAGAGTTGCCGAGTTTGAGGGCAAACTCTTTTCAAGAAGGGGGGAATGTTGTAGCCAAGCCTAACAACTTGGTTATGGACATTTCTTTGGTTCAAGATGTAGCATCATGTATTGGTGCTATGCATTCTATCCATGGGCAGCAAGATATTCAATCCCTTGAATTTCTTGTTGTTCTTATTAACTAGTTTATTCTAGTTTTTTATGCTTTGAATAAATTGTAAACTTTAGCTTTATTTTAAGTTTGCAAATTAGTTGTATTTTCTTTAGTTTCTTTTAGCTGATGTAAGTCCGAAATTGTAATGTCACATTCACACAAAGTACAAGTGCAAGATACATAAAGAAGGCAGCCATTTAAGTTTGTGAAAAGAAGCATGGAATCCGAAGTTCTTTTAAAGGAATTTCAAAGGCTTGGGTGTTACAATCAGCTTCAAAGAGGAGTTACAAAACCTTAAATTCAGCCTTCAAGTGGCCGTTTATTTCAGTCAGCAATTGAGCAATTAAAAGGCGTCCAAGTACATTCTTGTTCACATACATTCAAGCTTATTTCAAGGCTTGAAACAAGGAGGAGTTACACTTCTTTTGCTGTTTGAATTTGGGCGTGAATCAAGGGGAAGTTACACCTCCAAGTTGCTGCTTTGTTGGGCGTGAATCAAGGGGGAGTTATACTCTCTTATTTCTGATTTTATTTGGAGGTTACAAACCACCATTTCCTCTTTGATGTATCTAGTTAAATAAGGCTTCTTTTATTAATGTATCTAGACAACAAAAGCTGATTTGTACTTAGCTTAGGCGTGTAACAAGTAAGCTGAAAAGTCACTTAAGTTAGCTTGTACTTAAGGATGCTTGTTTACTATAAATAGCAAGGAAATGTGAATGAAAAGGGAGCAGATTATTCAAACAAAAAAACTTGTCTTACATTCGTTTCTTGGATTAGAAACAAAAATCTGAAATTCTTGGATTTGGAATTTCGTTTCCTTTGCTTAGTTAGCTAGTTTAGGCTACTAGTTGGCTTGTGATCTTAGGAATCCAAAACGTTTCTTAGTGGTGTGACTTTATCTAAGAAGCCTTTGGTTCTTTAGCCTTATCTATCCTTTGGTTTATCCCTTGTGTATTTCGAGTGTTACTCCAAATATACAACACTTATGATTCGTGCTAATTATTCCATGAACTCCACATAGAAGAAAGGCATGAACGAGGTTTATGAATTTTCCTAAAACTCATTGGCGACTCCTACTTGTTTCTTACAAAAAGGCATGATGAGAGTATCATTTCTAATTCAAGGTCCACAAAAAAGTCAGGAATTCAAATCCTACTACAACCTAACAAGTGTAAAGTCCTAGGCTTTTACGTGGCCAAGGGAATTTAAGGAGAGTACACCTTACGATGGGATCACCCTCCTTACACCCTCCAAGGGGCTCATTAGCCCGAAGGGGCAACAAACATATATCGCCCCCCCAAGGGACTCGGCCGCACCAAAGGGCGTCAAACATAACAATAAATACAAGTATACATAAGTCAGCCTAACTATTTGTTTCTTCATTGATGTTGCTTCAAATACATAGGTGTACATGTTTCTTCACATACACTTGTCACCCAGGAGACTCTTAGAAAGCGTCACTTATATCATCGCCCAACCTAGGGCTCATTATAGGGTGATCCGAGCACGTACCGTTCCAAGACATGCCTAAAAATGAGACCGTAATAAAAAAAATGGCCTTTTCACCATGATAAAGGGCTTTTTCGCAATTTTAGTGGGCTGAATTCATCAAAGTATGATCTCCTATATAGAAGGGGCTCATTAACCCAAAGGGGTGTCAGACACATCATCGCCCATCCAAGGAGCTCAATATCCCTAAGGGGTATCAGGCACATCATCGCCCATCCAAGGGGCTCATTAGGCCTAAGGGGCGTCAGACATATCATCGCCCATCCAAGGGGCTCATTAGTCCTCAGGGTGTGAGACACATCATCGCCCATCCAAGGGGCTCATTACCCTTTCGGGGCGTCAGGCACATCATCGCCCCTCCAAGGGGCTCATTAGCCCGAAGGGGCAACAAACATATATCTCCCCCCAAAGGGGCTCGGCCTCCCCAAAGGGCGTCAAACATAACAATAAATACAAGTATATGTAAGGAGGGTGATCCCATCTAAGGGGTAATCTCCTTAAATGCCCTTGGCCACTTAAAAACCTAGCACTTTACACTTATTAGGGTGTAGTAGGATATGAATTCTTGATTGTGATACGAGGACGAACTTGGAAGATTTGATAAATCAACATGAAGAAACATTAGCCCTCAATTTGGACTCAAATCACGCAATTCATGGTCACTTCATGGGTCATCAAAGTAAGGCTACGGTTTGCCTTGTAGCCTTCCTTGGTTTAGCTTGATGTTGAAGTCTTCTTTACTTAGGGTTTTGCTTACAAGTTTTTACCTTTCACTTGAAAGGGTTTTTCTTGTTTTAAGCATTTAGGATTTCTAATTGCATTAGGAATTGTTTTAGTCTAGTAGGCGTCAAAAAGGATTTCTAATTACATTAGGAATTGTTTTTAGTCAAAAAGGATTTCTAATTACATTAGGAATTGTTTTTAGTCTAAGCTTGGAGTGCAAGCTTGAGTTAGGATAAAATAGGCAAGTTTTATCTTAAGATTAGTTAGAGTAAGTAGGATAATGATTTCCGTGGGATTGGTTAGGAAATCAGAATTCTAATAGGATTAGGATAGTTGATTGAGTCTATAAATATAGGGTTGTAATCTTCGAATAATATACAAGTTTAATCATACATTCATAATAATAATTCTTTTGTTTAAGTTGGATTACTTAAATTCTTGATTGGTGGATTCCAATTTGCTGTTTTGTTTGTTTTAGTTAAAACAATCATCTAGGTTGATTAATTAGGTGGATTCTTGATTAATTAATCTAAGTTTCTTGCTTAATTCTTGGTGAACTTTCTGTATAGAATTAGGTTAGATTCATATCTTTGTGAGGCTTAGTTTTCGGACTAAAAATCACATCATCTTGGTATCAGAGCACAGGTTCGGAAGAATTTAAACTGGTAACGTTTGGCTTGGAATTTTTGAGTGATTCTTTTTGCATTAGACTGGAAAAACGTCTAGCTATCTTCACCTAAAATTTCGTAACATTTGGTTGAGTAACGAACTCTGCACAGCCTTAAACTTTTGGTGTTGTTTCACTGGAATACGGGTTGGGAGTCCGGTTGTTGTTTGCTTCAAGTTTCCTTCAAGATTTTATCTTTTAATCAAGATTTTTGCATAGACTAACTTGGTTTGTGTAGGAATCATGAGTGACGAAGAGGTTCCACAAGTTCCAAGGGGTTTAACCTTAGAACAAGCGCACAATCTTAGAAGAGACAGGCAAATCACCGAGTTGGCAGCAAGGTTGGAGAAGGTATTGAAGAGACTTGATACTCGTGATGGATCTTCTTCAAAGAGGGGTGATTCAAACCCTAATTCTAGTTCAAGTGAGGAAGAACAACCAAGGAGAAACCCTAGGAGGTCACGAAAGAATTATTCATCAAGTGATGATTCACCTAGACCTAGGAGAAGGGATAGACCTAAAGATGATGATAGAAACCTTAGGTTAGACCTTCCCGAATTCAATGGGAGTATGAATGAACCAGAGAAATATTTTGAATGGATTAGAAGGGCCGAAACACTCTTTGATTACAAGGAGTATGATGAAAGAAAGAAGTGTAAACTTGCGGAGTTGAAGCTCACTGGTTATGCTAGTCTTTGGTATGATAGTTTGAAAAAGAAGAGGCATAAAGAAGGGCGTAACAAAATCACAACTTGGGAGCAACTCAAGAAGCACATGAAAAAGAGGTTCGTTCCTAGTGATTATATTCAAGATATCTATCTAAAGATGCAAACTTTTAAACAAAATTCTATGACTGTTGAGAATTATATTGTTGAGTTTGAGAAGTTATGCATGCTATGTGGTTTAGAAGAGATTGTTGAACATAAGATTGCTAGATTTATTTCGGGATTGAATGATAATATTGCTGAGAAAGTTGAATTACAACAATATTGGTCTTTTGAGGATGTGTGTAAAGTGGCTATCAAAGTTGAAAAACAATTAAAAGTGAAGAAAAGCTCATTCTCTAAACCGTTTATAAAAGGATTCTCAAAACCTTTTGAGAAAGCTAATGTGGAAAAGGGTAGTTCAAGTTCGAATTACAAAGATTCTAAAACTAAATTCGAAACTAACAAGAAGTTTGTGGAAGGAAGGAAGTGCTTTAAGTGTGGTAGTGTTGGTCACATTGCAAGTGATTGTCTTTCAAAAAGGGTCATGACTGCACAAGAATGGGAGCAAGAAAAGACTTTGTGTGAGCAAGGTAGTGACGTTGAAAAGGATCAAGAAAACCTTGAAGAAGAAGAGGAGGAGTTCTTGGAAGAAGTAGAGGCCGAACATCAAGGTCAAAGTTTGGTCCTAAGAAGAACACTGCATTCGAAACCTACACCTATGGAGGGCGATCAAAGAGAGAAGATTTTCCATACAAGGTGCAAGGTGAAGGATAGATTGTGTGATGTAATCATAGACACGGGAAGTTGCACTAATGTGGTGTCTACGATCTTGATTGATAAGTTGGAGTGGCCAATTACCGAGCATCCACAACCATACAAGCTTCATTGGCTTAACAACACAAGTGATGTCAAGGTCAACAAGCAAGCTCTAATATCCTTTTCAATTGGTAAATTTCATGATAAAGTTTTATGTGATGTTTGTCCTATGGATGCATGTCACATATTATTAGGCCGTCCTTGGCAATATGATAGGTTTGTGAAATTTGATGGAAGGACTAACGTGTATGTGGTGAGGAAAGAAAAGGAGACACCGGTTGCTTTAAAACCTTTGATAAGCAACACACCGGTTTTCAATTCATCTAATTCAAAGAGTTCTTACTTGATTAGTGAGAAAGAGATGGAGAAAGAGATTAGTAATAATAGCATGGTCTATGTACTCGTTGCTAATGAGTTCCTTATTGATCAAGACAAACAAGAAAAGAGGTCGATTGAACTAGAAGAAGTCTTGGTCGAATTCAAGGATGTATTCCCTAAAGAGTTACCTCCGGGTTTACCTCCAATTCGTGGGATAGAGCATCAAATTGATTTGATTCCGGGAGCACCATTACCTAATAAAGCAGCCTATAGAAGCAATCCGGAAGAAACTAAGGAGATGCAAAGGCAAATTGAGGAGCTCATGTCTAGAGGTTACGTGAGGGAAAGCATGAGTCCATGCGCCGTTCCTACATTGCTTGTTCCAAAGAAGGATGGAAGTTGGCGAATGTGCATTGATAGTAGAAGCGTGAATAACATCACTATCAAATATCGTTTTCCTATTCCAAGATTAGATGATTTGCTAGATGAGTTACATGGCTCACAGATATTTTCGAAGATTGATCTTATGAGTGGCTACCATCAAATAAGAATGAGAGAAGGAGACGAGTGGAAGACCGCTTTCAAAACAAAGCTAGGCTTGTACGAATGGTTAGTGATGCCTTTCGGCCTTACTAATGCACCTAGCACGTTCATGAGATTGATGCATGAGGTACTCAAACCTTTTCTTGGAAAGTTTGTTGTTGTTTATTTAGATGATATCTTGATATATTCGAAAAACTTACATGATCATCTAATACATCTAAGAAGTGTGTTTGAAGTGTTAAGGGAAAAGAAACTTTTTGCTAAGCTTGAGAAGTGTTATTTCTTGGTGCCTAGTGTTACTTTTCTTGGCTATGTTGTGTCTAAGGAAGGAGTTTCGGTTGACAAGTCTAAGGTGGAGGCCATTAGAACTTGGCCTAGTCCTACTAATGCTAGTGAGGTTAGATCTTTTCACGGTTTAGCTTCTTTCTATAGAAGATTTGTGAAGAACTTTTCTAGTGTTGTAGCACCCATGACCGAATGCTTGAAGAAGGAAAGGGGAAAATTCGAGTGGACTAAAGAAGCCCAAGGAGCGTTTGAGCTAATCAAGAAGAAGCTATGTGAAGCGCCTATACTTGCTTTGCCAGATTTTTCACAACCTTTTGAGGTAGAGACCGACGCAAGTGGGGTTGGAATCGGGGCTGTTTTGTTACAAGGGAGAAAGCCTATAGCTTACTTTAGTGAGAAGTTGAATGGGGCTCGTTTGAATTATTCCACTTATGATAAAGAATTCTATGCAATTGTTAGGGCTTTGGATCATTGGAGTCATTACTTGAGACCTAACCACTTTGTTTTGCATTCCGATCATGAATCTTTGAAGTATATACATGGACAACAGAAGCTTAATCCAAGACATGCTAAATGGGTTGAGTTCTTACAATCATTCAATTTTTCTTCTAAGTACAAAGAAGGGAAAGCTAATGTAGTGGCGGATGCACTTTCAAGAAGGTATTCTTTGCTAGGTATTCTTGATAGCAAATTGCTGGGTTTTGAATTGATTAAAGAGTACTATAAAGGAGATGATGACTTTTCTACAATCGTTGTTGATTGTTCAAAGGGGGCCGTAGGTTCCTACTTGTTGCAAGATGGTTTTCTTTTCAAAGGAAATCGGCTTTGTCTTCCTAAGTGTTCCATCCGAGAGCTAGTTGTTAGAGAGGCTCATGGAGGAGGAATTGCTGGTCACTTTGGCATTACAAAGACCTTGAATTTGTTACAAGAGCACTTCTATTGGCCTAAGATGCTTGCGGACATACAATTAGTTATTGCTAGATGCGCAACTTGTCAAAAGGCGAAGGCTACTTTTCATCAAGGCTTGTATACACCCTTGCCTATTCCTAATGCACCATGGGAAGACATTTCTATGGATTTTATTGTAGGATTGCCGAGAACACAAAGAGGGAAAGATTCAATCATGGTGGTGGTGGATCGTTTTTCTAAGATGGCACACTTTGTTCCTTGTCACAAGGTGGATGATGCTATGAAAGTTGCGGAACTTTACTTCAAGGAGATTGTTAGATTGCATGGAGTTCCGAAAACCATTGTAAGTGATCGTGATACAAAGTTCATGAGTTTCTTTTGGAAGTCTTTATGGAAGCTCGTAGGTACTAAGCTACTCTTTAGTACATCTTATCACCCACAAACGGATGGACAAACCGAGGTAACTAATAGAACTCTTGGTGTACTTTTGCGTGGATTAGTAAGCAAGACACAAAAGGATTGGGATATTAAGTTAGCTCATGCGGAGTTTGCTTACAATAGGTCACCTACATATGCTACTAATCATAGTCCTTTTGAGGTTGTTTATGGGGTAAATCCAAAACTACCCATAGATTTTATTCCATTACCAAAAGGCGAGCTAGTACACAAGGATGCCGAATCTAAGCTTAAATCAATGCTCAAGTTACATGCTCAAATTCGTGCAAGAATAGAAAAGGTTAATGACATGTACAAAGCAAGGGTTAATAAGCATAGGAAGCAGCAAGTCTTCAAGGAAGGTGACTTGGTTTGGTTGCATCTACGAAAAGAAAGATTTCCGAGTAAACGCAAGAACAAGTTGATGCCTAGAAGTGAAGGACCTTTCAAGATTGTTGAGAAGATCAATGATAATGCATACAAGCTCGAACTTCCGGGAGAATATGGTGTAAGCGCCACTTTCAATGTTGGAGATTTGGCTAAATACATTCCGGATGAAGAACTTGAAGATTTGAGGACAAATTCTTTCGAAGAAGAAGAGGATGATACGAGGACGAACTTGGAAGATTTGATAAATCAACATGAAGAAACATTAGCCCTCAATTTGGACTCAAATCACGCAATTCATGGTCACTTCATGGGTCATCAAAGTAAGGCTACGGTTTGCCTTGTAGCCTTCCTTGGTTTAGCTTGATGTTGAAGTCTTCTTTACTTAGGGTTTTGCTTACAAGTTTTTACCTTTCACTTGAAAGGGTTTTTCTTGTTTTAAGCATTTAGGATTTCTAATTGCATTAGGATTGTTTTAGTCTAGTAGGCGTCAAAAAGGATTTCTAATTACATTAGGAATTGTTTTTAGTCAAAAAGGATTTCTAATTACATTAGGAATTGTTTTTAGTCTAAGCTTGGAGTGCAAGCTTGAGTTAGGATAAAATAGGCAAGTTTTATCTTAAGATTAGTTAGAGTAAGTAGGATAATGATTTCCGTGGGATTGGTTAGGAAATCAGAATTCTAATAGGATTAGGATAGTTGATTGAGTCTATAAATATAGGGTTGTAATCTTCGAATAATATACAAGTTTAATCATACATTCATAATAATAATTCTTTTGTTTAAGTTGGATTACTTAAATTCTTGATTGGTGGATTCCAATTTGCTGTTTTGTTTGTTTTAGTTAAAACAATCATCTAGGTTGATTAATTAGGTGGATTCTTGATTAATTAATCTAAGTTTCTTGCTTAATTCTTGGTGAACTTTCTGTATAGAATTAGGTTAGATTCATATCTTTGTGAGGCTTAGTTTTCGGACTAAAAATCACATCAGATTGTTTGGGGGACCTTGAATTAGAATTGATTCTATCATTATGCTTTATTGTAAGAAACAAGTAGGAGTCGCCAATGAGTTTTAGAAAAAACTCATAAACCTCGTTCATGCCTTTCTTCCATGTGGAATTCGTGGAATAATTAGCACAAATCAAAAGTTTACCCATGCCCAAATTGGACTATAAACCAGAAATGAGTTCGGGAGCGAGGGTACTAAATAACGTTCCTTTTAGAGGGGAATCGTTATCCTAGCCCTAGTACGGCCTCTACTACTTCTTCCTTTTTTACAATTTCATCACCAAACAATATATGCAACGTGATACCTAAAACTATGTTAGTTGATTTTATTTACAAGCATTAATTCACGTAGGAATTACATCGTAATAATGTCGTTATTCTTATTTAATCAAATTCGTGAAGAGGACAAGAAAATAAACAAGATTCGTCTTGGCTTAAGTGATCAACCAACAATTGTTTAATTTAATTCTAATCTTTATTTAACGCAAGATACTATGTGGAATTGATTAATTAATTATTTTAAAGGTGATAAAACAACACTATTTAATTTATTAAAGTCCTTTTAAACAAGAAAATAAATGTGATTTAACTAAGTGCTCGGGAATTTACCACTTCTCTTTGCTAGATCTTCGTTTAGAACACTTATGGACTCCTTCTTGTTGGGGAACCTCCACCGTAGTAACAAGATATCGAAAGGGTGATTGTTTAGGATAAGAGGGCTAGATTGCACAAGCTAACAAGTATTTCGCCAGAGTTTTAGGATAATTTCTTACTTTTTAAGCCTCGTTCTAAGCTCATATTTATAGGGAATGATTATGTTTAGGGTTTCTAGAATTATGCTGCAGCAAGTGTCGCGCGCAACAGAATGAGTTGCGCGCGGCATCCTTGCGCAACTGATTTGGTTGCGCTGCTGAGGGCAGAGCAACTATTTGTCTTGCGCGCGGCTTTATGGTAAGATTCAATTTTATATTTTCCGTATAATCTTGAATCTTCCGCAGCACAACTCTTGTGGTCGCGCTGGGCTGCCGCGTGCAACTGAAAGCGCAGCTTCAAGGTAAGATTCGATTTTATATTTTCTGTATAGTCTTGAATCATCCGCAGCTCAACTCTTGGGGTTTAAGCATGACTCTTTAAGATGCGCGCGGCTTTTTTGGCATCAGATTTCATGAAAAATTGTTAAGTATTGAACCTTGTATGAGCATTTCTTTGTTCCAGTTTATTCTTGCTTTTTTCGAATTTTTGCTTGATTTTATTGCTTTTTTCTTGCTCATTTTGGTTATAATTGCTGATTATGAAGAATATTATAGTGAAGGAACTAATATAACTTTCATAATTCATTTTTGTGAATTTTGAATTGTTGAAAAATGGCGCGAAACATACTCTTAGTTTTTTTTTGCCATATTCGAATTTCAAAATTGTTTGGTAGATGATAATTATGTTTATATTACTGTTATTCGTCTAGAATTAGCTGATTTGTTGATATTTTGAAATACAATCCCTTGAATACTTAGTTGAAACTGGTATAGGATGGATTTTGTGGGTGTTATATCGAAGTCCCCATTTAATGAGTTTAACTGCAGGTATCGTAGCCCCCAAGTATGGGTGGCATTTGATTTTTATGTTTTGCCCTATTGGCAGCCGTTATGTTGCCGAAATGGGTGTAGAATATATATTAGTTTAATTTAGGAAATAAACTAATTAAAGAAACTTTATCCATCATAGCATGGACTCGCCTTCTTTGTCGATGCTGAGGAGATTCTCGGTGGTCCAGACCAGGCAGTTCGCCCTCGGAAGAGGGTGACCTGTCCTCGAGAGGAGGTTCGAGAGCGACGCATTGCGACCGATCGACGTCGCCAGGAGGACGTTGTTTGGGAGGCTCCTCCCAACTGGGACCCTTAGGTGTTTAAGTTGGACCCAAACCATCACGTTTCGATCAGAGTGTGGTGCGGCATCGTGAGTTTTTTGCGCTTTTGTTTCTTTCTCTTTTCCTTTGTTTCTCCTTTTTAAACCATAATCGTTATTTATTTTTATTCTATTATTTAGAGTGAGCCTAGCTTGTGTTTGTACGATCTATTGACTTGCGATCCCGTTTTGAGAGTTTGCCCGAGGTGGCAAAGAAGATTGTAGCACTTTCAGGGATTGACTCCCAGCTGGCGGCTCTTTGGGATTTATCGAGTCAGCTTGCATCGTCAGCTTTCCTCCGTGGATTGCTTGAGTTTTGGTGGGATTCCACCAACACTTTCCACTTTCCATGGGAAGAGATGACGATTACCCCTTTCGATTTCTCTATGATTACCGGTTTTCCTTTCGGAGGCGAGCCTGTAGTTATAGAGTTCGTTAAGGGGTCATACTGATGAGTGTCATTTATGGCACTCATAGGGTAGTCTTTTAGGATGATTTCATCTTCCTTTTTATGCTTTCTTATCTTATTTTTGGTCCTTTTTTCCTTTAATCCCTTTCTTTCTTTCTTTCCTTGTGTTTTTCGTTTTTCCTCGTGTTTCCCTTTTATTTGGTTCTTTTTCCCTTTTATTCCTTTTCGTTATTTGTTTTTGTAGGTACATAGGATTTGTCTCTGCAAGGGAATCAAGATGGGCTATATTCACTAAGCAAGGAGGAAATAATCGGCTCGGAGAGGGCTCAGAGAGGGCTCAGAGAGAGCATTGAGAGGGCATCAAGCCTGCCAGTCTTCCGCAGGCGCGAGTATGAAGGCCACGGGCGCGGGCTCATACGCACAAAAGTGGCAGATATCGACCAGGAACTCTCCGCGGTCTGGCCGCATGCTTGCCGCGGGCGCGGGTAGATAAGAGAGCCCGCTCGTACCAGAGAGACCGCGGCCCTCTGATCACCCTTTGGGAGCATGGGATTCACCGCGCTTTTGCCGCGGGCGCGGGTGCTTTTGCCGCGGGCGCGGACTAGAAGACCCGCGGGCGCGGGTGTTACCCAGGAAGCCCACGAAATTTTTAATGGGTTCCGTACCCAGTTTTCCGCGGGCGCGGGTGCTTTTGCCGCGGGCGCGGACTAGAAGACCCGCGGGCGCGGGTGTTACCCAGGAAGCCCACGGAATTTTTAATGGGTTCCGTACCCAGTTTTCCGCGGGCGCGGGGTTTATTGGAGAGGGCGCAGGAATCCCGTTTTTCTTCTTTGCCTATAAATACACTTGTAATTCTTTTTAGAATGATGATCAATGCTAATTCTAGTGATTTGTTCTTGAGTTACACCATGATTAGTGAGTAGATTAGTTGCTAGGGAAAAGGGGAAGCATGCTTGATTGATAATTTGTGCTAGTTGATGATCTTTGATTGATTGAATTGTTGCAATTAAATTGGTTGACATAGTTTTGCATTTCTTAATCTAGATTGCATTGCATTTCTTAATGACATGACCAATCAATTTGAGAATTGCTTTAATTGATTGAGTTTGATTGTGAACTTCCTTGATTAGCCATTCATAGTGACCCCTAGTTTGGCCTCTAGGAGATAGCTCTTGAACTCTCTTGATTGCTACTATTGTTTTTCCTTTGCAATACTTGAATCAAACGAAGAAATTGTCGATTAGCACGATTATTGAATTAGCATGTGGAACCAATATCCCTAGCATTTAGCTTATTGAATTACTTGATTAGTCTAATTTTGCTATCATAACACCAACCATTTTTCTCAATTCAATCTCCGAAATAGCTTGATTTAGGCTAAAGATAACACAAACTAACTCCTTTGGGTTCGACCCTATACTTACCTATACTTGTTTTAGGTTGGTTAAGGATTTTATAAATAGTGTTTGATTTTGGGATCAGCAATTAACGACTAGTTAATCCTTTGTCACATACGAGAGATTGCGCGACCTTTTGAGGGACCATCTTGCATCGTCCCTCCACGTGTACGCACAATCCTGTCCATACTCGGTTCTTGCCGATGAGTTGTCGGCTGACGAGCTTGACCGGCAGCTTACACCTGAGAAGCTGGCTCGGATATACATTGTTCACGTTCTTTCCGTCACCATTTTAAGTGATTGAGGAGAGCGTTTTGCCATTGGGTTACTTATTTGCCTCAGTGATTTTGGGCAAGTTGGTGACCTGAGTTTGGCGGAGGTGTCGTATGCTCGTATGCTTACAGCTATGGGCAAGGCAATCTGGGTCATGGATTCCGCGACAGTCACTAAGGTGCCTCAGATCTCGCTTACGTGGCATGGTCGTATCATTGAGGTACGTGTTTTAAGCTTCTCTCGTTTATTACATTTGCTTTTTTCTTTTAGGCTTATCTTTTCTCGATTTCAGGCTTGGGGATACTCGTACCTACCTTTCTTAGACCCTAGGGTGCTTGGGGCTACTCGTTTTCCTATCGGCCATCGATTGGTCACTATTAAGATGAGACGAGCTACTTCTGCCGGCGACTTTCGCCTGAGGATCTTTTCGGCGACTCGTGCGTCGGTGAGTATTCCAACTACATGTGCTCTTTTTTGATTTTATTCATTTTCTGACGATTTTTCATGTGGTTGTGTTTTATAGATCGATCTTTGTCCTTTGAGTTTGATCGTCGGATTCCATAAGGCTATCCGGTCTGCCATGGTTCGTTACCATTGTTGGGCCCCCTATACGGGACTCTTGGTGTTCTAGAGGACATACGCTTGGTTTTTAGGTGAGCGTGTTCTCTGGAAGCTTTCGTCCGAGGAGCCTTTGGTTCCTGCGGATCCCCCGATCTGGATGTTGCGTCCGGACTTGCTGTCGACCGAGGATCGAGCTCAAGTGATCCTTAGTTATCTAGCGGAGCAGCTGGTGCTACCGGAAGCTTCTTATCCGGCTTTTATAGCATCCAGGCTGACTCCTTTTCTGGCTTTTGTTCCGGTTAGTATTCCAACTCTCTCTTTTCTTATTTTAATTTATTTTTCGGAACTTTGACCCTTTTATCGTTTTTTTTTGTCATATATATTTTAGCGGGTCGAGCTAGGTGGTTGGGTGCCTCCTACAGCGGAGATTACGTATACCGATGCGGAGATTCCCTTCCAGCGTCAGAGGATGACGAGGGGATACTGTTTGTACCTGAGACGGTTGAGTCGGTATGACTTTTTTGTATATGTACTTAAATATGAAAGGAATGGTGTCCTTCGAACAAGTGTATTATTCTGATAGCGGGTTCAAAATTATTAGAAAGCTAATATATTCAGTAAGGTCAAGTGATCGGAATGCCTGGGTGGAGGCCGCTTCCGATCAGTAATATTAATATAATTAATATTACAGCTTAATCTTGACTGAACCCTTCGGGTCACACCCAAGAAAAATATACAAACCAACTTGACGAATTAATTCGGAAGAAATTAATTCGTCGCCCGAGTGTTAAATATTTAGACGTCGGTAATTCAAGCTTAGAGCGTCGAAACCGATCGTCGGAAGTCGAGTCGAAGATAATAAGAAGACGAGACGAGAAAAAAGTAATAAATCAACAATGACCAAAATACCCCTAGCATCGGAACATCGAGTGCTAAGGGGTATAGCCGAGCTAGCAGCCCGCACCAAGTACGGGGCTTGCTAGCAAGCTGCGGCTAGCAGCCCGCACCTAGTGCGTGGCGTGCTAGCATGCTGCAGCTAGCAACCCGCACTAGGTGCGAGGCAAGCTAGCAGCAGCCCTCTGAAGCAGCAGCACGCACGCAAGTGCAGGGGCCTGCTGGCCGAAGGTGCTAGCAAGCAGCCCGCACTTTATGGTGCGTGGATAGCTAGGTCGAGGCTAGGGGCAGCAGCAAAATGAGAAGCCCACTTGGGTGCCTTGGTGCCCAAGTGGGGGTTGCCATGTGGTGCAAGGTGAGGGAGAGAGTGGGGAGCAAGTTTGGTCCCCATCTCCAAGTGGTCCTCACCTACTCCCTCATGTATGCTTGACAATTGTTGATTTATTACTAGTTTGCTTAATAATTTTATTTTAGCTTTAAAATAAAATGTGAAAATATCATTGTCCCACATTGATGGGAGAGATTTTCATACTCCCATCATTCCCTATAAATACCCAACTTGGGGCATTGGAAATGATGCTTGAGTGGGAGTTAAAAAGAGCATTCCATAATTTTGGGAAAACTCTTAAACTCATACAACACTCGGGTTTTGGTCGGACCTTGCTAACCCCAAGGTAGCGGACCTTAAAGTTGTGTTCGCCTTTTGTGGGTGGATACCGTCGGAGGCGCGGCGCTTGACGTGCTCGTAGCTTTCAAGTAAGAGCCCCGGTTTTTGGGTGAAGGTCGCTTCGAGTGTAAGATTCGTTATCTTTTCTTTGTGATTATCTATTTATGCTTTATGATTTTAATTATTGCGAGTGGTTCCTCGGGTAGGGGTTTGTTTCCGCGGTGAGTCGGACTCACTAAACCCCAACAGTGGTATCGGAGCTAGGTGACTCAGTGGGAGCTGAATGGCTCAATAAAGACTAAAATAGCTCAAGTAGGAGCTAACTTTTTGTTTCACAACGAACTTTTACCCAAAGACAATATACATGTCTCTTTTTAAGCTTTCAAGTGAGACTACGGGTATTACCTCCACATCCTAATTGAGAACAAAAATTGTTTGTTGCTCTAAGTAGTGTCTTTCTGGAAAGTAACACGTTTCCAAAACGACAAGTGGGAGGAAAATGAACTCGATGACCATCGATCTTAGCAACAAACTAGAACTGAGAATCTCGGAAGACCTTAAAGGACTTCGTGATAATGCTTGATCAAGAATACTCAAAAGGACTTTACAAGTGCCTTAAAAGAGAATTCATTACTCACAAAACATTAAAGATGTTGGAGTAAGATCAACATAATAAAAGGGCTTTGAAAGCGCCTTAAAACTCAGTGTTTGATGCCCCGTATAGGTATAGAATTCACCAAAGGCTTGGATTGAATCCTTTAAATTTTCTATTAAGTTAGAAACAAACCTAAGACTTACAAGCATACTATTTACTATTAGATAGTAAAGGAATAATGTCTTGTAAGATAGGTACGACAAATCCAAATTCCGAATAATGGTTAAAGACCATGAAAATCCGAAATAGACTCCATGTTTGAAAATCATGTTTGAAACTTGATTAATTTGCATGAAAGGTGAAAGACCCATCGATTGCAAATAAGTTTTCAAGGAGAAAACTAACAAACGTGGAAATGTATATGCATACATAGCTAGATTGGTTGTAAAGGATATAATTAATATCAAGGAGTTGATTTTAATAAAATCCCATTCACCAATCGGAATGCTCAAGTCTTTTCGTGATTGATCTAGCAAAATTGCACATATGAAATATGGCAAAATAGATACAAAAACCGCCTACCCAAAATAGGATTTTGGAAGTGACTACGGAATAGTCTAAGGGTTTTGAAAATCTAAATAATGCTAGATTTGAAAGCAAGCACATGGAATCCGTCATAGGATTAAAGGAAGCATTGCATGAAGGAATTGGAACGTGTTTTCTCATAAAGTTAATAAGAGGATTGACTTATGGAGAAACATAGAAATTCTGATGAACAAGAAGTTTAGTGGGAGAAAAAGTAATGGTCCAACAAGAAGTTTACGAACTCTAATGTGAAACAACCATCAAATGCCAAATGTTTAGATTTGAAAGTATTTTCGACAATGGACCGAGCTAAAGACGATACTTAGTACATGTTGGGAATTAAATTCTATGGTATAGACTTAATTAAATGTTTGAATGAGTAAAAGAAATTACCATGTTAAACATGAAGGAATTTGAAAGGCTTTCGACCCATATGTATGAAGCTAAGTAAATGTTTGAACTAAGTATAAGCTAGGCTAAGTACTAAATCAAACAAGAAAGACTCTAGTAAGAGACTTTCAATCATATCATATAGCGAACAATTTGGCAAGACTCAGTGTAACTGTATGAGCTAAATGTCACATGGATGGAATAAAATTGAGAATCATTCTAGAATTAAATCCATCATGTAAGGCTATGATATGGAATCGTCAGATGACTTACATGCTTAGAGCATGTGAAGTACGTATATAATACCAATCGACATTAATCTAAGTATTAGATCATTAGATTATGGTCAAGAACATCCAAAGAACTTAGATAAGTAGTTGGATGAGTTCTTGACGCATGGAAACAAATATAATTTGAGTTTTGATGTTGCAAGCACAAACCTTAACAAGGATTAGATCCTTAGCAAGGAAGCCATTTATAAGCACGAGACAAGAAGTGTCGTGGCTTAAGAATGGTAACATGGATGTGCATCCATGTATAATGTGCGGGAATTTAAGGAAAATTTCCATGATCACAAGTGATTAGGGTATCCCAAATCGTTGTGAGTCGCTTGGAGTGAAACCCAAGCAAGGCATCATCTGGGAGTCTACTAAAATATATGTTGAGAATATTGTTGCCTTAAAGGCAATAAGAAGATAGATGTTAAATGGAAAGGTTCGTTGTTGAACATTAATGATTGTAGGTTGTCAAGTAGAAGGTCTCAAATCATGAAAATGAGTGGGAGCCATTGCTTGGACAATAAATCCTGAATCACATGTAATCCATTAACACTCTCAAAATTTTATCATCTTATTATGGAAATGGTGGATAATGAAGATGCTAAGGTTTGCAAAGTAATTTTAACTAAACCTTTGCAATAAGTGAACGACAACATTCATAATTGCATGAAAGAAATCAAGCATATCAAATATGGGTGTGATTTCTATGAATGTTTTATGAAGAGTATTACTCTTAAAACATTTGGGAAAAACCATTTATCATAAGATGAAACATTGTGAAGTTTCATAGTGGAATAAAATATTTCTAAAAATTCCACAAAATTATTTAATTGTGGTTTAGAATTAAATAATGAGTTCATTCGATTTTAATAAATATTCAAAAAAGGGTATCAAGTCAATGGCTTGGATAAAGAAACACCTATTAATTAAACATTGAATATTTTAATCGAAAATTATCCCTAATCAAGGTCATATTTTGTGGACAATTGATGACCATTAGAGATTAGTATGTAGTATGATTTGTAGCACCGTTTCTTGTGCTATGAGGATATAAATCATTTGCACGGGTATTGGTTTAGAACCATACTGGATCGACCTATGAGGATACTTTAAGAGATAAAAAATGTCATAAGTATTTTCTCATTATTACTATCGGAACTTTTTCCTTTGACCATGAGTAGTGGGAGATCTCTTGTTTGAGTACTGGTCCGCTTTGGTATCCGCCAAACGTCTGCCGTAACTAGGGATTATAAAGACAGATATCGGGCGCGTGAGTCCTCTTAGTAAGAGAAGCTACATTACAAGACTGGAAATGTCCCCCTACTAACAATAGGGAACATGTCTTGTTGTTTACAAGGCCTCTCGAAGAGCGAGACTGTGAAAAATGCATGGCCGTGCTTAGATAGATTTTAGAAATCATCTGCTTATTAACAGTCAAACTCGGATTTCGAGAAACACTTCTGGACGTAACAGAGATGACTAGTAATCTTACTCTATAGTTCATGAAGAGACATAGGATAAGGGCTATACACTAAATGCACACTTGTCCGGAAGGACAAGTGAGAGATTGAAAGGAATGGTGTCCTTCGAACAAGTGTATTATTCTGATAGCGGGTTCAAAATTATTAGAAAGCTAATATATTCAGTAAGGTGAAGTGATCGGAATGCCTGGGTGGAGGCCGCTTCCGATCAGTAATATTAATAAAATTAATATTACAACTTAATCTTGACTGAACCCTTTGGGTCACACCCAAGCAAAATATACAAACCAACTCGACGAATTAATTCAGAAGAAATTAATTCGTCGCCCGAGTGTTAAATATTTAGACGTCGGTAATTCGAGCTTAGCGCGTCGAAACCGATCGTCGGAAGTCGAGTCGAAGATAATAAGAAGACGAGACGAGAAAACAGTAATAAATCAACAATGACCAAAATACCCCTAGCATCGGAACATCGAGTGCTAAGGGGTATAGCCGAGCTAGCAGCCCGCACCAAGTACGGGGCTTGCTAGCAAGCTACGGCTAGCAGCTAGCAACCCGTACTAGGTGCGAGGCAAGCTAGCAGCAGCACGCACGCAAGTGCAAGGGCCTGCTGGCCGAAGGTGCTAGCAAGCAGCCTGCACTTTGTGGTACGTGGATAGCTCGGTCGAGGCTAGGGGCAGCAGCAAAATGAGAAGCCCACTTGGGTGCCTTGGTGCCCAAGTGGGGGTTGTCATGTGGCGCAAGGTGAGGGAGAGAGTGGGGAGCAAGTTTGGTCCCCATCTCCAAGTGATCCTCACCTACTCCCTCATGTATGCTTGACAATTGTTGATTTATTACTAGTTTGCTTAATAATTTTATTTTAGCTTTAAAATAAAATGTGAAAATATCATTGTCCCACATTGATGGGAGAGATTTTCATACTCCCATCATTCCCTATAAATACCCAACTTGGGGCATTGGAAATGATGCTTGAGTGGGAGTTAAAAAGAGCATTCCATAATTTTGGGAAAACTCTTAAACTCATACAACACTCGGGTTTTGGTCGGACCTTGCTAACCCCAAGGTAGTGGACCTTAAAGTTGTGTTCGCCTTTTGTGGGTGGATACCGTCGGAGGCGCGGCGCTTGACGTGCTCGTAGCTTTCAAGTAAGAGCCCCGGTTTTTGGGCGAAGCTCGCTTCGAGGGTAAGATTCGTTATCTTTTCTTTGTGATTATCTATTTATGCTTTATGATTTTAATTATTGCGAGTGGTTCCTCGGGTAGGGGTTTGTTTCCGCGGTGAGTCGGACTCACTAATCCCCAACAAAATATTTCTATATATTTTTTGTTTCACATACATTTGTTTAAATTTTAAACCGTGAACGGCATGCTGAGGACTTTACGTGCTTTCCGAGCTGCTTATCGGAGAGCCCTCGTGACTTTATCATGCCGTGATCATTGGATAATCGCGATAAGTTTATTTCTTTTTTCTTTGCAACGAAGTTATTACATTTCATGTATTAATCTTCATTTTGGATTTTGCAAGATGTGCAGCAAGCGTCAAGTAGTCGCCGAGCACCCTGATTCCTCCAATACACATTTTATTATATTTTTATTTAGGAAACCGATGTATATATATTTTTTTTTGAATTTTTTTTGTACTTATGACACATTTGTATATATGTCATTATTATATTTTTTGTTTCCGTGTGTACTTTATTATTAATGCAAAAAAAATTTCGAGAGAGGGAAAGGGTTCGCGACTTATCCTCCTCGAAAAAAAAAACCAAACTAAAAAAAAAGAAGGCAAAAAGAACAAAAAACAGAAAGGAGAAAAGAGAAAATAGGAAAATAATAATAAACAAAAAAGAAAATATGGAAGTAGGAAAATAATAAGAAAAAGGAAAATAAAAGAAAAATAATAAAATAATAAAATAATAAAAAAATAGAAAATAAAAATGAAAATAATAAAGTAGACAAGAAAAGAGACACAAAGTGTTAGAAGGCAAGCGTATGATTCGTCTTAAGATTTCGTGAAGATTCCGTCATTATATGAGCCAAAATACAAAAATAAACCCAACACACATGTCGCGTCAAGGGAGACGCGCGCAACTACGTGAGTTGCGCGCGGCTGTCGAGCGCATGTAAATTAGTTCCGTGCGGATGTCGCGTACAACTCATGAATTGCGCGTGCCACCTGTTAGTGAACTTTCCTTTAAGCCGAAATTACCGAAAATTTGCCCTTCTTGGGTCTATTTAAACGTGGTTTTGTGTAGGCTTTTGATTATCTCGCATTCATTCGCTTAGTAATATAAGAAACTTAAAAGAATTAATCTCGCTAAATTCTTATTTTGTCTCTTTTTTTTGAACAATGGTAAAAACCTTTGAACAACGTTTGAAGCAATGGGTCACTTCCCTTTCATCCGAGGACAAACTAGTTTTCAAAATTTTCGACTTAAACCCTCTATTGAATTATATGCAACTAGTTGTTAACTTTGATTTTTTTTCATGCCGCTGTCAACCATTCGGACTCTACCCACCATCTTTTCTTGTTCAGAGGGGACGAAATTGTCCCCCTTCCCGGTGAGTTCAAGGCCTTGCTAGGTTTCCCTACAAACACTCTCCCTGTGACTCATTCGCCTACCTTGTCGGATCCCAAACCTATATTCTAAAGATTTTTTGGCTTGTCCGACAATGATATGACCAACATAGGAACTGAAAAAGGCGTGAACTTTATTCAATTTATTGAACATTTTGTCGCCCCTCGTGAAAACGTGACTAAACACCGCTTTAAAATTTGTGCTTTATGTTATTGTCTTGTTGTTAATTGTTTACTTAGGACAGGCAAAGAATATGGAGATTATTCCATGGTGTCCATAGTAGAGCAAATAGAGGGATGTCATTCACCCGCTCTTTTGGTTTTGGCAGAAACCGTTCTGTGCCTTGAATTTCCTTAAAGGAGATCCTAACGAAAACAGTGTCACCGGAAGTCTACTCCTATTACACGTACGTTTTTTTTTCGGCGTTTATTAGCGCAAGTAACGAAATTACGCTGGATGACCAGCGCAATCTTCTTCGCTGCATGCGGAGGGTGCGCGCAACTGGTTTGGTTGCGCGAACCACCTGCTTGTGTAAAAAATCAAAAACTGATTTTTTTTTCCTTTCTTCTTTTTGTTTTTCCAGATTTTGCTCATGGAGCGTTTGCAAATTGTTGATCAATGACGAGGGGAAAACTAGGTCGTTATCTAATCTTCCCTTGGTAAAACTAAATTCATAAACACTTAACAAACCCTAATACGAGTATAGAGGCAAGTGAAGGGTCGAACCCTAAGGAACGGTAATGTTGAAGCACTTTCAATTATGCGCCTAAGCTAGGTCGAAGATGACGGTAAGAGAGAATGCTAACAACTAACAAAACAAGTAACCAAGGAAATAAAACACTAGGAACGGGGATCAACAAGTAATCATGTCAATTGCAACAACTTGGGAAGAGCATGCCAATCAAAGGTTGTGAGGACTAATGATAAGAGCAATCAATAGGAATCAAAGAGCTATCTTCTAATTGTTAAGCTAGGGTTCACTACGAATAACAAACTAAGAGAATCACAATCTAAACCAATCGATAATTGCGATTCCTAAATCAATTATTCATGTCATTAGCAATTACAATGCAATCTAGCATAATTCTCAAGGCCTAATTAATCTCAACAATCAATCAACAAAATTCCCAAATTAATCGCAATTAATCAATCATACAAGTTTCACCCAATTCCTAGCCAAACAACTATTCAAGAATCATCATCTATCAACTAACAACTATGGAAATCAAGAATCAACAAAATATCAAAAACAATTACACTAATCAAGAATCAAACATTAAAATTAAACCAAACAAACATGAAATTAAACAAAGCAATAAGGTGAGATAGAGTTAAGAATGCTCATTGATAATAGAGAAGATCATGAACACAATTGTCACCCTTGTATCTTCAATCTCTCAATCACCATTGAAATCCTTCACTTTCTCTCTCTAAAACTACTCCTAATCTAGCCTAATCTAGAGAGAGAAGCTCTCATCCTAAGAGAGAAAACTATTCTAAGACTAAGAAAATATGGTGAAAAAGTTGGTTTCAAAAAGAAATTACAACTCTATTTATAAGCAAAGAAGAAACCGGCAAATCCCGCGCCCTCTCCCGATGAACCCGCGGCCGCGGAGAAATGGGTATGAAACCCTCCGCGGGCTATCAGGGCAATACCCGCGCCCGCGGCAGTATAAACCCGCGCTCGCGGCCAAAGATGCCGCACCCGCGGCTAATCCCCTGCTCCCAAAGCTCAATCAGGGGTCGCGGACTCTCTGAGAAGGAGCGCCCTCTCCAAGTTTCCCGCGCCCGCCGCGGGGCAACCGCGGGAAGTTCCTGCCAAAATCTGGCCATTTGTGCTTCTTGATCCCGCGCCCGCGGCCTCACTGACCCGTGCCCGCGGCCTGCTGGCAATACCTTGGAGACCTCTCCAAGGCCTCTCTAAGCCCTCTCTAGCCAAATGCTTCTTCCTTGCTTGGTCATTAAGGTCCCAACTTGATTCCTTTGCAAAGGTAATTCTCCAAGTATCTACACAAGCAAACAAAGAAAGGAAATTAAAAGGAAAAAGAGCCAAATAAAAGGAAAATACGAGAAAAACACGAGAACCATAAAGAAAAGAGGAGAAAGAGAAACTAAAGGAAAAAGGACCAAAAATAAGAGAAGAAAGCATGAAAAAGGGAAAGAAATAACCCTAAAAGACTACCCTATGAGTGCCATAAATGACACTCATCAATCAACCACAAAACCGTGAGGCTAATGGAGTAAAGACATTCCCTGGACGTCAAATCCCTTATAAGCATAAGAACGAAGAGGAATGGCCGTCGTTTTTCTGTCATGGGGTTCCTAACATACGTTTTGTGATTCCTTGGTGGAACATAAATAGTATGATTGGGAATAGTCTCAATTTCCCTTACATTATGCTTTTAGGCCTATCCAGTACTACTTATATTTTTCCTTGTAGGATAATGAGACAATACGAGATGAGATAATTTATTCCCTCGCAAGATTGTGATGCCCCTAAAGATGTGATCTTTAAACCCAAAAGAATTGCTCGTTGGATGGAATATTGGTCAAGTCTTCCTAGGTGGGTAATACAAAATCCTACCGCGAGTGTTACATTATCTTCCTTTTACAAGGCTTGGATGAATGCGGCGGATAAGGGTGAATTAATCAAGGCTCGATCTCAACTTTGAGCCGCCACCGCTCGCAATCCACCTAAGCCTTTGATGCATTCAACCACTACTATTTCTCCTAGTAGCCAAAACAAAAGAGTGAGAAGAAAATTAGACTTCTCATCCCTTAAGGCTTGTTCAAAGGAAACAGAAAGGAAAGCTCCCTCTAAACCCGTGCAACAAGGTGTGAAAATCAAAGAACCTTTACCAAATACTCGCAAGAAATCTCCAATAGTCAAAGGGAAAGGAAAACAGATTGCAAAGGCACCAATCCCTAAATTGAAAAACAATGTTTGGGTGAAGAAGAAGAGTGTAGGGGCCGGGAAAGCACCAAGGTTTCGGAAAAGGCTGCGATGGAAACTACTCCTCCATCATATGTGACAATCGAGGACATAGTAAAACCTTAGAGTGTTACACAATTTTATCATTAGTTTTTTTTTTCAAATAAACTGTAATCACTACTATGTTTTTTTTTTTTCGTTTAACATCTAGTTCGACAATGTCTCTCTTTTGAATTTGTAATGAAATAAAATGAGCTTTATATTTTTATATTTTGATTTGACCGAATCGTAAAGATATCCTACGTATTGGCATTACGAAATCAGGTCTTTGCGTAGTTCTAATGTTTTTTTTTATTATTATATATTTTTTATTTTTCTTTAATCTCTTAGATAGAAATAAAATGAAAAATTAATCAAACCTTGTTTAAAAGAATTAAATCAAAGTTTAATTTTATTTTCCGAATATATATTATATTTAAGGAGCACCCTCTTTTTGCCGCAAGTAGAAATCGCAACTTCATTCAAACATAAAAAATTCGGGTTCACTGTTCATCATCAAATGGCGCGCGCAACGTCTGTAGTTGCGCAAGCCTGTCGCGCGCAACGTCTGTAGTTGCGCAAGCCTGTCGCGCGCAACGAAATCAGTTGCGCTTGATATCCGCGCGCAACTTTTCTAGTTGCGTGCGACACCTGTGCTACAAATGTCTCGAATTTTTTTTTAAAAAAATTCTGTATTATTCCCCCCCAAGTGTGAAGATTTTTTTTGTGATGATTGAAAAAATTTGAAAACTTAGAATGGTTTATTATTTCTAAATTACCCCCCCCCCCAAGTGTTATGTATTTTCCCGTGTTATTCGGTAAAATGCATAACATTTAGAATCTTTCAATTGAATGCTAATTAAAATTTGTCGTATGAGTGAACAAGTTTTATCAGGATTTCATATGTAATATTTCTTAAGGCGATCAATGTTTATTAATTGGCGAATTTCATCTCCTCCAATATCCATTAATCTCATGGCTCCTCCTGATAGGATTTCAATTACGCGGTAGGACCTATCTAATTAGGTTTGAATTTCCCTCTTGGATCGGTTGGTGGATCCCTTACCTCTTTCAGTACAAAGTCTCCTTATAAATTTCATGGATTTACTCTTTTATTGAAATGACGCGCAATGCGCCTTTGGTAGACTTGTACATGATGCAAAGCTCTTAATCGTCGTTCATCGAGGAATAAAAGCTCTTCATACCTCGCTCTTACCCATTCAGCTTCCGGTAGCTTACTTTCAAGTACAATGCGTAGGGATGGTATTTCCAGTTCGACTGGTTCAACTGCGTCCATTCCAAAAACTAAGGAGTATGGAGTTACTCATATTGATGTTCGTATAGACGTTTTATAACCCCATAATGCGAAGTGTAATTTATTAGGCCAGTCTTTATAATTTTTTGCCATTTTCTTAATGATGACTGTTATATTTTCATTTGCCGACTCTACAGCTCCATTTATTTGAGGTCTGTATGAGGATGAGTGATGATGTTTTACTTTATAACGAGTTAAGAGGGTCTCGACTTCAGTTTTGAATTGAGATCCCTGATCACTAATTAGTTCATGTGGAACTCCATATCTACGAAATATGTTTCGTTCGAGAAACTTTGCGACGTGTTTAGAAGTGATATTCACGTAAGAAGCAGCCTCAATCCACTTAGTAATGTAATCAATGGCAACTAATACGTACTTGTGCCCTCCTACTCGTGTTGGAGAGACTTATCCAATTTTGTCAATTCTCCAAGTCGAAAAAGGCTAAGGGGTAGTGATACTGTATAGTTCAAATGGTGGAAGGTGTTGTAAATTAGCGTACATTTGGCACTTTGGACATTTTTTAACATATTGTATGCAATCATGTTCTATAGTGGACCAATAGTACCCTTGTCGTGAAATTACTTTTGAAAGCATTTTACCATTTATGTGAGTATATTCCATAAGGCGTGTGGCTTCAAGTTGGCCTATACATAATAAAATTTTACCATTAGGTCCTTTTTCGCATAATTGACCATTTACTAGACCATATTGGGCCGCAAGTGTTCGTAAGGCTTGTTGGTCTTTTGATGAAGTATTTTCGGGATATGTGCGACGAGTAATATATTAATGGTTATGATCATACCAAGGACTTTCTCCTTCGATGTCATTTATTTCCTCTATTGCGTTGCAATACGCTTGTTCTTCTCTTCTATCAACGCATAATGGCATTATATTTAAGTGACCTGGAATGTTGATGATTGAGGCTAATTTTGCTAGTGCATCGGCAAATTGATTGTCATTCCTTGGGAGATATTTAAAATCAATATGTTCAACTTGATTGATGAGTTGCTCTAGGAGTGCTTAGTATAATATCATTGTGGAGTTCTTTATTTTCCATTTTTTTAGTATATGATTTATAATCAAACTTGAGTCTCCATATAACTCTAATTTTTGCACACCTATGCTAGCCGCTGCTTCTAATCCAATACTGCACGCTTCACATTCCGCGACATTATTAGTAACCTCAAATTTTAATTTAATAGAGATTGGAGTATGTGCTCCCTCTGGACTTATGAGTAACACTCTTACGCCACATCCTTTTTTATTGGACGCACTGTCGAAGTACATTACCCATTTGTCATCTTCTGTCATGAGAATCTCTTCATCCGAAGATAAGTAGTTTCTGCACGACTTGTTTGAATTGGATGTTGTGCCCAAAAGTCGGAAATTACTTTTCCTTTCATTGATTTTTCAGGAATATATTTTAGCTCAAATTCGGCAAACATCACCAACCACTTAGATATCCTTCCTTGTATGGGTGGTTGTTCAAACAAATACTTTATCGGATTTTGTTGAGAAATCACATGAGTAGTAATATATTTTTCACAAACAAATATTTTTCACTAACGCTAGGCTTGTCTTTTCCAAGGTGCTATATTTTGTTTCATATTAGATGATTTTTTTTACTTATGTAATATATTGCACGCTCGACTTTTTCTACCTCTTGTGCTAACATGGCGCCTATGGCTGTTTCTATAATTGTAACGTATAGCCTAAGAGGTAGTTTGGGCACTGGTGGTGCTAAAATTTGTGGTCTTTTGAGATAATCTTTGATTTTCTCAAAGGCATTTGGGCATTAATTGTCCCATTCATGTTTCTCCTCTTTTTTCAATTTTTTAAATATTGGCTCACAAGTCATAGTCAATTTGTTGATAAATCGACTAATGTATTGTAGTTTGCCAAGGAATCCCCTAATTTCTTTTTATGTTTGAAGGGGAGGAATGAAAACAATTGCCTTTTTTTAGAGAGATCGATCTCGATGCCACGTGTGCTTACTACGTATCCGAGTAACTAGTCAGAAGTTACTCCGAAAGCGCATTTTTGTGGATTCAATCGCATTTTGTATTCTTTTATGCGGGTGAAAAATTTGCGTAAAGCTTTTATGTGTCCCATTCTGTACTTGGACTTCACGATCATATCATCAACTTACACTTCTATTTCATTATGCATCATGTCATGCAAGAGAGTCGTAGCCGTTCTTTGGTACGTAGCTACTGCATTTTTTAAACTGAATGGCATGACTGTGTAGCAATACGTGCCCCAAGGGGTAATACAACATGTCTTTTCTTCGTCTTCTTTTGCCATTAAAATTTGGTTGTAACCTGCGTATCCATCAATAAAGAATAACATCGCATGTTAAGTCGTGTTATCTACCAATATATCAATATGTGGTACGGGAAAATCGTCTTTGGAGCTAGCTTTATTAAGATCCCTAAAGTCGACACACATGCAAACTCGTTCATCCTTTTTAGGGACTGGAACGATGTTCGCTACCCATTCTGGGTAATTACATACGCGAATAATACCGGTGTCCAACTGTTTTTGTACTTCTTCTTTTATTGTTAATGCAACATCAACTTTCATTCGTCGAAGTTTTTGTTTTACTTGTTTAGAGGTAGGGTTCAAGGGAATGGTATGTTCCGCAATTTCACTATCCATTCCAGGCATGTCTTTGTATGACAAAGCAAACAGGTCTTTGAATTCTTTGAGCGTCGATATGAGGGTCGATCGCTCTTCCGAATTTAGAGTTAAGCCAATTTTGACTTCTCTTTTATTTTCATTAGTTCCTATATTAACTATTTCAGTTTCTTCAACGATAGGGTTCTTTTGCACTCGTTCATTTTATTAGTCCAACCAATTTATTAATGGTATCATCTTCATTAGATTGTTTTTATAGCATTCAAAAGATTCAAGAGAACGCATATACTCGGAAATATGGCTCATATTATTAAAATCAAAAGAGAGTACATCAAGAGAAGAATCCTTTTTGGGATCTTCGTCCTTAGAACTGGAAAATAATGACTCAGTAATGGCCACAAGGCCTAGATTTTCATCTTCCCTAGAGTTTATAATAGATTCATCGTTCGATTCTTCAAACACCTTCCCTTCGCTTGTGACGACTTCCAGTTTATCGCCTTTGTGATTGGTCCATTTGAAAGATTTGAAAGTTTTTCTTTGGAAAGGGTGATCAACGAGGTTGGGACAAAAGCTTCATCTTGAATGGCGTTTTGATTGGTCATTGTTGCGATATGATTTTGCTCAAGTCCAAATAGCAAGTTAAATGCTTGCCCATCATAGCACCCTAGAGTTGGGTGTTTTGATTTAACGATAATAAGATAGTCATCCAAAAATTAGCAATCATGAAATATTTCAAATCTAGGCTTCTTGATTTCTTCCAAAACTAAGGGTTCCAGAAAGTCTTAGCATGGGTAATCTTCTCCCTCCCTAATGAATTGCCCCATTAAGGGTTTGTTGATAGGATGGGAGTAAAGTGATTATCCCTTTTTCATTGATGTCTCTACGTGCTTTGTTTTTTGCATCGTGAGACTCCAATTCTTCTTTGGTTGGTTTATATCCCAATCCAAAGCAGAATCTTTTCTTTGGGATAGGAAGTAATAGAGATTTCTTCATTCCTATTCCCAAAGGCATCCCAGGAAAGTAACTACTCTTGAGTAAGATGGTGTTTACTATCCGAGTGGAATATGGATCAAGCTTGAATGGTTCTTCAAAGTCTTCTTCCATTTCAATAGTGAAGATTGGCTCCACGGTGAATCCCCACATGTCCTCTTTATCATTATCATGGTTTATTTCTAAGAGTGATTGATCATTTATTGCTTTTTTGAGTGGAGAAGCATGTATAGTCATAGGAAGCCCTTGATAGTTCAACCTAATCATTTGATAAAGTGATGATGGTATTGCACCAAGCTCATGTATCCAAGGACGTCAAAGTAAAATGTTGAATGTAGGTTTTATGTCCATAACATGGAATTCAACCATCTTTTGAATTGGGCGTGTGGTAATTGGTAGCTTAACAGTTCCACACACCGATCTTCTCGAATTGTCATAGGACCTAATGCTTTGTTTTGTTGATTGAAAATCTTTTTCTGGATTTAGGCCTAAGTATTTTTTCTTTCGTATTGGGCATACATTTACAGCTGACTGATTGTCTACCAAGGTTAGAGGGATATTGTATCCCTTGTATCCCATAGTTAAGTATAATGCATTTTTGTGGGTAGTGTCTTTTTAGTCCGAAAACTAAGCCTCACAAAGATATGAATCTAACCTAATTCTATACAGAAAATTCACCAAGAATTAAGCAAGAAACTTAGATTAATTAATCAAGAATCCACCTAATTAATCAACCTAGATGATTGTTTTAACTAAAACAAACAAAACAGCAAATTGGAATCCACCAATCAAGAATTTAAGTAATCCAACTTAAACAAAAGCAATAAGAATTCTTATTATGAATGTATGATTAAACTTGTGTATTATTCAAGATTACAAACCTATATTTATAGACTCAATTAACTATCCTAATCCTACTTGAATTAGAATTCTGATTTCCTAACCAATCCCACGGAAATCATTATCCTACTTACTCTAACTAATCTTAAGATAAAACTTGCCTATTTTATCCTAACTCAAGCTTGCACTCCAAGCTTAGACTAAAAACAATTCCTAATGTAATTAGAAATCCTTTTTGACTAAAAACAATTCCTAATGTAATTAGAAATCCTTTTTGACGCCTACTAGACTAAAACAATTCCTAATGCAATTAGAAATCCTAAATGCTTAAAACAAGAAAAACCCTTTCAAGTGAAAGGTAAAAACTTGTAAGCAAAAACCTAAGTAAAGACTCACAAAATAAAACTAAGGAAAAGAAATCATTCTTTTCATATCTCCGCCTGAACACCACTTCACGCGCCACCACTTGTGACACGCGCCACACCACCTTGTGGCTGGGCTCAGTCCGGTGCCGGTGGACAGGCGCGTGGGAACCATCTCGGCGCGTGGCCGCTTGTATCGTCGCCGGAAGTGAACTGCGCAACTTCTTCGTTCTTGGAAATCATGCTTCTTTCTTTCCAATTTAAGCTATTGGACCTTTCCTTGATTATTTCCTTGTTTGGGCAACCTATAATGGAGTTGTTTAGACCATCTAAAAGTACATTAGATCCTTCAAAAGAATTAGCTTCTTGATTCGCATCATCCTCCTCTTCTTCAAAAGAATTTGCCCTCAAATTTACTTCATCAAAACAAGTAAAAAGGTTTTCAATAGTATATGTAGAATCTTCATCACCGCTTTCAGTAGACAAGTCTTCTTGGCACTCACCATCTTCATAATTGTCACCTTCTTTAGCAAGAAAACATGTCTTGGGTCCTCTATCGATTTCTTCCTTGAATACTTTTTCTCTTAGAAACAAACTTGAACTACGAGTAACATTTGAGCACTTATTCTGTCCTTTATGAGATAAAGGATGTAGACTTAAACGTTTGTTTCCAACCTCCACGGAGTACACATTAGTCCTTCCATTAAATTTCACAAACCTATCATATTGCCAAGGACGGCCTAATAGTATATGACATGCATCCATAGGACAAACATCACATAAAACTTTATCATGAAATTTACCAATTGAAAAGGATATTAGAGTTTGCTTGTTGACCTTGACATCACTTGTGTTGTTAAGCCAATGAAGCTTGTATGGTTGTGGATGCTCGGTAATTGGCCACTCCAACTTATCAATCAAGATCGTAGACACCACATTAGTGCAACTTCCCGTGTCTATGATTACATCACACAATCTATCCTTCACCTTGCACCTTGTATGGAAAATCTTCTCTCTTTGATCGCCCTCCATAGGTGTAGGTTTCGAATGCAGTGTTCTTCTTAGGACCAAACTTTGACCTTGATGTTCGGCCTCTACTTCTTCCAAGAGCTCCTCCTCTTCTTCTTCAAGGTTTTCTTGATCCTTTTCAACGTCACTACCTTGCTCACACAAAGTCTTTTCTTGCTCCCATTCTTGTGCAGTCATGACCCTTTTTGAAGGACAATCACTTGCAATGTGACCAACACTACCACACTTAAAGCACTTCCTTCCTTCCACAAACTTCTTGTTAGTTTCGAATTTAGGCTTAGATTCTTTGTAATTCAAACTAGAACCACATTTTTCCTCACTAGATTTCTCAAAAGGTTTTGAGAATCCTTTTATAAACGGTTTAGAGAATGAGCTTTTCTTCCCTTTTAATTGTTTTTCAACTTTGATAGCCACTTTACACACATCCTCAAAAGACCAATATTGTTGTAATTCAACTTTTTCAGCAATATTATCATTCAATCCCGAAATAAATCTAGCAATCTTATGTTCAACAATCTCTTCTAAACCACATAGCATGCATAACTTCTCAAACTCAACAATATAATTCTCAACAGTCATAGAATTTTGTTTAAAAGTTTGCATCTTTAGATAGATATCTTGAATATAATCACTAGGAACGAACCTCTTTTTCATGTGCTTCTTGAGTTGCTCCCAAGTTGTGATTTTGTTACGCCCTTCTTTATGCCTCTTCTTTTTCAAATTATCATACCAAAGACTAGCATAACCAGTGAGCTTCAACTCCGCAAGTTTACACTTCTTTCTTTCATCATACTCCTTGTAATCAAAGAGTGTTTCGGCCCTTCTAATCCATTCAAAATATTTCTCTGGTTCATTCATACTCCCATTGAATTCGGGAAGGTCTAACCTAAGGTTTCTATCATCATCTTTAGGTCTATCCCTTCTCCTAGGTCTAGGTGAATCATCACTTGATGAATAATTCTTTCGTGACCTCCTAGGGTTTCTCCTTGGTTGTTCTTCCTCACTTGAACTAGAATTAGGGTTAGAATCACCCCTCTTTGAAGAAGATCCATCACGAGTATCAAGTCTCTTCAATACCTCCTCCAACCTTGCTGCCAACTCGGTGACTTGCCTATCTCTTCTAAGATTTTGTGCTTGTTCTAAGGTTAAACCCCTTGGAACTTGTGGAACCTCTTCGTCACTCATGATTCCTACACAAACCAAGTTAGTCTATGCAAAAATCTTGATTAAAAGATAAAATCTTGAAGGAATCTTGAAGCAAACAACAACCGGACTCCCAACCCGTATTCCAGTGAAACAACACCAAAAGTTTAAGGCTGTGCAGAGTTCGTTACTCAACCAAATGTTACGAAATTTTAGGTGAAGATAGCTAGACGTTTTTCCAGTCTAATGCAAAAAGAATTACTCAAAAATTCCAAGCCAAACGTTACCAGTTTAAATTTTACCGAACCTGTGCTCTGATACCAAGATGATGTGATTTTTAGTCCGAAAACTAAGCCTCACAAAGATATGAATCTAACCTAATTCTATACAGAAAATTCACCAAGAATTAAGCAAGAAACTTAGATTAATTAATCAAGAATCCACCTAATTAATCAACCTAGATGATTGTTTTAACTAAAACAAACAAAACAGCAAATTGGAATCCACCAATCAAGAATTTAAGTAATCCAACTTAAACAAAAGCAATAAGAATTCTTATTATGAATGTATGATTAAACTTGTGTATTATTCAAGATTACAAACCTATATTTATAGACTCAATTAACTATCCTAATCCTACTTGAATTAGAATTCTGATTTCCTAACCAATCCCACGGAAATCATTATCCTACTTACTCTAACTAATCTTAAGATAAAACTTGCCTATTTTATCCTAACTCAAGCTTGCACTCCAAGCTTAGACTAAAAACAATTCCTAATGTAATTAGAAATCCTTTTTGACTAAAAACAATTCCTAATGTAATTAGAAATCCTTTTTGACGCCTACTAGACTAAAACAATTCCTAATGCAATTAGAAATCCTAAATGCTTAAAACAAGAAAAACCCTTTCAAGTGAAAGGTAAAAACTTGTAAGCAAAAACCTAAGTAAAGACTCACAAAATAAAACTAAGGAAAAGAAATCATTCTTTTCATATCTCCGCCTGAACACCACTTCACGCGCCACCACTTGTGACACGCGCCACACCACCTTGTGGCTGGGCTCAGTCCGGTGCCGGTGGACAGGCGCGTGGGAACCATCTCGGCGCGTGGCCGCTTGTATCGTCGCCGGAAGTGAACTGCGCAACTTCTTCGTTCTTGGAAATCATGCTTCTTTCTTTCCAATTTAAGCTATTGGACCTTTCCTTGATTATTTCCTTGTTTGGGCAACCTATAATGGAGTTGTTTAGACCATCTAAAAGTACATTAGATCCTTCAAAAGAATTAGCTTCTTGATTCGCATCAGAAGGCAAATCATCATTGTTAAAAATGATTGATTTATCAGATTTCTCGCTAGTAAGCAACCTAATGAGATCCTAGGGGTTGTGCCTGTGCTTACAAACAAAGCCGTTAGAGCGTTTATGAGAGAATTCCTATGTTCTTTGGAAGTAATTAGGAGTTCCCAAATGCTAACATTCGCCTTTGATTGGCGAAGTTGTTTGACCAATGGATCTTCCACCTTATGTGGAGGTGGTATTGGATTTTGTACTTGACCTTGAGTTTGATTTTGTGTGGTCGAAGATCCATTTGGTGGTGGTGCTTGGAAGACTCGCCTAGAACGAGTTAAATAATCTATCTCATTTGGGTTAGTCGTAGGACTCATAAACCAACTTTCTTCTAGAGGCTTTAGATGTGCCTCCATTTCAAGATGTTCCATGAGTTGTGCTTGATTCCATTGTTCATCGAAGAAGAGATTTGATAAATCTTGCGATTTTCCCAAGAAATGATCCCAATTAAGCGATTCATTTGTTTCATTTTGTTAACAAGTGGACGGTGGTATACTTAGAGACATATAAGTTTTGAAAGTTGTCTTCCCATAGTCCACATACTTCATTAGTTGCCCTTATGAGTATTTTGGATAGAGGTTCTCCTATAGGTGTGATATAGTCCAAAGGATTGAACGTATCACTTCCCATATGGTCCTCTCGATGTGAAACACCCTTAAGGGGGATGCATTATTGTTAGGTTTAGGCGTGGGAATTCTCCCATCGTCTACTAAATCTTGTATTTTATGCTTGAAAACATAGCAACATTCAGTATCATGTCCAAAGCCTCTATAATAAAAACAATAAGCATTACCATTCCATTGAGGAAATCTCCTTTCTGGTGGGGTGGGTGGTGTTGGCCCTGTTGGCGCAAGTAAGCCTTTTTCATTTAATTTTTGTAAAAATCTTTATAGCTTATAGAAAATGGATTAAATTTTCTTTCTTTTATCCATCTTTTTCTAGGATCATCATATCGATTTGTTTTATTGTTTTGCGTGGAAGTCGCAAATACGTCAATAAAGGATGATGCAGTATCATTCCCCTTCTTGTAATTATTCTTAGGTTGATGATGATAATTAGGTTTGTTTGCTTTTTCTTTAGCAAGATCATCTTCAATCCTAGTAGCCACAGAATAGACCTTTTGAAAAGTTTTTAGACCAAGGTAATGTAGATGTTTGTTGTACTTTTCATGTCAGTTGTCAATGAATTTTTTTACTAACTCGAGTTCAAGAGGCCTTTGGGCAAGGTGGGCCACCTTTTCTCGCCATCTACCATAGAAAGCAAGGAAACCTTCATCTTCGCCATGCTTAAGTATCTCGAGTTCACGTAAAGTTGACTTGTACTCTACGTTACTCTCATATTGGTTAATGAAAGCCGAAACTTCATCTTCCCATATTGCTTTGAATTTTTAATCTAGCCCATAATACCATTCTCTCGCGGTTGGGTCTAGGGATAAAGGGAAAGTCAAAGCATAAAGCTTAGGATCAACTCCGTTTAGTGCCATAGTGCCAATAAAACACATTAAATGATTTTGTGGATTATTGGTCACATAATATATTGGCAAGTCCGTCACTATGAACTTTTCCGGTAAAGCAAGTCCTGGAGGAGCAAACTTTTCTACGTCAAAGTACTTGTTCCCCATTGTAGAATGAAGAACTAGATTCTCCAACGACTTTTCTTTGATGGATAATTGTTCCATATGTTCTTGTAAGGCTAAAATTTCAGCTTATTTCTTTTTAGCAATTTATATTTTCTTAATTCTTCTCTCCTCGGCCTCTTGAGCCTTTTCTTCTCTCTATCGAAGAATCTCTTGTTGAATTTCTTCGATGGTTGGCATCGTTGTTGGACTAGGCTTAGTTGTCGAAGAAAAGTGGTTTGAAAGGGGTTGATCTTTTGGTGGTAAATGTAGAATGCGAGTGCCGGGGGGTCCTCTTTCCCAAGCATGAAAACCGGCCCTAAAGGAGTATGAAAGGATAAGTAAATCGATACGTTTGTTTTTAAAAAAAAAGGAAAAAAGAAAAAAGACGCAAAATATATTCAAACGGATAACATCGCCCTTAACAAATCTTCAATGAAGATATTGTTCGGATGAGCCAATTTGTTTTTTGAGAAATCAAAACTGACTCGTCCAGTGGGCGCGCGCAAGTGAAACAGTTGCGCGAAGATGTCGCGCGCAACAAAATTACTTGCGCAGGGAGGGGTTGCGCAACTCACTGAGTTGTGCGCGCCACCTGCTCGAAGATTTTTTTATTTAATTCGAGCGTTTTTTTATTTGATTCTTTTTTTTATGCTATCCTCTGAATATGACGCTAAATCACGAAGAGACAACTTCGTAATTGGGAACCTAGACCAAACTAAAAAGAGAGAAAAAAAAAAGACTATCCTAACATGTTGCACATAGTCATAATAATCACATAAGCATGCCATAAGTAAAAATTCACGCAATTACGTTCTAAGGTCAAAAAAGGCTTGGTTGTCCAAAGGTACCATATCTTAAGAAACGATGCACAAATCAATCACTCAACGTGTTGACTCATGACATTGTCTTCCCAACATTTTGTTTGTGATATGGGTAGGATGATTGTTATTGATTTCGGGATAGATGCCTAGTGTTGGCGACCCCTAGTCAATGAGCCAATCCCCAATGGTTTAAGTGTGTTATGCTTATGCATGATGCAATGTTGCTTGTTTGGTTTTTACTCTTGTTCAAAAGGAAGATATTATGCATTCAAGTATCGCTCTCTAACTAAAGATTATCCAAGTTAATTCTCGTTATAACCCATAGGCAACCTAGTGTTGAAAACCTTGGACCATAACTACAAATTAATCATGTAACCTCTATATCCCTAGTGGAGTCGCCACTGTAAGGAGGGTGATCCCATCGTAAGGGGTACTCTCCTTAAATGCCCTCAGCCACTTAAAAGCCTAGGACTTTACAGTTGTTAGGGTGTATTAGGATTTGAATTCCTGACTGTTTGGGGGACCTTGAATTAGAATTGATTCTATCAATACGCTTTTTTGTAAGAAACAAGTAGGAGTCGCCAATGAGTTTTAGGAAAAACTCATAAACCTCGTTCATGCCTTTTTCTCATGTGGAATTTATGGAATAATTAGAACAAATCATAAGTTTACCCATGCCCAAATTGGTCCATAAACCAAAAATGAGTTCGGGAGCGAGGGTACTAAAATAACGTTCCTTTTAAAGGGGAATCGTTATCCTAGCCCTAGTGCGGCCTCTACTAGCTCTTCCTTTTTTACAATTTCATCACCAAACAATATATGCAACGTGATACCTAAAACTATGTTAGTTGATTTTATTTACAAACATTAAATCACGTAGGAATTACATCGTAATGTTGTTATTCTTATTTAATTAAATTTGTGAAGATGACAAGAAAAAAACAAGATTAGCCTTGGCTTAAGTGATCAACCAACAATTATTTAATTCAATTCTAATCTTTATTTAACCCAAGATACTATGTGGAATTGATTAATTAATTATTTAAAGGTGATCAAATAACACTATTTAATTAATTAAAGACCTTTTAAACAAGAAAATAAATATGATTTAACTAAGTGCTCGGGAATTTACCACTTCTCTTTGCTAGATCTTCTTTTAGAACACTTATGGACTCTTTCATGTTGGGGAACCTCCATCGTAGTAACAAGATATCGAAAGGGTGAGTGTTTAGGACAAGAGGGCTAGGTTGCACAAGTTCACAAGTATTTCGCCAAAGTTTTAGGTTAATTTCTATCTCTTTAAGCCTCGGTCTAAGCTTGTATTTATAGGGAATGATTAGGTTTAGGGTTTTTAGCATTATGCCACAGCAGGTGTCGCGCACAACAAAATGAGTTGCGTGCGGCATCCTAGCGCAAGTGATTTGGTTGCGCTGCTGAGGGCAGCAACTAATTGTCTTGCGCCCGACTTTATGGTAAGATTCGATTTTATATTTTTCGTATAATCCTGAATCTTCCGCGGAGCAACTTTTGGGGTTGCGCTGGGTGTCACGCGCAACTGAATTAGTTATGCACAGCAGCCCTACGCGACTCTTTGAGATCCGCGCGGCTTTTTCTGCGGCAGCACTAAGATTTAACCTAGGCGCTCCTAAATCCGTCATTTATTAGGATTTAAGCACGGGCTTAAGCCAAATATCATCGGGTTTGGTTAATTGGACCTTTATTTTGGCTTTTTTCTTTAATTTCGGCTAGTCTTTTGTATTTTGTTGCGTAACTAGTTATCCATATGTATTCTTCACTTTGATCCAACACGAAGATGGTGATAACTAGTTATCGTCATTGCACTTCCTGTCGGGACAAGAGGCCAAAAGTAGATGTCTACAATATACATAAGTTAGCTATAACATTTTGTATCTTCATTTATGTTTCTTCAAATACATAAGTCTACATGTCTCTTCACAGACACTTGTCACCCAGGAGGCTATAAGAAAGCGTCAATTATATCATCGCCCATCCTACGGGCTCATTATGAGGTGATCCGAGTACGTACCGTTCCAAGACATGCCTAAAAATAAGACCGTAATAAAAAAAGGTATTTTCACCATGATAGAGGGCTTTTTCGCAATTTTAGTGGGCCGAATGCATCAAAGTTTTCCATGATCGCCTATCCAGAAGAGGCTCATTAACCTAAAGGGGTGTCAAACACATCATCACCCATCCAAGGAGCTAATTAGCCCTAAGGGGTATCAGACACAACATCACCAATCAAAGGGGTCATTATCCCTAAGGGGCGTTAGACACATTATCCCCCAGCCAAGGGGCTCATTAGCCCTAAGCGTGTGAGACACATCATCGCCCATCCAAAGAGCTCATTAGCCCTAAGGGGCGTAGGCACATCATCGCCCCTCCAAGGGGCTCATTAGCTTGAAGGAGCACCAAACATATATGCCCCCCCCTAAGGGGCTAGGCCACCCAAAAGGGCGTCAAACATAACAATAAATACAAGTATACATAAGTTAGCCATAGCAATTTGTTTCTTCATTGATGTTGCTTCAAATACATAAGTCTACATGTTTTTTCACAGACACTTATCACCCAGGAGGCTCTTAGAAAGCGTTAATTATATCATCGCCCATCCTAGGGGCTCATTATAGGGTGATCCGAGCATGTACCGTTCCAAGACATGCCCAAAAATGAGACCGTAATAAAAAAAATGGCATTTTCACCTTGATAGAGGGCTTTTTCGCAATTTCGGTTGGCCGAATGCATCAAAGTTTTCCACGATCGCCTATCTAGAAGGGGCTCATCAACCAAAAGGGGTGTCAAACACATCATCGCCCATCCAAGGAGCTCATTAGCCTTAAGGGGTATCAGACACGTCATCGCCCAACCAAGCGTCTCATTAGCCCGAAGGGTGTGAGACACATCATCGCCATCCAAGGGGCTCAATAGCCTTAAGGGGCGTCAGGCACATCATCGCCCTCCCAAGGGGCTCATTAGCCTGAAGGGGCACCAAACATATATCGCCCCCCCAAGGGGCTCGACCGCCCCAAAGGGCGTCAAGATATACATAATTTAGCCATAACAATTTGTTTCTTTATTGATGTTGCTTAAAATACATAAGTCTACATGTTTCTTAACAGACACTTGTCACCTAGGAGGATCTTAGAAAGCGTCAATTATATCATCGCCCATTCTATGGGCTCATTATGGGGTTATCCGAGCATGTAGCATTTCAAGACATTCCTTAAAATGAGACATTAATCAAAAAAATGGCATTTTCACCATGTTATAGGCCTTTTTTCGCAATTATGGTGGGCCGAATGCATTAAAGTTTTCCATTATCACCTATCTAGAAGGGGCTCATTAACCCTAAGGGGTGTCAGACACATCATCGCCCATCTAAGGGGCTCATTAGCCCTAAGGGCGTGGGACACATCAACGCCCATCCAAGAGGCTCATTAGCCCTAAGGGGTTTCAGACACATCATCGCCCATCCAAAATGCTCATTAGCCCAAAGGGGTTTCACCCACATCATCGCCCATCCAAGGGGCTGATTAGCCTTAAGGGGTGTCAGACACATCATCGCCCATCCAACGGGCTCATTAGCCCTAAGGGGTGTCAGACACATCATCGCCCATCCAAGGGGCTCATTAGCTATAAGGGGCATGAGACACTTCATTGCCCATCCAACGGGCTCATTTGACCTAAGGGGCGTGAAGCACATCATCGCCCATCCAAGGGGTTCATTATCGTGAAGGGGGACCAAACATATATCTACCCCCAAGGGGCTCGGCCGCCTCAAAGGGCGTCAAACATAAAAATAAATACTAATATACATAAGTTAGCCATAAGAATTTGTTTTTTCATTGATGTTGCTTCAAATACATAAGTTTACGTGTTTCTTCAAAGACACTTGTCACCCAGGAGGCTCTTAGAAAAGGTTAATTACATTATCGCCCATCCTAGGGGCTATTTTTGGGGTGATCCGAGCACGTACCGTTCTAAACATGCCTAAAAATGGACCGTAATAAGAAAAATGGCATTTTCAACATGGTAGAGGCCTTTTTTCGCAATTTCAGTAAGCTGAATGCGTCAAAGTTTTCCATGATCGCCTATCTAGAAGGAACTCATTAACCCTAAGGGGTGTTAGATACATCATCGCCCATTCATGGGGCTCATTAGCTGACAGGTAAAGTCGTATCCCCTTAATATAAAGTAATTCCTAAATCCTCTAATTAATGTAGATAGGGAAGCAGGAGAAACGAGTCTTTCTATTCTTAGTTAATTAAATTAATCTAAATTATTAATTAACCAATATGTAAATTTGGATATAAAACTAAACTACGGAGATTAAGAATAAGGAGAAAATAATGAATAAAAGGCCTAGGGAATAGGTTCACCAATAAATAATATTCCAGGGTAAAACATAATAATCAATCATCAAAGCATACATTGATAAGAACATCAAGGGCTTTCGCTACGTATTACAATCACACAATTAATTTACTGGTATTAAATCTCATCTTTCGAATCTCGACTTAACCATTTATAAATTAACCTGCCTATTGAAACTAGACCTAAACATCAATTCTCATATGTCGAACATCGAATCAATATTGTTAAACTCATGCATAAAAGATCTGCGCAAATCTAGTCACGGAGCAGTAAATCAATCAATAGGAAATTAATCTAGCATTGATAATCAACAACAATAAATTACGCCTTCATATTATTTATGGATTCCCATAAACCCTAGAAATAAAACTACTCACACATAATTAAATCTAAACAAATCAAAGTAATAAAACAAAACATGATCAAAGGAATAAAATAAATAACTAAGATTAAGAGAAGAAAAATCGTTACCAAATAAATCTGGAATTAAGAATAAAGTTGAGAACAAACTAATCTAAAAGCTAAGTAGAGAGAGAAAATTTAAGAAAGAATTAAGAGAGAGTAAAAGAAGGTACTAAACTCGCTTAACGGAAAAGTATTTATCTTCAGCAAAAATCCTAAACTGAAACAAACTTAAACGATGCTAATCTTCTCTTAATAATAACACGCGCCCGATCGGGCGCGCCTTTTCTCCATCAGGTACATTTCTCGCGCCCGGCCGGGCGCGACTTTAGGCGCCAGCCTTTCTTCCCTTGCCTGGCCGGGCGAGCCTTTAGGCGCCAGCCTCTTTGGCCGGGCGACACACATGGGCCACTATTTAGACTTCAATTGGGCTTCAATTCTTCGGGCCAATCTGGATTTCCTCTTCGGGTCTTGAATACATGGTCCAATTGCCCTAGTATCACATATAACGAGCCCTTAATCACCGGTTCGATGGCTCTAACCGGCCCTGGGCTATAGAAACTGGTCGTGCTTCTCCAATGTTTGTAGTTGCTCCATAATATCTCGGGGAAAATGCTGCAAAAGTGCAAATCCCTACAAAAGTCAACAAAATCGACGAAAATACTAAAAACCACCAATAAGTAATAAAAGTGGCTCTAGAGAGCCAAAAACACTACTAATTATGACCAAGGGACGAGGGTAAAATACTATATAAATTGGAAATATCAAACTCCCCCAAGCCAAACCTTTGCTTGTCCCTAAGCAAAGATCTAATCAATGAATAAATAAATACGCTTCACCCCAAAAAGTAAAATCAAGCACAAACAATTCAAGGTAAATCCAATAAACATGCTTCAAAGTCAATCACTCAAATCCATCCAATTACCCCTCCTCCCTAACAATTGTCAAATAGAGCAAACCACAAGAGCATATAGAATTCAAGACTAGTGTTAACACACTTAACTCTCTTTTATGTGGTGAGTAAAAGATGTACTCGATCGCTTTCCATCCAACCCCTTTATGTGAACAATGCCCTCCCAACTCACACTCTCATGTGTTTAAAGTAATGAACGCTCAAACTACTAGTCGACTCGAAATATGTCAAATCATAACTTGCATTGATAAACAACACTTTCACATTCATACAACTCTATGCACAAAGGCCAGAAGGTTTTTAAAGCTTGTAATGTAAGGCAAGGGTAAGAGGGTAGGAATCATTTGGGAACAAGTGAGGGAAAAGCTATGCTTAAGGGAGCAAATCCTAGTAAAACCATGATTAAAATAAATAATGATCAACATCTCCTACATAACTCAATTCTAACAAAAATCCACCAAATACAACTCCAAATAATATAAACAATCCCAACTCTTACAATTTCACTCATAAGATATAATAATAAGGAACTGTAATGAATAAACAAACTTTATTTTCCAAACTTGAATTTTTTTCATTGAAGCTCACAATTTTTCTTCCCTTTTGATCAACCTCCATCATAGAACATTTGAATATTGAACACTTTTTTTTTCTTTTTCTTGATTTTCTTATTGAAGTTCATTTATTATTTTTTCACTTTTTTTTACTTCTCTTTTTTTAACATAACACCAAACTTTATTTTTTGCAAGAAAATATACCTTTCAAACTCATCAAAAATAAACATGATCAAGAGCAAAATAATTTCTCAAAACCCACCCTAATTGTGCAAATAATAATCACACTATAAACTCCCTCACCTCACTCACTAATAGCTCCCCCAAGCCAAGCTTGGGACTAGTAACCAATGGGGCAAAGTAGGCTTATAATGTGGCTAATAAACAACAAAAAGTCAAGGCAACATCATGGGTAGCAAGAAGGGAACAAATGTATCTACAATCATTTGAAGGCCACCTACAAGAATGAACACCTTCATCCTCCAAATTTTGCATAATAATGAGTCATACAAACATTACTTATAGTTGCAAATCAATACTCAAATTCATTGACAAACCAGGAACTAACACACATTCCTAACCAAATCAACTAGTCAAGCACTATATTCACAAGTAGTTGGGCAAAATTGACTTATGTTAAGGTTTCAAGGCAATCAAACATCAAATCATGATCAACAAATCCACAATGCTTATCATCTTATACCAAGAATCAAAACAAATTTTCTCAAGTATGGGGCACAAGGAAGCATGATTTACAATTCATTAGAACGTATTTTTTAATTTTTTATTTTTCAATTTTTTTTAATATAAAAGAAAGCAATAAAACTAACCTAGAAAGTAATAAATCTAAACTAAGAAAACACACCAAAACAAAATAAAAGAGAAAAAGAAAGATACCAAATCCAAAATCTCCCTCATGCCAGAATCAGACAATGTCCTCATTGGCTCGGGAATTAGCCCAGCATAGCTAGTCCTGATCATCCTCATCCATGGAGCCGAACCCTGCACCTCCACTGCCACCTGCACCACCTGCACCAGAAGAGCTACCACCAAAATAATCAGCATGAAAACTCCCCCCTCGCTGGTCCCCCAAAAGGAATGTCCTGGCTGTACACATGGAAGGCAGAATAGTCAGTATAAATGCCATGGGCAGTGGGATCCCTATCGTATCCCTGGGGTGGAGGCTGAAACCAGTCAGGGTAAATAGCATCGTCGGGGATGTTGCCCCGATGAGCATAATCATCGTACATAGGGTAGAGAGCTCTACCCTGGTTCTTCTTTAGGTACTCTAACCTCTGGTCTATGGAGCCTACCATCCTCCTAAGGTTAGTGTGAGAATGCTCGATACGGCCCAAAGCCTGACCTATACTACGAAGGTCCCAAACTGGGTCAGAGTCAACATGGGGGACGGAGTGAGACATGCGAGGTGGAGAAATCGCTACCTCGGGTTGAGGTTGGGGTGGTGGAACTGGTGGTGCTTGCCCCCTAGCGTTGGCAACTAAAAGGACATACGTATAGGATGCTTGCCCGGGGGGAAAAGCGATCAAGTAAGGACTAGGTAGGGAAAAGATGGGCAAAGGCTGTGGGGTGGCTCGCGCCCAGTCGGGCGGACCGGTCACCTGATCAGGCGATTAGGATTTTTTTAATTGTTGTTCTTGCACCCAGTCGGGCGGGCTTCGCCCGATCAGGCGATCTAACGCCCAGATTTCTTCATCTCTCGCGCCCGGTCGGGCGGCATTCGCCCGATCGGGCGATCTAATGCCCAAAAATTGTTTATCTCTAGCGCCCGATCGGGCGGATAAATTTGTTCGCATACGTCAAATCTCGCGCCCGGTCGGGCGACATTCGCCGAATCGGGCGAAAATTAAACCTTTTTTACACTTGCTCTCATGCCCGGTCGGGCGAGCTTCGCCTGATCGGGCCCGAGGCTAATTGGACGAAATTTATTTATTTTCTTCTTTTCTTCAATTTTTTTTCTAACTCTTTTCCTTCAAACCTATACAAAAACTCATAAAACTCATTGAATTCCCTTATCTCTCCTCTCATGAGAAAAAGAAAGAAATACTAGCCTAAAAAGCATTAAAATACGGGTTGCCTCCCGCAAAGTGGTGGTTTATCTAGGTCCCGCACGACCTTCTTACCAAGTACAAGAACTAGGACCCTTGGACTAACGCTTGGTCGGGTGGTTCCTCACCCAGTCGAGCGTTGTTTAGGCTACAACGCGGCTTCCTGACATACCCTGTAGGACGCCAATTCACTTTATCTGGTGGATTCTACTTGACTTGGATTTTGGGCTTGATGCGTTTCTTGATTCGTTTGGTCTTAGGTTTAAACAAGCTTCACTCGTTTGTTTTCGCCTAAGGGTTCTAAATCTGATTTCAAGGCTTCACTCACCTTAATCTCGTGATTTAGGGGTTTTTTGAGGATAGTTTGAATTAGCTTCACTCACTAATTAATCTAACCTCTCTTAAATCAGGTTTCACTCGCCTAATCTAAGGGTTTTTATGTTTAACTTCACTCGTCAAACACAAAGAAAACTTGGAAAGAAACGTTCCGAATTAACAAGCAATAAAGCTTTAATCAACAAAACAAAACTTGTATAATTCGAAGTTTACAACCTTTATTTATAGACTCAAAACTAATCCTAAACCTAATCAAATTAGAAGACTAATCCTAATTGAATTAGAATCCCATTTGACCTAGAAAACCTAAGAAAACCGAAACTTGATCCCCAAGTTCCTAATTCGGATATGACTAAACTAACTAAGTTTAATTCAACTTAGATTAGGTTATTCAATCCTCCTAAAACTCCTAGACACGCCTAAAAACCAAAGTCAAGTCCTAATCCACTTAGGAATTTACTTTGTTAAAAACAAGTCCTAATTCAAATAGGAAATCACTAGACCAAAACAATTCCTAATCAAAATAGAAATCCTAACGCTTAAAACAAGAAAAACCCTTTCAAGTGAAAGGTAAAAACTTGTAAGCCAAAATCTAATCTAAGAAACATTAAAGAAACGGACCAAGAAAGGAAACCTTGAATGCTCCCGCATCATACTCCCCCTCTTGAAAACGAACTTGTCCTCAAGTTACATCATAACAAGGAACGAGATCTTTTGCACTAAGAGAAGCACAAACGCCTTCACCAAGTAGCACTTGAGATGTATCATAATGCTCCCCTTCAAGACCTTTCATATGATTCATAAAAGTAATGTTTTGTTCCATCAAAGCAGCCATCTGTTCAAGCAAGTGAGTTTTCGTTGATTTACTCACCATATTTGCGCACAATCGGTAATCTTCCCTCGAATGTTTGTTGCTGTAGATTTTGCGTCACTTATCCAATGACCACGAAATTTTACAGGCTATAATTTTAGTCCAATAGGAATCCAACCCAAAAAGAATCACCAAAAAATACGAAGTAGATAGTTCGCAGTAACGTAAAACTTCCAACTGGTCCAGATCTGCGCCGAGAAGAACAAGAACCAAGAAACTAGTACGAATTGATTCTTGATTGCTCAAGAACAAGGATATAACGACTCAATAATCACACCAACAGCTCTGATACCATATGATGCGTTTCTTGATTCGTTTGGTCTTAGGTTTAAACAAGCTTCACTCGTTTGTTTTCGCCTAAGGGTTCTAAATCTGATTTCAAGGCTTCACTCACCTTAATCTCGTGATTTAGGGGTTTTTTGAGGATAGTTTGAATTAGCTTCACTCACTAATTAATCTAACCTCTCTTAAATCAGGTTTCACTCGCCTAATCTAAGGGTTTTTATGTTTAACTTCACTCGTCAAACACAAAGAAAACTTGGAAAGAAACGTTCCGAATTAACAAGCAATAAAGCTTTAATCAACAAAACAAAACTTGTATAATTCGAAGTTTACAACCTTTATTTATAGACTCAAAACTAATCCTAAACCTAATCAAATTAGAAGACTAATCCTAATTGAATTAGAATCCCATTTGACCTAGAAAACCTAAGAAAACCGAAACTTGATCCCCAAGTTCCTAATTCGGATATGACTAAACTAACTAAGTTTAATTCAACTTAGATTAGGTTATTCAATCCTCCTAAAACTCCTAGACACGCCTAAAAACCAAAGTCAAGTCCTAATCCACTTAGGAATTTACTTTGTTAAAAACAAGTCCTAATTCAAATAGGAAATCACTAGACCAAAACAATTCCTAATCAAAATAGAAATCCTAACGCTTAAAACAAGAAAAACCCTTTCAAGTGAAAGGTAAAAACTTGTAAGCCAAAATCTAATCTAAGAAACATTAAAGAAACGGACCAAGAAAGGAAACCTTGAATGCTCCCGCATCATATTACTTTGTTAAAAACAAGTCCTAATTCAAATAGGAAATCACTAGACCAAAACAATTCCTAATCAAAATAGAAATCCTAACGGTTAAAACAAGAAAAACCCTTTCAAGTGAAAGGTAAAAACTTGTAAGCCAAAATCTAATCTAAGAAACATTAAAGAAACGGACCAAGAAAGGAAACCTTGAATGCTCCCGCATCAGGGCTCTTCAATGCTACGCACTAAAGATCCTTCTTTGATCGAGGGTTGCTTCAAATTGTCATTGCATTTAGCACTTGCAACGCGATCTGGCGGAACATTCACTGCAGGCTCAATTTTCACAACTTGCTTGATTGATTCCACCTTTTCGTCCTCAAAACCAAGACTGACAGTGTAGAGGGCTCTTTCTATCGCATCAACTTCCTTCTGCCATTTGTCTATCTCATCTGAAAGGGATGCAACACAAGCTACCACCTTCAAGGGATCTTTTACAAGAGCTTGGGGCTTGTTAGAATAAATTTGAACCACATTAACACTAAAGCACTTCTCCTCTGTCATGGGGCTTTTAGGGTTATTGTTTAGGTTAAAAATAAATTTATCGTCCCCTACTGATAGTGTTAATTTGCCACTTCTCACATCCATAATTGCTCCTGCAGTGTTAAGGAATGGTCTACCCAAAATGATTGGAGTTTGCATATCCTCAGCCATATCAAGAACAACAAAATCAACAGGTATATAAAAGTTACCTACTCTAACAGGAACATCCTCTAAAACACCTATGGGGTATTTGAAAGAACGGTCGGCCATTTGTAGAGTAATATTAGTAGCTTTTAATTTACCCATATTTAACTTGTAACACACAGATAATGGCGTGACACTAACGCTAGCACCCAAATCACACAATGCATTACCAATCATTAGATTGCCAATATGTCAAGGGATACAAAAGCTACCCGGATCTTTTAATTTAGGTGGAGATTTATTTTGAAGTACGACACTACACTCTGCAGTGAAAGCTACTGTCTCCACCTCACTAATAGACCTTTTTCTTGTCAATATTTCCTTCATAAATTTAGCATATGCAGGAATTTGTGTGATTAGTTCAGTGAAGGGAACTGTTACCTTCAAATCTTTTACCATATCCAGAAACTTACCAAACTGCTTGTCCAAGTTTGTCTTCAAGTGACGATTGGGGAATGGAAGTTTGATAACTGGCTTTGGAGCATTATTTCTCTTAACTGGAGTGGCCACGTTCCTGGAGTCGTACCCTGCAATGTAGAATTAGATATATATTAGTATTACTCTTTAGCCCTGCGGGGCTATTAGCTACATTGTCAGGTTTAACAGAATCAAGATTAGCATAATTTAATAATACGGGTTCATCGTCTCTAGGCATAGGGGGCCCTTATAATTTTAACTACTCCTTAGAGTAATGTCATAGGCTTGATCCGTAGGCCTGGTCGGCTGTGCTGGCAGAGCTCCCTATTGGCGGGCTTGTAGAGTAGCGGAAAGTTGCGCAATTTGATTATCTACAATTTTATTTTGTGCTAGAATTAAGTCAATTTGGGCATCTTTACTCTCCATGTGCTACTGCATATTAACCAGCATCGCTCTAATTTCTACAAAAGAAGGGTCGGAAGATGAGGAGGGTTGTTGTGGTTGGTTCTTCTGGCCATTATTCGGATAGTAATATTTCTGTTGTTGTTGTCGTGGCGCCTATGGTTCTTGTGGTGGTGGATTTTGAACATTAGTACTCCGATAGCTTAGGTACGGATGATTCCGGTACCCAGGATTGTAGGTGTTGGAGTATGGGTTGTTCTACCTATAAGCTTGAAAGGCATTAACTTGCTCCACGGAACTCCTGCAATCTTGTTCCCAATGACCTAAAATTCCACAATTTTCACATAAAGCCTCATTAGCATTATTATTAATTGTAGAAACATTAGCTACGTTAGCAGTGCTAAGATTATCTAATTTCTGGCAGATAGAGGTTAATTGAGCTTGCAAAAAGGATACAGAGTCAACACTATGCTTCCCCTTGTTAGCAAAGCCTCTAGGATTCCCATATTGGGAATTATGTATCGCCATATCTTCAATAACCTGACCTGCATCATCAACATTAAGATTCATAAACCTCCCACTAGCTGCAGAATCTAATATTATTCTAGATGAATTTCCAATGCCATTGTAAAAGGCTTGGATTAACTGCCACTGTGCCAAATTATGGTGGGGGAATTCTCTTTGTAGGTCCTTGAACCTCTGCCAAGCCTCATATAAAGTTTCATCGGCTTCTTGGGCAAAGTTCTGAATTGCACTCCGTAGTACGGCTGTTCTCTCTACAGGATAATACTTGTTATAAAAATTCAAAACAAGAGTTTCCCAGTCAGTTATACCAAGTGCAGTTCTATTTAAACCATTAAACCATAATTTGGCTTTTCCAGTTAAAGAGAAAGGAAAGAAAATCTCCCTGATTTGGTCTTATATGACCCCAGCTTGCCTGATGGTATTATTGTACTACAATAGTCTGCAATTTGAAGATTTGGGTCTTCACCCTTAGCTCAACTAAATTGCTTCCTTTCTATCATTGTTATAAATTAGGTTTTATTCTCAAACTGTACCCCATCAAGAGCCGGAGTGGGAGTCAGGTGTGGAAAATCTGTAAACTTTGGTTGTGAGTAATCACTAAGCTTCTTTGGAGCCGTCATCTCTGATTCTGGATCTGATGATACCTCTGAATCGCTAGAATCAGCTGGAGGATCTCGGTGATTATTATTATCACCAGAATCCGCCAGAATTTTCTTCTAAAGGTTCTTCTGTCTATGGATGGATCGTTCGATCTCAGGATCGAATGGGATGTAACCTTATCCGAAACACCTGGGCATAAACAAAAAAATTTAAAAGTAAATATGAGACCTGCCTCAAAGAACTAACGTTCTATGAGACAAAAAAAAGAAATAACCTAGATTACAAAAATAATTAGAAATAAAAAATAAAACCGTTTCCCCGGCAACGACACCAAATTTTGACAGGGTAACGTCGTATCCCCTTAATCAAAAGTAATTCCTTTATCCTCTAACTAATGTAGATAGGGAAGCAGGGTCGAATCCACAGAGAAACGAGTCTTTCTATTCCTAATTAATTAAAGTAATCTAAATTATAAAGTAACCAATATGTAAATTTGGATATACAACTAAACTACGGAGATTAAGAATAAGGAGAAAACAATGAATAAAAGGCCTAGGGCATAGTTTCACCAATAAATAATATTCCAGGGTAAAATATAATAATCAATCATCAATGCATACATTAATCAGATCATAAAGGGATTTCTCTACGTATTACAATCACACAATTAATTTACCGGTATTAAATCTCATCTCTCGAATTTCGACTTATCCATTTATAAATTAACCTGCCTATTGAAACTAGATCTTAACATCAATTCTCATCTGTCGATTCTCGAATCAATATTGTTTAACTCATGCATAAAAGATCTGCGCAAATCTAGTCACAGAGCATTAAATCAATCAATAGGAAATTAATCTAGCATTGATAATCAACGACAATAAATTACCCCTTCATATTATTTATGGATCCCCACTAACCCTAGAAATAAAACTACTCACACATAATTAAATCTAAACAAATCAAAGTATTAAAACAAAACATGATCAAAGGAATAAAATAAATAACTAAGATTAAGAGAAGAGAAATCGTTACCAAATAAGTCTGGAATTAAGAATAAAGTTGAGAACAAAGTATCAGAGAGAGAAACTAAACTAAAAGCTAAACAGAGAGGGAAAATCTAAGAAAGAATTAAGAGAGAGTAAAAAGAAGGTACTAAACTCGTTTAACGGAAAAGTATTTATCTTCAGCAAGAATCCTAAACTAAAACAAACTTAAACAACGCTAATCGTCTCTTAATAATAACACGCACCCGATCGGGTGAAGCACCGCCCGATCGGGTGCGCCTTTTCTCCATCAGGTACATTTCTCGCACTCTGCTGGGCTCGACTTCCGGGCGCCAGCCTCTTTGGTCGGGTGACACTCTTGGGCCACTATTTGGACTTCGATTGGGCTTCAATTCTTCGGGCCAATCTGGATTTCCTCTTCGGGTCTTTAATACTTGGTCCAAATTCCCTAGTATCACATATACCGAGCCCTTAATCACCGATTCGATGGCTCTAACCGACCCTAGGCTATAAAAACTGGTCATGCTTCTCCAACGCTTGTAGTTGCTCCATAATATCTCGGGAAAATGCTCCAAAAGTGCAACTCCCTACAAAAGTCAACTAAATCTTCGGAAATACTAGAAAACACCAATTAGTAATAAAAGTGGCTCTAGAGAGCCAAAAACACTATTAATTATGACCAAGGGACGGGGGTAATATACTATATAAATTGGACATATCATTAGCCCTCAAGGGGTGTCAGAAACATCATCGCCCATCCAAGGGGCTCATTAGCCCTAAGGGGCGTCAGACACACCATCGCCCATAAAAGCGGCTCATTAGCCCTAAAGGGTGTAAGACACATCATTGCCCATCCAAGGGGCTCATTAGCCCTAGGGTGTGTTTGGCACATAATCTCCATCCAAAAGGTTCATTAGCCATAAGGGGCACCAAACATAAATCGCCCCTCCCCGCAAAAGGCTCGGCCTCCCAAAAGAGCTTCAATTATAATAATAAATACATGTATACATATGTTAGCCATTACAATTTTTTTCTTCATTGTTGTTTCTTCAAATACATATATCTAGGTGTTTCTTCAAAGAGACTTGTCTCCAAGGTGGCTATTAGAAAGCGTCAATTATATCAACGCCCATCCTTGGGGCTCATTATGGGGTGATTCGAGCACGTACTAGTCCAAGACATGCCTAAAAATGAGACAGTAATTAAAAAAATGTTATTTTCATTATGTTAGAGGCCTTTTTTCGCAATTTCGGTGGGCCAAATGCATCAAAGTTTTCCATGATCGCCTATCTAGAAGAGGCTCATTAACCCTAAGGGTGTCATACACATAATTGCCTATCCAAGGGGCTCATTATCCCTAAGAGGTGTCAGACTCATCTTTGCCCATCCAAGGGGCTCATTAGCCCTAAGGGGCTTCAAACACATCTTTGCCCATCCAAGGGCTCATTAGCCCTAAGGAATATGGGACACATCATTGCCCATCCAAGGGGCTTATAAGCCTTACAGGGTGTCAAGCACATCATTCTCCATCCAAGGGGTTCATTAGCCTGAAGGGACGCCAAACATATATCGCCCCACCAAAGGGCTCGGCCGCCCCAAACGGCGTAAAACATAACAATAAATACAAGAATACATAAGTTAGCCATAATAATTTTTTCTTCATTGATGTTCCTTAAAATACATATGTGTACATATTTCTTTACAGACACTTGTCTCCCAGGTGGCTCTTATAAAGCGTCAATTATATCATCGCCCATCCTAGGTGCTCATTATGGGGTGAGCCGAGCAAATACTGTTCCAAGACATGCCTAAAAATGTGAATGTAATAAAAAAAATTGCATTTTCACCATGCTAAAGGCCTTTTTTCACAATTTCGTGGGCCAAATGCATAAAAGTTTTCCATGATCGTCGATCTAGAAGGGGCTCATTAACTCTTGGGGGTGTCAGACATATCATCGCTCATTCAAGGGGCTCATTAGCCCTAAGGGGCATCAGACACATCATCGCTCATCTCATTAGCTATAAGGGGCGTCAGACACATCACCTCCCATCGAAGGGGCTCATAAGCCTAAGGGGCTGAGGCACATCATCGCCCATCTAAGGGGCTCATTAGCCCGAAGGGACGCCAAACATATATCGCTCCCCCCCCAAGGGGCTCAGAAGCCCCAAAGGAAGTCAAATATTTCCATAACTACAAGTATACATAACTTTGCCATAATAATACATTTCTTCGTTGATGTGTCTTAAAATACATAAGTCTACATGTTTATTCAAAGACACTTGTCAACTAGGAGGCTCTTAGAAAGCGTCAATTATATAATCGCACATCCTAGGGGCTCATTATAGGGTTATTCGAGCTTGTGCTGTTCCAAGACATGCCTAAAAATTAGACCGTAATTAGAAAAATGGCATTTATCCCTAAGGGGCTTATTAACCCTAAGGGGTGTCAAACACTTCATCGCCCATTTATCCCTAAGGGTTGTCAAACACATCATCACCCATCCAAGGGGCTTAGTAGCCCTAAGGGGCGTCAGACACATCATTGCCCATCGAAGGGGCTTAGTAGCCCTAAGGGGCGTCAGACACATCATTGCCCATCGAAGGGGCTCATTAGCTGAGACACATCATCGCCTGTTGTAGCCAAGCCTAACAACTTGGTTATGGACATTTCTTTGGTTCAAGATGTAGCATCATGTATTGGTGCTATGCATTCTATCCATGGGCAGCAAGATATTCAATCCCTTGAATTTCTTGTTGTTCTTATTAACTAGTTTATTCTAGTTATTTTTATGCTTTGAATAAATTGTAAACTTTAGCTTTATTTTAAGTTTGCAAATTAGTTGTATTTTCTTTAGTTTCTTTTAGCTGATTTAAGTCCGAAATTGTAATGTCACATTCACACAAAGTACAAGTGCAATATACATAAAGAAGGTAGCCATTTAAGTTTGTGAAAAGAAGCATGGAATCCGAAGTTCTTTTAAAGGAATTTCAAAGGCTTGGGTGTTACAATCAGCTTCAAAGAGGAGTTACAAACCTTCAATTCAGCCTTCAAGTGGCCGTTTATTTCAGTCAGCAATTGAGCAATTAAAAGGCGTCCAAGTACATTCTTGTTCACATACATTCAAGCTTATTTCAAGGCTTGAAACAAGGAGGAGTTACACTTCTTTTGTTGTTTGAATTTGGGCGTGAATCAAGGGGAAGTTACACCTCCAAGTTGCTGCTTTGTTGGGCGTGAATCAAGGGGGAGTTATACTCTCTTATTTCTGATTTTATTTGGAGGTTACAAACCACCATTTCCTCTTTGATGTATCTAGTTAAACAAGGCTTCTTTTATTAATGTATCTAGACAACAAAAGCTGATTTGTACTTAGCTTAGGCGTGTAACAAGTAAGCTGAAAAGTCACTTAAGTTAGCTTGTACTTAAGGATGCTTGTTTACTATAAATAGCAAGCAAATGTGAATGAAAAGGGGGCAGATTATTCAAACAAAAAAACTTGTCTTACATTCGTTTCTTGGATTAGAAACAAAAATCTGAAATTCTTGGATTTGGAATTTCGTTTCCTTTGCTTAGTTAGCTAGTTTAGGCTACTAGTTGGCTTGTGATCTTAGGAATCCAAAACGTTTCTTAGTGGTGTGACTTTATCTAAGAAGCCTTTGGTTCTTTAGCCTTATCTATCCTTTGGTTTATCCCTTGTGTATTTCGAGTGTTACTCCAAATATACAACATTTGGCGCTAGAAGGAGGGGGATCTAGTAAAACAAATACCCCAAACACATACCCAAACACAAACCATGTCCGACATCCCACCCCCTAATTGGCAAGAATATGTCAATAAGGTTGCACAAGAGAAAGAAGATATGGAGCAACGAATGCAATATTTGCAAGCTTAGTTAAAAGACCTTTCTACTAAGCTGCGCCATCAAAAAGAGGGTACACCCAATCATAGTGATGAAGAAGCGAGTGAATCTAACTTCAATCACAATGATAGGCCTTTTCATGAAAGAGAAAGGACTCGGCCTAATAATGACATTAAGGCTGACAACCCGGAGTATGATGGCAAACTCGATGCTGATGAGTTTGTAGAATGGCTTAGAACGGTGGAGAGAGTGTTTGATTACAAGCAAACACCGGAAGGAAAAAAGGTGAAGATTGTAGCCTTGAAGTTAAGAAAATATGCCTCAACTTGGTGGGCTAGTGTGTGTGCCAAGAGGGAAAGGCAAGACAAAGAGAAAGTGAGATCGTGGACCAAGATGAAAAAGATGCTGAAACAAAAGTTTCTTCCCACATACTATGTGCAAGAAAACTTTTCCAAGTTCCACAACCTCAAACAAGGTACAAAATCAGTAGAAGAATATGCTAGGGAATTTGAAGGATTTGTCATGAAATGTGGAGTAGAGGAAGATGAACCTCAAACATTGGTGCACTTTTTGGGAGGACTTGACCCAAAAATAGCCAATGTGGCCGAACTACACCCTTACACCACCCTTGAAGAGCTCATTATCTTAGCACATAAGATTGAGCAGCAACAAAAAGCAAGAGGAAAAAGTGAATCATCACGTTTTGCATCTCAAACCTCATTTCCCCAAAAAAAGCAAACATCCAATTTCCCACCTTTCAAACCCACATCCAATCAGCCTACTTCTAAACCACCTTCACAAAACACCCAAAATCCCAACCCAAAACCAGCCCCAAGAAGATGTTTTCGGTGTCAAGGCCTTGAACATTTGGCTAGTGATTGTCCAAATAAAAGGATTGTCACTTTGATTGAGCATGAAGAGGAGGACGAATTAGAAATTGAAGTGGACAGCAACCTTGAGGAGAAAGATGATTATGCGTGTCTTGGACCCGATGAAGGAGAATGCTTGGTGGTTCGACGTACACTAAGCAATATGATTGGCAAAGAAGGGAGTTTGCAACGTGAGGCAATCTTTCACACTCGTTGCACCATTGGTGGTAAGGTATGTACCTTGATTATTGATGGAGGTAGTTGTACCAACGTAGCTTCACAAGTAATGATAGACAAGCTGAAAATAAAAACTGTCCCTCATCCCAAACCTTATGTGATTCAATGGCTAAATCATGGTAAAGGGATTCAAGTAACACAACAAGCTTTGTTATCATTTAGCATTGGTAAAACTTATGAGGAAGAATTATGGTGTGATGTTATACCTATGGATGCATGTCATATTTTACTTGGTAGACCTTGGCTATTTGATAGACGTGTGATGCATGATGGGTATAAAAATACATATTCCTTCACTAAGGATGGACAAAAAATACTCCTTACCCCTCTAAACCTAAAGAATGGCCACCCCATGTCCACACCCCCCACTTCCCTTACCACTCTCGTAAAATCAAAATTGCATGAGTATAAAGCTCACAAACAATTCATTTTAAGCCAACTTGATACCCCTTCCCAACTGACACAAAAAGAACCACACCCACTCCTCACCCCTCTTCTCAAAATCTTTTCCCATGTTTTCCCCGAAGACATTCCCCATGGCCTACCCCCAAAACGAGACATACAACACAAAATTGATCTTGTTCCCGGATCAATGCTCCCAAACAAACTAGCCTATAGAACCACTCCCAAAGAAACCGAAGAGATTAGGAGGCAAGTGGAAGAATTACTGTCCAAGGGTCTTATTTGTAAGTCTCTTAGTCCATGTGCTTGTCCTACTTTGATTGTGCCTAAGAAGAATGGAGAATGGAGAATGTGTGTTGATAGTAGGTCAATCAATAAAATCACTATCAAGTACCGGTTTCCTATTCCAAGGTTGAATGATTTACTTGATGATTTACATGGTTCTAAAGTGTTCTCTAAAATTGATTTGAGAAGTGGCTATCATCAAATTCGAATTTTCGAAGGAGATGAATGGAAGACCGCTTTCAAGACAAAGGAGGGCCTCTATGAGTGGCTTGTGATGCCATTTGGTTTGTCTAATGCACCATCTACATTTATGCGCCTTATGAATCAGGTTATGCAACCTTTCATGGGTAAATTTGTTGTAGTTTATTTTGATGATATTTTGGTGTATAGTAGGGAGGAAGAAGAGCATTCTATGCACTTGCAACGGGTTTTTGAAGCCCTTGAACGTGAGAAATTGTATGGTAACTTAGAGAAGTGTCATTTCTTCACTTCCCAAGTTATTTTTCTTGGCTTTAAAGTCTCATCACAAGGCATTGAAGTTGATAAAAAGAAAGTTGCTGCAATTCGTGAGTGGCCCACGCCACAAACCATTCAACAAGTTCGAAGCTTTCATGGACTTGCTTCTTTCTATAGAAGATTTGTGCGGAATTTTAGTACCCTCATGGCACCTATCACGGAGCTAACTAAAAACCAAAAGTTAGTTTGGAATGATAAGGCTCAAAAGGCCTTTGATGAGGTAAAACATCAACTTACTAGTGCACCTATTCTTGCTTTGCCTAACTTTGATGAAGTTTTTGAAGTTGAATGTGATGCTAGTGGAGTTGGTATTGGTGCTGTTTTGTCACAAGTTGGGCGTCCCCTTGCCTACTTTAGTGAAAAACTCAATGAAGCACAACGGAAGTATAGCACCTATGATAAGGAGTTCTTTGCTCTTGTTCGTGCTTTGGACCATTGGAGACATTACCTCATTTCCAAGGAGTTCATCCTTCATTCAGATCATGAAGCCCTCAAATATCTTCAAAGCCAACAAAAACTCCAACCTCGCCATGCCAAATGGGTGGAGTATTTGCAAGCTTTTCATTTTGTGATCAAGCATAGGAGAGGCGCCATGAACAAAGGAGCTGATGCGCTTTCAAGGAGATACACACTCTTGAATTCTTTCAAAGCAAGGGTGATTAGTGTTGAAGATGTGAAAGCAAGTTACAAAAATGATCAAGACTTTGGTGATTTATTTTTAAAATGTTCTAATCATGCTTACAAAGATTATTACATTTTAGATGGCTATTTGTTCAAAGGAAACAGGTTGTGCATTCCAAGATCAAGCCTAAGAGAATCTCTTATCAAAGAGTTTCATGAAGGAGGAATGGCGGGACACTTTGGCATAGAGAAGACTACTCTTCTTGTCCAAGAATACTTTCATTGGCCTAGGTTGGTCCGTGATGTGGAGTTCATTGTGAAGAGATGTGTGATATGTCAAAAGGCCAAGAGTCATAGTCTACCACAAGGCTATCTTTTGCCCTTACCTATTCCACAAGCACCATGGGAGGATATTAGTCTTGATTTCGTTGTGGGACTTCCTATCACCCAACAAAAGAAAGATTCTATAATGGTTGTTGTGGATCGATTTTCTAAAATGGCTCATTTTATTGCTTGTCATTCAACTTATGATGCTACTCGTGTTGCTAACTTGTTTTTCAATGAGATTGTTCGTTTGCATGGTGTACCTAAATCCATGGTGAGTGATCGTGATCCAAAATTTCTAAGTCATTTTTGGCTTACATTATGGAGGAAGATGGGCACGAAATTGAACTTTAGCACTTCAAGTCATCCTCAAACAGATGGTCAAACCGAAGTGACTAATAGAACTTTGGGATCCTTGTTGCGGTCTTTGGCTACTAAACGTCCCAGGCAATGGGAAGAGATGATTCCTCATGCGGAGTTTGCTTACAATCGTGTGCCTACCAAGACAACAGGTTTGAGTCCTTTTGAAGTGGTGTATGAATTCAATCCGTGCACTCCTATTGACCTCACTCCCATTCCCTCACCAAACAAGTTCAGCAATGATGCCGAGGTGCGCGCAAAAGAAATTAAGTCTATACATGAGCAAGTTCGTTCCAAAATTGAACAAGCTAATGCAAAGACAAAGGCATACTATGACAAGAAAAGAAAGGAGGTCCGTTTTCAGCCCGGTGACTTAGTTTGGATTCATCTTCGAAAGGAAAGATTTCCTTCCAAAAGGCGGTCCAAGGTTAGTCCTCGTAGTGATGGTCCATTTGCTATTGTTGAAAAGGTGAATGATAATGCTTACAAAGTTGAGTTGCCCGGAGATTATGGTGTTTCTAGCACCTTTAATGTGGCTGATTTATCACCTTACTATGATGAGTTTGAAGAGTTGCCGAGTTTGAGGGCAAACTCTTTTCAAGAAGGGGGGAATGTTGTAGCCAAGCCTAACAACTTGGTTATGGACATTTCTTTGGTTCAAGATGTAGCATCATGTATTGGTGCTATGCATTCTGTTTCGGGGTTTTCTGATGTCCTGCGGGAGAGTTACAACACCGAGACTGGAACCGGACGCCTGTACCTGCAAAACAACGAAGACCCCTTGTGGTAGGAGCTCCGCCTCCAACGGTCAAGTTAGTACCTGATTAAGGAGTAATTAATGCGGAAATTAAAGTGGTTTGGTCTCTCTAGGTGAGAGCGTTTAATGTGTAATCTGTGTTACTTTTTGTAATCCCCCTCTTAATGAGAATTAAGAGAGGTATTTATAACCTCGGGAAGCGTGCCAATTAGGTTTAGGTTAACCTTGGGCTGACTGGGCTTCTAATCAGGATTGGGCCTTGTTGGCCGGTTTTCCCATTTGGCATGGGAGGACACGTGGCGTGTCTCAATTGGTCCGTAGTGGACGAACCTGAGACTGACACGTGGCAGGCTCCTATTGGCCTACGTGAAGGACACGTGGCAGAACCTGGTAGGTCCACTTGTCAGACGGTGATTGGTGGATAAAAATCCCCTAATCATTTGCCCCTCACAAGCGGCACGTGACTGGTCACGTGTCACCTGTGACAGGTGTCGCATGGTGACAGGCGACGGCCTGCGACAGGTGTCGCCCTGCAATTGGCCGAGAGATATTTCCCGCCCAAATTTTGAATTTGGAAGTGACCCTTCGCCTTCTCACTTTGCCTATATAAGGAAGTGCTGACTTCGGTCATTTTCACATTTGAGAACCTTTGCGAGAGAACATTCGGACCCCTGAACTTGCTCTGACATTTTGGACTTTTGTTGCCTACCGCTTGCTCTGACAAACCGTTTGCAAAGGACTTCAGAACTCATCAATCGTCACTCGTTCAGGTAACCGTCGGTTCTCTTACTCTTAACTTTTTCCTTTTATTTTTATTTTTATTTTTTTTTTTTTGAAATGGCCCCATGGAAGCACACGACACGGCCTAAGTTAGTGATCAGCCGGTCACCGGGGACGGCTGAATCTAGGACTAGGAGTGCCGCCTGCCCTTTTCTGGACCCATCTTTGCCCTTTATACAAAGTCCGACTGTATCTGTGTCTATGCAGAACGTGATGGCCAGAACAAAAAAGACTGCTAGGATCTCAAACTCGGACGGCTCCTCTCAAAGGGTGCCAATAAGTGAAACATCTGACCAGGCGCCAGATGTAGAAGTGAGACAAGACGGCTGCCAAGCCGACAGTTCTGAGGGAGGGATCAAGGTGGTCCCTTCCCATTTCACAGTAGATATGTCTAACTATTCTCCTGCTCCTTCTAAGGGAGAGGAGGCGGGCCCCTCTGGGAGAGGGGAGGAGTCGTTCTCTTCTGACTCGTCTGAGGACGAGTCTGAGTCTAGCTCTTCTGGCCAATCTTCTCCAGGCTCAGAAGAAAGAAACAGCCGCCTACAAGAGGCGAGGAGTTCTCATGCAGTTGAGAAGGGGGATAATTGGGCGGAGCCGTCCGCTTCTTATCGAGAGGAGAACACCCCTTACTACTGCACGGTACCCCGGGGCCGGATCACGGCCATGAAAGACAAAGTGGAGAGCTTTATAGCTAACCACAAAATGGGCCCCAGATATTTAATGTTCGTGCCGGATCCAGAAGACACAGTCGTCTGGCCGGCTGGTACCAGCTATGATGATGGCTGCTTCGGCTGCTACGTGGCGGCCATCAAAGCTGGACTGCGCTTCCCATTACATCCGGCTGTTCAGCGGATTTTAGATGGGTATGATCTGGGGTTATGGCAGTTAGCCCCCAATTCTTGGGTAAACGTACTCGGCTATGTGGCCGGGTGCGAAATGTATGGGGTGGAGCCAAGCTTTGAGGCTTTCGCCCATATGAACTATCTCAGCCGGACCCCTAAGTCGGGCGGTACCGGCTGGTATCAAATAACAAGCCATAGGGGTTACCTCATGACGAGAGGTAAGGCAAACAAATGGAAGGATTGGCGGAACACCTTCCTTATCATTGAGGGTTCAGACAAGGAGCTGAACAAAAGATTTAACAGGTGGAACAGGGATCCGCCTTTTCTTGCAGGCGGCCGTAGCTTGCCGCCTGTCCCCCCTAAGGCTAGAAGGGAGATCCTAGACAAAGGACTCTTCAAAGTAGAGACTAGGGTGAACTCTGCTTCAGGGGTACGAGAGCAAGTACCCCTAAACTGCATCCCGATCTTCAAGTGGCTCTATGACGAGTACTTTTTGGCCGCCTGTGGCCTCGGCAGTCGGTGCTCTAGAGGTAGCCGGCCTGACAAATACTCTTTTTTCACGCCTTGTTTACTTGGGATTTTTACTGACTTTACTGTTTGTTCTTTTGCAGCTGACGCCATGAGTAAAATAACAGCATCCAAGACTGCGGCGGCCATGTTGCGGGCCTCTCTCATGCAACAGTCCTGTACCGACTCCCCCAACAAGGGGGCACCCTTGGTGAGCTTTGAAACTTCTTCTTTTTGATGTAGTTGTCTTATACATATGCTAACTTTTTTTTTTTTTTTTTTTTTTTTAAGTCGGGCACTCCAAGAGCTTCTTCCTCGCAACAGCCGGACCCCAAGGCCCGGAGGACGACTGTTGCAAGCTCTCCTGGGTCTTCCAGGAAAACAGTGGCGGCTGAGAAGCAGCCGGCCACTTCTTCTAAAGCTCCGGCGGGGCCGCCTAAAAGTATGGAAATTTCCTTGTAAAATTTTTCACATTTGTTTCCTTCATGAATAGGTCTAACTTGCTTTTTTATACTTGGTGCAGCCGGCCCTCAGGAGCCTGACTTGGTTGAGGTAGCCAAGTCAATGATAAAAGCTGTGCCTCCATCTGAAAGGGAGGCGGTCAGGGGTGTCGGCACCCTTGACCTTGATGGAATTGCAGGGGTCCTTGCTGAGGTATACTTAGCGTTTTTTGAGTATTTTTATTCCAGGACGCCTGTTACCTTTTTGATTGGAAACTGACGCATGTTTTCTCTTTGCTTAGGCCCTGCTCCGAGTGAACGGCCTTCGCAAGCCGCTTGATCGGAAGAATAAAGAGGTAAAGGCTGCAAAAGCTATGGCCGCCTCTAACTGTGATAAGGCAATGTTTCAAATTGCCCAAAATGAAGTTCTGACCATTGATATTCTTTATTATCAAGCGCAGGCTGCCGCCGCTATCCGGGCCCAGTTAGAGGCGGCCCAGAAGAGGAACAGCGAGCTGGAGGCGACCGTCTCCGACCTCAAGGCCGAGCTTAAACCTCTCCGCCAAAAAATGCTCTCATACGAAGTCATGGAGAAATCCTTGGCTAGCGTAAAGGAACACCTGGTGACCCAGGAGAAGAGTCTCACTAAAGAGCTCTCGGAGAAGGCTGAGCAAGAGAAGAGAGAGCTCGTCCGAGAGATGATGGAAGACTCTTCCCAGATCCGGCGTATGACCTGGAGCCGCCTCTTCCCCAATGCCGACTTTGCCTCTTGGGAGAAAACGTACCGCCAGTGCTCTGAAACATATAATCAAGAGATCCTGGCGGCTGCTGAGGACGAGGCGTTTGAGGAGGCCTTAGAGGGGGAGCAGCCGATAGTGGCGCTTGTGCCGCTTGGGGGCAAGGCATCGAAGAAGAATGCAGCGGAGGCCGAGTCTAGCAAGAAGAATGCTGATCAGGCGGACGCTGCTAATGTTTAGGATTTGCCCCCTTCATAAGCTTTTGTCTTCTTTCACGGCCTGCGTGCCGTTTTGATTGTATTTACCCGGCCAGGGGGCCGGGGTTCTGAATATTTTTTCTCTTGAATGAAATCTTATTTTGCTTGAAATTTGTCTAAGTATCGCATATTTGGTAATGAATTGTACCCTGTACCGACTGTTTTGCATGGCCGATTGTAGACAGGAATGGATGGTTAGTTACGCCGCCTATGCCCCTGGACGACTGGTTGTCTGTTTCCAAGTTAGGCGATCAGTCGGCCATTTATCCAATCGTTATTCAATTCGTTTAAAAGACTGGATCACCTTTAGGCAGGCGGTCCTATCATTTGAAAATTAACCAAGTAGGAAAGGGTTTTCTTACTTGTATTTTGTAGGCTAGACTTTAGGCAGTCTATGACTGGATTACCCTTAGGCAGGCGGTCCTGTCATTTGTAAAATTAACCAAGTAGGAAGAGGTTTTCTTACTTGTGTTTTTTGAGCTAAAGGCAGTCTAGGACGACTGTTTCCTAAATACTTAAAAAATTTTAGGGGATGACCAAGTAACTATGACTGTTACCTAATCGCCGATTGATTGAGTAGTAGGGGTATCAAGCGGTGGGTACCGGTTGTTCCCCTTTATTTGCCAATGTTTGTTGGCTATTAACTCGAAGGTAAAACTAGTAGGAATAGTAGTTTGAATGCCTTTGTTTAAAAAACAGGTGGCCTATTCAAACTTTTTAGGTTCCATGCCAAGTTTTGGGAGAGCGACTGTGAGTTAAGTTGGTGTTACTCAGTCGTCCTCATTCTAGATTGAGTAGTAGAGGTGCCAGGCGGCGGAGGCCGGCTGGACCCCTTGATTCGCCAATGTTTGTTGGCTATTAACTCAAAAGGTACCCCCTGCATTTATCCCAAGTAATACAGGTGGTAATCCGACTCAGATGTCAACTGTTACCACTAGTTTGGTTAGTGATAGAAGTTATCCTTGTCTCAAAAACGGCTACGTGGTTGCCCTTGGGGACAGTCGTATAGGTGCCGTGTGATTAGTTTATAGAACAATGTTCCACCCAAAAGGGAGCTGCTCTCTGCGACGAATTTCATCCGGATGGATGCCGTCGGACGCCTGCTATAATGTTGGGACAGGTCGAATTGAATTTTTATATTTTGATCAGTTGGCTTGACGCCTGGTCTGATCATGTTTTTTGATAGTTCTTGGTGAACTATATATTATGTGAGGGTAACCGGTCGAGCGGCGTGCCCCTCTTAGATTAAACATAGAGAGTAGCCGACTGTTTGTCAGTTGGCATGCCCCTCTTAAATAAATAAATATAAACATGGAGAGTAGCCGACTGTTGGTCAGTTGGCATGCCCCTCTTAATACAGAATTGAATAGAAAAGATGCAAGCTTTATTCAAGTAATCCTTGACTTTACATTTTTCAAAAGAAATATTTCTTAAGGTTATCTATGTTCCAGGTTCGAGGTAACGGCTGGCCGTCTGGTGTTTCCAGACGGTAGGTACCGTCTCTAACCTCTTCATATATTCGGTAGGGACCTTCCCAGTTGGGAGTTAGCTTGCCAGACTCGTTAGCCCTACCAACAGCTTCCATTTTTCTAAGTACAAAGTCCCCCACTTTGAGTGGACGCCTGTGCACTTTTCTGTTGTATGATCGAGTCATTCTCAGGCGGTAGATCTCATGGCGCAAGACAGCATTGCCCCTCTTTTCAGGAAGTGAGTCTAATGCCAGGCGCATGGCTTCCCAGTTTGCCTCTTCGTCATATAGCATTACTCGAAGAGTCGGCTCGTAGTGTTCTATTGGAAGAACAGCTTCCGCACCATAAGTTAGGAGGAATGGAGTTTCTCCAGTCGCCCCTTTTTCAGTCGTCCTAATGGCCCAGAGAACATGTGGTAGTTCATCCGCCCATAGGCCGCCTGCTCGTTCAATCTTTTTCTTCAGACCGTCTGAGATGATTTTATTAAAGGCTTCTACCTGGCCGTTTGCTTGTGGACGGCCGACAGATGCAAAGCAGTGTGCAATTCCTTGGTCACCCAACCAGCTTTTGAGAACAGGCGTCTCAAATTGGGGACCATTATCAAAAACCATAGACATGGGAACTCCGAACCGAGTGATGACATTTCTCCAAATGAATGAAATTACATCCTTCGTCTTGATTCCCTTAACAGCCTCCGCCTCTACCCATTTAGTGAAGTAGTCGACGGCAACAAGTATATACCTCCTTCCGCCTGTAGCAGGCGTATATGGACCCAGAATATCCATGCCCCACTTAGCAAACGGTAGGGGACTATGAATGGTCGTGAGGTCAGTAGCCGGACGGTGAATTAGTTTGTCAAACCTTTGACACTTATCACATTTTTTCACCATCTCCATCGCATCTGCTTCTAGGGTAGGCCAAAAGTAGCCCTGCCGCCTTGCCCGTTGAGCAAGCGTCCTTCCGCCTATATGTGAAGCACAGTGACCAGAGTGAAGATCGTCTAGTATCTCTCGGCCTTTTTCTGGAGTAACACACTTTAAGAAGGGTTGAAGGTACCCCCTTTTGTGAAGTTCTCCCTTAATTATTTCAAAATTGGTGGCTCGTCTTTTCAGCACTGCCGCCTGACTTCTTTCTTCGCCATGGTTCCGTTTCTTCTGCCTTACTGGCTTCTTTTTTGGATCCACAGCTAGTTTATGTACCGCCAGCTCAGAACTAATGCCTGGCATTTCATGGACTTCGAATGCAAAGATGTCCTTGTATTCTTTCAACAAATTGTGGAAGTCGTCACCTAGGACCCCTAGAGCAGTCGTCCCAACTTTGACTGTTCTGTCAGGACGCGTGACATCTAAGATTAGGTCCGTATGCTCACCAGCCGGCTGAGGGCGAAATTCATCCGACCGCTCCTCTGCCAATGATTGCTATTTTTTATCTTTTCTTTCGGCCCCCATCTGAGACGCCTTTCTTTTCTTGCCGCCTGCTTCTGGAACAGGCGCACTTTCCTTGACATTGTCAAGGTCTATCTTTCCTCCACTGGACCCAGCGGCCATAACAGTGGGCTTGACGTCCGAGAGATAGCACTCTCGGGCCATCTTCTGATCTCCCCTTAGGGAGCCGACTGTTCCATTATCCCTCTCAAACTTGAGCAACATAAGAGATGGGATTATTACAGCCTTGGAATTATTTAAGGTTGGTCGTCCCAGAATCATGTTGTAGGCCGAGAGTTCTTCTACCACCAGGAACCGGACTACCATGTGTCGTCCTTCCCCTTTTTCACCCAGGCGGATGGGTAGATCTACTCGTCCTACAGGGTGGACGACTCCCCCTCCAAACCCTACTAGAGGGTGGGAGGCAGGATGTATACAATCAGTCTTGTACTTCAGTTTGGAGAGACATTTGCTACTGATAAGATCTGAGGAGCTTCCAGTATCTATGAGGATTCGGCCAACTCTCTGATTGGCCACTTTACATTCAATGACGATAGGGTCGTCATGCGGCCCCCTGACCCCTCCTAGATCTTCTTCAGTAATGACAATCTCAGGAAATGAATTTATGGAGGGCCGTTCTGGGTGAACGGAATTTACATCTAGCCGCCTGATATTGTCTTTGGTGCCCCTAATAGTGGGACCTCCTCCTGCGAAGCCGCCTGCAATAGTGTAGACAACTGCATCATCTGTATCAGAGCTGTCGGCCTGTTGATTCTTTTTGGCCGACTGTTTTTTCGAGGATGTGTTCCCTGTGGATTTCTTGACAAAAGAGTCAAGATCACCTTGCTCAGCCAGGCGGTCCAGATACCGCATGAGACTGATGCATTCGTTGGTGTGATGACCAACATCTTCATGATAATCACAGAATTTTTCCTGGTTCCGATTGCTTGCAGAACCCTTCATGGGGACCGGCTTCTCAATAGAGATCTGTCCCTTGATTTCTTTCAGGATAGCTTTGCTATCTTTGTTAAACGCATACTTTGGGGAGTATGGCTTGAATTCTTTTTTCTTCTTCTGGGCCGGCTGTTTAGAGGAATCAGCCGCCCAGACCTCTTTTCTCTTCTTTACATCTTTGTTTGACGACTGTATCTGTCGTCCTTCTCTTTTGTCGAACTTTTTCTTGTCCGACTGTTTTGCTGTACTACAAAGATCAGTCGCCTGTATGTAGGCTTCTGCTTCAATCAAGGCCTCCTGAAGAGTCGCCACCCTCTTTCGAACCAGATCGAATTTGAAGGTCGACCCGTCTTTGAGACCCCTGAAAAAGTCAGTATAGGCCACCTCATCTGGTAACCCTTGAATCTGTATTCTCATCAGGTTAAACCGCCTGATGTAGGATCGAAGCCCCTCCTTCTCACCCTGCTGAATTGTTCCCAAATCAAGGGTCGTCTTCTTCGCAGGAATGTTCATGGCGAAGTTGGAGGTAAACAAGTAAGCAAGCGTCCTGAAGTTGTTTACACAACCAGTCGGCAGGTTGCCGAACCATTGCTGTGCAATACCTTTGAGAGTCGCTGGAAAACACTTGCACCAAGTGGGATCATCCAACCCTTGAAGGTACATTAGGTTGGAGAATGCCATTAGATGGTCTTCTGGGTTAGTAGTGCCGTCATAGGCGCCTACTAACACATTTTTCACTTTGGCCGGCTGAGCGGCTTCAGTGATTTCCTTGGAGAAGGCCGTCGGCTGTTCACCAAGTCTAAGCAACCGTAGCTGCCAGTCCAAGGGTTGGACATTTTTAACTGCCTGTCCACCAAATGGAGGTGGCGGCATAAAATACTGTTGTTGTGGTACAAACGGTAAGTTTGGTACCGCCTGGTCGCTATGAAAGCCGGACTGACGGGAGCTGCCGCCTGACTGACTCTCATGATACGACTGAGTATGCCTCATCGAGGTATTTCGCAGACTTTCTTGGAATTCAGAAGTAGAGGCCGACTCAGACAGTCGGTCATTCTTCTTCTGCTCTAACAGCAGACGAGCGTCTGTGTATGTTTTCTTCGAGCCGTCCGCCTGAATGTGACGGACAGGTTTCCTTTTTCCTGGAGTAGGAAAATGGTATTTTGTGAGATCAAGGGCAGGCGGCTCCCACTTCCTGGATCTAGGATGAGGAGTTCCCTCTCGTCCTTGAACCGGCTTCCTCTTGCCTGAAGTGGAAGGTTTCGTAGCCGACTGTCCCTTGGGCGGTGCAGGCTTCTTATTTAGCAACTCTTGAATCTCTCCCTTGAAGTCCCTCATGAAGGTCATGAGTTCGTTCCTGGTGACGGGAGCCGACCCATCAGTCACCTGCTGCTGAACAGGAGGTGCGCCTGCTGGCTCACTTCCAGTTTGAAGATGTTCCCGTTCCGTCCTTTCGGTCTGACGGGTACGTCGGGCCCTTAGGGTCCCGTCTAGAGCTGTGTGAGCTTCAACTTCAAGTTCATTGTCAGTGTCATGGTCCGACTGGACTTGAGGGTCGTCTAGGGGACGCCTCTCTTCAAAAGTCGGTACAAACGTGGATGCCATCTCAGAAGTACTCTCCCCACAGACGGCGCCAAAATGTTTCGGGGTTTTCTGATGTCCTGCGGGAGAGTTACAACACCGAGACTGGAACCGGACGCCTGTACCTGCAAAACAACGAAGACCCCTTGTGGTAGGAGCTCCGCCTCCAACGGTCAAGTTAGTACCTGATTAAGGAGTAATTAATGCGGAAATTAAAGTGGTTTGGTCTCTCTAGGTGAGAGCGTTTAATGTGTAATCTGTGTTACTTTTTGTAATCCCCCTCTTAATGAGAATTAAGAGAGGTATTTATAACCTCGGGAAGCGTGCCAATTAGGTTTAGGTTAACCTTGGGCTGACTGGGCTTCTAATCAGGATTGGGCCTTGTTGGCCGGTTTTCCCATTTGGCATGGGAGGACACGTGGCGTGTCTCAAATGGGGTGGACGAACCTGAGACTGACACGTGGCAGGCTCCTATTGGCCTACGTGAAGGACACGTGGCAGAACCTGGTTGGTCCACTTGTCAGACGGTGATTGGTGGATAAAAATCCCCTAATCACATTCTATCCATGGGCAGCAAGATATTCAATCCCTTGAATTTCTTGTTGTTCTTATTAACTAGTTTATTCTAGTTATTTTTATGCTTTGAATAAATTGTAAACTTTAGCTTTATTTTAAGTTTGCAAATTAGTTGTATTTTCTTTAGTTTCTTTTAGCTGATTTAAGTCCGAAATTGTAATGTCACATTCACACAAAGTACAAGTGCAAGATACATAAAGAAGGCAGCCATTTAAGTTTGTGAAAAGAAGCATGGAATCCGAAGTTCTTTTAAAGGAATTTCAAAGGCTTGGGTGTTACAATCAGCTTCAAAGAGGAGTTACAAACCTTCAATTCAGCCTTCAAGTGGCCGTTTATTTCAGTCAGCAATTGAGCAATTAAAAGGCGTCCAAGTACATTCTTGTTCACATACATTCAAGCTTATTTCAAGGCTTGAAACAAGGAGGAGTTACACTTCTTTTGCTGTTTGAATTTGGGCGTGAATCAAGGGGAAGTTACACCTCCAAGTTGCTGCTTTGTTGGGCGTGAATCAAGGGGGAGTTATACTCTCTTATTTCTGATTTTATTTGGAGGTTACAAACCACCATTTCCTCTTTGATGTATCTAGTTAAATAAGGCTTCTTTTATTAATGTATCTAGACAACAAAAGCTGATTTGTACTTAGCTTAGGCGTGTAACAAGTAAGCTGAAAAGTCACTTAAGTTAGCTTGTACTTAAGGATGCTTGTTTACTATAAATAGCAAGCAAATGTGAATGAAAAGGGGGCAGATTATTCAAACAAAAAAACTTGTCTTACATTTGTTTCTTGGATTAGAAACAAAAATCTGAAATTCTTGGATTTGGAATTTCGTTTCCTTTGCTTAGTTAGCTAGTTTAGGCTACTAGTTGGCTTGTGATCTTAGGAATCCAAAACGTTTCTTAGTGGTGTGACTTTATCTAAGAAGCCTTTGGTTCTTTAGCTGATGCGAATCAAGAAGCTAATTCTTTTGAAAGATCTAATGTACTTTTAGATGGTCTAAACAACTCCATTATAGGCTACCCAAACAAGGAAATAATCAAGGAAAGGTTCAATAGCTTAAATTGGAAAGAAAGAAGCATGATTTCCAAGAACGAAGAAGTTGCGCAGTTCACTTCCGGCGACGATACAAGCGGCCACGCGCCGAGATGGTTCCCACGCGCCTGTCCACCGGCACCGGACTGAGCCCAGCCACAAGGTGGTGTGGCGCGTGTCACAAGTGGTGGCGCGTGAAGTGGTGTTCAGGCGGAGATATGAAAAGAATGATTTCTTTTCCTTAGTTTTATTTTGTGAGTCTTTACTTAGGTTTTTGCTTACAAGTTTTTACCTTTCACTTGAAAGGGTTTTTCTTGTTTTAAGCATTTAGGATTTCTAATTGCATTAGGAATTGTTTTAGTCTAGTAGGCGTCAAAAAGGATTTCTAATTACATTAGGAATTGTTTTTAGTCAAAAAGGATTTCTAATTACATTAGGAATTGTTTTTAGTCTAAGCTTGGAGTGCAAGCTTGAGTTAGGATAAAATAGGCAAGTTTTATCTTAAGATTAGTTAGAGTAAGTAGGATAATGATTTCCGTGGGATTGGTTAGGAAATCAGAATTCTAATAGGATTAGGATAGTTAATTGAGTCTATAAATATAGGTTTGTAATCTTGAATAAAATACAAGTTTAATCATACATTCATAATAATAATTGCTTTTGTTTAAGTTGGATTACTTAAATTCTTGATTGGTGGATTCCAATTTGCTGTTTTGTTTGTTTTAGTTAAAACAATCATCTAGGTTGATTAATTAGGTGGATTCTTGATTAATTAATCTAAGTTTCTTGCTTAATTCTTGGTGAATTTTCTGTATAGAATTAGGTTAGATTCATATCTTTGTGAGGCTTAGTTTTCGGACTAAAAATCACATCATCTTGGTATCAGAGCACAGGTTCGGAAGAATTTAAACTGGTAACGTTTGGCTTGGAATTTTTGAGTGATTCTTTTTGCATTAGACTGGAAAAACGTCTAGCTATCTTCACCTAAAATTTCGTAACATTTGGTTGAGTAACGAACTCTGCACAGCCTTAAACTTTTGGTGTTGTTTCACTGGAATACGGGTTGGGAGTCCGGTTGTTGTTTGCTTCAAGTTTCCTTCAAGATTTTATCTTTTAATCAAGATTTTTGCATAGACTAACTTGGTTTGTGTAGGAATCATGAGTGACGAAGAGGTTCCACAAGTTCCAAGGGGTTTAACCTTAGAACAAGCGCACAATCTTAGAAGAGACAGGCAAATCACCGAGTTGGCAGCAAGGTTGGAGAAGGTATTGAAGAGACTTGATACTCGTGATGGATCTTCTTCAAAGAGGGGTGATTCAAACCCTAATTCTAGTTCAAGTGAGGAAGAACAACCAAGGAGAAACCCTAGGAGGTCACGAAAGAATTATTCATCAAGTGATGATTCACCTAGACCTAGGAGAAGGGATAGACCTAAAGGTGATGATAGAAACCTTAGGTTAGACCTTCCCGAATTCAATGGGAGTATGAATGAACCAGAGAAATATTTTGAATGGATTAGAAGGGCCGAAACACTCTTTGATTACAAGGAGTATGATGAGAGGAAGAAGTGTAAACTTGCGGAGTTGAAGCTCACTGGTTATGCTAGTCTTTGGTATGATAGTTTGAAAAAGAAGAGGCATAAAGAAGGGCGTAACAAAATCACAACTTGGGAGCAACTCAAGAAGCACATGAAAAAGAGGTTCGTTCCTAGTGATTATATTCAAGATATCTATCTAAAGATGCAAACTTTTAAACAAAATTCTATGACTGTTGAGAATTATATTGTTGAGTTTGAGAAGTTATGCATGCTATGTGGTTTAGAAGAGATTGTTGAACATAAGATTGCTAGATTTATTTCGGGATTGAATGATAATATTGCTGAAAAAGTTGAATTACAACAATATTGGTCTTTTGAGGATGTGTGTAAAGTGGCTATCAAAGTTGAAAAACAATTAAAAGGGAAGAAAAGCTCATTCTCTAAACCGTTTATAAAAGGATTCTCAAAACCTTTTGAGAAAGCTAATGTGGAAAAGGGTAGTTCAAGTTCGAATTACAAAGATTCTAAAACTAAATTCGAAACTAACAAGAAATTTGTGGAAGGAAGGAAGTGCTTTAAGTGTGGTAGTGTTGGTCACATTGCAAGTGATTGTCCTTCAAAAAGGGTCATGACTGCACAAGAATGGGAGCAAGAAAAGACTTTGTGTGAGCAAGGTAGTGACGTTGAAAAGGATCAAGAAAACCTTGAAGAAGAAGAGGAGGAGTTCTTGGAAGAAGTAGAGGCCGAACATCAAGGTCAAAGTTTGGTCCTAAGAAGAACACTGCATTCGAAACCTACACCTATGGAGGGCGATCAAAGAGAGAAGATTTTCCATACAAGGTGCAAGGTGAAGGATAGATTGTGTGATGTAATCATAGACACGGGAAGTTGCACTAATGTGGTGTCTACGATCTTGATTGATAAGTTGGAGTGGCCAATTACCGAGCATCCACAACCATACAAGCTTCATTGGCTTAACAACACAAGTGATGTCAAGGTCAACAAGCAAACTCTAATATCCTTTTCAATTGGTAAATTTCATGATAAAGTTTTATGTGATGTTTGTCCTATGGATGCATGTCATATACTATTAGGCCGTCCTTGGCAATATGATAGGTTTGTGAAATTTAATGGAAGGACTAATGTGTACTCCGTGGAGGTTGGAAACAAACGTTTAAGTCTACATCCTTTATCTCATAAAGGACAGAATAAGTGCTCAAGTGTTACTCGTAGTTCAAGTTTGTTTCTAAGAGAAAAAGTATTCAAGGAAGAAATCGATAGAGGACCCAAGACATGTTTTCTTGCTAAAGAAGGTGACAATTATGAAGATGGTGAGTGCCAAGAAGACTTGTCTACTGAAAGCGGTGATGAAGATTCTACATATACTATTGAAAACCTTTTTACTTGTTTTGATGAAGTAAATTTGAGGGCAAATTCTTTTGAAGAAGAGGAGGATGATGCGAATCAAGAAGCTAATTCTTTTGAAGGATCTAATGTACTTTTAGATGGTCTAAACAACTCCATTATAGGTTGCCCAAACAAGGAAATAATCAAGAAAAGGTTCAATAGCTTAAATTGGAAAGAAAGAACCATGATTTCCAAGAACGAAGAAGTTGCGCAGTTCACTTCCGGCGACGATACAGGCGGCCACGCGCCGAGATGGGTCCCACGCTCCTGTCCACCGGCACCGGACTGAGCCCAGCCACAAGGTGGTGTGGCGCGTGTCACAAGTGGTGGCGCGTGAAGTGGTGTTTAGGCGTTTTGTTTAAGAATGATTTCTTTTCCTTAGTTTTATTTTGTGAGTCTTTACTTAGGTTTTTGCTTACAAGTTTTTACCTTTCACTTGAAAGGGTTTTTCTTGTTTTAAGCATTTAGGATTTCTAATTGCATTAGGAATTGTTTTAGTCTAGTAGGCGTCAAAAAGGATTTCTAATTACATTAGGAATTGTTTTTAGTCAAAAAGGATTTCTAATTACATTAGGAATTGTTTTTAGTCTAAGCTTGGAGTGCAAGCTTGAGTTAGGATAAAATAGGCAAGTTTTATCTTAAGATTAGTTAGAGTAAGTAGGATAATGATTTCCGTGGGATTGGTTAGGAAATCAGAATTCTAATAGGATTAGGATAGTTGATTGAGTCTATAAATATAGGGTTGTAATCTTCGAATAATATACAAGTTTAATCATACATTCATAATAATAATTCTTATTGCTTTTGTTTAAGTTGGATTACTTAAATTCTTGATTGGTGGATTCCAATTTGCTGTTTTGTTTGTTTTAGTTAAAACAATCATCTAGGTTGATTAATTAGGTGGATTCTTGATTAATTAGGTTAGAATTTAAACTAAAAATCACATCATCTTGGTATCTTGGATTAATTAGTCCATTATTGTGTGGCAATATGATAGATTTGTGAAATTTAATGGAAGGACTAATGTGTACTCCGTGGAGGTTGGAAACAAACGTTTAAGTCTACATCCTTTATCTCATAAAGGACAGAATAAGTGCTCAAGTGTTACTCGTAGTTCAAGTTTGTTGCTAAGAGAAAAAGTATTCAAGGAAGAAATCGATAGAGGACCCAAGACATGTTTTCTTGCTAAAGAAGGTGACAATTATGAAGATGGTGAGTGCCAAGAAGACTTGTCTACTGAAAGCGGTGATGAAGATTCTACATATACTATTGAAAACCTTTTTACTTGTTTTGATGAAGTAAATTTGAGGGCAAATTCTTTTGAAGAAGAGGAGGATGATGCGAATCAAGAAGCTAATTCTTTTGAAAGATCTAATGTACTTTTAGATGGTCTAAACAACTCCATTATAGGCTACCCAAACAAGGAAATAATCAAGGAAAGGTTCAATAGCTTAAATTGGAAAGAAAGAAGCATGATTTCCAAGAACGAAGAAGTTGCGCAGTTCACTTCCGGCGACGATACAAGCGGCCACGCGCCGAGATGGTTCCCACGCGCCTGTCCACCGGCACCGGACTGAGCCCAGCCACAAGGTGGTGTGGCGCGTGTCACAAGTGGTGGCGCGTGAAGTGGTGTTCAGGCGGAGATATGAAAAGAATGATTTCTTTTCCTTAGTTTTATTTTGTGAGTCTTTACTTAGGTTTTTGCTTACAAGTTTTTACCTTTCACTTGAAAGGGTTTTTCTTGTTTTAAGCATTTAGGATTTCTAATTGCATTAGGAATTGTTTTAGTCTAGTAGGCGTCAAAAAGGATTTCTAATTACATTAGGAATTGTTTTTAGTCAAAAAGGATTTCTAATTACATTAGGAATTGTTTTTAGTCTAAGCTTGGAGTGCAAGCTTGAGTTAGGATAAAATAGGCAAGTTTTATCTTAAGATTAGTTAGAGTAAGTAGGATAATGATTTCCGTGGGATTGGTTAGGAAATCAGAATTCTAATAGGATTAGGATAGTTAATTGAGTCTATAAATATAGGTTTGTAATCTTGAATAAAATACAAGTTTAATCATACATTCATAATAATAATTGCTTTTGTTTAAGTTGGATTACTTAAATTCTTGATTGGTGGATTCCAATTTGCTGTTTTGTTTGTTTTAGTTAAAACAATCATCTAGGTTGATTAATTAGGTGGATTCTTGATTAATTAATCTAAGTTTCTTGCTTAATTCTTGGTGAATTTTCTGTATAGAATTAGGTTAGATTCATATCTTTGTGAGGCTTAGTTTTCGGACTAAAAATCACATCATTAGCCTTATCTATCCTTTGGTTTATCCCTTGTGTATTTCGAGTGTTACTCCAAATATACAACATCATTGCCCATCGAAGGGGCTCATTAGCTGAGACACATCATCGCCCATCCAAGAGGCTCATTAGCCCTAAGGAGCGTCAGGCACATCATCGCCCATCCAAGTGGCTCATTAGCCCGAAGGGGCACAAATCATATATCGCCCATCATAGGGGCATGTCTTGTCCCCCAAGAGGCTCTTGGAAAGCATCAATCATATCATCCCCAATCGTAGGGGCTCATTACATATATGGGGCGTGAAACACATCAGCGCCCATCCAAGGGGCTCATTAGCCTAAGGGGCATCAGGCACATCATCGCCTATCTAAGGGGCACCAAACATATATCGCCCCTCCAAGGGGCTCGGCTGGCCCAAAGGGCGTCAAACATAACAATAATTACAAAAATACATAAGTTAGCCATAACAATTTGAGTCTTCGTTGATGTCGCTTCAAATACATATGTTTACATGTTTGTTCACAGACAGTTGTAACCCAGGAGGCTTTTAGAAAACGTTAATTATAATATTTCCCATCCAAGGGGCTCATTATTGGGTGATCCGAGCATGTACCGTTCCAAACATGCCTAAAAATGAGATCGTAATAAGAAAAATGGCATTTTCAATATGGTAGAGGCCTTTTTTCGCAATCGGTAGGCCGATGCATCAAAGTTTTCAATGATCGCCTATCTAGAAAGGGCTCATTAACTCTAAGGGGTGTCAGACTCATCATCGCCCATCCAAGGGGCTCATTAGCCCTAAAGGGGTGTTAGAAACATCATCGCCCATCCAAGGGGCTCATTAGCCCTAAGGGGCTTCACACACAGAATTGCCCATCCAAGATGCTCATTAGCCTTAAGGGTTGTGAGACAGATCATTGCCCATCCAAGGGGCTCATTAGCCTTAAGAGGTAATAGACACATCATAACCCATCCAAGGGGCTCATTAGCCTTAAGGGGCGTCAGGCATATCATCGCCCATGCAAGTGGCTCATTAGCTTGAAGGGGCACCGAACATATATCGTCCCCCCTAAAGGGCGTCATACATAACAATAAATATAAGTATACATAATTTAGCCATAACAATTTGTTTCTTCATTGATGTTGCTTCAAATACATAAGTCTACATGTTTCTTCACAGATACTTGTCACCCAGGAGGCTCGTAGAAAGTGTGAATTATATCATCGCCCATCCTAGGGGCTCATTAGTGGGTGATTCGAGCACGTACCGTTCCAAGACATGCCTAAAAATGGGATCTGAATATAAAAATGGATCTTAGAAAGTGTCAATTATATTATCGCCCATCCAAGATGCTCATTAGCCCTAATGGTTGTGAGGCAGATCATCGCCCATCCAAGGTGTTCATTAGCCTTAAGGGATATCAGACACATCATCGCCCATCCAAGGGGCTTATTAGTCCTAAGTAGCGTCAGACACATGATCCCCTATCCAAGGGGCTCATTAGCCTGAAGGGAAGCCAAACATATATCGCCCCCTCAAAGGGCTCGGCCGCCCCTAAGGGCATAAAACATAACAATAAATACAAGTTTACACAAGTTAGCCATAAAAATATTTTTCTTCATTGATGTTTCTTCAAATACATATGTTTACATGTTTCTTCACAGAAACTTGTCCCCAAAGAAGCTCTTAGAAAGTGTCAATCATATCATCGCCCATCCTTGGGGATCATTATGGGGTGAACCGAGCACGTACTATTCCAAGAAATGCCTAACAATGAGAACGTTTTCCATGTCAGACTCATCATCGCCCATCCAAGGGGCTCATTAGCCCTATGGGGCGTCAAGCACATCATATCCCATCCAAGGGGCTCATTAGCCCTAAGGGGCGTTAGACACATCATCGCCCTTCCAAGGGGCACCAAACATATATCGCCCCCCCCCCCCCCCGAGGGTCTCGGCCGCCCCCAACGGCGTCAAACATAACAATAAATATAAGTATACATAAGTTAGCCATAAAAATTTGTTTCTTCATTGATATTGCTTCAAAAATGAGACCGTAATCAGAAAAATGGCATTTTTACCATGCTAGAGGCCTTTATTTGCAATTTCGGTGGGTCGAATGCATCAAAGTTATCTATGATTGTCTATCTAGAAGGGCTCATTAACCTAAGGGGTGTCAGACACATCGTCGCTCATTTAGCCCTAACAGTTGTCAAACACATTATCGCCCATCCAAGGGGCTAAATAGCCCAAATGGGCGTCAGACACATCATCGCCCATCCAAAGGGCTCATTAGCCCGAAGGAGCGTGAGACACATCATCGCCCATCCATGGGAATCATTAGCCTTAAGGAGCGTCAGACACATCATCGCCTATCCAAATGGCTCATTAGCCCGAAGGGGCACCAATTATCTATCGCCACCCGAACAGGTCTCGGACGCCCTTAAGGTCGTTAAACATAATAATAAATACAAGTATACATAAGATAGCCATAAAAATTTCTTTCATAATTAATGTTGCTTCAAATACATAAATCTACATTTTTCTTCCCAAACAGTTGTCAATAAGGAGGCTCTTAGAAATCGTTAATTGTATCATTGCCCATCTTAGGGGCTCATTATGGGGTGATCCGAGCACGTACCGTTGCAAGACATGCCAAAAAATGAGACTGTAATAAGAAAATGGCATTTTAACCATGCTAGAGGTGTTTTTTTGTAATTTCAAGGGGCCGAATGCATCAATGTTTTCCATGAATACCTATGTAAAAGGGGCTCATTAACCCTAAGGGGTTTCTGACACATGGGGCGTGAGACACATCGTCACTCATGCAAGAAGCTAATTAGCCCTAAGGGGTGTCAGGCACATCATCGCCCATTCAAGGGGCTCATTAGCCCAAAGGGGCAACAAACATATATCGCCCCCCAAAGGGGCTTGGCCGCCCCACAAGGAGTCAAACATTACAATAAATACAAGTATACATAAATTAGCCATAACAATATATTTCTTAATTGATATTTCTTCAAATACATAAGTCTACATGTTTCTTCAAAGAAACTTGCCACCTAGGAGGCTCTTAGAAAGCGTCAATTATATCATCGCTCATCCAAGGGGCTCATTATGGGGTTATCCGAGCACGTACCGTTCCAAGACATGCCTAAAAATGAGATAGTAATAAAAAAATGGCATTTTAACCATTCTAGAGGCCTTATTTCGCAATTTCGGTGGGTCGAATGCGTCAAAGTTTTGCATTATTGCCTATCAAGAACGGGCTCATAAACATCAAGGGGAGTTAGACACATCTTCTCCCATCCAAGGGGCTCATTAGCCCTATGGGGCATGAGACACATCATCGCCCTTCCAAGAGGCTCATTAGACCTAAGGGGTGTTAGACACATCATCACCCATCCAAGGGGCTCATTAGCCCTACGGGGTATCTGACACATCATCGCCCATCCAAGGGGCTCATTAGCCCTAAGGGGTTTCAAACACATCATCGCCCATCCAAAGGGCTCATTAGCCCTAAGGGGTGTCAGACACATCATCGCCCATCCAAGGGCTCATTAGCCCTAAGGGGCGTCTGGTACATCATCGTCCATCCAAGGGGCTCATTAGTGTTGGGGTTTGGTGAGTCCGACTAAACGCGGAAACAACCCCGACCCAAGGAACTACACGTAATTTATAAAACCATAAAGCATAAATAAATAAACACAAGAAAAGGAAGAATGAATCATACCCTTGAAGCGAGCTTCGCCCTCTCAAAACGGGCTCTTACTTGAAAGCCTTGAGCACCGCAAATGCCGTGCCTCCAACGGTATCCACCCACAAAGCAGGAACACGACTTTTTAGGTCCGCTACCTTCGAGTTAGTAAGGTCCGACCAAAACCCAAGTGTTAATGGAGTTTAAGAGTTTTTCCAAAATATGAATGCTCTTTCTAACTCCCACTCAAGCAAAGAATTCTCAAGCCATGCCATGACTATTTATAAGAAAGTATGCTTTGTGAATTCCACTCATCTTTCAATGTGGGACTTTTCACAAAAAGATCCCACATGGAAAGATTGGTGAATTCAACCCTTAGTTAAATAAACCAAGGAACAAGTAACAAGTGTCACATGGTTAGGAGTGGACCACTTTTTCACTTGGTCCCCAAGGCATTTCACATGCAATGTGAACTAACCATGTGTCACCCAACCTTGAGCCCCAAGTTGGGTTCGGTTGGGCCATTTTATTTTGGCCCGTGACCATGACCCTTCACCCCGGGTCCACGGCCCCTTGCCACTTGTGACGCCACCATGGCACGCTACCACTTGGTGGCTGCCACTAGGTGGCTGCCAACTTGGCGGCTGCCAACGTAGCTGCTATGCGTGCTACCACGTGTGTTGCCACATGGCGTTTTGCCATGTGTGCTGCCACATGGCGTTTTGCCATGTGTGCTGCCACGTGGCACACTCCTATTGGGCACACTTTCCTTGTTACTTGAAGCATTTTCTTGTCTCCCCAAATCCTAAATTTTGGCTCGACATTTGAGATTCTCCGACGCTCGGTTTCGACGCTCCAAGCTCGAATTTCCGAAGTCTAAATATTTAATACTCGGGCGACGAATTAATTTCTTCCGAATTAATTCGTCGAGTCGGTTCGTATATTTTGCTTGGGTGTGACCCGAAGGGTTCAGTCAAGATTAAGCTGTAATATTAATTATATATTAATATTACTGATCGGAAGCGGCCTCCACCCAGGCATTCCGATCACTTGACCTTACTGAATATATTAGCTTTCTAATAATTTTGAACCCGCTATCAGAATAATGCACTTGTTAGAAGGACACCATTCTTTTCAATCTCCCACTTGTCCTTCTGGACAAGTGTGCATTTAGTGTATAGCCCCCTTCCTACGTCTCTTCATGTCTCTTCATGAACTACATTGTAAGATTACTCGTCATCTCTGTTACGTCCAGAAGTGTTTCTCGAAATCCGAGTTTGACTGTCAATAAGCTGATGATTTCTAAAATCCATATGAGCACGGCCATTCATTTTCACAGTCTCGCTCTTCGAGAGGCCTTGTAAACAACAAGACATGTTCCCTATTGCTAGTAGGGGGACATTTCCAGTCTTGTAATGTAGCTTCTCTTACTAAGAGGACCTAGCCTCCCGATATCTGTCGTTATAATCCCCAGTTACGGCAGACGTTTGGCGGATACCAAAGCGGACTAGTACTCAAAAAATAGACCTCCCACTACTCATGGTCAAGGAAAAGAGTTCCGATAGTAATAATGAGAAAAATACTTATGACGATTTTTAAATCTCTTAAAGTATTCTCATAGGTCGATCCAGTATGGTTCTAAACCAATACCTGTGCAAATGATTTATATCCTCATAGCACAAGAAACGGTGTTATAAATCATACTACACACTAATCTCTAACGGTCATTAATCGTCCACAAATATATGACCTTGATTAGGGATAATTTTTGATTAAAATATTCAATGTTCACTTAATAGGTGTTTCTTTATCCAAGCCATTGACTTGATACCCTATTTTGAATATTTATTAAAATCGAATGGACTCATTATTTAATTCTAAACCACTATTAAATAGTTTTGTGGAATATTTAGAAATATTTTATTCCACTATGAAACTTCACAATGTTTCATCTTATGATAAATGGTTTTTCCCAAATGTTTTAAGAGCAATACTTTTCATAAAACATTCATAGAAATCACACTCATATTTGATGTGCTTGATTTCTTTCATGCAATTATGAATGTTGTCGTTCACTTATTGCATAGGTTTAGTTATAATTACTTTGCAAACCTTAGCATCTTCATTATCCACCATTTCCATAATAAGATGATAAAGTTTTGAGAGTGTTAATGGGTTACATGTGATTCAGGATTTATTGTCCAAGCAATGGCTCCCACTCATTTTCATGATTTGAGACCTTCTACTTGACAACCTACAATCATCAATGTTCAACAACGAACTTTTCCATTTAACATCTATCTTATTATTGCCTTTAAGGCAACAATATTCTCAACATATGTTTTAGTAGAGTCTCCGATGATGCCTTGCATGGATTTCACTCCAAACGACTCACAATGATTTGGAATACTCAAATCACTTACGATCATGGAAATTTATCTTAAATTTCTGCACATTATACATGGATGCATATCCATGTTACCATTCTCAAGCCACGACACTTCTTGCCTCATGCTTATAAACGGCTTCCATGCTAAGGATCTAATCCTTGTTAAGGTTTGTTATTGCAACATCAAAACTCAAGTTGTATTTGTTTCCATGCGTCAAGAACACATCCAACTACTTATTTAAGTGCTATGGATGTTCTTGACTATAATCTAATGATCTAATACTTAGATTAATGTCGACTGGTATTATATACGTACTTCACATGCTCTAAGCAAGTAAGTCTTCTAACGATTCCATATCATAGCTTTACATGATGTATTTAATTCTAGAATGATTCTCAATTCTATTCCATCCATGTGACATTTAGCTCATTTAGTTACACTAAGTCTTGCCAAAATGTTCACTATATGATATGGTTGAAAGTCTCTTACTAAAGTCTTTCTTGGTTGACTTAGTATTTAGCCTAGCTTATACTTAGTTCAAACATTTACTTAGCTTCATACATATATGGGTCGGAAGCCTTTCAAAGTCCTTCATGTTTAACATGGTAAATTCCTTTACTCATTTAAACATTTAGTTAAGTCTATACCATAGAACTTAATTCCCAACATGTACTAAGTATCGTCTTTAGCTTGGTCCATTGTAGAAAATACTTTCAAATCTAAGCATTTAGCATTTGATAGTTGTTTCACAATAGAGTTCGTAAACTTCTCGTTGGACCTCTACTTTTGCTCCCACTAAACTTCTTGTTCATCAGAATTTCTATGTTTCTCCATAAGTCAATCCTCTTATTAACTTTATGAGAAAACACGTTCCAATTCCTTCATGCAATGCTTCCTTTAATCCCATGACGGATTCCATGTGCTTGCTTTCAAATCTAGCATTATTTAGATTTTCAAAACCCATAGACTATTCCATAGTCACTTCCAAGATCCTATTTTGGGAAGGCAGTTTTGGTATCTATTTTTCCATATTTCATATGTGTAATTTTGCTAGATCAATCACGAAAAGACTTAAGAATTCCGATTGGTGAATAGGTTTTTATTAAAATCAACTCCTTGAAATTAATTATATCCTTTTCAACCAATCTAGCTATGTATGCATATACATTTCCACATTTGTTAGTTTTCTCCTTGAAAACTTATTTGCAATTGATGGATCTTTCATCCTTCATGCAAATTAATCAAGTTTCGAACATGATTTTCAAACATGGAGTCTATTTCGGATTTTCATGGCCTCTAACCATCATTCGGAATTTGGATTTGTCGTAGCTATCTTATAAGACATTATTCCTTATGACCAATATGGTCAAAGCTCTAAAGCTCAAGATGGTCCAAGTGGTCGTTCAAGTGGTCAAGACCTTGAGGTCCAAGTTCAAGGCAATACAAAGGAGTTATTTCTGTCCAAGTCATTCCTTAATCCTTTGCACGGTTTTAGTCCGGAAGTTTTTACAAGGGGTTGCACTTCACTTAGTGTAATTAACCTTGTAGAAAGTATCTAGCAAGTGACGGTTTTCCAAGCTCCAAATGCACGTTTTAATGGGCGTCGGTTACAAGCTGAATTGGAGGCGGTTTGGCGTATTCCATGGCACTTGTTGGGCGTGAATTAAGGGGTTTGTTGACTGAACATTGCACCTCATTATTCGGGGGTTATGTGTGGGAATTGTTGCTGGAATAAAGGCATTAAAATAGGAGTTACAAAGCTTGAATAAAAGGCGTGAATCAAGGCCTTGAATTGGGAGTTACAAAAGCTTGAAGAGTAGCTGTTTCGGGCGTGTGTGAGATGCTCTTTGGATGCTATTTTGGCTGGTCATTTTCCCTTGTTTCAAGCCTAGTTTTTAGTTCTTTTAATTAGTTTAATTATGTTTGTAATGGAGTAAAGTGGGACGTGTATTAACCACTTATTTCCTTAGTTAAATTCTGTTTGTTTATTTCATTTTGTTAATTAAAGTAGGCAAGTGAAAAGGTTGTATTGATGCTATAAATAGCATACTTTGAATGAATGAAAAACAATCCAAGATTATTTGCCCAAAACGTGTGTTTTGATAATTGAAGTGACTTGTGTTTAGTTCACTTTGTTTTCCAAATTTGAGTATCCGAATTTGAAGAGTGTTAGTTTTGGTGAGAGTTCCCAAGATTAAAACTTGTAGTTTACGATTTGGTGAGAGTTCCCTTATCTAAACTATCCCAAGCAAACGAGTGAGAGTTCCTCTTTGCTATATCCTTAGCTTAGGGTGAGTGTTCCCCTAACTAAACTGATCTCTTGACAATTGAAACTTAAAGTCATTTGACCTTCTGTTAAACTTATCATTGTCGTAACAAGGTTTCTCATCTTGTTTACACATCATTTGGCGCGTCAGGTAGGGGGAAAATTTTCTTAAATTTTTCCAAAGGGGTCGAATACCTACATACCATGGGAGAGAATCAAGACTTGAGGACAGCTTTGGAAGCTCTTAATCGATCCATTGCTAGTCAAGAGAGGTTGGCCGAAACTAATGCCAATCTACAAGGGAATCTTGCTGCCTTGATGGCAAGACTCATGAACGAGCAAGACAGGAGAGATCAAGGTGAAGAACCTCCACCTAGGAGGGAAGATAGGAGTCTCAAAGTGGACGTTCCTGCCTTTGATGGGACACTTGATCCAGAGAAGTACTTGGAGTGGGAGAAATCCTTGGAAAGGTACTTTGGTTACAAGGACATCCATGAGACGGTTCAACAGTACAAGATAGCCAAAGTCAAACTGAAGGGCTATGGTGATAGTTGGTTGCAAGGAGAACAAAGGGGGCGTACCCTTAGGGGTAAGGCTCACATTTCCACTTGGGAAAAGCTGAAGAAAAGAATGAGAGATCGTTTCATTCCTCACAATTACAAGCAAGATCAGTATGTGAAGTGGAGTACTCTGCAACAAAATGGCGACTAAGTGGAAGACTATATCAAAGAGTTTGATAGGCTTGCCATTGTGTGTGAGGTGACCGAAAATGAAGAGCTGAAGTTGGGACGTTTTGTAGCTGGGTTGGATCAAGAGTTGCAAGACAAACTTGAAGGTTACACTAACCTCACGTTTGTGGAAGCTTGCAAACTTGTGACAAAGTTTGATGCTAAAAGGAAAAAGAAGAAAGCACCTACCACTACTCCAGTGGTACGTAAACCACCCTTCACCTCGAAGGAGGGTTCTTCTTTTAGCAAGTCTAATGAGCCACCTAAGAAGAACACGAAAGACTTCAAGCTTAGTGACATTGTATGTTACAAGTGTGGAGGTAGAGGACATTATAAAAAAGATTGTCCTAATTCAAGAGCCTTAACCATGCAAGAGGTTAAACTCATAGCCACCCAAAGCATCAATTGGGAGGAATTTGAGTCTGAAGAAGAGAAGGATGTGACCCCGCATGAAAAAGATGAGGAGGAGGACCATTGCTATCCTGAGATGGAGGACAAAACAAACTTGGTGGTTAGGAGAGCATTGCAAGCTCGTGTGGAGGAACCTTTGGCGCCACAAAGGCAACACCTTTTCATCACCAAATGTAAAGTTGGTGACAAGGTATGTGAGTTAATTATTGATGGGGGTAGCGAGGCTAATACTGTGTCGAAAACTCTAGTATCTAAACTGGGTCTTACCACCACTAATCATCCACATCCTTACAAATTGAGTTGGTTAGATTCTAATGCTAGTACTGGGGTTAGAAAGCAATGCATGGTGAATTTTTTGATTGGTTCATATCATGATAGTCAATTGTGTGATATTGTTTTAATGGATGCTTGTCATATTCTTCTTGGTAGACCATGGCAATCTGATAAAAAATCTATTCATGATGGGTACCATAACACCTACACTATCACTCACCAAGGGAAACAAAAGAAATTGCACCCTTTACCACCCCCACGGTTTTCACAACCACAAAAACCCCAAATTTCTTTATTATCTTGTAAAGAATTTGAGAGGGAGTTTGAAGGTGAGGGAGAGATATTCATGTTATACTCCAAAGAAATTCATGAAAAATTTGTGAGTCAAAATCCTAGACTTGCAAAATTGATTAAGGAGTTTGAGGATGTTTTTCCTGATGAGTTATCTAAGGGATTACCACCCTTGAGAGGAATTGAGCATCAAATTGATCTCATTCAAGGCGCACCTCTACCAAATAAACCTGCCTATAGATGTAACCCTTTAGAAACTAAGGAGTTGCAAAGACAAATTGAAGAGTTGATGGGTATGGGCTATGTGCGTGAGTCTATGAGTCCATGTGCGGTTCCTGCTTTGTTGGTCCCTAAAAAGATGGTACTTGGCGCATGTGTATTGATAGTAGAGCTGTTAACAATATTACTATCAAGTACAGGTTTCCAATTCCAAGACTTGATGATATGTTGGACGAATTGAGTGGTTCAAAGGTATTCTCAAAAGTTGATTTGAGGAGTGGTTACCATCAAATTCGTATGAGGGAAGGTGATGAATGGAAGACTGCATTCAAGACAAAGCATGGGTTGTATGAATGGCTCGTGATGCCGTTTGGATTGGCCAATGCACCTAGCACATTCATGAGATTGATGAACGAGGTGTTGAGGCCATTTCTTGGCAAGTTCGTGGTGGTGTACCTTGATGATATCCTTATTTACTCTAAAAATGAGGATGAGCATTTAGATCATTTGTTTCAAGTTTTTTCTGTTTTAAGAACGCAAAAATTGTATGGAAAACTTGAAAAATGTGATTTTATGTTATATGAGGTCACTTTTCTTGGTTACATAGTTTCAGGTGATGGCGTGAAAGTGGATCCTTGCAAGGTTGAAGCAATTCAATCGTGGCCTAGTCCGAAAACACTCACGGAGGTCCGTTCTTTCCATGGCCTAGCTTCTTTCTATAGAAGATTTATCAAGAATTTTAGCACACTCATGGCTCCTATAACTGAGTGTACTAAGAAGGGGACGTTTGAGTGGACTACACAAGCTCAAAAGGCCTTTGAAGAAGTCAAGGAGAAAATGTGCAATACCCCTATTCTTGCACTCCCTGATTTTTCCAAGCCATTTGAAGTGGAATGTGACGCAAGTGGGAAGGGGATTGGAGCCGTTTTGATTCAAGAAGGGCGTCCAATTGCTTATTTCAGTGAAAAGTTGAGTCAAGGCAAGTTGAATTATTCCACCTATGATAAAGAGTTCTATGCTATGGTACGAGCTCTAGATCATTGGTCACATTACTTGAGGCCACAACCGTTCATATTGCATTCGGACCATGAATCTTTAAGGTTCATCCATGGCCAAAAGAAGTTGAATTCAAGACATGCTAAATGGGTTGAATTCTTGCAAACATTTAACTTTTCCTCTAAATACAAGAGTGGAAAGGCTAATGTTGTTGCGGATGCCTTATCTAGGAGGCATAATTTGCTTGGAGTTGTCGAAGCAAAGGTCCTTGGGTTTGATTTGATCAAAGAGTACTACAAGGAAGATGGTGATTTCAATGGAATAATACAGAAATGTGTTCATGGAGTATATGACTTATTTTCCTTACATGATGACTTTCTTTTTAAGGGAAATCGGTTATGCATTCCTAAGTGTCCAATTAGAAGCTTGTTGATTCATGAGGCTCATGGAGGAGGTCTAGCTGGTCACGTTGGGATTCAAAAAACAATGGAGCTTCTTCAAGCTCATTTTTATTGGCCGAAAATGTTAGCCACGGTTCATCATGTGGTCAGTCGTTGTTCTACTTGTCAAAGGGCCAAGATGGTGTTTCACAAAGGTCTCTACAAGCCTTTGCCAGTTCCGGAAAGACCTTGGGAAGATGTGAGCATGGATTTCATTGTGGCTTTACCTAGAACTCAAAGGGGTAAAGACTCAATCATGGTGGTTGTTGATCGGTTTTCGAAAATGGCTCATTTCGTTCCCTGTCACAAGACCGAGGATGCTATGAAAGTGGCTAAGTTATATTTTGAAGAAGTGGTTCGTTTTCATGGGGTGCCACGCACCATTGTGTCCGATCGTGATACAAAGTTCCTAAGTCATTTTTGGAAGTCAATATGGCGCCTAATGGGAACAAAGCTATTGTTTTCTACTTCACACCATCCACAAACCGATGGTCAAACTGAAGTGGTGAATAGAATACTTGGTTCTTTGCTTAGGACCTTGGTTAGTAAGAGTGCTAAGGATTGGGATGTCAAGCTAGCTCATGCCGAGTTTGCTTACAATCGGACTCCTAGTGCTACTACGAAGTACTCTCCTTTTGAAGTAGTCTATGGTGTCAATCCTTATGTTCCTATTGATCTCATAGCTTTGCCACAAGACAAGTTCGTTCATGGTGGAGCTAAAGAACAAGCCGAGTTCATGTTGAAAGTCCACAAAGAAGTTAGGAAGAACATTGAGAAAGCAAATGAAGTCTACAAGAAACAAGCCAACAAAAGGGTGAAAAACATGAAGCAGTTTGAAGTTGGTGACTTAGTGTGGATTTACATGAGAAAAGAGAGGTTTCCTAGCAAAAGAAAGAACAAACTTATGCCAAGAGCCGAAGGTCCATTCGAAATCGTGGAAAAGATCAATGACAATGCATACAAGGTTGATTTGGGGGGCCAATTTGGTGTATCAAGCACATTCAACGTTGGGGATCTTGCTCCTTACTTTGATGATGACGAATTGAGGGCAATTCCTTTTGAAGAAGAGGAGGATGACCAATATGGTCAAAGCTCTAAAGCTCAAGATGGTCCAAGTGGTCGTTCAAGTGGTCAAGACCTTGAGGTCCAAGTTCAAGGCAATACAAAGGAGTTATTTCTGTCCAAGTCATTCCTTAATCCTTTGCACGGTTTTAGTCCGGAAGTTTTTACAAGGGGTTGCACTTCACTTAGTGTAATTAACCTTGTAGAAAGTATCTAGCAAGTGACGGTTTTCCAAGCTCCAAATGCACGTTTTAATGGGCGTCGGTTACAAGCTGAATTGGAGGCGGTTTGGCGTATTCCATGGCACTTGTTGGGCGTGAATTAAGGGGTTTGTTGACTGAACATTGCACCTCATTATTCGGGGGTTATGTGTGGGAATTGTTGCTGGAATAAAGGCATTAAAATAGGAGTTACAAAGCTTGAATAAAAGGCGTGAATCAAGGCCTTGAATTGGGAGTTACAAAAGCTTGAAGAGTAGCTGTTTCGGGCGTGTGTGAGATGCTCTTTGGATGCTATTTTGGCTGGTCATTTTCCCTTGTTTCAAGCCTAGTTTTTAGTTCTTTTAATTAGTTTAATTATGTTTGTAATGGAGTAAAGTGGGACGTGTATTAACCACTTATTTCCTTAGTTAAATTCTGTTTGTTTATTTCATTTTGTTAATTAAAGTAGGCAAGTGAAAAGGTTGTATTGATGCTATAAATAGCATACTTTGAATGAATGAAAAACAATCCAAGATTATTTGCCCAAAACGTGTGTTTTGATAATTGAAGTGACTTGTGTTTAGTTCACTTTGTTTTCCAAATTTGAGTATCCGAATTTGAAGAGTGTTAGTTTTGGTGAGAGTTCCCAAGATTAAAACTTGTAGTTTACGATTTGGTGAGAGTTCCCTTATCTAAACTATCCCAAGCAAACGAGTGAGAGTTCCTCTTTGCTATATCCTTAGCTTAGGGTGAGTGTTCCCCTAACTAAACTGATCTCTTGACAATTGAAACTTAAAGTCATTTGACCTTCTGTTAAACTTATCATTGTCGTAACAAGGTTTCTCATCTTGTTTACACATCATTTGGCGCGTCAGGTAGGGGGAAAATTTTCTTAAATTTTTCCAAAGGGGTCGAATACCTACATACCATGGGAGAGAATCAAGACTTGAGGACAGCTTTGGAAGCTCTTAATCGATCCATTGCTAGTCAAGAGAGGTTGGCCGAAACTAATGCCAATCTACAAGGGAATCTTGCTGCCTTGATGGCAAGACTCATGAACGAGCAAGACAGGAGAGATCAAGGTGAAGAACCTCCACCTAGGAGGGAAGATAGGAGTCTCAAAGTGGACGTTCCTGCCTTTGATGGGACACTTGATCCAGAGAAGTACTTGGAGTGGGAGAAATCCTTGGAAAGGTACTTTGGTTACAAGGACATCCATGAGACGGTTCAACAGTACAAGATAGCCAAAGTCAAACTGAAGGGCTATGGTGATAGTTGGTTGCAAGGAGAACAAAGGGGGCGTACCCTTAGGGGTAAGGCTCACATTTCCACTTGGGAAAAGCTGAAGAAAAGAATGAGAGATCGTTTCATTCCTCACAATTACAAGCAAGATCAGTATGTGAAGTGGAGTACTCTGCAACAAAATGGCGACTAAGTGGAAGACTATATCAAAGAGTTTGATAGGCTTGCCATTGTGTGTGAGGTGACCGAAAATGAAGAGCTGAAGTTGGGACGTTTTGTAGCTGGGTTGGATCAAGAGTTGCAAGACAAACTTGAAGGTTACACTAATCTCACGTTTGTGGAAGCTTGCAAACTTGTGACAAAGTTTGATGCTAAAAGGAAAAAGAAGAAAGCACCTACCACTACTCCAGTGGTACGTAAACCACCCTTCACCTCGAAGGAGGGTTCTTCTTTTAGCAAGTCTAATGAGCCACCTAAGAAGAACACAAAAGACTTCAAGCTTAGTGACATTGTATGTCACAAGTGTGGAGGTAGAGGACATTATAAAAAAGATTGTCCTAATTCAAGAGCCTTATCCATGCAAGAGGTTAAACTCATAGCCACCCAAAGCATCAATTGGGAGGAATTTGAGTCTGAAGAAGAGAAGGATGTGACCCCGCATGAAAAAGATGAGGAGGAGGACCATTGCTATCCTGAGATGGAGGACAAAACAAACTTGGTGGTTAGGAGAGCATTGCAAGCTCGTGTGGAGGAACCTTTGGCGCCACAAAGGCAACACCTTTTCATCACCAAATGTAAAGTTGGTGACAAGGTATGTGAGTTAATTATTGATGGGGGTAGCGAGGCTAATACTGTGTCGAAAACTCTAGTATCTAAACTGGGTCTTACCACCACTAATCATCCACATCCTTACAAATTGAGTTGGTTAGATTCTAATGCTAGTACTGGGGTTAGAAAGCAATGCATGGTGAATTTTTTGATTGGTTCATATCATGATAGTCAATTGTGTGATATTGTTTTAATGGATGCTTGTCATATTCTTCTTGGTAGACCATGGCAATCTGATAAAAAATCTATTCATGATGGGTACCATAACACCTACACTATCACTCACCAAGGGAAACAAAATAAATTGCACCCTTTACCACCCCCACGGTTTTCACAACCACAAAAATCCCAAATTTCTTTATTATCTTGTAAAGAATTTGAGAGGGAGTTTGAAGGTGAGGGAGAGATATTCATGTTATACTCCAAAGAAATTCATGTAAAATTTGTGAGTCAAAATCCTAGACTTGCAAAATTGATTAAGGAGTTTGAGGATGTTTTTCCTGATGAGTTACCTAAGGGATTACCACCCTTGAGAGGAATTGAGCATCAAATTGATCTCATTCAAGGCGCACCTCTACCAAATAAACCTGCCTATAGATGTAACCCTTTAGAAACTAAGGAGTTGCAAAGACAAATTGAAGAGTTGATGGGTATGGGCTATGTGCGTGAGTCTATGAGTCCATGTGCGGTTCCTGCTTTGTTGGTCCCTAAAAAAGATGGTTCTTGGCGCATGTGTATTGATAGTAGAGCTGTTAACAATATTACTATCAAGTACAGGTTTCCAATTCCAAGACTTGATGATATGTTGGACGAATTGAGTGGTTCAAAGGTATTCTCAAAAGTTGATTTGAGGAGTGGTTACCATCAAATTCGTATGAGGGAAGGTGATGAATGGAAGACTGCATTCAAGACAAAGCATGGGTTGTATGAATGGCTCGTGATGCCGTTTGGATTGACCAATGCACCTAGCACATTCATGAGATTGATGAACGAGGTGTTGAGGCCATTTCTTGGCAAGTTCGTGGTGGTGTACCTTGATGATATCCTTATTTACTCTAAAAATGAGGATGAGCATTTAGATCATTTGTTTCAAGTTTTTTCTGTTTTAAGAACGCAAAAATTGTATGGAAAACTTGAAAAATGTGATTTTATGTTATATGAGGTCACTTTTCTTGGTTACATAGTTTCAGGTGATGGCGTGAAAGTGGATCCTTGCAAGGTTGAAGCAATTCAATCGTGGCCTAGTCCGAAAACACTCACGGAGGTCCGTTCTTTCCATGGCCTAGCTTCTTTCTATAGAAGATTTATCAAGAATTTTAGCACACTCATAGCTCCTATAACTGAGTGTACTAAGAAGGGGACGTTTGAGTGGACTACACAAGCTCAAAAGGCCTTTGAAGAAGTCAAGGAGAAAATGTGCAATACCCCTATTCTTGCACTCCCTGATTTTTCCAAGCCATTTGAAGTGGAATGTGACGCAAGTGGGAAGGGGATTGGAGCCGTTTTGATTCAAGAAGGGCGTCCAATTGCTTATTTCAGTGAAAAGTTGAGTCAAGGCAAGTTGAATTATTCCACCTATGATAAAGAGTTCTATGCTATGGTACGAGCTCTAGATCATTGGTCACATTACTTGAGGCCACAACCGTTCATATTGCATTCGGACCATGAATCTTTAAGGTTCATCCATGGCCAAAAGAAGTTGAATTCAAGACATGCTAAATGGGTTGAATTCTTGCAAACATTTAACTTTTCCTCTAAATACAAGAGTGGAAAGGCTAATGTTGTTGCGGATGCCTTATCTAGGAGGCATAATTTGCTTGGAGTTGTCGAAGCAAAGGTCCTTGGGTTTGATTTGATCAAAGAGTACTACAAGGAAGATGGTGATTTCAATGGAATAATACAGAAATGTGTTCATGGAGTATATGACTTATTTTCCTTACATGATGACTTTCTTTTTAAGGGAAATCGGTTATGCATTCCTAAGTGTCCAATTAGAAGCTTGTTGATTCATGAGGCTCATGGAGGAGGTCTAGCTGGTCACGTTGGGATTCAAAAAACAATGGAGCTTCTTCAAGCTCATTTTTATTGGCCGAAAATGTTAGCCACGGTTCATCATGTGGTCAGTCGTTGTTCTACTTGTCAAAGGGCCAAGATGGTGTTTCACAAAGGTCTCTACAAGCCTTTGCCAGTTCCGGAAAGACCTTGGGAAGATGTGAGCATGGATTTCATTGTGGCTTTACCTAGAACTCAAAGGGGTAAAGACTCAATCATGGTGGTTGTTGATCGGTTTTCGAAAATGGCTCATTTCGTTCCTTGTCACAAGACCGAGGATGCTATGAAAGTGGCTAAGTTATATTTTGAAGAAGTGGTTCGTTTTCATGGGGTGCCACGCACCATTGTGTCCGATCGTGATACAAAGTTCCTAAGTCATTTTTGGAAGTCAATATGGCGCCTAATGGGAACAAAGCTATTGTTTTCTACTTCACACCATCCACAAACCGATGGTCAAACTGAAGTGGTGAATAGAATACTTGGTTCTTTGCTTAGGACCTTGGTTAGTAAGAGTGCTAAGGATTGGGATGTCAAGCTAGCTCATGCCGAGTTTGCTTACAATCGGACTCCTAGTGCTACTACGAAGTACTCTCCTTTTGAAGTAGTCTATGGTGTCAATCCTTATGTTCCTATTGATCTCATAGCTTTGCCACAAGACAAGTTCGTTCATGGTGGAGCTAAAGAACAAGCCGAGTTCATGTTGAAAGTCCACAAAGAAGTTAGGAAGAACATTGAGAAAGCAAATGAAGTCTACAAGAAACAAGCCAACAAAAGGGTGAAAAACGTGAAGCAGTTTGAAGTTGGTGACTTAGTGTGGATTTACATGAGAAAAGAGAGGTTTCCTAGCAAAAGAAAGAACAAACTTATGCCAAGAGCCGAAGGTCCATTCGAAATCGTGGAAAAGATCAATGACAATGCATACAAGGTTGATTTGGGGGGCCAATTTGGTGTATCAAGCACATTCAACGTTGGGGATCTTGCTCCTTACTTTGATGATGACGAATTGAGGGCAATTCCTTTTGAAGAAGAGGAGGATGACCAATATGGTCAAAGCTCTAAAGCTCAAGATGGTCCAAGTGGTCGTTCAAGTGGTCAAGACCTTGAGGTCCAAGTTCAAGGCAATACAAAGGAGTTATTTCTGTCCAAGTCATTCCTTAATCCTTTGCACGGTTTTAGTCCGGAAGTTTTTACAAGGGGTTGCACTTCACTTAGTGTAATTAACCTTGTAGAAAGTATCTAGCAAGTGACGGTTTTCCAAGCTCCAAATGCACGTTTTAATGGGCGTCGGTTACAAGCTGAATTGGAGGCGGTTTGGCGTATTCCATGGCACTTGTTGGGCGTGAATTAAGGGGTTTGTTGACTGAACATTGCACCTCATTATTCGGGGGTTATGTGTGGGAATTGTTGCTGGAATAAAGGCATTAAAATAGGAGTTACAAAGCTTGAATAAAAGGCGTGAATCAAGGCCTTGAATTGGGAGTTACAAAAGCTTGAAGAGTAGCTGTTTCGGGCGTGTGTGAGATGCTCTTTGGATGCTATTTTGGCTGGTCATTTTCCCTTGTTTCAAGCCTAGTTTTTAGTTCTTTTAATTAGTTTAATTATGTTTGTAATGGAGTAAAGTGGGACGTGTATTAACCACTTATTTCCTTAGTTAAATTCTGTTTGTTTATTTCATTTTGTTAATTAAAGTAGGCAAGTGAAAAGGTTGTATTGATGCTATAAATAGCATACTTTGAATGAATGAAAAACAATCCAAGATTATTTGCCCAAAACGTGTGTTTTGATAATTGAAGTGACTTGTGTTTAGTTCACTTTGTTTTCCAAATTTGAGTATCCGAATTTGAAGAGTGTTAGTTTTGGTGAGAGTTCCCAAGATTAAAACTTGTAGTTTACGATTTGGTGAGAGTTCCCTTATCTAAACTATCCCAAGCAAACGAGTGAGAGTTCCTCTTTGCTATATCCTTAGCTTAGGGTGAGTGTTCCCCTAACTAAACTGATCTCTTGACAATTGAAACTTAAAGTCATTTGACCTTCTGTTAAACTTATCATTGTCGTAACAAGGTTTCTCATCTTGTTTACACATCATTTGGCGCGTCAGGTAGGGGGAAAATTTTCTTAAATTTTTCCAAAGGGGTCGAATACCTACATACCATGGGAGAGAATCAAGACTTGAGGACAGCTTTGGAAGCTCTTAATCGATCCATTGCTAGTCAAGAGAGGTTGGCCGAAACTAATGCCAATCTACAAGGGAATCTTGCTGCCTTGATGGCAAGACTCATGAACGAGCAAGACAGGAGAGATCAAGGTGAAGAACCTCCACCTAGGAGGGAAGATAGGAGTCTCAAAGTGGACGTTCCTGCCTTTGATGGGACACTTGATCCAGAGAAGTACTTGGAGTGGGAGAAATCCTTGGAAAGGTACTTTGGTTACAAGGACATCCATGAGACGGTTCAACAGTACAAGATAGCCAAAGTCAAACTGAAGGGCTATGGTGATAGTTGGTTGCAAGGAGAACAAAGGGGGCGTACCCTTAGGGGTAAGGCTCACATTTCCACTTGGGAAAAGCTGAAGAAAAGAATGAGAGATCGTTTCATTCCTCACAATTACAAGCAAGATCAGTATGTGAAGTGGAGTACTCTGCAACAAAATGGCGACTAAGTGGAAGACTATATCAAAGAGTTTGATAGGCTTGCCATTGTGTGTGAGGTGACCGAAAATGAAGAGCTGAAGTTGGGACGTTTTGTAGCTGGGTTGGATCAAGAGTTGCAAGACAAACTTGAAGGTTACACTAATCTCACGTTTGTGGAAGCTTGCAAACTTGTGACAAAGTTTGATGCTAAAAGGAAAAAGAAGAAAGCACCTACCACTACTCCAGTGGTACGTAAACCACCCTTCACCTCGAAGGAGGGTTCTTCTTTTAGCAAGTCTAATGAGCCACCTAAGAAGAACACGAAAGACTTCAAGCTTAGTGACATTGTATGTCACAAGTGTGGAGGTAGAGGACATTATAAAAAAGATTGTCCTAATTCAAGAGCCTTAACCATGCAAGAGGTTAAACTCATAGCCACCCAAAGCATCAATTGGGAGGAATTTGAGTCTGAAGAAGAGAAGGATGTGACCCCGCATGAAAAAGATGAGGAGGACCATTGCTATCCTGAGATGGAGGACAAAACAAACTTGGTGGTTAGGAGAGCATTGCAAGCTCGTGTGGAGGAACCTTTGGCGCCACAAAGGCAACACCTTTTCATCACCAAATGTAAAGTTGGTGACAAGGTATGTGAGTTAATTATTGATGGGGGTAGCGAGGCTAATACTGTGTCGAAAACTCTAGTATCTAAACTGGGTCTTACCACCACTAATCATCCACATCCTTACAAATTGAGTTGGTTAGATTCTAATGCTAGTACTGGGGTTAGAAAGCAATGCATGGTGAATTTTTTGATTGGTTCATATCATGATAGTCAATTGTGTGATATTGTTTTAATGGATGCTTGTCATATTCTTCTTGGTAGACCATGGCAATCTGATAAAAAATCTATTCATGATGGGTACCATAACACCTACACTATCACTCACCAAGGGAAACAAAATAAATTGCACCCTTTACCACCCCCACGGTTTTCACAACCACAAAAATCCCAAATTTCTTTATTATCTTGTAAAGAATTTGAGAGGGAGTTTGAAGGTGAGGGAGAGATATTCATGTTATACTCCAAAGAAATTCATGTAAAATTTGTGAGTCAAAATCCTAGACTTGCAAAATTGATTAAGGAGTTTGAGGATGTTTTTCCTGATGAGTTACCTAAGGGATTACCACCCTTGAGAGGAATTGAGCATCAAATTGATCTCATTCAAGGCGCACCTCTACCAAATAAACCTGCCTATAGATGTAACCCTTTAGAAACTAAGGAGTTGCAAAGACAAATTGAAGAGTTGATGGGTATGGGCTATGTGCGTGAGTCTATGAGTCCATGTGCGGTTCCTGCTTTGTTGGTCCCTAAAAAAGATGGTTCTTGGCGCATGTGTATTGATAGTAGAGCTGTTAACAATATTACTATCAAGTACAGGTTTCCAATTCCAAGACTTGATGATATGTTGGACGAATTGAGTGGTTCAAAGGTATTCTCAAAAGTTGATTTGAGGAGTGGTTACCATCAAATTCGTATGAGGGAAGGTGATGAATGGAAGACTGCATTCAAGACAAAGCATGGGTTGTATGAATGGCTCGTGATGCCGTTTGGATTGACCAATGCACCTAGCACATTCATGAGATTGATGAACGAGGTGTTGAGGCCATTTCTTGGCAAGTTCGTGGTGGTGTACCTTGATGATATCCTTATTTACTCTAAAAATGAGGATGAGCATTTAGATCATTTGTTTCAAGTTTTTTCTGTTTTAAGAACGCAAAAATTGTATGGAAAACTTGAAAAATGTGATTTTATGTTATATGAGGTCACTTTTCTTGGTTACATAGTTTCAGGTGATGGCGTGAAAGTGGATCCTTGCAAGGTTGAAGCAATTCAATCGTGGCCTAGTCCGAAAACACTCACGGAGGTCCGTTCTTTCCATGGCCTAGCTTCTTTCTATAGAAGATTTATCAAGAATTTTAGCACACTCATGGCTCCTATAACTGAGTGTACTAAGAAGGGGACGTTTGAGTGGACTACACAAGCTCAAAAGGCCTTTGAAGAAGTCAAGGAGAAAATGTGCAATACCCCTATTCTTGCACTCCCTGATTTTTCCAAGCCATTTGAAGTGGAATGTGACGCAAGTGGGAAGGGGATTGGAGCCGTTTTGATTCAAGAAGGGCGTCCAATTGCTTATTTCAGTGAAAAGTTGAGTCAAGGCAAGTTGAATTATTCCACCTATGATAAAGAGTTCTATGCTATGGTACGAGCTCTAGATCATTGGTCACATTACTTGAGGCCACAACCGTTCATATTGCATTCGGACCATGAATCTTTAAGGTTCATCCATGGCCAAAAGAAGTTGAATTCAAGACATGCTAAATGGGTTGAATTCTTGCAAACATTTAACTTTTCCTCTAAATACAAGAGTGGAAAGGCTAATGTTGTTGCGGATGCCTTATCTAGGAGGCATAATTTGCTTGGAGTTGTCGAAGCAAAGGTCCTTGGGTTTGATTTGATCAAAGAGTACTACAAGGAAGATGGTGATTTCAATGGAATAATACAGAAATGTGTTCATGGAGTATATGACTTATTTTCCTTACATGATGACTTTCTTTTTAAGGGAAATCGGTTATGCATTCCTAAGTGTCCAATTAGAAGCTTGTTGATTCATGAGGCTCATGGAGGAGGTCTAGCTGGTCACGTTGGGATTCAAAAAACAATGGAGCTTCTTCAAGCTCATTTTTATTGGCCGAAAATGTTAGCCACGGTTCATCATGTGGTCAGTCGTTGTTCTACTTGTCAAAGGGCCAAGATGGTGTTTCACAAAGGTCTCTACAAGCCTTTGCCAGTTCCGGAAAGACCTTGGGAAGATGTGAGCATGGATTTCATTGTGGCTTTACCTAGAACTGAAAGGGGTAAAGACTCAATCATGGTGGTTGTTGATCGGTTTAAAATGGCTCATTTCGTTCCCTGTCACAAGACCGAGGATGCTATGAAAGTGGCTAAGTTATATTTTGAAGAAGTGGTTCGTTTTCATGGGGTGCCACGCACCATTGTGTCCGATCGTGATACAAAGTTCCTAAGTCATTTTTGGAAGTCAATATGGCGCCTAATGGGAACAAAGCTATTGTTTTCTACTTCACACCATCCACAAACCGATGGTCAAACTGAAGTGGTGAATAGAATACTTGGTTCTTTGCTTAGGACCTTGGTTAGTAAGAGTGCTAAGGATTGGGATGTCAAGCTAGCTCATGCCGAGTTTGCTTACAATCGGACTCCTAGTGCTACTACGAAGTACTCTCCTTTTGAAGTAGTCTATGGTGTCAATCCTTATGTTCCTATTGATCTCATAGCTTTGCCACAAGACAAGTTCGTTCATGGTGGAGCTAAAGAACAAGCCGAGTTCATGTTGAAAGTCCACAAAGAAGTTAGGAAGAACATTGAGAAAGCAAATGAAGTCTACAAGAAACAAGCCAACAAAAGGGTGAAAAACGTGAAGCAGTTTGAAGTTGGTGACTTAGTGTGGATTTACATGAGAAAAGAGAGGTTTCCTAGCAAAAGAAAGAACAAACTTATGCCAAGAGCCGAAGGTCCATTCGAAATCGTGGAAAAGATCAATGACAATGCATACAAGGTTGATTTGGGGGGCCAATTTGGTGTATCAAGCACATTCAACGTTGGGGATCTTGCTCCTTACTTTGATGATGACGAATTGAGGGCAATTCCTTTTGAAGAAGAGGAGGATGACCAATATGGTCAAAGCTCTAAAGCTCAAGATGGTCCAAGTGGTCGTTCAAGTGGTCAAGACCTTGAGGTCCAAGTTCAAGGCAATACAAAGGAGTTATTTCTGTCCAAGTCATTCCTTAATCCTTTGCACGGTTTTAGTCCGGAAGTTTTTACAAGGGGTTGCACTTCACTTAGTGTAATTAACCTTGTAGAAAGTATCTAGCAAGTGACGGTTTTCCAAGCTCCAAATGCACGTTTTAATGGGCGTCGGTTACAAGCTGAATTGGAGGCGGTTTGGCGTATTCCATGGCACTTGTTGGGCGTGAATTAAGGGGTTTGTTGACTGAACATTGCACCTCATTATTCGGGGGTTATGTGTGGGAATTGTTGCTGGAATAAAGGCATTAAAATAGGAGTTACAAAGCTTGAATAAAAGGCGTGAATCAAGGCCTTGAATTGGGAGTTACAAAAGCTTGAAGAGTAGCTGTTTCGGGCGTGTGTGAGATGCTCTTTGGATGCTATTTTGGCTGGTCATTTTCCCTTGTTTCGAGCCTAGTTTTTAGTTCTTTTAATTAGTTTAATTATGTTTGTAATGGAGTAAAGTGGGACGTGTATTAACCACTTATTTCCTTAGTTAAATTCTGTTTGTTTATTTCATTTTGTTGATTAAAGTAGGCAAGTGAAAAGGTTGTATTGATGCTATAAATAGCATACTTTGAATGAATGAAAAACAATCCAAGATTATTTGCCCAAAACGTGTGTTTTGATAATTGAAGTGACTTGTGTTTAGTTCACTTTGTTTTCCAAATTTGAGTATCCGAATTTGAAGAGTGTTAGTTTTGGTGAGAGTTCCCAAGATTAAAACTTGTAGTTTACGATTTGGTGAGAGTTCCCTTATCTAAACTATCCCAAGCAAACGAGTGAGAGTTCCTCTTTGCTATATCCTTAGCTTAGGGTGAGTGTTCCCCTAACTAAACTGATCTCTTGACAATTGAAACTTAAAGTCATTTGACCTTCTGTTAAACTTATCATTGTCGTAACAAGGTTTCTCATCTTGTTTACACATCACCTTAGCTTGTAAGTCTTAGGTTTATTTCTAACTTAATAGAAAATTTATAGGATTCAATCCAAGCCTTTGGTGAATTCTATACCTATACGGGGTAATTGCATCAAACACTGAGTTTTAAGGCGCTTTCAAAGCCCTTTTATAATGTTGATCTTACACCAACATTTTTAATGTTTTGTAAGTAATGAATTCTCTTTTAAGGCACTTGTAAAGTCCTTTTGAGTATTCTTGATCAAGCATTATCATGAAGTCCTTTAAGGTCTTCCGAGATTCTCAGTTCTAGTTTGTTGCTAAGCTCGATGGTCATCGAGTTCATTTTCCTCCAACTTGTCATTTTGGAAACGTGTTACTTTCTAGAAAGACACCACTTAGAGCAACAAACATTATGTTCTCAATTAGGATGTGGAGGTAATGCTCGTAGTCTCACTTGAATGCTTACAAAGAGACATGTATATTGTCTTTGGGTAAAAGTTCGTTGTGAAACAAACAGTTAGATCCCACTTGAGCTATCTTTAGTCTTTATTGAGCCATTCAGCTCCCACTGAGCCACCTAGCTCTCACTGAGCCTCTTAGCTCCCACTAAGCTAGTGAACTCCCAGTGAGACTAAGAGCCTCAGACATATATTTGAATAGACTTTTAGAAGTAATTTCTATCCATAACTGAATATGGCGTCCTTTCTTAGCTTCGACATATTGTTTAGTGTAACATTAGTCATTTGTGCAAATCTTTAAGAACTTTATAGGAAAGGTTGTGAACCATCATCGTTTGAGTCATTTTCCAATGACATCGAGGTCTCCGTGAGGACACACTATGTTCTTTGTGGAGTTCTTTATGAAAATTTCCATTCATAACTTTGAGATGGTCATGCTTGGCTTAAGCAAACATTGCTCGATCTAATCTAGAAGTTTTGATATCTTGCCATGTCGGTTCTTTACTTCACTGGACTCTTGAGCTACTCAGGTCAAGTTTGTTCACATTTGATGAATATAGCCATATCCTTTCAAATTCTTTGTGAAACTTTGAAGTAATTGATTCCTCTTTAGCCTTCGGAGTCAATTGTCTATACCATGAACAATAGCTCTCTGCTTTGTCGGTTTCAACATCTAAGACTTGCTTGTCTTAGAATGATTCCAAATCGAGCAACTATCAAGAGCCTATCTAATAGAATCTTGAGTACGTTCTTGTCGATATGACATTGCTAAAGATGTTTGGAACGCAAATCAAGCCCATGACTTGAACTTAGTGAGTTAATCATGTTAGGGAAATGTTTGTTTATAATCAAGCATTCTTGACTCAACTCTTGGATAACCATGCAATTCAAATAAATCTCGCAACTATTGCTCATTACTTTGAATGTGAGTCTTTCCGTGTGTAAACGGATCAATTGCTGATTATGGAACATAATAAACATTATTTGTTCCAGCCTTTGGCTTAAAAGGTCTTTAAACAAAACATACGACCTTACAACTGATGTAGCTTTTCTTTCATCATTCTAAGCTTGTACGTCAATAACTTAGCTTAACTTCAATAGTTTGAGGCCACTATTGATTAGGGGATTTTGCTCCCACCAATCGGAGTGCGCCACGTGGGCCAATCAGGTCCTGCCAAGTGTCCCCCAATTGGACCTCTCAGGGCTTGCCACGTGGCACACGTTTATTCGTCCACCTTGGACCTATTATGTCATGACATGTGGCATATTCCATGCCTAATGGAAAAGTCGGCCACCTAGGCCCAACTTCCGAGGGAAGCCCAATCAGCCCAAGGTTAACCTAAAACTAGATTGGCACGTTTCCCGAGGTTATAAATACCTCCCTTAATCCTCATTAAGAGAGATTACACGGAAAAACACACAGATTACGCATTAAACGCTCTCACCTAGAGAGACCAAACCACTTTAATTTCCGCATTAATTACTCCTTAATCAGGTACTAACTTGACCGTTGGAGGCGGAGCTCCCAACACCAGGAGTCTTCGTTGTTTTGCAGGTACAGGCGTCCGGTTCCAGTCTCGGAATTGTAACTCTCCCGCAGGACTTCAGAAAACCCCGGAACATTTTGGCGCCGTCTGTGGGGAAAGTACTTCTGAGATGGCATCCACGTCTGTACCGACTCCTGAAGAGAGGCGTCCCCTAGACGACCCTCAAGTTCAGTCGGACCATGATACCGAAGAAGAATTTGAAGTTGAAGCTCACACTGCTTCAGACGGGACCCTAAGGGCCCGACGCACCCGTCATACCGAAAGGAGGGAACGGGAACATCTTCAAGCTGGAAGTGAGCCAGCAGGCGCACCGCCTGTTCGGCGGAAGCCGACTGATGGGTCTGCTCCCATCACGAGGAAAGAACTCATGACCTTCATGAGGGACTTCAAAGGAGAGATTCAGGAGTTGCTTAATAAGAAGCCTGCTGATCCAAGATCGAGAAGCCCACTTAGAAGCTTCATGGATCAAGAACCAGTTGCTCTAGTCTTGGAGACTCTTGGGTTTTACCCATTTTCAAAGAAGGCCGAAATTCTATGTTGCATTTCATGGGTGGATTGAAGATTGGAAAACAGTTGACATAAATCACACTTTGGCTCATTTCACTACTATTTTGGGCGTGTGATTCTTGTTCCATTTACTTCTTATTATTAGCTTAAGTTTTTAACTTTTCTTTGCTGAAAAATAATGCCAAGAGTTGAACTTTGACTGGTTGTAATAGGAAGAGTTTAACTCTTCATCTTTAGGCTTAATTAGTGCATTTAAAGCTAGCTTGTATTAAGGAAAACCGTGGCTTTTGGCTCTCCATCTTTTGGACGGTTTTCCTTGCCTTTTGGTGTGCTTATTTGCTGCTCCTTTCCTCTATAAAAGGGAGAGCAAACCAGAAATAAAAGGACAGTTGAAATATTAAACAAAAACCTTGTGCTTTTCTGATTTGAGTGTGTCTCAATCAAAGAGTCTCCTTATAACTTTGAGTGTGTTCTTGAGTTGTAAGATTAGGGGAAACTTTGAGTGTGTCTCGAGTTTCTAGCCTAAGATCCCAATACCTTGAGTTTGTTCTTGGGTTTTGGTTATTTTCGCAATTCCAAAACGTTTCAAAGGCGAGTTGTTTTCTTTCGAGTCTAATACCTTATTATTATGTTGGAAGGGTGTATTAGACTTACATCATCTGGTATCAGAGCCTAGGTTAGGGTTTTCTTCAAGAAAATCGAGTTTGAAGGCGTTGGAGCAAAACGGCAGAATTCGATCAGTTTGGAGTTACGGTTTTTTCGAAGCAGCGCAGAAAAGAAACAAATCTGGGAAGGCAGAATTCAATTGAAGATTTCTCCCTCATCCGAAAAGCTTTTGAGGAGTTTCTTTTTTTTCAAATTGGTTGTTTTGATCTTAATTTTCTGAATTTGTAAGCCTTTGAGAGTCTCGAGGCAATTTTCGTTTTGCACTTTGTCTCTAATTTCGGCAGTTTTCACTCATTGTACTTGTAATAGCCTAGCAAAATAGTGGAAATCATGGCTAGTGAGGAGCTTGCTAGAATGTTGCAAGTAATCACTGAAAAATTTGAGAGTTTGGAGAAAAAAACAGAAGAAAGTGAGGAGGAGAAGGCTAGGCAAAATTCTAGGATGAATACAATTGCCGATATGGTGTTGCAAACAACTAGAAAACTGAACGAGTTAGAAAATGAGGATGTGGGTAGTGGAAACAACCTTAGGCAATTTGATGAAGATAGGGGGCTTAAGATTGACCTACCAGAGTTTGATGGGGGACATGATAGTGAAGCCTTTCTAGATTGGGTGAGGCAAATTGAAACTGTTTTTGAGTATAAGGGGTTTAATGATAAAAAAAGGTTCAAATTGTCTGTTCTAAAACTCACTAAACTTGCTGCCCTATGGTATGAAAACCTCAAGGCAAATAGAAGAAGAGAGGGAAAAGAAAAAATTGACTCATGGGAGAAATTGAAAAGGAAGATGAGGGAAAAATGGGTAAATAGGGAGTATGAACAAGAGCAATACCTAAAATTAACCCATCTGTCCCAAGAAAACATGAGTGTAGAAGATTACATTAAGGAGTTTGAGAAGTTGTGCTTAATTTGCGATTTACAAGAAAAAGAAACTTTCAAGATAGCTCGTTTTGTTAAAGGGTTGTCTAAAGGGATTTGTAGAAAAGTGGAGGTGACTCACTATGCCACTTTTAGTGATGTTTGTAAACTCGCCTTGAAGTATGAGGCACAAGCTAAGGAGGAAAAGGAGAAAGAGAAGCCCAAAACTTCCTCTTTTAAGAGTACTTCGAAATTTACTCCTTTCAACTCTAATGAGAGTACTTTTCAAAGAGAAACTTCTCCAAATAGCTCATCAAGTTCTAAGTTTGATAAAGGGAAAGAAAAGCAAGTAGTTTCCCCTAGTGAGCTTGCAACTAGGAGAAAATGCTTCAAGTGTCATGGTAGGGGTCATATCGCTAGTGAGTGTCCTAGTAAAACTGTTTTGACCGCCACACAATGCGCAATTATGGATGAAGAAGAACAAATGTATAACTTTGTGACTCAAGAAGAAGAGAGTAATGGGGAGGACGACTTTGAAGAAGAGATTTCTCCAGAAAGTGACCATAACTTATTGGTGGTTCGCAAAATCTTACTTGGTGAGCCCCAAGTTGATGGGAGGCAACGAAACAACTTGTTCCACACTAGATGCAAGATAGGTGAAAAAACTTGTAATGTGATTGTGGATAGTGGCGCTCAAATTGATGTGATTTCGTCTGAGGCTGTGAGTAAGTTGAAGCTACCTACTAGGATTCATGATGAGCCTTATAAGCTCAATTGGTTGAATGATGGTACCAACATGAGGGTGAAGAAACAAGCCTTGGTGACTTATTCCATTGGAGGGTTCAAAGATGAGCGTTGGTGTGATATTCTTCCTATGGATGCTTGCCATTTGTTGCTTGGAAGACCGTGGCAATTTGATCATGATTCGGTACACAAATGTAAATCTAATGTGTTTATTGTAACTACCAAAGATGGTAGAAAAGTTAGATTGTTGCCTTTACCTCCAAAAGTTGCTAAGAAAGAAAAAGAGAAAAGCAACTATCTTGTAATTTGTACTAAACTTGAAAATATAGTGGAAGAAATGGGGGAAGGGTATGCTTTGGTTGGGAAGGCCAAAGATGAGATTTGTACTTCTCATAATAACTCATCACCTTTAAATGAGTTGTTAGGAGAATACAAATATGTTTTTCCAGATGACTTGTCCAACAGTCTACCTTCAAATAGGTGTATTGACCATGCAATTCCAAGAGTCCCTTTGCCTCACAATGCTATCTGCCGGCAAATGACACTTAAAGGGGGGAATAAGTGGAAAACGACGTCCAAAACCAAGCAAGGGTTGTATGAGTGGTTGAAAAAGATGCTAAAAAGGGGGTGTGTGCAAGTGAATCATAAAATTGATTTAAAAAGTGCTACTTTCAACATACGAGATTTATCTCCTTATTTAAAAGATGCAAGTTTGGGGTCAAACTTTTTTCAAGAAGGGGAGAATGATCCAAGATCGAGAAGCCCACTTAGAAGCTTCATGGATCAAGAACCAGTTGCTCTAGTCTTAAAGACTCTTGGGTTTTACCCATTTTCAAAGAAGGCCGAAATTCTATGTTGCATTTCATGGGTGGATTGAAGATTGGAAAACAGTTGACATAAATTACACTTTGGCTCATTTCACTACTATTTTGGGCGTGTGATTCTTGTTCCATTTAATTCTTATTATTAGCTTAAGTTTTTAACTTTTCTTTGCTGAAAAATAATGCCAAGAGTTGAACTTTGGCTGGTTGTAATAGGAAGAGTTTAACTCTTCATCTTTAGGCTTAATTAGTGCATTTAAAGCTAGCTTGTATTAAGGAAAACCGTGGCTTTTGGCTCTCCATCTTTTGGACGGTTTTCCTTGCCTTTTGGTGTGCTTATTTGCTGCTCCTTTCCTCTATAAAAGGGAGAGCAAACCAGAAATAAAAGGACAGTTGAAATATTAAACAAAAACCTTGTGCTTTTCTGATTTGAGTGTGTCTCAATCAAAGAGTCTCCTTATAACTTTGAGTGTGTTCTTGAGTTGTAAGATTAGGGGAAACTTTGAGTGTGTCTCGAGTTTCTAGCCTAAGATCCCAATACCTTGAGTTTGTTCTTGGGTTTTGGTTATTTTCGCAATTCCAAAACGTTTCAAAGGCGAGTTGTTTTCTTTCGAGTCTAATACCTTATTATTATGTTGGAAGGGTGTATTAGACTTACATCACCTGCTCTGGCCAAGGAACAGTCGGCTAAGAAACCTTCCACTTCAGGCAAGAAGAAGCCAGTTCAAGGCCGAGAGGCGACTCCTCATCCTAAATCTAGGAAGTGGGAGCTGCTTGCAATTGATTTTACAAAATACCGTTTTCCTACCCCAGGAAATAGGAAATCTGTTCGTCACATTCAGGCGGACGGGTCGAAGAAAACATACACAGACGCTCGGCTACTGCTAGAGCAGAAGAAGAGTGACCGATTGTCAGAGTCGTCCTCTACTTCAAATTTCCAAGACAACCTGCGAAATACCTCGATGGGGCATACCCAGTCGTATCATGAGAGTCAGTCAGGCGGCACCTCCCGTCAGTCCAGCTTTCATAGCGATCAGGCGGTACCAAACTTACCGTTTGTACCACAACAACGGTATTTTATGCAGCCACCTCCGTTTGGTGGACAGGCAGCTAAAAATGTCCAACCTATGCGTCGGCCTTCTCCAAGGAAATTACAGAAGCCGCTCAGCCGGCCAAAGTTAAAAATGTGTTAGTAGGCGCCTATGACGGCACTACTAACCCAGAAGACCATCTGATGGCATTCTCCAACCTGATGTACCTTCAAGGGTTGGATGATCCCACTTGGTGCATGATGTGTAAACAAGATAAGAAACCTTGTTACAACAATGATAAGTTAAAACGGGTCAAATGATTTTAAGTAACAATTATCAAGTGATCAGTTTAGTTAGGGGAACTCTCACCCTAAGCTAAGGATATAGCAAAGAGGAACTCTCACTCGTTTGCTTGGAATAGTCAAGATAAGGGAACTCTCACCAAATCATAAACTATAAGTCTTAATCTTGGGAACTCTCACCAAAACTAACACTCTTCAAATTCGGATACTCAAATTTGGAAAACAAAGTGAACTAAACTCAAGTCACTTCAATTAACAAAACACACGTTTTAGGCAAATAATCTTGGATGATTTTTCATTCATTCAAAGTATGCTATTTATAGCATCAATACAACCTTTTCACTTGCCTACTTTAATTAACAAAATGAAATAAACAAAAAGAAATTAACTAAGGAAATAAGTGGTTAATACACGTCCCACTTAACTCCATTACAAACATAATTAAACTAATTAAAAGAACTAAAAACTAGGCTTGAAACAAGGGAAAATGACCAGCCAAAATAGCATCCATAGAGCAACTCACACACGCCCAAAACAGCTACTCTTCAAGCTTTTGTAACTCCCATTTCAAGGCCTTGATTCACGCCTTTTATTCAAGCTTTGTAACTCCTATTTTAATGCCTTTATTCCAGCAACAATTCCCACACATAACCCCCAAATAATGAGGTGCAATGTTCAGCCAACAAACTCCATAATTCACGCCCAACAAGTGCCATGAAACACGCCACTTTAATCAGCCCAAGTAACTTACAAACGGCTAGCATAAAATACGCCCAAACCGCCACCAATTTAGCTTGTAACCGATGCCCATTAAACGTGCATTTGGAGCTTGGAAAACCGTCACTTGCTAGATACTTTCTACAAGGTTAATTACACTAAGTGAAGTGCAACCCCTTGTAAAAACTTTCGGACCAAAACCGTGCAAAGGATTAAGGAACGATTTGGACAGAAATAATTCCTAATTGCCTTGAACTTGGACCTCAAGGCCTTGACCACTTGGACCATCTTGAACATTAGAACTTTGACCATATTGGTCATCCTCCTCTTCTTCAAAAGGAATTGCCCTCAATTCGTCATCATCAAAGTAAGGAGCAAGGTCCCCAACGTTGAATGTGCTTGAGACACCAAATTGGCCCCCCAAATCAACCTTGTATGCATTGTCATTGATTTTTTCCACGATTTCAAATGGACCTTCGGCTCTTGGCATAAGTTTGTTCTTTCTTTTGCTAGGAAACCTCTCTTTTCTCATGTAAATCCACACTAAGTCACCAACTTCAAATTGCTTCACGTTTTTCACCCTCTTGTTGGCTTGCTTCTTGTAGACTTCATTTGCTTTCTCAATGTTCCTCCTAACTTCTTTGTGGACCTTCAATATGAACTCGGCTTGTTCCTTAGCTCCACCATGAACGAACTTGTCTTGTGGCAAAGCTATGAGATCAATATGATGCGAATCAAGAAGCTAATTCTTTTGAAGGATCTAATGTACTTTTAGATGGTCTAAACAACTCCATTATAGGTTGCCCAAACAAGGAAATAATCAAGAAAAGGTTCAATAGCTTAAATTGGAAAGAAAGAACCATGATTTCCAAGAACGAAGAAGTTGCGCAGTTCACTTCCGGCGACGATACAGGCGGCCACGCGCCGAGATGGGTCCCACGCTCCTGTCCACCGGCACCGGACTGAGCCCAGCCACAAGGTGGTGTGGCGCGTGTCACAAGTGGTGGCGCGTGAAGTGGTGTTTAGGCGTTTTGTTTAAGAATGATTTCTTTTCCTTAGTTTTATTTTGTGAGTCTTTACTTAGGTTTTTGCTTACAAGTTTTTACCTTTCACTTGAAAGGGTTTTTCTTGTTTTAAGCATTTAGGATTTCTAATTGCATTAGGAATTGTTTTAGTCTAGTAGGCGTCAAAAAGGATTTCTAATTACATTAGGAATTGTTTTTAGTCAAAAAGGATTTCTAATTACATTAGGAATTGTTTTTAGTCTAAGCTTGGAGTGCAAGCTTGAGTTAGGATAAAATAGGCAAGTTTTATCTTAAGATTAGTTAGAGTAAGTAGGATAATGATTTCCGTGGGATTGGTTAGGAAATCAGAATTCTAATAGGATTAGGATAGTTGATTGAGTCTATAAATATAGGGTTGTAATCTTCGAATAATAAACAAGTTTAATCATACATTCATAATAATAATTGCTTTTGTTTAAGTTGGATTACTTAAATTCTTGATTGGTGGATTCCAATTTGCTGTTTTGTTTGTTTTAGTTAAAACAATCATCTAGGTTGATTAATTAGGTGGATTCTTGATTAATTAATCTAAGTTTCTTGCTTAATTCTTGGTGAATTTTCTGTATAGAATTAGGTTAGATTCATATCTTTGTGAGGCTTAGTTTTCGGACTAAAAATCACATCATCTTGGTATCAGAGCACAGGTTCGGAAGAATTTAAACTGGTAACGTTTGGCTTGGAATTTTTGAGTGATTCTTTTTGCATTAGACTGGAAAAACGTCTAGCTATCTTCACCTAAAATTTCGTAACATTTGGTTGAGTAACGAACTCTGCACAGCCTTAAACTTTTGGTGTTGTTTCACTGGAATACGGGTTGGGAGTCCGGTTGTTGTTTGCTTCAAGTTTCCTTCAAGATTTTATCTTTTAATCAAGATTTTTGCATAGACTAACTTGGTTTGTGTAGGAATCATGAGTGACGAAGAGGTTCCACAAGTTCCAAGGGGTTTAACCTTAGAACAAGCGCACAATCTTAGAAGAGACAGGCAAATCACCGAGTTGGCAGCAAGGTTGGAGAAGGTATTGAAGAGACTTGATACTCGTGATGGATCTTCTTCAAAGAGGGGTGATTCAAACCCTAATTCTAGTTCAAGTGAGGAAGAACAACCAAGGAGAAACCCTAGGAGGTCACGAAAGAATTATTCATCAAGTGATGATTCACCTAGACCTAGGAGAAGGGATAGACCTAAAGGTGATGATAGAAACCTTAGGTTAGACCTTCCCGAATTCAATGGGAGTATGAATGAACCAGAGAAATATTTTGAATGGATTAGAAGGGCCGAAACACTCTTTGATTACAAGGAGTATGATGAGAGGAAGAAGTGTAAACTTGCGGAGTTGAAGCTCACTGGTTATGCTAGTCTTTGGTATGATAGTTTGAAAAAGAAGAGGCATAAAGAAGGGCGTAACAAAATCACAACTTGGGAGCAACTCAAGAAGCACATGAAAAAGAGGTTCGTTCCTAGTGATTATATTCAAGATATCTATCTAAAGATGCAAACTTTTAAACAAAATTCTATGACTGTTGAGAATTATATTGTTGAGTTTGAGAAGTTATGCATGCTATGTGGTTTAGAAGAGATTGTTGAACATAAGATTGCTAGATTTATTTCGGGATTGAATGATAATATTGCTGAAAAAGTTGAATTACAACAATATTGGTCTTTTGAGGATGTGTGTAAAGTGGCTATCAAAGTTGAAAAACAATTAAAAGGGAAGAAAAGCTCATTCTCTAAACCGTTTATAAAAGGATTCTCAAAACCTTTTGAGAAAGCTAATGTGGAAAAGGGTAGTTCAAGTTCGAATTACAAAGATTCTAAAACTAAATTCGAAACTAACAAGAAATTTGTGGAAGGAAGGAAGTGCTTTAAGTGTGGTAGTGTTGGTCACATTGCAAGTGATTGTCCTTCAAAAAGGGTCATGACTGCACAAGAATGGGAGCAAGAAAAGACTTTGTGTGAGCAAGGTAGTGACGTTGAAAAGGATCAAGAAAACCTTGAAGAAGAAGAGGAGGAGTTCTTGGAAGAAGTAGAGGCCGAACATCAAGGTCAAAGTTTGGTCCTAAGAAGAACACTGCATTCGAAACCTACACCTATGGAGGGCGATCAAAGAGAGAAGATTTTCCATACAAGGTGCAAGGTGAAGGATAGATTGTGTGATGTAATCATAGACACGGGAAGTTGCACTAATGTGGTGTCTACGATCTTGATTGATAAGTTGGAGTGGCCAATTACCGAGCATCCACAACCATACAAGCTTCATTGGCTTAACAACACAAGTGATGTCAAGGTCAACAAGCAAACTCTAATATCCTTTTCAATTGGTAAATTTCATGATAAAGTTTTATGTGATGTTTGTCCTATGGATGCATGTCATATACTATTAGGCCGTCCTTGGCAATATGATAGGTTTGTGAAATTTAATGGAAGGACTAATGTGTACTCCGTGGAGGTTGGAAACAAACGTTTCAGTCTACATCCTTTATCTCATAAAGGACAGAATAAGTGCTCAAGTGTTACTCGTAGTTCAAGTTTGTTTCTAAGAGAAAAAGTATTCAAGGAAGAAATCGATAGAGGACCCAAGACATGTTTTCTTGCTAAAGAAGGTGACAATTATGAAGATGGTGAGTGCCAAGAAGACTTGTCTACTGAAAGCGGTGATGAAGATTCTACATATACTATTGAAAACCTTTTTACTTGTTTTGATGAAGTAAATTTGAGGGCAAATTCTTTTGAAGAAGAGGAGGATGATGCGAATCAAGAAGCTAATTCTTTTGAAGGATCTAATGTACTTTTAGATGGTCTAAACAACTCCATTATAGGTTGCCCAAACAAGGAAATAATCAAGAAAAGGTTCAATAGCTTAAATTGGAAAGAAAGAACCATGATTTCCAAGAACGAAGAAGTTGCGCAGTTCACTTCCGGCGACGATACAGGCGGCCACGCGCCGAGATGGGTCCCACGCTCCTGTCCACCGGCACCGGACTGAGCCCAGCCACAAGGTGGTGTGGCGCGTGTCACAAGTGGTGGCGCGTGAAGTGGTGTTTAGGCGTTTTGTTTAAGAATGATTTCTTTTCCTTAGTTTTATTTTGTGAGTCTTTACTTAGGTTTTTGCTTACAAGTTTTTACCTTTCACTTGAAAGGGTTTTTCTTGTTTTAAGCATTTAGGATTTCTAATTGCATTAGGAATTGTTTTAGTCTAGTAGGCGTCAAAAAGGATTTCTAATTACATTAGGAATTGTTTTTAGTCAAAAAGGATTTCTAATTACATTAGGAATTGTTTTTAGTCTAAGCTTGGAGTGCAAGCTTGAGTTAGGATAAAATAGGCAAGTTTTATCTTAAGATTAGTTAGAGTAAGTAGGATAATGATTTCCGTGGGATTGGTTAGGAAATCAGAATTCTAATAGGATTAGGATAGTTGATTGAGTCTATAAATATAGGGTTGTAATCTTCGAATAATAAACAAGTTTAATCATACATTCATAATAATAATTGCTTTTGTTTAAGTTGGATTACTTAAATTCTTGATTGGTGGATTCCAATTTGCTGTTTTGTTTGTTTTAGTTAAAACAATCATCTAGGTTGATTAATTAGGTGGATTCTTGATTAATTAATCTAAGTTTCTTGCTTAATTCTTGGTGAATTTTCTGTATAGAATTAGGTTAGATTCATATCTTTGTGAGGCTTAGTTTTCGGACTAAAAATCACATCACAATAGGAACATAAGGATTGACACCATAGACCACTTCAAAAGGAGAGTACTTTGTAGTAGCACTAGTAGTCCGATTGTAAGCAAACTCGGCATGAGCTAGCTTGACATCCCAATCCTTAGCACTCTTACTAACCAAGGTCCTAAGCAAAGAACCAAGTATTCTATTCACCACTTCGGTTTGACCATCGGTTTGTGGATGGTGTGAAGTAGAAAACAGTAGCTTTGTTCCCATTAGGCGCCAAATTGATTTCCAGAAATGACTAAGGAACTTTGTATCACGATCGGACACAATGGTGCGTGGCATCCCATGAAAACGAACCACTTCTTCAAAATATAACTTAGCCACTTTCATAGCATCGTCGGTCTTGTGACAAGGAATGAAATGAGCCATTTTCGAAAACCGATCAACAACCACCATGATTGAGTCTTTACCCCTTTGAGTTCTAGGTAAAGCCACAATGAAATCCATGCTCACATCTTCCCAAGGTCTTTCCGGAATTGGCAAAGGCTTGTAGAACAACGACTAACCACATGATGAACCGTGGCTAACATTTTCGGCCAATAAAAGTGAGCTTGAAGAAGCTCCATTGTTTTTTGAATCCCAACGTGACCAGCTAGACCTCCTCCATGAGCCTCATGAATCAACAAGCTTCTAATTGGACACTTAGGAATGCATAACCTATTTCCCTTAAAAAGAAAGCCATCATGTAAGGAAAATAAGTCATATACTCCATGAACACATTTCTGTATTATTCCATTGAAATCGCCATCCTCCTTGTAGTATGCTTTGATCAAATCAAACCCAAGAACCTTTGCTTCGACAACTCCAAGCAAACTATGCCTCCTAGATAAGGCATCCGCAACAACATTAGCCTTTCCACTCTTGTATTTAGAGGAAAAGTTAAATGTTTGTAAGAATTCAACCCATTTAGCATGTCTTGAATTCAACTTCTTTTGGCCATGGATGAACCTTAAAGATTCATGATCCGAATGCAATATGAACGGTTGTGGTCTCAAGTAATGTGACCAATGATCTAGAGCTCGTACCATAGCATAGAACTCTTTATCATAGGTGGAATAATTCAACTTGCCTTGACTCAACTTTTCACTGAAATAAGCAATTGGACGCCCTTCTTGAATCAAAACTGCTCCAATCCCCTTCCCACTTGCGTCACACTCCACTTCAAATGGCTTGGAAAAATCAGGGAGTGCAAGAATAGGAGTGTTGCACATTTTCTCCTTGACTTCTTCAAAGGCCTTTTGAGCTTGTGTAGTCCATTCAAATGTCCCCTTTTTAGTACACTCAGTTATAGGAGCCATGAGTGTGCTAAAATTCTTGATAAATCTTCTATAGAAAGAAGCTAGGCCATGGAAAGAACGGACCTCCGTGAGTGTTTTCGGACTAGGCCATGATTGAATTGCTTCAACCTTGCAAGGATCCACCTTCACGCCATCACCTGAAACTATGTAACCAAGAAAAGTGACCTCATATAACATAAAATCACATTTTTCAAGTTTCCCATACAATTTTTGCGTTCTTAAAACAGAAAAAACTTGAAACAAATGATCTAAATGTTCATCCTCATTTTTAGAGTAAATAAGGATATCATCAAGGTACACCACCACGAACTTGCCAAGAAATGGCCTCAACACCTCGTTCATCAATCTCATGAATGTGCTAGGTGCATTGGTCAATCCAAACGGCATCACGAGCCATTCATACAACCCATGCTTTGTCTTGAATGCAGTCTTCCATTCATCCCCTTCCCTCATACGAATTTGATGGTAACCACTCCTCAAATCAACTTTTGAGAATCATTCGAACCACTCAATTCGTCCAACATTTCATCAAGTCTTGGAATTGGAAATCTGTACTTGATAGTAATATTGTTAACAGCTCTACTATCAATACACATGCGCCAAGTACCATCTTTTTTAGGGACCAACAAAGCAGGAACCGCACATGGACTCATAGACTCACGCACATAACCCATACCCATCAACTCTTCAATTTGTCTTTGCAACTCCTTAGTTTCTAAAGGGTTACATCTATAGGCAGGTTTATTTGGTAGAGGTGCGCCTGGAATGAGACCAATTTGATGCTCAATTCCTCTCAAGGGTGGTAATCCCTTAGGTAACTCATCAGGAAAAACATCCTCAAACTCCTTAATCAATTTTGCAAGTCTAGGATTTTGACTCACAAATTTTTCATGGATTTCTTTAAAGTACAACGTGAATATCTCTCCCTCACCTTCAAACTCCCTCTCAAATTTTTTACAAGACAATAAAGAAATTTGTGATTTTTGTGGTTGTGAAAACCGTGGGGGTGGTAAAGGGTGCAATTTCTTTTGTTTCCCTTGGTGAGTGATAGTGTAAGTGTTATGGTACCCATCATGAATGGATTTTTTATCAGATTGCCAGGGTCTACCAAGAAGAATATGACAAGCATCCATTAAAACAACATCACACAATTGACTATCATGATATGAACCAAACGAAAAATTCACCATGCATTGCTTTCTAACCCCAGTACTAGCATTAGAATCTAACAAACTCAATTTGTAAGGATGTGGATGATTAGTGGTGGTAAGACCCAGTTTAGATACTAGAGTTTTCGACACAGTATTAGCCTCACTGCCCCCATCAATAATTAAGTCACATACCTCGTCACCAACTTTACATTTGGTGATGAAAATGTGTTGCCTTTGTGGCGCCAAAGGTTCCTCCACACGAGCTTGCAATGCTCTCCTGACCACCAAGTTTGTTTTGTCCTCCATCTCAGGATAGCAATGGTCCTCCTCCTCATCTTTTTCATGCGGGGTCACGTCCTTTTCTTCTTCAGAATCAAATTCCTCCCAATTGATGCTTTGGGTGGCTATGAGTTTAACCTCTTGCATGGTTAAGGCTCTTGAATTAGGACAATCTTTCTTATAATGTCCTCTACCTCCACACTTGTAACATACAATGTCACTAAGCTTGAAGTCTTTCGTGATCTTCTTAGGTGGCTCATTAGACTTGCTAAAAGAAGAACCCTCCTTCGAGGTGAAGGGTGGTTTACGTACCACTGGAGTAGTGGTAGGTGCTTTCTTCTCTTTCCTTTTAGCATCAAACTTTGTCACAAGTTTGCAAGCTTCCACAAACGTGAGGTTAGTGTAACCTTCAAGTTTTTCTTGTAACTCTTGATCCAACCCAGCTACAAAACGTCCCAACTTCAGCTCTTCATTTTCAGTCACCTCACACACAATGGCAAGCCTATCAAACTCTTTGATATAGTCTTCCACTGAGTCGCCATTTTGTTGCAGAGTACTCCACTTCACATATTGATTTTGCTTGTAATTATGAGGAATGAAACGATCTCTCATTCTTTTCTTCAGCTTTTCCCAAGTGTAAATGTGAGCCTTACCCCTAAGGGTACGCCCCCTTTGTTCTCCTTGCAACCAACTGTCACCATAGCCCTTCAGTTTGACTTTGGCTATCTTGTACTGTTGAACCGTCTCATGGATGTCCTTGTAATCAAAGTACCTTTCCAAGGATTTCTCCCACTCCAAGTACTTCTCTGGATCAAGTGTCCCATCAAAGGCAGGAACGTCCACTTTGAGACTCCTATCTTCCCTCCTAGGTGGAGGGTCTTCACCTTGATCTCTCCTATCTTGCTCGTTCATGAGCCTTGCCATCAAGGCAGCAAGGTTCCCTTGTAGATTGGCATTGGTTACGGCCAACCTTTCCTGACTAGCAATGGATCGATTAAGAGCTTCCAAAGCTGTCCTCAAGTCTTGATTCTCTCCCATGGTATATAGGTATTCGACCCCTTTGGAAAAATTTAAGAAAATTCTCCCCCTACCTGACGCGCCAAATGATGTGTAAACAAGACGAGAAACCTTGTTACAACAATGATAAGTTAAAACGGGTCAAATGATTTTAAGTAACAATTATCAAGTGATCAGTTTAGTTAGGGGAACTCTCACCCTAAGCTAAGGATATAGCAAAGAGGAACTCTCACTCGTTTGCTTGGAATAGTCAAGATAAGGGAACTCTCACCAAATCATAAACTATAAGTCTTAATCTTGGGAACTCTCACCAAAACTAACACTCTTCAAATTCGGATACTCAAATTTGGAAAACAAAGTGAACTAAACTCAAGTCACTTCAATTAACAAAACACACGTTTTAGGCAAATAATCTTGGATGATTTTTCATTCATTCAAAGTATGCTATTTATAGCATCAATACAACCTTTTCACTTGCCTACTTTAATTAACAAAATGAAATAAACAAAAAGAAATTAACTAAGGAAATAAGTGGTTAATACACGTCCCACTTAACTCCATTACAAACATAATTAAACTAATTAAAAGAACTAAAAACTAGGCATGAAACAAGGGAAAATGACCAGCCAAAATAGCATCCAAAGAGCATCTCACACACGCCCAAAACAGCTACTCTTCAAGCTTTTGTAACTCCCATTTCAAGGCCTTGATTCACGCCTTTTATTCAAGCTTTGTAACTCCTATTTTAATGCCTTTATTCCAGCAACAATTCCCACACATAACCCCCAAATAATGAGGTGCAATGTTCAGCCAACAAACTCCATAATTCACGCCCAACAAGTGCCATGAAACACGCCACTTTAATCAGCCCAAGTAACTTACAAACGGCTAGCATAAAATACGCCCAAACCGCCACCAATTTAGCTTGTAACCGATGCCCATTAAACGTGCATTTGGAGCTTGGAAAACCGTCACTTGCTAGATACTTTCTACAAGGTTAATTACACTAAGTGAAGTGCAACCCCTTGTAAAAACTTTCGGACCAAAACCGTGCAAAGGATTAAGGAACGATTTGGACAGAAATAATTCCTTTGTATTGCCTTGAACTTGGACCTCAAGGCCTTGACCACTTGGACCATCTTGAACATTAGAACTTTGACCATATTGGTCAGTGAAAGAGGGTGGCGACTCTTCAAGAGGCCTTGATTGAAGCGGAAGCCTATATACTGGCGACTGATCTTTGTAGTACGGTAAAACAGTCGGACGGAAAAAAGTTCGACAAAAGAGAAGGACGACAGATACAGTCGTCAAACAAAGATAAGAAGAGAAAAGAGGTCTGGGCGGCTGATTCCTCTAAACAGCCGGCCCAGAAGAAGAAAAAAGAATTCAAACCATACTCCCCAAAGTATGCGTTTAGCAAGGATAGCCAAGCTATCCTAAAAGAAATCAAGGGACGGATCTCAATTGAGAAGCCGGTCCCCATGAAGGGTTCTGCAAACAACCGGAACCAAGAAAAATTCTGTGATTATCATGAAGATGTTGGTCATCACACCAACGAATGCATCAGTCTCATGCGGTATCTGAACCGCCTGGCTGAGCAAGGTGATCTTGACTCTTTTGTCAAGAAATTCACGGGGAACACTTCCTCGAAAAAGCAGTCGGCCAAAAAGAGTCAACAGGCCGACAGCTCTGATACAGATGATGATGTGATTTTTAGTCCGAAAACTAAGCCTCACAAAGATATGAATCTAACCTAATTCTATACAGAAAATTCACCAAGAATTAAGCAAGAAACTTAGATTAATTAATCAAGAATCCACCTAATTAATCAACCTAGATGATTGTTTTAACTAAAACAAACAAAACAGCAAATTGGAATCCACCAATCAAGAATTTAAGTAATCCAACTTAAACAAAAGAATTATTATTATGAATGTATGATTAAACTTGTTTTTATTCAAGATTACAACCCTATATTTATAGACTCAATCAACTATCCTAATCCTACTTGAATTAGAATTCTGATTTCCTAACAAAAACCCACGGATTGCATAACTTGATCAAGTTTGGATAACTTTGATTTAGTTATTTAATCCTACTTAAACTCTAACTACTCTTAAGATAAAACTTGCCTATTTTATCCTAACTCAAGCTTGCACTCCAAGCTATTATTGACGCCTACTAGACTAAAAACAATTCCTAATGCAATTAGAAATCCTAAGTGCTTAAAACAATTCCTAATGTAATTAGAAATCCTAAGTGCTTAAAACAAGAAAAACCCTTTCAAGTGAAAGGTAAAAACTTGTAAGCAAAAACCTAAGTAAAGAAGACTTCAACATCAAGCTAAACCAAGGAAGGCTACAAGGCAAACCGTAGCCTTACTTTGATGACCCATGAAGTGACCATGAATTGCGTGATTTGAGTCCAAATTGAGGGCTAATGTTTCTTCATGTTGATTTATCAAATCTTCCAAGTTCGTCCTCGTATCATCCTCTTCTTCTTCGAAAGAATTTGTCCTCAAATCTTCAAGTTCTTCATCCGGAATGTATTTAGCCAAATCTCCAACATTGAAAGTGGCGCTTACACCATATTCTCCCGGAAGTTCGAGCTTGTATGCATTATCATTGATCTTCTCAACAATCTTGAAAGGTCCTTCACTTCTAGGCATCAACTTGTTCTTGCGTTTACTCGGAAATCTTTCTTTTCGTAGATGCAACCAAACCAAGTCATCTTCCTTGAAGACTTGCTGCTTCCTATGCTTATTAACCCTTGCTTTGTACATGTCATTAACCTTTTCTATTCTTGCACGAATTTGAGCATGTAACTTGAGCATTGATTTAAGCTTAGATTCGGCATCCTTGTGTACTAGCTCGCCTTTTGGTAATGGAATAAAATCTATGGGTAGTTTTGGATTTACCCCATAAACAACCTCAAAAGGACTATGATTAGTAGCATATGTAGGTGACCTATTGTAAGCAAACTCCGCATGAGCTAACTTAATATCCCAATCCTTTTGTGTCTTGCTTACTAATCCACGCAAAAGTACACCAAGAGTTCTATTAGTTACCTCGGTTTGTCCATCCGTTTGTGGGTGATAAGATGTACTAAAGAGTAGCTTAGTACCTACGAGCTTCCATAAAGACTTCCAAAAGAAACTCATGAACTTTGTATCACGATCACTTACAATGGTTTTCGGAACTCCATGTAATCTAACAATCTCCTTGAAGTAAAGTTCCGCAACTTTCATAGCATCATCCACCTTGTGACAGGGAACAAAGTGTGCCATCTTAGAAAAACGATCCACCACCACCATGATTGAATCTTTCCCTCTTTGTGTTCTCGGCAATCCTACAATAAAATCCATAGAAATGTCTTCCCATGGTGCATTAGGAATAGGCAAAGGTGTATATAAACCTTGATGAAAAGTAGCCTTCGCCTTTTGACAAGTTGCGCATCTAGTAATAACTAGTTGTATGTCCGCAAGCATTTTAGGCCAATAGAAGTGCTCTTGTAACATATTCAAGGTCTTTGTAATGCCAAAGTGACCAGCAATTCCTCCTCCATGAGCCTCTCTAACAACTAGCTCTCGGATGGAACACTTAGGAAGACAAAGTCGATTTCCTTTGAAAAGAAAACCATCTTGCAACAAGTAGGAACCTACGGCCCCCTTTGAACACTCATCAACGATTGTAGAAAAGTCATCATCTCCTTTATAGTACTCTTTAATCAATTCAAAACCCAGCAATTTGCTATCAAGAATACCTAGCAAAGAATACCTTCTTGAAAGTGCATCCGCCACTACATTAGCTTTCCCTTCTTTGTACTTAGAAGAAAAATTGAATGATTGTAAGAACTCAACCCATTTAGCATGTCTTGGATTAAGCTTCTGTTGTCCATGTATATACTTCAAAGATTCATGATCGGAATGCAAAACAAAGTGGTTAGGTCTCAAGTAATGACTCCAATGATCCAAAGCCCTAACAATTGCATAGAATTCTTTATCATAAGTGGAATAATTCAAACGAGCCCCATTCAACTTCTCACTAAAGTAAGCTATAGGCTTTCTCCCTTGTAACAAAACAGCCCCGATTCCAACCCCACTTGCGTCGGTCTCTACCTCAAAAGGTTGTGAAAAATCTGGCAAAGCAAGTATAGGCGCTTCACATAGCTTCTTCTTGATTAGCTCAAACGCTCCTTGGGCTTCTTTAGTCCACTCGAATTTTCCCCTTTCCTTCTTCAAGCATTCGGTCATGGGTGCTACAACACTAGAAAAGTTCTTCACAAATCTTCTATAGAAAGAAGCTAAACCGTGAAAAGATCTAACCTCACTAGCATTAGTAGGACTAGGCCAAGTTCTAATGGCCTCCACCTTAGACTTGTCAACCGAAACTCCTTCCTTAGACACAACATAGCCAAGAAAAGTAACACTAGGCACCAAGAAATAACACTTCTCAAGCTTAGCAAAAAGTTTCTTTTCCCTTAACACTTCAAACACACTTCTTAGATGTATTAGATGATCATGTAAGTTTTTCGAATATATCAAGATATCATCTAAATAAACAACAACAAACTTTCCAAGAAAAGGTTTGAGTACCTCATGCATCAATCTCATGAACGTGCTAGGTGCATTAGTAAGACCGAAAGGCATCACTAACCATTCGTACAAGCCTAGCTTTGTTTTGAAGGCGGTCTTCCACTCGTCTCCTTCTCTCATTCTTATTTGATGGTAGCCACTCATAAGATCAATCTTCGAAAATATCTGTGAGCCATGTAACTCATCTAGCAAATCATCTAATCTTGGAATAGGAAAACGATATTTGATAGTGATGTTATTCACGCTTCTACTATCAATGCACATTCGCCAACTTCCATCCTTCTTTGGAACAAGCAATGTAGGAACGGCGCATGGACTCATGCTTTCCCTCACGTAACCTCTAGACATGAGCTCCTCAATTTGCCTTTGCATCTCCTTAGTTTCTTCCGGATTGCTTCTATAGGCTGCTTTATTAGGCAATGGTGCTCCCGGAATCAAATCAATTTGATGCTCTATCCCACGAATTGGAGGTAAACCCGGAGGTAACTCTTTAGGGAATACATCCTTGAATTCGGCCAAGACTTCTTCTAGCTCAATCGACCTCTTTTCTTGTTTGTCTTGATCAATAAGGAACTCATTAGCAACGAGTACATAGACCATGCTATTATTACTAATCTCTTTCTCCATCTCTTTCTCACTAATCAAGTAAGAACTCTTTGAATTAGATGAATTGAAAACCGGTGTGTTGCTTATCAAAGGTTTTAAAGCAACCGGTGTCTCCTTTTCTTTCCTCACCACATACACGTTAGTCCTTCCATCAAATTTCTTGTTAGTTTCGAATTTAGGTTTAGAATCCTTGTAATTCGAACTTGAACTACCCTTTTCCACATTAGCTTTCTCAAAAGGTTTTGAGAATCCTTTTATAAACGGTTTAGAGAATGAGCTTTTCTTCCCTTTTAATTGTTTTTCAACTTTGATAGCCACTTTACACACATCCTCAAAAGACCAATATTGTTGTAATTCAACTTTCTCAGCAATATTATCATTCAATCCCGAAATAAATCTAGCAATCTTATGTTCAACAATCTCTTCTAAACCACATAGCATGCATAACTTCTCAAATTCAACAATATAATTCTCAACAGTCATAGAATTTTGTTTAAAAGTTTGCATCTTTAGATAGATATCTTGAATATAATCACTAGGAACGAACCTCTTTTTCATGTGCTTCTTGAGTTGCTCCCAAGTTGTGATTTTGTTACGCCCTTCCTTATGCCTCTTCCTTTTCAAATTATCATACCAAAGACTAGCATAACCAGTGAGCTTCAACTCCGCAAGTTTACACTTCTTCCTCTCATCATACTCCTTGTAATCAAAGAGTGTTTCGGCCCTTCTAATCCATTCAAAATATTTCTCTGGTTCATTCATACTCCCATTGAATTCGGGAAGGTCTAACCTAAGGTTTCTATCATCATCTTTAGGTCTATCCCTTCTCCTAGGTCTAGGTGAATCATCACTTGGTGAATAATTCTTTCGTGACCTCCTAGGGTTTCTCCTTGGTTGTTCTTCCTCACTTGAACTAGAATTAGGGTTAGAATCACCCCTCTTTGAAGAAGATCCATCACGAGTATCAAGTCTCTTCAATACCTCCTCCAACCTTGCTGCCAACTCGGTGACTTGCCTATCTCTTCTAAGATTTTGCGCTTGTTCTAAGGTTAAACCCCTTGGAACTTGTGGAACCTCTTCGTCACTCATGATTCCTACACAAAACAAGTTAGTTTATGCAAAAATCTTGATTAAAAGATAAAATCTTGAAGGAATCTTGAAGCAAACAACAACCGGACTCCCAACCCGTATTCCAGTGAAACAACACCAAAAGTTTAAGGCTGTACAGAGTTCGTTACTCAACCAAATGTTACGAAATTTTAGGTGAAGATAGCTAGACGTTTTTCCAGTCTAATGCAAAAAGAATCACTCAAAAATTCTAAGCCAAACGTTACCAGTTTAAATTCTTCCGAACCTGTGCTCTGATACCAAGATGATGTGATTTTTAGTCCGAAAACTAAGCCTCACAAAGATATGAATCTAACCTAATTCTATACAGAAAATTCACCAAGAATTAAGCAAGAAACTTAGATTAATTAATCAAGAATCCACCTAATTAATCAACCTAGATGATTGTTTTAACTAAAACAAACAAAACAGCAAATTGGAATCCACCAATCAAGAATTTAAGTAATCCAACTTAAACAAAAGAATTATTATTATGAATGTATGATTAAACTTGTTTTTATTCAAGATTACAACCCTATATTTATAGACTCAATCAACTATCCTAATCCTACTTGAATTAGAATTCTGATTTCCTAACAAAAACCCACGGATTGCATAACTTGATCAAGTTTGGATAACTTTGATTTAGTTATTTAATCCTACTTAAACTCTAACTACTCTTAAGATAAAACTTGCCTATTTTATCCTAACTCAAGCTTGCACTCCAAGCTATTATTGACGCCTACTAGACTAAAAACAATTCCTAATGCAATTAGAAATCCTAAGTGCTTAAAACAATTCCTAATGTAATTAGAAATCCTAAGTGCTTAAAACAAGAAAAACCCTTTCAAGTGAAAGGTAAAAACTTGTAAGCAAAAACCTAAGTAAAGAAGACTTCAACATCAAGCTAAACCAAGGAAGGCTACAAGGCAAACCGTAGCCTTACTTTGATGACCCATGAAGTGACCATGAATTGCGTGATTTGAGTCCAAATTGAGGGCTAATGTTTCTTCATGTTGATTTATCAAATCTTCCAAGTTCGTCCTCGTATCAGATGATGCAGTCGTCTACACTATTGCAGGCGGCTTCGCAGGAGGAGGTCCCACTATTAGGGGCAACAAAGACAATATCAGGCGGCTAGATGTAAATTCCGTTCACCCAGAACGGCCCTCCAAATATTCATTCCCTGAGATTGTTATTACTGAAGAAGATCTAGAAGGGGTAAGGGGGCCGCATGACGACCCTATCGTTATTGTATGTAAAGTGGCCAATCAGAGAGTTGGCCGAATCCTCATAGATACCGGAAGCTCCTCAGATCTCATCAGTAGCAAATATCTATCGAAACTGAAATACCAGACTGATTGCATACATCCGGCCTCCCACCCCTTAGTAGGGTTTGGAGGGGGAGTCGTCCACCCAGAAGGACGAGTAGATTTACCCATCCGTCTGGGCGAAAAAGGGGAAGGACGACACATGGTAGTCCGATTCCTGGTGGTAGAAGAACTCTCGGCCTACAACATGATTCAGGGACGATCAACCCTGAATAATTCCAAGGCTGTAATAATCCCATCTCTTATGTTGCTCAAGTTTGAGAGGGATAATGGAACAGTCGGGTCCCTAAGGGGAGATCAGAGGATGGCTCGAGAATGCTATCTCTCGGATGTCAAGCCCACTGTTATGGCCGCTAGGTCCAGTGGAGGAAAAATAGACCTTGACAATGTCAAGGAAAGTGCGCCTGTTCAAGAAGCAGGCGGCAAGAAAAGAAAGGCATCCCAGATGGGGGCCACAAGAAAAGACAAAAAATAGCAATCATTGGCAGAGAAGCGGTCGGATGAATTCCGCCCTCAGCCGGCTGGTGAGCATACGGACCTGATCTTAGATGTCTCACGTCCTGACAGAACAGTCAAAGTTGGGACGACTGCTCTAGGGGTCCTAGGTGACGACTTTCACAATCTATTGAAAGAATACTAGGACATCTTTGCATTCGAAGTCCATGAAATGCCAGGCATTAGTCCTGAGCTGGCGGTACATATACTGGCCGTGGATCCAAAAAAGAAGCCGGTAAGACAGAAGAAGCGGAACCATGGCGAAGAAAGAAGTCAGGCGGCAGCCGCCGAAGTTAAAAAATTACTTGATGCAGGGTTCATTCGGCAATGTTACTTCCCAGACTGGGTTGCATATGTTGTGCTTGTTAAAAAGCCGAATGGCACCTGGCGAATGTGTGTAGACTACACAGACTTAAACAAGGCGTGCCCAAAAGACAGTTACCCTCTGCCTAAAATTGATAACCTGGTCGACTCAACAGCCGGCCATGCTTTGATGAGTTTTATGGACGCCTACTCTGGTTTCCATCAAATCCCTTTATGGAAGAAAGATCAGGAGAAGACGGCCTTCGTCACTGATCAAGGGTTATACTGTTACATGGTCATGCCGTTTGGTCTTAAGAATGCCCCGGCCACTTTCCAGCGAATGATAAACACTGCGTTCTTTGATCAGATTGGGAGAAATGTCGAGGCATATATTGATGATATGATTGTCAAGTCTAAACTTCAGAAAGATCATCTGTCGGACCTCCGAGAAACTTTCGCCACACTCAGGCGGCACCATGTCATGCTCAATCCCAAGAAATGTGTCTTTGGAGTTGAGTCTGGGAAATTTCTCGGATTCCTTATCAATCAGAGAGGAATAGAGGCGAACCCTGAGAAGGTTCAGGCGGTCATCGACATGCTCGTACCATCCGAGAGGTTCAGAAGTTAACAGGTTGTCTGGCGGCCTTGGGAAGATTTCTAAGTCGATCAGGCGACAAATGCCTATACTTATTCCAGGCAATTAAGAAAAAGGCAAGGTTTGAATGGGGGCCGGATGCTGAGGCGGCCTTCCAGAAATTGAAAGTTCACTTGCATTCCTTGCCGAGGCTGGTCAGCCCTTTGCCCAAAGAAGTACTCTACATGTACCTGGCCGTCTCTGATCATGCGTTAAGCGCTGTCCTTCTTGCCGAAAGAGACGGCTGTCAGCTCCCGGTCTACTTTGTCAGTCATGTACTGAAAAATGCCGAGTTGAGGTATCCCTTAGTGGAGAAATTTGGTCTTGCACTCTTCATGGCTGTTAAAAAATTGAAGCCCTACTTTTTGGCGCATGCAGTCGTCGTGTATACAGACCAACCTATCAAGCGGCCACTGACTATCATGGAGTCGTCAGGCCGAATGATCAAATGGGCCATAGAAATACAGAGCCTCGAAGTTACCTTCGAGCCTAGAAAAGCAGTGAAGGGGCAAGCCTTTGCTGACTTTATTGTTGAGATGACTCGTCCTACTGACTCTCAAGTTCCAAACCAAGTCTGGAAGGTATATGTGGATGGCAGCTCTACTTCAATTGGTTGTGGAGCAGGTGTCATATGTCAGTCGCCAGAGGGCGACAAGTACGAGTATGCTTTACGCTTCAGTTTTCAGGCCTCAAACAATGAAGTAGAATATGAAGCTTTACTAGCCGGAATCCGCATGTGCAAGTCGGCAGGGGCAAGGAAAATAGACGCCTGTTCCGATTCACAATTGATAGTAAGTCAGTACAATGGCGAATATGAAGCAACCCATCCGGCCATGATCAAGTATTTACAGGCGGTCCGACAAGCAGTCGGCTCCCTTGAGGATTTCCATCTGACCCAAGTGCCGAGATTAGAAAATAACCAGGCGGATGCACTTTCAAAATTAGCATCATCCGCCCCCTGTGATACTCCTCGAACCGTTTTTTGGGAAGTAGTGGAGAAGAGAAGCATTGAGGAAGACCCTATTGGAATCTTAGACAGAAGCTCAACCTGGATGGATCCAATCAGGGCATATCTGACAAATGGTACCCTGCCGGATGATCATCAACAGGCGGCAGTGCTGAAAAAACGAGCCTCCAGTTTTGAAATAATAAAGGGAGAACTTCACAAAAGGGGGTACCTTCAACCCTTCTTAAAATGTGTTACTCCAGAAAAGGGGCGAGAGATACTAGACGACATTCACTCTGGTTACTGTGCTTCCCATATAGGTGGTAGGACGCTTGCTCAACGAGCAAGGCGGCAGGGCTACTTTTGGCCTACTTTAGAAGCAGATGCGATGGAGATGGTGAAAATTGTGACAAGTGTCAAAGGTTTGGCAAAGTAATTCACCGTCCGGCTACTGACCTCACCACCATTCATAGCCCCCTACCGTTTGCTAAGTGGGGCATGGATATTCTGGGTCCATATACGCCTGCTACAGGCGGAAGGAGGTACATACTTGTTGCAGTCGACTACTTCACTAAATGGGTAGAGGCGGAGGCTGTAAAGGGAATCAAGACGAAGGATGTAATTTCATTCATTTGGAAAAATGTCATCACTCGGTTCGGGGTTCCCATGTCTATGGTTTTTGATAATGGTCCCCAATTTGAGACGCCTGTTCTCGGAAGCTGGTTGGGTGACCAAGGAATTGCACACTACTTTGCATCTGTCGGCCGTCCACAAGCAAACGGCCAGGTAGAGGCCTTTAACAAAATCATCTCAGACGGTCTCAAGAAAAAGATTGAACGAGCAGGCGGCCTATGGGCGGATGAATTACCACATGTTCTCTGGGCCATTAGGACGACTGAAAAAGGGGCGACTGGAGAAACTCCATTCCTCCTAACTTATGGTGCGGAAGCTGTTCTTCCAATAGAACACTACGAGCCGACTCTTCGAGTAATGCTATATGACGAAGAGGCAAACTGGGAAGCCATGCGCCTGGCATTAAACTCCCTCCCTGAAAAGAGGGGCAATGCTGTCTTGCGCCATGAAATTTACCGCCTGAAAATGACTCGATCATACAACAAAAAAGTACACAGGCGTCCACTCAAGGTGGGGGACTTTGTACTTAGAAAAATGGAAGCTGTTGGTAGGGCTAACGAGTCTGGCAAGCTAACTCCCAACTGGGAAGGTCCCTACCGAATCTATGAAGAGGTTAGAGACGGTACCTACCGTCTGGAAACTCCAGACGGCCAACCGTTGCCTCGAACTTGGAATGTAGATAATCTTAAGAAATATTTCTTTTGAATAATGTAAAGTCAAGGACTACTTAAATAAAGCTTGCATACTTAATATTCAGTTTTGTATTAAGAGGGGCATGCCAACTGACAAACAGTCGGCTACTCTCCATGTTTAATCTAAGAGGGGCACGCCGCTTGTTTCACTCAACCGGCTACCCTCACATAATACAGTTCACCAAGAACTATCAAAAACACATGATCAGACCAGGCGTCAAGCCAACTGATCAAAATATAAAAATTCAATTCGACCTGTCCCAACACTATAGCAGGCGTCCGACGGCATCCATTCGGATGAAATTCGTCGCAGAGAGAAGCTCCCTTTTGGGTGGAACATTGTTCTATAAAAACATTACACGACACCTATACGACTGTCTAAACATGACAACCACGTAGCCGTTTCCCGGACAAGGATATCTCACTTAAACTGACTAATCACGTCAAGCAAGTGTTCGCAATAACCATCCGGATCAACCGACCGACTGAACTACTTGGGATAAGAACAGTTTGTATTTTATGAGTTAATAGCCAACAAACATTGGCGAATAAAGGGGAACAACCGGTACCTACCGCTTGATACCTCTACTACTCAATCACTCGGCGACTAGGTAACGGTCATATTTACTTGGTCACCCCTTAAAAAGGTGTTCATACAACACCTATTCACACTGATTATGGTGAAAACAGTCGTCTTAGACTGCCTAAAGTCTAGCCTAAAAAATACAAGAAAACCTTTTCCTACTTGGTTAATTTTACAAATGACAGGACCGCCTGCCTAAAGGTGATCCAGTCTTTTAAATGGGTCGAACGCCGATTGGATAAATGGCCGACTGATCGCCTAGCCTGGAAACAGACAACCAGTCGTCCAGGGGCATAGGCGGCGTGACTAAATAGGCGGCGTGACTAACCATCCGTACCTGTCTACAATCGGCCATGAAAAACAGTCGGTATAGTGTACAATTGGATATCAGAATATTCAACAAAACAAATTTGAAGCAAAACAAAAAAAATTTTCATTAAAAGCCGGTCATTAAAGACCGGCCAAAATATTCAGAACCCCGGCCCCCTGGCCGGGTAATTACAAGCAAACGGCACGCAGGCCGTGAAAGAAGACATAAAGCTTAGGAAGGGGGCAAATCTTCAACATTAGCAGCTGCTGCCTGGTCAGCACTCTTCTTGCTGGACTCGGCTTCAGCTGCATCCTTCTTCGATGCTTTACCCTCAAGCGGCACAAGCGCCACCACCGGCTGCTCCTCCACCTCCAACGCGTCCTCTAACGCCTCCTCCTCAGCAGCCGCCAGGATCTCTTGATTGTATCTATCAGAACACTGGCGGTACGTTTTTTCCCATGAGGCAAAGTCGGCATTGGGGAAGAGGCGGCTCCAGGTCATGCGCTGGATCTGAGAAGAGTCTTCCATCATCTCTCGGACCAGCTCTTTCTTCTCTTTCTCAGCCTTTTCCGAGAGCTCCTTAGTGAGACTCTTCTCCTGGGTCACCAGGCGTTCCTTTACGTTAGCCAAGGATTTCTCCAAGGCTTCGTATGAGAGCATCTTTTGGCGAAGAGGTTTAAGCTCGGCCTTGAGGTTGGTGACGGTCGCCTCCAGCTCGCTATTTCTCTTCTGGGCCGCCTCTAACTGAGCCCGGACAGCGGCGGTAGCCTGCGCCTGATAATAAAGAATATTAATTGTCAGAACTTCATTTTGGGCAATTTGAAACATTGCCTTATCACAGTCAGAGGCGGCCATAGCTTTTGCAGCCTTTACCTCTTTGTTCTTCCGATCAAGCGGCTTGCGAAGGCCGTTCACTCGGAGCAGGGCCTAAGTAAAAAGAAAACAGGCGTCAGTTTCCAAACAAAAAAGATAACAGGCGTCCTGGAATTCAAATAAAAAATATGCTTACCTCATCAAGGACCCCTGCAATCCCATCTAGGTCAAGGGTGCCGACACCCCTGACCGCCTCCCTTTCAGATGGAGGAACTGCTCTGATCATAGACTTGGCCACCTCGACCAAGTCAGGCTCCTGAGGGCCGGCTGCATCAAGCATAAAAAAAAAAAAAAGCAGGTTAGACCTAGTCAAGAAGGAAACAAGTCTAAAGAATTTACAGGGACAATTCCATACTACTAGGTGGCCCCCCCCGGAGTTTTAGAAGGAGTGGCCGGCTGCTTCTCAGCCGCCACCTGTTTCCTGGCAGAACCAGGAGAGCTTGCAATAGTCGTCCTCCGGGCCTTGGAGTCCGGCTGTTGTGAGGAAGAAGCTCTTGGAGTGCCCGACTAAGACAAAAAAAAAAAAAAAAAAGAAGTCAGTATATGCTTAAGACAACTCCAAAAAGAGGGTGAGGTTCGAAGCCCACCAAGGGTGCCCCCTTGTTGGGGGAGTCGGTTGAAGACTGTTGCATGATAGAAGCCCGCAACATGGCCGCCGCAGTCTTGGAGGCGGTGATTTTGCTCATGGCGTCAGCTGCAAAAACAAACAGCAAAGTTAATAAAAAGTCCAAGTAAATAATGCATGGAAAAAACAGAGTATTCGACAGGCCGGCTACCTCTAGAGCACCGACTGCTGAGGCCACAGGCGGCCAAAAAGTACTCGTCATAGAGCCACTTGAAGCTCGGGACGCAATGCAGGGGTACTTGCTCTCGTACCCCTGAAGTAGAGTTCACCCTAGACTCCACTTTGAAGAGTCCTTTGTCTAGGATCACTCTTTTAGCCTTGGGGGGAACAGGCGGCATGCTGCGGCCGCCTGCAAGGAGAGGCGGATTCCTATTCCACCTGTTGAAGCGTTTGTTCAGCTCTGTGTCTGAACTCTCAATAATAAGGAAGGTGTTCCGCCAATCCTTCCACTTGTTCGCTTTACCTCTCGTCATGAGGTAGCCCCTGTGGCTCGTCAATTGATACCAGCCGGTACCGCCTGACTTAGGGGTCCGGCTGAGATAGTTCATATGGGCGAAAGCCTCGAAGCTCGGCTCCACCCCGTGCAGTTCGCACCCGGCCACATAGCCGAGTACGTTGACCCAAGAGTTTGGGGCTAACTGCCATAACCCCAACTCATACCCATCCAATATCCGCTGAACAGCCGGATGTAATGGGAAGCGCAGCCCAGCCTTGATGGCCGCCTCATAGCAGCCAAAGCAGGCGCCATCGTAGCTGGTACCAGCCGGCCAGACGACTGTGTCTTCTGGATCCGACACGAACACTAAAAAGCCGGGGCCCATTGTGTGGTTTGCGATAAAGCTCCCCACTTTCTCTTGCATGGCTGTGATCCGGCCCCGGGGTACCGTGCAGTAGTAGGGGGTGTTCTGCTCTCGATGAGAGGCGGATGGCTCCGCCCAATTGTCCCCCTTCTCAACTGCATGAGAAAGCCTCGCCTCTTGTAGGCGGCTGTTTTTCTCTGCTGTGTCCAGAGAAGCATGGCCAGAAGAGCTGGACTCGGACTCGTCCTCTGACGAGTCCGAAGAGGACGACTCCTCCCCTCTCCCAGAGGGGCCCGCCTCCACTCCCTTAAAAGGAGCAGGAGAGAATGTAGATTGGTCAACTGTAAAATGGGAAGGGGTCACTTTGACTCCTCCCTCAGAACTGTCGGCATGAAAGCCGCTTTTCTTCACTTCCACATCTGGCGCCTGGTCAGATGTTTCACTAATCGGCACCCTTTGGGAGGAGCCGTCTGAGTTTGAGATCCTGGCAGTCTTTTTTGTTCTGTCCATCACGTTCTGCATAGACACAGATACAGTCGGACTTTGTATAAAGGGCAAAGATGGGTCCAGAAAAGGGCAGGCGGCACTCCTAGTCCTAGATTCAGCCGTCCCCGGTGACCGGCTGATCACTAACTTAGGTCGTGTCGTTTGCTTCCATGGTGCCATTTCAAAAAATAATAATAAAGAAAAAAATTAAGAGTAAGAGAACCGACGGTTACCTGAACGAGTGACGATTGATGAATTTCTGATGTGTAAACAAGATGAGAAACCTTGTTACAACAATGATAAGTTAAAACGGGTCAAATGATTTTAAGTAACAATTATCAAGTGATCAGTTTAGTTAGGGGAACTCTCACCCTAAGCTAAGGATATAGCAAAGAGGAACTCTCACTCGTTTGCTTGGAATAGTCTAGATAAGGGAACTCTCACCAAATCCTAAACTATAAGTCTTAATCTTGGGAACTCTCACCAAAACTAACACTCTTCAAATTCGGATACTCAAATTTGGAAAACAAAGTGAACTAAACTCAAGTCACTTCAATTAACAAACACACGTTTTAGGCAAATAATCTTGGATGATTTTTCATTCATTCAAAGTATGCTATTTATAGCATCAATACAACCTTTTCACTTGCCTACTTTAATTAACAAAATGAAATAAACAAAAAGAAATTAACTAAGGAAATAAGTGGTTAATACACGTCCCACTTAACTCCATTACAAACATAATTAAACTAATTAAAAGAACTAAAAACTAGGCTTGAAACAAGGGAAAATGACCAGCCAAAATAGCATCCAAAGAGCATCTCACACACGCCCAAAACAGCTACTCTTCAAGCTTTTGTAACTCCCATTTCAAGGCCTTGATTCACGCCTTTTATTCAAGCTTTGTAACTCTTATTTTAATGCCTTTATTCCAGCAACAATTCCCACACATAACCCCCAAATAATGAGGTGCAATGTTCAGCCAACAAACTCCATAATTCACGCCCAACAAGTGCCATGAAACACGCCACTTTAATCAGCCCAAGTAACTTACAAACGGCTAGCATAAAATACGCCCAAACTGCCACCAATTTAGCTTGTAACCGATGCCCATTAAACGTGCATTTGGAGCTTGGAAAACCGTCACTTGCTAGATACTTTCTACAAGGTTAATTACACTAAGTGAAGTGCAACCCCTTGTAAAAACTTTCGGACCAAAACCGTGCAAAGGATTAAGGAACGATTTGGACAGAAATAATTCCTTTGTATTGCCTTGAACTTGGACCTCAAGGCCTTGACCACTTGGACCATCTTGAACATTAGAACTTTGACCATATTGGTCAATTTCTGAAAATCCTTTGCAGACGGCTTGTCAGAGCAGGCGGTAGGCAGAAAAGGTCCAAAGTGTCAGAACAAGTTCAGGGGTCCGAATGTTCTCTCACAAAGTTCTCAAGTGTGAAAATGACCGAAGTCAGCACTCTCTTATATAGGCGAAGTGAGAAGGCGAAGGGTCACTTCCAAATTCAAAATTTGGGCGGGAAAATCTCTCGGCCATTCGCAAGGTGGCACCTGTAGCAGGCCGTCGCCTATCACCGTGCGACACCTGTCACAGGTAACACGTGATCAGTCACGTGCCACCTGTGAGGGGCAAATGATTAGGGGATTTTGCTCCCACCAATCGGAATGCGCCACGTGGGCCAATCAGGTCCTGCCAAGTGTCCCCCAATTGGACCTCTCAGGGCTTGCCACGTGGCACACGTTTATTCGTCCACCTTGGACCTATTATGTCATGACATGTGGCATATTCCATGCCTAATGGAAAAGTCGGCCACCTAGGCCCAACTTCCGAGGGAAGCCCAATCAGCCCAAGGTTAACCTAAACCTAGATTGGCACGTTTCCCGAGGTTATAAATACCTCCCTTAATCCTCATTAAGAGAGATTACACGGAAAAACACACAGATTACGCATTAAACGCTCTCACCTAGAGAGACCAAACCACTTTAATTTCCGCATTAATTACTCCTTAATCAGGTACTAACTTGACCGTTGGAGGCGGAGCTCCCAACACCAGGAGTCTTCGTTGTTTTGCAGGTACAGGCGTCCGGTTCCAGTCTCGGAATTGTAACTCTCCCGCAGGACTTCAGAAAACCCCGGAACAACTATCATAGTGGAACACTCAAGCAGTATCCGATACTTGTGAAGATAATGAATTGCTAAGTTAACTACAATAACATGAACTCATGAGTTGAAATGGAATCTAATTCCTTTTCTTTGTTCCTTCTTTCCTATATTTCTTATCATATAATATCTCATAATCTTACTTTAAGAATTATTTCTTTAAGTACCTTGACTCTTATACTTTGTTAGGAATAATCAAGCACCTAGTGCGCCGTAAAACAAAGTTCCATCTTTTCCATTAATTCTTACTCGAATTACTACATCAATGAGTCCTACTCAATTATGTATGATGCGAAAAGATACATTGGTTGTCAAACATTGACAATCTTGAGTTTGCAACTCAATACCTCATGTTTTATCAAAACTACCTAGTATTTTGAATACATGATGTCCAACCGTCTTTTCGGACTTAGTTATAAAAGTCATTTATGAGAATTGTATTTTAGAAATTCTTTTCCTGTCTTTGAGAACTATTCTCAAGGATTTCCTTTACCAATCATGGAAACAATATTATTTTATTTAGAATACTATAAATATAAGGGCAAAGTATATCAATTTATCAAGAACATAATAAGTTTGAAATTTAATAGCATTCATGCAAACTTCAATCTTATTAAATGTCTTATTTACGCATAAAAATTGTCCCTATTTGGCGAAAATAAGGCGATTCCAAGATCCGAAGAAACAAAGAGTGGTTAAGCATGCTTTGGCTTGTCTTAACACTTAATCTTCTAAGGTAAGCATTGCCTTGCTAATGGCTCTAAGCCACTCTTGGTTAGATAATCGTCGCATCTAATGCATCTTTGACGATGTATCTCTTTTGCCACGGTATGTGAGGACTCCTCACTCATACCGATGAGTTAAACCAAAACCAACATGCACACCCGGTGTGCCTTATGAGCCTTGGAGTAGTGATGGCACCTCGCTTTGGCGTAGCCTACCATCACCCTTGTTCGGTTGGTAAGTGTTGTTTTGAAAAGGAAAATTTGACTCAATATTATTTGGGACCAAGGATTTCTATGTTGGTTGATTTAAGTGAACTTAACTAATCATCGCAACATAAAGAAAACCTAAACATGCATCTAACGAATAATTCACATGTATATAAGCATAAAATATAAAGCGAAATAATAGATGCACATTGGGAACTAGCATGACCCCTTGAATTCTTCAAGTCTTCAAAAGGTCTTCATTTGCAATTCAAGGCTTTGTCTTCCAAGATACGCCGTCTTCAAGACTTAACCAAACTACGCAAATACTAGTGTCTACGACCAGGAATAATCTAAATATTAAGGTACAAAAATACTTAACGGTGCGTAGACCGTATTTAGATTTACAAAAATACATAACGACACGTAGTCTGTATTTCCTATCCTAATCGGGTCCCACTAGTTGCCATTTCATGAAACCTGTGAGAGAGAATATACATTCCATTCATCCATTCACTTATTTGTAAATGGCCCATGCAATTTACAATATCAAACAAGTAAAATGCATTCAAACAACGCGTGCACTAGTAACTAATCTAGGTGGTTAATCCGATTAACACACCTAATTAAAAACTAGTCAAAGTTGTTTAACCGATTATGTAATTGACGTCATTAATAATTGAAGCTCCCACTAAATTCCGCATTTCCCTTAATTAATCCAATTAATTAAGTCGGTAGCACCCAAACTTATCAAAATAAAATTTTGCCAATGCCGCTCAAAACCGAGGCCTAGCCTCCCAAACTTTTAATTAAAATAAACAAAATTAATTAAAATAAATAAAACGGCAAAATAAGCAATATTAAGCCAACCGCATTTCAACTGGCTTTCGCTTTAAGCGTTTTGCCAAGGAAACTCGAATAATCGCGGCTCATGCAAACCAAGCATACTACGGCTATTTACCTCACCGCACCAAGCACATACACACACAAAAGCTCCGCACACACGGCCCGCGGCAAGCAGCCTTGAGCTGCTTCCACTGCCGCACGCACGCGCACGCACAACCATGGTTGCTGCTGCGTGGCTGCTGTGGCCGTGTGCTGCTGCCGCGCATATGGTCGTACGCAAGGCGGGGCAGCCACATGCGGGCTGCTATGCAGCCTGGCTAGCCAAGGGTGGTTCTTTGCCTCGTTTTGCGTGACATGGCCTCGGGATTTGATCCCATTTTGCGAGACATAATTAATTAATTCTAAATTAATTTTAAAACTAACTTAATGAGCAAAAATGAAAAAATTTTAAACAAGTCCAACTTAATAAAATTTCAAAGTGCAAATAACCAAAATAATTCCAAGAACCATTCTTAATTAAATTGGTTTAGCTTGGTGCAATAACAAAGTTAAGGCAATTTCTCACTTTTAATTTAATCAATTTAAATTAAACTTGAGAATTTGACAAAGTAAGGGGAAGTTGGAAAAATTTGAACTTTAATGTTCAAATGAAAATTCCAACATCTAAATTTTGTGAATCCTTGAAAATTATATCTTCCAACATGAAGATAACCAAATTTCTATCACAAAAAATGAAACTTTATGTTTATAATCAACTCTAAATGATTAAAACAACAAAGTTTAACACAAAATAACATTGAATTTAGTGGTTTTTAAAGTTTCAATCCCTTATCACAAATAAAGATTGAATCTTTAACACTTAGGAAGCCTCAAAATAAAAAATTTCACACTAAAAAGCAATTAGTTTGCAATTATGTGAAAATAAATCAACCTTTAAGCATCAAATACTACCAAGTATGTGTGCTTTAAGGGGACTCAAAACTGCAAAAATAATGCAAATAATCAACCACATAATCAACAAGTTATGCCATTAATTTCAAGGTTAGAAAAGACTTAAAAATTTTCGTCAAAAACGAAAAATCCCTCGAAAAAGGCTTTTCTGGACAGAATTTGGCTAAAATCACAGCCCTAAAGGGATTAAAACCTTTCCAGAACACCTTTTCCACCAAAACATCACCAATTTTGGGCGAAAATCTGGGTTTTGGGCCAAATTCAACATTAAAAACGGGATTAAAATTAATAAAACCGAGCTACTAATCTAATTAGCAACTTAAACCAGAAAAATAAGCCAAAATAAACCTTGAAAAACATGATTATAAAAAGAAACGAGCGTGGCTCCGATACCACTGTTGGGGTTTGGTGAGTCCGACTTATCGCGGAAATAACCCCGACCCAAGGAACCACTCATAATTAATAAAACCATAAAGCATAAATAAATAAACACAAGAAAAGGAAGAACGAATCATACCCTTGAAGCGAGCTTCGCCCTCTCAAAACGGGCTCTTACTTGAAAGCCTTGAGCACCGCAAATGTCGTGCCTCCAACGGTATCCACCCACAAAGGACGAACACGACTTTTTAGGTCTGCTACCTTGGAGTTAGCAATGTCCGACCAAAACCCAAGTGTTAATAGAGTTTAAGAGTTTTTCCAAAATATGGAATGCTCTTTCTAACTCCCACTCAAGCAAAGAATTCTCAAGCCATGCCATGACTATTTATAAGGAAGTATGCTTTGTGAATTCCACTTATCTTTCAATGTGGGACTTTTCACAAAAAGATCCCACATGGAAAGATTGGTGAATTCAACCCTTAGTTAAATAAACCAAGGAACAAGTAACAAGTGTCACATGGTTAGGAGTGAACCACTTTCTCACTTGGTCCCCAAGGCATTTCACATGCAATGTGAACTAACCATGTGTCACCCAACCTTGAGCACCAAGTTGGGTTCGGTTGGGCCATTTTATTTTGGCCCGTGACCATGACCCTTTACCCCGGGTCCACGGCCCCTTGCCACTTGTGACGCCACCGTGGCACGCTGCCACTAGGTGGCGGCTGCCAACGTGGCTGCTATGCGTGCTGCCACGTGTGCTGCCACATGGCGTTTTGCCATGTGTGTTGCCACGTGGCACGCTCCTATCGGGCACGCTTTCCTTGTTACTTGAAGCGTTTTCCCGTCTCGCCAAATCCTAAATTTTGGCTTGACATTTGAGATTCTCCGACGCTCGGTTTCGATGCACTAAGCTCGAATTTCCGAAGTCTAAATATTTAATACTCGGGCGACGAATTAATTTCTTCTGAATTAATTCGTCAAATCGGTTCGTATATTTTTCTTGGGTGTGACCCGAAGGGTTCAATCAAGATTATGCTGTAATATTAATTATATTAATATTGCTGATCGGAAGCGGCCTCCGCCCAAGCATTCCGATCACTTGACCTTTAATGAATATATTACCTTTCTAATAATTCTGAACCCGCTATCTGAATAATACACTTGTTCGAAGGACACCATTCCTTTCAATTAGCCCTAAGCGGCGTCAGGCACAACTCGCCCATCGAATGGGCTCATTAGCCCTAAGGGGTTTTAGACACATCATCGCCCATCCAAGGGGATCATTAGCCCTAAGGGGCGTCAGACACATCATCGCCCATCCAAGGGGCACCAAACATATATCGCCCCTCGAGGGGCTTGGCCGCCCCAAAGAGCGTCAAACATAACAATAAATATAAGTATACATTAGTTAGCCATAAAATTTTTTTCTTCATTGATGTTGCTTTAATTACATAAGTCTATATGTTTCTTCACAGACACTTGTCACCTAGGAGGCTCTTAGAAATCGTCAATTATATCATCGTCCATCCTAGGGGCTCATTTTGGGTTGATCTTAGGACGTAACATTCCAAGACATGCCTAAAAATGAGACCATAATCAGACTAATGGCATTTTCACCATGCTAAAGGCCTTTTTTCGCAATTTAGGTGGGCCGAATGCATCAAAGTTTTGCATAATCGCCTATGTAGAAGGGGCTCATTAACCTTAAGGGGTGTGAGACACATCATCGCCCATTTAGCCCTAAAAGTTGTCAAACACATCATCGCCCATCCAAGGGGCTCAGTAGCCCTAAGGGGCGACAAACACATCATCACCCATCCAAGGGGCTCATTCGCCCGAAGGAGCGTGAGACACATCATCGCCTATCCAAGGGGCTCATTAGCCCTAAAGAGTTTCAGGAACATCATCGCCCATCCAAGTGGCTCATTAGCCCGAAGGGGCACTAATCATCTATTGCCACCCCAACAGGGCTCGGACGCCCTTAAGTTTGTTAAACATAAAAATAAATACAAGTATACATAAGTTAGCCATTACAATTTCTTTCATAATTAATGTTGCTTCAAATACATAAATCAACATTTTTCTTCTCAAACACTTGTCACTTAGGAGATTCTTAGAAATTGTCAATTATATAATTGCCCATCCTAGGGGCTCTTTATGGGGTTATCCGAGCACGTACCGTTCCAAGACATGCCTTTTTTTGCAATTTCATGGGACCAAATGCATCAAAGTTTTCCATGATCGCCTCCCTAGAAGGGGGTCATTAACCCTAAGGGGTTTCAGACACATCAACCTTATCCAAGGGGCTCATTAGCCCTATGGGGCTTGAGACACATCGTCGCCCATCCAAGAAGCTTATTAGCCCTAAGGGGCGTCAGGCACATCATCGCCCATTCAAGGGGCTCATTAGCCCGAAGGGGCACCAAATATATATCACCCCCCAAAGGGGCTCGCCGCCCAAAAGGGCGTCAAACATTACAATAAATACGAATATACATAAGTTAGCCATAACAATTTATTTATTCATTGATGTTTCTTCAAATTCATTAGTCTACATGCTTTTTCAAAGACACTTGTCACCAAGGAGGCTCTTAGAAAGCGTTAATTATATTATCAACCATCCTAGGGGCTCATTATTGGGTGATCCGAGCACGTACCATTCCAAGACATGCCTAAAAATGATTCCATAGTTAGAAAAATGGCATTTTCACCATGCGAGAGGCCTTTTTTTGCAATTTCGGAGGGCCGAATGCAACAACGTTTTCCATGATCGCCTATCTAGAAGTGGCTCATTAACCCTAAGGGGTGTCAGACACATCATCGCCCATCCAAGGGGCTCATTAGCCGTAAGGGGTGTCAGACACATCATCGCCCATCCAAGGGGCTCATAAGCCCTAAGGGGCGTCAGACACATCATCGCCCATCCAAGGGGCTCATAAGCCCTAAGGGGCGTCAGACACATCATCGCCCATCCAAGGGGCTTATTAGCCCTAAGGGGCGTCAAGCACATCATCCCCCATCCAAGGGGCTCATTAACATAAAGGGACGCCAAACATAGAATTTTCACCATGTTTGAGGACTTTTTTCGTCATTTCGGTGGGCCGATTGCATTAAAGTTTTCCATGAGCGCCTATCTAGAACAGGCTCATTAACCGTAAGGGGTGTCAGACACATCATCGCCCATCCAAGGGGCTCATTATCTTAAGCGGTGTGAGACACATCATCACCCATCCAAGAGGCTCATTATCCCTAAGGGGCGTCAGGCACATCATCGCCCATCCAAGGGGCTCATTAGGCTGAAGGGGCACCAAACATATATCGCCCCCCCAAGGGACTCGACCGCCCCAAAGGTCGTCAAACATAACAATAAATACAAGTATACATAAATTAATAATAATTTGTTTCTATGTTGATGTTGTTTGTTTACAAACACTTGTCACCTAGGAGGCTCTTAAAAAGCGTCAATCATATCATCGCCCATCCTAAGGGCTAATTTTGGGGTGATCCGAGCACGTACCGTTCCAAGACATGCCTAATAATGAGACTGTAATTAGAAATATTGCATTTAAACCATGGTAGAGGCCTTTTTTTCAATTTCTGTTCGCCGAATGCATCAAAGTTTTCCATAATCGCCTATCCAGAAGGGGCTCATTAACCCTAAAGGGTGTCATACACATCATCTCCCATCCAAGGGGCTCATTAGCCCTAATGGGTGTCAGACACATCATCACCCATCTAAAGGGCTCAAGAACCCTATGGGGTGTCAGACACATCATCGCCCATCAAAGGGGCTTATTAACCCTAAGAAGCGTCACACACCTCATCGCCGATCAAGAAGGGGCTCATTATCCCTTTGGGGGCGTGAGACACATCATCGCCCATCCAAGGGGATCATTAGCCCTAAAGGGAGTCAAGCACATCATCGCCCACCCCCCCTACGGACTCGGCCGCCCCAAAGGGAGTCAAACATAATAATAAATACAAGTGTACATAGTTAGCCATAAAAATTTGTTTTTTCATTCATGTTACTTCAAATACATAAGTCTACATGTTTCGTCACAGACACTTTTCACCTAGGAGGCTCTTAGAAAGCGAATATTATATCATCTCCCATTCTAGGAGCTCATTATGGGGTGATCCGAGCACGTACCTTTCCAAGACATGCCTAAAAATTATTCCGTAATTAGAAAAATGGCATTTTAACCGCGCGAGAGGCCTTTTTTTTTCTCAATTTCGGTGGGCCGAATACAACAAAGTTTTCCATGATTGCCTATCTAGAAGTGTCTCATTAACCCTAAGGGGTGTTAGACACATCATCGCCCATCCAAGGGGCTCATTAGCCGTAAGGGATGTCAGACACATCATCGCCCATCCAAGGGGCTCATCAGCCCTAAGGGGCGTCAGGCACATCATCGTCCATCCAAGGGGCTTATTAGCCTTAAGGGTTGTGAGACACATCATCGCCCATAGAAGGGGCTTATTAGCCGTAAGGGGTATCAGGCACATCATCCCTCATCCAAGGAGATCATTAGCATGAAGGGACGGCAAACATAGCATTTTCACTATGTTAGAGGCCTTTTTTTGCAATTTCGGTGGGCCGAATGCCTCAAAGTTTTCCATGATCGTCTATCTAAAACAAGCTCATTAATCATAAGTTGTGTAAGACACATCACCGCCCATCCAAGGGGCTCATTACCCCTACGCGGCGTGAGACACATCATCGCCCATTCAAGAGGCTCATTATCCCTAAGGGGCGTCAGGCACATCATCGCCAATCCAAGAGGCTCATTAGCCTGAAGGGGCACCAAACATATATCGCCCCGCCCCAAAGGTCGTCAAACATAACAATAAATACAAGAATACATAAGTTAGCCATAATAATTTGTTTCTACATTGAGGTTGTTTCTTCACAAACAATTGTCACTTAGGAGGCTCTTAGAAAGCGTCAATTATATCATCACCCATCCTAGGGGCTAATTAGGGGATGATCCGAGCAGGTACAGTCCCAAACATGCCTAAAAATGAGACCTTAATCAGAAAAATGGCATTTTTAACATGGTAGAAGCCATTTTTCTCAATTTCAGTGGGCCGAATGCATCAAAGTTTCCCATGATCGCCTATCGAGAATGAGATCATTACCGTAAGTGGGGTCAGACACATCATCGCTGATCCAAGGGGCTTATTAGCCCTAAGGGGCATCAGAACGTCATCGCCCACCCAAGGGGATCATTGGCCTTAATAGGCGTGACACACATCATCGCCCATCCATGGGGCTCATTAGCCCTAAGGGGCATCAGGCACATCATCGCCCGTCCAATGGGCTCATTGGCCCGAAGGGGCACTAAACATATATCGCCCCCCACCCTAAGGGGCTCAGCCACCCCAAAGGGCGTCAAACATAACAATAATTACAAGTATACATAAGGTAGCCATAACAATTTGTTTCTTCATTGATGTTGCTTCAAATATATAAGTCTACATTTTTCTTCACAGACACTTGTCACCCAGGAGGCTCTTAGAAAGTGTCAATTATATCATCGCCCATCCTAGGGGCTCATTATGGGGTGATCCAAGCACGTACCGTTTCAAGACATGCATAAAAAAGAGACTGTAATTAGAAAAATGAAATTTTCACCATGCTAGAGTCATTTTTTTGCAATTTTGGTGGGGCTATAAGGGGCTCATAATCTCCTATCTATAAGGGGCTCATTAACCCTAAGGGGTGTCAGACATATCATCGCCCATCCAAGGGGCTCATTAGCCATAAGGGGTGTTAGAAACATTATCGCCCATCCAAGGGGCTCATTACCCCTAAGGTGCGTCAGGCACATCATCGCCCATCCAAGGAGCTCATAAGCTCGAAACGGGCACTAACTATATACCGCCCTTACCCACAAGGGGCTCAGTTGCCCCAAAGGGAGTCTTCAAACATAACCATAAATAGAAGTAGACATAAGTTAGCTTTAACAATTTGTTTCTTCATTGATGTTGCTTCAAATACATAAATCTACATGTTTCTTCATAGACACATGTGACCTAGGAGGCTCTTAGAAAACGTCAATTATATCATCGCCCATTCTTGGGCTTATTATGGGGTGATCCGAGCACATTCCGTTCCATGACATGTCTAAAATTGAGACCGTAACAAGAAAAATGGCATTTTCACCATGCTAGAGGTCGAATGCGTCAAAGTTTTCCATGATCGCCTATCTAGAATGGGCTCATTAACCCTAAAAGGTGACAAACACATCAACGCCCATCCACGGGGCTTATTAGCCCTAAGGGGCGTGAGACACATCATCGCCCATCCAAAGGGATCATTATCCCTAAGGGGCGTGATGCACATCATCGCCCATCCAAGGGGCTCATTAGCCCAAAGGGGCACCAAACATATATCCCCCCAAGTGGCTCGGCCGCTCTAAAGGGTGTTAAACATAACAATAGATATAAGTATAAATAAGTTAGCCATAACAATTCATTTATTAATTGATGTTGCTTCAAATTCATAAGTCTACATGTTTCTTAACAGACACTTGTCACCCAGGATGCTCTTAAAAAGTGTCAATTATATCATCGCCCATCCTAGGGGCTCATTTTAGGGTTATCCGTGAAAGGAATGGTGTCCTTCGAACAAGTGTATTATTCTTATAGTGGGTTTAGAAATGATTAGAAAGCTAATATATTTAGTAAGGTAAAGTGATCGGAATGCCTAGGTAGAGGCCGCTTTCGATCACTAATATTAATGTATAATTAATATTACAGCTTAATCTTGACTAAACCCTTCAAGACACGCACAAGCAATTAACAAACCGACTCGACGAATTAATTTGGAAGAAATTAATGAGTCGCCCGAGTATTAAATATTTAGGTGTCGGAAATTCAAGCTTAGAGCGTCGAAATTCGACTCACAAATAGTAAATGATGAGACGCGCTAATAATAATAAATCGACAGTATTTCCCAAAATACACATGGCATCAGAATGCCCCAAGCATCCGAGTGCTAGGGGCATAATGTGCTAGCATATTTGGCTATTATGCGCACCATGCCGAGCCAAGGCTGGCTGGCTGGTGCGTGCTAGCGCACCATGGCTAGTAGTAGCCGCAGCTGCAGCACCCAAGGGGCAGCATCTGCTAGCAGCCCGGACATGGTGTGCGCGGCATGCTAGCAGCAGCCCGCGCTTGGAGTGCGTGGCTTGCAAGCCGATGCACCACCCCGTAACTCCAAATGCGGGGCTGGGCCGGGGCTTGGCATAGGTGCAGGTAGCTAGGGTCAAGCATAAGGGAGGCATCTGGGGTGAGGGACATGTGGCACAAGGGGAGTATGGTTTTCTCCAAGTGGTCCTCATTTCCCTTTACATGTATTTATGACACTTGTAGATTTATTATTAGTTTCATATTTATTTTATTTTAACTTTAAAATAAATTGTGGAATTTCTTGATGCCACATTGGGGATAGAAGTTCCCACTCTCATTCTTCCCTATAAATAACCACCTTAGGTTTTTGGGAAGAGTGCTTGAGTAGGAGTTCAATAGAGCATTGTATTTTGCAAAAACTCTTAAAAATACTCGGGTTTTTGTCAGACCTCGCTAACCTCGAGATAACGGACCTAAAAGTCGGTTGTTGTTTTTTCGGGTGGATCTCCGTCGGAGGTTCTCGTGTTTTCGGGACTAAGCTTTCAAGGTATATTTCCTATTTTGCCCTTTTGTGTTTATTTTATGCATTAGTGATATTATTTATTGCGAGCGAGATCCTTTGCTTGGGTTTTGTCCCTGGTGAGTGGGACTCACCAAACCCCAACAGCGCTATCGGAGCCCCACTCGTTTATTTTTAATTATCATATTTTTCAAGGTATTTTTATGGCTTAATTTTTCAGGATATAAGATGCTAATTAGATTAGTAGCTCATTTTATCCATTTTAACCTCGTACTAGAGCTGACTTTAGCTTCCAAACCCAGATTTCGACCCAAAAATAGTGAATTTTTGGTGGAAAAGGCGTTCTATAAATGGTTTTAAGTTTTCTAACATTGAAAATTAATTTCATATTTATGGTGGTTATGTAATTGGTTCATTACATATTTAATATACAATTTTAAACATCTTTAGGAATGATCACTTGGTAGTAATTTGTGTTTGAAAGCTTAGTTTTATTTTTCACATAATTGCAAATTAATTGGATTAAGTGTGAAATTTTTGTTTTTGAGGCTTCTAAAGTGCTAAAGATTCAATCTTTAATTATGTTAAGTGATTGAAACTTTAAAAGCTACTAAATTCCATGAATTTTATGTAGAACTTTTCATATTGGAAGATATAATTTTTCAAGGATTCACAAGTGTCAGTAGTTGGATTTTTTCATTTGAACGTTAAAGTTCATATTTTTCAACTCCCTCTTACTTTGTCAAAATCTAAAGATTAATTTAAATCGATTAAATTTATAATGAGAAATCACCTTATTTATTTTGTTGCACCAAGTTAAACAAATTTAATTAAGGAATTGTTCTTGGGAATTATTTTGGTTGAATGCACCTTGATAAATTTTATTTATGTTAGACTTGTTTAAATTTTCAATTTTTTCTCTTTGAATTAGCTCTCAAATTAATTTTTAATTAATAATATGTCACGCAAAATCGGGATCAAAATCCCGAGGCTATGGCACGCAAATCAAGGCAAAACCACCCTTGGCTAGTCAGGCTGCATAGCATCCCGCATGTGGCAGCCACGATGTTGTGTGCAGCCATGAGCGTGGATGGTGCGCACAGCCACAGCAGCAATGCAACAGCAGCACCAGCCAAGCTGTAGTGCGGCTATGGTGCGACCGTGGTGCACAAGCATTTTTGGTGCGTGGTTTGGTGCTTGGTGCGATGAGGCAAGGAGCCTTAGTGCATGTGCCTCGCTCCAGGGAACCCGTAGCAACACTACTAGGTGTAAGCCTAGCTAGTGATACGGATGGTGGTCGAGGCACATGCACCAAGCCACATTGTTCGAGTTACTGGATGACTTTGGTTTTCATATGGCATGCGCCAATTGATTGCGTTTGGCTTTCTGCTTGCTTGTTTGCCGTTTTATTTATTTTAATTAATCCTGTTTATTTTAATTAAAAATTTTTAAGCTAGGCCTCGGTCTTGAGCGGCATTGGCAAAATTTATTTTGACAAATTTTGGGTTCTACTGGCTTAATTAATTGGATTAATTAAGATGGATGCGTAATTTAGTGGGAGCTTTAATTATTAATTACGTTAATTACATAATCGGTTAAACAACTTTGACTAGGTTTTTTTTTTTTTGAGAACTTTGACTAGTTTAATTAGGCGTGTTAATCAGATTAACCACCTAGATTAATTACTAGTGAGCGCATGTGTTTAATGCATTATTACTTGTTTATTGTTGTAAAATTCATGGTCCATTCACAGTGTCGTGATGTAATTTTGTAAATCTAAATACGGTCTACGTATCGTTGAGTATTTTTGTACCTTAATATTTAGATTAAACCTAGTTGTAGATACTAGTAGTTGCATAATTTGGTTATGTTTTGAAGACGGAGGTTCTTGGAAGACAAAGCCATGAAGATGTAAGAGAAGACCTTTTGAAGACTTGAAGAATTCAAGGGGTCATGCTAGTTGCCAATATGCATCATATACTTATGATTTTTATATTTATACTTGAGCTTATATATGAATGATATTTTAGATGCATGTGTAGGTTTTCAAAATGTTGTGATGATTAGTTAAGTTCACTTAAATCAACCAACATAGAAATCCTAGGTCCCTAATAATATTGTGTAAAAATTTGCCTTTCCAAAACAACACTTGTAAACCGAATGGGTGTAATGGTGGGCTACGCCAAAGCGAGGCATTATCACTACTTTGAGGTTGGTGAGGCACACTGGGTATGCAAGATTGTTTTAGTTGAACTCATCGATATGAATGAGGAGTCCTCACATGCCATGGCAAAAGAGATACATCGTCAAGATGCATTGGATGCGACGATTATCTAACCAAGAATGGATTGGAGCCATTAGCAAGGCAATGCTTACCTTGGGATAACAAGTATTAGGACAAGCCATAGCATGCCTAAATACTTGTTGATCCCTTGGATCTTGGAATCGCCTTATTTTCACCAAATGCGGACAATTTTATGTGTAAATAAGACTTTAAATAAGTATTGAAATTGACAAGGGAATAAACGCGTCGTCAATTGTCTATCCCTAGATCAAATACAATTTATACAACCTAAACAAACCTAATACGAGTATAAGGCAAGCATAGGGGTCGAACCATAGAGAACGAATAAACACCTCCAAATGTTATCGACAATTAAGCTAGTCCGGAATAAGAGATAAATAAACTAAAGTCTAAAGATGCTAAAACAAGAAATAAAACGTTAAGGGAAATGGTTTAGGTATAGCATTGACTTGAACATAAACAAAGGCATAGAAATTGAATTAATTATGAACTAAACATGCTCGAATATCGAAGTAAAAGATCCAATCTAGCCGCCTTCCGGGGTCAATTGGCTTCTCCTAACTATCTATGTTTCCACATTAGAAAGATATACTAGGAGGTACTATTAAATAACAATCGATAGTAATGAACCTTAACTAAGTCAACTTCCGTTCTTTGTTAGCAAAGATTCACCTTTAATCAACCAACAATGTGAAATTGCAAGAAGATTAAAGAATATCAAGCAAATAAAGACTTTAATCACAAATAAATCAATTCTAAACCCTAGAACATGCTCAAGGTCCAACTACACCACAACCATCCCCTTAATGGGGGAATTACTCACTTATCATGCTAATAACAAGATTAATTAACAAATAATCAAGAATAAACATGATTAATTAGCAATACCAACAACAAAAATAATAATCAAAAGAAAGCAATAAAAATAGAGGAGAGAGTTAGATATTCTCATTGATTGAAGATGAAAGTCTATAGAAAAGATGATCAATTTCTTCTTCAAAATCCAAACTCAACAATGGTAAAACCCTTAATTTCTCTCTATAAACTATCCTAATCCTAAGCTAAACCTAGAGAGAGAAGCTCTCCTAAAACTTATTATAGAATTGAAGAATTGATAATTGTTCTTCCCTTTCTAATTACCCCAAAATTGGGTATTTATACTAAGTTAATAAAATAAAAGAGAAATGAAAAATAAAGAAATAAAAAGAGAAAATAAAATAAAGAAATAAGAAAAAGAAAGTAAAAATAAGAAATAAAAATAAAAGAAAAAGGAAAATTTAAACCAAAAACAAATCCCCCCAAAAACAATCAGACCCCCTATGCTTTCTTCTTCTATTCGATTTTGGCTGCTCCAGTCTTCATCACCATTGCACACCATCATCAACGCACATCATCATCACAAATCAAAGATCAACGGCAATTGATTAGGGGATTTTGCTCAAATCCAATCGGAATGCGCCACGTGGGCCAATCAGGTCCTGCCAAGTGTCCCCCAGTTGGACCTCTCAGGGCTTGCCACGTGGCACACGCTTATTCGTCCACCCTGGACTTATTATGTCATGACACGTGGCATACTCCATGCCTAATGGAGAAGCCGGCCACCTAGGCCCAACTTCCGAGGGAAGCCCAATCAGCCCAAGGTTAACCTAAACCTAGATTGGCACGTTTCCCGAGGTTATAAATACCTCCCTTAATCCTCATTAAGGGAGATTACGTAGATAACACACATAAAACACTCTCACCTAGAGAGACCCAATCACTTTAATTTCCGCATTAATTACTCCTTAATCAAGTACTAACTTGACCGTCGGAGGCGGATCTCCAATCGTCCGGAGCATCCGTTTGTTTTGCAGGTACAGGCGTCCGGTTCCAGTCTCGGAATTGTAACTCTCCCGCAGGACATCAGAAAACCCCGAAACAGCAATCACCAAGCTTCAATTGTTTGATCTCATTAATTATCACGTGCATAGCTCGTGAAATGGTTCGGTCGAACTTTGTTGGTGTGGCCGAACTACGGGGTTGGTTCGGTCGAACCATGGGTGTGTTCGACCACACCTCTTCGAATTACAAAACATCCACAGTTTCTGACTGTTATGACATTTTTTTTGCATTTCGACCGAACCCTCAACGGTTTGCTCGAACTTGAATGAACTTGAATTGCTCTGAATTTGGCGCTTGGTTGAAGGGTTGAGTAATTGTGGTGGACTGCTTTGCTAAGGTTACGGGATGTGCGGTGGTGATTGAAGGCTGCAGCGGTTGTGCGGTGCGCGGTGCTGCTATTAGAATTGGAACAGGGTCAATGGTTGATTGTTGCGGTGGTCTGGGTTGCAGCTCGTGTAAGTGAGGGGCTGCTCTGGTTTCGGTGGCGTTGCTGCGCCGATTTGAGTGGCTGAAGGTGGTTGATTGGTGTGGGTTGCGCGGTGTTGTGAGGGTGAGTGGAATTGGTGGTGCGGGGGTTGTTGTTGTGGGTTGCGCGGTGTTGTGAGGGTGAGTGGAATTGGTGGGTGATGGTGGTTCAGGTGCGGCTGCTGTGGTTGGTTATTGGGTTGATTGGAGGTGGTGGTGGTTGTAAATTGGTATGGTGATGGTGGTTTACGTGAAGGCTGCGATAAGTGGGAGATGCTGCAGGTTTGTGGAGGTTGTTGTTGCGGTGTGGGCTGCAATATGCATGGAGCAGGGGAGGTGTTGATTGGTTTTGCTGGTATGGTGGAGGATAGGAGATGGTGGGGTGAAGGTTAAAGTGGGAAACAATCAGCAGCATAGCAAAGAATTGCACACATTTTTACTCGTCCCCGAACTCCGAACTCACTTGACATGAAACCCGGGACCCAAAACACAAAACCGAGGAGAAATCAAGACAAATAAAAATGAAATAAATAAGTTCGGAATAAATAAAGTAAAATAGAAAAAGAGAAATAACACTAAACTAATAAAAATATAAAACTATACAAATAAATAAAATAAAATAAAATAAAATAACAAAATAAACTTAAAACTAATAAAAACTATGAAAGTAACAAAGAAAAGGAACGAAATAAAATAAATCAAAAGCAAATAAAATATGAAAATAAACTAGAAACTAATTAAATAAAGAAATTAATTTAAAACATACTAAAACTATGAAATAAACAAGAAACTTTATTAAAAAGAAAACAAGAGAATAGAAGGGAAAATAAGAGAAAATAAACACGAAAATAACTCTAAAACTACTACCTAAGAGTGACATAAATGTCACTCATCAAAAATATGCATGAATTAAATTCAATCTTATTTAAAGTATTTTGAATTGTTTTTCATCTAAAATTCCTTCAATTGAGGAATCATGTCTTCGAACAACTCAAACAACCAGTTTTCATTACGCTATATTCTCGATAAGGAGAAGTTGAGTGGGACCAATTTCCTTGATTGGCAAAGGGATTTGCGCATCGTTCTTATGCAAGAACAGATAGAGTATGTCCTTAATGAGGAAATGCCCGAGACTTCCAATGAGGAGGTGACTCAGGCTGCCTTTAACCGATGGCAAGTGGCTGATCGGGATGTCAAGTGCGTTATGCTAGCCACTATGTCTCCTGAACTTCAGAAAACCTGGCCTATAAGATCATTTCTGAGTTACAGAATATGTTTCAAGAGCAGGCTAAAACATAAAGGTTTGAAACCTACAGGAAAATCCTTTAGACTAAGCTGAAGAAAGGAGAGGCAATCAACCCACATATGCTCAAAATCATCGGATTATTTAAGAACATGGGAAGGCTTGATGCGTGGTACTCAACTGAGATGGCTATTGACATTATTTTCCATTCCCTTCAAAAAGGCTATGACTAGTTCAAAATAAACTACAACATGCATAGCATGGAGAAAACCCCCACTGAGCTTCGTGGGATGTTGAAGCAAGTTGAGAAAATGCTCAAAGATGAGGAAAAGCATGATATGCTTATGATTAAGAAGGGAAAGACGTTCAAACGGGAAGGAAAAAAGAAGAAAGGCTTCAAGGGGAAAGGCAAGAAGTACTTTCCGCCTAAGCCGAATGCTACCAAAGACAACAAGGAGAATAAGGTTGCATCTTCTAAGTCTGATTCCGAATTCTTCTATTGCAAGAAGAAGGCACATTGGAAGAGAGAATGCCTCAAGCTCAAGGAAGATAAGAAGAACAGAATTGTTGCTTCTGTATCAGGTATTTACGATGTAGACTTTAACTTCACTAGCACAGCTTCATAGGTATTAGATACCAGATGTGGCTCACACCTTTGTTCTAATTCTCAGGCATTAAGGAACACTAGGAGGCAAGCGAAGGGAGAGATCGAGCTCCGGGTAGGAAATGGAGCAAGGATTGGTGCTAAATCTATAGGATCTCTTAGTTTATCTTTGCCCACGGGGCTAGTTTTTGAACTTGACAATGTTTATTGTGTTCCTAACATCACCAATAACATTATTTCAATTTCGGCGTTAGACGCCAAAGGTTTTGAATTTCGAGTAAAGGACTCATTTATAACGTGAATGGACTTTATGTGCTATGTTTAGACAAAAAAATGGTCTTTATGTGCTATGTTTAGACAAAGATTTAGACAAAGATTTAGACAAAGATTTTGAAAATGGTCTTTATGTGCTATGCCAAAGGTTTTATATTGTACGTCACATTTTGAAAATGGTCTTTATGTGCTATGTTTAGACAAAGATATTTATAACGTGAATAATCCCGCTAAGAAAGCTAAGACTACACAGTCTAGTCAAACCTACTTGTGGCATTGTCGTCTTGGCCGCATTAACATCAAACGCATCAAGAAACTTCTACAAGAAGGCATTCTAGACACATTTTATTTAGAATAATTTGAGAATTGCAAAGGATGTTTACTAGGCAAGATGATAAAGCAACCATTCTCCAAGTTAGGAGAAAGGGTCGTTGACTTATTAGGCCTAATACATACTGATGTATGTGGGCCAATGATTACACCCGCAAGGAATGGTTATCGGTATTTTATAACCTTCATGGATGACTATAGTAGATATGGATATGTCTACCTAATGTCGCACAAATCAGAATCGTTTGATAAATTCAAAGAATTTCAGAGTGAAGTTGAAAATCAACTTGGCAAGAAAATCAAAGCGCTTCAATGGATCGAGTTGGCGAATATTTGCGCTAAGAATTCGATAACCACCTGAAAGAACATGGGATACTTTCAAAATTGACACCTCCGGGAACTCCTCAATGGAAAAGAGTATCCGAAAGGAGAAATCGAACCTTGTTAGACATGGTACGATCGAATATGGGTCTTAGTGAACTTCCAATATCTTTCTAGGGACATGCACCTTTAACTGTGGCACTTACACTGAATCGTGCTCTGTCAAAAGATGTAGAAAAGACTCCACATGAATAATGGATGAAGAGACCTCCAAGGTTGACTTTTCTTAAGATTTGGGGATGCGAAGCATATGTCAAGAGACTCATGTCTGGCAAACTACATCCAAAATCTGACAAGTGTTTCTTTGTGGGCTATCTAAAATAAACCAAGGGGTATGACTTCTACGACAAATCCGAGAACAAATTGTTTGTTGCTCATGATGGTGTCTTTTTGGAGAAGGAGCATCGTTCCAAAATGACAAGTGGGAGGAAAATCAAACTCGATGAAGTTCGAGAGGATGAGCAACAAGGAAAAATTGACAATCAAAGTGCTCATGAAGCATCTGTTGACATTGGTCAAAGTCAAAATATGCAAAGTCAAACCGACAATGCAAATGCTCAGTCCATTACCTTACGTAGGTTAACTCGGCAAAGATCTCAACCAGACAGATATCTTTGTGTTGTATTAATAGAAGATCAGGACATCTTATTAGTGGATGGAGATGAGCCGGGAACCTAAAAGCAAGCTATGACGAGCCTCGACTCTACAAAATGGCAAGGGGCTATGAAATCCGAAATAGACTCCATTTTTGAAAATCAAGTATGGGACTTGGTTGATTTACCCGAAGGTTACACACTTATCGGATGTAAATGGATTTTCAAGTTGAAAACCAACAAAGATGGAAATGTATTCCTTTACAAAGCTAGATTAGTAGCAAAAGGTTACAGGCAAATTCACGGAGTAGATTATGATGAAATCTTTTCTCCAGTTGCAATGCTTAAGTCCGTTCAGATTCTTCTAGCGATTGCTGCATATTACAATAACGAAATATGGAAAATGGACGTCAAAACCGCCTTCCTCAATGGAATTTTTTAAGAAACTGTGTACATGACATAGCCTGAAGGATTTGTCGACCAAAACAACGCTAGAAAGGTATGCAAGCTTAAGAAGTCCATTTATGGATTAAAACAAGCAAGCAAAAGTTGGAATCTGCGATTTTATGAAGCCATTAGTAAGTTTGGTTTTATCAAGAATCAAGATGATTCTTGTGTTTACAAGAAGGTTAGTGGGAGTTACATAGCCTTCCTAGTCTTATATGTCGATGACATTTCGCTCATTGGAAACAACATTCCGATGTTAGTGTCTGTAAAGACTTGGCTCGGGAAATGCTTTTCAATAAAAGACTTAGGAGAGGCTCAGTACATACTAGGCATCAAGATCTATAGGGATAGATCAAAGAGGATGATAGGATTGAGTCAAAGTACTTAGATTGATAAGGTACTAGCTTGATTCAACATGGATAGAGCTAACAAAAGCCACCTACCCATGTCACATGGCATAACCCTAAGCAAGAAGTAGTGTCTAAAGACACCTGATGAGTGGGAAAAGATAAATCAGATTCCATATGCTTCGCTTATTGGATCGATCATGTATGCCATGATATGTACTAGGCCAGATGTATCGTACGCCTTGAGCACTATGAGCCGATACCAATCAAACCCATGTGAGGCGCATTGGACTACGACAAAGAATATCCTAAAGTACTTGAAAAGGAACAAGGATAAATTCCTGTTCTATGCTGGTAGAGATGAATTGGTTGTTGAGGGATACATCGACGCAAGCTTCCAGACAGATAGAGATGACCTCAAGTCATTGTCTGGTACATATTCTGTCTCAATGGAGGAGGGTTTAGTTGGAAGAGTTCTAAGTAAAGCACAATCTCTGATTCTTCAACTGAAGCCGTATACTTAGAAGCATCTGAGGCAACTAATGAGGCAGTTTGGATTCGCAAGTTCATTGGGGAACTTTATGTTTTACCCTCCATCAAGGGTCCAATAGATCTCTATTGTGACAACAATAGGGCTATTTCTCAGGCCAAGAGACACGAGAACATCAGAAGGTTTAACATGTCAAAAGCCAATTTCACATGATTAGAGAATGGAAATCAGAAGGTGAAATAAGAATTTGCAAGGTTGGAACGGATGATAATGTAGCCAATCTACTCACTAAACCTTTTTCTCAAGTGAAGCACAACAAACACGTTGAGGCAACGGGAATCAAGCACATTGGAAATTGGCTTTGATTTCCTTGTTTTAGTGTTTTAATTAAATTTTGGACAACGTTGACGTAAAATACTATGATGAACCATTTAGTTTTGGAGTAATTAAATTTTCATGCAATTTAAATCACTCCTTTTCTATTTAATTGTGGTTTAGAATTATATAATGAGTCTATTCGATTCAAAGAATATTCAAAATAGGGTATCAAGACAATGCCTTTTATAATGAAACACCTATTAAGTGAACATTGAATATTTTAATAAAAAAATTATACCTAATTAAGGTCATTTATATGGTGGACGATTAATGACCAATATAGATTAGTGTGTAGTATTTTTTACAGCACCGTTTCTTGTGCTATGAGAACATAAATCATTTGCACAGGTTTTAGTTTAGAACCATACTGGATCGACCTATGAGATTACTTTAAGAGATTAAAAATCGTCATAAGTATATTTCTTATTATTACTATCGGAACTCTTTTCCTTTGTGAGGTCTCTTGTTTGAGTACTAGTCTGTTTTTGATGTCGGTCAAACGTCTGCCATAATTGAGGATTATAACGACGGCTATCAGGCAGCAAGGTACTCTTAGTAAAAGAAGCTACATTACAAGACTGGGAATGTCCCCCTACTTATAATAGGGAACATGTCTTGTTGATTACAAGGCCTCTCAAGATTGTGAAAATGCATAGCCGTGCTCAGATGGATTTTAGAAAACACCTGCTTATTGACAGTCAAACTCGGATTTCGAGAAACACTTCTGGACGTAACAGGGATGACGAATAATCTTACCTTGTAGTTCATGAAGAGACATAGAGAAGGGGCTATACACTGAATGCTAACTTTTCCGGAAGGACAAGTGGGAGATTGAAAGGAATGGTGTCCTACGAACAAGTGTATTATTTTGATAGTGGGTTCAGAATAATTTGAAAGCTAATATATTCAGTAAGGTCAAGTGATCAGAATTCCTAGGTGGAGGGCTCTTCCGATCAGTATTATTAATGTATAATTAATATTACAACTCAATCTTGACTGAACCCTTCTGGTCACACCCAAGCAATTAACAAACTGACTCGAAGAATTAATTCGAAAGAAATTAATGAGTTGCCCGAGTATTAAATTTTTAGACGTCGAAAATTCGAGCTTAGAGCGTCGAAATTGAGCATCGGAAGTAGAGTTAAAATAGTAAATGACGAGACGAGAAAATAATAATAAATCGATAATATTTCCCAAAATACCCCTAGCATCGGAATGCCCCAAGCATCCGAGTGCTAGGGGCATAATGTGCTAGCATAGGTGGCTAGCATGAGCACCATGCGAGCCAAGGCTGGCTGGCTAGTGCGTGCTAGCGCACCATGGCTAGCAGCAGCCGTAGCCACAGAACCCAAGGGGCAGCAGCTGCTAGCTGCTCACATATGGTGTGCGCGGCATGCTAGTTGCAGCTCGCACTTTGAGTGCGTGGCTTGTTAACCGCAGCAGCAGCCCGCAACTCCAAGTGCGGGGCTGGGCTGTGGCTAGGCTTAGGTGCAGGTAGCTAGGGCCGAGCATATGGGAGGCATGTGGGGTGAGGGACATGTGGCACAAAGAGAGTATGGAGTGGGGAGCAAGTATGGTCCCCTACTCTCTAAGTGGTCCTCACTTTACTTTACATGTATTAATGAAATTTATAGAATTTATTATTAGTTTGCTCATTTATTTTATTTTAACTTTAAAATAAATTGTGGAATTTCATGATCCCACATTAATGGGATAGAAATTCCCACTCTCACTCTTCCCTATAAATACCCACCTTGTGTTTTTAGGAAGAGTGCTTGAGTAGGAGTTCAATAGAGCATTGCATTTTGCAAAAACTCGTAAACTCATATAAACTCGGGTTTTGGTCGGACCTCGCTAACCTCGAGGTAACGGACCTAAAAGTCAGTAGTTGTTTTTGCGGGTGGATCTCCGTCGGAGGCTCTTGTGTTTTCGGGGCTAAGCTTTCAAGTAAGAGCCCAATTTGTCGGGCGAAGCACGCGAGAAAGATACATTTCCTATTTTTCCCTTTTGTATTTATATTATGAATTAGTGATATTATTTATAGCGAGCGTGATACTTGGCTTTGTTTTTTTCCGCGGTGACACCCTAAAATGATATAATTGACGCTTTCTAAGAGCCTCTTGGGCGACAAGTGTTTGTGAAGAAACATGTAGACTTATATTTGAAGCAACATCAATGAAGAAACAAATTGTTATGGCAAACTTATGTATACTTGTATTTATTGTTATGTTTGACACCGTTTGAAGCGGGCGAGCCCGTTTGGGGGAGGCGATATATGTTTGGTGCCCCTACAGGCTAATGATCCCCTTGGATGGGCGATGATGTTCCTCACACCCCTTAGGGTTAATGAGCTCCTTGGATGGGCGAAGATGTGTCTCACGCCCCTTAGGGCTAAGGAGCCCTTTGGATGGGCGATGATGTGTATGACGCCCCTTAGGGCTAATGAGACCCTTGGATGGGCAATGATGTTGTTTTACACACCTTGACGCTTTCTAAGAGCCTCTTAGGTGACAAGTGTCTGTGAAGAAACATGTAGACTTATGTATTTGAAGCAACATCAATAATAAACAAATTGTTATGGCTAACATATGTATACTTGTATTTATTGTTATGTTTAACGTTCTTTGGGGCGGCCGATCCCCTTGGGGGAGGCGATATATGTTTGGTGCCCCTTCGGGCTAATGAGCCCCTTGGATTGGCGATGGTGTGTCTGAAACCCCTTAGGGCTAATGAGCCCCTTGGATGGGCGATGATGTGTCTACACCTCTGAGGGTTAATGAGCCCCTTCCAGATAGGCAATAATGGAAAACGTTTATAAATTCGGCCCACCGAAATTGAGAAAAAAGGCCTCTAGCATGGTGAAAATGCCATTTTTCTGATTACGATCTCATATTTAATCATGTCTTGGAACGGTACGTTAGACATCTACTTTTGGCCTCCTGTCCCGACAGGAAGTGCAATGACGATAAATAAAACCATCTTCGTGTTAGATTGAAGTTGTGAATGCTTATTGTTTAGGGTAAAATTACCCATGACAAATGGACCAATCCGGACCTGCCACGTGTCCACCACGTGGGCCAATCAGCGTCCGCCACTTGTCACCCTAAGAGGTCCAACATGGACTAATCAGGTCACATCATGTGGCCCATTATCCGCCAACCTGGAAAACGGCCATCGCAGGCCCAATTCCCGAGGCAAGCCCAATCAGTCCTAGGTTTTCCCAGAAAACCTAGTATTAGGCACGTACTTCGAGGCTATATAAACATGTCATTAGCCTCCATAAACAGAAGAATCATCTCACCTAGAGAAGTCTAAACACATTGATCACTCCTCTCCTAGAGGAACCAGATCTCCCACCTTTACTTTCCGCATTTATTACTCCTCAAACAAGTACTAACTTGACCGTTGGAGGCGGAGCTCCCACCACAAGGAGTCTCCGTTGTTTTGCAGGTACAGGCGCTAGGATACCAGTCCCGGAATTGTAACTCTCCCGCAGGACATCAGAAACCCCCGAAACATCTTGGCACCGTCTGTGGGGAAAGTACTTCTGAGATGGCATCCACGTCTGTACCGACTCCTGAAGAGAGGCGTCCCCTGGACGACCCTCAAGTTCAGTCGGACCATGATACTGAGGAAGAATTTGAAGTTGAAACTCACACAGCTTCAGACGGGACCCTAAGGGCGCGACGCACCCGTCCTACCGAAAGGAGGGAACGAGAGGCTGGTCCTAGTCGTCCAGCCGACCCACCGCCTAAGACTCAGCAGGCGGCCGAAGGATCTGCTCCTATTACTAGGACAGAACTCATGACTCTCATGAGTACTTTCAAGGGAAAGATCCAAGAGCTTGTCAATAAAAAGGCGACTGCTCCACCAAAGGAACAGTCGGCCAGATCAAACAACTCCCAGTTGAAGTTACATGCGCCTCGCATGAAACTACTGGGTACAACCGGCAATATACCAGCCTCCGAGCATCCGGCCAGGCGGCCAACTACAGCAGGCGTCATACGGCCGAATGCAAAGAGTCAGACGGTCAAGCTTGTAAGCTATTTATTATTATCATATCATTATTATGATGGTAAAAAAAAATAAAAATAAAAGAGGCTATTAGCAGAATGGCTTGGAATGCCGAGCTAAAAGAGATTCCGTGCATACAATGTCAATGTTTAAACACTTGGCCTGCATGAATCACCATCTTTATAATTATTATATGATGCATGCTTTTGTTAGCCGTATAACCACAAAGCATTATTAATATTTCCTTTGCATGCAAGCTACACTAATCTCTTAAGGAGATTAGGCCACGCATGTCTACTCCTATTTTCCGAGTCTTAGCCAGCTAACTCACTAAAGCTAATTCATTAAAGCATGCAGCTTTACTCAAGTATACATTATACAATATATTTAGTAAATATAATATATTGTTTTGGGAAGAACCGCCATCCCTCATTTGAAATCACAAGTGAGCTCAATCTGAGAGTATGAAGCTCCATGCAAACAAGCGGCAGCATGATTCAATGAGCAGCCGGCCTTGTGTACTAAGCGCACGAAAAAGGGGGGCTAGTGATGTGTGGGAGTCGTATGTGTTTAATCATCATATGCAAATAAACAAAGCTCACCCTAAAACAGCCGGCTTATCATTATGTTACCCAATGCCGATCAAGTAAAGTTTGTTCTTGTTTGAGAAATAGCATGAGTCTATTGCAATATCGAGGCACAAATGGCATTATCATGCGAGACAAAGGCAGCGTAAGCAAAACGTGTGTGTGTTGATATGCATAGCTGAACGCAAGGTGTAATAGGCGGCCACAAGTGCTCTTCAAGACGGCAGCCGGCCCCATCCCAGTCACAAAAACAGCCAGCCATGTGCGGCACTTAACGCAGCAAGCCACCATCAAAACAGCAGGCACTCGGTTGAAAGAACATAAGCTAATGTGGGTCTTCATGCTTTTGTAATGGGGGCCGAGTATTCTGATCATTTTGGTCTAAATAATGCCCAGCACGATCAGAAAAACATTAATACAAGCGGCAATTATGTGCCAAGCTAACTCTGAAATACACGGCCAAATGCCGAGTTCGAGGCGAAAAGGTTTCAACTCCATGAAAACTGAGCAATCTTCGAATTTTGTTAGACAATGCATAATAAGCAAGTCAACTGGTACTATGTTGATAGCTCAGACGGCCATCTCTATGCATTTGGAGATACATTCGGCTACAAGCCATCACCATGCATTTGACTAAAAGGCTAAAATCGACTGATATTGTTGATGGCTGCCCCTTGTATGTATTCGAAGCAACACACTTCTCGTTGTTTGCGTTTCGCATTAGGATGGCCGAATGCTTTGATGAAGGAGCAGGCGGTATCCAGATGCAGTGAGCTCGATTTGAGAGTATGCAGCTCCCAGTATACAAGCGGCCATCTATACAGGCGCTAAGCATTCGGCTCTTCGCTGTTGACCCTTGCAAATAAGAGCTTAATGGCTCCTACTTCAGAACGCATACAAGCATCCAAAATCAACACTCGGTTGGTTCAATACAATCGGCTCTATAATCATTCAACGACAACCGAGAGAATTATTGCTTATCTCATACTATCAGCTAGCCTACAAGAAGGATACCGGCCATTAAAACCATTCGCAAAGAACAAAGCGGCATTCGCAACCATTGATTATTAAAAGCATAGCTAAGCTCAAGTTCTTTTAACCATGAAAGCAGCCGGCCTGCTCCTCATGTAAGTTCAGGCTATGAGATTCTTGAATTTCGAAGGGTCCTGGTCGAGTAAATTCAAGCTATGTAAGTTCAGGCTACGAGTTTTGTGCTTGGACTGAGCAGGGGCTTGAGTAGGCGGCCCCAGCCCAGTCCCAGCTTCACGCACCAGCTTGCTTAAAACAGCCGACTACCTGATCATTCGGCCATTCAACGTCGAACTTGGAATTTCTTGTTAAGTCCAAAAGGATACATCCAACATCCTCATGTATTACAAGCCGATTATGGGAGTGTGTATCAACAAGATGCCCAGCTAGCAACATCACAGCAAGCATGCTCCACATGTAAGCTAAAGATAAGTGCTTCTTGAAATTTCGAAGTATCATGGGCAAACAGCAGTGAATCAAGCGACACCATGCTGGCTCCAAGCATCTAGGCTTGATTGTTTGTAAAAGAAACAGCCGCATGGTTACAGCCAACGGTGTCAACTCGCTTAAAACAGCCGGCCACCTAGCAAATCAGCCTGACCATATTGTGTGAAGCTTTGCGCTTTAACCACATGTTGCTGCCCATAATCTAGTTAAACACATGTGTCACGCTTACCAAACCTCTTAAACAGTCGGCCAACATAACAGGCGGACTTAAGTGGTCGGATGCTCCACATGTTAAGCATTGTTAAAGTCGAGTAATATATGGCTTTGCAAATTGTATATATGTCGACAAAATTCAGGATAAATTTGCAAGCCATGGAGGGTCAGATCATAGCTACTCGGCTTGGTTATTGTTGAACTCCTTATAAGGGCAATATGAACTCACCTCCCTCCTAGCATGTAACAATGTATGACCGTACAAAATAAATGGACGGTTGACTAAAGCTAGTTGTCCGAGTTGCCCTCACTTGAAGCTCCATGTTTCAAATTAAATACGGACAAGATAAGCTGGCCGAATAAAAATGAAAAGCAAACGTCCTCCATGTGCAAAGCTCAAACACCAACAGCAAGCAACTCTAAATGCCGAGTTCGTGTGTATCAAACAGGCGGCATGAAATCCATCAAAGAATAGGATGTTTTTCAAAACAGGCGGCATGCCGAATGTCTAGTTCTATGGTTTGCGTGGTTTCATAGCCTTGTTAAAGCTACCTCAATCATTATTATGATTATCCCAGTTATGTGATCACTTGTCATTCTCATTTAAAGAATATTGCCCAAGTCTATCAAGCAAGAGAGGCGGCATGAATAGTAGTCGGCCCCCTATACGACGAAGTCTCGTAGCTATGAAAGCAGTCGACCCTCATTAATTTCACTAAGAGGCTAAAGACCGGCGGCAAATGTGTGGGCCGAACAGCAAGGTCGCAAACCACATTAAAACAAGTTTAGCACGACCACCTGTCCCCATTCGAAGAAAGTAGAGTCACCAATCCTCCATGGAAGGGAGCTTAGTGATCTATCTACTCTAACACTTGAAATTATTTCAATACTTGATATTGATTCAGAGGGGCAGGCCGCTTATACATTTATAGTCGCCTGCTCTCCATTGAGTATTTTACTCTATCACCAGAGGGGCATGCCGTCTGGACATACAGTTGGCTACTCTCCATAGAAGAGGGCCGGCTGGTTCCAAAACAGACAGCCACCCCCCTATCCCTAGCTAAAAAATGATCAGGGCCTGGCCGACCCTGTGCCTAAACAGGTGGCTACCCTCTTCTTACTTAGCACCTACGTTCACCAAGAACTAACCAAGGCCACAAGCCGAATGATCAGTCCAGGCGCCAAGCCAACTGATCCAATCTTTAAACTAATACGACCTGTCCCAACATCATAGCAGGCGTCCGGCGGCATCCCTCCGGATGAAATTCGTCGCAGAGAGCAGCTCCCTTTTGGGTGGAACATTGCTCTATAAACTAATTACACGGCACCTATACGACTGTCCCCAAGGGCAACCACGTAGCCGTTTTTGAGACAAGGATAACTCTATCACTAACCAAACTAGTGGTAGCAGTTGACGTCTGAGTCAGATGACCGCCTGTATTACTTGGGATAAATGCAGGGGGTACCTCTTGAGTTAATAGCCAACAAACATTGGCGAATCAAGGGGTCTAGCCGGCCTTCACCGCCTGGTACCTCTACTTCTCAAGCAAGAGTGACGGCGACTGAGTAACACCAACGTTAACTCATAGTCACTCCCTCAAACTTGGTATGGAACCTAAAAGGTTTGAGTAGACCGCCTGTTTTTTGGCAAACAAGGGCACTCAAACCCCTATTCCTGCTAGGTAACCACTCCTTGGGTTAATAGCCAACAAACATTGGCGAATCAAGGGGATCAGCCGGCCTCCGCCGCCTGGTACCTCTACTACTCAAGCTAGAGTGTGACGGAGACTAAGTAACTCCTATGTTAACTTATAGTCACTCTCTCAAACTTAGTATGGAGCCTAAAAGGTATGAGTCGCCCGCCTGTTTTTAGCAAACAGGGGCTCTCAACCACTACTCCTGCTAGGTTAACAACCTTTGAGTTAATAGCCAAGAAAAACTTGGCGAATCAAGGGGACTATCCGGCCCCCGCCGCCTGGTTTCCCTACCACTCAAACAAAATAGGCAGTGATTGACTAACCGCAAGGTTAACCAGTCGCCCTCCTTAGTACGGAACCTAAAAGGTATGAGGAGTCCGCCTGTTTTTTGGTAAACAGAGGTACTCGACCACTATTCTTACTAGGTTGGCTATACTTAAAGCTGTCGTCTGTAACCCAACAGGCGTAGCTACTTTGGTTGGACGTCCTGTCTGACGCCTGCTTCTATGCAGCCACCAAAGCAGACGACCAGCCATCCCCCAACGAAATAAACTAAGTACCAAACTTAGTATATTGAATCAAAAGAGGCCAATGGCCGAATAATGCTAAATGCTTACCCCTTGTGCAATAGTTGACAGTTCACCTGATCAGGGGCTATCTGCATAGTGGGGCAAAGAATCGGCATCTGTCTAGTTCGGCGGCAATCATTATTATGATTGATTAACTTTGAAAATGTCATACCGCCCAAGGTATCAAAATTTTCTAAGTTAATCAAGTCCATCTCCCATTAGAACTAGACAAGATGCCGACCTAGCAAAGCTTCGAGGGTCTAACTTTCGAAAGGAGCAATCCCTCCTGGAAAGAGAAATAACTCCTTCCGAGGGGCAAATGTTTAGGGTAAAATTACCCATGACAAATGGACCAATCCGGACCTGCCACGTGTCCATCACGTGGGCCAATCAGCGTCCGCCACTTGTCACCCTAAGAGGTCCAACATGGACTAATCAGGTCACATCATGTGGCCCATTATCCGCCAACCTGGAAAACGGCCATCGCAGGCCCAATTCCCGAGGCAAGCCCAATCAGTCCTAGGTTTTCCCAGAAAACCTAGTATTGGGCACGTACTTCGAGGCTATATAAACATGTCATTAGCCTCCATAAACAGAAGAATCATCTCACCTAGAGAAGTCTAAACACATTGATCACTCCTCTCCTAGAGGAACCAGATCTCCCACCTTTACTTTCCGCATTTATTACTCCTCAAACAAGTACTAACTTGACCGTTGGAGGCGGAGCTCCCACCACAAGGAGTCTCCGTTGTTTTGCAGGTACAGGCGCTAGGATACCAGTCCCGGAATTGTAACTCTCCCGCAGGACATCAGAAAACCCCGAAACACTTATGGATAACTGGTTAAGCCACAAAACACAAAAACTTGCCCAAACTAAATAAACAAAGCTAAAACAAGGTCTTATTAACTAAATCCGATCAATATTAGATTTAAGCCCGTGCTTAAAACCCAAAAATGACAGATTTAGGAGCGCCTAGGTTAAATTTTAATGTTGCCGCAAGAAAATTCGTGCTCATCTCAATCAGTCGAGCTGGGCAGGCGCGCGCCTACGCAAACCACCAGCCTATTTCCCTACTCCAATACATCAGATTGCCGCCTTAATAACCACATAAACAACCACCTGCCACCGTAACACACCTGCACATCCAATAAGCCATGCTACCAGCGCACATCAACCAATTCAGCCACGCACTCTACCACTACCCAATTAAACCACTATCCCGCAAAAACCACAACTCCCACCACTTCGCAGCCCTCTGCTTCACCCTTGCCTGCCACCATCTCCTCCACACAAAGCATCACCTCGCAGCAGCACCAAATCAGAGAAGCTGCATCAATCAAACCCAAATCCGCAACAATTGCAATCCCCAAGCAACCCAGACCGTCGCGGGCGTGGCTGCTGATGGCACGGGCGCGGCCCTCGGTCCTTCCAAACAAACCCAAAACCAAGACCGCACTCGCAATAAATAGAATAATGAAAATAAATAAATTAATCACAAGATTAAGATAAGATTATTACCTTTGGAGCGTGCTTCGCCCAAACGGAAGGGGCTCTTACTTCGAAAGCTAGCCTTGAAAATACGACGGCCTCCAGCGATAGTCCACCCACAACTCGACCACCAAAATGGTCCAATGCCTTGGAGTTAGCAAGGCCCGACCAAAACCCGAGTGATTAGTGAGTTCAAAGGTTTTCACAATGGTGATGCCTTCTTCAACTCTCACTTAAGCAATTTTCCCAATACCCCAACTTGGGTATTCATAGGAAAAATAAGAGAGTAAAAAACTCTCCCATCAATGTGGGAGAATTTAATTTTTCCATTTTATTTTAAAGCTAAAATAAAATTAATAATCAAACTAATAATAAATCAACAAGTGGAAAGCTCATATGAAAGGTTAGGTGAGGACAATTTGGAGGAGGGGGGACCAAACTTGCTCCCCACTCACTCCCTCACCTTGCGCCACATGTCAATTCTCACTTGGGCACCAAGGCACCCAAGTGGGCTACGAATTTTGTTGTCGCCCTTCTTTCTGCCCTGCTATCCCCGCAACACAAATGCGAGCTGCTGCTCGCATTCTCTTGGCCAGCACCCATGCACTTGCGTGCGGGCTGCTGCTAGCATGTCGCGCACTAGGTGCGGGCAACTTTCGACTCGACTTTTGACGTTCGGTTTCGATGCTCTAACCTAGAATTCCCGACGTCTAAATATGAATTACTCGGCCGAATTTTTAATTAATTCGTCGCTACGGTTGGTTAGTTTCTTGGGTGTGACCCGAAGGGTTCAGTCAAGATTAAGTTGTAATATTAATTATGCATTAATATTACTGATCAGAAGCGGCCTCCACCCAGGCATTCCGATCACTTCACCTTATTGAATATATTAGCTTTCTAATAATTCTGAACCCACTAACGGAATAGTACACTTGTTCAAAGGACACCATTCCTTTCAATCTCCCACTTGTCCTTCCGGACAAGTGAGAATTTAGTGTACAACCTTTTTCCTATGTCGCTTAATGTCTCTTCATGAAATATAAGTTAAGATTATTTCGTCATCCTTATTACGTCCTAAGTGTTTCTCGATTCCTAGTCTGATTGTCAATAAATAGATGAATTCTAAAATCCCTCCGAGCACGGTCATGCATTTTTACAGTCTCGCTCTACGAGAGGCCATGTAAACAACAAAAACATCTTCCCTAATTTTAGTAGGGGGACTTTCCCAGTCTTGTAATGTAGCTCCTCTTACTGAGAGGATCTAGCCGCCCGAGTGTTGCCGTTATAATCCCTTATTATGGAAGACGTTTGACAACATCAAAGCGGACTAGTACTCAAACAATATAACTCACAATACTCATGGTCGAGGAAATAGGTTCCGATAGCCATAATGAGAAGTATACTTATGACGGTTTTTAATCTCTTAAAGTATTCTGATGTGATTTTTAGTCCGAAAACTAAGCCTCACAAAGATATGAATCTAACCTAATTCTATACAGAAAATTCACCAAGAATTAAGCAAGAAACTTAGATTAATTAATCAAGAATCCACCTAATTAATCAACCTAGATGATTGTTTTAACTAAAACAAACAAAACAGCAAATTGGAATCCACCAATCAAGAATTTAAGTAATCCAACTTAAACAAAAGCAATAAGAATTATTATTATGAATGTATGATTAAACTTGTATTTTATTCAAGATTACAACCCTATATTTATAGACTCAATCAACTATCCTAATCCCACTTGAATTAGAATTCTAATCCCCTAACAAAAACCCACGGATTGCATAACTTAATCAAGTTTAGATAACTTTGATTTAGTTATTTAATCCTATTTAAACTCTAACTACTCTTAAGATAAAACTTGCCTATTTTATCCTAACTCAAGCTTGCACTCCAAGCTATTATTGACGCCTACTAGACTAAAAACAATTCCTAATGCAATTAGAAATCCTAAGTGCTTAAAACAAGAAAAACCCTTTCAAGTGAAAGGTAAAAACTTGTAAGCAAAAACCTAAGTAAAGACTCACAAAATAAAACTAAGAAAAAGAAATCATTCTTTTCATATCGCCGCCTAAACACCACTTCACGCGCCACCACTTGTGACACGCGCCACACCACCTTGTGGCTGGGCTCAGTCCGGTGCCGGTGGACAGGAGCGTGGGACCCATCTCGGCGCGTGGCCGCCTGTATCGTCACCGGAAGTGAACTGCGCAACTTCTTCGTTCTTGGAAATCATGGTTCTTTCTTTCCAATTTAAGCTATTGAACCTTTTCTTGATTATTTCCTTGTTTGGGCAACCTATAATGGAGTTGTTTAGACCATCTAAAAGTACATTAGATCCTTCAAAAGAATTAGCTTCTTGATTCGCATCATATTCTCATAGGTCGATCCAGTATGTTTCTAAACCAATACCTGTGCAAATGATTTATGACATTCATGTCCTCGTAGCACAAGAAACGGTGCTATAAATCAGACTACACACTAATCGTACATCGTTTAAATGACCTCGATTAGGGATAATTTTTTATTATAATATTCAACGTTCAATTAATAGGTGTTTCCTTACCAAGACTGGTCTTGATACCCTATTTTGAATATTCCAAGAATCGAATGGACTCATTATTTAATTCTAAACCACAATTAAATAGCAAACAGAGTGATAAAAATTGCATGAAATTTTAAATTACTCCAAAACCTTAATGGTTCATCTTAGGATAAATGGTTTATCTGAATTTTTTAAGAATATCACTCTTTATAAAACATCTATAGGAATCACACCTGATTAGGGGATTTTGCTCCCACCAATCGGAATGCGCCACGTGGGCCAATCAGGTCCTGCCAAGTGTCCCTCAGTTGGACCTCTCAGGGCCTGCCACGTGGCACACTTTTATTCGTCCACCGTGGACCTATTATGTCATGACACGTGGCATACCCCATGCCTAATGGAGAAGTCGGCCACCTAGGCCCAACTTCCGAGGGAAGCCCAATCAGCCCAAGGTTAACCTAAACCTAGGGTTGGCACGTTTCCCGAGGTTATAAATACCTCCCTTAATCCTCATTAACGGGGAGAACACACATTAAACACTCTCACCTAGAGAGACCCAATTACTTTAATTTCCGCATTAATTACTCCTTAATCAAGTACTAACTAGACCGTCGGAGGCGGATCTCCAATCATCCGGAGCATCCGTTTGTTTTGCAGGCACAGGCGTCCGGCTCCAGTCTTGGAATTGTAACTCTCCCGCAGGACATCAGAAAACCCCGAAACATTTTGGCGCCGTCTGTACCGACTCCTGAAGAGAGGCGTCCCCCAGACGACCCTCAAGTTCAGTCGGACCATGATACCGAAGAAGAATTTGAAGTTGAAGCTCACACTGCTTCAGACGGGACCCTAAGGGCCCGACGCACCCATCATACCGAAAGGAGGGAACGGGAACATCTTTAAGCTGGAAGTGAGCCAGCAGGCGCACCGCCTGTTCGGCGGCAGCCGACTGATGGGTCTGCTCCCATCACGAGGAATGAACTCATGACCTTCATGAGGGACTTCAAAGGAGAGATTCAGGAGTTGCTTAATAAGAAGCCTGCTCTGGCCAAGGAACAGTCGGCTAAGAAACCTTCCACTTCAGGCAAGAAGAAGCCAGTTCAAGGGCGAGAGGCGACTCCTCATCCTAAATCTAGGAAGTGGGAGCCGCCTGCCCTTGATTTTACAAAATACCGTTTTCCTACTCCAGGAAATAGGAAACCTGTTCGTCACATTCAGGCGGACGGGTCGAAGAAAACATACACAGACGCTAGGCTGCTTCTAGAGCAGAAGAAGAGTGACCGATTGTCAGAATCGGCCTCTACTTCAAATTTCCAAGACAGTCTGCGAAATACCTCGATGACGCATACCCAGTCGTATCATGAGAGTCAGTCAGGCGGCACCTCCCGTCAGTCCGGCTTTCATAGCGACCAGGCGGTACCAAACTTACCGTTTGTACCACAACAACAGTATTTTTTGCAGCCACCTCCGTTTGGTGGACATGCAGCAAAAAATGTCCAACCTATGGACTGGCAGCTACGGTTGCTTAGGCTTGGCGAACAGCCGTCGGCCTTCTCCAAGGAAATTACTGAAGCCGCTCAGCCGGCCAAAGTGAAAAATGTGTTAGTAGGCGCCTATGACGGCACTACTAACCTTGAAGATCATCTGATGGCGTTCACCAACCTGATGTATCTTCAAGGGTTGGATGATCCTACTTGGTGCAAGTGTTTCCCAGCGACTCTCAAAGGAATCGCACAACAATGGTTTGGCAACCTGCCGACTGGTTGTGTAAATAACTTCAGGACGCTTGCTTACTTATTCACCTCCAACTTCGCCATGAACATCCCTGCGAAAAAGACGACCCTTGATTTAGGAACAATTCAGCAGGGTGAGAAGGAGGGGCTTCGATCTTACATCAGGCGGTTTAACCTGATGAGAATACAGATTCAAGGGTTACCGGATGAGGTGGCCTATACTGACTTTTTCAGGGGCCTCAAAGACGGGTCGACTTTCAAATTTGATCTGGTCCGAAAGAGGGTGGCAACTCTTCAAGAGGCCTTGATTGAAGCGGAAGCCTATATACAGGCGACTGATCTTTGTAGTACGGTAAAACAGTCGGACGGGAAGAAGTTCGACAAAAGAGAAGGACGACAGATACAGTCGTCCAACAAAGATGAAAAGAAGAGAAGAGAGGTCTGGGCGGCTGATTCCTCCAAACAGCCGGCCCAGAAGAAGAAAAAAGAATACAAACCATACTCCCCAAAGTATGCGTTTAGCAAGGACAGCCAAGCTATCCTAAAGGAAATCAAGGGACGGATCTCAATTGAGAAACCGGTCCCCATGAAGGGTTCTGCAAACAACCGGAACCAAGAAAAATTCTGTGATTATCATGAAGATGTTGGTCATCGCACCAACGAATGCATCAGTCTCATGCGGTATCTGGACCGCCTGGCTGAGCAAGGTGATCTTGACCCTTTTGTCAAGAAATCCACAGGAAACACTTCCTCGAAAAAGCAGTCGTCCAAAAAGAATCAGCAGGCTGACAGCTCCGATACAGATGATGCAGTCGTCTACACCATTGCAGGCGGCTTCTCAGGAGGCGGTCCCACTATTAGGGGCAACAAAGACAACATCAGACGGTTAGATGTAAATTCCGTTCACCAAGAACGGCCCTCCAAATATTCATTTCCTGAGATTGTCATCACTGAAGAAGATCTAGGAAGGGTAAGAGGGCCGCATGACGACCCTATCGTTATTGAATGTAAAATGGCCAACCAGAGAGTGGGCCGAATCCTCATAGATACCGGAAGCTCTTCAGATCTCATCAGTAGCAAATGTCTGTCGAAACTAAAATATCAGACTGATTGCATACATCCGGCATCCCACCCTTTAGTAGGGTTTGGAGGAGGAGTCGTCCACCCAGTGGGACGAGTGGATTTACCTATCCGCCTGGGCGAAAAAGGGGAAGGACGACACATGGTAGTCCGGTTCCTGGTAGTGGAAGAACTCTCGGCCTACAACATGATTCTGGGACGACCAACCCTGAATAATTCCAAGGCTGTAATAATCCGATCTCTTATGTTGCTCAAGTTTGAGAGGGATAATGGAACAGTCGGGTCCCTAAGGGGAGATCAGAGGATGGCCCGAGAGTGCTATCTCTCGGATGTCAAACCCACTGTTATGGCCGCTGGGTCCAGTGGTGGAAAAATAGACCTTGATAATGTCAAGGAGAGTGTGCCTGTTCAAGAAGCTGGCGGCAAGAAGAGAAAGGCATCCCAGACAGGGGCCGCAAGAAAAGACAAAAAATAGCAATCACTGGCAGAGGAGCGGTCGGATGAATTCCGCCCCCAGCCGGCTGGTGAGCATACGGACCTGATCTTAGATGACTCGCGTCCTGACAGAATAGTTAAAGTTGGGACGACTGCTCTAAAGGTCCTGGGTGACGACTTTCACAAACTATTGAAAGAATACAAGGACATCTTTGCATTTGAAGTCCATGAAATGCCAGGCATTAGTCCTGATCTGGCGGTACATAAACTGGCCGTGGATCCGAAAAAGAAGCCGGTACGGCAGAAGAAACGGAACCATGGCGAAGAAAGAAGTCAGGCGGCAGCCCCCGAAGTTAAAAAATTACTTGATGCAGGGTTCATTCGGCAATGTTACTTCCCAGACTGGGTTGCAAATGTGGTGCTTGTTAAAAAGCCGAATGGCACCTGGCGAATGTGTGTAGACTACACGGATTTAAACAAGGCGTGCCCTAAGGACAGTTACCCTTTGCCTAAAATTGATAACCTGGTCGACTCAACAGCCGGCCATTCTTTGATGAGCTTTATGGACGCCTACTCTGGTTTCCATCAAATTCCTTTATGGAAGAAAGATCAGGAGAAGACGGCCTTCGTCACTGATCAAGGGTTATACTGTTACACGGTCATGCCGTTTGGTCTTAAGAATGCCCCGGCCACTTTCCAGCGAATGATAAACACTATGTTCTTTGATCAGATTGGGAGAAATGTCGAGGCATATATTGATGATATGATTGTCAAGTCTAAACTTCAGAAAGATCATCTGTCGGACCTCCAAGAAACTTTCGCCACACTCAGGCGGCACCATGTCATGCTTAATCCCAAGAAATGTGTCTTTGGAGTTGAGTCTGGGAAATTTCTCGGATTCCTTATCAATCAAAGAGGAATAGAGGCGAACCCTGAGAAGGTGCAGGCGGTCATCGACATGCAGTCGCCTCGTACCATCCGAGAGGTCCAGAAGTTAACAGGTTGTCTGGCGGCCTTGGGAAGATTTCTAAGCCGATCAGGCGACAAATGCTTATACTTTTTCCAGGCAATTAAGAAACAGGCAAGGTTTGAATGGGGGCCGGATGCTGAGGCGGCCTTCCAGAAATTGAAAGTTCACTTGCATTCCTTGCCGAGGCTGGTCAGTCCTTTGCCCAAAGAAGTACTTTACATGTACCTGGCCGTCTCTGATCATGCGTTAAGCGGTGTTCTCCTTGCTGAAAGAGACGGCTGTCAACTCCCAGTCTACTTTGTCAGTCATGTACTGAAAAATGCTGAGTTGAGGTATTCCTTAGTGGAGAAATTTGGTCTTGCACTCTTCATGGCTGTTAAAAAATTGAAGCCCTACTTTTTGGCACATGCAGTCGTTGTGTATACAAACCAACCTATCAAGCGTCCACTAACCATCATGGAGTCGTCAGGCCGAATGATCAAATGGGCCATAGAAATACATAGCCTCGAAGTTACCTTCGAGCCTAGAAAAGCAGTGAAGGGGCAAGCCTTCGCTGACTTTATTATTGAGATGACTCGTCCTCCTGACTCTCAGGTTCCAGACCAAGTCTGGAAGGTATATGTGGATGGAAGCTCTACTTCAAATGGTTGTGGAGCAGGCGTCATATGTCAGTCGCCAGAGGGCGACAGGTACGAGTATGCTCTACGATTCAGTTTTCAGGCCTCAAACAATGAGGCAGAATATGAAGCTTTACTAGCCGGAATCCGCATGTGTAAGGCGGCTGGGGCAAGAAAAATAGTCGCCTGTTCTGATTCACAATTGATAGTGAGTCAGTACAATGGCGAATATGAAGCAACCCATCCGGCCATGATCAAGTATTTACAGGCGGTCCGACAAGCAGTCGACTCCCTTGAGAATTTCCATCTGACCCAAGTGCCGAGATCAGAAAACAACCAGGCGGATGCACTTTCAAAGTTAGCATCATCCGCCTCCTGTGATACTCCTCGAACCGTTTTTTGGGAAGTAATGGAGTGGAGAGGAGAAGCATTGAGGAAGACCCTATTGGAATCTTAGACAGAAGCTCAACCTGGATGGATCCAATCAGGGCATATCTGACAAATGGTACCCTGCCGGATGATCATCAACAGGCGGCAGCACTGAAAAAACGAGCAACCAGTTTTGAAATAATAAAGGGAGAACTACACAAAAGGGGGTACCTTCAACCCTTCTTAAAGTGTGTTACTCCAGAAAAGGGGCGAGAGATACTAGACGATCTTCACTCCGGTTACTGTGCTTCCCATATAGGCGGTAGGACGCTTGCTCAACGGGCAAGGCGGCAGGGCTACTTTTGGCCTACTTTAGAAGCAGATGCAATGGAGATGGTGAAAAAATGTGACAAGTGTCAAAGGTTTGGCAAACTAATTCACCGTCCGGCTACTGACCTCACTACCATTCATAGCCCACTACCGTTTGCTAAGTGGGGCATGGATATTCTGGGTCCATATACGCCTGCTACAGGCGGAAGGAGATACATACTTGTTGCCGTCGACTACTTCACTAAATGGGTAGAGGCGGAGGCAGTTAAGGGAATCAAGACGAAGGATGTAATTTCATTCATCTGGAAAAATATCATCACTCGGTTCGGGGTTCCCATGTCTATGGTTTTTGATAATGGTCCCCAATTTGAGACGCCTGTTCTCAAAAGCTGGTTGGGTGACCAAGGAATCGCACACTACTTTGCATCTGTCGGCCGTCCACAAGCAAACGGCCAGGTAGAAGCCTTTAATAAAATCATCTCAGAAGGTCTCAAGAAAAAGATTGAACGAGCAGGCGGCCTATGGGCGGATGAATTACCACATGTTCTCTGGGCCATTAGAACGACTGAAAAAGGGGCGACTGGAGAAACTCCATTCCTCCTAACTTATGGTGCGGAAGCTGTTCTTCCAATAGAACACTACGAGCCGACTCTTCGAGTAATGCTATATGACGAAGAGGCAAACTGGGAAGCCATGCGTCTGGCATTAGACTCACTTCCTGAAAGGAGGGGCAATGCTGTCTTGCGCCATGAAATTTACCGCCTGAGAATGACTCGATCATACAACAGAAGAGTACACAGGCGTCCCCTCAAAGTGGGGGACTTCGTACTTAGAAAAATGGAAGCCGTTGGTAGGGCTAATGAGTCTGGCAAGCTAACTCCCAATTGGGAAGGTCCCTACCGAATTTGTGAAGAGGTTAGAGACGGTACCTATCGTCTGGAAACACCAGACGGCCAACCGTTGCCTCGAACTTGGAATGTAGATAATCTTAAGAAATATTTCTTTTGAATGATGTAAATAGTCTAGGGCTACTTGAATAAAGTTTGCATAATATTCAATTTTGTATTAAGAGGGGCATGCCAACTAACAAACAGTCGGCTACTCTCCATGTTTAATTTTCATTTTTACTTAATAGAGGGACATGCCAACTGACAAACAGTCGGCTACTCTCTAAATACTTAAAAGGGCACGCCGCTTGTTTCACTCAACCGGCTACCCTCCCACAATACAGTTCACCGAGAACTATCAAAAACACATTAAAATGATCAGACCAGGCGTCAAGCCAACTGATCAAAATATAAAAGTTCAATTCGACCTGTCCCAACATTATAGCAGGCGTCCGACGGCATCCATCCGGATGAAATTCGTCGCAGAGAGCAGCTCCCTTTTGGGTGGAACATTGTTCTATAAAAACATTACACGGCACCTATACGACTGTCTAAACACGATAACCACGTAGCCGTTTCCCGGACAAGGATATCTCACTTAAACTGACTAATCACATCAAGCAAGTGTTCGCAATAACCATCCGGGTCAACCGACCGACTGAACTACTTGGGATAAGAACAGTTGGTATTTAATGAGTTAATAGCCAACAAACATTGGCGAATAAAAGGGAACAACCGGTACCCACCGCTTGATACCTCTACTACTCAATCACTTGGCGACTAGGTAACAGTCATATTTACTTGGTCACTCAAAAATTTAATATGAAACTAAAAAGGTGTTCATACATCACCTGTTCACACTGATTAAATGTGGCGGGGAACAGTCGTCCTAGACTGCCTAAAATCTCTAGCCTAAAAAACATAAGTAGGAAACCAGTTTCCTACTTGGTTAATTTTACAAATGACAGGACCGCCTGCCTAAAGGTGATCCAGTCTTTAAAATGGGTCGAATACCGATTGGATAAATGGCCGACTGATCGCCTAGCCTGGAAACAGACAACCAGTCGTCCAGGGGCATAGGCGGCGTGACTAACTATCCGTACCTGTCTGCAACAATCGGCCATGTAAAACAGTCGGTATAGTGTACAATTGGATATCAGAATATTCAATACTTAACAAATTTGAAGTTAACAAAAAAAATATATTCATTAAAAGGAAGCCGGCCATTAAAGGCCGGCAAAATATTCAGAGCCCCGGCCCCTTGGCCGGGTAAATACAAACAAACGGCACGCAGGCCGTGGAAAGAAGACATAAAGCTTAAGAAGGGGGCAGATCTTCAATATTAGCAGCTGCCGCCTGGTCAGCACTCTTCTTGCTGGACTCGGCTTCAGCTGCATCCTTCTTCGATGCATTACCCCCAAGCGGCACAAGCGCCGCTACCGGCTGCTCCTCCACCTCCAACGCTTCCTCAAACGCCTCGTTCTCAGCAGCCGCCAGGATCTCTTGATTATATCTATCAGAACACTGGTGGTACGTTTTTTCCCATGAGGCAAAGTCGGCGTTGGGGAAGAGGCGGCCCCAGGCCATGCGCTGGATTTGAGCAGAGTCTTCCATCATCTCCCGGACCAGCTCTTTCTTCTCTTGCTCGGCCTTCTCCGAGAGCTCCTGAGTGAGACTCTTCTCCTGGGTCACCAGGCGTTCCTTTACGTTCGCCAAGGATTTCTCCAAGGTTTCGTATGAGGACATCTTTTGGCGAAGAGGTCTCAGCTCAGCCTTGAGGTTGTTGATGGTCGCCTCCAGCTCGCTATTCCTCTTCTGGGCCGCCTCTAACTGAGCCCGGACAGCAGCGGCAGCCTGCGCCTGATAATAAAGAATATCAATGGTCAGAACCTCATTTTGGGCAATTTGAAACATTGCCTTATCACAGTAAGAGGCGGCCATAGCCTTCGCAGCCTTTACCTCTTTGTTCTTCCTATCAAGCGGCTTGCGAAGGCCGTTCACTCGGAGCAGGGCCTAAGTAAAAACAAAACAAACAGGCGTCAGTTTCCAAACAAAAAGAAAACAGGCGTCCTGGAATTCAAATACTCAAAAATATGCTAAGTATACCTCAGCAAGGACCCCTGCAATCCCATCTAGGTCAAGGGTGCCGACACCCCTGACCGCCTCCCTTTCAGATGGAGGAACAGCCTTGATCATAGACTTGGCCACCTCGACCAAGTTAGGCTCCTGAGGGCCGGCTGCATCAAGCATAAACAAGCGAATTAGACCTACTAAAGAAAGAAACAAATCTAAAAATTTACAAGGACAAGTTCATACTTCTAGGCGGCCCCGCCGGAGTTTTAGAAGGAGTGGCCGGCTGCTTCTCAGCCACCGCCTGTTTCCTGGCAGAACCAGGAGAGCTCGCAACAGTCGTCCTCCGAGCCTTGGAGTCCGGCTGTTGGGAAGAAGAAGCTCTTGGAGTGCCCGTCTATAAAAAAAAAAAAGAGAAGTCAGTATATGCATAAAACATGACTCCAAAAAGAGCGAAAGTTTCGAAGCCAACCAAGGGTGCCCCCTTGTTGGGGGAGTCGGTTGAAGATTGTTGCATGATGGAGGCCCGCAACATGGCCGCCGCAGTCTTGGAGGCGGTGATTTTTCTCATGGCGTCCGCTGCAATAACAAATAGCAAAATTAATAAAAAGACCAAGTAAATAATGCATGGAAAAAACAGAGTATTCGGCAGGCCGGCTACCTCTTGAGCACCGACTGCTGAGGCCACAGGCGGCCAAAAAGTACTCGTCATAGAGCCATTTGAAGCTCGGGACGCAGTGCAGGGGTACTTGCTCTCGTACCCCTGAAGTAGAGTTTACCCTAGACTCTACTTTGAAGAGTCCTTTGTCTAGGATCTCTTTTTTAGCCTTGGGGGGACAGGCGGCATGCTGCGGCCGCCTGTAAGAAGAGGAGGATTCCTATTCCACCTGTTGAAGCGCTTGTTCAGCTCTGTGTCTGAACTCTCAATAATAAGGAAGGTGTTCCGCCAATCCTTCCATTTGTTTCCTTTGCCTCTCGTCATGAGGTAGCCCCTGTGGCTCGTCAATTGATACCAGCCGGTACCGCCTGACTTAGGGGTCCGGCTGAGATAGTTCATGTGGGCGAAAGCCTCGAAGTTTGGCTCCACCCCGTGCAGTTCGCAACCGGCCACATAGCCGAGTACGTTGACCCAGGAGTTTGGGGCTAACTGCCATAACCCCAACTCATACCCATCCAATATCCGCTGAACAGCCGGATGTAGTGGGAAGCGCAGCCCAGCCTTGATGGCCGCCTCGTAGCAGCCAAAGCAGGCGCCGTCATAGCTAGTACCAGCCGGCCAGACGACTGTGTCTTCTAGATCCGGCACGAACACTAAAAAGCCGGGGCCCATTGTGTGGTTTGCGATAAAGCTCCCCACTTTCTCTTGCATGGCTGTGATCCGGCCCCGAGGTACCGTGCAGTAGTAGGGGGTATTTTGCTCTCGGTGAGAGGCGGATGGCTCCGCCCAGTTGTCCCCCTTCTCAACTGCGTGAGAAAGCCTCGCCTCTTGTAGGCGAATGTTTTTCTCTTCTGTGCCCAGAGAAGCATGGCCAGAAGAGCTAGACTCGCACTCGTCCTCTGACGAGTCCGAAGAGGACGACTCCTCCCCTCTCCCAGAGGGGCCCGCCTCCTCTCCCTTAAAGGGAGCAGGAGAGAATGTAGAGTTAACTGTAAAATGGGAAGGGGTCACTTTGACTCCTCCCTCAGAACTGCCGGCTTTCAAGCCGCTTTGTTTCACTTCCACATCTGGCGCCTGGTCAGATGTTTCACTAATCGGCACCCTGTGGGAGGAGCCGTCTGAGTTTGAGATCCTGGCAGTCTTTTTTGTTCTGTCCATCATGTTCTGCATAGACACAGATACAGTCGGACTTTGTATAAAGGGCAAAGATGGGTCCAGAAAAGGGCAGGCGGCACTCCTAGTCCTAGATTCAGCCGTCCCCGGTGACTGGCTGATCACTAACTTAGGTCGTGTCGTGTGCTTCCGTGGTGCCATTTCAAAAAAGGAATAAAATAAAAAAATTAAGAGTAAGAGAACCGACGGTTACCTGAACGAGTGACGTTGATGGAGTTCTGAAAATCCTTTGCAGTCGGCTTGTCAGAGCAGGCGGTAGGCAGAAAGAGTCCAAAGTGTCAGAGCAAGTTCAGGGGTCCGAATGTTCTCTCACAAAGTTCTCAAGTGTGAAAATGACCGAAGTTAACACTCCCTTATATAGGCGAAGTGAGAAGGCGAAGGGTCACTTCCAAAATTCAAAATTTGGGCGGGAGAATCTCTCGGCCTTTCGCCAAGTGACACACCTGTAGCAGGCCGTCGCCTGTCACCATGCGACACCTGTCACAGGTAACACGTGACCCGTCACGTGCCACCTGTGAGGGGCAAATGATTAGGGGATTTTGCTCCCACCAATCGGAATGCGCCACGTGGGCCAATCAGGTCCTGCCAAGTGTCCCTCAGTTGGACCTCTCAGGGCTTGCCACGTGGCACACTTTTATTCGTCCACCGTGGACCTATTATGTCATGACACGTGGCATACCCCATGCCTAATGGAGAAGTCGGCCACCTAGGCCCAACTTCCGAGGGAAGCCCAATCAGCCCAAGGTTAACCTAAACCTAGGGTTGGCACGTTTCCCGAGGTTATAAATACCTCCCTTAATCCTCATTAACGGGGAGAACACACATTTAACACTCTCACCTAGAAAGACCCAATTACTTTAATTTCCGCATTAATTACTCCTTAATCAAGTACTAACTTGACCGTCGGAGGCGGATCTCCAATCATCCGGAGCATCCGTTTTTTTTGCAGGCACAGGCGTCCGGCTCCAGTCTTGGAATTGTAACTCTCCCGCAGGACATCAGAAAACCCCGAAACAACACCCATATCTAATATGCTTGATTTCTTTCATGCAGTTGTGAATGTTGTCGTTCACTTATTGCATAGGTTAAGTTATAACTACTTTGTTAATCTTAGCATCTTCATTACTGATCACTTTCATAATAAGATGATAAAATTTTAGAGTGTCATTGATTATATGTGAATTAGGATTTATTCTCCAAGTGATGGCTCCCACTCATTTACATGATTGAGACCTTCAACTTGACAACCTACAATCATTAACGTTCAACAACGAACTTTCCATAGAACATCTTCTTTATTATCGCCATTAAGGCAACAATATTCTCAACATATATTTTAGTAGACTTCGTGATGGTGCTTTGCTTGGGTTTCACTCGAAACGGCTCACAATGATTTAGGATACCCTAATCACTTGTGATCATGGAAATTTTTCTTAAATTTATGCACATTACACATGGATCCACGTCCATGTTACGATTCTCAAGCCATGACTCATTGTTAGCTCGTGCTTATAAACGGCTTCCTTGTTAAGGATCTAATCCTTGTTAAGGTTTGTGCTTGCAACATAAATTCTCAAATTGTATTTGTTTCCACAAGTCAAGAACTCATCCTGTTACTTATCCAAGTACTTTGGATGTTCTTGGCCATAATCTAATGATCTATTACATAGATTCAGGTTGATTGGTACTACACACATACTTCACATGCTCTAAGCAAGTAAGTCGTGCGACGATTCCATATCACAACGTATATGATGGATTTAACTGCAAAGTAATTCTCAATCTTATTCCATCAATTTGCCATTTTTGCTCATTCAGTTTCACTGAGTCTTTGCTAAATTGTTTGCTATGTGATATGGTTGAAAGTCTCTATTCGAAATTTTCATGTTTGACTTAGTATTTAGCCTAGCTTATACTTAGTTAAAACATTTACTTAGTTTTATACATATGGGTCAAAAGTCTTTCAAAGTCCTTCAAATCATGTTTAACACGGTAAACTCCTTTACACATTGAAACATTTTATCAAGTCTATACAATAGAACTTAATACCCAATATGTACTAAGTATCGTCTTTTGTTTGGTCCATTGTCATAAAATACTTTCAAATCTAAACATTTAGCATTTGATAGTTATTTCACAACAGAATTCATAGACTTCTTATTGGACCTTTATATAATTTACTTTTGCTCCCACTAAACTTCTTATTCATAAGAATTTCTATGTTTCTCCATGATTCAATCCTCTTATTAACTTCATGAGAAACACGTTCCAATTCCTATATGCAATGCTTCTTTAAATCCCATAATGGATTCCTTGAGCTTGCTTTCAAATCTAGCATTATTTAGATTTTCAAAACCCTTAGACTATTCCATAGTCACTTCAAAAATCCTATTTTAGAAAGGCGGTTTTGGTATCTATTTTGCCATATATCATATGAGCAATTTTGCTAAAACAAACACGAAAAGACTTTAGCATTCCGATTGGTGAATAGGTTTTTATTAAAATTAACTCCGTGAATTTAATTGTATCCTTTTCAACAAATCTAGCTATGTATGCATATACATTCCCACATTTGTTAGTTTTTTACTTGAAAACTTATTTGCAATCGATGGGTCGTTCACCCTTTATGCAAATTAATCAAGTTTGAAAGTCATCTTTGGCAGGCTTATCCACGGCGAGGGTGGACGGATCCTCAACTGGCTTCTCCTCCCCAGTCGGACCCACCTCCTTTTCTTCCTCGCCCTCTGTAGACACCCACATGTGTCTCCCCAAAACCAAACCCAGTGATAATACCTTTCATGTCATTTAATTATCGAACAAAGCAAAAGTGTGAAAAGTCTATTGATAAGGATGTTTTTGTTAAAATATCTCTTCTTTCTGTTTTTGAAAATATTTCTTTTCTTACCCTATTTATGAAAAACTTGGCTAAGTAGAGCTCAGGTCCTCCAACAGCCGCTACCAAACTTTAGCTCTTTAGTACTGAGTTTATTTTTCTGGTTTTTGAACAATTTCAAGATTTCATTACCGCTTGTTTTGAGCAGTTTGTATAAGATATTTTGCCGCCTTTTAAGCGGTTTTATTTAATTTTTGCCGCCTTCTGAGCGGCTTTCTATGATTTTTCAATACTTAGCAATTTTTGCGCACTTTACTATGCTTTTTATTGCTTTTGTACGAGCATTGAGGGGTATTATGCCCCTTTATTCGGCGATCTCCTAGTCCAAATTTTAAATGGTATGATTAACATGGTAGATTTATGTCTTAAAGGGTATGAGTACTTAACAAGTTAATCAAATCATATATCATGATAGCCTTTGGACTAGGTGTGAGCCGAATAAATATTAAGTATACGGCTGTTTAATTGGCTTTGTAGGAGCCGTCCGTTGAAATTATCGCTCAGACATGCCCAGAAAAAGTTCAAGTAATATCTCAACCTGAAAGTTTCTAAGTTGGCCGGGCTAGGACACCTTTGTATGCCCTTGCTCCCTTTTTAAGCATAAAATGCCTTAGAAAAGTTTAGGCTACCTTTGTGCTGGAGCGTCCGTCTTGGTTATAGTCAGACAATCATTTTCATTGGGATGCCCTTGATTAGGCAATTATACGGCCGCTAGGTTATACTTCTCCCGGCCGAGCAGTTATGTTGTCAGCACCCTTGTGATAGTTTTTATTCGAGATTTTTGTTTATTCTGTTTGAGGTCGAGCTGCTATGTTGCAAGCAGCATTGTTATCATTTTTATTCAGTATTTCTGCTAAACAATGGAAAGACATAATTAATCAAACAAAATAAGGTAACAATGTTTGACTTTTCTCATTAATTTGTCAAAATTACATTGTTGGGGCCATACGGCCTTAATTACATTGCCCATTCATCAAGACCTTGTTGTATATACAACTTTTGGCTAAGTAAAAGAAAACTTAAACATAGTATTTCTTCAAATTGTTCGTGTTCCAGGCTTGGGGAATCAGATGACCGTCTAATCTTTAAGTCGGCAAGTGCCATCTCGGAATTCCTCTCTAATTCGGTATAGCCCTTCCTAGTTTGGGGTTAGCTTTCCATCCCCCATTTTCCCGGCTGACCACTTCCATTTTCCTTAGGACCAAATCACCCATCTTTAACGGCCTCTTAGACACTCGGCAGTGGTAAGCTCTTGTCATTCTTAGATGGTATATTTCATGTCTAAGTGTCGCGTTGCCCCTTGCCTCTAGAAGAAAATCCAAAGCGGTCTTCATTTCTTCCCAATTGGAATTTTCATCATACAACATCACTCAAAGAGCGGTCTTGTACATCTCAATTGGGAGCATTGCCTCAACACCATAAACTAAGAAAAATGGGGTTTCTCTAGTTGAACTCTTTGCTGTAGTACGTATGGACCACAAGATGTTAACCAACTCATCTGCCTACAGGCCACCTACTTTCTCAAGCTTCCACTTGATGCCGTTGGAGATCAACTTGTTGTAGGCCTCAACTTGGTTGTTGGCTTGGGGACGGCTGACCGAGGCAAAACAGTGAGTGATGCCCTGGTCACTTAGCCATTCCTTGAGTTGGTGCATTTCAAACTGAGGTATGTTATCAAATACAATGGACTGAGGCACTTTGTAATGAGTAATAATATTCTTCTAAATGAAGGCTGATACGTCCGTCCTCTTAATCCCACGGACGGCCTTGGCCTCAACCCATTTTGGAATTAGTCGACAGCTACAAGCACATACCGCCTTTGACCGGACGTTAGAGTATATGGCCCTAAGATGTCCATGCCCCATTTTGCAAAAGGGAGGGGGACTGCTTATGGCCGACAAGCTATTGGCCGGATAATGAATTAGGGTTGCAAACCTCTGGCACTTATCACATTTTTCACCATTTTCATGGCGTCCGTATTCATGCTCGGCCAATTATACCCCAGATGGGTACCCTATTCTGCTAAGGCACATCCGCCTATATGGGATCCACAATGCCCTTAGTGGAGGTCGTCCAAAATATCATGCCCTCTTTCCGGGGTGATACACTTCAGATATGGTTTCACATAATCTTTCTTGAACAATTCCCCTCTCTTCATTTCAAACCAGGTTGCTCTCTTCTTCATCAGCCATCTCTCTTTGGGGTCGGCCGAGAGTATCCCGTCCCTTAAGTATGAGACGACTCCATCCATCCAAGAGGAGCTTCTGTCAATGACCTATACTGGCTCGGCATCAATACTCCTCTTTTCTTTTACTTCCCAGAACACTGATCTAGGAGTATCACATGATGCCGAGGATGCTAATTTACTGAGCGCGTCCGCTTGATGATTTTATGAACGGGGGACTTCCTGTAGGGTAAAGTGATCTAGGCTCTAAGCCTCTTCTTTAACCATCTGTAAATATTTCATCATGGCTGGCTCCTTGCCTTCATAGTCACCATTCACTTGGTTGACTATCAGCTGAGAGTCCGAGCTTGCGTCTACTTTTGTTGCCACGGCCGAGTCATTTCAGCCAAGAAATCGGTAAAGGCTTGCCACTTGATCTCCCATTTAAGCATACGATCGCTGGCTTCCAAAGTTGCAAACGGCTTCTTGAGTTGCTGGTCCGTATATACCACAATTGAATGCGTTAGAAAATACGGTCGTAGCTTCTTTGACGCCATATACAATGCAAGACACAACTTTTCTATTGGGGGGTACCTAAGCTCGGCATTATGTAAAACATGGCTGATGAAATATACTGGAATCTGATGGTCGTCCCTTTCGACAAGTAGGACGACACTTAAAGAGTGTTCTGAAATTGCAAGGTACATGTATAACTTCTCATTCTTGAGTGGACTGACGAGCCGAAGCAATGTATGCAAATGGATTTTCAACTGGACGAAGGCTTCCTCGGCTTCTTCAGTCCACTCAAACTTTTCTTTCTTCTTGATAGTCTGGAAAAAGTATCGGCACTTATCCCCTGATCTTGATAAGAATCGACCAAGGGCTATTAAACATCCCATCAATCTTGGCACTTCCTTGATTGTCCTTGGCGACTTCATGTCCAAGATGGCTTAAATTTTCTCATTGTTGGCCTAAATTCTTCGTTAATTAATCAGAAATCCGAGAAATTTGCCGGACTCAACACCTAAGGCACACTTCTTTGGATTCAGCATCATCTTACGTCGCCTATGTTCGCTAAATGTTTCTCGAAGATCTTTTAGATGTTCAACCGGCTCCTTCGACTTGACTATCATGTCGTCAATGTATGCTTGACAAGGGGTGGAAATAGGTCGTTGAGACTAATCCTCCCTATGTCAAACTAAATTTATAAACACTTAACCAACCTAAATACTAGTATAGAGGCAAGCTAAGGGTGGAACCCAAAGGAACGGTAATGTTCAAGCGCTCTCAATTATGCGCCTAAGCTAGGTTGAAGTCTAAGGATTAAAGGTAAACACTAACCAAACAACAAGACCAAGAACCAAACAAATAAAGCACTAGGAACGGGAATCAACAAGTAATCATGACAATTGTAGCAACTCGGGAGCAATATGCAAATCAATGGTTGTAAAGAAAAATGGCAAGCTCAATCAAAAGAGTCAACAAGCTATCTCCTAGAGGTCAAACTAGCGCCAACTACGAGAGACTCTAACTAGGAGCATCACTAATCAAGCTTAATCGACAATTGCAATTCCAAAATCAATGGTTCGTATCATTAGAAACTACAATGCAATCTAGCATAATTCTCAAGGCCTAATCGAATTGCACACATGCAAACTTCCATTAATCACTTTAATCTCAACAATTATTCAACACAATCCCCAAATGAAGCACAATCAATCAATCATACAAGCTTCACCCAATCCCTAGCAAACAACTACTCTAACAACATCATTTAATCATAAACAACTAAAGAAAACAAGAATTAACAATCTATGAAGAACAAATACACTAATCAAAGATCAAACATCAAAATCAAATCAAATAAATAAGAATATTAAACAAAGCATTAAAATGAGATAGAGTTAGAAATTCTCATTGATAATAGAGAATATCTTCAACACAATTGTCACCATTGAATCTTCAATCTCTCAATCACCATTGAAATTCTTCACTTTCTCTCTCTAAAATCTACTCCTAAACTAACCCTAAAAACTAGAGAGAGAACCCCTCAACTAAGCGAAGAATATTATCTAAAATCTAAATGAAACTTGCTCTGAAACTTTCCCCAAAAATTGGGTTACAAAGATATATATATAGGAGGCGCAAAAAAAAACCGAGCAAGATGAATACCCAGAGAGGCGCGGTCGCGCGGGCAAGGAGGCGCGCCCGCTGATCTGGGTTTCTTCGATCTTTCACGCTGCTTCATGCGTTCGCTAAGGTCTTCGAATGAACGCGCAATATGATGACGATGAACACTAAGTGAGGCAGTCCAAAAAGCACTTGATTGTGGGTTAAACACCCCATCTTCATGAGAGCATGGCTTGAGAGCGCAAGAGCTAAAACTTGGAGAATCCACTTCCTTGCATCTTGAGCTTTCCAATTGCCATGAGTTCGCTACAAAAGCATCTTCCATCTTAGTAAATCACCAATATCAAGACTCGGACCTGGTCCAATACCTACAACCACGAAAATAGAGCAAATAAAGGAGAAAAGAGTAGAAAAACCAACAAAATGCACAAAAGCTACAAAATAAGAGAGGAAAGGTAAAACTAAGACCCAATGCATAAAACTAAGCATTTATTAAGCATGAAAGACATGAAAAGAAGGTGAAAACAACTCAAATTCTCATCAAATAGGTGCCATTTATGACACCCATATTATTAATGCTTCTATATTACGGTCGATCTGATCTCTAAAGGCCGTATTCACAAGTCTTTGAAAGTTGGATGCCGGCCAAATAGCATGACTTTATAACAATACAACCCTTTCTTGGTTACAAACGCTGTTTTCTCTTGATTTTCTTCCCACAATAGGATCTGGTGAAATCTGGAGTATGCATCCATAAAGCTTATAGGAGCATGTCCAGTCGTAGAGTCGACCAATCGATCAATCTTAGGTAAAGGAAAGCTATCCGTCGGACACGCCTTGTTGAGATCAGTGTAATCTACACACATTCTCCAAGTTCCATTCGGCTTCTTTATTAGTACAACATTGGCTACCCAATCTGGATAGTAACATTGCCGAATGAAACCGGAGTCCAAAAGATTTCTTACGTCGGCTACGGACGCCTGATTTCTCTCTTCCCTGTGATTTCTCTTTTTCTGTCGGATGAGCTTAATAAGTGGATTTTCAAATAGCTTGTGCATGGCCAGGTCTTGGTTGATACCTAAAATTTTGCTTACTTCAAATGCAAATACGTCCTTGAATTCTCTCAACAACTTGATTAAGTCATCTCCAAGCAAACTCGCAGCTATAGTGCCAACTTTGACTATCCGATCAGGTTGATCGGGGTTCATCCCTACATCTTGATGATCGCCGGTCGGCTGGGGTCTCAAGTCTTCTAGCCGACCGACGATCATTAACTGTTATGCTTCGTTGACCATGGCGAGCTTGCGCTTTTGGCCGACCTGGTATGCTTGGAGTAAGGCTTCTTCCCCTTTTGGCTCAGACGATCTTCCCTATCTGCGAGTTGTTGGCTTTACCGCTAGTTGATTACACTCTTTTGCCCCCCAAATAAAATTTTTCTAGATTTGCCCCTGAGTTTGAAGACAGTTTCATCATAGATTCCTCTAGAGAAAAGTCTCACCTTAAGAGTTAAGAGAACGATCGGTTTTTCATCTCTCTTAAACTAGAGAAAACCTCTAGTTCTTATCATCTATTTAAGCTTTCATTTAGAGAGTTTCTTTCAAGAAGGAACATTATCCTCTTAAATGTTATATGTAAAATGAGTTATTTTTCTATTAAAAATTAAAGCTTCATCATAAACACAATAGAGATTGTTTAATTAGAGACTATTGTCTAAGGTAGGAAACGAATTAGATATGTGATGTGCCTTATCTAAGGAAGACGGGGATGGGGTTAGCTAACATGGTAAAGCTGGAAGCTCAAAACCCTAGAGGTTTCATTGTCAACTAAGTTCATCTATTGGTCAAAACTCTCTATTTCGAATTAAAATTTCGAAGCATGCATGGTGAAATATTAAACTTTAATGTTAGGCAAAATGTGCTAATTGATTTTAAAGTTGGGGGTTTATTCTATACTTGGAATAATAAGCAGCAAGGGAGTGTTAGAGTGTGCACAAAGATTGATAGGATCTTGGTTAATGAGCTGTGGAATGAAAACTGCAGGGAGTTTAGAGCTGATTTCTTGCCTGAGGGATTAATGGATCATTGTCCTTGTATTATGAGATTGTTTGGGAGTAATGGGAATGTTAAGAAACCTTTCAGGTTTTTTAATATGTGGATTGATGCTCCAGGCTACCAGGAAGCTGTACAACAGGCTTGGAATAGTGATGTGAGAGGAACTGATATGTTTATTGTGGTGAAAAAGCTGCAAAAGGTGAAAGAAGCTCTCAAGGTGTTAAACCTGACTAATTTCTCCTCAGTGGAGAGTGCAGATGCTAGTGCTGATGCTGAGTTAGCAAGGGTGCAGTGTCAACTGAACAATGATCCTCATAATTCGGAGTTGATTCAAATGGAAAGTGATGCCAGGGAAAGGTTCTTAGCTGCTCATACTGCAAAATTGAAGTTTTTGAATCAGAAAGCCAAGTTGCATTGGATGAAAGAAGGTGATATTAACTCTTCCTACTTTCATGCCTGTATTAGGAAGAGAAGAATGCATAATAATGTGTACAGCATCCAGCTTGAGAATGGTGATATCATTCAGGACCTTAATAAAATGGCAGAAGCTTTTATTGGTTTCTATAAAGAATTATTAGGCCCTGGTGGGACCCCTTCTACACAAGTCCATCAAGCTGTTATAGCTGCAGGCCCTTGTGAATGATGAGAAACATCTGAGTATTTGCAAAGAGTTTACTAAGGAAGACGTGAGAAATGCTGTGTGGAGTATTGAGGATGACAAGGCACCTGGTCCTGATGGGTTCTCCAGCAAATTTTTCAAGAATGCTTGGGGAGTGGTGAAGAATGAGGTGTGTAAGGTGATTAGGGGATTTTTATCCACCAATCACCGTCTGACAAGTGGACCAACCAGGTTCTGCCACGTGTCCTTCACGTAGGCCAATAGGAGCCTGCCACGTGTCAGTCCCAGATTCGTCCACTACGGACCAATTGAGACACGCCACGTGTCCCCCCATGCCAAATGGGAAAACCGGCCAACAAGGCCCAATCCTGTTTAGAGGCCCAGTCAGCCCTAGGTTTACTCTAAACCTAGAGCTTGGCACGCTTCCCAAGGTTATAAATACCCCTCTTAATCCTCATTAAGAGGGGGGAGAGAAACTCGGAAAAACACGGATTACACATTAAACACTCTCACCTAGAGAGACCAAATCATCTTAATTTCCGCATTAATCACTCCTTAAACAGTTACTAACTTGACCGTTGGAGGCGGAGCTCCTACCACAAGGGGTCTTCGTTGTTTTGCAGGTACAGGCGTCCGGTTCCAGTCTCGGTGTTGTAACTCTCCCGCAGGACATCAGAAAACCCCGAAACATTTTTGGCGCCGTCTGTGGGGAGAGTACTTCTGAGATGGCATCCACGTTTGTACCGACTTTTGAAGAGAGGCGTCCCCTAGACGACCCTCAAGTCCAGTCGGACCATGATACTGAAAATGAACTTGAAGTTGAAGCTCACACAGCTCCAGACGGGACCCTAAGGGCCCGACGTACCCGTCAGACCGAAAGGAGAGAACGGGAACATTTTCAAACTGAAGGCGAGCCAGCAGGCGCACCGCCTGTTCGGCAGCAGGCGACTGATGGGTCTGCTCCCATCACCAGGAACGAACTCATGACCTTCATGAGGGACTTCAAGGGAGAGATTCAAGAGTTGCTAAATAAGAAGCCTGCACCGCCCAAGGGACAGTCGGCTACGAAACCTTCCACTTCAGGCAAGAGGAAGTCGGTTCAAGGACGAGAGGGAACTCCTCATCCTAGATCCAGGAAGTGGGAGCCGCCTGCCCTTGATCTCACAAAATACCATTTTCCTACTCCAGGAAAAAGGAAACCTGTCCGTCACATTCAGGCGGACGGGTCGAAGAAAACATACACAGACGCTCGTCTGCTGTTAGAGCAGAAGAAGAATGACCGACTGTCTGAGTCGGCCTCTACTTCTGAATTCCAAGAAAGTCTGCGAAATATCTCGAAGAGGCATACCCAGTCGTATCATGAGAGTCAGTCAGGCGGCACCTCCCGTCAGTCCGGCTTTCATAGCGGCCAGGCGGTACCAAACTCACCGTTTGTACCACAACAGTATTTTATGCCGCCACCTCCGTTTGGTGGACAGGCAGCTAAAAATGTCCAACCTTTGGACTGGCAGCTACGGTTGCTTAGACTTGGTGAACAGCCGTCGGCCTTCTCCAAGGAAATCACTGAAGCCGCTCAGCCGGCCAAAGTGAAAAATGTGTTAGTAGGCGCCTATGATGGCACTACTAACCCAGAAGACCATCTGATGGCATTCTCCAACCTAATGTACCTTCAAGGGTTGGATGATCCCACTTGGTGCAAGTGTTTTCCAGCGACTCTCAAAGGAATTGCACAGCAATGGTTCGGCAACCTGCCGACTGGTTGTGTAAACAACTTCAGGACGCTTGCTTACTTGTTCACCTCCAACTTCGCCATGAACATTCCTGCGAAGAAGACGACCCTTGATTTGGGAACAATTCAGCAGGGTGAGAAGAAGGGGCTTCGATCCTACATCAGGCGGTTTAACCTGATGAGAATACAGATTCAAGGGTTACCAGATGAGGTGGCCTATACTGACTTTTTCAGGGGTCTCAAAGACGGGTCGACCTTCAAATTCGATCTGGTTCGAAAGAGGGTGGCGACTCTTCAGGAGGCCTTGATTGAAGCAGAAGCCTACATACAGGCGACTGATCTTTGTAGTACAGCAAAACAGTCGGACGGGAAAAAGTTCGACAAAAGAGAAGGACGACAGATACAGTCGTCAAACAAAGATCAAAAGAAGAGAAAAGAGGTCTGGGCGGCTGATTCCTCTAAACAGCCGGCCCAGAAGAAGAAAAAAGAATTCAAACCATACTCTCCAAAGTATGCGTTTAACAAGGATAGCCAAGCTATCCTAAAAGTAATAAAGGGACGGATCTCTATTGAGAAGTCGGTCCCCATGAAGGGTTCTGCAAGCAACCGGAACCAAGACAAATTTTGTGATTATCATGAAGATGTTGGTCATCACACCAACGAATGCATCAGTCTCATGCGGTATCTGGACCGCCTGGCTGAGCAAGGGGATCTTGACTCTTTTGTCAAGAAATCCACGGGGAACACCTCCTCGAAAAAGCAGTCGGCCAAAAAGAATCAACAGGCCGACAGCTCTGATACAGATGATGCAGTCGTCTACACTATTGCAGGCGGCTTCGCAGGAGGAGGTCCCACTATTAGGGGCAACAAAGACAATATCAGGCGGCTAGATGTAAACGCCGTTCACCCAGAACGGTCCTCCAAATATTCATTTCCTGAGATTGTCATTACTGAAGAAGATCTAGGAGGGGTCAGGGGGCCGCATGACGACCCTATCGTCATTGAATGTAAAGTGGCCAATCAGAGAGTTGGCCGAATCCTCATAGATACCGGAAGCTCCTCAGATCTTATCAGTAGCAAATGTCTGTCAAAATTGAAATACAATACTGATTGTATACATCCGGCCTCCCACCCTCTAGTAGGGTTTGGAGGGGGAGTCGTCCACCCTGTAGGACGAGTAGATCTACCCATCCGCCTGGGTGAAAAAGGGGAAGGACGACACATGGTAGTCCGGTTCCTGGTGGTAGAAGAACTCTCGGCCTACAACATGATTCTGGGACGACCAACCTTAAATAATTCCAAGGCTGTAATAATCCCATCTCTTATGTTGCTCAAGTTTGAGAGGGATAATGGAACAGTCGGCTCCCTAAGGGGAGATCAGAGGATGGCCCGAGAGTGCTATCTCTCGGACGTCAAGCCCACTGTTATGGCCGCTGGGAACAGTGGAGGAAAGATAGACCTTGACAATGTCAAGGAAAGTGCGCCTGTTCCAGAAGCAGGCGGCAAGAAAAGAAAGGCATCTCAGATGGGGGCCGAAAGAAAAGATAAAAAATAGCAATCATTGGCAGAGGAGCGGTCGGATGAATTCCGCCCTCAGCCGGCTGGTGAGCATACGGACCTAATCTTAGATGTCACGTGTCCTGACAGAACAGTCAAAGTTGGGACGACTGCTCTAGGGGTCCTAGGTGACGACTTTCACAATCTGTTGAAAGAATACAAGGACATCTTTGCATTCGAAGTCCATGAAATGCCAGGCATTAGTTCTGAGCTGGCGGTACATAAACTGGCTGTGGATCCAAAAAAGAAGCCGGTAAGGCAGAAGAAGCGGAACCATGGCCAGGAAAGAAGTCAGGCGGCAGCCGCCGAAGTTAAAAAATTACTTGATGCAGGATTCATTCGGCAATGTTACTTCCCAGACTGGGTTGCAAATGTTGTGCTTGTTAAAAAGCCGAATGGTACCTGGCGAATGTGTGTAGACTACACAGACTTGAATAAGGCGTGCCCAAAAGACAGTTACCCTCTGCCTAAAATTGACAACCTGGTCGACTCAACAGCCGGCCATGCTTTGATGAGTTTTATGGACGCCTACTCTGGTTTCCATCAAATACCTTTATTGAAAAAGATCAGGAGAAGACGGCCTTCGTCACTGATCAAGGGTTATACTGTTACACGGTCATGCCGTTTGGTCTTAAGAATGCCCCGGCCACCTTCCAACGAATGATAAACACTGTGTTCTTTGATCAGATTGGGAGAAATGTCGAGGCATATATTGATGATATGATTGTCAAGTCTAAACTTCAGAAAGATCATCTGTCGGACCTCCGAGAAACTTTCGCCACACTCAGGCGGCACCATGTCATGCTTAATCCCAAGAAATGTGTCTTTGGAGTTGAGTCTGGGAATTTCTCGGATTTCTCATTAATCAGAGAGGAATAGAGGCGAACCCTGAGAAGGTGCAGGCGGTCATCGACATGCAGTCGCCCCGCACCGTCCGAGAGGTTCAGAAGTTAACAGGTTGTCTGGCGGCCTTGGGTAGATTCCTAAGTCGATCAGGCGACAAATGCCTATACTTTTTCCAGGCAATTAAGAAAAAGGCAAGGTTTGAATGGGGGCCGGATGCTGAGGCGGCCTTCCAAAAATTGAAAGTTCACTTGCATTCCTTGCCAAGGCTAGTCAGCCCTTTGCCCAAAGAAGTACTCTACATGTACCTGGCCGTCTCTGATCATGCGTTAAGCGCTGTTCTCCTTGCTGAAAGAGACGGCTGTCAGCTCCCGGTCTACTTTGTCAGCCATGTGCTGAAAAATGCCGAGTTGAGGTATCCCTTAGTGGAGAAGTTTGGTCTTGCACTCTTCATGGCTGTTAAAAAATTAAAGCCCTACTTTTTGGCGCATGCAGTCGTTGTGTATACAGATCAACCGATCAAGCGGCCACTGACCACCATGGAGTCGTCAGGCCGAATGATCAAATGGGCCATAGAAATACAGAGCCTCGAAGTTACCTTCGAGCCTAGAAAAGCAGTGAAGGGGCAAGCCTTTGCTGACTTTATTGTTGAAATGACTCGTCCCCCTGACTCTCAAGTTCCAGACCAAGTCTGGAAGGTATATGTGGATGGAAGCTCCACTTCAACTGGTTGTGGAGCAGGCGTCATATGTCAGTCGCCAGAAGGCGACAGGTACGAGTATGCTTTACGTTTCAGTTTTCAGGCTTCAAACAATGAGGCAGAATATGAAGCTTTACTAGCCGGTATCCGCATGTGCAAGGCGGCAGGGGCAAGAAAAATAGACGCCTGTTCTGATTCACAATTGATAGTGAGTCAGTACAATGGCGAATACGAAGCGACCCATCCGGCCATGATCAAGTATTTACAGGCGGTCCGTCAAGCAGTCGGCTCCCTTGAGGATTTCCATCTGGTCCAAGTACCGAGATCAGAAAATAACCAAGCGGATGCGCTTTCAAAATTAGCATCATCCGCCTCCTGTGATACTCCTCGAACCGTTTTTTGGGAAGTAGTGGAAAGGAGAAGCATTGAGGGAGACCCTATTGGAATCCTAGACAGAAGCTCAACCTGGATGGATCCAATTAGGGCATATCTGACAAACGGTACCCTGCCGGATGATCATCAACAGGCGGCAGTACTGAAAAGACGAGCCACCAATTTTGAAATGATAAAGGGAGAACTTCACAAAAGAGGGTACCTTCAACCCTTCTTAAAGTGTGTTACTCCAGAAAAAGGGCGAGAGATACTAGATGACCTTCACTCTGGTTTCTGTGCTTCGCATATAGGCGGAAGGACGCTTGCTCAACGGGCAAGGCGCCAGGGCTACTTCTGGCCTACCATAGAAGCTGATGCTATGGAGATGGTGAAAAAGTGTGATAAGTGTCAAAGGTTTGGCAAACTAATTCACCGTCCGGCTACTGATCTCACCACCATTCATAGCCCCCTACCGTTTGCTAAGTGGGGCATGGATATTCTGGGTCCATATACGCCTGCTACAGGCGGAAGAAGGTACATACTTGTTGCTGTCGACTACTTCACTAAATGGGTAGAGGCGGAGGCTGTTAAGGGAATCAAGACGAAGGATGTAATTTCGTTCATTTGGAGGAATGTCATCACTCGGTTCGGGGTTCCCATGTCTATGGTTTTTGATAATGGTCCCCAATTTGAGACGCCTGTTCTCAAAAGCTGGTTGGGTGACCAAGGAATTGCACACTGCTTTGCATCTGTCGGCCGTCCACAAGCAAACGGCCAGGTAGAAGCCTTTAATAAAATTATCTCAGACGGTCTGAAGAAAAAGATTGAACGAGCAGGCGGCCTATGGGCGGATGAACTACCACATGTTCTCTGGGCCATTAGGACGACTGAAAAAGGGGCGACTGGAGAAACTCCATTCCTCCTAACTTATGGTGCGGAAGCTGTTCTCCCAATAGAGCACTACGAGCCGACTCTTCGAGTCATGCTATATGACGAAGAGGCAAACTGGGAAGCCATGCGCCTGGCATTAGACTCACTCCCTGAAAAGAGGGGCAATGCTGTCTTACGCCATGAGATTTACCGCCTGAGAATGACTCGATCATACAACAAAAAAGTGCACAGGCGTCCACTCAAAGTGGGGGACTTTGTACTTAGAAAAATGGAAGCTGTTGGTAGGGCTAACGAGTCTGGCAAGCTAACTCCCAACTGGGAAGGCCCCTACCGAATATATGAAGAGGTTAGAGACGGTACCTACCGTCTGGAAACACCAGACGGCCAGCCGTTACCTCGAACCTGGAACATAGATAACCTTAAGAAATATTTCTTTTGAAAAATGTAAAAAGGATTACTTGAATAAAGCTTGCATCTTTACTATTCAATTCTGTATTAAGAGGGGCATGCCAACTGACCAACAGTCGGCTACTCTCCATGTTTATATTTATTTTTATTTAAGAGGGGCATGCCAACTGACAAACAGTCGGCCACTCTCTATGTAAATTAAGAGGGGCACGCCGCTTGACCGGCTACCCTCACATAATAGATAGTTCACCAAGAACTATCAAAAAACATGATCAGACCAGGCGTCAAGCCAACTGATCAAAATATAAAAATTCAATTCGACCTGTCCCAACATTATAGCAGGCGTCCGACGGCATCCATCCGGATGAAATTCGTCGCAGAGAGCAGCTCCCTTTTGGGTGGAACATTGTTCTATAAACTAATCACACGGCACCTATACGACTGTCCCCAAGGGAACCACGTAGCCGTTTTTGAGACAAGGATAACTTTTATCACTAACCAAACTAGTGATAACAGTTGACATCTGAGTCGGATTACCGCCTGTATTACTTGGGATAAATGCAGGGGGTTCCTCTTGAGTTAATAGCCAACAAACATTGGCGAATCAAGGGGTCCAGCCGGCCTCCGCCGCCTGGTACCTCTACTACTCAAGCTAGAATGAGGACGACTGAGTAACACCAACGTTAACTCATAGTCACTCTCCCAAAACTTGGCATGGAACCTAAAAAGTTTGAATAGACCACCTGTTTTTTGGCAAACAAGGGCATTCAAACTATTATTCCTACTAGTTTTCCCTTCGAGTTAATAGCCAACAAACATTGGCGAATAAAGGGGAACAACCGGTACCCACCGCTTGATACCTCTACTACTCAATCAATCGGCGACCAGGTAACAGTCATAGTTACTTAGTCACCCCCTAAAAATTTTAAGTATTTGTAATAGGAAACAGTCGTCCTAGACTGCCTATAGCTCAAAAAACACAAGTAAGAATACCCTTTCTTACTTAGTAAATTTTACAAATGACAGGACCGCCTGCCTAAAGGTAATCCAGTCATAGACTGCCTAAAGTCTGACCTACAAAATACAAGTAAGAAAACTCTTTTTTACTTAGTTAATTTTACAAATAGAGGACCGCCTGCCTAAAGGTAATCCAGTCTTGTAAACGGGACCAATACCAATTGAATAAATGGCCGACTGATCGCCCAGCTTGGAAACAGACAACCAGTCGTCCAGGGGCATAGGCGGACCATCCGTACCTGTCTACAATCGGCCATGCAAAACAGTCGATATAGTGTACAATTCAATATTCAACACTTAGACAAATTTCAAGCAAAATAAAATTTCATTAAAGAGAAAAAAATATTCAGAACCCCGGCCCCCTGGCCGGGTAAATACAATCAAAACGGCACGCAGGCCGTGAAAGAAGACAAAAGCTTATGAAGGGGGCAAATCCTAAACATTAGCAGCGTCCGCCTGGTCAGCATTCTTCTTGCTAGACTCGGCCTCCGCTGCATCCTTCTTTGATGCCTTGCCCCCAAGTGGCACAAGCGCCACTACCGCCTGCTCCTCCGCCTCCAAGGTCTCCTCAAACGCCTCGTCCTCAGCAGCCGCCAGGATCTCTTGATTATATGTTTCAGAGCACTGGCGGTACGTTTTCTCCCAAGAGGCAAAGTCGGCATTGGGGAAGAGGCGGCTCCAGGTCATACGCTGGATCTGGGAAGAGTCTTCCATCATCTCTCGGACGAGCTCTCTTTTCTCTTGCTCAGCCTTCTCCGAGAGCTCTTTAGTGAGACTCTTCTCCTGGGTCACCAGGTGTTCCTTTACGCTAGCCAAGGATTTCTCCATGACTTCGTATGAGAGCATTTTTTGGCGGAGAGGTTTAAGCTCGGCCTTGAGGTTGGAGCCTGCGCCTGATAATAAAGAATATCAATGGTCAGAACTTCATTTTGGGCAATTTGAAACATTGCCTTATCACAGTTAGAGGCGGCCATAGCTTTTGCAGCCTTTACCTCTTTATTCTTCCGATCAAGCGGCTTGCGAAGGCCGTTCACTCGGAGCAGGGCCTAAGTAAAGAGAAAACATGCGTCAGTTTCCAATCAAAAAGGTAACAGGCGTCCTGGAATAAAAATACTCAAAAAATGCTAAGTATACCTCAGCAAGGACCCCTGCAATCCCATCAAGGTCAAGGGTGCCGACACCCCTGACCGCCTCCCTTTCAGATGGAGGCACTGCTTTTATCATGGACTTGGCTACCTCCACCAAGTCAGGCTCCTGAGGGCCGGCTGCATCAAGCGTAAAAAAGCAAGTTAGACTTATTCATGAAGGAAACAGGTGTAAAAAAATTTTTACAAGGAAATTGTCCATACTTTTAGGCGGCCCCGCCGGAGTTTTAGAAGAAGTGGCCGGCTGCTTTTCAGCCGCCACTGTTTTCCTGGAAGACCCAGGAGAGCTTGCAACAGTCGTTCTCCGGGCCTTGGGGTCCGGCTGTTGCGAGGAAGAAGCTCTTGGAGTGCCCGACTGAAAAAAAAAAAGAGTTAGTATATGCACAAGACAACTACTCCAAAAAGAGGAGGAGTTTCAAAGCCTACCAAGGGTGCCCCCTTGTTGGGGGAGTCGGTACAAGACTGTTGCATGAGAGAGGCCCGCAACATGGCCGCCGCAGTCTTGGATGCTGTTATTTTACTCATGGCGTCAGCTGCAAAAAATAAACAGCAAAGTTAGTAAATATACCAAGTAAACAAAGCGTGAAAAAACAGGGTATTCGTCAGGCCGGCTACCTCTAGAGCACCGACTGCTGAGGCCACAGGCGGCCAAAAAGTACTCGTCATAGAGCCACTTGAAGCTTGGGACGCAGTTAAGGGGTACTTGCTCTCGTACCCCTGAAGTAGAGTTCACCCTAGTCTCTACTTTGAAGAGTCCTTTGTCTAGGATCTCCCTTTTAGCCTTTGGGGGGACAGGCGGCAAGCTACGGCCGCCTGCAAGAAAAGGCGGATCCCTGTTCCACTTGTTAAACCGTTTGTTCAGCTCCGTGTCTGAACCCTCGATGATAAGGAAGGTGTTCCGCCAATCCTTCCATTTGTTTGCCTTACCTCTCGTCATGAGGTAGCCCCTATGGCTTGTTAATTGATACCAGCCGGTACCACCCGACTTAGGGGTCCGGCTGAGATAGTTCATATGGGCGAAAGCCTCAAAGCTTGGCTCCACCCCGTACATTTCGCACCCGGCCACATAGCCGAGTACGTTTACCCAAGAGTTGGGGGCTAACTGCCATAACCCCAAATCATACCCATCCAAAATCCGCTTAACAGCCAGATGTAATGGGAAGCGCAGTCCAGCTTTGATGGCCGCTACATAGCAGCCAAAGCAGCCGTCATCATAGCTGGTACCAGCCGGCCAGACGACTGTGTCTTCTGGATCCGGCACGAACAGTAAAAATCCGGGGCCCATTTGTGGTTAGCAATAAAGCTCTCCACTTTGTCTTGCATGGCCGTGATCCGGCCCCGGGGTACCGTGCAGTAGTAAGGGGTGTTCTCCTCTCGATAAGAAGCGGACGGCTCCGCCCAATTATCCCCCTTCTCAACTGCATGAGAACTCCTCGCCTCTTGTAGGCGGCTGTTTCTTTCTTCTGAGCCTGGAGAAGATTGGCCAGAAGAGCTGGACTCAGACTCGTCCTCAGACGAGTCAGAAGAGGACGACTCCTCCCCTCTCCCAGAGGGGCCCGCCTCCTCTCCCTTAGAAGGAGCAGGAGAATAGTTTGACATATCCACTGTGAAATGGGAAGGGACCACCTTGATCCCTCCCTCAGAACTGTCGGCTTGGCAGCTGCCTTGTTTCACTTCTACATCTGGCGCCTGGTCAGATGTTTCACTTATTGGCACCCTTTGAGAGGAGCCGTCCGAATTTGAGATCCTAGCAGTCTTTTTTGTTCTGGCCATCACGTTCTGCATAGACACAGATACAGTCGGACTTTGTATAAAGGGCAAAGATGGGTCCAGAAAAGGGCAGGCGGCACTCCTAGTCCTAGATTCAGCCGTCCCCGGTGACCGGCTGATCACTAACTTAGGTCGTGTCGTGTGCTTCCATGGGGCCATTTCAAAAAATAAAAATAAAGGTAAAAGTTAAGAGTAAGAGAACCGACGGTTACCTGAACGAGTGACGATTGATGAATTCTGAAGTCCTTTGCAAACGGTTTGTCAGAGCAGGCGGTAGGCAACAAAAGTCCAAAGTGTCAGAGCAAGTTCAGGGGTCCGAATGTTCTCTCGCAAAGGTTCTCAAATGTGAAAATGACCGAAGTCAGCACTTCCTTATATAGGCAAAGTGAGAAGGCAAAGGGTCACTTCCAAATTCAAAATTTGGGCGGGAAATATCTCTCGGCCAACTGCAGGGCGACACCTGTCGCAGGCCGTCGCCTGTCACCATGCGACACCTGTCACAGGTGACACGTGACCAGTCACGTGCCGCCTGTGAGGGGCAAATGATTAGGGGATTTTTATCCACCAATCACCGTCTGACAAGTGGACCAACCAGGTTCTGCCACGTGTCCTTCACGTAGGCCAATAGGAGCCTGCCACGTGTCAGTCCCAGATTCGTCCACTACGGACCAATTGAGACACGCCACGTGTCCCCCCATGCCAAATGGGAAAACCGGCCAACAAGGCCCAATCCTGTTTAGAGGCCCAGTCAGCCCTAGGTTTACTCTAAACCTAGAGCTTGACACGCTTCCCAAGGTTATAAATACCCCTCTTAATCCTCATTAAGAGGGGGGAGAGAAACTCGGAAAAACACGGATTACACATTAAACACTCTCACCTAGAGAGACCAAATCATCTTAATTTCCGCATTAATCACTCCTTAAACAGTTACTAACTTGACCGTTGGAGGCGGAGCTCCTACCACAAGGGGTCTTCGTTGTTTTGCAGGTACAGGCGTCCGGTTCCAGTCTCGGTGTTGTAACTCTCCCGCAGGACATCAGAAAACCCCGAAACATAAGGCAGTTTTGGGATTCTTTGAGCATGGTCAGCTGAAACAGGTGAATGCAACTACTTTGACTCTGGTACCTAAATTAGATAATGCTACTAGTGTTACTTAGTTTAGGCCAATTGCATGCTGTAATGTGCTGTACAAGATCATTTCTAAGATGTTGTGTGAAAGGTTCAAAGAGGTGCTGCCTAGTTTGATTAGTGAAAATCAAAGTGCTTTTATTGCTAGAAGATCTATTTTGGACAACATCTTAGTGTGCCAGGATATGTTAAAAGAGTACAATAATAAGAGAAAGTCTCCTAGATGTACTATTAAGGTGGATTTGAGGAAAGCTTATGATTCTGTGCACTGGTCTTTTATTCATGATATGCTGCAGGCTTTGAACTTCCCAAGTAAATTCATATCTTGGGTCATGGAGTGTGTTACTTCCCCTTCTTTCTCTATTATGATTAATGGTGGTCTGAATGGCTTTTTTAAGGGCAAGAGAAGGATCAGGCAAGGTGATCCTATGTCACGATTGGTGTTTGTCATTGTGATAGAGTACCTATCAAGATTGCTCAAAAAAGTGGGGGCAAAGAGAGGCTTTAGATTCCATCAAAGATGCAAGTCTTTAAGGTTAAAACACTTAATTTTTGCTGATGATTTGATGTTATTTTCCTATGCTGGTAAGAAATTTGTCTCTCTTCTAGTAAGGGCTCTTAAAGCTTTTGAGGGTTGCTTTGGTCTACAGGCTAATGCTGATAAATCTGTTATCTATTTTGGGAGTGTGCAGCCTGAAGTGCAGCAAGGAATTGTGACTGAGTCTGGTTTTGTAATAGGAGAAACTCCTTTCAAATATCTTGGCATCCCTTTGAATGCTAAATATTTGAGAGTCTCAGACTTTGATGCTATAGTTGATAAGAAGCTGACTAGAATAACCTGTTGGTCTAGCAGAAACATGTCTTATATTGCAAGAGTTGTGCTGGTGAACTCTGTTCTGATTAGTGATGTGTAAACAAGATGAGAAACCTTGTTACAACAATGATAAGTTAAAACGGGTCAAATGATTTTAAGTAACAATTATCAAGTGATCAGTTTAGTTAGGGGAACTCTCACCCTAAGCTAAGGATATAGCAAAGAGGAACTCTCACTCGTTTGCTTGGAATAGTCTAGATAAGGGAACTCTCACCAAATCATAAACTATAAGTCTTAATCTTGGGAACTCTCACCAAAACTAACACTCTTCAAATTCGGATACTCAAATTTGGAAAACAAAATGAACTAAACTCAAGTCACTTCAATTAACAAAACACACGTTTTAGGCAAATAATCTTGGATGATTTTTCATTCATTCAAAGTATGCTATTTATAGCATCAATACAACCTTTTCACTTGCCTACTTTAATTAACAAAATGAAATAAACAAAAAGAAATTAACTAAGGAAATAAGTGGTTAATACACGTCCCACTTAACTCCATTACAAACATAATTAAACTAATTAAAAGAACTAAAAACTAGGCTTGAAACAAGGGAAAATGACCAGCCAAAATAGCATCCAAAGAGCATCTCACACACGCCCAAAACAGCTACTCTTCAAGCTTTTGTAACTCCCATTTCAAGGCCTTGATTCACGCCTTTTATTCAAGCTTTGTAACTCCTATTTTAATGCCTTTATTCCAGCAACAATTCCCACACATAACCCCTAAATAATGAGGTGCAATGTTCAGCCAACAAACTCCATAATTCACGCCCAACAAGTGCCATGAAACACGCCACTTTAATCAGCCCAAGTAACGTACAAATGGCTAGCATAAAATACGCCCAAACCGCCACCAATTTAGCTTGTAACCGATGCCCATTAAACGTGCATTTGGAGCTTGGAAAACCGTCACTTGCTAAATACTTTCTACAAGGTTAATTACACTAAGTGAAGTGCAACCCCTTGTAAAAACTTTCGGACCAAAACCGTGCAAAGGATTAAGGAACGATTTGGACAGAAATAATTCCTTTGTATTGCCTTGAACTTGGACCTCAAGGCCTTGACCACTTGGACCATCTTGAACATTAGAACTTTGACCATATTGGTCATCCTCCTCTTCTTCAAAAGGAATTGCCCTCAATTCGTCATCATCAAAGTAAGGAGCAAGGTCCCCAACGTTGAATGTGCTTGAGACACCAAATTGGCCCCCCAAATCAACCTTGTATGCATTGTCATTGATTTTTTCCACGATTTCAAATGGACCTTCAGCTCTTGGCATAAGTTTGTTCTTTCTTTTGCTAGGAAACCTCTCTTTTCTCATGTAAATCCACACTAAGTCACCAACTTCAAATTGCTTCACGTTTTTCACCCTCTTGTTGGCTTGCTTCTTGTAGACTTCATTTGCTTTCTCAATGTTCCTCCTAACTTCTTTGTGGACCTTCAATATGAACTCGACTTGTTCCTTAGCTCCACCATGAACGAACTTGTCTTGTGGCAAAGCTATGAGATCAATAGGAACATAAGGATTGACACCATAGACCACTTCAAAAGGAGAGTACTTTGTAGTAGCACTAGGAGTCCGATTGTAAGCAAACTCGGCATGAGCTAGCTTGACATCCCAATCCTTAGCACTCTTACTAACCAAGGTCCTAAGCAAAGAACCAAGTATTCTATTCACCACTTCGGTTTGACCATCGGTTTGTGGATGGTGTGAAGTAGAAAACAGTAGCTTTGTTCCCATTAGGCGCCAAATTGATTTCCAGAAATGACTAAGGAACTTTGTATCACGATCGGACACAATGGTGCGTGGCACCCCATGAAAACGAACCACTTCTTCAAAATATAACTTAGCCACTTTCATAGCATCGTCAGTCTTGTGACAAGGAATGAAATGAGCCATTTTCGAAAACCGATCAACAACCACCATGATTGAGTCTTTACATCTTTGAGTTCTAGGTAAAGCCACAATGAAATCCATGCTCACATCTTCCCAAGGTCTTTCCGGAATTGGCAAAGGCTTGTAGAGACCTTTGTGAAACACCATCTTGGCCCTTTGACAAGTAGAACAACAACTAACCACATGATGAACCGTGGCTAACATTTTCGGCCAATAAAAGTGAGCTTGAAGAAGCTCCATTGTTTTTTGAATCCCCACGTGACCAATATGGTCAAAGCTCTAAAGCTCAAGATGGTCCAAGTGGTCGTTCAAGTGGTCAAGACCTTGAGGTCCAAGTTCAAGGCAATACAAAGGAGTTATTTCTGTCCAAGTCATTCCTTAATCCTTTGCACGGTTTTAGTCCGGAAGTTTTTACAAGGGGTTGCACTTCACTTAGTGTAATTAACCTTGTAGAAAGTATCTAGCAAGTGACGGTTTTCCAAGCTCCAAATGCACGTTTTAATGGGCGTCGGTTACAAGCTGAATTGGAGGCGGTTTGGCGTATTCCATGGCACTTGTTGGGCGTGAATTAAGGGGTTTGTTGACTGAACATTGCACCTCATTATTCGGGGGTTATGTGTGGGAATTGTTGCTGGAATAAAGGCATTAAAATAGGAGTTACAAAGCTTGAATAAAAGGCGTGAATCAAGGCCTTGAATTGGGAGTTACAAAAGCTTGAAGAGTAGCTGTTTCGGGCGTGTGTGAGATGCTCTTTGGATGCTATTTTGGCTGGTCATTTTCCCTTGTTTCAAGCCTAGTTTTTAGTTCTTTTAATTAGTTTAATTATGTTTGTAATGGAGTAAAGTGGGACGTGTATTAACCACTTATTTCCTTAGTTAAATTTTGTTTGTTTATTTCATTTTGTTAATTAAAGTAGGCAAGTGAAAAGGTTGTATTGATGCTATAAATAGCATACTTTGAATGAATGAAAAACAATCCAAGATTATTTGCCCAAAACGTGTGTTTTGATAATTGAAGTGACTTGTGTTTAGTTCACTTTGTTTTCCAAATTTGAGTATCCGAATTTGAAGAGTGTTAGTTTTGGTGAGAGTTCCCAAGATTAAAACTTGTAGTTTACGATTTGGTGAGAGTTCCCTTATCTAAACTATCCCAAGCAAACGAGTGAGAGTTCCTCTTTGCTATATCCTTAGCTTAGGGTGAGTGTTCCCCTAACTAAACTGATCTCTTGACAATTGAAACTTAAAGTCATTTGACCTTCTGTTAAACTTATCATTGTCGTAACAAGGTTTCTCATCTTGTTTACACATCATTTGGCGCGTCAGGTAGGGGGAAAATTTTCTTAAATTTTTCCAAAGGGGTCGAATACCTACATACCATGGGAGAGAATCAAGACTTGAGGACAGCTTTGGAAGCTCTTAATCGATCCATTGCTAGTCAAGAGAGGTTGGCCGAAACTAATGCCAATCTACAAGGGAATCTTGCTGCCTTGATGGCAAGACTCATGAACGAGCAAGACAGGAGAGATCAAGGTGAAGAACCTCCACCTAGGAGGGAAGATAGGAGTCTCAAAGTGGACGTTCCTGCCTTTGATGGGACACTTGATCTAGAGAAGTACTTGGAGTGGGAGAAATCCTTGGAAAGGTACTTTGATTACAAGGACATCCATGAGACGGTTCAACAGTACAAGATAGCCAAAGTCAAACTGAAGGGCTATGGTGATAGTTGGTTGCAAGGAGAACAAAGGGGGCGTACCCTTAGGGGTAAGGCTCACATTTCCACTTGGGAAAAGCTGAAGAAAAGAATGAGAGATCGTTTCATTCCTCACAATTACAAGCAAGATCAGTATGTGAAGTGGAGTACTCTGCAACAAAATGGCGACTCAGTGGAAGACTATATCAAAGAGTTTGATAGGCTTGCCATTGTGTGTGAGGTGACCGAAAATGAAGAGCTGAAGTTGGGACGTTTTGTAGCTGGGTTGGATCAAGAGTTGCAAGACAAACTTGAAGGTTACACTAACCTCACGTTTGTGGAAGCTTGCAAACTTGTGACAAAGTTTGATGCTAAAAGGAAAAAGAAGAAAGCACCTACCACTACTCCAGTGGTACGTAAACCACCCTTCACCTCGAAGGAGGGTTCTTCTTTTAGCAAGTCTAATGAGCCACCTAAGAAGAACACGAAAGACTTCAAGCTTAGTGACATTATATGTTACAAGTGTGGAGGTAGAGGACATTATAAAAAAGATTGTCCTAATTCAAGAGCCTTAACCATGCAAGAGGTTAAACTCATAGCCACCCAAAGCATCAATTGGGAGGAATTTGAGTCTGAAGAAGAGAAGGATGTGACCCCGCATGAAAAAGATGATGGTGAGGACCATTGCTATCCTGAGATGGAGGACAAAACAAACTTGGTGGTTAGGAAAGCATTGCAAGCTCGTGTGGAGGAACCTTTGGCGCCACAAAGGCAACACCTTTTCATCACCAAATGTAAAGTTGGTGACAAGGTATGTGAGTTAATTATTGATGGGGGTAGCGAGGCTAATACTGTGTCGAAAACTCTAGTATCTAAACTGGGTCTTACCACCACTAATCATCCACATCCTGACCAATATGGTCGAGGTTCTAATGTTCAAGAAGATGGTCCAAGTGGTCAAGGCCTTGAGGTCCAAGTTCAAGACAATACAAGGGAATTATTTCTGTCCAAGTCATTCTTTAGTCCTTTGCACGGTTTTGGTCCGAAAGTTCTTACAAAGGGTTGCACTTCACTTAGTGTAATTAACCTTGTAGGAAGTATCTAGCAAGTGACGGTTTTCCAAGGTCCAAATGCACGTTTAATAAGCGTCGGTTACAAGCTGAATTGGTGGCGGTTTGGGCGTATTTCATGCTAGCCGTTTGTAAGTTACATGGGCTGATTAAAGTGGCGTGATTCATGGCACTTAATGGGCGTGGATTATGGAGTTGGTTGGCTGAACATTTCACCTCATTACTTGGGGGTTACGTGTGGATATTGTTGCTAGAATAAAGGCATTAAAATAGGAGTTACAAAGTTTGAATAAAAGGCGTGAATCAAGGCTTTGAAATGGGGGTTACGAAGACTTGAAAGAGTAGCTGTTTTGGGCGTGTGTGAGATGCTCTTTGGATGCTATTTTGGCTGTTTATTTTCCCTTGTTTCAAGCCTAGTTTTTAGTTCTTTTAAATTAGTTTAATTATGTTTGTAATGGAGTTAAGTGGGACGTGTATTAACCACTTATTTCCTTAGTTAATTTCGTTTTGTTTATTTCTTTTTGTTAATTAAAGTAGGCAAGTGAAAAGGTTGTATGGATGCTATAAATAGCATACTTTGAATGAATGAAAAGACATCGAAGAATATTTGCCTAAAACGTGTGTTTTGTTAACTAAAGTGACTTGTGTTTAGTTCACTTTGTTTTTCCAAATTTGAGAACCCGAATTTGAAGAGTGTTAGTTTTGGTGAGAGTTCCCAAGATTAAGACTTGTAGTTTATGATTTGGTGAGAGTTCCCTTATCTAAACTATCCCAAGCAAACGAGTGAGAGTTCCTCTTTGCTATATCCGTAGCTTAGGGTGAGAGTTCCCCTAACTAAATCAATCACTTGACAATTGGAACTTAAAATCATTTGATCTTCTGTTTAACTTATCATTATTGTAACAAGGTTTCTCATCTTGTTTACACATCATTTGGCGCGTCAGGTAGGGGGAAAAGTTTTCTTAAATTTTTCCAAAGGGGTCGAATACCTACATACCATGGGAGAGAATCCAGACTTGAGGACAGCTTTGGAAGCTCTTAATCGATCCATTGCTAGTCAGGAAAGGTTGGCCGAAACCAATGCCAATCTACAAGGGAACCTTACTGCCTTGATGGCAAGGCTCATGAACGAGCAAGATAGGAGAGATCAAGGTGAAGAACCTCCACCGAGGAGGGAAGATAGGAGTCTCAAAGTGGACGTTCCTGCCTTTGATGGGACACTTGATCCAGAGAAGTACTTGGAGTGGGAGAAATCCTTGGAAAGGTACTTTGATTACAAGGACATCCATGAGACGGTTCAACAGTACAAGATAGCCAAAGTCAAACTGAAGGGCTATGGTGACAGTTGGCTGCAAGGAGAACAAAGGGGGCGTACCCTTAGGGGTAAGGCTCACATTTCCACTTGGGAAAAGCTGAAGAAAAGAATGAGAGATCGTTTCATTCCTCACAATTACAAGCAAGATCAGTATGTGAAGTGCAGTACTCTGCAACAAAATGGCGACTCAGTGGAAGACTATATCAAAGAGTTTGATAGGCTTGCCATTGTGTGTGAGGTGACTGAAAATGAAGAGCTGAAGTTGGGACGTTTTGTAGCTGGGTTGGATCAAGAGTTACAGGACAAACTTGAAGGTTACACTAACCTCACGTTTGTGGAAGCTTGCAAACCTGTGACAAAGTTTGATGCTAAAAGAAAAAAGAAGAAAGCACCTACCACTACTCCAGTGGTACGTAAACCACCCTTCACCTTGAAGGAGGGTTCTTCTTTTAGCAAGTCTAATGAGCCACCTAAGAAGAACACGAAAGACTTCAAGCTTAGTTACATTGTATGTTACAAGTGTGGAGGTAGAGGACATTATAAAAAAGATTGTCCTAATTCAAGAGCCTTAACCATGCAAGAGGTTAAACTCATAGCCACCCAAAGCATCAATTGGGAGGAATTTGAATCTGAAGAGGAGAATGACGTGACCCCGCATGAAAAGGATGAGGAGGAGGATCATTGCTATCCTGAGATGGAGGACAAAACAAACTTGGTGGTTAGGAGAGCATTGCAAGCTCGTGTGGAGGAACCTTTGGCGCCACAAAGACAACACATATTCATCACCAAGTGTAAAATTGGTGACGAGGTATGTGATTTAATTATTGATGGGGGCAGTGAGGCTAATAATGTGTCAAAGACTTTAGTCTCTAAACTAGGGCTTACCACCACTAATCATCCACATCCTTACAAATTGAGTTGGTTAGATTCTAATGCTAGTACTGGGGTTAGAAAGCAATGCATGGTGAATTTTTCGATTGGTTCATATCATGATAGTCAATTGTGTGATGTTGCTTTAATGGATGCTTGTCATATTCTTCTTGGTAGACCCTGGCAATCTGATAAAAAATCCATTCATGATGGGTACCATAACGCTTACACTATCAATCACCAAGGGAAACAAAAGAAATTGTACCCTTTACCACCCCCACGGTTTTCACAACCACAAAAGTCACAAATTTCTTTATTATCTTGTAAAGAATTTGAGAGGGAGTTTGAAGGTGAGGGAGAGATATTCATGTTATACTCCAAAGAAATTCATGAAAAATTTGTGAGTCAAAATCCTAGACTTGCAAAATTGATTAAGGAGTTTGAGGATGTTTTTCCTGATGAGTTACCTAAGGGATTACCACCCTTGAGAGGAATTGAGCATCAAATTGATCTCATTCCAGGCGCACCTCTACCAAATAAACCTGCCTATAGATGTAACCCTTTAGAAACTAAGGAGTTGCAAAGACAAATTGAAGAGTTGATGGGTATGGGTTATGTGCGTGAGTCTATGAGTCCATGTGCGGTTCCTGCTTTGTTGGTCCCTAAAAAAGATGGTACTTGGCGCATGTGTATTGATAGTAGAGCTGTTAACAATATTACTATCAAGTACAGATTTCCAATTCCAAGACTTGATGATATGTTGGACGAATTGAGTGGTTCAAAGGTATTCTCAAAAGTTGATTTGAGGAGTGGTTACCATCAAATTCGTATGAGGGAAGGTGATGAATGGAAGATTGCATTCAAGACAAAGCATGGGTTGTATGAATGGCTCGTGATGCCGTTTGGATTGACCAATGCACCTAGCACATTCATGAGATTGATGAACGAGGTGTTGAGGCCATTTCTTGGCAAGTTCGTGGTGGTGTACCTTGATGATATCCTTATTTACTCTAAAAATGAGGATGAGCATTTAGATCATTTGTTTCAAGTTTTTTCTGTTTTAAGAACGCAAAAATTGTATGGAAAACTTGAAAAATGTGATTTTATGTTATATGAGGTCACTTTTCTTGGTTATATAGTTTCAGGTGATGGCGTGAAGGTGGATCCTTGCAAGGTTGAAGCAATTCAATCATGGCCAAGTCCGAAAACACTCACGGAGGTCCGTTCTTTCCATGGCCTAGCTTCTTTCTATAGAAGATTTATCAAGAATTTTAGCACACTCATGGCTCCTATAACTGAGTGTACTAAAAAGGGGACGTTTGAATGGACTACACAAGCTCAAAAGGCCTTTGAAGAAGTCAAGGAGAAAATGTGCAACACTCCTATTCTTGCACTCCCTGATTTTTCCAAGCCATTTGAAGTGGAGTGTGACGCAAGTGGGAAGGGGATTGGAGCAGTTTTGACTCAAGAAGGGCGTCCAATTGCTTATTTCAGTGAAAAGTTGAGTCAAGGCAAGTTGAATTATTCCACCTATGATAAAGAGTTCTATGCTATGGTACGAGCTCTAGATCATTGGTCACATTACTTGAGACCACAACCGTTCATATTGCATTCGGATCATGAATCTTTAAGGTTCATCCATGGCCAAAAGAAGTTGAATTCAAGACATGCTAAATGGGTTGAATTCTTACAAACATTTAACTTTTCCTCTAAATACAAGAGTGGAAAGGCTAATGTTGTTGCGGATGCCTTATCTAGGAGGCATAATTTGCTTGGAGTTGTCGAAGCAAAGGTCCTTGGGTTTGATTTGATCAAGGAATACTACAAGGAAGATGGCGATTTCAATGGAGTAATGCAGAAGTGTGTTCATGGAGTATATGACTTATTTTCCTTACATGATGGCTTTCTTTTTAAGGGAAATCGATTATGCATTCCTAAGTGTCCAATTAGAAGCTTGTTGATTCATGAGGCTCATGGAGGAGGTCTAGCTGGTCACGTGGGGATTCAAAAAACAATGGAGCTTCTTCAAGCTCACTTTTATTGGGCGAAAATGTTAGCCACGGTTCATCATGTGGTTAGTCGTTCACAAAGGTCTCTACAAGCCCTTGAAAGTTCCGGAAAGACCTTGGGAAGATGTGAGCATGGATTTTATTGTGGCTTTACCTAGAACTCAAAGGGGTAAAGACTCAATCATGGTGGTTGTTGATCGGTTTTCGAAAATGGCTCATTTCATTCCTTGTCACAAGACCGACGATGCTATGAAAGTGGCTAAGTTATATTTTGAAGAAGTGGTTCGTTTTCATGGGGTGCCACGCACCATTGTGTCCGATCGTGATACAAAGTTCCTAAGTCATTTTTGGAAGTCAATATGGCGCCTAATGGGAACAAAGCTACTGTTTTCTACTTCACACCATCCACAAACCGATGGTCAAACTGAAGTGGTGAATAGAATACTTGGTTCTTTGCTTAGGACCTTGGTTAGTAAGAGTGCTAAGGATTGGGATGTCAAGCTAGCTCATGCCGAGTTTGCTTACAATCGGACTCCTAGTGCTACTACGAAGTACTCTCCTTTTGAAGTAGTCTATGGTGTCAATCCTTATGTTCCTATTGATCTCATAGCTTTTCCACAAGACAAGTTCGTTCATGGTGGAGCTAAGGAACAAGCCGAGTTCATGTTGAAGATACACAAGGAAGTTAGGAAGAACATTGAGAAAGCAAATGAAGTCTACAAGAAACAAGCCAACAAGAGGGTGAAAAACGTGAAGCAATTTGAAGTTGGTGACTTGGTGTGGATTTACATGAGAAAAGAGAGGTTTCCTAGCAAAAGAAAGAACAAGCTTATGCCAAGAGCCGAAGGACCCTTTGAAATCGTGGAAAAGATCAACGACAATGCATACAAGGTTGATTTGGGGGGCCAATTTGGTGTCTCAAGCACATTCAATGTTGGTGACCTAGCTCCTTACTTTGATGATGACGAATTGAGGGCAATTCCTTTTGAAGAAGAGGAGGATGACCAATATGGTCGAGGTTCTAATGTTCAAGAAGATGGTCCAAGTGGTCAAGGCCTTGAGGTCCAAGTTCAAGACAATGCAAGGGAATTATTTCTGTCCAAGTCATTCTTTAGTCCTTTGCACGGTTTTGGTCCGAAAGTTCTTACAAGGGGTTGCACTTCACTTAGTGTAATTAACCTTGTAGGAAGTATCTAGCAAGTGACGGTTTTCCAAGCTCCAAATGCACGTTTAATAAGCGTCGGTTACAAGCTGAATTGGTGGCGGTTTGGGCGTATTTCATGCTAGCCGTTTGTAAGTTACATGGGCTGATTAAAGTGGCGTGATTCATGGCACTTAATGGGCGTGGATTATGGAGTTGGTTGGCTGAACATTTCACCTCATTACTTGGGGGTTACGTGTGGATATTGTTGCTAGAATAAAGGCATTAAAATAGGAGTTACAAAGTTTGAATAAAAGGCGTGAATCAAGGCTTTGAAATGGGGGTTACGAAGACTTGAAAGAGTAGCTGTTTTGGGCGTGTGTGAGATGCTCTTTGGATGCTATTTTGGCTGTTTATTTTCCCTTGTTTCAAGCCTAGTTTTTAGTTCTTTTAAATTAGTTTAATTATGTTTGTAATGGAGTTAAGTGGGACGTGTATTAACCACTTATTTCCTTAGTTAATTTCGTTTTGTTTATTTCTTTTTGTTAATTAAAGTAGGCAAGTGAAAAGGTTGTATGGATGCTATAAATAGCATACTTTGAATGAATGAAAAGACATCGAAGAATATTTGCCTAAAACGTGTGTTTTGTTAACTAAAGTGACTTGTGTTTAGTTCACTTTGTTTTTCCAAATTTGAGAACCCGAATTTGAAGAGTGTTAGTTTTGGTGAGAGTTCCCAAGATTAAGACTTGTAGTTTATGATTTGGTGAGAGTTCCCAAGATTAAGACTTGTAGTTTATGATTTGGTGAGAGTTCCCTTATCTAAACTATCCCAAGCAAACGAGTGAGAGTTCCTCTTTGCTATATCCGTAGCTTAGGGTGAGAGTTCCCCTAACTAAATCAATCACTTGACAATTGGAACTTAAAATCATTTGACCTTCTGTTTAACTTATCATTATTGTAACAAGGTTTCTCATCTTGTTTACACATCACATCCTTACAAATTGAGTTGGTTAGATTCTAATGCTAGTACTGGGGTTAGAAAGCAATGCATGGTGAATTTTTCGATTGGTTCATATCATGATAGTCAATTGTGTGATATTGTTTTAATGGATGCTTGTCATATTCTTCTTGGTAGACCATGGCAATCTGATAAAAAATCTATTCATGATGGGTACCATAACACCTACACTATCACTCACCAAGGGAAACAAAAGAAATTACACCCTTTACCACCCCCACAGTTTTCACAACCACAAAAATCCCAAATTTCTTTATTATCTTGTAAAGAATTTGAGAGGGAGTTTGAAGGTGAGGGAGAGATATTCATGTTATACTCCAAAGAAATTCATGAAAAATTTGTGAGTCAAAATCCTAGACTTGCAAAATTGATTAAGGAGTTTGAGGATGTTTTTCCTGATGAGTTACCTAAGGGATTACCACCCTTGAGAGGAATTGAGCATCAAATTGATCTCATTCCAGGCGCACCTCTACCAAATAAACCTGCCTATAGATGTAACCCTTTAGAAACTAAGGAGTTGCAAAGACAAATTGAAGAGTTGATGGGTATGGGCTATGTGCATGAGTCTATGAGTCCATGTGCGGTTCCTGCTTTGTTGGTCCCTAAAAAAGATGGTACTTGGCGCATGTGTATTGATAGTAGAGCTGTTAACAATATTACTATCAAGTACAGGTTTCCAATTCCAAGACTTGATGATATGTTGGACGAATTGAGTGGTTCAAAGGTATTCTCAAAAGTTGATTTGAGGAGTGGTTACCATCAAATTCGTATGAGGGAAGGTGATGAATGGAAGACTGCATTCAAGACAAAGCATGGGTTGTATGAATGGCTCGTGATGCCGTTTGGATTGACCAATGCACCTAGCACATTCATGAGATTGATGAACGAGGTGTTGAGGCCATTTCTGGGCAAGTTCGTGGTGGTGTACCTTGATGATATCCTTATTTACTCTAAAAATGAGGATGAGCATTTAGATCATTTGTTTCAAGTTTTTTCTGTTTTAAGAACGCAAAAATTGTATGGAAAACTTGAAAAATGTGATTTTATGTTATATGAGGTCACTTTTCTTGGTTACATAGTTTCAGGTGATGGCGTGAAAGTGGATCCTTGCAAGGTTGAAGCAATTCAATCGTGGCCTAGTCCGAAAACACTCACGGAGGTCCGTTCTTTCCATGGCCTAGCTTCTTTCTATAGAAGATTTATCAAGAATTTTAGCACACTCATGGCTCCTATAACTGAGTGTACTAAGAAGGGGACGTTTGAGTGGACTACACAAGCTCAAAAGGCCTTTGAAGAAGTCAAGGAGAAAATGTGCAATACCCCTATTCTTGCACTCCCTGATTTTTCTAAGCCATTTGAAGTGGAATGTGACGCAAGTGGGAAGGGGATTGGAGCCGTTTTGATTCAAGAAGGGCGTCTAATTGCTTATTTCAGTGAAAAGTTGAGTCAAGGCAAGTTGAATTATTCCACCTATGATAAAGAGTTCTATGCTATGGTACGAGCTCTAGATCATTGGTCACATTACTTGAGGCCACAACCGTTCATATTGCATTCGGACCATGAATCTTTAAGGTTCATCCATGGCCAAAAGAAGTTGAATTCAAGACATGCTAAATGGGTTGAATTCTTGCAAACATTTAACTTTTCCTCTAAATACAAGAGTGGAAAGGCTAATGTTGTTGCGGATGCCTTATCTAGGAGGCATAATTTGCTTGGAGTTGTCGAAGCAAAGGTCCTTGGGTTTGATTTGATCAAAGAGTACTACAAGGAAGATGGCGATTTCAATGGAATAATACAGAAATGTGTTCATGGAGTATATGACTTATTTTCCTTACATGATGACTTTCTTTTTAAGGGAAATCGGTTATGCATTCCTAAGTGTCCAATTAGAAGCTTGTTGATTCATGAGGCTCATGGAGGAGGTCTAGCTGGTCACGTTGGGATTCAAAAAACAATGGAGCTTCTTCAAGCTCATTTTTATTGGCCGAAAATGTTAGCCACGGTTCATCATGTGGTCAGTCGTTGTTCTACTTGTCAAAGGGCCAAGATGGTGTTTCACAAAGGTCTCTACAAGCCTTTGCCAGTTCCGGAAAGACCTTGGGAAGATGTGAGCATGGATTTCATTGTGGCTTTACCTAGAACTCAAAGGGGTAAAGACTCAATCATGGTGGTTGTTGATCGGTTTTCGAAAATGGCTCATTTCGTTCCTTGTCACAAGACCGAGGATGCTATGAAAGTGGCTAAGTTATATTTTGAAGAAGTGGTTCGTTTTCATGGGGTGCCACGCACCATTGTGTCCGATCGTGATACAAAGTTCCTAAGTCATTTTTGGAAGTCAATATGGCGCCTAATGGGAACAAAGCTACTGTTTTCTACTTCACACCATCCACAAACCGATGGTCAAACTGAAGTGGTGAATAGAATACTTGGTTCTTTGCTTAGGACCTTGGTTAGTAAGAGTGCTAAGGATTGGGATGTCAAGCTAGCTCATGCCGAGTTTGCTTACAATCGGACTCCTAGTGCTACTACGAAGTACTCTCCTTTTGAAGTAGTCTATGGTGTCAATCCTTATGTTCCTATTGATCTCATAGCTTTGCCACAAGACAAGTTCGTTCATGGTGGAGCTAAAGAACAAGCCGAGTTCATGTTGAAAGTCCACAAAGAAGTTAGGAAGAACATTGAGAAAGCAAATGAAGTCTACAAGAAACAAGCCAACAAAAGGGTGAAAAACGTGAAGCAGTTTGAAGTTGGTGACTTAGTGTGGATTTACATGAGAAAAGAGAGGTTTCCTAGCAAAAGAAAGAACAAACTTATGCCAAGAGCCGAAGGTCCATTCGAAATCGTGGAAAAGATCAATGACAATGCATACAAGGTTGATTTGGGGGCCAATTTGGTGTATCAAGCACATTCAACGTTGGGGATCTTGCTCCTTACTTTGATGATGACGAATTGAGGGCAATTCCTTTTGAAGAAGAGGAGGATGACCAATATGGTCAAAGCTCTAAAGCTCAAGATGGTCCAAGTGGTCGTTCAAGTGGTCAAGACCTTGAGGTCCAAGTTCAAGGCAATACAAAGGAGTTATTTCTGTCCAAGTCATTCCTTAATCCTTTGCACGGTTTTAGTCCGGAATTTTTTACAAGGGGTTGCACTTCACTTAGTGTAATTAACCTTGTAGAAAGTATCTAGCAAGTGACGGTTTTCCAAGCTCCAAATGCACGTTTTAATGGGCGTCGGTTACAAGCTGAATTGGAGGCGGTTTGGCGTATTCCATGGCACTTGTTGGGCGTGAATTAAGGGGTTTGTTGACTGAACATTGCACCTCATTATTCGGGGGTTATGTGTGGGAATTGTTGCTAGAATAAAGGCATTAAAATAGGAGTTACAAAGCTTGAATAAAAGGCGTGAATCAAGGCCTTGAATTGGGAGTTACAAAAGCTTGAAGAGTAGCTGTTTCGGGCGTGTGTGAGATGCTCTTTGGATGCTATTTTGGCTGGTCATTTTCCCTTGTTTCAAGCCTAGTTTTTAGTTCTTTTAATTAGTTTAATTATGTTTGTAATGGAGTAAAGTGGGACGTGTATTAACCACTTATTTCCTTAGTTAAATTCTGTTTGTTTATTTCATTTTGTTAATTAAAGTAGGCAAGTGAAAAGGTTGTATTGATGCTATAAATAGCATACTTTGAATGAATGAAAAACAATCCAAGATTATTTGCCCAAAACGTGTGTTTTGATAATTGAAGTGACTTGTGTTTAGTTCACTTTGTTTTCCAAATTTGAGTATCCGAATTTGAAGAGTGTTAGTTTTGGTGAGAGTTCCCAAGATTAAAACTTGTAGTTTACGATTTGGTGAGAGTTCCCTTATCTAAACTATCCCAAGCAAACGAGTGAGAGTTCCTCTTTGCTATATCCTTAGCTTAGGGTGAGTGTTCCCCTAACTAAACTGATCTCTTGACAATTGAAACTTAAAGTCATTTGACCTTCTGTTAAACTTATCATTGTCGTAACAAGGTTTCTCATCTTGTTTACACATCACCACGTGACCAGCTAGACCTCCTCCATGAGCCTCATGAATCAACAAGCTTCTAATTGGACACTTAGGAATGCATAACCTATTTCCCTTAAAAAGAAAGCCATCATGTAAGGAAAATAAGTCATATACTCCATGAACACATTTCTGTATTATTCCATTGAAATCGCCATCCTCCTTGTAGTATGCTTTGATCAAATCAAACCCAAGAACCTTTGCTTCGACAACTCCAAGCAAATTATGCCTCCTAGATAAGGCATCCGCAACAACATTAGCCTTTCCACTCTTGTATTTAGAGGAAAAGTTAAATGTTTGTAAGAATTCAACCCATTTAGCATGTCTTGAATTCAACTTCTTTTGGCCATGGATGAACCTTAAAGATTCATGATCCGAATGCAATATGAACGGTTGTGGTCTCAAGTAATGTGACCAATGATCTAGAGCTCGTACCATAGCATAGAACTCTTTATCATAGGTGGAATAATTCAACTTGCCTTGACTCAACTTTTCACTAAAATAAGCAATTGGACGCCCTTCTTGAATAAAAACTGCTCCAATCCCCTTCCCACTTGCGTCACACTCCACTTCAAATGGCTTGGAAAAATCAGGGAGTGCAAGAATAGGAGTGTTGCACATTTTCTCCTTGACTTCTTCAAAGGCCTTTTGAGCTTGTGTAGTCCATTCAAACGTCCCCTTTTTAGTACACTCAGTTATAGGAGCCATGAGTGTGCTAAAATTCTTGATAAATCTTCTATAGAAAGAAGCTAGGCCATGGAAAGAACGGACCTCCGTGAGTGTTTTCGGACTAGGCCATGATTGAATTGCTTCAACCTTGCAAGGATCCACCTTCACGCCATCACCTGAAACTATGTAACCAAGAAAAGTGACCTCATATAACATAAAATCACATTTTTCAAGTTTCCCATACAATTTTTGCGTTCTTAAAACAGAAAAAACTTGAAACAAATGATCTAAATGTTCATCCTCATTTTTAGAGTAAATAAGGATATCATCAAGGTACACCACCACGAACTTGCCAAGAAATGGCCTCAACACCTCGTTCATCAATCTCATGAATGTGCTAGGTGCATTAGTCAATCCAAACGGCATCACGAGCCATTCATACAACCCATGCTTTGTCTTGAATGCAGTCTTCCATTCATCCCCTTCCCTCATACGAATTTGATGGTAACCACTCCTCAAATCAACTTTTGAGAATACATTCGAACCACTCAATTCGTCCAACATATCATCAAGTCTTGGAATTGGAAATCTGTACTTGATAGTAATATTGTTAACAGCTCTACTATCAATACACATGCGCCAAGTACCATCTTTTTTAGGGACCAACAAAGCAGGAACCGCACATGGACTCATAGACTCACGCACATAACCCATACCCATCAACTCTTCAATTTGTCTTTGCAACTCCTTAGTTTCTAAAGGGTTACATCTATAGGCAGGTTTATTTGGTAGAGGTGCGCCTGGAATGAGATCAATTTGATGCTCAATTCCTCTCAAGGGTGGTAATCCCTTAGGTAACTCATCAGGAAAAACATCCTCAAACTCCTTAATCAATTTTGCAAGTCTAGGATTTTGACTCACAAATTTTTCATGGATTTCTTTAGAGTACAACATGAATATCTCTCCCTCACCTTCAAACTCCCTCTCAAATTCTTTACAAGACAATAAAGAAATTTGTGATTTTTGTGGTTGTGAAAACCGTGGGGGTGGTAAAGGGTGCAATTTCTTTTGTTTCCCTTGGTGAGTGATAGTGTAAGTGTTATGGTACCCATCATGAATGGATTTTTTATCAGATTGCCAGGGTCTACCAAGAAGAATATGACAAGAATCCATTAAAACAACATCACACAATTGACTATCATGATATGAACCAATCGAAAAATTCACCATGCATTGCTTTCTAACCCCAGTACTAGCATTAGAATCTGACCAACTCAATTTGTAAGGATGTGGATGATTAGTGGTGGTAAGACCCAGTTTAGATACTAGAGTTTTCGACACAGTATTAGCCTCACTGCCCCCATCAATAATTAAGTCACATACCTCGTCACCAACTTTACATTTGGTGATGAAAATGTGTTGCCTTTGTGGCGCCAAAGGTTCCTCCACACGAGCTTGCAATGCTCTCCTGACCACCAAGTTTGTTTTGTCCTCCATCTCAGGATAGCAATGGTCCTCCTCCTCATCTTTTTCATGCGGGGTCACGTCCTTTTCTTCTTCAGACTCAAATTCCTCCCAATTGATGCTTTGGGTGGCTATGAGTTTAACCTCTTGCATGGTTAAGGCTCTTGAATTAGGACAATCTCTCTTATAATGTCCTCTACCTCTACACTTGTAACATACAATGTCACTAAGCTTGAAGTTTTTCGTGTTCTTCTTAGGTGGCTCATTAGACTTGCTAAAAGAAGAACCCACCTTCGAGGTGAAGGGTGGTTTACGTACCACTGGAGTAGTGGTAGGTGCTTTCTTCTTTTTCCTTTTAGCATCAAACTTTGTCACAAGTTTGCAAGCTTCCACAAACGTGAGGTTAGTGTAACCTTCAAGTTTGTCTTGTAACTCTTGATCCAACCCAGCTACAAAACGTCCCAACTTCAGCTCTTCATTTTCAGTCACCTCACACACAATGGCAAGCCTATCAAACTCTTTGATATAGTCTTCCACTGAGTCGCCATTTTGTTGCAGAGTACTCCACTTCACATATTGATTTTGCTTGTAATTGTGAGGAATGAAACGATCTCTCATTCTTTTCTTCAGCTTTTCCCAAGTGGAAATGTGAGCCTTACCCCTAAGGGTACGCCCCCTTTGTTCTCCTTGCAACCAACTGTCACCATAACCCTTCAGTTTGACTTTGGCTATCTTGTACTGTTGAACCGTCTCATGGATGTCCTTGTAATCAAAGTACCTTTCCAAGGATTTCTCCCACTCCAAGTACTTCTCTGGATCAAGTGTCCCATCAAAGGCAGGTGTTGTAGCCAAGCCTAACAACTTGGTTATGGACATTTCTTTGGTTCAAGATGTAGCATCATGTATTGGTGCTATGCATTCTATCCATGGGCAGCAAGATATTCAACCCCTTGAATTTCTTGTTGTTCTTATTAACTAGTTTATTCTAGTTATTTTTATGCTTTGAATAAATTGTAAACTTTAGCTTTATTTTAAGTTTGCAAATTAGTTGTATTCTTTTAGCTGATTTAAGTCCGAAATTGTAATGTCACATTCACACAAAGTACAAGTGCAAGATACATAAAGAAGGCAGCCATTTAAGTTTGTGAAAAGAAGCATGGAATCCGAAGTTCTTTTAAAGGAATTTCAAAGGCTTGGGTGTTACAATCAGCTTCAAAGAGGAGTTACAAACCTTCAATTCAGCCTTCAAGTGGCCGTTTATTTCAGTCAGCAATTGAGCAATTAAAAGGCGTCCAAGTACATTCTTGTTCACATACATTCAAGCTTATTTCAAGGCTTGAAACAAGGAGGAGTTACACTTCTTTTGCTGTTTGAATTTGGGCGTGAATCAAGGGGAAGTTACACCTCCAAGTTGCTGCTTTGTTGGGAGTGAATCAAGGGGGAGTTATACTCTCTTATTTCTGATTTTATTTGGAGGTTACAAACCACCATTTCCTCTTTGATGTATCTAGTTAAATAAGGCTTCTTTTATTAATGTATCTAGACAACAAAAGCTGATTTGTACTTAGCTTAGGCGTGTAACAAGTAAGCTGAAAAGTCACTTAAGTTAGCTTGTACTTAAGGATGCTTGTTTACTATAAATAGCAAGCAAATGTGAATGAAAAGGGGGCAGATTATTCAAACAAAAAACTTGTCTTACATTCGTTTCTTGGATTAGAAACAAAAATCTGAAATTCTTGGATTTGGAATTTCGTTTCCTTTGCTTAGTTAGCTAGTTTAGGCTACTAGTTGGCTTGTGATCTTAGGAATCCAAAACGTTTCTTAGTGGTGTGACTTTATCTAAGAAGCCTTTGGTTCTTTAGCCTTATCTATCCTTTGGTTTATCCCTTGTGTATTTCGAGTGTTACTCCAAATATACAACATTTGGCGCTAGAAGGAGGGGGATCTAGTAAAACAAATACCCCAAACACATACCCAAACACAAACCATGTCCGACATCCCACCCCCTAATTGGCAAGAATATGTCAATAAGGTTGCACAAGAGAAAGAAGATATGGAGCAACGAATGCAATATTTGCAAGCTCAGTTAAAAGACCTTTCTACTAAGCTACGCCATCAAAAAGAGGGTACACCCAATCATAGTGATGAAGAAGCGAGTGAATCTAACTTCAATCACAATGATAGGCCTTTTCATGAAAGAGAAAGGACTCGGCCTAATAATGACATTAAGGCTGACATCCCGGAGTATGATGGCAAACTTGATGCTGATGAGTTTGTAGAATGGCTTAGAACGGTGGAGAGAGTGTTTGATTACAAGCAAACACCGGAAGGAAAAAAGGTGAAGATTGTAGCCTTGAAGTTAAGAAAATATGCCTCAACTTGGTGGGCTAGTGTGTGTGCCAAGAGGGAAAGGCAAGACAAAGAGAAAGTGAGATCGTGGACCAAGATGAAAAAGATGCTGAAACAAAAGTTTCTTCCCACATACTATGTGCAAGAAAACTTTTCCAAGTTCCACAACCTCAAACAAGGTACAAAATCAGTAGAAGAATATGCTAGGGAATTTGAAGGATTTGTCATGAAATGTGGAGTAGAGGAAGATGAACCTCAAACATTGGTGCGCTTTTTGGGAGGACTTGACCCAAAAATAGCCAATGTGGCCGAACTACACCCTTACACCACCCTTGAAGAGCTCATTATCTTAGCACATAAGATTGAGCAGCAACAAAAAGCAAGAGGCAAAAGTGAATCATCACGTTTTGCATCTCAAACCTCATTTCCCCAAAAAAAGCAAACATCCAATTTCCCACCTTTCAAACCCACATCCAATCAGCCTACTTCTAAACCACCTGCACAAAACACCCAAAATTCCAACCCAAAACCAGCCCCAAGAAGATGTTTTCGGTGTCAAGGCCTTGGACATTTGGCTAGTGATTGTCCAAATAAAAGGATTGTCACTTTGATTGAGCATGAAGAGGAGGACGAATTAGAAATTGAAGTGGACAGCAACCTTGAGGAGAAAGATGATTATGCGTGTCTTGGACCCGATGAAGGAGAATGCTTGGTGGTTCGACGTACACTAAGCAATATGATTGGCAAAGAAGGGAGTTTGCAACGTGAGGCAATCTTTCACACTCGTTGCACCATTGGTGGTAAGGTATGTACCTTGATTATTGGTGGAGGTAGTTGTACCAACGTAGCTTCACAAGTAATGATAGACAAGCTGAAAATAAAAACCGTCCCTCATCCCAAACCTTATGTGATTCAATGGCTAAATCATGGTAAAGGGATTCAAGTAACACAACAAGCTTTGTTATCATTTAGCATTGGTAAAACTTATGAGGAAGAATTATGGTGTGATGTTATACCTACGGATGCATGTCATATTTTACTTGGTAGACCTTGGCTATTTGATAGACGTGTGATGCATGATGGGTATAAAAATACATATTCCTTCACTAAGGATGGACAAAAAATACTCCTTACCCCTCTAAACCTAAAGAATGGCCACCCCATGTCCACACCCCCCACTTCCCTTACCACTCTCGTAAAATCAGAATTGCATGAGTATAAAGCTCACAAACAATTCATTTTAAGCCAACTTGATACCCCTTCCCAACCGACACAAAAAGAACCACACCCACTCCTCATCCCTCTTCTCAAAATCTTTTCCCATGTTTTCCCCGAAGACATTCCCCATGGCCTACCCCCAAAACGTGACATACAACACAAAATTGATCTTGTTCCCGGATCAATGCTCCCAAACAAACCAGCCTATAGAACAACTCCCAAAGAAACCGAAGAGATTAGGAGGCAAGTGGAAGAATTACTGTCCAAGGGTCTTATTCGTAAGTCTCTTAGTCCATGTGCTTGTCCTACTTTGATTGTGCCTAAGAAGAATGGAGAATGGAGAATGTGTGTTGATAGTAGGTCAATCAATAAAATCACTATCAAGTACCGGTTTCCTATTCCAAGGTTGAATGATTTACTTGATGATTTACATGGTTCTAAAGTGTTCTCTAAAATTGATTTGAGAAGTGGCTATCATCAAATTCGAATTTTCGAAGGAGATGAATGGAAGACCGCTTTCAAGACAAAGGAGGGCCTCTATGAGTGGCTTGTGATGCCATTTGGTTTGTCTAATGCACCATCTACATTTATGCGCCTTATGAATCAGGTTATGCAACCTTTCATGGGTAAATTTGTTGTAGTTTATTTTGATGATATTTTGGTGTATAGTAGGGAGGAAGAAGAGCATTCTATGCACTTGCAACAGGTTTTTGAAGCCCTTGAACGTGAGAAATTGTATGGTAACTTAGAGAAGTGTCATTTCTTCACTTCCCAAGTTATTTTTCTTGGCTTTAAAGTCTCATCACAAGGCATTGAAGTTGATGAAAAGAAAGTTGCTGCAATTCGTGAGTGGCCCACGCCACAAACCATTCAACAAGTTCGAAGCTTTCATGGACTTGCTTCTTTCTATAGAAGATTTGTGCGGAATTTTAGTACCCTCATGGCACCTATCACGGAGCTAACTAAAAACCAAAAGTTAGTTTGGAATGATAAGGCTCAAAAGGCCTTTGATGAGGTAAAACATCAACTTACTAGTGCACCTATTCTTGCTTTGCCTAACTTTGATGAAGTTTTTGAAGTTGAATGTGATGCTAGTGGAGTTGGTATTGGTGCTGTTTTGTCACAAGTTGGGCGTCCCCTTTCCTACTTTAGTGAAAAACTCAATGAAGCACAACGGAAGTATAGCACCTATGATAAGGAGTTCTTTGCTCTTGTTCGTGCTTTGGACCATTGGAGACATTACCTCATTTCCAAGGAGTTCATCCTTCATTCAGATCATGAAGCCCTCAAATATCTTCAAAGCCAACAAAAACTCCAACCTCGCCATGCCAAATGGGTGGAGTATTTGCAAGCTTTTCATTTTGTGATCAAGCATAGGAGAGGCGCCATGAACAAAGGAGCTGATGCGCTTTCAAGGAGATACACACTCTTGAATTCTTTCAAAGCAAGGGTGATTAGTGTTGAAGATGTGAAATCAAGTTACAAAAATGATCAAGACTTTGGTGATTTATTTTTAAAATGTTCTAATCATGCTTACAAAGATTATTACATTTTAGATAGCTATTTGTTCAAAGGAAACAGGTTGTGCATTCCAAGATCAAGCCTAAGAGAATCTCTTATCAAAGAGTTTCATGAAGGAGGAATGGCGGGACACTTTGGCATAGAGAAGACTACTCTTCTTGTCCAAGAATACTTTCATTGGCCTAGGTTGGTCCGTGATGTGGAGTTCATTGTGAAGAGATGTGTGATATGTCAAAAGGCCAAGAGTCATAGTCTACCACAAGGCTATCTTTTGCCCTTACCTATTCCACAAGCACCATGGGAGGATATTAGTCTTGATTTCGTTGTGGGACTTCCTATCACCCAACGAAAGAAAGATTCTATAATGGTTGTTATGGATCGATTTTCTAAAATGGCTCATTTTATTGCTTGTCATTCAACTTATGATGCTACTCGTGTTGCTAACTTGTTTTTCAATGAGATTGTTCGTTTGCATGGTGTACCTAAATCCATGGTGAGTGATCGTGATCCAAAATTTCTAAGTCATTTTTGGCTTACATTATGGAGGAAGATGGGCACGAAATTGAACTTTAGCACTTCAAGTCATCCTCAAACAGATGGTCAAACCGAAGTGACTAATAGAACTTCGGGATCCTTGTTGCGGTCTTTGGCTACTAAACGTCCCATGCAATGGGAAGAGATGATTCCTCATGCGGAGTTTGCTTACAATCGTGTGCCTAGCAAGACAACAGGTTTGAGTCCTTTTGAAGTGGTGTATGGATTCAATCCGTGCACTCCTATTGACCTCACTCCCATTCCCTCACCAAACAAGTTCAGCAATGATGCCGAGGTGCGCGCAAAAGAAATTAAGTCTATACATGAGCAAGTTCGTTCCAAAATTGAACAAGCTAATGCAAAGACAAAGGCATACTATGACAAGAAAAGAAAGGAGGTCCGTTTTCAGCCCGGTGACTTAGTTTGGATTCATCTTCGAAAGGAAAGATTTCCTTCCAAAAGGCGGTCCAAGGTTAGTCCTCGTAGTGATGGTCCATTTGCTATTGTTGAAAAGGTGAATGATAATGCTTACAAAGTTGAGTTGCCCGGAGATTATGGTGTTTCTAGCACCTTTAATGTGGCTGATTTATCACCTTACTATGATGAGTTTGAAGAGTTGCCGAGTTTGAGGGCAAACTCTTTTCAAGAAGGGGGGAATGTTGTAGCCAAGCCTAACAACTTGGTTATGGACATTTCTTTGGTTCAAGATGTAGCATCATGTATTGGTGCTATGCATTCTATCCATGGGCAGCAAGATATTCAATCCCTTGAATTTCTTGTTGTTCTTATTAACTAGTTTATTCTAGTTATTTTTATGCTTTGAATAAATTGTAAACTTTAGCTTTATTTTAAGTTTGCAAATTAGTTGTATTCTTTTAGCTGATTTAAGTCCGAAATTGTAATGTCACATTCACACAAAGTACAAGTGCAAGATACATAAAGAAGGCAGCCATTTAAGTTTGTGAAAAGAAGCATGGAATCCGAAGTTCTTTTAAAGGAATTTCAAAGGCTTGGGTGTTACAATCAGCTTCAAAGAGGAGTTACAAACCTTCAATTCAGCCTTCAAGTGGCCGTTTATTTCAGTCAGCAATTGAGCAATTAAAAGGCGTCCAAGTACATTCTTGTTCACATACATTCAAGCTTATTTCAAGGCTTGAAACAAGGAGGAGTTACACTTCTTTTGCTGTTTGAATTTGGGCGTGAATCAAGGGGAAGTTACACCTCCAAGTTGCTGCTTTGTTGGGAGTGAATCAAGGGGGAGTTATACTCTCTTATTTTTGATTTTATTTGGAGGTTACAAACCACCATTTCCTCTTTGATGTATCTAGTTAAATAAGGCTTCTTTTATTAATGTATCTAGACAACAAAAGCTGATTTGTACTTAGCTTAGGCGTGTAACAAGTAAGCTGAAAAGTCACTTAAGTTAGCTTGTACTTAAGGATGCTTGTTTACTATAAATAGCAAGAAAATGTGAATGAAAAGGGGGCAGATTATTCAAACAAAAAAACTTGTCTTACATTCGTTTCTTGGATTAGAAACAAAAATCTGAAATTCTTGGATTTGGAATTTCGTTTCCTTTGCTTAGTTAGCTAGTTTAGGCTACTAGTTGGCTTGTGATCTTAGGAATCCAAAACGTTTCTTAGTGGTGTGACTTTATCTAAGAAGCCTTTGGTTCTTTAGCCTTATCTATCCTTTGGTTTATCCCTTGTGTATTTCGAGTGTTACTCCAAATATACAACAGCAGGAACGTCCACTTTGAGACTCCTATCTTCCCTCCTAGGTGGAGGGTCTTCACCTTGATCTCTCCTATCTTGCTCGTTCATGAGCCTTGCCATCAAGGCAGCAAGGTTCCCTTGTAGATTGGCATTGGTTTCGGCCAACCTTTCCTGACTAGCAATGGATCGATTAAGAGCTTCCAAAGCTGTCCTCAAGTCTTGATTCTCTCCCATGGTATGTAGTAATTCGACCCCTTTGGAAAAATTTAAGAAAATTCTCCCCCTACCTGACGCGCCAAATGATGTGTAAACAAGATGAGAAACCTTGTTACAACAATGATAAGTTAAAACGGGTCAAATAATTTTAAGTAACAATTATCAAGTGATCAGTTTAGTTAGGGGAACTCTCACCCTAAGCTAAGGATATAGCAAAGAGGAACTCTCACTCGTTTGCTTGGAATAGTCTAGATAAGGGAACTCTCACCAAATCATAAACTGTAAGTCTTAATCTTGGGAACTCTCACCAAAACTAACACTCTTCAAATTCGGATACTCAAATTTGGAAAACAAAGTGAACTAAACTCAAGTCACTTCAATTAACAAAACACATGTTTTAGGCAAATAATATTGGATGATTTTTCATTCATTCAAAGTATGCTATTTATAGCATCAATACAACCTTTTCACTTGCCTACTTTAATTAACAAAATGAAATAAACAAAAAGAAATTAACTAAGGAAATAAGTGGTTAATACACGTCCCACTTAACTCCATTACAAACATAATTAAATTAATTAAAAGAACTAAAAACTAGGCTTGAAACAAGGGAAAATGACCAGCCAAAATAGCATCCAAAGAGCATCTCACACACGCCCAAAACAGCTACTCTTCAAGCTTTTGTAACTCCCATTTCAAGGCCTTGATTCACGCCTTTTATTCAAGCTTTGTAACTCCTATTTTAATGCCTTTATTCCAGCAACAATTCCCACACATAACCCCCAAATAATGAGGTGCAATGTTCAGCCAACAAACTCCATAATTCACGCCCAACAAGTGCCATGAAACACGCCACTTTAATCAGCCCAAGTAACTTACAAACGGCTAGCATAAAATACGCCCAAACCGCCACCAATTTAGCTTGTAACCGATGCCCATTAAACGTGCATTTGGAGCTTGGAAAACCGTCACTTGCTAGATACTTTCTACAAGGTTAATTACACTAAGTGAAGTGCAACCCCTTGTAAAAACTTTCGGACCAAAACCGTGCAAAGGATTAAGGAACGATTTGGACAGAAATAATTCCTTTGTATTGCCTTGAACTTGGACCTCAAGGCCTTGACCACTTGGACCATCTTGAACATTAGAACTTTGACCATATTAGTCAATTAGTTTGCACACTTATTGGGCTCAGTGTGTGTTGTTACCTAAGTTAGTCATCTTGAGGATTACTCAGCTATGCAGAGCTTTTCTTTGGTGTGGAGATGCTGTTTTGTCTAAGGCCCCCCCAATTGCTTGGGATTGGGTTTGCAAAAGCAAAGCTGAGGGTGGCTTAGGAATTAGAGACTGTGGGATGTGGAACATGGCAGCTTTGGGGAAGTAAGTGTGGAAAATAGCTAAGAAAGATGATTCTCTTTGGGTGAAATGGGTTCATGCTGTGTACATTAAAGAACAAGACTGGTGGATTATAGTCCTAAGAGATCTGCAGGTTGGGCTTGGAAGAGATTATGTGCAGTCAAGGAATAGTTAAAAGAAGGTTTTGAGCAAAATAGTTGGTTGAATGGTACTTATAGAATATCAGAGTGCTATAAGTGGCTGCAGGGAACTGGAACTAAGGTGGATTGGTGTAAATGGGTATGGAATAAGTTAAATATTTCCAATCATTCATTTATACTATGGCTTGCTATGCATGATAAACTCAAAACAAGAGAGAAGCTCTGGAAATATGATGTATGTGCTGAAGATAGTTGTTTGCTGTGTGGTGCTAGTATTGAGGACAGACAGCATCTGTTCTTTAATTGTAGATACAGTCAAGAGTGTATGCTGAGAATTTCTCATTGTCTCCATATTCCAATTCAAAACTTCTGCATTGATGAGGTTTGGAAAAATTGGCTCAGAGCAGTGAAAGTAAGGTGCAGCAGAAGGTGGTTCTGGCAGTTCTTGCTTGTGTTGTCTATCATATTTGGTTTGCTAGGAATGCTGCTTTCTGGCAGAAAGATGTCGAGTTGTGGGTGGACTATCGTTGGGGGCTGTCGTATTTTCGAGGCTAGCTTTCGAAGTAAGAGCCCCTTCCGTTTGGGCAAAGCACGCTCCAAATGTAATTATCTTGTCTTAATCTTGTGATTAATTTATTTATGTTTATGGTTTTATTTATTGCGAGTGCGGTCTTGGTTTTGGGTTTGTTTCCGCGGTGCGTCGGATTCACTAAACCCCAACAGCGGTATCGGAGCCTCGCTCGTTTATTTTTAAAATCATAATATTTTTCAAGGTATTTTTATGGCTTAATTTTTTTGGTTTTGAGTTGCTAATTAGATTAGTAGGTCATTTTATTTATTTTAACCTCGTATTAAAGCTGTCATCAGCCCCAAACCCAGATTTCGACCAAAAAATAGTGAATTTTGGATGGAAAGGGCGTTCTGGTAATGTTTTCACCCTTCTAGGACTCGGTTTTTAGCCAAAAAATGACCAGAAATGCACTTTTCGAGGGTTTTTTCATTTTGACGAAAAATTTTAAGTCTTGGGTGGTGCACGAGCATGGTGTGCTTGAGCTTGGTGCATACGTCGAGTAACGGGGAATATACGTAGACGTTGCTTGCGAAGCAATGTAGTGCAATGAGTTCGTACAACATGGCCATCAAGGGCCACGTTGTTGATGTGTGAAACTTCGCTGATGTGGGCGGTGTAATGCTTAGCGACATCGAGCCCACTCCCACGTTCATTGAGCATCAAACGGTTGTGCGGGATGTGAGCACTCCATGTCTTAGTGCTAGGCACTTAGACATTTTGGACTACGTAATTTTTGCTTAAATTGTCATTTTAATTATTTTCTTTATCTAATTTGGTTTTAATTATTTTAATAAATTTTGGAGGCTAGGCCTCGGGTTTTGAGCGGCATTGACAAAAATTTATTTTGACAAATTTTGGGTTTTACCTGCTTAATTAATTGGATTAAATGTGTTGGATGCGGAATTTAGTGGGATCTTCAAATATTAATTGCTCTTATTTACATAACCGGTTAAAACAACTTTAACTAGTTTTGATTAGGCGTGTTAATCGGATTAACCACCTAGATTAGTTATTAGTTCTCGCGTGTTTATGCATTGTTACTTGTTTATCGTTGTAAAATGCATGGGCCATTCACAAATAGTGAATGGATGAATGGAATGTGTATTCTCTCTCAGGTTTTATGAAATGGCAACTAGTGGGGCCCGATTAGGATAGAAAATACGGACTGCGATCCGTGATGTATTTTTTAAATCTAAATACGGTTTGCGTACCGTTGAGTATTTTTGTACCTTAATATTTAGGTTAGTCCTAATCGTAGATACTAGTAGTTGCATTTATTTTGGTCATGTCTTGAAGATGGTGGTTCTTGGAAGACGAAGCCATGAAGTTGCAAATGAAGTCCTTTTGAAGATTTGAAGATCTCAAGGGGTCATGCTAGTTGCCAAATTCATCTATATTTATGCCTTTTGATATATATATATGTTTATGTATATGAATTATATGTTAGATGCATGTTTAGGATTTCGAATGTTGTGATGATTAATTAAGCTCACTTAAATCAACCAACATAAAGGCCCTAGGTCCCTAAATATTGAGTAAAACTTGCCATTCCAAAACAATTACCAACCAAACGAGGGTAGTGGTGGGCTACGCCAAAGAGAGGTATCACTACCTCTCCAAAGAGCATAAGGCATACCGAGTATGCAAGTTGGTTTTGGTTCTACTCAACGATAAGAGTGATGAAGTCCTAACATGTCGTGGAAAAGTGAATAAATTGTTGAGAGATCATTAGATGCGACGATTTATTCAACCAAGAGTGTCTTGGACCCATTAGCCAGTTGATTACCTTAGGAGATTTAGTGTTAAGACCAGCAAAAGCATGCTTAACCACTCTTTGTTTCTTTGGATCTTAGAATCGACTTATTCTCGCCAAATGGGGACAATTTTAATGCCTGGATAAGACGTTTAATAATATTGAAGATATGCATGAATACTTTTTAATTTTCAAACTTATTATGTTATTTACTTGATAAATGGTTATACTTTGCACTTATATTTGTAGAATTCCAAATCAAACTGTATTGCTTTCCATGATTGGTAAAGGAAATCTTTGAGAATGGTTCTCAAAGAAAAGTAAAGCATTTCTAAAATACAATTCTCATAAATGACTTTTATAACAATGTCCGAAAGGACGGTTGGACGTCATGTATTCAAAATACTAGGTAGTTTTGATAAAACATGAAGTATTGAGTTGCAAACTAAAATTGTCAATATTGACAATAAATATGACTCATTGATGTAGTAATTCAAGCGTGAATTAAAGGAAAAGATGGAACTTTGTTTTACGGCGCATTAGATGCTTAATTATGCCTAACAAAGTATAAAAGTCAACTCTTAAAGAAATGGTTCTTACAATATTATGAGATAAAGTATGATAAAAATATAGGAAACAAGGAACGAAGAAAAGGAATAAGATTCCATTTCAACCCATGAATTCATGTTATTGTAGTTAACTTAGCAATTCGTTATCTTCACAAATATCGGATACTGCTGGAGTGTTCCACTTTGAAAGTGACCTCAAACTATTGAAGATAATCTAAGTTATTTACTTACAAGCTAAGAATGAAGCAAGTGGTGCTACATTAGTTGTAAGGACGTATGCTTTATTTAAAGACCTTAAAGCTAAGGGTGGAACAAATTAATGGTTATCGTGCTCTATAATCAGCAATTGATCTGTTTACACACGGAAAGGCTCACGTTCAAAGCAATGAGCAATAGTTTCAAATTTATTTGAATGGCATGGTTTTCTAAACCATGAGTCAAGAATGCTTGATTATAAACAAATATTATCTTAAAATGATAAACTAGCAAAAGCTCAAATTCATGGGCATGATTTGCGTTCCGAACATCTTTAGCCATGTCACATCGACAAGAACGTATTCAAGGCTCTAGTAGATAGGCTCTTGATAGTTGATCGATTCGGAATCATTCTAAGACAAGAAAGTCTTACTTGTTGAAACTGACAAAGTAAAGAGCTATTGTTCTTGGTATAGAAAATTGACTCCGAAAGTTAAAGAGGATTCATTTACTTCAACTTTTCACAAAGAATTTGAAATAATATGGCTATATTCATCAAATGTGAACAAACTTGACCTTGAATAGTTCAAGAGTTCATTGAAGTACATAATCGACTTGGCAAGATATCAAACATCTAGATTAGATCAAGTGATGTTTTCTTGAGCCAAGCGTGACCATCACAAAGTTATGAAATTGAAATTTTCATAAATAACTCCACAAAGAACATAGTGTGTCTTCACGAAGACCTTGATGCCATTTAAAAATGACTCGAGCAGTAATGGATCACATTCCTTCCTATAAAGTTCTTAAGATTTGCACAAAGGACTAATGTTACACTAAACAAAATGTCGAAGCTAAGAAAGGACGCCATATTCAATTATGGATAGAATTACCTTCTAAATATCTTTCCAAGTATATGTCTAAAACTCTTAGCCATAGTGGGAGTTCACTGGCTCAGTGGGAGCTCACCGGCTTAGCAAGAGCTAGATGGTTGAGTGGGAGCTTAATGGCTCATTAAAGGCTAAGATAGCACAAGTAGGAGCTAACTGTTTGTTTTACAACGAACTTTTACCCAAAGAAAATATACATGTCTCTTTGTAAGCATTCAAGTGAGACCATGGGCATTACCTCCACAACCTAATTGAGAACATAGTGTTTGTTGCTTTAAGTGGTGTCTTTCTGGAATGTAACACGTTTCTAAAACGACAAGTGGGAGGAAAATGAACTCGATGACAATCGAGCTTAGCAACAAACTAGAACTGATAATCTCGGAAGACCTTAAAAGGGCTTCGTGAGAATGCTTGATCAAGAATACTCAAAAGGACTTTATAAGTGCCTTAAAAGAGAATTCATTACTCAGAAAACATCAGAAATGTAGCAGTAAGATCAACATAATAAAACGGCTTTGGAAGCGCCTTGAAACTCAGTGGTTGATGCAATTGCCCCGTATAGGTATAGAATTCACCAAAGGCTTGGATTGAATCCTATAAATTTCTATTAAGTTAGAAATAAATTAAACCTAAGACATACTTGCATACTATTTACTATTAGATAGTAAAGGAATAATATCTTGTAAGATAGCTACGACAAATCCAAATTTCGAATAATGGTTAGAGGCCATGAAAATCCAAAACAGACCCCATGGTCCAATGCCTTGGAGTTAGCAACGCCCGACCAAAACCCGAGTAATAAGTGAGTTCAAAGGTTTTCACAATGGTGATGCCTTTTTCAACTCTCACTCAAGCAATTTTCCCAATACCCCAACTTGAGTATTTATAGGAAAAATAAGAGAGTGAAAAGCTCTCCCATCAATGTGGGAGAATCTGATTTTTCCATTTTATTTTAAAGTTAAAATAAAATTAATAATCAAACTAATAATACATCAACAAACGGCAAGCTCATGTGAAAGGTTAGGTGAGGACCATTTGGAAGAGGGGGGGACCAAACTTGCTCCCCACTCACTCCCTCACCTTGCGCCACTTGGCAACTCCCATTTGGGCACCAAGGCACCCAAGTGGGCTACGAATTTTGCTGCTCCCCTTCTCTCGGCCCAGCCATCCCCACAACACAAATGCGGGCTGCTGCTTGCATTCTCTCGGCCAACGCCCATGCACTTGCGTGCGGGCAGCTGCTGCCGAGTGCTGCTGCTAGCTGCAGAATGCTAGCACACCACACACTAGGTGTGGGCTGCTAGCTCGGCTATACCCCTAGCACTAGGTGTTCTGATGCTAGGGGTATTTTGGTCTTTGTTGATTTATTATTATTTTCATGTCTCGTCTTTTACTATTTTTCGACTCGACTTCCGACGTTCAGTTTTGATGCTCTAAGCTCGAATTGTTGACGTCTAAATATTAATTACTCGGTTGACTTATTAATTAATTCGTCTCTTCGGTTCGTTAGTTGCTTGGGTGTGACCGAAAGGGTTCAGTCAAGATTAAGCTATAATATTAACTATGCATTAATAATACTAATCGGAAGCGGCCTCCATCCAGGCATTTCGATCACTTAATCTTACTGAATATATTAGCTTTCTAATAATTTTGAACCCACTAACAGAATAGTACACTTGTTCGAAGGACACCATTCCTATCATCCACCCATTGCAATATTTTGGTAGATGCCTGGGAGATGCTCAACGGTGGCCGCTCCGTTTTATCTGGTCCAACTGTACAAAATTAATGAGCTTCAACGGTTGGGATTAAGTCAATTAATCCAAGGGCCACGATTGACAACGATTAACGATGATTATTAATGATTTTGATGAGTGGTGATGGTGATGAAGGAAATCACAGGAGCCACGAAGTTGGGGAATGGGGGTCTGATTGTTTTAGGGGATTTTGGTTTGTTTTCCTTTAAATTTTCTTTTAATTTTTATTTATTTTAGTTTATTTTATTTTTCTTTTCTTATTTTAGTTAACTTGTATTATAAATACCCCTTTTGGGGTTAATACTGTCTTAATTGTTAACAACCATTATTTCACCCTAGATTAGACTAGTTTAGCTCTTTTATTTTCTCTCTCTTAGGGTTATATTAGGATCCTCTCTAACTAGATTAGGAGTAGTTTTAGAAGGAGAAAGCTTGGATTTTTCATGGAGTTTTGAGAGGTTGAAGAAGCATTTGTGGATTTTCTTCTCATACATTCAATGAGTCTTCCTAACTTCTCTCACCTTTATTGCTTTAATTTATTCTTGTTTTTGCTTATTTGTTTGTTGATTTGAGTATATTAATTAGTTTAGTTGTTTGATTCATGCTTTTACTCTTGTTTTCCTTGTTTTTGTTCATCATGTTAGCTTTTATTGGTTTGGAATCATTCTAACTATTTTTTATTCTATGCTCTTAATTGTGCAAAAATGAGTTGGTTGAGAGCCCTAAATTCTACTGTACCTTTGCTAGGCTATTTGCACGAGAGTGAATTAGTTTAGTAGGATAATTAACATGCTTAATTGTGCGAGAGTGAGTTAAATGTATTGATTGTTCCTAATCGAGGTCATTTTCATCTAATTGTATGATGTTGTTGAATGCATTGATGTAATTGGATTCCACTTTCCCTAGTTTTAGTTATTTGCTCTAAGCAGTGTTTAGCTGAATATCTTTCTATCTCACAGCCTTTCCTACTAGTCTAATTTGCATAAATTGATACACTTAGTCTTCGTGGTTCGACCCTTTACTTGCCACTAACTACTTTAGTGTAAGTTTAGGTATTATAAATTTCTAATTTGGTTAGGGGTAGTAGACCAACGAATTACTTTCACCCGCCTATCAAATTTTGGCGCCGTTACCGGGGACTAAGGCGTTCATTAGTTTGTGTTGATTAGATTATCTAGGTTCTTGTATATTCTTTGATTTTTGTTTGCCTTCCTTTGTTTTTTTGTATAAAAATGGCATTCATATCTTTTCCTCCATTTGATGGTGAACCCTTTTATGCTTACTTTGAAAGACTAGATGGTTTCCTTAGTTACCATGGGTGTTGTTTTAGTGATGCTTGTGGCATAGCTTATTGGGGCATGAATGAGTATACTAGGGAAATGGTTGAGGACATGAATAATGGTAGATTACGTCATTTGTCTATGCATGATGATTGGAATTTCTTCACATGGCTTGCTAGAGATTCTTATGATAGAGAATGTAATGTTTCTTGTTTTGATTCTCAATGTCAAGATTCTTTTAATTTTTCCATGAATTCTCTTGATATTTCTAATGTTCCTTGTGATGATCCAAATATGCATGTTGACCCCTTCCCCTCTTATGCTCATTGTGATGAGGTTTGTGCTAATTTTGATGACATGCAATTTGATTTGATAATGAACCTCAACCCGATAACATCGATGCCCAAATTCTTTCTCAAATGCAATATCTCACCCAACAACTCCTAGAGCTTAAAGAGGAAAAAAAATTGAGAGAAGTGAGGCTTGCCTAAGTAATGAGTGCTAGGATTGATTTATATTGATGTGAGGCACCTCACTTGGAGTGTGAGAGTGTTTTTAAGGATAATGTGGGCCAAGGGTGTGAAGGTGAAGGAAGATTTTCTTGTGATGAGAGGATTTTTGAGGATTTTGATCCTTTTCATTCCCCATATATTTGAGCTTGAATGTCATCCTTCCTCTATTCATTCCCTTTGAGAGCTTCCCTTGGTGAGGATGTGAGTGGGCCATATTCATGTTTTAATGAGGGAGTTCAACAGGATGATGATGGTGAGTTTGAGCTACCAAGAGAGATTGAAATTCCCTTGAGTGGTGGTGGAGGAGTTGAGAATAAAGAAAATGTCGACTTTGAGGATTCCAACCCCCTTCCCCATCTTGATGAGTCTACTTTGCATGCTTGTGACCCTTCTATCCAAGAGTCTTTGGACTTTTTTGAGGCTATTTCTAGTATATTCATTTAAGGAATAACAAAGCATTATAGCTTTTTGAGAAAGTTCATTGGCAATGCCTCATGGGAAAGGGATGAGTTTGAAAGAAACCTATATCCTTTCATGCATGGTTTAGAGATTCTAGGCTTTGAGGATCTTGAAGGAGTTGTTGTTCATCATTGTGATAGAGAGGAGGATGAGTTTATTTCTCTTGAAGAGTTTTTGTTTGAGGGAGATGTGATTCATGAGTGTTCATTTGAGGATTCTATGATTGATTTTCATTCCCTCATTGGTGATGTGAGGCTTTCTAAGACCATTGTTTCTCCTTCCCTTCCTCATGTCCCTTTTTCAAAGAAATTCGACCACATCCCCTACTATCCTATGTTCCTCCCCTCTTTTGTCTCAAAGCCTTTTGAGGACCCTCTCTTCTTTGATGAAGCTCTTCCTTTTCATCCCCCCATTATTGAGGAAATGGGTGATTGTGCCACCCAAAATGATTTAGAGGAGTTTTTGACTTCTTCTTCTTCTTCTTCTTCTTCTTCTTCTTCTTCTTACTTTCTTGATTTTTCTTTTGATTTTTATTCTTTCTTTTGGCATCTTCCTCCTCTCTTAAACACAATAATCTTGTTGCACGTCCTCCTTCCTTCATTTTCTTACTTGTTATCCTATGAAATGTGTAGTAGTTCATTTGATAAGCTCTTGCATTCGTTGTAATATTATTTACTAGAGCAGTCTCGCTTGGACGTTAAACAAGCCTTTCTCGGGAAGTAACCGAGGTTTTTATTGCTTTCATTTTCTTTTGTTTTTAGATTAGATTTTTTCTCACGGAAATTTTTGTGTGTCCCTTTCTAGGTACATGACTTGATATACTCTTATGCAATGGTGTGGATCAAGAATCAAGGAAGTTTAACGCCTAGGAAACCAAGATGCAATTCAAGAGAAAGTTGACTTCGAAAGGTTAAATTGGTTCATTTGCGGGTATTTACACCAACCTATATCCGGTAATATATTTCCTAGCTCTTTCTCTAATGGTTGGTGACTTGTTGGACATGTGTTGGTTTGTTGGGTTGATTTATTTCTTTTCCTCCCCATCGATTATTTGGTTTATGTTTGAGCATGTTGTCTCATTCAAGCTTGGGGGAGGGTATTCTATCATGTTTGGTGGGATGTTAATTCTTACATGTCGTGCACTTGAGTATATGCATTTCCATGTCTTTTCTCATATTTTGAAAAATCCAAAAAGATTTTTGTTTACTTTCAAGGTAATTTTTGCAACGTGTGTTTTGTTAGTCCTTGTTTTGGACATTCTATTTTGGGACTTGTAATCTTTGAGAGTGACAATGGTTGACTCTAGGATACTATATGCTAAGGTAGCCGGTTTATGAACTTTTAGGGGTCCATGAAACCTTAATTCACGGGAATGTGGTAAGATGGAGTTTCTCTCTCTAGTGGATTTGAAAACCTTAGTTGGTATTTGTTTGGTTATAATCCCTTGTGAGCTCCATTTGTTCTAGCCTTCATCACCTTGTTGAGCAGCAATTTAGGATCCTTGACTATGCATGTCTTAATCTTTGTTTTTACCTCTAGCTTCCAAAATTGTGACCGAGCCACTCTAGGGGAGGAAAAGGGCACCTTTTCTCATTTTTCTTTATCTTCTTTTTATTTTGTTACAAATTTGGTTTTCTATTTTGCATCAACCTACTTATTGACCAATTTGAGACTAATGTTTCCTGCTTTTCTTTAAACCGCGTTACAAACCTCATGGCTTATGTTTACCAACCCTATTAGTTAGTGAAGCATTGGCTTGTGAAGTTTGAGTTTTGACAGTGTCGAATATGAACAAGACATTTTGAGAATTGGCTTAAGTACGGTATTGGAAGTTGAGATTGAAAAGAATATGCAAAAACGTTTGAGAAGAAAGATGCAATTTAAGAAAATCAAATGAAATTTCAAGAAATAGCCGTCCATAGTTAAAAAAGGCAAGGACACAAAAAAAAGTTAAAAAAAAAGAAAAGAAACAAAAAACACAAAAATATTTTAGTTGGTTTCGTTTCTCTTCCCTTATTTAAGCATTGAGGACAATTCTTCGTTCAAGCTTGGGGGGAGCCTTCCTTCATTTTTTGTATATATATTATACTGTGTTAGTGTTGAATAAGCTTGGGGGAGACGACATCATTGGTATTTTTGTTTGATGTTTTGTGACTTCTTGAGTTTGTTTTTGAGGTTTGATCACCCTTTTGCTTCACTTAGGAAATATCATAAAAAATTTCAAATTGTTACCCGCCTTAACCCCTAGCCTTACGTTACAACCCTTTAAAAGACCCTTAGACTTTAGTGGGGTTAGGTCAAAGAACGGTGGAGGGAGATAGACTTCAAACCTATGGAGAGAGTATGCATAGTTGAGATGTCGGGATTACCTTCTAAAGGTTTTCATTTCTTTATCTTTTTCCGGTTCCTTCGGGGAATTATGAGAAGCTAGCTTAAGGGTTGATTTGAAGCTAGTGGAGAGAACGAGGCCCAATTGGTTGGATCTAAGTTGGATTGAGTCCTCATTAGTTCTCTATGCGTAGCAAATTTTATGTTTCAATCAATCATTGACATCTTTGAATGTGCATAAATTTGTCTATTTAGAAAGGTTTGCATTCAATGGTGCTTGTTCTTATCTCTTGTCCAAATTTTAACTTGTGTTAATCTCTCCCTTATTATGTTTCTTTTTGTTTTCTTTTCATTGTCTTTCCTTGGTTTTTGTATAATGTTGTGGGTTAAGCTCTTAGGAAACCCTCACGAGAGCACACTCGTCCTCTAGGGCGATCTAGGGGTTTAAAGGGCTTGTTTTTAGTTGCTAAAATTGACGGTGATTCAATTACTACGAAAGTAAGTTAGTGTATATTTTCTTATCTCCTTTAGTGTCTTAGATTTTCTTGAATAATTCACTCTCCTTCTCTCGTGTTTCAAGTTAATTTGCTCGAGGACAAGCAAAAGGTTAGCTTGAGGGAGTTTGATAAGTGACTTTAATGTCACTTTTAAAGATGTTTATTGAGTAGTTTTCCGGCTTATTTTCCAAAAATTTATCTTATTTTATCCTTTATTTCTATTATTTTCTTATTCTCGTCTTTTGTCTTTTATTTGAGTGTTTTTGTAATTTTTAGTGTTTTTAGTTTGTTTTCGTATTTTTGGTTAATAATTTCTAGCTTCTCTCTTTTTCTTATTTATTTTATTTTAGCGTTTTATTTTACTTTGTTTTACTTTTTTATTTTTATTTTATATGTCGATCTACCCTCGTGATTGTTTTTGGTTGTAGGTGTATTCAGGTTGATGCTCTGTTTTCATGTTCAAATCAAGTTTGGTACTCCGAGATTGAGTCATGTGTCAAATTTCACAATTCAAAACCTTCCAAGCAATCATAGTTGCTACCACCTAAACCTTCACCACACCCTTCACTATCCTACACCACCCTAAACAACACACACCAACATCACAACACTTCCCCTGTCACGCAAACCAACCCACGCAACTCTTTGCACACGCAAACCACCAGCCAATTCCCCTGCTCCAATTCACCAAGCTGCCGCCTTAATTACAACGCAAACAACCACCTGCCACCGCAACACACCCGCAACTCCAATTAGCCATGCCACTAGCCCACATCAACCAATTCATTCACGCACTCTACCACTCACCAATTAAACCACCATCCCGCAAAAACCACACCTTCCACCACTTCGCAGCCCCCTGCTTCACCCATGCCTGCCACCATCTCTTCCACACAAAGCATCACCTCGCAGCAGCACTGAATCAGAGAAGCCGCATCAATCCAACCCAAATCTGCAACAATTGCAATCCCAAAGAAACCCAGACTGCCGCAGGCACGGCTGCTGATGTCGCGGGCGCGGCCCTCGGTCCTTCCACCCATTTCAATATTTCGGTAGATGCCTGGGAGATGCCTAACCGCGGCCGCTCCGTTTCATCGGATCCAATTATACGGAATTAATGAGCTTCAAAAGTGGGGATTAATTAAATTAATCCAAGGGCCACGAAGTTGGGGAATGGGGGTCTGATTGTTTTAGGGGGTTTTGGTTTATTTTCCATTTTTTAATTTCTTTTAATTTTTATTTATTTCTTTTTCTTTATTTTAGTTTCTTTTATTTTTCTTTTCTTATTTTAGTTAACTTGTATTATAAATACCCCTTTTGGGGTTAATACTCTCTTAACTTTTAACAACCATTATTTCGCCCTAGATTAGACTTGTTTAGCTCTTATATTTTCTCTCTCTTAGGGTTAGATTAGGATCCTCTCTAACTAGTTTAGGAGTAGTTTTAGAGGGAAAAAGCTTGAATTTTTCATGGAGTTTTGAGAGGTTGAAGAAGCATTTGTGGGTTTTCTTCCCATATATTCAATGAGTCTTTCTAACTTCTCGTTTTTGCTTATTTGTTTGTTGATTTGAGTATATTAATTAGTTTAGTTGTTTGATTCTTGCTTTTACTCTTGTTTTACCTTGTTTTCCTTGTTTTTGTTCATCATGTTAGCTTTGACTTTATCTAGGGAAATGGTTGAAGGTTATGTTAATGAACTGAATGAGTAATTGTGATTAGTATGAAATTTTTTATTTATTATTGTGTATGGATGATGCTTGTATGGTTTGGAATCTTTCTAGCTAATGGATTCTATGCTCTTAATTGTGCGAAAGTGAGTTGGTTGAGATCCCTAAATTCATCCATGCCTTTGCTAGGCTAGTTGCACGGGAGTGAATTAGTTTAGTAGGAAAATTAACATGCTTAATTGTGCGAGAGTGAGTTAAATGTGTTGATTGTTCCTAATTGAGGTCATTTTCATCTAATTGTATGAAGGTTGTTGAATGCATTGATGTAAGTGGATTCCACTTTTCCGAGTTTTAGTTTTTTGCTCTAAGTAGTGTTTAGTTGAATCTATTTCTATCTCACAACCTTTCCTACTAGTCTAATTTGCATAAATTGATACACTTATGAACCAGCTTAGATTTTCTTAGATTGCTACTTTCTAGATGAAATCCCAACTCCTATCCACAAGGAGAAAGCACCCCCATGCTTTGACTTTAATGTCATGGGACTATTATTTGGGCGAGAAAAAGATGAGCCAAAGTACATAGAGGATAATTCCTCGCTCATCCAAACGGTCCTACAAAGCAAGAACTTTGACCCATGAAAGCTCATCACTCTAGTAGAAGGATCAGTACAAAGGTGGCGCAAGACAGTCAAGGTGACTACTCCAAGTGGAAGGAAAATCTCCATAATGACAGGGCAAGGACCGATGTTTGAAGAGTCGTCTGAGTAAGAGTCAGATTCAGAGTCCTTTTCTGTAGAGTCATCCAAGTCCTTAGTTGTAGCACCCCCTCCTTTTTCTATTTCTTCTCCTAGTATAGTTAATAATCAAGTCCCTGAGAACATCTCCCTTTTTGATGTAATAATTTCCGATTTCAATAATATGTCTTATTCTGCTTACTCCTCGTGTTTTTCTTTAACCCAAGATGACGAGCATTGTTTAACTAACAATGAAAATGACAAAGAAATTATTAAAGCAATGTAAACACTTGAAAATAAGACACTAATAATTGAGGAAACTAAGACGGTTGATATCTCAAATTATTCAACCATTAAAAGAGAGGTTAAAAATCAGACTAACACTTAATGAACAAGAAAGTACCGATTTAATTAATCTACTTAAAGAATATATCGATGTATTTGCTATGTGCCAGGTATTAATAGAGAAATAGCTCAACATACTATACCACTAATCCCAGGAATGAAACATAAAACAAAAGTTACGTCGAATGTAACCCGACGTAGCTCTTAAAATAAAAGAAGAAGTTCAAAAACAAATAAATGCAGGTTTTATCAGGGTATCCAAATACCCCGAATGGGTGGCCAACATCGTCCTAGTTCCGAAGAAGGATGGAAGGGTATGAATGTGTGTCGACTGTCGAGACTTAAATAGGCAAGTCCAAAGGACGACTTCCCTTTACCACACATCAATTTTTTTGTAGATAATACTGCAAATCATGAACTTCTCTCGTTCATGGATGGATACACAGGATACAATCAGATTCTCATGGCAGAAGAAGACATGGAGAAAACAACCTTCATAACACCATGGGGTACTTACTATTACACGGTAATGCCATTCGGGTTGAAAAATGCGGGTGCTACTTACCAACGAGCAGCGACTACCTTACTCCATGACATGATACACAAAGAAGTGGAAGTATATGTGGACAATATGATTGTGAAGTCAAAAGATCGCCCAGGACATCAAGTGGCCTTGAGAAAATTTTTTTAAAGGCTAAGGAAATACAACATGAGGTTGAATCCATCTAAGTGTGCTTTTTGAGTCACCTCAGGCAAGCTTTTGGGATATGCCATAACCTCTAGAGGAATAGAGATAGACCCAACCAAGATCAAGGCAATCATGTCAATGCCATCGCCTAAAACTGAGAAACAAATTCGAGGATTTATTGGCCGGTTGTAATATATAAGTAGGTTCATATCAAAATTAACAACAATATGTGAACCAATATTCAAAAAGCTCAAAAAGAATGTACCAGTAATATGGGATGATGAGTGTCAAAGAGCCTTTAAAAAGATCAGAGCCTATCTCGCAAATCCTCCCTTATTAGCACCAGCACTTCCAGGAATACCTCTTAGGTTGTACTTAACAGTCACCAAGGAGACGATGGGAGCCATGCTTGCACTAGAAGTAGAAGGTAAGGAAAATGCAATCTACTATCTAAGCAAAAATATGCTCGAGTATGATGTACGCTATACACCGCTTGAGAAATTGTGCCTCGCATTGGTGTGGGCCACAACCAAGCTAAGACATTACATGCTCGTGCATACAAGTTTTGTAGTTTCCCAAATGGATCCACTTAAGTATCTATTCGAGAAGTCTACATTCAATGGGTGCATATCAAGATGGATAGTCAACTTAGCCCAGTTCGATGTAAGATTCATGCTTCCAAAGGCTATCAAAGGATCTGTGGTCTCGGATTTCCTAGCAGATTTTCCAATAGAAGATTCAACGCCAATACACGACAATGAAATTCCTGACGGTCACATAAGATGATACTTGGACTTTATACTTTAATGTAGCCTCAAACCAAAAGGGATGTGGCGTTGGAGTATTATTATTATCACCTAAAGAAGATCATGTTCCAATCTCTATAAGTCTAGATTTCGACGTTACCAACAACGTTACTGAATACGAAGCATGCGTGGTATGCCTTGAAACAGCTTTGGCATTGGGAGTGAAGAAATTACGAATATTCGGGGACTCTTCATTGATCATCAACAAGATTTCTAAACGAGAGAAAGTAAGGAGCGAAAGTCTAGCCCCTTACCAAACTTATCTGGAAACTCTCACTGTTTAGGGTAATTTTACCCCGCCACGTGGTCTAATCAGAGGATGACACGTGTCAGCCCTAGGATAGCCCAAAGTGGACCTATCCCTGCTTGACACGTGTCACTCTAGAAACCTAGGAGGAATGGCGGCCTTCAGGCCCAAATCCCGAGAAAGCCGCAATGCGGCGCAGCCCACCAATGATTAGGGTTCAGTGACCTAATCAGGGGCACAAATCCCGAGGACCCTATAAATAGGGAGATTCCCCTCTTTTGGAGGGCACGTTTTACCATTTATTACAAACTGTCCATGTGACAGAGACATTTCAGCTTGGAATCCGAGTAGATACCCACCTAAATTCCGCACCTTTTTCTCTCCCTTTAAGTTACTAACTTGTTCTTTGGAGGCGGAGCACCACCCAACCGGTGTCTCCGTTTGTTTTGCAGGTACATCTCACGCCGGATCAGTCTTCGTGTTGTAACTCTCCCGAGGGACAAAAACACCCAAAACATTTGGCGCCGTCTGTGGGGAGAGTACCTCGAAGATGGTTCAAGAAGGTGTACCACCTCTTAACCGTCTGGGCGATGACCCAGAAGTTTTTAAAAACCAGGAGGATGAAGATCCTCAGGTTGAAACCTATACAGTCGATGATGGCTCTCTGATAACCAAGCGCATCCGGCCTAGAGAGACTCTGGAGCAGGGTGCCTCCCAGGCGGGTGCAAATCGAACCCATTGTCAGCCGGAAGGGGAAACCCATACGGCAGCTAGATCAGCACCTGTCACCCGAGACGAACTCATGAGATTCATGACAAGTTTCAAGGGTGAAATTAAAGAGCTGATCACTAAGAGCCAGGCTGGTCCAAGTAGGGGTCAGACAGTCAAGAAGACTCCTCTAGAAAAGGGGAAGTCAGTCATAGATCGGCAACCCACACCTCATCCAAAGGAGAAGGCAGCCAGGACCATTGATTGGTCCAAAATTCTTCTTCCTAAGAGGAATACCAACAATACCCGCCGGACCCAGCAGCCGGTGGGAATTAAAAAATCAACTCTTGATGCCCGGGAGATTATCAACAAGAAGAGAAATCAATAGTTGTCTGAGTCGGCTTCCACGTCGAACTTTCCTGACAGCTTCAATAACACCTCTACAGGGAATGCACTTTCCCTGCATGAGAGCTAGACAGGCGATAATACCGTCCATTCTGGCCATCAGATGATTGGAACTGTACCGTATGTACCATCTCAGGTCTACGGTCAGTATCCCCCTCACTTCATGCAGCCGACCCTCTTCGGAGGTCAGGCGGCATATCACAATGTCCAGCCACTAGACTGGCAGCTCCGTCTGCTTCGCTTGGGTGAACAACCTTCTGCGTTCACCCGGGAGATAACCGAGGCGGCACAGCCGGCCAAGGTTAAAAATGTGTTGGTAGGTACCTATGATGGTACCACCAACCCGGAAGATCACCTCATGGCTTACACCAACCTCATGTATTTACAGGGGTTGGATGATGCTGCTTGGTGTCGATGCTTCCCGGCTACGTTGAAGGGCATTGCCCAACAATGGTTTGGCAATTTGCCAGCCGGGTCCATTGATAGTTTTAGGAAGCTTGCCTTCCTGTTTGCTTCCAACTTCTCAATGAACATCCCTGCTAAGAAAACAAGTCTTGACTTAAGCACCATTAAGCAGGGGGAGAGAGAAGGGTTGCGCTTCTATGTCAGGCGGTTCAATCTGATTAGAATTCAGATTCAAGGTCTGTCTGAGAGACGGGTCGACTTTTAAGTTTGACCTAGTCAGAAAAGGGGCTTTCACTTTACAGGTGGCCCTAAGGGAGGCGGAAAGCTATATTAAAGCAACCGACCTCTGCTCGCCTGGTAATCAGTCGGACTCCAAGAAGTCTGACAAACAGAAAGACAGCCGCCCTGCTCAGCCGACCAAAAATAAAGAAGAGAGCAAGAAAAGAAAAGAAATCTGGGCGGTTAGTGACTCTGACCAGCCGTCCCAGAAGAAAAAGAAAGAATTTAAACCGTACGTCTGTAAGTACGAGTTTAACAAGGACTACAACTCCATCCTCATGGAAATTAAGGACCGGCTGTCCCTAGAGAAGCCAAATCCAATGAAAAGTTCCATTCAATCAAAGAACAAAAACAAATTCTGCCAATACTGATTAGGGGATTTTTATCCACCAATCGCCGTTTGACAAGTGGACCAACCAGGTTCCGCCACGTGTCCTTCACGTAGGCCAATAGGAGCCTGCCACGTGTCAATCACTGATTCGTCCTCTACGGACCAATTGAGCCAACAAGGCCCAATCCTGTTTAGAGGCCCAGTCAGCCCTAGGTTTACCCTAAACCTAGAGAGTGGCACGCTTCCCGAGGTTATAAATACCCCTCTTAATCCTCATTAAGGGGAGAGACACGGAAAAACACACGGATTACGCATTAAACACTCTCACCTAGAGAGACCAAACCACTTTAATTTCCGCATTAATTACTCCTTAATCAGGTACTAACTTGACCGTTGGAGGCGGAGCTCCCACCACCAGGAGTCTCCGTTGTTTTGCAGGTACAGGCGTCCGGTTCCAGTCTCGGTGTTGTAACTCTCCCGCAGGACATCAGAAAACCCCGAAACATTTTGGCGCCGTCTGTGGGGAGAGTACTTCTGAGATGGCATCCATGTTTGTACCGACTTTTGAAGAGAGGCGTCCCCTAGACGACCCTCAAGTCCAGTCGGACCATGATACTGAAAATGAACTTGAAGTTGAAGCTCACACAGCTCCGGACGGGACCCTAAGGGCCCGACGTACCCGTCAGACCGAAAGGAGAGAACGGGAACATTTTCAAACTGAAGGCGAGCCAGCAGGCGCACCTCCTGTTCGGCAGCAGGCGACTGATGGGTCTGCTCCCATCACAAGAAACGAACTCATGACCTTCATGAGGGACTTCAAGGGAGAGATTCAAGAGTTGTTAAATAAGAAGCTTGCACCGTCCAAGGGACAGTCGGCTACGAAACCTTCCACTTCCGGCAAGAGGAAGCCGGTTCAAGGACGAGAGGGAACTCCTCATCCTAGATCCAGGAAGTGGGAGCCGCCTGCCCTTGATCTCACAAAATACCATTTTCCTACTCCAGGAAAGAGGAAACCTGTTCGTCACATTCAGGCGGACGGGTCGAAGAAAACATACACAGACGCTCGTCTGCTGTTAGAGCAGAAGAAGAGTGACCGACTGTCGGAGTCGGCCTCTACTTCCGAATTCCAAGAAAGTCTGCGAAATACCTCGATGAGGCATACCCAGTCGTATCATGAGAGTCAGTCAGGCGGCACCTCCCGTCAGTCCGGCTTTCATAGCGACCAGGCGGTACCAAACTTACCGTTTGTACCACAACAACAGTATTTTATGCCGCCACCTCCGTTTGGTGGACAGGAAGCTAAAAATGTCCAACCTTTGGACTGGCAGCTACGGTTGCTTAGACTTGGTGAACAGCCGTCGGCCTTCTCCAAGGAAATTACTGAAGCCGCTCAGCCGGCCAAAGTGAAAAATGTGTTAGTAGGCGCCTATGACGGCACTACTAACCCAGAAGATCATCTGATGGCATTCTCCAACCTAATGTACCTTCAAGGGTTGGATGATCCCACCTGGTGCAAGTGTTTTCCAGCGACTCTCAAAGGAATCGCACAGCAATGGTTCGGCAACCTGCCGACTGGTTGTGTAAACAACTTCAGAGCGCTTGCTTACTTGTTCACCTCCAACTTCGCCATGAATATCCCTGCGAAGAAGACGACCCTTGATTTGGGAACAATTCAGCAGGGTGAGAAGGAGGGGCTTCGATCTTATATCAGGCGGTTTAACCTGATGAGGATACAGATTCAAGGGTTACCGGATGAGGTGGCCTATACTGACTTTTTCAGGGGTCTCAAAGACGGGTCGACCTTCAAATTCGATCTGGTTCGAAAGAGGGTGGCGACTCTTCAGGAGGCCTTGATTGAAGCAGAAGCCTACATACAGGCCACTGATCTTTGTAGTACAGCAAAACAGTCGGACGGGAAAAAGTTCGACAAAAGAGAAGGACGACAGATACAGTCGTCAAACAAAGATCAAAAGAAGAGAAAAGAGGTCTGGGCGGCTGATTCCTCTAAACAGCCGGCCTAGAAGAAGAAAAAAGAATTCAAACCATACTCTCCAAAGTATGCGTTTAACAAGGATAGCCAAGCTATCCTAAAAGTAATAAAGGGACGGATCTCTATTGAGAAGCCGGTCCCCATGAAGGGTTCTGCAAGCAACCGGAACCAAGACAAATTTTGGGATTATCATGAAGATGTTGGTCATCACACCAACGAATGCATCAGTCTCATGCGGTATCTGGACCGCCTGGCTGAGCAAGGTGATCTTGACTCTTTTGTCAAGAAATCCACGGGGAACACCTCCTCGAAAAAGCAGTCGGCCAAAAAGAATCAACAGGCCGACAGCTCTGATACAGATGATGCAGTCGTCTACACTATTGCAGGCGGCTTCGCAGGAGGAGGTCCCACTATTAGGGGCAACAAAGACAATATCAGGCGGCTAGATGTAAACGCCGTTCACCCAGAACGGTCCTCCAAATATTCATTTCCTGAGATTGTCATTACTGAAGAAGATCTAGGAGGGGTCAGCGAGCCGCATGACGATCCTATCGTTATTGAATGTAAAGTGGCCAACCAGAGAGTTGGCCGAATCCTCATAGATACCGGAAGCTCCTCAGATCTCATCAGTAGCAAATGTCTGTCCAAATTAAAATACAAGACTGATTGCATACATCCGGCCTCCCACCCTTTAGTAGGGTTTGGAGGGGGAGTCGTCCACCCTGTAGGACGAGTGGATTTACCCATCTACCTGGGTGAAAAAGGGGAAGGACGACACATGGTAGTCCGATTCCTGGTGGTAGAAGAACTCTCGGCCTACAACATGATTCTGGGACGACCAACCCTGAATAATTCTGGGACGATTCATTTGCATTCCTTGCCGAGGCTGGTCAGCCCCTTGCCCAAAGAAGTACTCTATATGTACCTGGCCGTCTCTGATCATGCGTTAAGCGCTGTTCTTCTTGCTGAAAGAGACGGCTGTCAGCTCCCAGTCTACTTTGTCAGCCATGTGCTGAAAAATGCCGAGTTGAGGTATCCCTTAGTGGAGAAATTTGGTCTGGCACTTTTCATGGCTGTTAAGAAGTTAAAGCCCTACTTTTTGGCGCATGCAGTCGTCGTGTATACAGACCAACCTATCAAGCGGCCACTAACCACCATGGAGTCGTCAGGCCGAATGATCAAATGGGCCATTGAAATACAGAGCCTCGAAGTCACCTTCGAGCCTAGAAAAGCAGTGAAGGGGCAAGCCTTTGCTGACTTTATTGTTGAGATGACTCGTCCTACTGACTCTCAAGTTTCAGACCAAGTCTGGAAGGTATATGTGGATGGCAGCTCTACTTCAAGTGGTTGTGGAGCAGGCGTCATATGTCAATCGCCAGAAGGCGACAGGTACGAGTATGCCCTACGCTTCAGCTTTCAGGCTTCAAACAATGAGGCAGAATATGAAGCTTTATTAGTCGGGATCCGCATGTGCAAGGCGGCAGGGGCAAGGAAAATAGACGCCTGTTCCGATTCACAATTGATAGTGAGTCAATACAATGGCGAATATGAAGCAACCCATCCGGCCATGATCAAGTATTTACAGGCGGTCCGGAAAGCAGTCGGCTCCCTTGAAGATTTCCATCTGATCCAAGTGCCGAGATCAGAAAATAACCAAGCGGATGCACTTTCAAAATTAGCATCATCCGCCTCCTGTGATACTCCTCGAACCGTTTTTTGGGAAGTAGTGGAGAAGAGAAGCATAGAGGGAGACCCTATTGGAATCCTAGACAGAAGCTCATCCTGGATGGATCCAATCAGGGCATATCTGACAAATGGTACCCAGCCGGATGATCATCAACAGGCGGCAGTGCTGAAAAAACGAGCCTCCAATTTTGAAATAATAAAGGGAGAACTTCACAAAAGGGGGTACCTCCAACCCTTCTTAAAATGTGTTACTCCAGAAAAGGGGCGAGAGATACTAGACGATCTTCACTCTGGTTACTATGCTTCCCATATAGGTGGTAGGACGCTTGCTCAACGGGCAAGGCGGCAGGGCTACTTTTGGCCTACTTTAGAGGCAGATGCGATGGAGATGGTGAAAAAATGTGACAAGTGTCAAAGGTTTGGCAAACTAATTCACCGTCCGGCTACTGACCTCACCACCATTCATAGCCCCCTACCGTTTGCTAAGTGGGGCATGGATATTCTGGGTCCATATACGCCTGCTACAGGCGGAAGAAGGTACATACTTGTTGCCGTCGACTACTTCCCTAAATGGGGTAGAGGCGGAGGCTGTTAAGGGAATCAAGACGAAGGATGTAATTTCATTCATTTGGAGAAATGTCATCACTCGGTTCGGGGTTCCCATGTCTATGGTTTTTGATAATGGTCCCCAATTTGAGACGCCTGTTCTCAAAAGCTGGTTGGGTGACCAAGGAATTGCACACTGCTTTGCATCTGTCGGCCGTCCACAAGCAAACGGCCAGGTAGAAGCCTTTAACAAAATCATCTCAGACGGTCTGAAGAAAAAGATTGAACGAGCAGGCGGCCTATGGGCGGATGAACTACCACATGTTCTCTGGGCCATTAGGACGACTGAAAAAGGGGCGACTGGAGAAACTCCATTCCTCCTAACTTATGGTGCGGAAGCTGTTCTTCCAATAGAACACTACGAGCCGACTCTTCGAGTAATGCTATATGACGAAGAGGCAAACTGGGAAGCCATGCGCCTGGCATTAGACTCACTCCCTGAAAAGAGGGGCAATGTTGTCTTGCGCCATGAGATCTACCGCCTGAGAATGACTCGATCATACAACAGAAAAGTGCACAGGCGTCCACTCAAAGTGGGGGACTTTGTACTTAGAAAAATGGAAGCTGTTGGAAGGGCTAACGAGTCTGGCAAGCTAACTCCCAACTGGGAAGGTCCCTACCGAATCTATGAAGAGGTTAGAGACGGTACCTACCGTCTGGAAACACCAGACGACCAACCGTTGCCTCGAACTTGGAACGTAGATAATCTTAAGAAATATTTCTTTTGAAAAATGTAAAGTCAAGGACTACTTGAATAAAGCTTGCATACTTAATATTCAATTTTGTATTGAGGGGCATGCCAACTGACAAACAGTCGGCTACTCTCCATATTTAAATCTTCATTCTTATTTGAAGAGGGGCATGCCAACTGACAAACAGTCGGCTACTCTCTATGTTTAATTTAAGAGGGGCACGCCGCTTGTTTCACTCAACCGGCTACCCTCACATAATACAGTTCACCAAGAACTATCAAAAACACATGATCAGACCAGGCATCAAGCCAACTGATCAAATTATAAAAATTCAATTCGACCTGTCCCAACATTATAGCAGGCGTCTGACGGCATCCATCCGGATGAAATTCGTCGCAGAGAGCAGCTCCCTTTTGGGTGGAACATTGTTCTATAAAACCATTACACGACACCTATACGACTGTCTAAACATGACAACCACGTAGCCGTTTCCCGGACCAGGATATCTCACTTAAACTGACTAATCATGTCAAGCAAGTGTTCGCAATAACCATCCGGGTCAACCGACCGACTGAACTACTTGGGATAAGAACAGTTGGTATTTTATGAGTTAATAGCCAACAAGCATTGGCGAATAAAGGGGAACAACCGGTACCCACCGCTTGATACCTCTACTACTCATCACTCGGCGACTAGGTAAGAGCCATATTTACTTAGTCACCCCTTAAAAATTTTAGTATGAAAGTAAAAAATTCATACAACACCTATTCACACTGATTATGATAGGAAACAGTCGTCCTAGACTGCCTATAGCTTAAAAAACACAAGGAAACCTTTTCCTACTTAGTTAATTTTACAAATGACAGGACCGCCTGCCTAAAGGTGATCCAGTCTTTTAAACGAATCGAATACCGATTGAATAAATGGCCGACTGATCGCCTAGCTTGGAAACAGACAACCAGTCGTCCAGGGGCATAGGCGGCGTGACTAACCATCCGTACCTGTCTACAATCGGCCATGCAAAACAGTCGGTATAGTGTACAATTCATTACCAAATATTCAATACTTAGACAAATTTAAAGCAAAACAAAAATTCATTAAAAAGAGGTTTCCTTAAAGAGAAGCCAAAATATTCAGAACCCCGGCCCCCTGGCCGGGTAAATACAAACAAACGGCACGCAGGCCGTGAAAAGAAGACTTTAAGCTTAAGAAGGGGGCAGGTCTTCAACATTAGCAGCTGCCGCCTGGTCAGCATTCTTCTTGCTGGACTCGGCTTCAGCTGCATCCTTCTTCGATGCCTTGCCCCCAAGCGGCACAAGCGCCACTATCGGCTGCTCCCCCTCCAAGGCCTCCTCAAACGCCTCGTCCTCAGCAGCCGCCAGGATCTCTTGATTATATGTATCAGAACACTGGCGGTACGTTTTTTCCCATGAGGCAAAGTCGGCACTGGGGAAGAGGCGGCTCCAGGTCATGCGCTGGATCTGGGAAGAGTCTTCCATCATCTCTCGGACGAGCTCTTTCTTCTCTTGCTCGGCCTTCTCCGAGAGCTCTTTAGTGAGACTCTTCTCCTGGGTCACCAGGCGTTCCTTTACGTTAGCCAAGGATTTCTCCATGGCTTCGTATGAGAGCATTTTTTGGCGGAGAGGTTTAAGCTCGGCCTTGAGATTGGAGACGGTCGCCTCCAACTCGCTGTTCCTCTTCTGGGCCGCCTCTAACTGAGCCCGGATAGCGGCGGTAGCCTGCGCCTGATAATAAAGAATATCAATTGTCAGAACTTCATTTTGGGCAATTTGAAACATTGCCTTATCACAGTTAGAGGCGGCCATAGCTTTTGCAGCCTTTACCTCTTTATTCTTCCGATCAAGCGGCTTGCGAAGGCCGTTCACTCGGAGCAGGGCCTAAGTAAAGAGAAAACATGCGTCAGTTTCCAAGAAAAAAGATAACAGGTGTCCTGAAATTCAAATACTCAAAAAATGCAAAGTATACCTCAGCAAGGACCCCTGCAATCCCATCAAGGTCAAGGGTGCCGACACCCCTGACCGCCTCCCTTTCAGAGGGAGGAACTGCTTTGATCATAGACTTGGCTACCTCCACCAAGTCAGGCTCCTGAGGGCCGGCTGCATCAAGCATAAAAAAGAAGGTTAGGCCTAGTCAAGAAGGAAACAAGTGTAAAAATTTTTTACAAGTAATTGTCCATACTTCTAGGCGGCCCCGCCGGAGTTTTTGAGGGAGTGGCCGGCTGCTTCTCAGCCGCCACCTGTTTCCTGGAAGACCCAGGAGAGCTTGCAACAGTCGTCCTCCGGGCCTTGGGGTCCGGCTGTTGCGAGGAAGAAGCTCTTGGAGTGCCCGACTAAAAAAAAAAAAAGGTTAGTATATGCACAAGACAACTACTTCAAAAAGAGGAAGAGTTTCGAAGCCCACCAAGGGTGCCCCCTTGCTGGGGGAGTCGGTACAAGACTGTTGCATGATAGAAGCCCGCAACATGGCCGCCGCAGTCTTGGAGGCTGTGATTTTGCTCATGGCGTCAGCTGCAAAAGAACAAACAGCAAAGTTAGCAAAAATCCCAAGTAAACAAAGCGTGAAAAAACAGAGTATTTGTCAGGCCGGCTACCTCTAGAGCACCGACTGCTGAGGCCACAGGCGGCCAAAAAGTACTCGTCATAGAGCCACTTGAAGCTCGGGACGCAGTTTATGGGTACTTGCTCTCGTACCCCTGAAGTAGAGTTCACCCTAGTCTCTACTTTGAAGAGTCCTTTGTCTAGGATCTCTTTTTTAGCCTTTGGGGGAACAGGCGGCATGCTGCGGCCGCCTACAAGGAGAGGCGGATTCCTATTCCACCTGTTAAAGCGTTTGTTCAGCTCTATGTCTGAACTCTCAATAATAAGGAAGGTGTTCCGCCAATCCTTCCACTTGTTCGCCTTACCTCTCGTCATGAGGTAGCCCCTGTGGCTCGTCAATTGATACCAGCCGGTACCGCCCGACTTAGGGGTCCGGCTGAGGTAGTTCATGTGGGCGAAAGCCTCAAAGCTTGGCTCCACCCCGTACATTTCGCACCCGGCCACATAGTCGAGTACGTTGACCCAAGAGTTGGGGGCTAGCTGCCATAACCCCAAATCATACCCATCCAAAATCCGCTGAACAGACGGATGTAATGGGAAGCGCAGTCCAGCCTTGATGGCCGCCACATAGCAGCCAAAACAGGCGCCATCGTAGCTGGTACCAGCCGGCCAGACGACAGTGTCTTCTGGATCCGGCACGAACAGTAAAAATCCGGGGCCCATTCTGTGGTTAGCTATAAAGCTCTCCACTTTGTCTTGCATGGCTGCGATCCGGCCCCGGGGTACCGTGAAGTAGTAGGGGGTGTTTTCCTCTCGGTAAGAGGCGGACGGCTCCGCCCAATTATCCCCCTTCTCAACTGAATGAGAAAGCCTCGCCTCTTGTAGGCGGCTGTTTCTTTCTTCTGTGCCTGGAGAAGCGTGGCCAGAAGAGCTGGACTCGGACTCGTCCTCTGACGAGTCCGAAGAGGACGACTCCTCCCCTCTCCCAGAGGGGCCCGCCTCCTCTCCCTTAGAAGGAGCAGGAGAAAAGTTAGTCATGTCAACTGTGAAATGGGAAGGGACCACCTTGACCCCTCCCTCAGAACTGTCGGCTTGGCAGCCGCTTTGCTTTACTTCTACATCTGGCGCCTGGTCAGATGTTTCACTAATTGGCACCCTTTGGGAGGAGCCGTCTGAGTTTGAGATCCTAGTAGTCTTTTTTGTTCTGGCCATCACGTTCTGCATAGACACAGATACAGTCGGACTTTGTATAAAGGGCAAAGATGGGTCCAGAAAAGGGCAGGCGGCACTCCTAGTCCTAGATTCAGCCGTCCCCGGTGACCGGCTGATCACTAACTTAGGCCGTGTCGTGTGCTTCCATGGGGCCATTTCAAAAAAAAATAATAAAGAAAAAATTAAGAGTAAGAGAACCGACGGTTACCTGAACGAGTGACGATTGGTGAATTTTTGAAAATCCTTTGCAGACGGCTTGTCAGAGCAGGCGGTAGGCAGAAAAAGTCCAAAATGTCAGAGCAAGTTCAGGGGTCCGAATGTTCTCTCGCAAAGTTCTCAAATGTGAAAATGACCGAAGTCAGCACTTCCTTATATAGGCAAAGTGAGAAGGCGAAGGGTCACTTCCAAATTCAAAATTTGGGCGGGAAAATCTCTCGGCCATTTGCAAGGTGACACCTGTAGCAGGCCGTCGCCTGTCACCATGCGACACCTGTCACAGGTGACACGTGACCAGTCACGTGCCACCTGTGAGGGGAAAATGATTAGGGGATTTTTATCCACCAATCGCCGTTTGACAAGTGGACCAACCAGGTTCCGCCACGTGTCCTTCACGTAGGCCAATAGGAGCCTGCCACGTGTCAATCACTGATTCGTCCTCTACGGACCAATTGAGACACGCCACGTGTCCTTTTCATGACACATGGGAAGGTCAGCCAACAAGGCCCAATCCTGTTTAGAGGCCCAGTCAGCCCTAGGTTTACCCTAAACCTAGAGAGTGGCACGCTTCCCGAGGTTATAAATACCCCTCTTAATCCTCATTAAGGGGAGAGACACGGAAAAACACACGGATTACGCATTAAACACTCTCACCTAGAGAGACCAAACCACTTTAATTTCCGAATTAATTACTCCTTAATCAGGTACTAACTTGACCGTTGGAGGCGGAGCTCCCACCACCAGGAGTCTCCGTTGTTTTGCAGGTACAGGCGTCCGGTTCCAGTCTCGGTGTTGTAACTCTCCCGCAGGACATCAGAAAACCCCGAAACAAATACCATGAGGAAGTTGGCCATGACACCAACGACTGCTTCAGCCTTCAACGGGCATTGGACCGTCTGGCTGACAAGGGGATGTTAAAGTCCTACATTTCTAAGTCCCCAGCCGGGGCAAAGAAGAAGAACAAGGGTCAGTCCTCCAAGACTACCCCCTAGCCTGCTAGTAGCTCGGATACCGACAAGGAGTCGGTCTACACAATAGCAGGCGGGTTCTCATGTGGTGGCCCTACCATCCAGGGCACCAAGAGCCATCTTCGAAAGATGGACAAAGATGATGATGAACAGGCGTCTGCAAGCTCCTCCTTCCCAGACGTCCGATCACTGAGAAGGACAGGGGCAGCGTCCGCCGTTCGCATGATGACCCGGTCGTCATTGAATGTATGGTTGCCAACCAACTGGTTGGACGGATCCTTATTGACAACGACATCTCATCAGACATCATCAGCCTTCGGTGCCTGCAAAAGCTGAAATACAATGTCAGCAGCATGCATCCGGTCACCCACCCCTTGGTTGGTTTTCGGGGTGGGATGGTCTACCCATCCGGAAGAATTGACTTACCTATTCGGATGGGAGAGAAAGGCCAGGGACGACATATTGTCGTCAGATTCTTGGTCGTTGAGGAGTTGACCGCCTACAACATTATCCTTGGCCGACCAACCCTCAACAAAGCCAAGGCGGTAATCATCCCGTCTCTCATGCTCATCAAGTATGAGAGGGATGACGGTTCTGTTGGTTCCTTGAATGGGGATCAGAAGACGGCCCGAGAATGCTACCTCTCAACCGTCAAAGATACTGTGGCCCCAGGCGGCCAAGAACCAATAGACCTTGACAATGTCAAGGATGCCGAGCCAGTACCTGCCCCACCAGCAGTCGGGAAGAAAAGAAAGGCACCTCTGCTGGTGGAGGTGAAGTAAGAGAATAAATAGCAATCACTGACCGGTGAATGGTCAGACGAGCTCCGTCCCCAACCAGCTGGTGAAAACATTGATCTCGCTCTGGATGACAGTCGTCCAAAGCGTAGTGTAAAGGTTGGGACGGTTGCTTATGCTACTTTGGGTGCAAGCTTGCACCTTCTGCTGAAAGAATTCAAAGACATTTTTGCCTTTGAAGTGGAAGAGATGCCAGGCGTCAGCCCGGATCTTGTTGTCCACAAACTCGCAGTGGACCCCAAAAAGAAGCCCATCCGGCAAAAGAAAAGAAACCACGGTGAGGAAAGAAGTCAGGCGGCAGCTGCCGAAGTCAAAAAGCTGCTAGACGCTAGGTTCATTCGGCCTTGTAATTTCCGACTGGGTGGCCAATGTGGTCCTTGTTAAGAAACGAATGGGACCTGGCGCATGTGTGTTGATTACACAGACCTCAACAAGGCGTGTCCAAAGGACAGTTACCCGCTTCCAAAGATCGACAGTATGGTCGACTCTACAGCCGATCACACCTTGATGAGCTTTATGAATGCCTATTCTGGCTTCCATAAGATACCCCTCTGGAAAAAAGATCAAGAGAAGACGGCCTTCGTCACTAATTTGGGGTTATTCTGTTATACTGTGATGCCGTTTGGCTCTAAAAATGCGCCTGCCACTTTCCAACGGATGATTAATGCGGTCTTCATTAATCAAATTGGGAGGAATGTGGAGGCGTACATTGATGACATGATAGTCAAATCCAAGCAACAGGCGGATCACCTTGTTGATCTCCGAGAAACGTTCACCACCCTCAGGCGGCATAAGGTCATGTTAAACCCAAAGAAATGCATCTTTGGTGTTGAGTCTGGGAAGTTTCTCAGATTCCTGATTGATCAAAGGGGGATAGAGGCTAACCCCGAAAAGATACAGGCGGTGATTGACATGAAGTCACCCTGTTCTGTCAAGGAAGTTCAGAGACTCACTGGTTGCCTGGCCGCCTTGGGGAGGTTCCTCAGCCGGTCAGGCGACAAATGCCTTTACTTCTTCCAAGCAATCAGGAAGAAGACCAGGTTTGAATGGGGAGACGATGCTGAGACGACATTTCAGAAGTTAAAAGAGCACTTGCATTCTCTACCTAGGTTGGTCAGTCCTTTGCCTAGGGAGACGTTGTACATGTATTTAGCCTTCTCAGATCATGCTCTCAGTGTCGTTCTCCTTGCTGAGCGAGACGGCGTTCAGCTCCCGTTTTACATCATTAGCCATGTTCTCAAAAATGCTGAACTCCGGTACCCCATGAATGAAAAATTTGGCCTTGCTTTGTGTATGGCATTCAAAAAGCTGAAGCCTTACTTTCTGGCACATTCGGTGGTGATTTGCACCGACCATCCACTCAAGCGGCCAATGTCTACATTGGAGTCATCCGGGAGAATGTTGAAATGGGCTATTGAAATGCAAAGTCTTGAAATCACTTACGAACCAAGAAAGGCAGTGAAAGGTCAGGAGTTTGATGACTTCATTGTTGAAATGACCCGTCCGGTGGCTCCGGATAATCTCAATCAGGTTTGAAAAGTGTATGTAGACGGGAGCTCTACAAAGAACGGTTGTGGTGCAGGAGTAATCTACGAGTCTCCTGAAGGGGACAGATTTGAGTATGCACTACGTTTCAAGGTTCAGGCCTCTAATAATGAGGCGGAATATGAAACCCTGCTAGCCGGTATCCGTATGTGTAAGGCGGCAGGGGCCATGAAAATTGACGCCTACTCTGATTCACAATTGGTCGTTAGACAATATGAGGCAACTCATCTGGCTATGATCAAATATCTTCAGGAAGTCAATGAAGAGGCTGAGGCACTTGAGGAATTCCGTCTGAATCAAGTGCCTAGGTCGGACATCAACCAGGAGAATGCATTGTCAAAACTAGCATCTTCCGCCTGCCATGATACGCCTCGGTCAGTCTTCTGGGAAGTTATTATAAAAAGAAGCATCTATGAAGATCCCATTGGAATTCTGGACCGAAGCTCTACCTGGATATATGGCATCCAGGCCTATCTTTCAGACGGTACACTTCCAGATTCTCCACAAGAGGTAGCCGTCCTGAAGAAGCGAGCTGCAAGCTTCGAGTTGAGAAACAGAGAACTCTTCAAGGCGGGGTTTCTGAAGCCTCTGTTGAAGTGTGTCACCCCAGAAAAGGGGAAGGAAGTTCTCGAAGACTTGCACTCGGGATTTTGCGCCTCCCACATAGGCGGCAGGTCCTTAGCCATCAGAGCCAGATGATATTATTTTTGGCCCACTCTTGAGGCAGACGCCAAGTAGTTGGAGAAGAAATGTGACAAGTGCCAAAAATTTGGCAAACTTATTCACCGTCCGGCTACTGATCTGACGGCCATCCACAACCCAATCCCGTTTGCAAAATGGGGCATGGACATTTTAGGTCCTTACAGGCCTGCTCCAGGCGGAAAGCACTACATCTTGGTGGTTGTGGATTATTTCACCAAGTGGGTGGAGGCTGAGGCGGTTAAGAACATCAAGAACTCAGACGTAATTTCCTTCATCTAGAAGAACATTATCACCCGGTATGGGATACCTATGTCTATGGTGGTCGATAATGGTCCTCAGTTTGGGACGCCTCAACTCAAAACTTGGTTGGGAGATCAAGGGATCTCAAGCTGTTTTGCATCAGTCGGCCGACCCTAAGCAAACGACCAAGTTGAAGCCTTCAACAAACTAATCTCAGACGGCATTAAGAAGAAAATTGAAAGAGCCGGTGGCTTGTGGGCAGAAGAGTTAATCCATGTCCTATGGGCCATCCGGACAACAGTAAAGGGGGTAACCGGTGAAACCCCATTTCTCATGGTATACGGTGCTGAAGCCGTCTTTCCCGTTACGAGCCGGCTCTTAGAGTCATGCTGTATGATGAAGAGGCAAACTGGGAAGCAATGTGCCTGGCATTGGATTCACTCCCAGAACGCAGGGGCAATGCCGCCTTGCGTCATGAGATTTACCGTATGAGAATGACCAGAGCTTACTGTTTCGGGGTTTTCTGATGTCCTGCGGGAGAGTTACACCACCGAGACTGGAACCGGACGCCTGTACCTGCAAAACAACGGAGACTCCTGGTGGTGGGAGCTCCGCCTCCAACGGTCAAGTTAGTACTTGATTAAGGAGTAATTAATGCGGAAATTAAAGTGGTTTGGTCTCTCTAGGTGAGAGTGTTTAAAGCGTAATCCGTGTGTTTTTTCGTGTTCCCCCCTCTTAATGAGGATTAAGAGGGGTATTTATAACCTCGGGAAGCGTGCCACTCTCTAGGTTTAGGGTAAACCTAGGGCTGACTGGGCCTCTAAACAGGATTGGGCCTTGTTGGCCGGCTTTCCCATTTGGCATGGGTAGACACGTGTCGTGTCTCAATTGGTCCGTAAAGGACGTATCTGCGATTGACACGTGGCAGGCTCCTATTGGCCTACGTGAAGGACACGTGGCGGAACCTGGTTGGTCCACTTGTCAGACGGTGATTGGTGGATAAAAATCCCCTAATCACTTACAACAAGAAAGTACACAAGCATCCCTTGAAAGTTAACGACTTAGTGTTACGGAAAATAGAGGCAACCGGTAGGGCCAATGAGTTGGGAAAGCTAACCCCAAATTGGGAAGGTCTCTACCGGATCTATGAAGAAGTAAAAGACGGCACCTACCGCCTGGAAACCCCAGACAGCAGGCGCCTGCCCAGAACTTGGAATGTAGACAATTTGAAAAAGTACTACTTCTGAGAATGTAAGTTTTTTGTAAACAGTGAGTCGATTAATGAGAATTCAGACTTTGTTTGCAAAATTGTTTTGTTGTTTTTTGATTATCCGCCTAGGTAATACTCAGACGGATTCTTCATTTAACTAACTAAGTTTGATACTTAGTAAAGGTTATAATTGCTTGACCGCCTGGGTAATACTCAGACGGATCCTTTTATTTATTTTACTAAGTTTAATACTTGGAAAAATTTAATAATTGCCTGTCCGCCTGGGTAATTATCCAGACGGAATTTTTATTTAACTAACTAAGTTCGATACTTAGTGTAATTCAATAACGTTCGACCAATGCTCCGATTAAAAACTAAGCACAAAAACGCTTAGTGGCTATACAACCGGTCTCAAACAAGAGCAAAGGCTAAAATGGCCGGATGGTTGCTTATTTTATAAAACCGCCTGTCCCAACATGGAAAAAGGCGTCCGGAGACACCCCTCCGGGTGCAATCGTCGCAGAGAACAGACTATTCGTCGGTTCTACGTACCTAACCAGATGGCAAAAATTGAACGACTAAATTGGTCAACTCATAACCGTCTGACCAGAATGATCTATGAAGAACGATCAAGTCACCGAATACCGGATGCCCTAGGGCATCAGTCGGTCACCTGCTGAAGTTCTCACTTAAGTTATTTATTCCAAAGTTGCACTTTCTATCCCAATTGGGGCAAAAGATTTGTGCAATGGCTATGCAATCTCTACCAAGACGGACAAACACCGTATGGTTAGTGACTGGAACGCCTGTTGGTGTACGACTGTGCACTTGGTTTGGGGCAATCACTACTATTATTGATTGACTTACAAACGTATCATGCTCTTTGCAGCATCAGACCTTTCCAAGTTAATCAACCAACTCCATTTGAAACCAACCACACAGCCGTCCAGGGGCAAGGACAGCCGGCTTTTAATAAAAAAAATTGCCGCATGCTTTTAATAAGTTAGGCAAAAATCAGGCATATACACACAAATGCAAAAATTGAAATCCAAACGCAAATGCAAAATGATCAAAACCGACTTAGTCGGTGCATTCATTAAAAGTCCACCCAACCAAACGGTTGTAGTGGATCAAATGTTAACCGGACCCCGTTCGGGAGTAGATAGAAATTGTTGATTAACCCGGCTCCTCAGCCGGTAAATACAAGGATACTCGGCACGCAGGCCGGAAAAGTAAGTTTTTGGCATACTGCCACAGATTAAAGAAAAAATAAAAAAAGAAGAGTTGGCATATTGCCACTGAAAATCACTGCTGGCCTAGAGGCGGCTCCTCCTGGTCCTCCTTCTCTTCCTCATCATCTGAGGGAATCTTATGCGCTTCACCAGGACCGAGTAGCTCTGGCGCAGGAAGCTCGGTGGCATTGGCCCAGGCATCAAAGGACTCATGCTCTGGCTCACCTTTCTCTCTCAAGTACACCACATCCTCGGCGTACCTGTGAGCCAGTGCCTAGACGCCATAATCCTTGTCTGGGTACAAGGCAGCCCAGGCGATCTTCATTCTGGCGTCGTTGTCAGCATCACTTTCAGCAACCAGGCGGTTTTGCTCTGCCTCCAGAGTTGCTGCAAAGTTTATCTGAGCCTGGGCCGCCTCCTTCCCCAACTTCTCAACCTTGGCTTTTAAGTTGGTGTTCTCTTCAGAAATACCTTGGAGTGTGCCAAGGTCCGTCTTGGCCTTCTTGAGCGCCTCGTCAGCCTTCTTAAGGCCCTCATCTGCCTTTTTCTAGGCCTCCTCCGCCTTCTTCTGAGCCGTCTCAGCGTCGCTCACCCGCTGGTTAGCCGTCTTCAGATCCGCCTCCAGCTGCTGGATTTTCAACGCCTGTGTCATTGTGATTGATTTAGTTTCAAGTTCATTTACGATAGCGGAGCATAAAGCAACATTATCAGCGTCTGTGGCGGACTTCTTGGCCCTTTTTACCTCTTCCCGTTTGCGGGAATAAGGACGCTTAAGCCCGTCTACCCGCAACAGAGCATGCAAAAGCAAATCAAGTTAGTATTGTAGGCGGAGTAAAGCAGTTGGAAAAAGTTGTTAAGTATCTTACCTCAGCCAGAAGGGACAGGATTCGTTCCAGGTTGAACGTCTCTATCCCAGGGATAGCGTTCTTGTCCTTCCTGCTCACCGCCTCCAGCATGGCCTTAGCATGCTTGTGGACGTCTGGCCAGCGAGGAGATTGATCTGCACCATAATCAATAGGTGTTGAGTGCGAAATTAAGGCAACACCTATCTGTTGCCGACCGTCTGAGGATGACGTTTGTTGGGAGTAGGATTTCACTCGCAAAGGCAACCCCAGCTGAGGCGGGGATTCAAATGGGTTCTTACCTTCAGAGCCGGCCAAGCGAGAGCCGCTTGCAGGCGTGGTGAACCCCCCGGTTGCGGATGGTTGCGGAGGACCACTTGGGTGTCTTCTCCGTCTGCAACATGCTTAAATCTTCTTCTGCAAAAAGAAAAAATTTGATCAATACATCATCAAGCAATTCTGATACAGAAGTACTACAAGCGGATGTGAACTCAGGCGCATACGTTTGGTAAACATGTTTCCTAGCCTGCAGGCGGCTAAGAAACACTCGTCCCTAAACCAGGTGCTCTTATGGATCCAGTTCTTGGGGACTTTTATTTTCTCCCCGGTTGACAAGGTTGCGTCTGTGAGGCCGAAAAAGTCTGCCTCAATTATTTTGTCGAAGTCCTCGTCTGGGATCCGGGGAAGACAGCACTTCCGGCCCATCAGATCGGGCTTCTTATTATATTGGCGGAACTCATAGTTCTCCGGCCTGCTGGGAGACGACAACAGGTAGAACCTGTGCTTCCAGCCGTCGAATTTAGAGACCTTGTCCAAGGTCATCATGTATTGGGGATACGTGGTTAAAGTGTACCACGCCCTCCAACCGCTTGGCTTCAGCTAAGATAATGCATCTTAGGAAAAGCTTCCCAGCCAGGATGGAGCCCCTGGAGTTCGCAGGCAGCAACATACCCCAAAATGTTTGCCCAAGAATTGGGGGTAAGTTTCCAGACTCCAAGGCCGTAGCCCCTCAAAATTGCCTTCACCGCCTGGTGAAGGGGGAAGCGAAGACTGGCCTTGAACCCCGCCTCATAACAGCCGAAGTAGCTGTTGGCGTTCTGTTGATCGTCTTCCCAGGCGATGGTGCCGTCCTCAGGCGGCACTCTGATTTTGTACCCATCTCCTAATGGGTGCATTTGTTTAAATCTCTTCAAGTTGTCCTCCATTTGACCCCTGTCCTTGGCTGAGACGTGAATTTTGAAGGGGTCGTCCTTCTCACTCCATTTCTTCCTCTCCTCCTCCTCACTATCTTCAAGCGGTGGCAAGTCGTCACTTCTCTCAGAAGTGGAGGCAGAGCTATCGCTCTCCGTCTCCTCCTCATTTTGTGGCAAAGGAGCTGAGACGGCTTCATCGCCGTCTTGGTCGCATTCTTCCAAAAAGGAATCTGGGGAGTTGAAGGGGCACGCGGAGGGGATCTCTCCAGAGCCGTCTGGTTTCTCTGACCAGACGCTTTTGCTCAAGCGTTTGACCGCCTGAGCCTTCGCTTCTGTATTCCGGATCGAGGGCCGTCTGCATTGTCCGAGCCATTGTGTCCTGCATAGATACATAAATGGTCAGAATCCAAGCAAAAGGGTGGTCCTAACACCCCGAGACGGCACTCCCAGTCCTAGACTCAGCTGTCCCTGGTGACCGGCTGGACTCTAACCTAGGCTGTGTCGTGTGTGTTGGTGATGCATCCATTTATTGCAAGAAATATGTACAAGCGGTGAAACAATAAAAAGAGCTGAGAGAGGCAGAGACGGTACCTTTAGATTTGATATATGAAGATAGACGGGTCCGGCTGGGTTGACGAAGAACGAGTTTTCTTGCTTGCGCTTGACTCAAACGGATGACTTCTGCTCTCTCAAAGTTGTCTCTCTTGAAAATTTTTGTAAACTTACAAAATTATGAGGGTAAACGGCTATATATAGAGGGTAAATGCGGGGGCATTCCCGTAATTTACTCATAAGGTGAACGGTTACTCTTTGGCGGTAAAATTACCACCAACCGGAGCGTGACGCGTGTCACATATGCCACGTGGCGTGCCACGTCACATCTGTGAGGGGAAAATATTTAGGGTAATTTTACCCCGCCACGTGGTCCAATTAGAGGATGACACGTGTCAGCCCCAGGATGGCCCAAAGTGGACCTATCCCTGCTTGACACGTGTCACTCCAGAAACCTAGGAGGAATGGCGGCCTTCAGGCCCAAATCCCGAGAAAGCCGCAATGCGACGTAGCCCACCAATGATTAGGGTTCAGTGACCTAATCAGGGGCACAAATCCCGAGGACCCTATAAATATGGAGATTCCCCTCTTTTGGAGGGCACGTTTTACCATTTATAACAAATTGTCCCTGTGATAGAGACATCTGAGCTTGGAATCCGAGTAGATACCCACCTAAACTTCCGCACCTTTTTCTCTCCCTTCAAGTTACTAACTTGTTCGTTGGAGGCGGAGCACCACCCAACCGGTGTCTCAGTTTGTTTTGCAGGTACAGCTCACGCCGGATCAGTCTTCGTGTTGTAACTCTCCGGAGGGACAAAAACACCCAAAACATTTGGCCAATCAGTTAGAAAAGGTAGAATACACATATCTACCTAGAGAGGAAAATCAATTTGTTGATGCCTTGGAAAGAATGGCCTTAATGGTTAGTATTCCTACGGAAATAAAGTAAATGCCTCTAACCATAGAGAAAAGGCACAAACCGGCTTATATTCAAGCTATAGAAGATGATGAAGTGATCCAAGATGAAGAAGAAGAAGAAGAACCGTGGTACACAGATATACTTAACTATGTCACCAAAGGAGAATATTCTCCTCATGCCAACAAAAGAGCAAAATAAGCATTAAGACTCTTAGCTTCCCAATACATACTCATAGACAACGAGTTGCCTAAAAGGGTACCTAAGGGTCGAGCTCTCTTATGTGTAGGGAAAAAGGATGCTTAAATAGCTATGAGGATAGTCTACAAAGGCATTTGTGGAACCCATGTTAATGGCAAAATGCTAGTCCAAAAGATAATACGAGAAGGATACTATTGGACTACAATGAATAGGGATTATCATCAATATATGAAAAGGTGCCATAAATGCCAAATCTACGCCAATTTACAACATGTTCCTCCATATCTACTTTACACCTACACTTCACCATGGCAATATATGAGAAGAATTGATATTATTGGTAAAATTACTCCTCCAGGATCAGGCGGTCATGAATACATCCTAGTAGCAATTGATTACTTTACAAAGTGGGTTGAAGCACAATCATATGCTAAACTCACTGCAAAACATGTAGCACTCTTTATCAAAAGGAATATCATTTGTTGATATTGAGTCCCACATGAAATGATACGTGACAATGGAAAGCTGAGTGTGAAGAATTGTTACAAAAATATGGCATTCAACACCATCATTCTTCTCCTTATAGACTTTAAGCAAATGGAGCAGTTGAAGCAGCTAATAAAAATCTAAAGACTATCATCGAGAAAATGACAGAAAATTACAAGGATTGGCCTAACAAGCTCCATTTCGCACTTTGGGGTTATCGCACGTAAATTCGCACATCAACAGGAAATACGCCGTTCTCCTTGGTTTATGGAATAGATACCGTCTCTACGCATTGCACTAGAAAGTAAACTCAATGAAGTCGAATGGAATAGAACTGAGATATGAAGAGCTAATTCTACTTGATGAAAAGCGACTAGAAGCTCTACATCATACTCAATGCTACCAAACTCGTATGGCTAGGCATTTTAATAATATGGTCAAGACAAGAAACATCAAAGTAGGAGACTTGGTGTTAAAAGCATTAAGGAAAAATAATCTGGATCCAAGAGGCAAATTTAGGCCTAATTGGTCCAGACCTTATATTGTCAAAACAATCCTATCAGGAGGTGCAGCAAAATTAACTGATATGGATGGCAATGAGTTCTCGAACATGACAAATCTTGACCAACTTAAAAAGTACTACCCATAATTACTTGATTACAGTACTCAAGAGAGCTACGTTTGGCCTGATTTCTTAGGAAAGGATACGTAGACAACCCTTTACGGGTGCGGCCACTTTAATTTTCGCAAACCTCGCATCCCAGATATAAAAATAAATTCGACAGAAGAAATTCAACGAAACATCGGCGTCACGAAAAAATCCTATAGCCGGTCGATGTACAACAGCACTAGACGACAACGTCTGTCGCCAGATGCCAAACAGCAGCAGCCAGTGCCATCCATAAATTAACGGCGCCGCAGTTTTCGGAGTACTTGGGCAAATTTCGGTGTTTTTTAGAAAAAGTTTTGACTTCCGTACTCGAAAAAATTTCTGAAAACTAAAATTTTCTGTTTTCGTTGCTTTAATAAATCAAATTTAAAGAAGATGATTTAATTAAAAAGCAGAAAGTTCATTAATAAAATAAACTAAAAACTACATTATTGATGGAATTTAAATAAAGCTTAATAAAAACATATTAACTTTAAATTTAAAATTAAGTCTAATAAATTGAAAGTTAAGCAATGCGTTAATCTTTCTTCTCTTTCTTTGCTCTCTTCCAATTTTTATCTGCATCCTCTTCATCATCCATGGATTTAGCTAGTAGGCATCCTTTAGAGGACCTACATTCGATTTTGGAGTAAATAGTTTCTCCCTTAGCTAGGACTCCATGTTTTTTCTCTTCCCAAACCTTCTTCTCTGAAATGTCAGCTTTTCTTTTCCCTTTATCCTTTGTAGAGCTCTTCTTCTTAAGCATCATAGGTGTTTTGAATTCAATTTTTTCACCCAAGCATTCCTTAATAGGAATAACCTTGTCACCTAGACGACTCTTCACATCAGTTTTACTCTGATTTTTCTTCATTTTCTTTGAAGGTTTCTTGAGAAGCCACCTCTTTACATCATTAGGCAAGAAAGGAGAAACTTTTTAGGCAATCACTTCCCAAGACATAAAGGTCTAGCGCTCCAATATATATCAAATTTTTCTACTTATTGTTAAACAGGGAATTCATAGGGACGACGAAGATCCGTAGAAGGAATTGTTTAAAGTAGGCCATACTGTCTTTTTACTCTACAGGGATAATAAAAAGTCATCTTGGTTAAGTTAGGAAGACGACAAAATGGTTGCTTGATGATACCAACCATCTTCTCTATTTTCCACCAAGGGATGACACGCTTGATAGAAAAGTTGCAAGAGGCAAAGACTTTTTTCCCTTCATGGCGCCCCATCTTAGAGAAGCGTTTCTTTCTCCTCACAAAGCAATTTGGAGTGTATTTTTCAACATTGTCTGGAGGACTAATTAATTCTAGTCTCTCCATTATCCACATATGCAAAATTTCAGTGCAAATAAATTAATATTACTATACAAAAATATGTTTTTGAATTCTGTAATTAAAAATATTATTTTTCTACCTGTAATAAAATTGGAGAGCCCCAAAAAGGTGCTTTTGGATTTCTCTTCAATTCATCAAGACTAAGCATAGTCTCTCCAACATCTAATGGCATTAGATTTCTCCCAGATTCGATTTGCTCCAAAACAGTTGATGTGATTGCTTGGCCCTCATTAGTTCTACCACTAGTGAGAAGATATTGGTTAAGCATGCAAAATAGAAAAGCCCTTCTTCTATAAACATGAAAAGATTCAGAATAAGGTGTATCAAAGTAATGGCGTGCAAATTCTTTCAAATTAACTATGCTACCATCTACAATATTTGTTAGATCTTTGTCTCTTAAATTTAAAGAAGCGCTCAAAATCCTTATAATAATATTCATTTATTCTAGGGATTACTGCAAGATCTAATGAAGGGAAGCCTAAGATAGCACCGAATTCTTCCGGTAAAGGGCTAATTTCATCACACCCTAGTCTAAAACAATGAGTATCCGTATCCCAATATTCTAAGGCAGTATGAATAAAGTCTAAATCAAGATCTACCCCCTTAATACTATAGATACCTCCCATATGAAAAAAGTCTAATTCTTTTCTTTCTTTAGCAGTTAGAGACCGACACCATTCACGTGTGAAGTTGGTAAAAACTCTTAGTAACTATAGACATGATTATTTTTTCAAAAGCTAAGACTATGTTTAATCTGCTAAAATTATGAAGAAATTCGGAAGATCAGGGGGCTATTTATATACAACATCGATACAGTATCAATCCGGAAACGATTCGGAGTCAGCTCTCTTCGGCGCCAAACAACGATTCTGTTGTCTGGCGCTAGAGTCTGGCGCCAATCGCCAGCAGCAGCACCAACGCAAAACGCGTGGCGCCACATGGCGCCGATTTGTCTTATCAGCAAGCTATTAAAAAACTGCTTTTTTTTAGCGCTGATTCCAACCTGTTCAATGGCTTTACGATTTTATCCCTTCTTATACCCTTAAAAATTAATTTCACATATTAATTTCGATTTTTTCTGTTTCGGATTTTACTCAGACTTAATTTTAAGTTCGTTGTAAGTCCAATTTTTATTTTTCATTTTTTCTTTTTTGGTGGAGAAAGACGGATACCCTCCATCAATAATAAAAATGACGTATTTTTTGCGCAAAATTATTTTTTATCACAATTTTTTGCACACAAAAATGAAAAATAAAAGTAAGATAAATAAGGTCATAATAAATAGATAATAATGTGTATATAAAAATATGTCTAATAAATGAGTGAATTAGGCAAAGTTTATACGAGTCAAAATACATAAAACATAGGTACAAACTACGGCGCTGGAGGACGCAGATGATAAGAGACGCCCATCATATCATAGAACTGCGCAGTACGAGGAGTATGCTCTTCACTAGCTCCAGCTTCAGTTTCTCCAGGAGGAGGAAAACTCAGCACAGGACCCGTCCACCCAAGGTCGCCCTGATGAACCAATAGAGGCTAAGGCTACTGTGATGACGAGCCGACCTCGTACATCCCACCACCTCTAGGAGCCGAGGTAGCCTCTCCTTGGCCTACTGGATCAGCACGTGCACCCTCAGATGAAGAGCCCGAGCTCTCCACCGCCTCAGTCCGAGCAGCCTCAAAATGACCACCCTGACCACCAGAACCAGTACGGCAACGTCTCGAGCTAGACCTCGCCGGCTCTCTCCAGACCTCAGGTCTCGCCCGGGTACGAGAAGAAATGGGCTGACCTTGCAAGAAGAAACCAAGTCAGAAACAATCAAAATAGAAACATAACAATGCAAAAATAAGGAGAAAGGCTACCTCCTGAACAGCTTTGTCACGACGACATGTAGTTACGTTCCTCATCCAAACGAGTTGGCTCCGAAAGCCGTCTATACATCGTGCCATCGCCGTGACCACCTCGCGTGAGAAATGTCAAAGAAATAAAGTCAGAAACAATGCATGACAGATATGAACAAATTGCAAGTGAATAAACTCATCCGAGTCTGGTGGCGAGGAATCGATCGCTCCACGAAGCGCTGATCCTCAGGAGCAAGAGGAATCATCTCCTCGACAGGCTCGTATGTCCCCTGGTAATGAATGGACATACGAGGGGGCACGAACTCGGTAGGCCCAGCCTGACAAAAGCAAACCAAAGTCTGTAAAATATCACTTGGGGGCTACTTAGCAAAATGTAAAAGATGAAAATCATACTATCGCCTCCTCAGACAAAACAGGGGCTGGAGCTAATAATGGCAGCAGCTCCTCCTCATAGCACTGTCTTGGGATCGCATGAGATCGCCAAAGGGTACTTGCCCTCTCCGACATACGGAGCAGCCTCACGTCATTAAACATATTTTACCAACGGGTCTGTTTGATGTAAAAGATCTAATATCAATTACAACGGGTCTCTTATATGTATTGAAAAAAATGGAGAGAGATGAGAGATCAGTTATCAATTGCAACGGGTCTCTTCATTTTATTGGGTCCCACATCTCTAATGAGAGAAGAAAATTTTGAAACCCGTACTTTAATTTGACGGGTCTCTTAGCTTTGCTCCTTACGAACTCCGCTGTAGCTAGGGGTGGGACTTTTCAAACCGAACCGTGAAACCGCCCGTTACCGAACCGAACCATCACGGACCGATCCGTTTATAAACCGATAAATATAAACCGAAAACCGAACTGAACCGTTCAATATCAAACCGTAACCGAATTGAACCGCTCAATGTCAACCCGTTACGGACCGTAAACCGATAACAAACCAAACTGCGCAAATCCGAACCGAAACAAAACCGAACCGAATGGTTTATAAACCCGTTAATGACCCGAACCGTTTATAAACCGAAACCGTTTAAACCGAAAAAAACCGTTTAAACCGAACCATTTGTAACCCGCTAACCGTTTAAACCGACCCGTTTATGAACCGAAACCGTTTAAACCACACATATAAACCGAACCGTTATAATCCGCTAACCGTCTAAACTGAACTGCCATAACCCGTTAAACCGTTAAAATCGAACTGTTTTCGAATCGCAACCTGTTTAAACTGATCCGATTACAAACTGCTTAACTCAAATTGAATTATTTACAACCTAAATGGCTAAATAGTAAATACAATTAATGTTAATAAATGTAGATCTAATCAAACGGCTTAGGTTTATACAAAGGTTTATACCACCTAGATCTAGGCCAACGGCATTATTAATATCGTTTTATATTACTTATTTATTTTAATTACAAGATATATCATTTGTATCATTTTCATTCCAGTAATAATGCTAGTCCACCCAAATTATCTTCATTGTTCCTTGATATTCATGATCATCCAATAACACTCAAAGCCTCAAAGGTAACATAAGATTGGAGATGTATGAGATTGCGTTACACAAGTGGCATAAGCATTAGAATATTACTGTACTAGTCAATAAGGCGTACAATCATTCACATTATCACTTTATAAAACTTTCTTATACAAGTAGTTTGTAAAGGGGAGGACTAAAATGTTTATAAAACACATTTTTTTAGCTTTTCTTATATTAAACCAGATATTAAGTAAAAGAATTTTAATAAATATGGAGGCATCCCAAATCTGTAGCCACAATTATTTCATAACATTACCACAAATCCAGCAGATAAATAGCATTGAAATTAGAGTAATATCAACAAGCAATTAAAAAAAGTCACCATTTTCATTGATTAAAATTCACAATACATATACCAATACATAATGAAACTACTATCACTACTACCCAGATTAGATTTCAGATTTATCAACTGAAACATCATCAAGTTTAGGGTTGCAAAAAATGATACATTATAAGATGAAGGGAGGAGTGAGAATGTGAGTGATTTGGGAGCAGAATCTTGAAGCAGAATCTTGAAGCAGCAGCACAACACCCAAGAGCAGAGGAAATAGCAGCAACAAGCAGGAACCAGCACACGGAATAACAGATCAGCAACTTATCAGAAGCAAGGAATAATATAAGCAGAAGGGACTCAGCAGGAACTTATTTTTGTTTTTCAAAATTGCTCTCAGATTTACGTTTATCGTATCATCACTGAGCAATGGCTGTTTTAACTTAAAACTTGAAAAATGCTGCCAGCAAGTACATATACATTGAAGTCTCAACATAAATGACAAGGGCAACGATGATTCAAGAAAAATTAAAACAACAAGCATAAGAAACAGCAGCAACAAAACTTATCATAAATTAATAACACAAAAGGCAGCAACACAACACCTCAAGCTGGCAGGAGGCAGGAACCAGCTCATGCAGGCAACAATATAGGCAATAACAACTCAGCAGAGACAACAACCAAAAGGCAAAAGCACTACCAGCAGGCAGCAGCTCATAACAAGTTCAAGCAACTTCAAAATTATAGCTTTTGTTTTTTTAAAATTGCTCTCAGATTTACATCACTGAGCAATGGTTGTTTTAACAAAAACTTAAGAAATGCTGCCAGCAAGTACCAAAATACATTTAACTATTTAAGTCTCAACATAAATGACAAGGGCAACGATTTTAAAAGTCTTGAAAAATGCTGCCAGCAAGTCTGAAAATAAATGACAAGGGCAACGATTTTAAAAGTCTTGAAAAATGCTGCCAGCAAGTCTGAAAATAAATGACAAGGGCAACGATTTTTCAAGATAAAATAAACCACAATGAGACACAAATACCAGTTATGCAGATGAAGCACTTTCGGCTTCAATCTCTTTACCAATAAGGAGGACGTCTTCCTCAACATCCACTTGATAACCACGGCACCAATTTTGGGTGGTAACCAATGCCTCAACATTCTTTGGCAAAAGTTTACCCCTATATCCTCAAAAAGAAAAAAGCATACATAAGAAAAGCTTAAACTTTTTCAAAAGTTTCCAATGAAATTATGAACCTATAAATAAACATGAGATGTTTATTTTACTAGCCCTAAACTAGCATTTATTTTATGCACATAACTGCAGAAAGTGACACAATTTGGTTTTTTGTTAGGTAAAAAAGCCAATAACCACATAATCTGAACAACCCATCATCATTACTTTTAAATCGAGCATAATAAACAACAAAACAGCACAAATCTACCATTTTCCCGTAAAAAACAAAAATACAATCAACAACAGATTTTAGGCATATTTCGACTATATTCAAGCAAGAACAACAACAATAATCAAATACAAAAACAGAAAAACTGTATTAAAAAAAAACGAAAAGGAAAAAGTAATTACCTTTGACGGCTTGAAGGAGATTTGAAGATGGAGAACTGCCTGAACTGGAGATCAAAAGAAAAAATCAAGAATGTAGATTATCAGAACTTGAAATAAAAAAAAACGAAACGAAAACGAAAAAAATCGAAAAAATTAACAAAAAATTGCCTTGAGGTTTGACGGCTTGAAGGAGAGGAAGATTTGAAAAAAAAAAAAAAACGAGAATGGAAAAGTTAGAAATAAGAACTTTGGATCCAAAACAAAAATGAAACGAAAACAAAAACCCTAAATAAAAAAAGTAAAAAACCGAAACGAAAACGAAAAAAATCAAAACAAAAACAACAAAAATTAACAAATAATTACCTTGAGGTTTGACGGCTTGAAGGAGAGGAAGATTTGGAAAAAAAAACGAGAATGGAAAAGTCAGAAATCAGAACTTAGATCCAAAACAAAAATGAAACGAAAACAAAAACCCTAAATAAACAAACCGAAACAAAAACGAAAAAAATCAAAACGAAAACAACAAAAATTAACAAAAAATTACCTTGAGTTTTGAACTTTTGACGGCTTGAAGCCTTCAAATTGAAGGAGAGGAAGATTTGAAAAAACAAAAAAACGAGAATGTAAAGCGAGAAATCAGAAATGTAGATCCAAAACACAAATGAAACGAAAACAAAAACCCTAATTAGGATTTTTAAAAGTTGAGAAGTTGAGCTTGAGATTCTTGAGAATTTCAGAACGAAAGAGTGAGAAACTGAGAAGTTAGAGAGAGAAACTATGAGTGAGTAAAACGGCTGAATGGCTGATAGAGTGGGTTTTTTTTCTAGGTTTAGGTTTTACTTGTTCAGTTGATCTAACCGTCCATATTCAATCTCAACATCTAACCGTTCATTTTTTTTTTTGTAGATTCCAGAATATTCATCTAGATCTAACGGTCTAGATTTTTCTTTGTGCTTTTCTAGGTCTTTTTGACCGTTTTTTTAATTATTTATTATTATTATTATTATTTTGAGGGATTATTATTATTATTATTATTATTATTATTATTATTATTATTATTGTTAGTATAATTATTTGTTAATATTATTATTATTACTATTTTACTACTACTATTATTATAATATTATTATAATAATTATTATTATTACTATTATTATTATTATTATTATTTATTATTATTATTTATTATTATTATTATTATTATTATTATTATTAGTATTACTATTATTATTATTATTAGTTTATTACTTATAAGTTATAAATTGTAAGAAACGCAAATGTTTCAAAATTGAAATTGATTCAATACGACATAGTTAATGACTTAATGAGTTAATGCACATCAATATCTGACATCTCTATATGTATATTATATATATCTGTGAGTCTGTGACTGTATATCAGTATATATATATAATAAACTAATAATAACTTAATAAGTAATACTAATAACTAATAAAGTAATGAAAATCTAACCATTGTTTTTCATGGGCATTCAATCTAACCGTTGTATATTTGACTATTCGTACATTAGTATTGCATAATGATTTCATCACCACTTTAATTAGTGATTTCGTGATTTCGTCCATTTAACTTATTAAGTTGTTTGAGTTAGTAATCTAAATAAAGTAACAAACTAAATAACGAATCCATTTAATCTCGTGTAAGTTATAATTTATAAGAAATGCAATGTTTGGAAATGGAAATTGATTCAATACGATATTGTTAATGTATATGTAATTATAGATTAATTATTATGTATATCATATCGTACGAATGTACGGTTGGTATCATTATCATACTATCATAAGTATCATTGCCTCATTGAATTATTGGTATGTACTACAATCGATAAACATATTTACATATCTGATCATTAAAACTTAAAAGTTTAAAACACTTGTTGATCAATCTAATTGAATACTTGTACATTCTTAATTATCGATTTATCGTATTATAAGTATCAACTCATTAAATCATGGTCATGACGCGATCTTTAAAACAATCATGAATTCATGACCCAAACCGCTTATAAACCGAACCGACATGATCCAAACCGTTCATAAACCGAACCAATTGAACTGTGTAAACCCTCCACTAAACCAGCCCATTTCAAACTGAACCGACATGATTCGCACTGTTTATAAACCGAACCGATATTGACCCGGGTAAACCCGCCCCTAAACTGACCCATTTCAAACCAAACCGGCTTGATCCAAACCGTTTGTAAACCAAATTGACATTGACCCGGGTAAACCCGCCCCCTTAACCGACCCGTATCAAACCGAATCGACATAATCCGAATCGTTTATAAACCGACCCGCTTATGACCCAAACCGAATTTAAACCGCAAAGAAATAAACCGAAACCAAACCGAGCCGTGACTAACCCAAACCGAACCAAACCGACCCGCCAGCTAAACTAAACCGTTTCAATCCGAACCGCTTCAAACCAAAACCGACTCAAACCGAGGTCAAACCGAACCGCCAGACCGAAGTCCCACCCCTAGCTGTAGCAATAGGTGCCTGACCTTTTATTTTTGTCATTATTATTTCCCAAATTCCTTCACCTATTCTCTCTCTGCAAAACCTCCTCCCAAGACCTCCCAAGCCCAAGCCCAACCCCAAATTAAAACCCTCATATCATCCTATAGTAATTCGCCGTCACCTGTTAGTTCTTCTTCCCTTCTCCAGTAAATCAACATACTGCCCTTCTTCTCCATTGAATGAAACACTACATATACTCTAACAATGGTAAAAAAAAAATGGCTCCTTTTCTCCTCTCAACATGCTTATTTCTCTTTATCCTCTTATTTTTCTCAAGTTAAAGAATATCACTAAAAATAATGAGGGTTTGATAATAGATTTGCAAATTATGAAGAATTGTTGTCTAATTTATAACTGAACTTCTGATCAAAATTGAGGTAAGTGATCTATAAATTGATTTTTTGGTTTAAATTATCTCGATATTTATGATTTGATTGTATTTTATTTGAAGTTTCTTATCATTCGCCTCATATTTTTTTATAAATTGATTAGATTTATGAGTTGAATGTTATGAAAAGTATTGCAATTTTTTTTATGCTTTTATGCATTACATTTGTTGCGGCATAAGCTAGTAGAATTCTTAATTAAAACTCATCTTCAATTTTGGTTGTAGTCCTAGTTTCCGGTCTCGCCTTCGGGGTCATTTCTCTGATTGGATGGTTAATGAAGGTTTCGCCATAGGAGTTATTCATTCTGCCGATATTGTCCGTTGTTATTGAGCATAATAGTTGCTGGTGTTCTTTACCATTCGGTCCTATTATGCTCAAGTGGGTAGCAACCAAGGATTTTAATAAATAAACTCCTTATTTTCAAGGATAGCATGCCAAACATCCTTAGTGCAATCCTCCATTAAAACACGTAAATATGTCATTATTGTTTTGGCATTAAATAGTTTTGTAATTTGTCTTATTTTTGTTGGATCATCGATTATAGTACTAAAACTTTTATATCAATTTCATTATTAAGAGTAATTTGTCTTTCTTTTTATTTTATTTTTTTTGTCAGGTTTGGGAGGAGATATAAAAATTTAGTATTCAAGCCTTGTTGGTGTTATAATGATTGTTAAATTTATGTAGTTTTTTTTAAACAAAAATTTATGTAAATTCATAGTATGTATATTATTTTTATTTTTTTTTTGTTGCAAATTTATGTTGGATGTTTTTTTTTATACGTCGATATTAATTTAATCCGTTGCTATTTTCCGTGGTCAAAGTGTAATTTACAATTTATGAATTATCAGCCAATTTTTACATACAGCATATAAATATAATTTTCAAAATTTTAATGAAAAAATCGTTCCAAATAAAAAGCAATTTTTTATTTTTAAAAAAAATCTTAAAGAACAAAGAGACCCGTTATGTGACAGGGTAGGTCTGTTTGATACCCCAGACCCCCTACCTCTAACAACGGATCTATTTTCTTCAAAATTATTAAATTTATAACTTATATAATAGACCCACTATCACTTACAACGGGTCTCTTTGTCCTTAAAAACAAACCCCTTTTAATGACGGGTCTCTTTACCAAATAGACCCCTGAGATAGAGACCCGTTGTGAGGCGGTCTCTCAAGCATATTTCAACGGGTCTCTTTGCCAATTTTTGTAGTAGTGGCGGCGGAGAAATAGGCACGACGAAAACATCTGAGGAGTGCTGAATAGCAACCCTCTTTCCTAGGTATGCCACCGCCCCATACGTCCCTAAGAAGTTCCACGGATACTGCACAGCTAACCCAGGGACAGCCAAGCCGTTCCACGGCCGGTACTACACATCAGGCTCCTGCAAAGAATGCCTATGAGATGAGAATCTACCAAAAGTAATACAAAAGTGTTCAACTATGCAAAAAATCATACCGAGAGGATCGACTCTCAAACATGGGCGGTAGACACCCGAACATGGCGGCCTCTCCAACAGGTGCTCACGGGAAACCCACATGGCGACGGTCTCGCCGGCGCGAGTGAAGAAAAGTACTCGTAGAACCAGATCTACAAAAGGCAAAAAAAGTATTAGCAAGTGCTAACAAAAGCTTAGAGCTAACTTTATAGCAGATAAAGTATACATCTATGGCTCTCCAGAAGCTAGGCAGAGCAACGTTCCCCGTGTAGGGCCGGTGTTGACACGAGTCTCGCAACGCTCGAACAAAATCAGCATAGGCCAAGCTGGCCCAATCGTAAGTCCCGATCATGTGAAGATCACGGACTGCAGGAAGGTAGTAAAGCAGCACTCTACTATCCTTGTCACGGGAAAACGTCCCTGACAGCAAGATAAGCGCAAAGATGCGCTCCCGCTGCTCTCAGGTCGTCGCATCATCCTCAAAATATGCCACCAGAGTCGACAAGCGAATACCCTTGGCGCTGCACTGTGATGACTCCACCTCAGCACGGGTCTGAAAAACAATCGAACCTAGTAGCTCATCAACCTCAGGAGAGTAGACGCTGATTTTGCTGTCGAACGGCAGCGTAGTAGAACTAAACTCTAGTCCCGTACTGAGACTGAATTCGGTGGGGGTGACCATAATCTCACCCCAAGGAAAGTGGAAAGTGTTGGTGGTGTCCCAGAATAACTCCACCAGGGTGCGAGCCACGTGGTGACCCCTGTTAGAAGAAATCATGGCCTCCGCGGCCTCGAATAGGGCTGCAGCCCACAAGACTCCTAGAGAAGTCTCAACTCTCTATCGACGCTGTTGAACATCCTATACAGGTTGCCTAGAGTATTGTTGCCCGAGCCATGGCAACGTATCCTACCAGCGGTAATCCCCCGATGCACCCTCTCAGAAATGTGGTTGTCGGGAGAGAAGTACAAAGTCCGCTTATCCCACTCAGGGAGGAGACCGAGAGAAGTGGACGGGTCGACGTCCTCCACTCCCGTCGTGTGTCTCGGGACCGTGAACCCGAACCTCGCGGTCTAACCTTACTACATTGTGCAAAATCAACATAAATTAAGGTTCTATAGTATGTAAGGTTTGCCTACCCGCATACTACTATGTTCGCAAAAAAAGAGTACGTAGTACTAAAACAGAGCACGATTTCAATGTGAGCATATACGGCAATTTTCAAGCATCCAAACAATTTCTTGCAATACTATGATAACTATTGTGACAAATTGGACAAGTATTGCTAGCAAAAACATCAAGAACAACCCACATTATCTTCCCAACCTTAAAAGGTCCAACAATGGTGATTTGTTCGTTTCTTCACCAAATTGAGTCAAATAGGTCTCAAAACACTCCCAAGGCAATATAAAAACATAATCATGTAGTTTCATGGCATAAAATTTGACAAACTAAGTGAATTAAACAATTTAAGGTTTGAATTTTTCAAAATTTCGGGAACAAGAATGTCAAATTCATCAAAAACTGGGTTGAGTTTTAAGAAAACATACATAGATCGGGAAAGAAGATGAAAAAAGCTTCAATTTGTAAGCAATTTGAGCAAATTTGGTTGAGAAACGAGCAAGAACAGCAAGGCAAAGTTCTGCGGCAAATTTTGAAGAAGAAGAAGCAGCAGCGGCGAAATGAGGAAGAAAGGGAATATATACGGAATTCCCGACTTTGGCGCCAAACGACAGCTTTGGCGTCTGACGCCGGAGTTCAGCGCCTGGCGCCAGAGCCAACTACTCAGAACGTTTCAGCGGCGACATAACGCTCAACTACTCAGAACGGTTATTTTGACCTCTTACAACAATTTTGGGTTCCTTGGTACGCCAGTTAGCCCCTCTAAGTAATTTGACATGATTTAGTAATCGGCTAGGTTACAATCGCATTAAGTGATCGACATGATGAATGATCGTCTCACTTAGCTTAAAGCGCCTAAGCATTGGCTCATCGGAGGCACCGACGTAATGGTTCATAAACATTAGAGGCACTGACGTAATGGTTCATAAATAGCAGAGGCACCGACATAATGGTTCACAAGCAGCAAAAGCGCCGACGTACTAGAATAGCAGAAGCAAAGTTTGAGCGAGCTTTTAAGGATTGATAGGCATTAATATTCGGTAATTTTCTTCGGAATATTATCGCAACAACTGGAGATGACTTCAAGCGAGGATATCTTCGACAACATTCCCTAGCTTGCGAAGGGTTGTCAAAAGCAGGAGGTGATTTCAAGCGAAGTTATCTTCGATCGTATTCCCTGGCTTGCGGAAGATGGTCACAAGGCGGTAGAAGATCGTTTCAAGAGAAGAAATCTTTGATAGTGTTCTCTAGCTTGCAAAAGACTATCACGGCGGAAATTGGAGGCATTTACAGGCGTAGCATTCTTCAAGCGGTATTCTCTAGCTTGCGGAATATCGTCAAAATAACCAGCAAGATGGCATTCCCTAACTTTTGGAAGGTTGTCACAACTGTTGAGGTTTGGTAAGTCCAACTTACCGCGGAAACGACCCCGACCTAAAGAACCACTCACAATTAAATAAAACCATAAAGCATAAATAAATAAACATAAAAGGATAAAATCAAAATTTACCTTTGACGCGTGCTTCGCCCTAATAATCGGGCTCTTACTTGAAAGCTTTAGCTCTGCTCACACGAGAGCCTCCAACAAAAGTCCACCCACAACCTGACCACCAAAAAATGGTACAATGCCTTGGAGTTATCAAGGCCCGACCTAAAACCCGAGTGATTAAATGAGTTTAAAGGTTTTCACAATGGTGATGCCTTTTTCAACTCTCACTCAAGTTATTTTCCCAATACCCAACCATGGGTATCTATAGGGAAAATAAGAGAGTGAAAAAGCTCTCCCATCAATGTGCGAGGATTTGATTTTTCCATTTTATTTTAAAGCTAAAATAAAATTAATAACCAAACTAGTAATAAATCAACAAGTGGCAAGCTCATGAGAGAGGTTAGGTGAGGACCATTTGGAGGAGGGGGGACCAAACTTGCTCCCCACTCCCTCTCCAAAAACCGGCCAACCCACCCCCTTTAAGCTCCACTAAAACCGCGCCACATGGAACCACACTTGGGCACCAAGGCACCAAAGGTGGGCTAACATGCGCGGCTGCCAGCAGGCCCATCACAAGTGTGCGGGCTGCTAGCACTGCTTCCCAGCAAGCTCAGCAGCTTGTGCGGGCTGCTCGTGCTCTCATCCAGCGAGCCACGCATCAAATATGCGGGCTGCTGCTAAGAGCTGCTGCTCCTTGCGCGCCTTCGCCCAGCATTGGCGCGGCTAGCCTTGCGATGCTAGCATTATTGGATAGCACGCACCAGCCAGCCAAGGCTCGGCTTGGTGCGCATGTTAGCCACCATGCTATATATCAAATGCCCATAGCACTCGGTTTTCACGGAGCATTCCGATGCTAGGGGTATTTCGGTCTCGTTGATTTATTATTATTATTTTCATGTCTCGTCTTTTACTATTTTTCGACTCGACTTCCGACGTTTGGTTTCGACGCTCTAAGCTCAAATTCCCGACGTCTAAATATTAATTACTCAGTTGACTTATTAATTGATTCATAATTAATTAGTCGCTTCAGTTCGTTAGTTGCTTGGGTGTGACCCGAAGGGCTCAGTCAAGATTAAGCTGTAATATTAATTATGCATTAATATTACTGATCGGAAGCGGCCTCCACCAAGGCATTCCGATCACTTGACCTTACTGAATTTATAAGCTTTCTAATAATTCTGAACCCACTAACGGAATAGTACACTTGTTTGAAGGACACTATTTCTTTCAATCTCCCACTTGTCCTTCCGGACAAGTGCGCATTTAGTGTACATCCTTTTCTTATGTCACTTAATGTCTCTTCATGAACTATAAGGTAAGATTATTTTGTCATCTTTATTACATCCAGAAGTGTTTCTTGATTCTGAGTCCGACTGTCAATAAACAGATGATTTCTAAAATCCATCCGAGCAAGGCAATGCATTTTTACAGTCTCGCTCTACGAGAGGCCTTGTATACAATAAAGACATCTTCCCTTTTTTATTAGGGGGACATTCCCAGTCTTATAATGTAGCTCCTCTTACTCAGAGGACCTAGCCGCCCGAGTGTTGCCGTTATAATCCCCTATTACGGCAGATGTTTGACAACATCAAAGCGGACTAGTACTCAAACAAGAGAACTCACAATACTCATGGTCGAGGAAATAGGTTCCGATAGCCATAATGAGAAGTATACCTATCTCGATTTTAAATCTCTTAAAGTATTCTCATAGGTCGATCCGGTATGGTTCTAAACCAATACCTGTGCAAATGATTTATGAAAATCATGTCCTTGTAGCACAATAAACGGTGCTATAAATCAGACTACACACTAATCTCAATTTGTCATTAATCGTCCATTGTTTAAATGACATCAATTGGGGATAATTTTTTATTATAATATTCAATGTTCACTTAATAGGTGTTTCTTTACCAAGACTGGTCTTGATACCCTATTTTGAATATTCCAAGAATCGAATGGACTCATTATTTAATCCTAAACAACAATTAAATACCAAACAGAGTGATAAAATATTACATGAAATTTATATTACTCCAAAACTTGAATGATTTTTCTTAGTGTCTTACATTAAATGTTCAAAATTTAACTAAAACACTAAACAAGGAAATCAAAGCCAATCTCCTACATGCCTGATTCCCATTGCCTCAACGTGCTTGTTGTGCTTCACTTGAGGCAAAGGTTTAGTAAGTGGATCGGCTACATTGTCATCTGTTCCAACTTTGCAAATTCTGATTTCACCTTCTGATTTCCATTCTCGAATCATGTGAAACTGTCGTTTGACATGTTTCACTTTTTGATGTTCCCTTAGCTCTCTGGCCTGAGAAATAGCTCCATTGTTGTCACAATAGAGGGCTATTGGACTTTTTATGGAGGGTACAACATCAAGTTCACCAATGAACTTACGAATCCAAACAACCTCTTTAATTAGCGTCTTCAGCAGCTGCTAAGTACTCGGCTTTAGTTGTAGAATCTGTAGTTGTACTCTGCTTGGCACTCTTCCAACTGAACGCTCCTCCATTTAGACATAACACATATCCAGATTGCGATTTGAAATCGTCTCTGTCTGTCTGGAAGCTTGCGTCGGTATAACCATCAACAACTAATTCCTCTAAACCACCATACACCAGGAATTTATCCTTGTTCCTTTTCAGGTACTTTAGGATATTCTTGGCCGCTGTCCAATGGGCCTCTCCTGGATCCGATTGGTATTGGCTCGTAGCACTCAAGGCATACAACACATCTGGCCTAGTACATATCATGGCATACATGATCAATCCAATAAGCAAAGCATATGGAATAAGATTCATTCTTTCCCGCTCATCAGGTGTCTATGGACACTGCCTCTTACTCAGGGTTATGCCATGTGACACTGGCAGGTGACCTCTCTTGGCCCCTTCCATGCCAAATCTAGCAAGTACCTTATCAATATAAGTACTTTAACTCAATCCAATCATCCTTTTTGATCTATCCCTATAGATCTTGATGCCTAATATGTACCGAGCCTCTCCTAAGTCTTTCATTGAGAAACATTTTCTAAGCCAGGTCTTTACAGACTCTAACAACGGAATGTTGTTTCCAATGAGCAATATGTCATCGACATATAAGACTAAGAAGGCGATGTCACTCCAACTGACCTTCTTGTAAACACAAGATTCATCTGGATTCTTGATAAAACCAAACTTACCGATGGCTTCATCGAATCGTAGATTTCAACTTTTGCTAGCTTGCTTTAGTCCATAAATGGACTTCTTAAGCTTATAAACCTTCCCAGCATTGTTTTAGTCAACAAAAACTTTAGGCTGTGTCATGTACAAAGTTTCTTCAAAAATACCATTTAAGAAGGCGATTTTGACGTCCATCTGCCATATTTCATAGTTATAATATGCAGCAATCGCTAGGAGGATCCGAACGGATTTAAGCATTGCGACTGGTGAAAAGGTTTCATCTTAATCAATACCATGAACTTGTCTATAACCTTTTGCCACCAATCTACCTTTGTAAATGAATACATTTCCATCTTTGTCGGTTTTCATCTTGAAAATCCACTTACATCTTATAGGTGTATATCCTTCGGGTAAGTCAACCAAGTCCTAGACTTGATTTCCAAACATGGAATCCATTTCAGATCTAATGGCCTCATGCCATTAAGCAGAGTCGGTGCTTGTAGGTTGCCGGTTCATCTCCATCCATAATCAGGATGTCCTATGAGATCTCGGTTAATACTAAACTAAGATATCTATCAGGTTGAGATCTCGGCCTCTAAGACCTACGTAGGGTAATGGATTAAGCATTTGCATTGTCGGTTTGACTTTGCACATTTTGATAATTTTGACTTGCGTCAACAGATGTTGTTTGAGCACTTTGACTGCCATTATGATTTTGTTGCTCATCCTCACGAACTTTGTTGAGTTCGATTTTCCTCCCACTTGTCATTTTGGAAAGGTGTTCCTTCTCCAAAAAGACACCATCGCGAGCAACAAACACTTTGTTCTCCGATTTGTTGTAGAAGTAATAGCCTTTGGTTTCTTTTGGGTAACCCACAAAGTAAACCTTATCAGATTTGGGATGAAGTTTGTCAAAAATCAATTTCTTGACATATGCTTTGCATCCCTATATCTTTAGAAAAGACAACCTAGGAGGTTTCTTTGTCCATAATTCATATAGAGTCTTTTATACAGCTTTTGATAATGCACGGTTCAGTGTTAGGGCCGCAGTTAGAAGTGCGTCCCCAGAAAGAGATAGGAAGATCACTAAGACCCATGGTTTATCGTACCACGTCTAACAAGGACCGATTTCTCCTTTTGGATACACCGTTCCATTGTGGAGTTCCTGGAGGTGTTAATATTGAAATTATACCCTTTTCTTTCAAATGGTCATCGAATTCTTGGCTCAAGTATTCACCACCTCGATACGATTGAAGCGCTTTGATTTTCTTACCAAGCTGATTTTCAACTTCACTCTGAAATTCTTTAAACATTTCAAACGATTCTGATTTATGCGACATTAGGTAGACATAACCATATCTACTATAGTCATCTGTAAAGGTGATAAAATATCGATGTCCATTTCTTGTGGTTGAGCTCATTGGTCCACATACATCAGTGTGTATTAGACCTAATAAGTCTCTTGCCCTTTCTCCCAGCTTGGAGAATGGCTGCTGAATCATCTTGCCTAATAAACATCCCTCGCAATTCTCAAACGATTCTAAATCAAAAGAGTCAAGAACACCTTCTTGTAGAAGTCTCTTGATGCGTTTGATGTTAATATTGCCAAGACGACAATGCCACAAGTATGTTTGGTTTAACTCCATGGTCTTAGCTCTTTTGTTAGTATTGTTCACATTATAAACTTTTTTGTCTAAATAAAAAACATAAAGACCATTTTCAGAATGTGCAATACCATATAAAACATTATCGACATAAAACGAACATTCATTGTCTTTTACTCGAAATTCAAAACTCTTGGCGTCCAACGCCGAGATTGAAATGATAATTTTGGTAATGTTAGGAACATAATATACATTATCCAGTTCCAATACTAGCCCGGTGGGCAAAGACAAACTAAGAGTTCCTACTCATATGACACTAATATTGGCTCTATTGCCGACTCGGAGTTTGACCTCTCCCTACTCTAGCCTTCTAGCGTTCCTTAGTCCCTGAGAATTGGAACAAAGGTGTGAGCCACATCCGGCATCTAATAGCCATGATGCTAATATAGTGAATTTAAAGTCTATAACGAATATACCTGATTTAGAAGCAACGGTTCCGTTCTTCTTATCTTCCTTAAACTTGAGGCAATCTCTCTTCAAATGTCCCTTCTTCTTACAGTAGAAGCATTTAGAATCAGATTTAGAAGATTCTACCTTCTTCTCTTTGTTATCCTTGGTAGCTTTAGACTTATGCGGAAAGGTTTTCCTCTTGCCCTTCCCCTTAAAGCCTTTTTCTTCTTTCCTGAGAATTTGAACGGCTTGCCCTTTTTAATCATGTGCATATCATGCTTCCCCTCATCCTTGAGCGTTTGCTCTGCTTGTTTCAACATAACATGAAGCTTGGTGAGGGTTTTCTCCATACTGTGCATGTCATAGTTCATCTTGAACTGATCATAGCCTTTTTGCAGTGAGTGGAGAATGATGCAATTGCCATCTCAGTTGAATACCCGGCATCAAGCCTTCCCAAGTTCTCAAACAATCCTATCATTTTGAGTACGTGTTGGCTGACTGGCTCTCCTTTCAAGAGCTTGCTCTCAAGGATCTGCCTGTGAGTTTCAAACCTTTCAGTTCGGACCTGCTCTTGAAACATATTCTGCAGTTCAGAAATGATCTCAAAAGTTGTCTCCTTCTCAAAGAAAGTCTATTGAAGCTCGGGCCTGCTCTTGAGACATTGTGGCCAACATGATGCATTTGACATCTCGATTGGCACTTTGCCATCGATTTAGGGCAGCCTGAGTCACCTCCTCATTGGGAGCCTCGGGCATTTCCTCATCAAGGACATATTCCTTTTGCTCTTGCATGAGAACAATTCGCAAGTTCCTTTGCCAATCAAAAAAATTTGGCCCACTCAACTTCTCCTTGTCGAGAATTGAGCGTAACGAGAATTGGTTGTTTGAGTTATTTGAAGACATGGTTCTATAATTGAAAGAATTTGAAATGAAAAACCATTCATGCAATTTAAATAAGATTGAATTCATGCATTTTTAATCAAACTTATTTAAAACGTCTAATTCACACATTTAAAGTTGTCCCCAATTTGGTGAGAAAAAGTCGATTCCAAGATCCAAAGAAACTAAGAGTGGTTAAGCATTCTTTGGCTTGTCTTAACACTCAATCTCCTAAGGTAAGCAATGCTTTGCTAATGGCTCCAAGCCACTCTTGGTTGAATAAATCGTCGTATCTAATGCTCTCTCAACAATTTATTCACTTTGCCATGACATGTTAGGACTCCATCACTCATATCGTTGAGTACAACCAAAACCAACTTGCATACCCGGTATGGCTTATGCTCCTAGGAGAGGTAGTGATGCCTCGCTTTGGCATAGCCCACCACTACCCTCGTTCGGTTCGTAAGTGTTGTCTTGGAATGGCAAGATTTACTCAATATTTAGGGACCTAGGGTTTCCATGTTGGTTGATTTAAGTGAACTTAATTAATCATCACAACATTCAAAATCCTAAACATGCGTCTTACATATAATTCATATACATAAACACACACACACATACACACACACATACACACACACACACACATATATATATGCAATTGGCAACTAGCATGACCCCTGGAGACCTTCAAATCTTCAAAAGGTCTTCATTTGCAACTTCATGGCTACGTCTTCCAAGAACCTCCATCTTCAAGACTTGCCATAATTAAATGCAACTTCTAGTATCTACGATTAGGGCTAATCTATATATTAAGGTACAAAAAGACTCAACGGTACGCAGACCATATTTAGATTTACAAAAATACATCACGAATCGCAGTCCGTATTTTCTATCCTAATCGGGCCCCACTATTTGCCATTTCATAAAACCTATGAGAGTATATACCTTCCATTCATCCATTCACTATTTGTGAATGGCCCATGCATTTTACAACGATAAAAAAGTAACAATGCATAAACACGGGTGAACTAGTAACTAATCTAGGTGGTTAATCCAATTAACACTCCTAATTAAAACTAGTCAAAGTTGTTTTAACCGGTTATGTAAATAAGCGCAATTAACATTTGAAGCTCTCACTAAATTCCGCATCCAACTTAATTAATCCAATTAATTAAGCCGGTAATTCCTAAAATTTGTCAAAATAAATTTTGCCAATGCCGCTCAAAACCGAGGCCTAGCCTTCAAAATTTAGTAAAATAATTAAAACAAATTAGATTAATAAAATAATTAAAACGACAATTTTTAAGCAAAAATACGTAGTCCAAAATGTCTAAGTGCCTAGCACTAAGACATAGAGTGCTCACATTTCGCACAACCGTTAGATGCTCAATGAACGTGGGAGTGGGCCCGATGTCGCTAAGCGTTACACCGCCCACATCAGCGAACTTTCACACATCAATAACGTGGCCCTTGATGGCCATGTTGTATGAACTCATTTCAATACATTGCTTCGCAAGAAACGTCTACGCATACCCCTAATTACACGACGTATGCACTAAGTCTCAAGCGATGCACCATTAGCCCATGCTTGCACCAGCCGCGGCCAACCACGCAAGGCATCACGCACAGGCGCTCACAGCATCTCGCTGCTACTTGGTGCTTGCTGACGCGTCATGCTGCTGGCAGCAAGTAGAAGCCACGCATCGACTCGCGCGCAAGCTCGAGGCTGCATCCTTGGCAGCCACATGCGGGCTGCTATGCAGCCCGGCTAGCCAATTGATGTGTTGCCTCGTTTTGCGTACCATAGCCTCGGGATTTTGATCCCAATTTTGCGTGACATAATTATTAATCTTAAATTAATTTTAAAATTAATTCATTGAGCAAAATAAAAATTTAAACAAGTCTAATTTAAATAAAATTTTCAAAGTGCAAGTTGATTAGGGGATTTTGCTCCCACCAATCGGAATGCGCCACGTGGGCCAATCAGGTCCTGCCAAGTGTCCCCCAGTTGGACCTCTCAGGGCTTACCACGTGGCACACTCTTATTCGTCCACCCTGGACCTATTATGTCATGACACGTGGCATACTCCATGCCTAATGGAGAAGTCGGTCATCTAGGCCTAACTTCCGAGGGAAGCCCAATCAGCCTAAGGTTAACCTAAACCTAGGATTGGCACGTTTCCCAAGGTTATAAATACCTTCCTTAATCCTCATTAAGGGGGATTACGCAGATTACACACATTAAACACTCTCACCTAGAGAGACCCAATCACTTTAATTTCCGCATTAATTACTCCTTAATCAAGTACTAACTTGACCGTCGGAGGCGGATCTCCAATCATCCGGAGCGTCCGTTTGTTTTGCAGGTACAGGCGTCCGGTTCCAGTCTCGGAATTGTAACTCTCCCGCAGGACATCAGAAAACCCCGAAACATTTTGGCGCCGTCTGTGGGGAGAGTACTTCTGAGATGGCATCCACGTTTGTACCGGCTCCTGAAGAGAGACGTCCCCTGGACGACCCTCTAGTTCAGTCGGACCACGATACTGAGAATGAATTTGAAGTTGAAGCTCACACAGCTTCAGACGGGACCCTAAGGGCCCGACGTACCCGTCATACCGAAAGGAGGGAACGGGAACATCTTCAAACTGGAAGTGAGCCAGCAGGCGCACCGCATGTTCGGCAGCAGTCGACTGATGGGTCTGCTCCCATCACAAGGAACGAACTCATGACCTTCATGAGGGACTTCAAGGGAGAAATTCAAGAGTTGATCAACAAGAAGCCGCCTGCTCTGGACAAGGAGCAGTCGACTAAGAAACCCGCCACTTCACGGAAGAGGAAGCCAGTTCAAGGGCGAGAGGCGACCCCTCATCCTAAATCTAGGAAGTGGGAGCCGCCTGCCCTTGATTTCACAAAATACTGTTTTCCTACTCCAGGAAAGAGGAAACCTGTTCGTCATATTCAGGCGGACGGGTCAAGGAAAACATACACAGATGCTCGGCTACTGCTAGAGCAGAAGAAGAGTGACCGATTGTCAGAGTCGGCCTCTACTTTAAACTTCCAAGACAGTCTGCGCAATACCTCGATGAGGCATACTCAGTCGTATCATGAGAGTCAGTCAGGCAGCACCTCCCGTCAGTCTGGCTTTCATAGGACCAGGCGGTACCAAACTTACCGTTTGTACCGCAACAACAGTATATTTTGCAGCCACCTCCGTTTGGTGGGCATGCAACAAAAAATGTCCAACCTATGGACTGGCAGCTACGGTTGCTTAGACTTGGCGAACAGCCGTCGGCCTACTCCAAGGAAATTACTAAAGCCGCTCAGCCGGCCAAAGTAAAAAATGTATTAGTAGGCGCCTATGACGGCACTACTAACCCAGAAAACCATCTGATGGCATTCACCAACCTGATGTACCTTCAAGGGTTGGATGATCCCACTTGGTGCAAGTGTTTCCCAGCGACTCTCAAAGGAATCGCACAACAATGGTTCGGCAACCTGCCGACTGGTTGTGTAAATAACTTCAGGATGCTTGCTTACTTATTCACCTCCAACTTCGCCATGAACATCCCTGCGAAGAAGACGACCCTTGATTTAGGAACGATTCAGCAGGGCGAGAAGGAGGGGCTTCGTTCTTACATCAGGCGGTTTAACCTGATGAGAATACAGATTCAAGGGTTACCGGATGAAGTAGCCTATACTGACTTTTTCAGAGGTCTCAAAGACGGGTCGACCTTCAAATTTGATTTGGTCCGAAAGAGGGTGGCGACTCTTCAAGAGGCCTTGATTGAAGCGGAAGCCTATATACAGGCGACTGATCTTTGTAGTACGGTAAAACAGTCAGACGGGAGAAGGTCCGACAAAAGAGAAGGACGACAGAAACAGTCGTCAAACAAAGATGAGAAGAGAAAAGAGGTCTGGGCGGCTGATTCCTCTAAACAGCCGGCCCAGAAGAAGAAAAAAGAATTCAAACCATACTCCCCAAAGTATGCGTTTAACAAGGATAGCCAATTTATCCTAAAGGAAATCAAGGGACAGATCTCAATTGAGAAGCCGGTCCCCATGAAGGGTTCTGCAAACAACCGGAACCAAGAAAAATTCTGTGATTATCATGAAGATGTTGGTCATCACACCAATGAATGCATCAGTCTCATGCGGTATCTGGACCGCCTGGCTGAGCAAGGTGATCTTGACACTTATGTCAAGAAATCTACGGGGAACACTTCCTCGAAAAAGCAGTCGGCCAAAAAGAATCAACAGGCCGACAGCTCCGATACAGATGATGCAGTCGTCTACACCATTGTAGGCGGCTTCTCAGGAGGCGGCCCCACTATTAGGGGCAACAAAGACAATATCAGACGACTAGATGTAAATTCCGTTCACCAAGAACGGCCCTCCAAATATTCATTTCCTGAGATTGTCATCACTGAAGAAGATCTAGGAGGGGTAAGAGGGCCGCATGACGACCCTATCGTTATTGAATGTAAAGTGGCCAACCAGAGAGTTGGCCGAAGCCTCATAGATACCGGAAGCTCCTCAGATCTCATCAGTAGCAAATGTTTGTCGAAACTAAAATATCAGACTGATTGCATACATCCGGCATCCCACCCTTTAGTAGGGTTTGGAGGAGGAGTCGTCCACCCAGTGGGACGAGTGGATTTACCCATCCGCCTAGGTGAAAAAGGGGAAGGACGACACATGGTAGTCCGGTTCCTGGTAGTAGAAGAACTCTCGGCCTACAACATGATTCTGGGACGACCAACCCTGAATAATTCCAAGGCTGTTATAATCCCATCTCTTATGTTGCTCAAGTTTGAGAGGGATAATGGAACAGTCGGGTCCCTAAGGGGAGATCAGAGGATGGCCCGAGAGTGCTATCTCTCGGATGTCAAGCCCACTGTTATGGCCGCTGGGTCGAGTGGGGGAAAAATAGACCTTGACAATGTCAAGGAGAGTGCGCCTGTTCAAGAAGCAGGCGGCAAGAAGAGAAAGGCATCCTAGACGGGGGCCGCAAGAAAAGACAGAAAATAGCAATCATTGGCAGAGGAGCGGTCGGATGAATTCCGCCCTCAGCCGGCTGGTGAGCATACGGACCTGATCTTATATGACTCGCGTCCTGACAGAACAGTTAAAGTCGGGACGACTGCTCTAAGGGTCCTGGGTGACGACTTTCACAAACTATTGAAAGAATACAAGGACATCTTTGCATTCGAAGTCCATGAAATGCCAGGCATCAGTCCTGATCTGGCGGTACATAAACTGGCCGTGGATCCGAAAAAGAAGCCGGTAAGGCAGAAGAAGCGGAACCATGGCGAAGAAAGAAGTCAGGCGGCAGCCGCAGAAGTTAAAAAATTACTTGATGCAGGGTTCATCCGGCAATGTTACTTCCCAGACTGGGTTGCAAATGTGGTGCTTGTTAAAAAGCCGAATGGCACCTGGCGAATGTGTGTAGACTACACAGACTTAAACAAGGCGTGCCCCAAAGACAGTTACCCTCTGCCTAAAATTGATAACCTGGTCGACTCAACAGCTGGCCATGCTTTGATGAGCTTTATGGACGCCTACTCTGGTTTCCATCAAATTCCTTTATGGAAGAAAGATCAGGAGAAGACGGCCTTCGTCACTGATCAAGGGTTATACTGTTACACGGTCATGCCGTTTGGTCTTAAGAATGCCCCGGCCACTTTCCAGCGAATGATAAACACTGTGTTCTTTGATCAGATTGGGAGAAATGTCGAGGCATATATTGATGATATGATTGTCAAGTCTAAACTTCAGAAAGATCATCTGTTGGACCTCCGAGAAACTTTCGCCACACTCAGGCGGCACCATGTCATGCTCAATCCCAAGAAATGTGTCTTTGGAGTTGAGTCTGGGAAATTTCTTGGATTCCTTATCAATCAGAGAGGAATAGAGGCGAACCCTGAGAAGGTGCAGGCGGTCATCGACATGCAGTCGCCTCGTACCATCCGAGAGGTTCAGAAGTTAACAGGTTGTCTGGCGGCCTTGGGAAGATTTCTAAGCCGATCAGGCGACAAATGCCTATACTTTTTCCAGGCAATTAAGAAAAAGGCAAGGTTTGAATGGGGGCCGGATGCTGAGGCGGCCTTCCAGAAATTGAAAGTTCACTTGCATTCCTTGCCGAGGCTGGTCAGCCCTTTACCCAAAGAAGTACTTTACATGTACCTAGCCGTCTCTGATCATGCGTTAAGCGCTGTTCTTCTTGCTGAAAGAGACGGCTGTCAGCTCCCGGTCTACTTTGTCAGTCATGTACTGAAAAATGCCGAGTTGAGGTATCCCTTAGTGGAGAAATTTGGTCTTGCACTCTTCATGGCTGTTAAAAAATTGAAGCCCTACTTTTTGGCACATGCAGTCGTCGTGTATATAGATCAACCTATCAAGCGGCCACTGACCACCATGAAGTCGTCAGGCCGAATGATCAAATGGACAATAGAAATACAGAGCCTCGAAGTTACTTTCGAGCCCAGAAAAGTAGTGAAGGGGCAAGCCTTTGCTGACTTTATTGTTGAGATGACTTGTCCCCCTGATTCTCGAGATCCAGACCAAGTCTGGAAAGTATATGTGGATGGAAGCTCTACATCAAATGGTTGTGGAGCAGGCGTCATATGTCAGTCGCCAGAGGGCGACAGGTACGAGTATGCTCTACGCTTCAGTTTTCAGGCCTCAAACAATGAGGCAGAATATGAAGCTTTACTAGCTGGAATCCGCATGTGCAAGGCGGCAGGGGCACGAAAGATAGACGCCTGTTTCGATTCACAATTGACAGTGAGTCAGTATAATGGCGAATACGAAGCAACCCATCCGGCCATGATCAAGTATTTACAGGCGGTACGACAGGCGGTCGGATCCCTTGAAGATTTTCGTCTAACTCAAGTGCCGAGATCAGAAAACAACCAGGCGGATGCACTTTCAAAATTAGCATCATCTGCTTCTTGTGATACTCCTCGAACTGTTTTTTGGGAAGTAATGGAGAAGAGAAGCATCGAGGAAGACCCTATTGGAATCCTAGACAGAAGCTCAACCTGGATGGATCCAATCAGGGCATATCTGACAAACGATACCCTGCCGGATGATCATCAACAGGCGGCAGCACTGAAAAAACGAGCAACCAGTTTTGAAATGATAAAGGGAGAACTTCACAAAAGGGGGTACCTTCAACCCTTCTTGAAGTGTGTTACTCCAGAAAAGGGGCGAGAGATACTAGACGATCTTCACTCTGGTTACTGTGCTTCCCATATAGGCGGTAGGACGCTTGCTCAACGGGCAAGGAGGCAGGGCTACTTTTGGCCTACTTTAGAAGCAGATGCAATGGAGATGGTGAAAAAATGTGACAAGTGCCAAAGGTTTGGCAAACTAATTCACCGTCCGGCTACTGACCTCACTACCATTCATAGCCCACTACCGTTTGCTAAGTGGGGCATGGATATTTTGGGTCCCTATACGCCTGCTACAGGTGGAAGGAGATACATACTTGTTGCAGTCGACTACTTCACTAAATGGGTAGAGGCGGAGGCTGTAAAGGGAATCAAGACGAAGGATGTAATTTCATTCATTTGGAAAAATGTCATCACTCGGTTCGGGGTTCCCATGTCTATGGTCTTTGATAATGGTCCCCAATTTGAGACGCCTGTTCTCAAAAGCTGGTTGGGTGACCAAGGAATTGCACACTACTTTGCATCTGTCGGCCGTCCACAAGCAAACGGCCAGGTAGAAGCCTTTAATAAAATCATCTCAGACGGTCTCAAGAAAAAGATTGAACGAGCAGGCGGCCTATGGGCGGATGAATTACCACATGTTCTCTGGGCCATTAGGACGACTGAAAAAGGGGCGACTGGAGAAACACCATTCCTCCTAACTTATGATGCGGAAGCTGTTCTTCCAATAGAACACTACGAGCCGACTCTTCGAGTAATGCTATATGACGAAGAGGTAAACTGGGAAGCCATGCGCCTGGCATTAGACTCACTCCCCGAAAGGAGGGGCAACGCTGTCTTGCGCCATGAAATTTACCGCCTGAGAATGACTAGATCATACAACAAAAAAGTACACAGGCGTCCACTCAAAGTGGGGGACTTTGTACTTAGAAAAATGGAAGCAGTTGGTAGGGCTAATGAGTCTGGCAAACTAACTCCCAACTGGGAAGGACCCTACCGACCGACTGAACTACTTGGGATAAGAACAGTTGGTATTTTATGAGTTAATAGCCAACAAACATTAGCGAATAAAGGGGAACAACCGGTACCCACCGCTTGATACCTCTACTACTCAGTCACTTGGCGACTAGGTAACAATCATGTTTACTTGGTCACTCCTTAGAAATTTAGTATGAAACTAAAAAGGTGTTCATACAGCACCTGTTCACACTAGATTAAATGTGGCGGGGAACGGTCGGCCTAGACTGCATAAAGTCTCTAGCCTAAAAACATGACAAGTAGGAAACCACTTTCCTACTTGGTTAATTTTACAAATGACAGGACCGCCTGCCTAAAGGGGATCCAGTCTTTAAAATGGGTCGAATACCGATTGGATAAATGGCCGACTGATCGCCTAGCCTGGAAACAGACAACCAGTCGTCCAGGGGCATAGGCGGCGTGACTAACTATCCGTACCTGTCTGCAACTATCGGCCATGTAAAACAGTCGGTATAGTGTGCAATTGGATATTAGAATATTCAATACTTAAACAAATTTGAAGCAAAACAAAAATATTCATTAAAAGGAAGCCGGTCATTAAAGACCGGCAAAATATTCAGAGCCTCGGCCCCCTGGCCGGGTAAATATAAACAAACGGCACGCAGGCCGTGGAAAGAAGACATAAAGCTTAAGAAGGGGGCAGATCTTCAATATTAGCAGCTGCCGCCTGGTCAGCACTCTTCTTGCTGGACTCGGCTTCAGCTGCATCCTTCTTCGATGCATTACCCCCAAGCGGCACAAGCGCCACTACCGGCTGCTCCTCCTCCTCCAACGCCTCGTCCTCAGCAGCCGCCAGGATCTCTTGATTATATCTATCAGAACACTGGCGGTACGTTTTTTCCCATGAGGCAAAGTCGGCATTGGGGAAGAGGCGGCCCTAGGTCATGCGCTGGATTTGAGCAGAGTCTTCCATCATCTCCCGGACCAGCTCTTTCTTTTCTTGCTCGGCCTTTTCCGAGAGCTCCTGAGTAAGACTCTTCTCCTGGGTCACCAGGCGTTCCTTTACGTTCGCCAAGGATTTCTCCAAGGTTTCGTATGAGGACATCTTTTGGCGAAGAGGTCTCAGCTCGGCCTTGAGGTTGTTGATGGTCGCCTCCAGCTTGCTATTCCTCTTCTGGGCCGCCTCTAACTGAGCCCGGATAGCGGCGGTAGCCTGCGCCTGATAATAAAGAATATCAATTGTCAGAACTTCATTTTGGGCAATTTGAAACATTGCCTTATCACAGTCAGAGGCGGCCATAGCTTTTGCAGCCTTTACCTCTTTGTTCTTCCGGTCAAGCGGCTTGCGAAGGCCGTTCACTCGGAGCAAGGCCTAAGTAAAAAGGGAACAGGCGTCAATTTCCAAACAAAAAAAAACAGGCTTCCTGGAATTCAAATACTCAAAAATATGCTAAGTATACCTCATCAAGGACCCCTGCAATCCCGTCTAGGTCAAGGGTGCCGACACCCCTGACCGCCTCCCTTTCAGCTGGAGGAACGACCTTGATCATAGACTTGGCCACCTCGACCAAGTCAGGCTCCTGAGGGCCGGCTGCATTAAGCATAAACAAACGGATTAGACCTAGTAAAGAAGGGAGCAAGTCTAAAATTTACAAGGACAATTTCATACTTCTAGGTGGCCCAGCTGGAGTTTTAGAAGGAGTGGCCGGCTATTTCTCAGCCGCCGCAAGTTTCCTGGCAGAACCAGGAGAGCTCGCAACAGTCGTCCTCCAGGCCTTGGAGTCCGGCTGTTGGGAAGAAGAAGCTCTTGGAGCGCCCGTCTAAAAAAGAAGAAAAGAGTCAGTATATGCATAAACACAACTCCAAAAAGAGAGTGAAAGGTTCTTGTTGGGGGAGTCGGTTGAAGACTGTTGCATGATGGAGGCCCACAACATGGCCGCCGCAGTCTTAGAGGCGGTAATTTTGCTCATGGCGTCCGCTACAAAAACAAATAGCAAAGTTAATAAAGTCATAACAAGAAATGCACGGAACAACAGAGTATTCGACAGGCCGGCTACCTCTTGAGCACCGACTGCTGAGGCCACAGGCGGCCAAAAAGTACTCGTCGTAGAGCCATTTGAAGCTCGGGAGGCAGTGCAGGGGTACTTGCTCTCGTACCCCTGAAGTAGAGTTCACCTTCGACTCTACTTTGAAGAGTCCTTTATCTAGGATCTCTTTCTTAGCCTTGGGGGGAACAGGCGGCATGCTACGGCCGCCTGCAAGAAGGGGCGGATTCTTGTTCCACCTGTTGAAGCGCTTGTTCAGCTCTGTGTCTGAACTCTCAATGATAAGGAAGGTGCTCCGCCAGTCCTTCCATTTGTTTGCTTTACCTCTTGTCATGAGGTAGCCCCTGTGGCTCGTCAATTGATACCAGCCGGTACCGCCTGCCTTAGGGGTCCGGCTGAGGTAGTTCATGTGGGCGAAAGCCTCGAAGTTCGGCTCCACCCCGTGCAGTTTGCACCCGGCCACATAGCCGAGTACGTTGACCCAGGAGTTCGGGGCTAACTGCCATAACCCCAACTCATACCTATCCAAGATCCGCTGAACAGCCGGATGTAGTGGGAAGCGCAGCCCAGCCTTGATGGCCGCCTCGTAGCAGCCAAAGCACGCGCCATCATAACTAGTACCAGCCGGCCAGACGACTGTGTCTTCTGGATCCGGCACGAACACTAAAAAGCCGGAGCCCATTGTGTGGTTTGCGATAAAGCTCCCCACTTTCTCTCGCATGGCCGTGATCCGGCCCCGAGGTACCGTGCAGTAGTAGGGGGTATTTTGCTCTCGGTGAGAGGCGGATGGCTCCGCCCAATTGTCCCCCTTCTCAACTGCGTGAGAAAGCCTCGCCTCTTGTAGGCGACTGTTTTTCTCTTCTGTGTCCAGAGAAGCATGGCCAGAAGAGCTAGACTCGGATTCGTCCTCTGACGAGTCCGAAGAGGACGACTCCTCCCCTCTCCCAGAGGGGCCCGCCTCCTCTCCTTTAAAAGGAGCAGGAGAGAATGTAGAATTGTCAACTGTAAAGTGGGAAGGGGTCACTTTGACTCCTCCCTCAGAACTGCCGGCTTTCAAGCCGCTTTGTTTCACTTCCACATCTGGCGCCTGGTCAGATGTTTCACTAATCGGCACCCTGTGGGAGGAGCCGTCTGAGTTTGATATCCTGGCAGTCTTTTTTGTTCTGGCCATCATGTTCTGCATAGACACAGATACAGTCGGACTTTGTATAAAAGGCAAAGATGGGTCCAGAAAAGGGCAGGCGGCACTCCTAGTCCTAGATTCAGCCGTCCCCGGTGACCGGCTGATCACTAACCTAGGTCGTGTCGTGTGCTTCCGTGGTGCCATTTCAAAAAAGAATAAAGTAAAGAGAAAATTAAGAGTAAGAGAACCGACGGTTACCTGAACGAGTGACGATTGATGAAGTTCTAAAAATCCTTTGCAGTCGGCTTGTCAGAGCAGGCGGTAGGCAGAAAGGGTCCAAAATGTCAGAGCAAGTTCAGGGGTCCGAATGTTCTCTCACAAAGTTCTCAAGTGTGAAAATGACCGAAGACAGCACTCCCTTATATAGGCGAAGTGAGAAGGCGAAGGGTCACTTCCGGAATTCAAAATTTGGGCGGGAGAATCTCTCGGCCTTTCGCCGAGTGACACCTGTAGCAGGCCGTCGCCTGTTACAGGGCGACACCTGTCACAGGTAACACGTGACCAGTCACGTGTCACCTGTGAGGGGCAAATGATTAGGGGATTTTGCTCCCACCAATCGGAATGCGCCACGTGGGCCAATCAGGTCCTGCCAACTGTCCCCCAGTTGGACCTCTCAGGGCTTGCCACGTGGCACACTCTTATTCGTCCACCCTGGACCTATTATGTCATGACACGTGGCATACTCCATGCCTAATGGAGAAGTCGGCCATCTAGGCCCAACTTCCGAGGGAAGCCCAATCAGCCTAAGGTTAACCTAAACCTAGGATTGGCACGTTTCCCAAGGTTATAAATACCTCCCTTAATCCTCATTAAGGGGGATTACGCAGATTACACACATTAAACACTCTCACCTAGAGAGACCCAATCACTTTAATTTCCGCATTAATTACTCCTTAATCAAGTACTAACTTGATCGTCGGAGGCGGATCTCCAATCATCCGGAGCGTCCGTTTGTTTTGCAGGTACAGGCGTCCGGTTCCAGTCTCGGAATTGTAACTCTCCCGCAGGACATCAGAAAACCCCGAAACACAAGTAACCAAAATAATTACCAAGAACCATTCTTTAATTAAATTGGTTTAACTTGGTGCAACAAAAATAATAGGGCAATTACTCACTTTTAATTAAATTAATTTAAATTAACCTTGAGTTTTTGACAAAATAAGAGGGAGTTGGAAAAATGAACATAAGTTCATGAAAATTTCCAACTTTAATACTTGTGAATCCTTGAAAAATTATATCTTCCAATATGAAGATAAACAATTTTTCTATCACAAAGTTTCAAACTTTATGATTCCAATCAACTAAAAAATGATTAAATCAACAATGTTTAACAAAAATTCATGGAATTTAGTAATATAAAGTTTCAATAACTTAACATAAATAAATATTGAATCTTTAATACTTGGAAGCTTCAAAGAACAATAATTTCACACTTAATGCAATTAGTTTGCAATTATGTGAAAAATAAAACCAAGCATTCAAGCACAAATTACTACAAAGTAATCATGCCTATAGAGGTTTAAAATTGCATATAAAATATGTATTGAACCAATTACATAACCACCATAAATATTCAATTAATTTTCAAGGTTAGAAAGACTTAAGATTTTTCGTAAAAACGAAGAAAAAACTCTCGAAAATAGCATTTCTGGTCATTTTTTGGCTAAAAACTGATTCCTGGAAGACTAAAACCATTTCCAAAACACATTTTCCACCCAAAACTAACTATTTTTAGGTCGAAATCTGGGTTCAGGGCTGAAGGTAGCTTAAATACGAGGTTAAAATAGATAATACGAGCTACTAATCTAATTAGCAACTTAAATCAGAAACATTAAGCCATAAAAATCACCTTGAAAATATTATGATTTTAAAAATAAATGAGCGTGGCTCCGATACCGCTGTTGAGGTTTGGTAAGTCCAAGTTACCGCGGAAACGACCCCGACCCCAAGAACCACTCGCAATTAATAAAACCATAAAGCATAAATAAATAAACATAAAAGGATAAAATCGGAATTTACCTTTGACGCGTGCTTCGCCCTCAAAATCGGGCTCTTACATGAAAGCTTTAGCCCCGCTCACATGAGAATCTCCAACGAAAGTCTACCCACAACCCGACCACCGAAAAATTGTCCAATGCCTTGGAGTTAGCAAGGCCCGACCTAAAACCTGAGTGATTAAATGAGTTCAAAGGTTTTCACAATGGTGATGGCTTTTTCAACTCTCGCTCAAGTGATTTTCCAAATACCCCAACTAGGGTATTTATAGGGAAAATAAGAGAGTGAAAAAGCTCTCCCATCAATGTGGGAGGATTTGATTTTTCCATTTTATTTTAAAGCTAAAAAAAAATAAATAATCAAACTAGTAATAAATCAACAAGTGGAAATCTCATGAGAGAAGTTAGGTGAGGACCATTTGGAGGAGGGGGGGAGGACCAAACTTGCTCCCCACTCCCTCTCCAAAAACCGGCTAACACACCCCCTTTAAGCTCCACTAAAATCGCGCCACATGGCACCACACTTGGGCACCAAGGCACCCAAGGTGGGATGCCATGCACGGCTGCTAGCAGGCCAGCACAAACGTGCAGACTGCTAACGCTACCAGCCAGCAAGCCCAGCAGCTTATGCGGGCTGCTTGGCTCTCAGCCAGCGAGCCACGCATCAAAGATGCGGGCTGCTGCTGAGAGCTGCTGCTCCTTGCGCCCCTGGGCCCAGCATTGGCGCGGTTAGCCTTGCGATGCTAGCATTGGTATGCTAGCACGCACCAGCCAGCCTAGGCTCGGCTTGATGCACATGCTAGCCACCATGTTATATCAAATGCCCCTAGCACTCGGTTTGCACGGGGCATTCCGATGCTAGGGGTATTTCAGTCTTGTTGATTTATTATTATTATTTTCATGTCTCGTCTTTCACTATTTTTTGACTCGACTTCCGACGTTCTGTTTCGACGCTCTAAGCTCGAATTCCCGAAGTCTAAATATGAATTACTCGGTTGACTTATTAATTAAGCCATAATTAATTAGTCGCTTCGGTTCGTTAGTTACTTTGGTGTGACCCGAAGGGTTCAGTCAAGATTAAGCTGTAATATTAATTATGCATTAACATTACTGATCGGAAGAGGCTTCCACCCATGCATTCCGATCACTTGACCTTACTGAATATATAAGCTTTCTAATAATTCTGAACCCACTAACGGAATAGTACACTTGTTCGCAGGACACCATTCCTTTCAACAACAACATCAAATGCAGCAATAAATTAGTTACTTCCTGAGACGTGTGTTCGATGGTGCAAGATACGCGTTTCTTAACTCTCTTATTTTATTAACTAACGCTAGTTTGCAGGTTTCAGCGTTACAAGAATGATTTAGGGTCGCAGAACGTACTGAATCATTCTCCGTCCCTATTGATACTATGACTTTTGTTTTCGAAACTTGCGTTTCACCAAACTCAATCAAAGTGGGGGCTTCTGTGGACTTCCATTTGTGTCTCTTCAAAACCAAACCCAGTGATCTGTACCTTTCATGTCAAATCATAATCGAATGAAAGTGTGGAAAGTTTAGTGTTGCGGTTAGTTTTTATTTCTTTTCTTTCTCTTTGTTTATAATAACCTATTTTATGAAAACAGTCAATCAAGTTTTGTTTGGTCCATGGAAAGGGTCCAATAATAGTGTAGTTGGGTTGGGTTCAAAAAGAGCTTTCCAATGATATATTATAAGCCCAATTCCGATGAATAATGAGGAAGTTATGGCCGAATCACTAAACTAGGCCCGGTTTGATATTAATATGCTGCCCAATGATCTAGAGGAGGGCCTAATATTGATTTATCATTCCTAATGCAATTAGGATGGATTATATTCTTCTAGACTCTTCTAGAAGGGTCTTTCATTCCTAATTTAGCATTGATAAATTGACTTTAGTTGACTTATTTAGAGTTTTAATCAGAATAATAGAAGTGTTTTTAAGGAAAATACGATTTTTCCCTCTCGTTTGACGCCACGTTGTTTTATTCTTTTTAAGCTAGACTCCAGCATTTCACACCACATTGTTTTATTCTTTTCGAAACTCTGATTTGATTTTTATCATATCAAGCTGATTTTCTTTATAAATAGCCTCCTAAAACCTCCGTTTCAATCATCAACTCTCTAGTTTTTCTCTAATTCTCTCTATCATCAACTCTCATAAAAAATCTCTTGATTACTCTCTCTCTCTCTCTCTCTCTCTTTTCTAAACTAGCCTTTTGCATACAAAATTCCGCATTCACAAGATCTAGAAACACCTAGCCAAGTTCGAAGTTGCCTTCGCTCTAGACGTGAAAGGTTTTAATTTCTGAGGGTTTGGTCCCAAATCTCTCTTTCAATTATTTAATTTAATTCTTTGATTTTATATTTTCCTTGAAGTTACTAACGTGTGTATTTTGTTATTAGAAAGAGATACGAGGCATCCAAGTAAGTGCTTTAATTGCTTTATTGATATTATGATTTAGAAATCATGTCCAGGTTGTTATTATGATTCCTAGTGTCATGTTAGGGCGTTTTGATCTTCCTAATATGCATGTTAGTATCATGTTAGGGCTAAATAGTTGATCTTTATTGCTTAGTGACATGCAAGGGTTTGTTATTAATTTTGTTAGTATCATGCCTAGGATCTTGCTATTATTATGCTTTAACATGATTATGATTATGCTTATGATTGTTATTATTATTATTGTTGTTATGATTATTATTATACTGCTTATTATAAATATTTATTGTTATTGCTTGATCACACCTTTTATGCATGTTTAAAGGGAATTTGTACTTGTAATCACGCTTAATAAGATAATTAATATTCTTGTTTAGGGTTAATTTGATTATAATTCAAGTGATCGCCAATAATAGTTTTATTTGTGCATTAATATTCAACCAACATAGATAAACAGGTTTAGGGTAAACCTATTGATTGCAAGTTAGTCAAAAAGTGCACATGAATACAAGAAGAATAAAGTAGAGGCCTATTATTAGGGCAGGTTTAATCTCTTTTAGGTTGAATTTTTACCTTCATCCCCGAACTTCTAGTCTTGGTTCCAGACCTATTGGATTTAACGATCTCTTGGATATTTAAGGGGTGTAACCTTCACCTCGTGAACGGTTTACAAGTTCCTATAACTTATTGGCGACTCTTTTGCGCTAGCTTCCTTCCCTTTGGACGCCACCGTACTTTAGTGTATGATCATAGTGGGGTACAAGTTTTGGATAATGATGTGTCTGACACCCCTTAGGGTAAATGAGCTTCTTCTAGATAGGCAATCATGGATAACTTTGATACATTCGGCCACCGAAATTGCAAAAAAAGGCCTCTAGCATGGTGAAAATGCCATTACTCTGATTACGGTCTCATTTTTAGGCATGTCTTGGAACGGTACGTTCTCGGATCACCCCATAATGATCCCCTAGGATAGGAGATGATATAATTGACGCTTTCTAAGAGCCTCCAGGTTGACAAGTGTCTGAGAAGAAACATGTAGACTTATGTATTTGAAGCAACATCAATGAAGAAACAAATTGTTATAGCTAACTTATGTATAATTGTATTTACCATTACGTTTGACGCCTTTTGGCGTGGTCGAGCCCCTTGGGGGGCAATATATGTTTGCTGCCCCTTCGTGCTAATGAGCCCCTTGGATGGGTGATGATATGCGTGACGCCCCATAGGGCTAATGAGCCCCGTGGAAGGGCGATGATGTGCCTAATGCCCCTTAGGGCTAATGAGCCCCTTGGATTGGCGATGAGGTGTTCGACGCCCCTTAAGGCTAATGAGCACCTTGGATGGGCGATGATGTGTTCGACGCCTCTTAAGGCTAATGAGCCCCTTGGATGGGCGATGATGTGTCTGACACCCCTTAGGGCTAATGAGCCCTTTAAAGATAGGCGATCATGGAAAACTTTGACGCATTCTGCCCACCAAAACTGCGAAAAAAGGCCTCTAGCATGGTGAAAATGCCATTTTTCTTATTCCAGTCTAATTTTTAGGCATGTCTTGGAATGGTACGTGCTCTGATCACCCCATAATGAGCCCCTGGGATGGGCGATGATATAATTGATGCTTTCTATGAGCCTCCTGGGTGACAAGTGTTTGTGAAGAAACATGTAAACTAATGTATTTGAAGCAACATCAATGAAGAAACAAATTGTTTTGGCTAACTTACGTATACTTGTATTTATTGTTATGTTTGACGCCCTTTGGGGCGGCCGAGACCCTTGGAAGGGGCGATATATGTTTGGAACCCCTTCAGGCTAATAAGATCCTTGGATAGGCAATGATGTGCCTGATAAACCTTTGAGCAATTGACCCCCATGGATTGGCGATGATGTGTCTGACACCCCGTAGGGCTAATTAGCCCCTTGGATGGGCGATGATGTGTCTGACACCCCGTAGGGCTAATTAGCCCCTTGGATGGGCGATGATGTGTCTGACTCCCCTTAGGGTTAATGAGCCCGTTCTAAATAGGCGATCAAAGAAAACTTTGATACATTCGGCCCACAAATATTGCGAACAAGGCCTCTAGCATGGTGAAGATGCCATTTTTCTTATTAAGGCCTAATTTGTAGGTATTTTTTGGAACAGTACGTGCTCGGATCACCCCATAATGAGCCCCTATGATGAGCGATGATATAATTGACGCTTTCTAAGAGCCTCTTGGGTGACAAGTGTTTGTGAATAAACATGTAAATTTATGTATTTGAAGCAACATCAATGAAGAAACAAATTGTTTTGGCTAACTTTTGTATACTTGTATTTATTGTTATGTTTGACACCCTATGGGGAGGCCGATCCCATTTTTGGGGGGGGGGGGGGGGCAATATATGATTGCTTCCCCTTTGGGGTAATGAGCTCCTTGGATGGACAATGATGTGCCTGACGCCCCTTAGGGCTAATGAGCCCCTTGGATGGGCGATGATGTGTCTGATGCCCTTATGGCTATTGAGCCCCTTAGATGGGCGATAATGTGTCTGACACCCTTTAGGGCTGATGAGCCCCTTGGATGGGCGATGATGTGTCTAACACCCCTTAGGGTTAATGAGCCCCTTTTAGATAGGCGATCATGGAAAACTTTGATGCATTCTGCCCACCGAAATTGTGAAAAAAGGCCTCTAGCATAGTGAAAATTCCATTTTTCTTATTCCGGTCTAATTTTTAGGCATGTCTTGAAACGGTACGTGCTTAGATCACCCCATAATGAGCCCCTGGGATGGGCGATGATATAATTGACGCTTTCTATGAGCCTCCTAGGTGAAAAGTGTCTATGAAGAAACATGTAAACTTATGTATTTTAAGCAACATCAATTAAGAAACAAATTGTTTTGCCTAAATTATGTATACTTTTATTTATTGTTATGTTTGACGCCCTTTGTGGCCTCCGAGTCCATTAGGGGGTATATATGATTGGTGCCCCTTCGGGCTAATGAGCCCCTTGGATGGGCGATGATGTGCCTGATGCCCCTTAGGGCTAATGAGCCCCTAGGATGGGGGATAATGTGTCTCACGCCCCTTAGGCCTAATGAGCCCCTTGGATGGGAAATAATGTGTCTGATTCCTCTTAGGGCCAATGAGACCCTTGGATTGGCGATGATATGTCCGACACCCCTTAGGGTTAATGAGCCCCTTCTAAATAGCCGATCATGAAAAATTTAAATGCATTCAGCCCACCAAAATTGCGAAAAAGGCCTCTAGCATTGTGAAAATGCCATTTTTCAGATTATGGTTTAATTTTTAGGCATGCCTTGGAACGGTACGTCCTTGGATTACCCCATAATGAGCCCCTACGATTGGCGATGATATAATTGACTCTTTCTAAGAGCCTCCTAGGTGACAAGTGTCTGTGAAGAAACATGTAAACTTATGTATTTGAATCAACATCAATGAAGAAACAAATTATTTTAGCTAACTTATGAATAGTTGTATTTATTGTTATGTTTGACGCCCTTTGGGGCAGCCGAGCCCCTTGGAGGGGGCGATATATTTTTGGTGCCGCTTCGGGCTAATGAGCCCCTTGGATGGGCGATGATGTGTCTGTCGCCCCTTAGAGCTAATGAGCCCCTAGGATGGGCGATACTCTGTCTCACTCCCCTTAGGACTAATGAGCCCCTTAGATAAGGGATGATGTGTCTAACGCCTCTTAGGGCTAATGATCCCCTTAGATTCGCGATGATGTGTCCGATAACCCTTAGGGCTAATGAGCCCCTTGGATGGGCGATGATGTGTCTTACACCCCTTAGGGTTAATGAGCCCCTTCTAGATAGGCAATCATGAAAATCTTTGATGCATTCGGCCCACCGAAATTGCGAAAAAAGGCCTCTAGCGTGGTGAAAATGCCATTTTTTTATTACGATCTTATTTTTAGGCATGTCTTGGAACGGTACGTACTCGGATCACCTCATAATGAGCCCATAGGATGGGCAATGATATAATTGACGCTTTCTAAGAGCCTGCTGGGTGACAAGTGTCTGTGAAGAAACATATAAACTTACGTATTTGAAGCAACATCAATGAAGAAACAAATTGTTTTGGCTAAATTATGTATACTTTTATTTATTGTTATGTTTGAAGCCCTTACGGGCAGCCGAGCCCCTTGGAGGGGGCGATATATGTTTGGTGCCCCTTTGGGCTAATAAGCCCCTTGGATGGCGATGATGTGCCTGACGCCCTTTAGGCTAATGAGCCCTTGGATGGGCGATAATGTTTCTCAAGCCCCTTAGGGATAATTAGCCCCTTGGATGGGCGATAATGAGCCTCACGCCCCTTAGGGCTAATGAGCCCCTAGGATGGGCGATAATGTGTGTGATGCCTCTTATGGCTAATGAGCCCCTTGGATTTGCGATGATGTACCTGACAACCCATAGGGCTAATGAACCCCTTGGATGGGCGATGATTTGTCTGACACCCCTTAGGGTTAATGAGCCCCTTCTAGATAGGCGATCATGAAAAACTTTGATGCATTCGGCCCACAAAATTGGGAAAAAGGCCTCTAGTAAGGTGAAAATGCCATTTTTCTAATTACGGTCTAATTTTTAGGCATTTCTTTGAACGGCACGTACTCGGATCACCCCATAATGAGCCCCTAGGATGGGCAATGATATAATTAACGCTTTCTAACAGCCTCCTGGGTGACAAGTGTCTGTGAAGAAACATATAATCTTATGTATTTGAAGTAACGTCAATGAAGAAACAAATTGTTATGGCTAACTTATGTATATATACTTGTATTTAATGTTATGTTTGACGCCCTTTGGGGCGGTCGAGCCCCTTAGAAGGCGATATATGTTTGGTGCCCCTTCGGGCTAATGAGCCCTTTGATGGGTGATGATGTGTCTGACGCCCCACAGGGCTAATGAGCCCCTTAGAAGGGCGATGATGTGCCTCACGTCCCGTAGGGCTAATGAGTCCCTTGGATGGGCGATTCTGTGTCCGACGCCCCTTAAGGCTAATGAGCCCCTTGGGTGGGCGATAATGTGTCTAACACCCCTTAAGGCTAATGAGCCCCTTGGATGGGCGATGATGTGTCTGACACCCCTTAGGGTTAATGAGCCCCTTCTAGATAGTCGACCATGGAAAACTTTGATGCATTTGGCCCACCGAAATTGCCAAAAAGGCTTCTAGCATGGTGAAAATGCCATTTTTTTTACTACGGTCATATTTTTAGGTATTTATTGGATAGGTACGTGCTCGGATCACCCCATAATCTGCCCCTAGGATGGGCGATGATATAATTGATGATTTATAAGAGACTCCTCGGTGACTAGTGTTTGTGAAGAAACATGTAGAATTACGTATTTGAAGCAACATCAATGAAGAAATAAAATATTATGGCTAACTTATGTATACTTGTATTTATTGTTATGTTTGACACCCTATGGGGCGGTCGAGCCCCTTGGGGGGAGGCAATATATGTTTAGTGCCCCTTTAGGATAATGATCCCCTTGGATGGGTGATGATGTGCCTAACGCCCCTTAGGGCTAATGAGCCCCTTGGATGGGCGATGATGTGTCTGACGCCCCTTAGGGCTAATGAGCTCCTTGGATAGGTGATGATGTGTCTGACACCCCTTATGGCTAATGAGCCCCTTGGATTGGCGAGGATGTGTCTGACAACCCTTAGAATGAACCCCTTCTAGATAGGCGATTATGGAAAAAATTGATGCACTCGGCCCACCAAAATTACGAAAAAAATGCCTCAAGCATGGTAAAAATGCCATTTTTCTTATCACGTTCTCATTTTTAGGCATGTCTTGGAACAATATGTGCTTAGATCAACCCATAATGAGCCCCTAGGATGGGCGATGATATAATTTACGCTTTCAAAGACCCTCTTGGCTGACACATGTTTGTGAAGAAACATGTAGACTTATGTATTTGAAGCAACATCAATGAAGAAACAAATTGTTATGTGTAAGCGTTGTTCGAAGTGCACCTACGTTAAATCATGTTGTGAATATGCTTGGCACTCATAGAAAGTGGGAATTAACATAATACGATTAGGGACAAGGAAAGTAGGGAGCCGCCAATAAGTTTTTCAGGAACTTGTAAACCGTTCACTGATCATAAAAGGAAACCAAGATTAAGGGACAATGATAGGCAATAACGATTCACCAGTGAAGGTTATACCCCATTCATAATCCACGAGATTACTAACTCCATATGGTTCGGAACCACTAAAGGAGGATCGGGGATGATTGTAGGAAGTGAGTCATGGAGTCACATTCGCCCGTATTGGCCTCTACTCGATTCTTATAGTGAAAAGCATTCCTGAAATCTCAAAGGCATACAAACAAAGATTCAATTAGCTCCAAACTATTATTATGCTAAATTGGTTGAACATTAATGCAACATATAATTCTATAAAATAAGAGATCACTTGATTAAACAACAAGATTAAAAAGGAACGATTGTCCAAATTTTCTTATTAGGCGTGATTTTCAATTACATATTCCCTTTAAACATGCAAAATAGTGATCAAATAGATTTAACATCAATATTGGAAGCAATTTAACAATAATAGTGTTAGTCAAATCAAATATAAAATAACCTAATAATGATACTAGCAATATAAAAATAAACTAAGTAATTAAATTAATTAATTACTCACATTTAGCGCGTTCCTTTAAATTGCTACATCATGAATAAATTGTTAGTTACCTTAATAAAAAATATAAATCAAACATAAATTAAATTAAATTAAATTAAAAGTAGAGTTGATTTGGTCCAAACCCTCAGTTATGTGTACCTTTGACACCTTGGTTTAAGGACAGAACCTCGGGTTAAATATGGACTCTTCGGAGTGCTTAAGGGAAGAATGGTGTAATTAGGAATATACGTTTAAAACTTTGAATATGGGAGAGAGAGAATATAATTATTTTTTGGTGTAAAAGAGAGAAAGAGAGAAGGATTTGATGCCCCGAACTGAAGAAAGGAGGGGTAATTTATAGGGAAAACGAGCAGAGGGAACACACGGAACCCTAAAAAGATAAAAACCTTAAAAAAGTAACACTGTGACACGACAGAGGAAAATCCCGTGACGCGGTGGACAACTGGAGTGATGCGGGAAATATTTAACCTATAAGAAGTGAAAACATGTGAAGGGTTTACATAGAAAAGAAACGAGAAAATTCCCTAACACGGCCCACGTACAGTGACACGAAAGTGTCCACCATGGCATGGTACAGTACACCGTGTCACGGTATGGGAAAACACGGAAAAGCACCGTGACACGGTGTTCAGTACCGTGTCACGGCACCAGGTACCGTGTCAGGGCAACAGTTACCGTGCCACGGTGGAATTAAACGTGAAAAACCTTTGAAAATAGCACCGTAACACGATGTTCAGTACCGTGACACGGTGCTAGGCACCGTCAGACGGGGCACACTCCCGTGACACGGTGCTTTTGCACTATGCGCGGTGATTCTAGTTTTGTACCCGTTTTTAAAATCATTATCACTTTTGATTAGTTAATAATAAGACATATAATATATCATTGGAAAATTTATCAAGTCTATTTTCTAAACCAATTAAAATCAGGTCAAAATGATTTGTATATTTTATGATATGGCCGTTTTAGCTCGGAATTGGGCTTATAATATATGGTTTGAAAGCTTATTTCAAGGCCTATTCAACTAAATAATAATTGGATCAAAACTGTAAGACCAAAAAATAAGTTTCTCTCGGTTTTGCGATGTGGATACAAAAAGTGAATAATAAGTTATGGTTTAGGGAAATGACCTAGGATATGGATTGGTTTATGAAAGGTGATTAGGGGATTTTTATCCACCAATCACCGTCTGACAAGTGGACCAACCAGGTTCCGCCACGTGTCCTTCACGTAGGCCAATAGGAGCCTGCCACGTGTCAATCACAGATACGTCCTCTACGGACCAATTGAGACACGCCACGTGTCCTTCTCATGACACATGGGAAAGTCAGCCAACAAGGCCCAATCCTGTTTAGAGGCCCAGTCAGCCCTAGGTTTACCCTAAACCTAGAGAGTGGCACGCTTCCCGAGGTTATAAATACCCCCCTTAATCCTCATTAAGAGGGGTAACACGGAAAAACACACGGATTACGCATTAAACACTCTCACCTAGAGAGACCAAACCGCTTTAATTTCCGCATTAATTACTCCTTAATCTGGTACTAACTTGACCGTTGGAGGCGGAGCTCCCACCCCAAGGAGTCTCCGTTGTTTTGCAGGTACAGGCGTCCGGTTCCAGTCTCGGTATTGTAACTCTCCCGCAGGATATCAGAAAACCCCGGAACATTTTGGCGCCGTCTGTGGGGAGAGTACTTCTGAGATGGCATCCACGTTTGTACCGACTTTTGAAGAGAGGCGTCCCCTAGACGACCCTCAAGTCCAGTCGGACCATGATACTGAAAATGAACTTGAAGTTGAAGCTCACACAGCTCCAGACGGGACCCTAAGGGCCCGACGTACCCGTCAGACCGAAATGAGGGAACGGGAACATTTTCAAACTGAAAGCGAGCCAGCAGGCGCACCGCCTGTTCGGCAGCAGGCGACTGATGGGTCTGCTCCCATCACAAGGAACGAACTCATGACCTTCATGAGGGACTTCAAGGGAGAGATTCAAGAGTTGCTAAATAAGAAGCCTGCACTGGCCAAGGGACAGTCGGCTAAGAAACCTTCCACTTCCGGCAAGAGGAAGCCGGTTCAAGGGCGAGAGGGAACTCCTCATCCTAAATCCAGGAAGTGGGAGCCGCCTGCCCTTGATCTCACAAAATACCGTTTTCCTACTCCAGGAAAGAGGAAACCTGTTCGTCACATTCAGGCGGACGGGTCGAAGAAAACATACACAGACGCTCGTCTGCTGTTAGAGCAGAAGAAGAGTGACCGACTGTCGGAGTCGGCCTCTACTTCAGATTTCCAAGAAAGTCTGCGAAATACCTCGATGAGGCATACCCAGTCGTATCATGAGAGTCAGTCAGGCGACACCTCCCGTCAGTCCGGCTTTCATAGCGACCAGGCGGTACAAAACTTACCGTTTGTACCACAACAACAGTATTTTATGCAGCCACCCCCGTTTGGTGGACAGGCAGCTAAAAATGTCCAACCTTTGGACTGGCAGCTACGGTTACTTAGACTTGGTGAACAGCCGTCGACCTTCTCCAAGGAAATTACTGAAGCCGCTCAGCCGGCCAAAGTGAAAAATGTGTTAGTAGGCGCCTATGACGGCACTACTAACCCAGAAGATCATCTGATGGCATTCTCCAACCTAATGTACCTTCAAGGGTTGGATGATCCCACTTGGTGCAAGTGTTTTCCAGCGACTCTCAAAGGAATCGCACAGCAATGGTTCGGCAACCTACCGACATGTTGTGTAAACAACTTCAGAACGCTTGCTTACTTGTTCACCTCCAACTTCGCCATGAACATCCCTGCGAAGAAGACGACCCTTGATTTGGAAACAATTCAGCAGGGTGAGAAGGAGGGGCTTCGATATTATATCAGGCGGTTTAACCTGATGAGAATACAGATTCAAGGGTTACCGGATGAGGTAGCCTATACTGACTTTTTCAGGGGTCTCAAAGACGGGTCGACCTTCAAATTTGATCTGGTTCGAAAGAGGGTGGCGACTCTTCAGGAGGCCTTGATTGAAGCAGAAGCCTATATACAGGCGACTGATCTTTGTAGTACAGTAAAACAGTCGGACGGAAAAAAGTTCGACAAAAAAGAAGGACGACAGATACAGTCGTCAAACAAAGATAAGAAGAGAAAAGAGGTCTGGGGGGCTGATTCCTCTAAACAGCCGGCCCAGAAGAAGAAAAAAGAATTCAAACCATACTCCCCAAAGTATGCGTTTAGCACGGATAGCCAAGCTATCCTAAAAGAAATCAAGGGACGGATCTCGATTGAGAAGCCGGTCCCCATGAAGGGTTCTGCAAACAACCGGAACCAAGAAAAATTATGTGATTATCATGAAGATGTTGTTCATCACACCAACGAATGCATCAGTCTCATGCGGTATCTGGACCGCCTGGCTGAGCAAGGTGATCTTGACTCTTTTGTCAAGAAATCCACGAGGAACACTTCCTCGAAAAAACAGTCGGCCAAAAAGAATCAACAGGCCGACAGCTCTGATACAGATGATGCAGTCGTCTACACTATTGCAGGCGGCTTCGCAGGAGGAGGTCCCACTATTAGGGGCAACAAAGACAATATCAGGCGGCTAGATGTAAATGCCGTTCACCCAGAACGGCCCTCCAAATATTCATTTCCTGAGATTGTCATTACTGAAGAAGATCTAGGAGGGGTCAGCGGGCCGCATGACGATCCTATCGTTATTGAATGTAAAGTGGCCAACCAGAGAGTTGGCCGAATCCTCATAGATACCGGAAGCTCCTCAGATCTCATCAGTAGCAAATGTCTGTCAAAATTGAAATACAAGACTGATTGCATACATTCGGCCTCCCACCCTTTAGTAGGGTTTGGAGGGGGAGTCGTCCACCCAGTAGGACGAGTAGATTTACCCATCCGCCTGGGCGAAAAAGGGGAAGGACGACACATGGTAGTCCGATTCCTGGTGGTAGAAGAACTCTCGGCCTACAACATGATTCTGGGACGACCAACCCTAAATAATTCCAAGGCTGTAATATTCCCATCTCTTATATTGCTCAAGTTTGAGAGGGATAATGGAACAGTCGGATCCCTAAGAGGAGATTAGAGGATGGCCCGAGAGTGCTATCTCTCGGATGTCAAGCCCACTGTTATGGCCGCTGGGTCCAGTGGAGGAAAAATTGATCTTGACAATGTCAAGAAGAGTGCGCCTGTTCAAGAAGCAGGCGGCAAGAAAAGAAAGGCATCCTAGATGGGGGCCGCAAGAAAAGACCAAAAATAGCAATCATTGGCAGAGGAGCAGTCGGATGAATTCCGCCCTCAGCCGGCTGGTGAGCATACGGACCTAATCTTAGATGTCACGCGTCCTGACAGAACAGTCAAAGTTGGGACGACTGCTCTAGGGGTCCTAGGTGACGACTTTCACAATCTGTTGAAAGAATACAAGGACATCTTTGCATTCGAAGTCCATGAAATGCCAGGCATTAGTCCTGAGCTGGCGGTACATAAACTAGCTGTGGATCCAAAAAAGAAGCCGGTAAGGCAGAAGAAGCGGAACCATGGCGAAGAAAGAAGTCAGGCGGCAGCCGCCGAAGTTAAAAAATTACTTGATGCAGGATTCATTCGGCAATGTTACTTCCCAGACTGGGTTGCAAATGTTGTGCTTGTTAAAAAGCCGAATGGTACCTGGCGAATGTGTGTAGACTACATAGACTTAAACAAGGCGTGCCCAAAAGACAGTTACCCTCTGCCTAAAATTGACAACCTAGTCGACTCAACAGCCGGCCATGCTTTGATGAGTTTTATGGACGCCTACTCTGGTTTCCATCAAATCCCTTTATGGAAGAAGGATCAGGTGAAGACGGCCTTCGTCACTGATCAAGGGTTATACTGTTACACGGTCATGCCGTTTGGTCTTAAGAATGCCCCGGCCACTTTCCAAAGAATGATAAACACTGTGTTCTTTGATCAGATTGGGAGAAATGTCGAGGCATATATTGATGATATGATTGTCAAGTCTGAACTTCAGAAAGATCATCTGTCGGACTTCCGAGAAACTTTCGCCACACTCAGGCGGCACCATGTCATGCTCAATCCCAAGAAATGTGTCTTTGGAGTTGAGTCTGGGAAATTTCTCGGATTTCTCATTAATCAGAGAGGAATAGAGGCGAACCCTGAGAAGGTGCAGGCGGTCATCGACATGCAGTCGCCTCGTACCGTCCGAGAGGTTCAGAAGTTAACAGGTTGTCTGGCGGCCTTGGGAAGATTTCTAAGTCGATCAGGCGACAAATGCCTATACTTTTTCCAGGCAATTAAGAAAAAGGCAAGGTTTGAATGGGGGCCGGATGCTGAGGCGGCCTTCCAAAAATTAAAAGTTCATTTGCATTCCTTGCCGAGGCTGGTCAGCCCTTTGCCCAAAGAAGTACTCTATATGTACCTGGCCGTCTCTGATCATGCGTTAAGCGCTGTTCTTCTTGCTGAAAGAGACGGCTGTCAGCTCCCGGTCTACTTTGTCAGCCATGTGTTGAAAAATGCCGAGTTGAGGTATCCCTTAGTGGAGAAATTTGGTCTGGCACTTTTCATGGCTGTTGATGTGTAACAAGATGAGAAACCTTGCTACAACAATGATAAGTTAAAACGGGTCAAATGATTTTAAGTACCAGTTATCAAGTGATCAGTTTAGTTAGGGGAACTCTCACCCTAAGCTAAGGATATAGCAAAGAGGAACTCTCACTCGTTTGCTTGGAATAGTCTAGATAAGGGAACTCTCACCAAATCATAAACTATAAGTCTTAATCTTGGGAACTCTCACCAAAACTAACACTCTTCAAATTCGGATACTCAAATTTGGAAAACAAAGTGAACTAAACTTAAGTCACTTCAATTAACAAAACACACGTTTTAGGCAAATAATCTTGGATGTCTTTTCATTCATTCAAAGTATGCTATTTATAGCATCCATACAACCTTTTCACTTGCCTACTTTAATTAACAAAAAGAAATAAACAAAACGAAATTAACTAAGGAAATAAGTGGTTAATACACGTCCCACTTAACTCCATTACAAACATAATTAAACTAATTTAAAAGAACTAAAAACTAGGCTTGAAACAAGGGAAAATAAACAGCCAAAATAGCATCCAAAGAGCATCTCACACACGCCCAAAACAGCTACTCTTTCAAGTCTTCGTAATCCCCATTTCAAAGCCTTGATTCACGCCTTTCATTCAAACTTTGTAACTCCTATTTTAATGCCTTTATTCCAGCAACAATTCCCACACATAACCCCCGAATAATGAGGTGCAATGTTCAGCCAACAAACTCCATAATTCACGCCCAACAAGTGCCATGAAACATGCCACTTTAATCAGCCCAAGTAACTTACAAACGGCTAGCATAAAATACGCCCAAACCGCCACCAATTTAGCTTGTAACCGATGCCCATTAAACGTGCATTTAGAGCTTGGAAAACCGTCACTTTCTAGATACTTTCTACAAGGTTAATTACACTAAGTGAAGTGCAACCCCTTGTAAAAACCTTCGGACCAAACCCGTGCAAAGGACTAAAGAATGACTTGGACAGAAATAATTCCCTTGCATTGTCTTGAACTTGGACCTCAAGGCCTTGACCACTTGGACCATCTTCTTGAACATTAGAACCTTGACCATATTGGTCATCCTCCTCTTCTTCAAAAGGAATTGCCCTCAATTCGTCATCATCAAAGTAAGGAGCAAGGTCACCAACGTTGAATGTGCTTGAGACACCAAATTGGCCCCCCAAATCAACCTTGTATGCATTGTCGTTGATCTTTTCCACGATTTCAAATGGACCTTCGGCTCTTGGCATAAGTTTGTTCTTTCTTTTGCTAGGAAACCTCTCTTTTCTCATGTAAATCCACACTAAGTCATCAACTTCAAATTGCTTCACGTTTTTCACCCTCTTGTTGGCTTGCTTCCTGTAGACTTCATTTGCTTTCTCAATGTTCTTCCTAACTTCTTTGTGGACCTTCAATATGAACTCGGCTTGTTCCTTAGCTCCACCATGAACGAACTTGTCTTGTGGCAAAGCTATGAGATCAATAGGAACATAAGGATTGACACCATAGACCACTTCAAAAGGAGAGTATTTTGTAGTAGAACTAGGAGTTCGATTGTAAGCAAACTCGGCATGAGCTAGCTTGACATCCCAATCCTTAGCACTCTTACTAACCAAGGTCCTAAGCAACGAACCAAGTATCCTATTCACCACTTCAGTTTGACCGTCGGTTTGTGGATGATGTGAAGTAGAAAACAGTAGCTTTGTTCCCATTAGACGCCATATTGACTTCCAAAAATGACTAAGGAACTTTGTATCACGATCGGACACAATGGTGCGTGGCACCCCATGAAAACGAACCACTTCTTCAAAATATAACTTAGCCACTTTCATAGCATCTTCGGTCTTATGACAAGGAATGAAATGAGCCATTTTCGAAAACCGATCAACAACCACCATGATTGAGTCTTTACCCCTTTGAGTTCTAGGTAAAGCCACAATGAAATCCATGCTCACATCTTCCCAAGGTCTTTCCGGAACTGGCAAAGGCTTGTAGAGACCTTTGTGAAACACCATCTTGGCCCTTTGACAAGTAGAACAACGACTAACCACATGATGAACCGTGGCTAACATTTTCGGCCAATAAAAGTGAGCTTGAAGAAGCTCCATTGTTTTTTGAATCCCAACGTGACCAGCTAGACCTCCTCCATGAGCTTCATGAATCAACAAGCTTCTAATTGGACACTTAGGAATGCATAACCGATTTCCCTTAAAAAGAAAGCCATCATGTAAGGAAAATAAGTCATATACTCCATGAACACATTTCTGTATTATTCCATTGAAATTGCCATCTTCCTTGTAGTATTCCTTAATCAAATCAAACCCAAGGACCTTTGCTTCGACAACTCCAAGCAAATTATGCCTCCTAGATAAGGCATCCGCAACAACATTAGCCTTTCCACTCTTGTATTTAGAAGAAAAGTTAAATGTTTGCAAGAATTCAACCCATTTAGCATGTCTTGAATTCAACTTCTTTTGTCCATGGATGAACCTTAAAGATTCATGATCCGAATGCAATATGAACGGTTGTGGTCTCAAGTAATGTGACCAATGATCTAGAGCTCGTACCATAGCATAGAACTCTTTATCATAGGTGGAATAATTCAACTTGCCTTGACTCAACTTTTCACTGAAATAAGCAATTGGACGCCCTTCTTGAATCAAAACTGCTCCAATCCCCTTCCCACTTGCGTCACACTCCACTTCAAATGGCTTGGAAAAATCAGGGAGTGCAAGAATAGGAGTGTTGCACATTTTCTCCTTGACTTCTTCAAAGGCCTTTTGAGCTTGTGTAGTCCATTCAAACGTCCCCTTTTTAGTACACTCAGTTATAGGAGCCATGAGTGTGCTAAAATTCTTGATAAATCTTCTATAGAAAGAAGCTAGGCCATGGAAAGAACGGACCTCCGTGAGTGTTTTCGGACTAGGCCATGATTGAATTGCTTCAACCTTGCAAGGATCCACCTTCACGCCATCACCTGAAACTATGTAACCAAGAAAAGTGACCTCATATAACATAAAATCACATTTTTCAAGTTTTCCATACAATTTTTGCGTTCTTAAAACAAAAAAAACTTGAAACAAATGATCTAAATGCTCATCCTCATTTTTAGAGTAAATAAGGATATCATCAAGGTACACCACCACGAACTTGCCAAGAAACGGCCTCAACACCTCGTTCATCAATCTCATGAATGTGCTAGGTGCATTGGTCAATCCAAACGGCATCACGAGCCATTCATACAACCCATGCTTTGTCTTGAATGCAGTCTTCCATTCATCACCTTCCCTCATACGGATTTGATGGTAACCACTCCTCAAATCAACTTTTGAGAATACCTTTGAACCACTCAACTCGTCCAACATATCATCAAGTCTTGGAATTGGAAATCTGTACTTGATAGTAATATTGTTAACAGCTCTACTATCAATACACATGCGCCAAGTACCATCTTTTTTAGGGACCAACAAAGCAGGAACCGCACATGGACTCATAGACTCACGCACATAACCCATACCTATCAACTCTTCAATTTGTCTTTGCAACTCCTTAGTTTCTAAAGGGTTACATCTATAGGCAGGTTTATTTGGTAGAGGTGCGCCTGGAATGAGATCAATTTGATGCTCAATTCCTCTCAAGGGTGGTAATCCCTTAGGTAACTCATCAGGAAAAACATCCTCAAACTCCTTAATCAATTTTGCAAGTCTAGGATTTTGACTCACAAATTTTTCATGGATTTCTTTAGAGTACAGCATGAATATCTCTCCCTCACCTTCAAACTCCCTCTCAAATTCTTTACAAGACAATAAAGAAATTTGTGATTTTTGTGGTTGTAAAAACCGTGGGGGTGGTAAAGGGTACAATTTCTTTTGTTTCCCTTAGTGAGTGATAGTGTAAGTGTTATGGTACCCATCATGAATGGATTTTTTATCAGATTTCCAGGGTCTACCAAGAAGAATATGACAAGCATCCATTAAAACAACATCACACAATTGACTATCATGATATGAACCAATCGAAAAATTCACCATGCATTGCTTTCTAACCCCAGTACTAGCATTAGAATCTAACCAACTCAATTTGTAAGGATGTGGATGATTAGTGGTGGTAAGACCCAGTTTAGATACTAGAGTTTTCGACACATTATTAGCCTCACTGCCCCCATCAATAATTAAGTCACATACCTCGTCACCAACTTTACATTTGGTGATGAAAATGTGTTGCCTTTGTGGCGCCAAAGGTTCCTCCACACGAGCTTGAAACGCTCTCCTAACCACCAAGTTCGTTTTGTCCTCTATCTCAGGATAGCAATGGTCCTCCTCCTCATCCTTTTCATGCGGGGTCACATCCTTCTCTTCTTCAGACTCAAATTCCTCCCAATTGATGCTTTGGGTGGCTACGAGTTTAACCTCTTGCATGGTTAAGGCTCTTGAATTAGGACAATCTTTTTTATAATGTTCTCTACCTCCACACTTGTAACATACAATGTCACTAAGCTTGAAGTCTTTCGTGTTCTTCTTAGGTGGCTCATTAGACTTGCTAAAAGAAGAACCCTCCTTCGAGGTGAAGGGTGGTTTACGTACCACTGGAGTAGTGGTAGGTGCTTTCTTCTTTTTCCTTTTAGCATCAAACTTTGTCACAAGTTTGCAAGCTTCCACAAACGTGAGGTTAGTGTAACCTTCAAGTTTGTCTTGTAACTCTTGATCCAACCCAGCTACAAAACGTCCCAACTTCAGCTCTTCATTTTCAGTCACCTCACACACAATGGCAAGCCTATCAAACTCTTTGATATAGTCTTCCACTGAGTCGCCATTTTGTTGTAGAGTACTCCACTTCACATACTGATCTTGCTTGTAATTGTGAGGAATGAAACGATCTCTCATTCTTTTCTTCAGCTTTTCCCAAGTGGAAATGTGAGCCTTACCCCTAAGGGTACGCCCCCTTTGTTCTCCTTGCAACCAACTATCACCATAGCCCTTCAGTTTGACTTTGGCTATCTTGTACTGTTGAACCGTCTCGTGGATGTCCTTGTAATCAAAGTACCTTTCCAAGGATTTCTCCCACTCCAAGTACTTCTCTGGATCAAGTGTCCCATCAAAGGCAGGAACGTCCACTTTGAGACTCCTATCTTCCCTCCTAGGTGGAGGTTCTTCACCTTGATCTCTCCTGTCTTGCTCGTTCATGAGTCTTGCCATCAAGGCAGCAAGATTTCCTTGTAGATTGGCATTAGTTTCGGCCAACCTTTCCTGACTAGCAATGGATCGATTAAGAGCTTCCAAAGCTGTCCTCAAGTTTGGATTCTCTCCCATGGTATGTAGGTATTCGTCCCCTTTGGAAAAATTTAAGAAAATTTCCCCCCTACCTGACGCGCCAAATGATGTGTAACAAGATGAGAAACCTTGCTACAACAATGATAAGTTAAAACGGGTCAAATGATTTTAAGTACCAGTTATCAAGTGATCAGTTTAGTTAGGGGAACTCTCACCCTAAGCTAAGGATATAGCAAAGAGGAACTCTCACTCGTTTGCTTGGAATAGTCTAGATAAGGGAACTCTCACCAAATCATAAACTATAAGTCTTAATCTTGGGAACTCTCACCAAAACTAACACTCTTCAAATTCGGATACTCAAATTTGGAAAACAAAGTGAACTAAACCTAAGTCACTTCAATTAACAAAACACACGTTTTAGGAAAATAATCTTGGATGTCTTTTCATTCATTCAAAGTATGCTATTTATAGCATCCATACAACCTTTTCACTTGCCTACTTTAATTAACAAAAAGAAATAAACAAAACGAAATTAACTAAGGAAATAAGTGGTTAATACACGTCCCACTTAACTCCATTACAAACATAATTAAACTAATTTAAAAGAACTAAAAACTAGGCTTGAAACAAGGGAAAATAAACAGCCAAAATAGCATCCAAAGAGCATCTCACACACGCCCAAAACAGCTACTCTTTCAAGTCTTCGTAACCCCCATTTCAAAGCCTTGATTCACGCCTTTCATTCAAACTCTGTAACTCCTACTTTAATGCCTTTATTCCAGCAACAATTCCCACACATAACCCCCGAATAATGAGGTGCAATGTTCAGCCAACAAACTCCATAATTCACGCCCAACAAGTGCCATGAAACACTCCACTTTAATCAGCCCAAGTAACTTACAAACGGCTAGCATAAAATACGCCCAAACCGCCACCAATTTAGCTTGTAACCGATGCCCATTAAACGTGCATTTAGAGCTTGGAAAACCGTCACTTGCTAGATACTTTCTACAAGGTTAATTACACTAAGTGAAGTGCAACCCCTTGTAAAAACCTTCGAACCAAACCCGTGCAAAGGACTAAAGAATGACTTGGACAGAAATAATTCCCTTGCATTGTCTTGAACTTGGACCTCAAGGCCTTGACCACTTGGACCATCTTCTTGAACATTAGAACCTTGACCATATTGGTCAGCTGTTAAGAAGTTAAAGCCCTACTTTTTGGCGCATGCAGTCGTCGTGTATACAGACCAACCTATCAAGCGGCCACTGACTGTCATGGAGTCGTCAGGTCGAATGATCAAATGGGCCATTGAAATACAGAGCCTCGAAGTTACCTTCGAGTCTAGAAAAGCAGTGAAGGGGCAAGCCTTTGCTGACTTTATTGTTGAGATGACTCGTCCTACTGACTCTCAAGTTCCAGACCAAGTCTGGAAGGTATATGTGGATGGCAGCTCTACTTCAAATGGTTGTGGAGCAGGCGTCATATGTCAATCGCCAGAAGGCGACAGGTACGAGTATGCCCTACGCTTCAGCTTTCAGGCTTCAAACAATGAGGCAGAATATGAAGCTTTACTAGCCAGGATCCGCATGTGCAAGGCGGCAGGGGCAAGAAAAATAGACGCCTGTTCCGATTCACAATTGATAGTGAGTCAGTACAATGGCGAATATGAAGCAAACCATCCCACCATGATCAAGTATTTACAGGCGGTCCGTCAAGCAGTCGGCTCCCTTGAGGTTTTCCATCTGATCCAAGTGCCGAGATCAGAAAATAACCAAGCGGATGCACTTTCAAAATTAGCATCATCCGCCTCCTGTGATACTCCTCGAACCGTTGTTTGGGAAGTAGTGGAGAAGAGAAGCATTGAGGGAGACCCTATTGGAATCTTAGACAGAAGCTCAACCTGGATGGATCCAATCAGGGCATATCTGACAAATGGTACCCTGCCGGATGATCATCAACAGGCGGCAGTGCTGAAAAAACGAGCCTCCAGTTTTGAAATAATAAAGGGAGAACTTCACAAAAGGGGGTACCTCCAGCCCTTCTTAAAATGTGTTACTCCAGAAAAGGGACGAGAGATACTAGACGATCTTCACTCTGGTTACTGTGCTTCCCATATAGGTGGTAGGACGCTTGCTCAACGGGCAAGGCGGCAGGGCTACTTTTGGCCTACTTTAGAAGCAGATGCGATGGAGATGGTGAAAAAATGTGACAAGTGTCAAAGGTTTGGCAAACTAATTCACCGTCCGGCTACTGACCTCACCACCATTCATAGCCCCCTACCGTTTGCTAAATGGGGCATGGATATTCTGGGTCCATATACGCCTGCTACAGGAGGAAGAAGGTACATACTTGTTGCCGTCGACTACTTCACTAAATGGGTAGAGGCGGAGGCTGTTAAGGGAATCAAGACAAAGGATGTAATTTCATTCATTTGGAGAAATGTCATCACTCGGTTCGGGGTTCCCATGTCAATGGTTTTTGATAATGGTCCCCAATTTGAGACGCTTGTTCTCAAAAGCTGGTTGGGTGACCAAGGAGTTGCACACTGCTTTGCATCTGTCGGCCGTCCACAAGCAAACGGCCAAGTAGAAGCCTTTAATAAAATCATCTCAGACGGTCTGAAGAAAAAGATTGAACGAGCAGGCGGCCTATGGGCGGATGAACTACCACATGTTCTCTGGGCCATTAGGACGACTGAAAAAGGGGCGACTGGAGAAACTCCATTCCTCCTAACTTATGGTGCGGAAGCTGTTCTTCCAATAGAACACTACGAGCCGACTCTTCGAGTAATGCTATATGACGAAGAGGCAAACTGGGAAGCCATGCGCCTGGCATTAGACTCACTCCCTGAAAAGAGGGGCAATGCTGTCTTGCGCCATGAGATTTACCGCCTGAGAATGACTCGATCATACAACAGAAAAGTGCACAGGCGTCCACTCAAAGTGGGGGACTTTGTACTTAGAAAAATGGAAGCTGTTGGTAGGGCTAACGAGTCTGGCAAGCTAATTCCCAACTGGGAAGGTCCCTACCGAATCTATGAAGAGGTTAGAGACGGTACCTACCGTCTGGAAACACCAGACGGCAAACCGTTGCCTCGAACTTGGAACGTAGATAATCTTAAGAAATATTTCTTTTGAAAAATGTAAAGTCAAGGACTACTTGAATAAAGCTTGCATACTTAATATTCAATTTTGTATTAAGAGGGGCATGCCAACTGACAAACAGTCGGCTACTCTCCATGTTTACATTCATTTTTATTTTAAGAGGGGCATGCCAACTGACAAACAGTCGGCCACTCTCTATGTTTAATTTATGAGGGGCACGCCGCTTGTTTCACTCAACCGGCTACCCCCACATAATACAGTTCACCAAGAACTATCAAAAACACATGATCAGACCAGGCATCAAGCCAACTGATCAAAATATAAAAATTCAATTCGACCTGTCCCAGCATTATAGCAGGCGTCCGACAGCATCCATCCGGATGAAATTCGTCGCAGAGAGCAGCTCCCTTTTGGGTGGAACATTGTTCTATAAAATCATTACACGGCACCTATACGACTGTCTAAACATGACAACCACGTAGCCGTTTCCCGGACAAGGATATCTCACTTAAACTGACTAATCACGTCAAGCAAGTGTTCGCAGTAACCATCCGGGTCAACCGACCGACTGAACTACTTGGGATAAGAACAGTTGGTATTTTATGAGTTAATAGCCAACAAAAATTGGCGAATAAAGGGGAACAACCGGTACCCACCGCTTGATACCTCTACTACTCATCACTCGGCGACTAGGTAAGAGCCATATTTACTTAGTCACCCCTTAAAAATTTTAGTATGAAATTAAAAAGTTCATACAACACCTATTCACACTGATTATGATAGGAAATAGTCGTCCTAGACTGCCTATAGCTTAAAAACTCAAGAAAACCTTTCCCTACTTGGTTAATTTTACAAATGACAGAACCGCCTGCCTAAAGGTGATCCAGTCTTAAACGAATCGAATAACGATTGGATAAATGGCCGACTGATCGCCTAGCTTGGAAACAGACAACCAGTCGTCCAGGGGCATAGGCGGCGTGACTAACCATCCGTACCTGTCTACAATCGGCCATGCAAAACAGTCGGTATAGTGTACAATTCATTACCAAATATTCAATACTTAGACAAATTTGAAGCAAAACAAAAATTCATTAAAAAGAAGTCAAAATATTCAGAACCCCGGCCCCTTGGCCGGGTAAATACAAGCAAACGGCACGCAGGCCGTGAAAGAAGACATAAAAGCTTAAGAAGGGGGCAGATCTTCAACATTAGCAGCTTCCGCCTGGTCAGCACTCTTCTTGCTGGACTCGGCTTCAGCTGCATCCTTCTTCGATGCCTTGCCCCCAAGCGGCACAAGCGCCACTATCGGCTGCTCCTCCCCCTTCAAGGCCTCCTCAAACGCCTCGTCCTCAGCAGCCGCCAGGATCTCTTGATTATATGTATCAGAACACTGGCGGTACGTTTTTTCCCATGAGGCAAAGTCGGCACTGGGAAAGAGGCGGCTCCAGGTCATGCGCTGGATCTGAGAAGAGTCTTCCATCATCTCTCGGACGAGCTCTTTCTTCTCTTGCTCGGCCTTCTCCGAGAGCTCCTTAGTGAGACTCTTCTCCTGGGTCACCAGGCGCTCCTTTACGTTAGCCAAGGATTTCTCCAAGGCTTCGTATGAGAGCATCTTTTGGCGGAGAGGTTTAAGCTCGGCCTTGAGGTTGGTGACGGTCGCCTCCAACTCGCTGCTCCTCTTCTAGGTCGCCTCTAACTGAGCCCGGACAGCGGCGGTAGCCTGCGCCTGATAATAAAGAATATCAATTGTCAGAACTTCATTTTGGGCAATTTGAAACATTGCCTTATCACATTCAGAGGCGGCCATAGCTTTTGCAGCCTTTACCTCTTTGTTCTTCCGATCAAGCGGCTTGCGAAGGCCGTTCACTCGGAGCAGGGCCTAAGTAAAGAGAAAACAGGCGTCAGTTTCCAAGCAAAAAAAAAAAAGAAAAGATAACAGGCGTCCTGGAATTCAAATACTCAAAAAATGCTAAGTATACCTCAGCAAGGACCCCTGCAATCCCATCTAGGTCAAGGGTGCCGACACCCCTGACCACCTCCCTTTCAGATGGAGGAATTGCCTTGATCATAGACTTGGCTACCTCGACCAAGTCAGGCTCCTGAGGGCCGGCTGCATCAAGCATAAAAAAGCAGGTTAGACCTAGTCAAGAAGGAAATAAGTGTAAAAAAAATTTTACAAGGAATTTTCCATACTTCTAGGCGGCCCCGCCAGAGTTTTAGAAGGAGTGGCCGGCTGCTTCTCAGCCGCCACCTGTTTCCTGGAAGAACCAGGAGAGCTTGCAACAGTCGTCCTCCGGGCTTTGGAGTCCGGCTGTTGTGAGGAAGAAGCTCTTGGAGTGCCCGACTAAAAAAAAAAAAAAAAAAACGGAGTTAGTATATGCATAAGACAACTCCAAAAAGAGGAAGAGGTTCGAAGCCCACCAAGGGTGCCCCCTTGTTGGGGGAGTCGGTAGAAGACTGTTGCATGATAGAGGCCCGCAACATGGCCTCCGCAGTCTTGGATGCTGTGATTTTACTCATGGCGTCAGCTGCAAAAAACAAACAGCAAAATTAGTAAAAGTCCCAAGTAAACAAAGCGTGGAAAAAACAGAGTATTCGACAGGCCGGCTACCTCTAGAGCACCGACTGCTGAGGCCACAGGCGGCCAAAAAGTACTCGTCATAGAGCCACTTGAAGCTCGGGACGCAGTGTAGGGGTACTTGCTCTCGTACCCCTGAAGTAGAGTTCACCCTAGACTCTACTTTGAAGAGTCCTTTATCTAGGATCTCTTTTTTAGCCTTTGGGGGAACAGGCGGCATGCTGCGGTCGCCTGCAAGAAGGGGCGGATTCCTGTTCCACCTGTTAAAGCGTTTGTTCAGCTCTGTGTCTGAACCCTCAATAATAAGGAAGGTGTTCCGCCAATCCTTCCACTTGTTCGCCTTACCTCTCGTCATGAGGTAGCCCCTGTGGCTCGTCAATTGATACCAGCCGGTACCGCCCGACTTAGGGGTCCGGCTGAGATAGTTCATGTGGGCGAAAGCCTCAAAGCTTGGCTCCACCCCGTGCAGTTCGCACCCGGCCACATAGCCGAGTACGTTGACCCAAGAGTTGGGGGCTAACTGCCATAACCCCAAATCATACCCATCCAAAATCCGCTGAATAGCCGGATGTAATGGGAAGCGCAGTCCAGCCTTGATGGCCGCCACATAGCAGCCAAAACAGGCGCCATCGTAGCTGGTACCAGCCGGCCAGACGACTGTGTCTTCTGGATCCGGCACGAACATTAAAAATCCGGGGCCCATTTTGTGGTTAGCGATAAAGCTCTCCACTTTGTCTTGCATGGCCGTGATCCGGCCCCGGGGTACCGTGCAGTAGTAGGGGGTGTTTTCCTCTCGGTAAGAGGCGGATGGCTCCGCCCAATTATCCCCCTTCTCAACTGCATGAGAAAGCCTCGCCTCTTGTAGGCGGCTGTTTCTTTCTTTTGTGCCTGGAGAAGCGTGGCCAGAAGAACTGGACTCGGACTCGTCCTCTGACGAGTCCGAAGAGGAAGACTCCTCCCCTCTCCCAGAGGGGCCCGCCTCCTCTCCCTTAGAGGGAGCAGGAGAAAATGTAGACATGTCCACTGTAAAATGGGAAGGGACCACCTTGACCCCTCCCTCAGAACTGTCGGCTTGACAGCCGCTTTGCTTCACTTCTACATCTGGCGCCTGGTCAGATGTTTCACTAATTGGCACCCTTTGGGAGGAGCCGTCTGAGTTTGAGATCCTAGCAGTCTTTTTTGTTCTGGCCATCACGTTCTGCATAGACACAGATACAGTCGGACTTTATATAAAGGGCAAAGATGGGTCCAGAAAAGGGCAGGCGGCACTCCTAGTCCTAGATTCAGCCGTCCCCGGTGACCGGCTGATCACTAACTTAGGTCGTGTCGTGTGCTTCCATGGTGCCATTTCAAAAAAAAATAATAAAAAAAAAATTAAGAGTAAGAGAACCAACGGTTACCTGAACGAGTGACGATTGATGAAATTCTGAAATCCTTTGCAAACGGCTTGTCAGAGCAGGCGGTAGGCAGAAAAGGTCCAAAGTGTCAGAGCAAGTTCAGGGGTCCGAATGTTCTCTCACAAAGTTCTCAAGTGTGAAAATGACCGAAGTCAGCACTCCCTTATATAGGCAAAGTGAGAAGGCGAAGGGTCACTTCCAAATTCAAAATTTGGGCGGGAAAAATCTCTCGGCCATTTGCAAGGTGACACCTGTAGCAGGCCGTCGCCTGTCACCATGCGACACCTGTCACAGGTGACACGTGACCAGTCACGTGCCACCTGTGAGGGGCAAATGATTAGGGGATTTTTATCCACCAATCACCGTCTGACAAGTGGACCAACCAGGTTCCGCCACGTGTCCTTCACGTAGGCCAATAGGAGCCTGCCACGTGTCAATCACAGATACGTCCTCTACGGACCAATTGAGACACGCCACGTGTCCTTCTCATGACACATGGGAAAATCAGCCAACAAGGCCCAATCCTGTTTAGAGGCCCAGTCAGCCCTAGGTTTACCCTAAACCTAGAGAAAGGCACGCTTCCCGAGGTTATAAATACCCCCCTTAATCCTCATTAAGAGGGGTAACACGGAAAAAAACACGGATTACGCATTAAACACTCTCACCTAGAGAGACCAAACCGCTTTAATTTCCGCATTAATTACTCCTTAATCTGGTACTAACTTGACCGTTGGAGGCGGAGCTCCCACCCCAAGGAGTCTCCGTTGTTTTGCAGGTACAGGCGTCCGGTTCCAGTCTCGGTATTGTAACTCTCCCGCAGGATGGTATTGGATAGAACATGGATTTAAGCACTCCAAAAATTAAATACTCAATCCGACCAATAATGGCGGTGAAAGGTGTTCATCATCGGGTTTGGTTTTGGGGAGACATTTTTAGGTGTCTACAGAAGCCCCAACTTTGACTGAGTTTGTAGAAACGGCAGTTTTGAAAACGATAGTCAAAGTAGTCGATAAGAACGGAGAATGATTTAAGACGTTCTACGATCCCAAATCACTTTGTATATGCCAATACCTGCAGAAAAATGTTAGTACCACATATAAAAGAGTACAGGCATAGAATGCTTGTATGACACCAGTGTATCGGTGACAAATGAGTTTGGTAGGTTCCTATGCTTGAAGGAATCCACCGGATGATGTTTCGCTGAAACACTTTCCATGCCCGACGAAAGTCAACTGATGAGCTTGGTAGCTTTATGTGCTTGAAGAAATCTACCGGATAATACTTTCCATGCTTGAGAAAAGTCAACATATGAATTTGGAGGTTTTCTATGCTTGAAGAAACCTACCGATAATACTTTCCATGCTCGAAAAAAGCCGACAAAGGAATTTGGCGGTTTTCTATGCTTGAAGAAACTTGCCGATAATACTTCCCATGCTTAAGGAAAGTAGACAGATGATGAGATTGCAAGTATCTATGTATCGAGAACCTTGCGTCGTGAAATGATGGTGGTTCGATTGTCCCCGAACGAGGGCTGTAGTTGGTTCACTTGTCCCTGAACATGGGATGTAGTTGGTCCGCTTGTCCCTGGACGTGGGATGTAGAAGGTCCGCTTATCCCCGGACGTGGGCTGTATATGGTCCGCTTGTCCCCAAACGTGGGCTGCAAATGGTTCACTTGTCCCCGAATGTGGGCTGTAAATGGTTCGCTTGTCCCCGAACGTGGGCTGTAAATGGTTCGCTTGTCCCCGAACGTGGGCTGTAGATGGTCCGCTTGTCCCCGGAGATGGGCTATAAATGGTATGTTTGTCCCCGGACGTGGGCTATAGATGGTCCGCTTGTCCCCGAACGTGGGGTTTAATTGAGAATTGCAAAATATAATTTGCCAAGGGACTCGTATAGACTATGATTGACTTGACCAAGTTTGACTTGACTTGACACGACATGACATGACATAAGTATGACTTGTGATTGTGTGTAAATAGTTTGAGTGTGTATGCATAGACACAAGCAATCGAAAATGCAAAAGCAAAAAAAATTCCGACATTTTTGCCGTGAGATGAGTGGAGGGTACTAACTCTTAAAGACGTGAAAAAAAACAATTTATTTTCAAACTTCCCTCGATGAGAAAATTTTAAAAACGTTTTTTAATTTCCCAAAAAGAAAAGTTATGAGAAAGGGAAAAAGTTTTGAACTTCTTCGTTGAGCATAAGACCAAATGAATCGCTTGGATTAAATTGCTTGTCTTGAATATAATTTATGCATGATGTATGTTCTTAGGCCAGGAGGCTAAGGACAATTACATCATGTTACACGATAGATGAATGAACTTAGGTCATGGACCTAAGCATCATATATGGTGTAAAGAAATGATCTTGAATGTCACATAGGTCTTAAAGCTAAGTACGTATATAGGTGAAGTGATTATTGCATAATGAACGTTGCTTAGGTCAAGGAGCTAAGAACTATATGCTTTGTATGATTACAAATCATTGATATATAAATTTTGCTGAGCACATTATGCGATGCATGAAACAATGAACATTAATCAGGTCAGGAAGCTAAGCAAGTATACAATCTTTCTTTAAGGTTCCTAAGGGAAAGCTGATATGGCTATGTATGTGTGAAAGACGTGTGTGAAAGTGATTCTAGGTGAGGCTGCAATGGCTACGGTGAGGGAAATAGATGTGAGAATAGGTAGGCTAAATGATGTGGGTTCAAGCCCCTAAGTCTATCTCTAGATGGATAGGGTCATAGGATTAAGCATTAGATATTCTTTGACTCGATCATGCATGGACATGGATATGAATGTGGTCGCACCTCGATGTAAGGTTGCCTACGTATCCGTTAGGAATCAGGCCAAACGTAGCTCTAACTGAACTTTGCACAAGTGTATGTACACCTCAAAGAGGTCTTTTAAGGGTTGTAATATGGTTAAGTTGATGGTTTAAAGAAGAAAAGGGTACAAGGCTCAAGACCCGCGAGAATCCCCAAGATGTGTAATTGTGAATTTGAAAATTTTGAATTTTGCAAGATTATTTTCTTTTTTTTATTCTTTTGAATCAATGTAGGCAATATCAGATCATGCGGTCCATCACTCACTTAGCATTCATTTTTCTCAGGCACGGTACCAAGCAGTCGATGAGAGACGCAATTTGAGACTTGTTCATATCAAAGACATTGGAACACTTGCCTTTAGACATTATTTTATTGTTGCTTTGCTGCTTTTTGTTTTTTACTTGCTTTTTGTATGTTATACAATTACACATCTTCCAATCCCAGGGTTAAGTGAATGTGGTTGAAGAAATGAAGGCCAAACGTTAGACGAGGCTGAAAGTGGTTGATGAAGAAATGACAAGGTTGTAAAGGTCCCTCAAATCGTTGGTGTACCTTGTGTTTTGGTTCGGTATTTGATTTATTTTTATTTATTTTTTTTAGAATGAGTGAATGAAAAATGCTATGATCAAGATGTAAAGGAAATTGCTCATTTTATTAATGGAATAAAGGTGAACGAAATACATGAAACATATAAAAATTTGAAATGGAAAACCTATGCTAGGCATGAATGGGGGAATGGAGATGAATGATAAAAAAAAAAAAAAGAAATCATGAAATCTTGCACAAAGGATCTGTTGTGCGCCTTGTGTTCATTACTTCTTGCCGCCTGAAGGGACATGAAGTTTGTTTACATCCCCAAGTCTTGAATGACGTCCTTCAAATTCCAACATTGCTCTATAGTGTGGCCCCTTCTTTGATGGTACTTGCAATGGGCATTGGGATTCCATTTGGCGCACCTTTCTTCAGGTTTTGGCTCTTGAAATGGCCCAATAGGTGTGATCAAGGCTTGACCGTAAAGGCGATCAAAGGCCGCATCATAAGTCATTCCTAGAGAAGTGTAAGTTCTTTTCTTCTTGGGCAATGGAGTATCAAGGGCTAACACTTCATTGAGATCAACTTGGATTATATTGTTGGTAGTATTTTCGTGCTTCGAAGACGAAGAAGAAGGATGGTCGTTCTTCTTGTTTTTCCAAGTATTATTATTGTTACTACCGGCAGTCATTATTAGATCATCCTTGATATTGATGCCAATGCGATATACAGCTTCAAAAGTGTTCAAAGGAAGAAATTTGAGATGTTGCTTGTACTTGTGAATCAAATTTTGGATGATGATGCAAATTATCTCTTTTTATTTGGGAGGATCTACCAAGAGTGCAGTTGTTTCCCTCCACCTGTTCAGATAAGCAGTGAAGCCTTCATTCCCTTTCTGTTTGAGAACGGAGAGTTCACGTTCAGAAGTTTTACTTTGAATGTTACACTGGTAACGGTTCATGAAACTATCGGCGAAATCTTGCCAAGTCGCAGTACGCTTGGCATCTAGAGAATAAAACCATTGTTGGCAAGCATGTTCTAAGGAGAGAGGGAACACCGTAGGGATGAGTGTCATGTCCAATCCCTTAAGAGCCATGGTTGCAGAGAACGCCTTCAAATGGAATATTGGAGTGTCAGTAGGCTTGAACTTTGGAATATCAGCAGTGGAGAATTTTTCAAGGAGTCTGTCCTTCACATCCAAAGGAGTGGGAGGTCGTTCCACATAGGTGAAATCCTCAGAATTCTTGCTCATTTGCTCTTTGATCTTGTCCATTGCACCCGCAGTAACAATGTTTTGCTCTATTGTGTTGACTCTGGTAGTGAGTGCTTCTAACATGTTTGACATTGTCTTAATGGACTTGTTAATGTTCTCAATATCTTCCTTAGTGGCCATTGGGACAAACTGAAAGTAGTTTGAAGGTGATGAGTGACGTGGAGATGGAAAAGTTCTCCTTAAACGTCTCTTTGGTTTAAGAGGTTGATATAGTAATGACTCGAACCGTACCAATCTACCCCTGCTCCTTGACCACGTGCTGTGAAATAAAACAACCGCACTTAATTGTTTGACACATTGATCAAGATAGAAAAACAAAAGTCATTTGAAAACAGGTGACAATAACTCCGATCCTCTCATCTTTTATTATGACGGAAATAGGGGTGCATGAATCTAGTATACGATCATAAATGACATGGTGTATGACTCGAGTAAAAAAAATAAAGAAAATGTGTGTACTATACTTGACTCGTGAGTGATTAAGTGATGTTATATGACTCGTGGTATGATCGTATGGTTAGACATGTGAACAATAACCAAAATGACTTACGCGAGGACCAAATTAACACAGAAGACTAAAAAAAAGATGACTGGAACTTATTTCCTTGGCACCGTTACACGACAAACTGTACCGTGTCACGGTACAAGCCGTGAAGCGGTGATCTTTTTTTTTTGGAAATCCACCGTGCCACGGTGAAAATTGCCGTGACACGGTAAACATTCCCGCGTCGCGGTGGATGCTGGCGTGACACGGTGAACTTTCCTGTGGCACGGTGGATGTTGACATGGTACGCCAATTTTTTTTTCAGGAATTCCATCGTGCCACGGTGGAAACTGCCGTAACACGATGAACTTTCCCGTGGCATGGTGGATGCTGATATGGCACGATAGTTTTTTTTTTTTTTTAGTTTGCGCTAATTACTAAGTGAGTATGGTCCATTGGAAATCCTTAGTCATAAAATAATCCACCATAGACAAAGAAAGATCACTAAGGTTAGAATCAAAACGACCAAACATAAAACACGTAGGCACAACCTAAGGTCAAGTTCTATGTTCGACTATGGTTAGGTTTATTTGATGTCAATAGGGTACCATGGTTTAAGAGTTTGGACGCGTTAGCAAGGAAGCCTCCCTTAAGGGTGTATGCCAACGGGTGGCTCCGCGAGTTCGTCATGAAATCGAACTCGACTCGGTTTGGGTGGATTTAAAAAAACTCGGATGAACCTTTATTGCCATGAGTGTTTTTGGATTGATAGAGCTTAAACCCCCCGAGGCTAAGAAGTATGTAGAACTCACACGTTTTTTCAGAAAAATCGAAGGAAGATGACTGTGAAATGAGAAAATAAGCCGCCGGACTGATTTAAGAACTGTCGTGACACTGCAGAGAGCACCGTGGCACGATGCTGCACATCGTTTGACGGAGTACTGCATCGTGACACGGCAGAATCTGCCGTGGCGCGGCAGTCGGAAAATCTCACTGGTGCCCTGTTTTCCTTCGTACGCAATCAAGTTATTCAATGTTTCCTACGGGACAGACCAAAATGCGTCAATAAAACGTCTATGCATATGTAAAAATACCAAATTAATCACTGGAATACTTTTCAAGAATCTTTAAATTCTCATCCACTCATCTTAATTAAATACCGATCACTCAAATCGATAAATAACCAAGAATCCTCCCTAGTGGAGTCGCCAAATTGTACGCGTCGTTCAAAGTGCGCCTACGTTAAAGCATGTTGTGAATATGCTTGGCACTCATAGGAAGTGGGAATTGACATAATACGATTAGGAACAGGGAAAGTAAGGAGCCGCCAACAAGTTTTTAAGGAACTTGTAAACCGTTCAGGGATCATAAAAGGCAACCACAATTAAGGGACAACGATAGGCAACAACGATTGATCCGTGAAGGTTACACCCCGTCATAATCCATGAGATTACTAACTCCATATGGTTTGGAACCACGAAAGGAGGATCGGAGATTATGGTGCGAATTGAGTTATGGAGTCACATTCGCTCGTATTGGCCTCTACTCGATTCTTATAGTGAAAAGCATTTCTGCGATCTCAAAGGCATACAAACAAAGAATCAATTCGCTCCAAACTATTACTATGCTAAATTGGTTGAATATTAATGCAACATATAATTCTATAAAATTAGTGATCACTTGATTAAACAACAAGATTAAAAAGGAGCCTAAACCGGTTGTCCAAATTATCTTATTAGGCGTGATTTTCAATTACATATTCCCTTTAAACATGAAATATAGTGATCAAATAGAATAAACATCAATATTGGAAGCAATTTACCAATAATAGCGTTAGTCAAATCATATATAAAATAATCTAATCATGATACTAGCAATATAAAAATAAAATAAGTAATTAAATTACTCACATTCCGCGCGTTCCTTTAAATTGCTACATCATGAATAAATTGTTAGTAACTTCAATAAAAAATAAAAATCAAACAAAAATTAAATTAAATCAAATAAAAAGTAGAGTTGATTTGATCCAAACCCTCGGTTATGTGTACCTTTCACGCATTGGTCTAAGGACGAAACCTCGGGTTAAGTATGGACTCCTCGGAGTTCTTAAGGGAAGAATGGTGTAATTAGGAATATAAGTTTAAAGCATAGAATATGGGAGAGAGAGACTATAATGATTGTTTGGTTTTAAAGAGAGAAAGAGAGAAGGATTTGGTGCCCCGAACTGCAGAAAGGAGGAGGGTATTTAAAGGGAAAACAAGCAAAGGGAACATACGGAACCCTACAAAGATAAAGACCCTAAAAAAATAACACCGCGACATGGCAGAGAACACAGCGACACGGTGCCAGGCACCGTCAGATGGGGAAAATCCCGTGACGTGGTGGACAACTGGAGTGACGCGGGAAATATTTGACCTATGAGAAGTGAAAAGGCGTGAAGGGTTTACGCGGAAAAGTCACGAGAAAATTTCGTGACATGGCACACGTATCGGGACACAGAAGTTTCCACCGTAACACAGTACAATACACTGTGTCACGGTATTGGAAAACGCAGAAATTACACGGAAAAAGCACTGTGACACGGTGTTCAGTACAGTGTCATGGCACCAGGTAGCGTGTCACGGCAACATGCACCATGCCACGATGGAATTTAACGTTAAAAAACTATATAAATAGCACCGTGACACGGTGCCACACACCGTCAGATGGGGCACACTCCCGTGACACGGTGCTTTTGCAATGTGCGCGGTGATTCTAGTTTTTTAACCATTTATAAAACATCATTTTGATTCGTAAATTGGAATAAGGCATATAATATATCAATGGAAAACTTATCAAATCTATTTTCTAATCCAATTTGTATATTTTAAGATATGGCCGTTTTAGTGGAAGGGTGTCGGTTTTGGGCCGAGTTTAGTGTTTGGTGCATATATTCTTCTATATAGCTTGGAATTGGGCTTATGATATTTGGTTGGAAAGATTATTTCAAGGCCTTTCCAACCAAATAATAATCGGATCAAAATAATAAGTCTAAAAAATTGGTTTCTCTCAGTTTTGCGATGTGGACACGAAAAGTGGATAACAAGTTATGGTTTAGGGAAATGACCTAGGAAATGGATTGGTTTATGAAATGTATTGGATAGAACATGGATTTAAGCACTTCAAAGATTAAATACTCAACTCGACCAATAATGGCGGTGAAAGGTGTTAATCATTGGGTTTGGTTTTGGGGAGACATTTTTAGGTGTCTACATTATGCCTAACTTATGTATACTTGTATTTGTTGTTATGTTTGACGCCCTTAGGGGTGGCCAAGCCCCTTGGGGGGAGATATATGTTTGTTGTCCCTATGCGCTAATTAGCCCCTTGGATGGGCGATGATGTGCCTAATGCCCCTTAGGGCTAATGAGCCCCTTGGATGGGTGATGATGTGTCTCACGCCCCTTAGGGCTAATGAGCCCCTTGGATGGGCGATGAAGTGTCTGACGCTCCTTAGGGCTCTTAAGCCCCTTGGATGGGCGATGATGTGTCTGACACCCCTTAGTGTTAATGAGCCCCTTCTAAATAGGCGACTATGAAAACTTTAATGCATTCGGCCCACCGAAATTGCAAAAAGGGCCTCCAGCATGGTGAAAATGCCATTTTTCTTATTTCGGTCTAATTTTTAGGCATGTGTTGGAACGATACTGTAACACCCTAGAAATTCCTTACCTTGAAATACCTGTTTTGCCCTATATAAAACTTTAAATAGGAATATCTAAGACATTACCGCCATCGTAATAACGACTAAGGCAATTATCAAAGACACACAGCGGAAGACAAATTTCAAAACCTTTCAAAACAAGTCAACTTGAAAAGTCAATCAACAAAAGTAAAGTCAACCCAAAGTCAAACGAAGTAAAATTAAATCAACCTACAACTTGGAATCCTTGTAGGCCCTTATTAAAACCAAACCAAACTCAAAACCCTTTTCGTTATTCACGCATAGTAATATTATCATAAATAGTTAAAGCAATAAACACATCATATACGTATGGAAACTAGCATAATATGCTCTTCACTCACGCCCACTTATGAATATGCTTCAACACCTGAAAAGCTTATCTCTACCTATTTCCACTACTCTCCATTAAAAATGGGTCATCATAAAGCCAAGATAAAGACAAGGCCAACAAACACATAAAACACTCAATCAGCAAAGCTGAGTACATAAGCGCAATTAACACACTAGCATACAATTCTCTATCAACACGCTACTTACCTTGTTGCACTTGTTTTTCAAGCATACCACATTCAGTAAAAATTCTCACTAGACACTAAATAATTTATTTAACGTTGATTACGCATCGAATAGGTTTCCCACTAACCTCCCCCAATAAATTGAGGCTACTAACACAAGAGCTAACCGTGCCAGCATCAAAAGCCACACATAGGTGGCGGAATTCCTGTGTATAATAATAATAAAAGGAATGTACAGCGTCCTGTACTCCATTAGAAGTTATGGTTAAATATAAAACCCCATAACTTCCCCCATATGTTCATACTCAAGATATATACGTTCCAAGAGTTTTGGTGCGTAATCTCTTTCACTTTACGTTATTTACATATTATTAGACTTGTTGATGACTCTCAAAGCATAAAGATTCAATCAACAATAATTATTCAATCAACAAACATACCAATTTAATTCTTGTATATTTAGTGTCCATATAATATTAAATGTTGAACCCTTTTTAATTCTACCTCAGTGTCAAAGACACCTTAAACGTATAAAGTGCCAAAAATCCTATCCCTCGGTGTTATAAACACCTTAAGTGCACAAAGGCACCAACATACAATTTATTCCTCGTGTACATAGACACTTATATAGCTCCTTCCTCATGCTTAAAGCATCAAAAAATATTCAATTGGAATTGTTGGGGGCGTTGACTTGCATTGACTTTCTCTCTCTTCTCCATGGTTCTTCATCTTTGATTGGTTTCTTCATCAATTTTGGATTTCAATGGATAAGAAGAAGAAGCATACTACTTCTACACCTCAAATAACGCATCAGAAGAATGCTCATGAAGCTTTTGACTTGATTTTGCATAACTTTAGAAACTCGGGTACTTCATTCTTTCCTAGTCCGATTCAAGAGGTGGATAAATTGGTTACTCCGGCGCTGGCGTTAGTGCACCCAGCATGTGGAGCTATTCCCAGAAGTGATGCTGAGACAATTGCCCTGTTTGCTGAAGCCACAGCTAGGCCAGAATCGAGGCATTCCAATGGAACAGTACCTAGGGTTTCTAGGTTTACTGTTCCATTGGTTGCTGGTGGATCTGAGCAACGATCTGAGCCAATGATTTCTCCTTGCCATTCCTCACCTTCTCTAGAGCAGAATACACACAAGCACAGTGAGGATCGGGCTGCTTCTTCACCTTCTCTGGAGCTGCATTCGCGCAAGCATAATGAGGATCGGGCTGCTCCTTTTGCTGGGAATTTGGCTGCCAAAGGGGCTTCTCTATCTTTTGTTGCTCCGAAAGTCCAGGAAGGGAAGCAAATTGCTGTGTTACAGGAAGCCGAACTTGAGGAAGGTAATAAAAAATGGGCTAATGCTTTAGTTTTCTATGTGGTTGGCTTTTACCCTACTATTGCTGTTGTTCTTCGTTTTTTTGCTCAACAATGGAGTGATATGAAAAAACCAGATGTTTATTGGCATGATGATGGGTACTTTATCGTTAATATTTGTTCTAGTGATGATAAAGATACTATACTTTGTTCTGGTCCTCATATGTTCCTTAGAAAACCAGCAATAGTGAAGCCTTGGTGTCCTAAATTTGACTTTAATGCTGAAATTCTTAGAACTGTTCCTCTTTGGGTTAAGTTTCCTAATCTCCCACTTAATTTTTGGGGATCTGACACTCTTAGCCGCATTGGTAGTTTGGTTGGAGTGCCAATTTGTGCTGATAAGTGTACTACTAGACAACTTAGAGTGTCTTTTGTTAGGGTCCTAATTGAAATTGATGTTACAAAGCCTATGCCTAACTCTGTCTTGGTTGAGAGTCCTTCAAAGGAACTATTGGAGATCAAGGTAGTGTGTGAATGGGCCCCACCTTTTTTTTCTAAGTGCAACAAGGTTGGTCATGATTGCTCTATTAAACCTGCTATTGCTAAGTCTAAGCAGGTTCCTAAGCAACTAGCTCCGGTTGCTCCTAAGAAAAAGCAGGCCTGGGTTCCTAAACCTAGCCAAGCTCCTGCTCCTGCTGTTGATGTTGGTGCTTCTGTTCATGGACAATCTGTCATTACTCCACAGGTTCATACTTCTCAAAATTCAGATGAGGGGTGGAGAATAGTTGGAAGGAAGACAAAAAGCCAACAAAGTAGAGTTCATCAGCCTGCTTCTACCTCTAATGCTTTTGTTGCTTTATTTGCAAATGAAATGGATGGTGCAGGTGGCTTCACTATAAATCCAAGCGGGGGTGAGGTTAATCCCCCATTGGTGTCATGATTTACTCTATTTGGAATGTCAGGGAATGACCCTGGCAAAGTTGCCTCTGTGAAGAGGTTGCTTCATTCCCATTTAGTTGATGTTGTTGGTTTGCTTGAAACAAAAATCAAATTGAAAAATGTTCTCACTTATCAGAGGAAGTTTGGCTCTTCTTGGCTTTGGTTGTGTAATTATGATCATTCTTCCAAAGGGAGGATCTGGCTTGGTTGGAATGCAGATAGGGTAACTGTTAATGTCTTGAAGGTTTATGAACAGTTCATTCATTGTAGTGTCTCTTCTAAGGACCTCTCTACTCAAATTCATCTCACTGTTGTCTATGGGCTTCACTCCATTCATGATAGGCTCCCTTTGTGGGAAGGAATTAGAAGCATCTCTATTAAGCATTCTCCTTAGCTTTGTGTTGGTGACTATAACTCTGTTATTCATACTTCAGATAGGCTTCATGGTAATGATGTTACTGATTATGAGACTAGAGATTTCAAGAGTTTGGTTGATGATTTGGACCTCACTGAGATCAAAAGTAAAGGAGCCTTTTACTCTTGGTCAAATAAGGCTCACACTGGTCCTAGAACTCTCTCTAGGATTGATAGAGTCTTTGGTAACCAAGCTTGGTTAGCCTCTCATGGGCATGTTGAGACTGTCTATCTCCCCCCTTCTTTATCTGATCATAGTCCAGTTCTGTTGGATATTTGTTCTGCCCCTGCTGGGAAAGGTAGACCTTTCAGATTTCTAAACTGTATTTCTGATCACCCTGATTTCCTTGATACTGTTTCGCAGGCTTGGAGTTCTGGTAGTTCTGTTTGGCAGAAACTTAATTCTGTGAAGTCTAGTATCAAGTCTCTTAATAGCAAGCAGTTTGGCAACATGAGGAAAAGATTGATCAGGCTAATGTTGAGCTTTCTGGAATTCAAAACTTAATGGCTCAGAATATCCTGATGATTTGGATTTATATGCTAAATAATCTGATGCTATTAAGGTTGTCAAACACTGGAATGATATTCAGGAAAGCATCTTCAAACAAAAATCTAGGATCAATTGGGTTAAGCTTGGAGATGGCAATTCTCACTATTTCTTCTCTATGATAAAGAATAGACAAGCAAGGAATAGAATTGACTCCATCTTTGACTCTAATCAGGTGTTGCTCAAGGATCCAGATGCTATTTCTCATGAAATTATCTCATTCTATAAGTCTCTTTTAGGGACTCAGGCTCCTTGGCTCCCTGTTGTTGACCTTGTCACTATGAGGAGGGATAAGCAGCTTAGCTTTGCTGCGTAGAGCTACCTCATTAGGCCTATTTCTCATGCTAAAATTGATGTTTCCCTTAAGGGAATTGATAACACTAAAGCTCCTGATATTGATGGCTTTAACTCCTTTTTCTTTAAGAGAGCTTGGCATATTGTGAAAGATGATATTTATGCTAGTGCTATTGATTTCTTCACTAAAGGGACTTTGCCTAAGCAATGGAATTGCACAACTATCACTCTTCTTCCCAAAATCCCTAATGCTTCTCATGTTAAGGATTTTAGACCTATAGCTTATTGTACCGTGGTTTATAAGCTCATTTCTAAGGTCATAACTGTTAGGTTTACTGCTATCATTGGTGAGGTGATTGATGATGCTCAGGCAGGGTTCATTCCAAGCAAGCACATTGGTGACAATATCCTTCTTGCAACTGAATTGATCAAAGGATATGATCACAAATTTATCTCTCCTAGATGCATGGTTAAGGTGGATTTGAAGAAAGCCTATGATTCAGTTGAGTGGGGATTCTTGATCACTGTTATGCAGGAGCTTGGTTTCCCTTAGAGATTTGTTAGCTGGATCTAGACTTGTCTTACTTCTGTCTCTTATTCTATTCTTATTAATGGCTTTCCTGCCCCTCCCTTTGAAGCTAAGAAAGGGTTAAGATAAGGTGACCCTATGTCTCCCTTTCTTTTTGCTATTGGTATGGAATACCTCTCCAGATGCCTTGATGAGCTTAGGTTAACTCCTGATTTTAACTTTCATCCTAGATGTGAAAAGTTAAACCTAACTCACATGATGTTTGCTGATGATCTATTGATGTTTTCTAGAGCTGATAGTGTTTCTGTTAAGCTCCTCTTCCAAGCCTTCTTGAAATTCTCGGGTGCCTCTGGCTTTCTGCTAATCTTGATAAAAGTGAAGTCTATTTTGGAGGAGTTTCTATTGATGTTCAGAAAGAGCTGAGGGAGATTCTTGGTGTTTCTCAAGGTACTATCCCTTTTAGGTATCTTGGGGTCCCTCTCTCTTCCAAGAAGCTTACTATTGCTCAATGTAGGCCTTTGGTGGAGAAGGTGACTGCTAGAAGGGTGGATGGCTAAACACTTGTCCTATGCTGGGAGGCTTCAATTGGTGAAGAGTGTGTTGTTTGGTATTCAGACGTATTGGGCCCAAATTTTAATCTTGCCGAAGAAAATTCTGAAAGAGATCAAGGCTAGGTTCAGATGTTTTCTTTGGACTGGATCCTCTGCCCCTGCTAAGAAATCTTTGGTTGCTTGGAATAATGTCTGTCTACCTAAAGTTTGTGGTGGCTGGAACTTGCTTTCTCTTCCAGAGTGGAATAAAGCAGCTGTCACCAAGTTACTCTTGGATATTGCTCACAAGGCTGATAATCTTTGGGTTAAGTGGGTCCATATCTACTTCAAGCATAAAGATTGTTGGACCACCCCTACCCCTGCTAAATGCTCTTGGTTCTTGAAGAAGATTCTGAGTTGTAGAGATGTTGTGAATGATCGAGGGGGATGGGATGGTTTCATATAGGGCAACAAGTTGAAAATCAAGAAGCTTTATGCTGCTATTAGGCCTCAAGTGCCTAAGATTCCTTGGAAGAGAGTTATTTGTCATAACTTAGCAACTCCTAAAAGTGTTATTATCTTGTGGCTAGCTTTGTGGAATAGGCTTGTCACTAAGGATAGGTTGCTTCAATGGCACATTTCTTGTGATCCAAGGTGTTTCTTGTGCTTGAATAGCAATGAAAGTGTTCAACACTTATTTTTTGATTGTGAATACTCTAGACAGCTTTGGAGCAAGGTGTTAGGTATCTTACATGTTTCCAAGCATGTTCAGCAGTTTAGTGATGAGGTTGATTAGCTGAAGAAAATCTGCAGAAGTTCTAGATTGAAAAACAAAGTGATCCAGGTGGCCTTCACTGAAACAATTTATGGTATTTGGATTCAGAGGAATGTAGTTTTGTTTACTGGTTGTTGCAAATCTGTTGATGCTCTAGTTAGGGATATTGTCTTTCATTCTGTCTGTAGAATCCCGGCGGGAAGCAAATATTTGATCGTTTAGGAGCTTCTCCTGTTTTCTTGGTCTTCTCATTCTGTTGCTGGTTCTTGCTGATTTCTGGTTCCTAACCTTTGAGTTCAGGTTTCTGGTTTTTTTTTTGGGGTTGTTGCTATAGCTGTTTTGCTTTGGTTGCTCTTGTGGCTCTTATTTTTATGCTGATTTCTGCTGTTGCTTCTGCTTTCTTATTGTTGTTGAATTTCAGTTATAGTTGTTGTTTCTCTTGCTGCTGCTGAATGGTTTGCTTTGCTTTCTGCTCTGGTTCTGCTTTGGTCAGCAGCTGTCTGTGGTAGGTGCTGTGCTGTAGCTGCTGGCTGCAACTGCTGTTGTCTGCTGTCTGCTGTCTGCCTGCCCTTCTGTACTGCTGTTGTGGCTGTTGCTTGCTGCTCTGCTTGCTGTCTGCTCTTGCTGTGCTGGTCAGTAGTTGTTGCTGAGGGCTGTTCTGTGCAGCAGCTTCTGCTGTTGGTGTTTGCTGCTGCTGCTCTGCTGCTGCTGCTGACTTGCTATACTACTGCTCCTCAATTGCTGTTGCTGTTGCTTTTTGCTGTACCCTACTGGCTGTGTTGCTGCTGTGCTATTTAGCTGCAGGTGTTGCTGCTATTGTTGGAGTTGCTGCACTGTGCTGTAGCTGTTTTTGATGCTGCAATGGTCTATGTTGCTGTTCTTTTACGCTACTGTCTATGTTGCAATGCTTTGATTTCTGGTTTTTTTGTTTGTTATTTTCCTTGGGTCGATATTTTACCCTCTTTTGTCCAGTCCTGTTGCTTTGCAACTGAGTCTAGGAGGAGGTTTGCCTTTTAAAGTCTACAGGGGTGGTGTGTTTTTGTTGTTGCTTTGTGCTTGTCCCTGTGTTCTTGGGCCTTGTTTCCAGAACCCTTCCTAGAAGGTGGCTGGAAGCTTGTGCTCAGGGTGTTCTTGTCTCTTTCTCCTGTACCCTTCCTAGAAGGTGGCAGGAGATAGAGCTTGAACGGTTTGGTGTTTGGTTGGCTTGTTTGTTTGGTTTGGCGTTTGATATAACTTAGCCTTTGTAAGTCGTAACTTTTCCTTTTGGTAATAAAATTTTCTCTTATTTTCCAAAAAAAAAGCATCAAAAAAAATTATATGAACCATAATAAAATTCCTTTTCGATATTCCAAACCAAATTAAACATTTAGTTTAATTAAACATGCTCTCTAACATGCCATAAATAAATATGTGGCCCATAAATAATATTCCAAACCTTAGCATGATACTACTTGTAATCAATCAAACACATTTAGTATGCTATTACATCAACATAATTATGCTAAGTACGCGAACGTACCTGGAATACGATCTTAATATCGCCACAATTAATAGAAATCACTCACTTCAAAGTCTCCTAGGATTTAAATTCATAAAAGAATATTAAAATCCACTCTACACAAATTAAACTTTTTTCTTCCTCCCTCGTCCTTCCTTTCTCTTTCCTTCTCCTCCATAATTTCCAGTCACCGACCATAACCACCCAACCACGACCACCCAACAACGACCACCTAGAACCCACACCTTAACCCCTCCCCCCCCCCCCCCAAAATTCGAGCCACCCTAACCCCTCCCCCATGAAAACCGACCACCCCCCAACCCCCTCTCCCATGAAAACCCGACCACCCTAATCCCCAAATCGGCCACCCTAACCCCTCCCCTACAAAATCCGACCATCCCTCCCTGTCCCTTGCGAAATTCGACCACCCCCTCTCCATGAATTAATTTGTGTAAAGTTTTTTTTTTCTTTTTTTTTTGTTGAAATTGTATTAAAACCATGTAAATGGCTAATTATGAGTGTTACGGGTTTCAACAAAAGAGGATCAGATGGGTTATGGTTTTCTGGCGAAATGGTGGATGCGATTTTAGGTGGTGGTCGGTTTAGGGTCGAGGTGGAGAAAGGGTCGGGACAGGGTAGGGATTGGTTCGGTTTAGGGTCGCCGGCGATTGGGATTTGACAGTGGGTGAGATGGGTGGCTAGCGTTGCGTGCGCAAGGGAAGGGGATTTGCACGCTGGGGAGGGAGGGGGAGAAGGAGTGGTGACAGGGGAAGGTGATAGTTGTTTCGGGGTTTTCTGATGTCCTGCGGGAGAGTTACAACACCAAGACTGGAACCGGACGCCTGTACCTGCAAAACAACGAAGACTCCTTGTGGTAGGAGCTCCGCCTCCAACGGTCAAGTTAGTACCTGATTAAGGAGTAATTAATGCGGAAATTAATTAGTTTGGTCTCTCTAGGTGAGAGTGTTTAATGTGTAATCTGTGTTACTTTTTGGTTAATCCCTTCATCCTCTCTCTGATTAATGAGAATTAAGTGAGGTATTTATAACCTCGAGAAGCGTGCCAATTAGGTTTAGGTTAACCTTGGGCTGACTGGGCTTCTAATCAGGATTGGGCCTTGTTGGCCAGCGTTCCCATTTGGCATGGGGAGACACGTGGCGTGTCTCTATTGGTCCGTGGTGGACGAATCTAAGACTGACACGTGGCAGGCTCCTGTTGGCCTACGTGAAGGACACGTGGCAGAACCTGGTTGGTCCACTTGTCAGACGGTGATTGGTGGGTAAAAATCCCCTAATCATTTGCCCCTCACAGGCGGCAGGTGACTGGTCACGTGTCACCTGTGACAGGTGTCGCATGGTGACAGGCGACGGCCTACGACAGGTGTCGCCCTGCAATTGGCCGAGAGATATTTCCCGCCCAAATTTTGAATTTGGAAGTGACCCTTCGCCTTCTCACTTTGCCTATATAAGGGAGTGATGACTTCGGTCATTTTCACATTTGAGAACCTTTGCGAGAGAACATTCGGACCCCTGAACTTGCTCTGACATTTTGGACTTTTGTTGCCTACCGCCTGCTCTGACAGACCGTTTACAAAGGACTTCAGACCTTCATCAACCGTCACTCGTTCAGGTAACCGTTGGTTCTCTTACTCTTAACTTTTTCCTTTTATTTTTATTTTTTGAAATGGCCCCATGGAAGTACACGACACGGCCTAAGTTAGTGATCAGCCGGTCACCGGGGACGGCTGAATCTAGGACTAGGAGTGCCGCCTGCCCTTTTCTGGACCCATCTTTGCCCTTTATACAAAGTCCGACTGTATCTGTGTCTATGCAGAACGTGATGGCCAGAACAAAAAAGACAGCTAGGATCTCAAACTCGGACGGCTCCTCTCAAAGGGTGCCAATAAGTGAAACATCTGACCAGGCGCCAGATGTAGAAGTGAGACAAGACGGCTGCCAAGCCGACAGTTCTGGGGGAGGGGTCAAGGTGGCCCCTTCCCATTTCACAGTAGACATGTCGAACTATTCTCCTACTCCTTCTAAGGGGGAGGAGGCGGGCCCCTCTGGGAGAGGGAAGGAGTCGTCCTCTTCTGACTCGTCTGAGGACGAGTCTGATTCTAGCTCTTCGGGCCAATCTTCCCCAGGCTCTGAAGAAAGAAACAGCCGCCTACAAGAGGCGAGGAGTTCTCATGCAGTTGAGAAGGGGGATAATTGGGCGGAGCCGTCCGCTTCTTACCGACAGGAGAACACCCCTTACTACTGCACGGTACCCCGGGGCCGGATCACGGCCATGAAAGACAAAGTGGAGAGCTTTATAGCTAACTACAAAATGGGCCCCGGATATTTATTGTTCGTGCCGGATCCAGAAGACACAGTCGTCTGGCCGGCTGGTACCAGCTATGATGATGGCTGCTTCGGCTGCTATGCGGCGGCCATCAAAGCTGGACTGCGCTTCCCACTACATCCGGCTGTTCTGCGGATTTTAGATGGGTATGATCTGGGGTTATGGCAGTTAGCCCCCAATTCTTGGGTGAACGTACTCGGCTATGTGGCCGGGTGCGAAATGTACGGGGTGGAGCCAAGCTTTGAGGCTTTCGCCCACATGAACTATCTCAGCCGGACCCCTAAGTCAGGTGGTACCGGCTGGTATCAATTAACCAGCCATAGGGGCTACCTCATGACGAGAGGTAAGGCAAACAAATGGAAGGATTGGCGGAACACCTTCCTCATCATCGAGGGTTCAGACAAGGAGCTGAACAAAAGATTTAACAGGTGGAACAGGGATCCGCCTTTTCTTGCAGGCGGCCGTAGCTTGCCGCCTGTCCCCCCAAAGGCTAAGAAAGAGATCCTTGACAAAGGACTCTTCAAAGTAGAGATTAGGGTGAACTCTACTTCAGGGGTACGAGAGCAAGTGCCCCTAAACTGCATTCCGGTCTTCAAGTGGCTCTATGATGAGTACTTTTTGGCCGCCTGTGGCCTCGGCAGTCGGTGCTCTAGAGGTAGCCGGCCTGACAAATACTCTTTTTTTTTTTTTTTTACGCCTTGTTTACTTGGAATCTTTACTGACTTTCTGTTTGCTCTTTTTTGCAGCTGACGCCATGAGCAAAATAACTGCTTCCAAGACTGCGGCGGCCATGCTGCGGGCCTCTCTGATGCAGCAGTCTGGTACCGACTCCCCCAACAAGGGGGCACCCTTGGTGAGCTTTGAAACTTCTTCTTTTTGAAGTAGTCTTATACATATGCTAACTCTTCCTCTTTTTGTAGTCGGGTAATCCAAGAGCTTCGTCCTCGCAACAGCCGGACCCCAAGGCCCGGAGGACGACTGTTGCAAGCTCTCCTGGTTCTTCCAGGAAAACGGTGGCGGCTGAGAAGCAGCCGGCCACTTCTTCTAAAGCTCCGGCGGGGCCGCCTAGAAGTATGAACAATTACTTGTAAAAACTTTTACACTTGCTTCCTTCTTGACTAGGTCTAACTTGCTTTTTTACGCTTGATGCAGCCGGCCCTCAGGAGCCTGACTTGGTGGAGGTCGCCAAGTCAATGATAAAAGCTGTGCCTCCATCTGAAAGGGAGGCGGTCAGGGGTGTCGGCACCCTTGACCTTGATGGGATTGCAGGGGTCCTTGCTGAGGTATACTTGGCATATTTTTGAGTATTTTTATTCCAGGACGCCTGTTACCTTTTTGATTGGAAACTGACGCATGTTTTCTTTTTACTTAGGCCCTGCTCCGAGTGAACGGCCTTCGCAAGCCGCTTGATCGGAAAAACAAAGAGGTAAAGGCTGCGAAAGCTATGGCCGCCTCTAACTGTGATAAGGCAATGTTTCAAATTGCCCAAAATGAAGTTCTGACCATTGATATTCTTTATTATCAGGCGCAGGCTGCCGCTGCTATCCAGGCCCAGTTAGAGGCGGCCCAGAAGAAGAACAGCGAGCTGGAGAAAACCGTCTCCGACCTCACGGCCGAGCTTAAACCTCTCCGCCTAAAAATGCTCTCATACGATGTCATGGAGAAATCCTTGACTAGCGTAAAGGAACAACTGGTGACTCAGGAGAAGAGTCTCACTAAAGAGCTCTCGGAGAAAGCTGAGCAAGAGAAGAGAGAGCTCGTCCGAGAGATGATGGAAGACTCTTCCCAAATCCAGCGTATGACCTGGAGCCGCCTCTTCCCCAATGCCGACTTTGCCTCTTGGGAGAAAACGTACCGCCAGTGCTCTGAAACATATAATCAAGAGATCCTGGCGGCTGCTGAGGACGAGGCGTTCGAGGAGGGCTTGGAGATGGAGGAGCAGCCGGTAGTGGCGCTTGTGCCACTTGGGGGCAAGGCATCAAAAAAGGGTGCAGCGGAGGCCGAGTCAAGCAAGAAGAATGCTGACCAGGCGGACGCTGCTAATGTTTAGGTTTTGCCCCCTTCATAAGCTTTTGTCTTCTTTCACGGCCTGCGTGCCGTTTACTTGTATTTACCCGGCCAGGGGGCCGGGGTTCTGAATATTTTCCACTTTAATGAAATTTGATTTTTTCTTGAAATTTGGCTAAGTGTTGAATATTGAGTTGTACACTATACCGACTGTTTTGCATGGCCGATTGTAGACAGGTACGAATGGTTAATTACGCCGCCTATGCCCCTGGACGACTGGTTGTCTGTTTCCAAGATAGGCGATCAGTCGGCCATTTATCCAATCGTTACTCAATTCGTTTAAAAGACTGAATCACCTTTAGACAGGCGGTCCTCTATCTGTAAAATTAACTAAGTAAAAGAGTAGGTTAGACTTTAGGCAGTCTATGACTGGATTACCTTTAAGCAGGCGGTCCCGTCATTTGTAAAATTTACTAAGTAAGAAAGGGTATTCTTACTTGTGTTTTTTGCGCTATAGGCAGTCTAAGACGACTGTTTCCTATTGCAAATACTTAAAAATTTTTAGGGGGTGACCAAGTAACTATGACTGTTACCTGGTCGCCTATTGATTGAGTAGTAGAGGTATCAAGCGGTGGGTACCGGTTGTTCCCCTTTATTCGCCAATGTTTGTTGGCTATTAACTCGAAGGGAAAACTAGTAGGAATAATAGTTTGAATGCCCCTGTTTGCCAAAAAACAGGTGGTCTGTTCAAACTTTTTAGGTTCCATGCCAAGTTTTGGGAGAGTGACTAGGAGTTAACGTTGGTGTTACTCAGTCGTCCTCATTCTAGCTTGAGTAGTAGAGGTACCAGGCGGCGGGGGCCGGCTGGACCCCTTGATTCGCCAATGTTTGTTGGCTATTAACTCAAAGAAACCCCCTGCATTTATCCCAAGTAATACAGGCGGTAATCCGACTCAGATGTCAACTGTTATCACTAGTTTGGTTAGTAATAAAAGTTATCCTTGTCTCAAAAACGGCTACGTGGTTGTCCTTGGGGACAGTCGTATAGGTGCCGTGTGATTAGTTTATAGAACAATGTTCCACCCAAAAGGGAGCTGCTCTCTGCGACGAATTTCATCCGGATGGATGCCGTCGGACGCCTGCTATAAGGTTGGGACAGGTCGAATTGAATTTTATAATTTTGATCAGTTGGCTTGACGCCTGGTCTGATCATGTTTTTTGATAGTTCTTGGTGAACTATATGTTATGTGAGGGTAACCGGTCAAGCGGCGTGCCCCTTTTAAATTAAACATAGAGAGTAGCCGACTGTTTGTCAGTTGGCATGCCCCTCTTAAATAAATAAATATAAACATGGAGAGTAGCCGACTGTTGGTCAGTTGGCATGCCCCTCTTAATACAGAATCGAATAGTAAAGATGCAAGCTTTAATCAAGTAATCCTTGACTTTACATTTTTCAAAAGAAATATTTCTTAAGGTTATCTATGTTCCAGGTTCGAGGTAACGGCTGGCCGTCTGGTGTTTCCAGACGGTAGGTACCGTCTCTAACCTCTTCATATATTCGGTAGGGACCTTCCCAGTTGGGAGTTAGCTTGCCAGACTCGTTAGCCCTACCAACAGCTTCCATTTTTCTAAGTACAAAGTCCCCCGCTTTGAGTGGACGCCTGTGCACTTTTCTGTTGTATGATCGAGTCATTCTCAGACGGTAGATCTCATGGCGCAAGACAGCATTGCCCCTTTTTTCAGGAAGTGAGTCTAATGCCAGGCGCATGGCTTCCCAGTTTGCCTCTTCGTCATATAGCATTACTCGAAGAGTCGGCTCGTAGTGTTCTATTGGAAGAACAGCTTCCGCCCCATAAGTTAGGAGGAATGGAGTTTCTCCAGTCGCCCCTTTTTCAGTCGTCCTAATGGCCCAGAGAACATGTGGTAGTTCATCCGCCCATAGGCCGCCTGCTCGTTCAATCTTTTTCTTCAGGCCGTCTGAGATGATTTTATTAAAGGCTTCTACCTGGCCGTTTGCTTGTGGACGGCCGACAGATGCAAAGCAATGTGCAACTCCTTGGTCACCCAACCAGCTTTTGAGAACAGGCGTCTCAAATTGGGGACCATTATCAAAAACCATAGACATGGGAACCCCGAACCGAGTGATGACATTTCTCCAAATGAATGAAATAACATCCTTCGTCTTGATTCCCTTAACAGCCTCTGCCTCTACCCATTTAGTGAAGTAGTCGACGGCAACAAGTATGTATCTCCTTCCGCCTGTAGCAGGCGTATATGGACCCAGAATATCCATGCCCCATTTAGCAAACGGTAGGGGACTATGAATGGTGGTGAGATCAGTAGCCGGACGGTGAATTAGCTTGCCAAACCTTTGACACTTGTCACATTTTTTCACCATCTCCATTGCATCTGTTTCTAAGGTAGGCCAGAAGTAGCCCTGCCGCCTTGCCCGTTGAGCAAGCGTCCTTCCGCCTATATGCGAAGCACAGAAACCAGAGTGAAGGTCCTCTAGTATCTCTCGTCCTTTCTCTGGAGTAACACACTTTAAGAAGGGTTGAAGGTACCCTCTTTTGTGAAGTTCTCCCTTTATCATTTCAAAATTGGTGGCTCGTCTTTTCAGTACTGCCGCCTGTTGATGATCATCCGGCAGGGTACCGTTTGTCAGATATGCCCTAATTGGATCCATCCAGGTTGAGCTTCTGTCTAGGATTCCAATAGGGTCTCCCTCAATGCTTCTCCTTTCCACTACCTCCCAAAAAACGGTTCGAGGAGTATCACAGGAGGCGGATGATGCTAATTTTGAAAGCGCATCCGCTTGGTTATTTTCTGATCTTGGTACTTGGACCAGATGGAAATCCTCAAGGGGGCCGACTGCTTGACGGACCGCTTGTAAATACTTGATCATGGCCGGATGGGTCGCTTCGTATTCGCCATTGTACTGACTCACTATCAATTGTGAATCAGAACAGGCGTCTATTTTTCTTGCCCCTGCCGCCTTGCACATGCGGATACCGGCTAGTAAAGCTTCATATTCTGCCTCATTGTTTGAAGCCTGAAAACTGAAACGTAAAGCATACTCGTACCTGTCGCCTTCTGGCGACTGACATATGACGCCTGCTCCACAACCAGTTGAAGTGGAGCTTCCATCCACATATACCTTCCAGACTTGGTCTGGAACTTGCGAATCAGGGGGACGAGTCATTTCGACAATAAAGTCAGCAAAAGCTTGCCCCTTCACTGCTTTTCTAGGCTCGAAGGCAACTTCGAGGCTCTGTATTTCTATTGCCCATTTGATCATTCGGCCAGACGACTCCATGGTGGTCAGTGGCCGCTTGATCGGTTGATCTGTATACACGACGACTGCATGCGCCAAAAAGTAAGGCTTTAATTTTTTAACAGCCATGAAGAGTGCAAGACCAAACTTCTCCACTAAGGGATACCTCAACTCGGCATTTTTTAGCACATGGCTGACAAAGTAGACCGGGAGCTGACAGCCGTCTCTCTCAGCAAGAAGAACAGCGCTTACCGCATGATCAGAGACGGCCAGGTACATGTAGAGTACTTCTTTGGGCAAAGGGCTGATTAGCCTTGGCAAGGAATGCAAGTGAACTTTCAATTTTTGGAAGGCCGCCTCAGCATCCGGCCCCCATTCGAACCTTGCCTTTTTCTTAATGGCCTGGAAGAAGTATAAGCATTTGTCGCCTGATCGACTTAGGAATCTACCCAAGGCCGCCAGACAACCTGTTAGCTTCTGAACCTCTCGGATGGTGCGGGGCGACTGCATGTCGATGACCGCCTGCACCTTTTCAGGATTCGCATCTATTCCTCTCTGAGTAATGAGGAATCCGAGAAATTTCCCAGACTCAACTCCAAAGACGCATTTCTTGGGATTAAGCATGACAGATGATCTTTCTGAAGTTTAGACTTGACTATCATATCATCAATATATGCCTCGACATTTCTCCCAATCTGATCAAAGAACACAGTGTTTATCATTCGTTGGAAGGTGGCCGGGGCATTCTTAAGACCAAACGGCATGACCGTGTAACAGTATAACCCTTGATCAGTGACGAAGGCCGTCTTCTCCTGATCTTTCTTCCATAAAGGGATCTGATGGAAACCAGAGTAGGCGTCCATAAAACTCATCAAAGCATGGCCGGCTGTTGAGTCGACCAGGTTGTCAATTTTAGGCAGAGGGTAACTGTCTTTTGGGCACGCCTTATTCAAGTCTGTGTAGTCTACACACATCCGCCAGGTACCATTCGGCTTTTTAACAAGCACAACATTTGCAACCCAGTCTGGGAAGTAACATTGCCGAATGAATCCTGCATCAAGTAATTTTTTAACTTCGGCGGCTGCCGCCTGACTTCTTTCTTCGCCATGGTTCCGTTTCTTCTGCCTTACAGGCTTCTTTTTTGGATCCACAGCTAGCTTATGTACCGCCAGTTCAGAACTAATGCCTGGCATTTCATGGACTTCGAATGCAAAGATGTCCTTGTATTCTTTCAACAATTTGTGGAAGTCGTCACCTAGGACCCCTAGAGCAGTCGTCCCAACTTTGACTGTTCTGTCAGGACGAGTGACATCTAAGATTAGGTCCGTATGCTCACCAGCCGGCTGAGGGCGGAATTCATCCGACCGCTCCTCTGCCAATGATTGCTATTTTTTATCTTTTCTTTCGGCCCCCATCTGGGATGCCTTTCTTTTCTTGCCGCCTGTTTCTTGAACAGGCGCACTCTCCTTGACATTGTCAAGGTCTATCTTTCCCCCACTGGACCCAGCGGCCATAACAGTGGGCTTGACGTCCGAGAGATAGCACTCTCGGGCCATCTTCTGATCTCCCCTTAGGGAGCCGACTGTTCCATTATCCCTCTCAAACTTGAGCAACATAAGAGATGGGATTATTACAGCCTTGGAATTATTTAACGTTGGTCGTCCCAGAATCATGTTGTAGGCCGAGAGTTCTTCTACCACCAGGAATCGGACGACCATGTGTCGTCCTTCCCCTTTTTCACCCAGGCGGATGGGTAGATCTACTCGTCCTACAGGGTGGACGACTCCCCCTCCAAACCCTACTAGAGGGTGGGAGGCCGGATGTATACAATCAGGCTTGTACTTGAGTCTGGAGAGACATTTGCTACTGATAAGATCTGAGGAGCTTCCAGTATCTATGAGGATTCGGCCGACTCTCTGATTGGCCACCTTACACTCAATGACGATAGGGTCGTCATGCGGCCCCCTGACCCCTCCTAGATCTTCTTCAGTAATGACAATCTCAGGAAATGAATTTATGAAGAGCCGTTCTTGGTGAACGGAATTTACATCTAGCCGCCTGATATTGTCTTTGTTTCCCCTAATAGTGGGACCCCCTCCTGCGAAGCCGCCTGCAATAGTGTAGACGACTGCATCATCTGTATCAGAGCTGTCGGCCTGTTGATTCTTTTTGGCCGACTGTTTTTTTGAGGAGGTGTTCCCTGTGGATTTCTTGACAAAAGAATCAAGATCACCTTGATCAGCCAGGCGGTCCAGATACCGCATGAGACTGATGCATTCGTTGGTGTGATGACCAACATCTTCATGATAATCACAGAATTTTTCCTGGTTCCGATTGCTTGCAGAACCCTTCATGGGGACCGGCTTCTCAATAGAGATCCGTCCCTTGATTTCTTTCAGGATAGCTTTGCTATCCTTGTTAAACGCATACTTTGGGGAGTATGGCTTGAATTCTTTTTTCTTCTTCTGGGCCGGCTGTTTAGAGGAATCAGCCGCCCAGACCTCTTTTCTCTTCTTTAGATCTTTGTTGGACGACTGTATCTGTCGTCCTTCTCTTTTGTCGAACTTTTTCCCATCCGACTGTTTTGCTGTACTACAAAGATCTGTCGCCTGTATGTAGGCTTCTGCTTCAATTAAGGCCTCCTGAAGAGTCGCCACCCTCTTTCGAACAAGATCGAATTTGAAGGTCGACCCGTCTTTCAGACCCCTGAAAAAGTCAGTATAGGCTACCTCATCCGGTAACCCTTGAATTTGTATTCTCATCAGGTTAAACCGCCTGATTTAAGAACGAAGCCCCTCCTTCTCACCCTGCTGAATTGTCCCCAAATCAAGGGTCGTCTTCTTCGCAGGAATGTTCATGGCGAAGTTGGAGGTGAACAAGTAAGCAAGCGTCCTGAAATTGTTTACACAACCGGTCGGCAGGTTGCCGAACCATTGCTGTGCAATTCCTTTGAGAGTCGCTGGAAAACACTTGCACCAAGTGGGATCATCCAACCCTTGAAGGTACATTAGGTTGGAGAATGCCATTAGATGGTCTTCTGGGTTAGTAGTGCCATCATAGGCGCCTACTAGCACATTTTTCACTTTGGCCGGCTGAGCGGCTTCAGTGATTTCCTTGGAGAAGGCCGACGGCTGTTCACCAAGTCTAAGCAACCGTAGCTGCCAGTCCAAGGGTTGGACATTTTTAACTGCCTGTCCACCAAATGGAGGTGGCGGCATAAAATATTGTTGTTGGGGTACAAACGGTAAGTTTGGTACCGCCTGGTCGCTATGAAAGCCGGACTGACGGGAGTTACCGCCTGACTGGTTCTCATGATACGACTGAGTCTGCCTCATCGAGGAATTGCGCAGACTTTCTTGAAATTCAGAAGTAGAGGCCGACTCTGATAGTCGGTCATTCTTCTTCTGTTCTAACAACAGACGAGCGTCTGTGTATGTTTTCTTTGAACCGTCCGCCTGAATGTGACGGACAGGTTTCCTTTTTCCTGGGGTAGGAAAATGGTATTTTGTGAGATCAAGGACAGGCGGCTCATACTTCCTGGATCTAGGATGAGGAGTTCCCTCTCGTCCTTGAACCGTTTTCTTCTTGCCTGAAGTGGAAGGTTTCGTAGCCGACTGTCCCCTAGTCGGTGCAGGCTTCTTATTTAGCAACTCTTGAATCTCTCCCTTGAAGTCCCTCATGAAGGTCATGAGTTCGTTCCTGGTGACGGGAGCCGACCCATCAGTCGCCTGCTGCCGAACAGGAGGTGCGCCGGTTGGCTCACTTCCAATTTGAAGATGCTCCCGTTCCGTCCTTTCAGTCGGACGGGTACGTCGGGCCCGTAGGGTCCCGTCTGGAGCTGTGTGAGCTTCAACTTCAAGTTCATTATCAGTGTCATGGTCCGACTGGACTTGAGGGTCGTCTAGGGGACGCCTCTCTTCATAAGTCGGTACAAACGTGGATGCCATCTCAGAAGTACTCTCCCCACAGACGGCGCCAAAATGTTTCGGGGTTTTCTGATGTCCTGCGGGAGAGTTACAACACCAAGACTGGAACCGGACGCCTGTACCTGCAAAACAACGAAGACTCCTTGTGGTAGGAGCTCCGCCTCCAACGGTCAAGTTAGTACCTGATTAAGGAGTAATTAATGCGGAAATTAATTAGTTTGGTCTCTCTAGGTGAGAGTGTTTAATGTGTAATCTGTGTTACTTTTTGGTTAATCCCTTCATCCTCTCTCTGATTAATGAGAATTAAGTGAGGTATTTATAACCTCGAGAAGCGTGCCAATTAGGTTTAGGTTAACCTTGGGCTGACTGGGCTTCTAATCAGGATTGGGCCTTGTTGGCCAGCGTTCCCATTTGGCATGGGGAGACACGTGGCGTGTCTCTATTGGTCCGTGGTGGACGAATCTAAGACTGACACGTGGCAGGCTCCTGTTGGCCTACGTGAAGGACACGTGGCAGAACCTGGTTGGTCCACTTGTCAGACGGTGATTGGTGGGTAAAAATCCCCTAATCAATAGTGGTGGCAGGAAAAGGTGGTGGTGGTGGTGGTGGAAAAGGGGATTTGATTTATTTTTTGTTTTAATTTTTTTAATAATTAAAAAAACAATTAACCTATTAGTAGCTGATACGTGGCATATAACTTACAAAAACCAGTCATCAACAGGTAATGGATCTTTTGATGAAGGTGGGGTATAAAGGTTGGATTTTTCTAAGATTAAACGAAGGTTGGATTTTTATTGTCAGACCGCGCAAAGGTTGGATTTTTAATTTCCGTTTTTCCTTCAAAAATTAGGGGTTTTTAATTAAAAACATAATCTGAAAATTTATTAACATAATACTTATAATCAAACATCAAAAATCAAATCATAAAACCCATAATTAATATTTAGATCTAGGATTAAATTGATTTTTAAAACAAAGATTAATTTTTTTTTTCGAAAAAGAGGAAGGAAGGGCAGCGGCAGCCACCACGTCGGCTGCCGGCGGCTGACGCTGGTGGCGGCGGCAGCCACCTGCTGCCGGTGGCTGGCAGTGATGGTGGTGGTGGGTAGTTGAAAAAAAAGGGGAAGGGGAAGAAGGAGAAAGAAAAAAAAGAAAGAAAATAAGGAAAAAGGAGAGAGAATTTACCTTGGGTTTTCTCCACTCTGGGCAAAATTTGATTTGCCTCATATGTGAGATATTTATACCCCTTCTCTAAAACCCTTCTCTCTAAACTTTCCCTTTTTAATTTTCTTAATCCCATCCCTAATAAAACTTTACTAAAATAAACTTTCCTAAATTAAGCCCCAACTTAATTAAAATAATTAATTAAATAAACTTTCCTTTTATAAAATATTTCCAACTTATTAAAATAAATAACTAAAATACTTTAAACAAGACATTTCAATTCAATTAAATACTTCTCTAAATACTTATTTTAAATAAAATACGTATAAAAATACGAGGTATTACAGTCTACCCTCCTGAAAAGAAGTTTCGTCCCGAAACTTGGGAAATGAAATCCAAAGTTTTTCCTTAATTAGTATAATATTGTTGTACTTTTTGTCATACCTTTACCCTTTGTGTCTCATCGAGAACACAATAACTCAAAATTCTTGATAAAATTGTGCAAAAAGCACAAAAATAACTTAAAATGTAGGGAAAGCGCGAAATTCTACCGCATTCTACCCCCCTAAAAGAAAACGAGTTACGTCCCCGTAACTCAACATACCTGAAACAACTCAGGGTATTTCTTTTTCATTTCATCTTCCGCCTCCCAAGTGGCTTCCTCATATTCTTGGTTAGACCATAATACTTTCACAATCTTGACATTCTTATTGCATGTACTACGCACTTTACTGTCAAGAATTTTGACAGGTCTCTCTTCATAGGTGAAACTTTGGTCTAGCTCTAAGGTTTCAGGTTGTAGCACATGGGATTTATCAGGTATATACCTTCTTAATTGAGACACATGAAATACATCATGCACTTTGCTTAGCTCCATAGGTAAATCTAACCTATAAGCTACTTTGCCTATTCTTTGCAGTATTTCATATGGACCAATGTACTTTGGGCTCAGTTTCCCTTTCTTCCCAAATCTCATTACTCCTTTTATTAGTGATACCTTTAATAATACCTTATCACCAACATCAAACTCCTCTTCTCTACGCTTTAAATCTGCGTAGCTCTTTTGGCGATCTTGAGCTGCTTGAATCTTGGCTTGAATTTCCTTTACTTGCTTCACTATATCCTCGATCATTTAAGGCACTAGAATCATTGTTTTGCTTATATCGTTTTAACAGATTGGACTACGACACTTTCTCCCATATAATGCCTCAAATGGAGCCATTCCTATGCTCGCATGATAACTATTATTGAAAGAAAATTCAATCAAATCCAAGCTATCCTCCCATCCTCCTTGGAAGTCTATAACATAGGCTCTTAACATGTCTTCCAAGGTTTGAATAATTCTCTTAGTTTGCCCATCTGTGGCAGGGTGAAACACTGTACTCATCTTAAGTGTCGTACCAAAGTTTTCCTGTACGCTTTTCCAAAATTTTGAAAGAAACCTGGAATCTCTATCAGACACAATATCCTTTGGAATTCCATGTAACCTCACAATGTTCTTGATGTAAGCTTTTGCAATTTGCTCCATCTTCCAAGTCTCCTTCATTGATATAAACACCGCAGATTTTGTCAGTCTGTCCACCACTACCCAAATAGTGTCATTTCCACCCTTTGATTTTGGAAGGCAAGTCACAAAATCCATTGAAATGCAATCCCACTTCCATCCAGGAATTTCCAATGGTTGCATCGTTCCCTATGGCCTCTTGTGCTCTATTTTCACTTTTTTGCAAGTCAGGCACTTTGCCACAAATTCCGCAACTTCATTCTTCATTCTAGGCCACCAATACACCCTTTTCAAGTCCTTATATAGCTTATCCCCTCCTGGGTGTACTGAATAGGGCTTATTGTGCTCCTCTTCCATTAGTGTTCTCTTCACTTCCTCGCACTTTTGAGGTACACACCATCGACCTTTATACCTCAAACTTCCATCTTCGATTTTGAAATCTCTAGCTTTGCCTTGCTTTATTTTCTCTCGAATCCTATCCAATTTCACATCTCCTGCTTGATTTTCCCTTATCTCGTCGAATATGGTTGGTTGGATAGTTAGACTCGCAAGAATGCCAGCTGGTACTCCCCATTCTACTACTTCTAAGTTCACTTTCCTCATTTCCCTACATAACTCATCAGCCACTATCAAGGTATTTAATCCGTGACTGGTCTTACGACTTAGAGCATCGGCAATTACATTTGCTTTACGTTCATGATATTGTATATCCTGGTCATAATCCATCGTATATTCCAACCATCTCCTTTGTCGAGAGTTCAAATCCTTTTAAGTGAAAATGTACTTTAAGCTCTTGTGGTCTATATAAATTCTACATTTTACGCCATACAAGTAATGACGCCAGATCTTTAGTGCACAGATAATCGCAGCAAGTTCTAAATCATGGGTTGAGTAATTCACTTCATGGGTCTTTCACTGCCTTGATGCGTATGCAATTACCTTCCCATTTTGCATAAGCACACACTTCAAACCATTCTTTGATGCATTGTTATACACATCATAGATATCACTGTCGTCTGTCAATGTAAGCACTAGTGCTGTAACCAGCTTCTGTTTCAAGAGTTGGAATACTTCTTCACACTTATCATCCCACTGAAACTTCTTGTCTTTCTTCATTAAAGTAATCATAGGGTTAGCAATCTACGAGAAATCTTTCACAAAACGCCTATAATATCCTGCTAGACCTAAGAAACTCCAAACGTCAGACACTGATTTTGGCGTAGGCCAACCCTTTACAGCTTCGATCTTGGCTGGGTCTACTACCACGCTATCCTTAGACACAAAATAACCTAAGAATGCTACCTTTTCCAACCAAAATTCACACTTAGAGAACTTTGCGTAAAGATTGTTTTCTCTCAGCATTTGTAGAATTGCTCTTAGGTGTTCTACATGCTCCTCCTTGTTCTTGGAATACACCAATATGTCATCTATGAACACCACAACGAACTTATCCATAAATTGATGAAACACCCTGTTCATCAAATCCATAAAGATTGCCAGAGCATTAGTCAATCCAAATGGCATCACTGTAAACTCATAGTGACCATACCTTGTCCTAAAAGCAGTTTTAGGAATGTCTTCGTCTGCAATCCTCAATTGGTGGTATCCAGACCTCAAGTCAATCTTAGAAAACACGGTTGCGCCTTTCAATTGATTAAATAAATCAACAATCCTTGGAAGTGGATACTTGTTCTTTATTGTCACCTTATTTAATTCCTTGTAATCGATACATAACCTCATGCTTCCGTATTTCTTTTTAACGAACAAAATTGGTGCTCCCCAAGGGGATGTACTCGTCCTGATGTACCCTTTGTCCAACAAATCCTGCAATTGCTCCTTTAACTCACTCATCTCTTCCAGCGCCATCCGATATGGTGCCTTGGATATTGGTGTTGTCCCTAGGACTAAGTCTATGGTGAAATTGATTGCTCTCTTGGGTGGCATTCCAGGGATTTCGTCCGGAAATACATCCAGAAATTCGTTCACTACTTCTATATTTTCTGGCTTAATTGCCTCCTCATAATCCATGTTCCTCACACTACAAAAGTATACTGGATGCCCCTTCTTCGTGTACTTTGCCAACTTCAATATAAAAATCAACCTAGAGCATTTGACTTTGCCATGCATCCAATAAGTCACCGCCTCATTCCCACTTGTGATCATTTTTACTTTCTGCGATCGACAAACTAATTCTGCATTGTACTTGCTCAACCAATCCATTCCTAGGATGACATCAAAATCCTGTAACCCAAACTCGATCAGATCCAGCTGAAAACACTTTCCCTTCGACCTCTAAAGGTACATTCCTAAAGGTTTATGTACAGTTCATGATTAGTGGCATTTATGCCACAATTAAGGTTCATTTTGATGGTCATTTTCCCACATTTGCGGCTTGTTTGCATCCTTTTCTTTGCACTTAGTTCCCTTTCCCTTTATGCATCTTCTTTCCTAGATTTTGCCCTTTTTCCTACTATTTACTTTGATTTCCATGCTTATGCTTTGTATGAACCATTGGGGTTTTCAAGAGGAGGAAACTAAGCTCAAGGAAAGCTGAAGGAAGCAAGATTCAGAAGAGGTTCGGCTGAACCTCATAAAGGTGTGGCCAAACCTGCTCAGTGGTTTGGCCGAACGTCGAGGCAGAGTCAAGAAGCAATTTGGCAATTTTGTAGGGGTGGTCGAACCTCAGAAGCTCGACCAGACCAGGATCAGGGAGGTTCGACCGAACCTACCCATGGTTCGACCGAACCTACCCTGTAATCCGGCCGAACCTTCCTAGTGTTCGGTCGGACCACTCCTCTATTTCAGCTGGCTCTGTACGGACTATATAAGTCCCATTTTAGAACTTTTTTGAGGTAATTAGATTAACTTAGTTTCAATTTTATACACATTTTTAGCTTAATCTAGAGAGAGAAACACTATTAGTCTTCATTTTGGTAGAGAGAGAAAGTGTGGATTTCTTCATTGATGAACTTGGATTTTAAAGAAGAAGTTTGTTGAATCCTTTGTAGACCTTCATCTTCAATTAATGAGCAATCTCTTACTCTTTCTCTTTACCTTTGTTTTTTATTTTGTTTATTTACTTTGATTTTCCTTCTTTGCTTATTGATCATGTTGATGCTTATTGATTTGATGATTGATATTGTTCTCAACATGCTTTGTGAGTAGTCTCTTAGCCAAGGGTGTGGGGATGGAGTAGTTGCTAATTGTTCATGCTTATAATATTGAGATTAAGTTAATTGTGATTAAAATTCTTTGTATGCTTGATATTCTTTGATCTTCTTGCAAGTGCACATTGTTAGTTGATTAAAGGTGAATCTTTGCTAACAAGTAACGGAATTTGACATAGTTAAGGTTCATTACTATCAATTGTTCTTTGATTGCACCTCCCAATATATGGTTCTAGTGTGGAAACATAGAGGCTATGTTAGGAGAAGCCGATTAACCCCGGAAGGCGGTTAGAATGAACCTTATATCTATATTGATGCATGTTTAGTTCACTATTGATTTGCTTTTATGTTATTGCATGATCAAGCGACACCTACATCTACCCATCTCCCTTGGTGTTTAGTTATATTGATTTTAACTCGTTTTATCTTTAGTTTAATCTCTTAGTCATTCTTATCCTTTTGTTCCGAGATAACTTAAAGTCTAGTGATGAATGCGGTGTTTATGTGCTTCTCCCTGTGGTTCGACCCCTCTTCTTGCCATATACTTGTATTAGGATAAGTCGAGTGTTATAAATTGTTTTGATTTAGGTGTAGTTGTCTAACGACGCGATTATTCCTCTATCAGTTCACTACCCCACCCGTCGGAATGGTTATCAGTAAATCCACAACTTCTAATGTTTTCAAACAGTCTTTAAGTTTTGAAACGATTCTTTTCGAAATGAAAGAAAAAGTTGCACTAGAATAAAATAAAACTTTAAAAGGAATAAAGTGAATAGAAAAAGTACCAGTGATGACATCTTTTGTGGAATCCGCCTCATGCCTACTCAACACATTCAATTTTCCTACAGCTGCACTTTTCTGCTGATTGTTCCCATTGCTGCCCTGTTGTTGTTATTCCTTGCTCCATTCTGCTGCGCTCCCTTATTCCCATTGAAGCTGTTGTTGTTTCCCTGAAAGATCCTTTGGTTCCCTCCTGAATTATTGTTTGGTTTATTCCAATTAGAACCTTTAGAGAAACACTCATACTCTCGATGCCCAAGCTTGTTACAAGCACGACAAGTAACCAAGTTGCCCTCACAATCTTTTCCAGGATGGTTATTCTGGCATTTCCTACAAAAAAAACACCTCTCATTTATGTTATTCCCCTGATTATTGTTTCTAGCCCCTCCATTGAAGTTATGTCCTCCTCGACGATTGTTGCCTTGGGAATTGTTGTTGAGGAAGTTGTTGCTATTATGGTGGTACTTCTACTTTTTGAAGCTATTTTGGTTACCCTATTGATTCCCAGAGTTCTGTCCCATCTCTTTCCTCTTCTCTTTCACTTCCACATCAGCCATTTCTTTCTTTTTCTTCAATTCCAAAGCGTACAAGTGCGCAGCTCGGCCATACACTTCATCCAAGGTTTCAAACACTTGACCACATAACTTCAGCTGCAAATCAGTAGTCAACCCACTCTCAAACTTCCTAGCCTTTGCCTTCTCTGTAGAAACCGACTCTTCAGCAAAACAAGACAGCTCTATAAACTTTGTATAGTATTCAGTCACTAACATGCCCTCCATTTTGAGGTTTGAGAATTCCTCAGCCTTTTGCTTCTGTAAGAAGCTAGGGTAAAACTTGTCTCTCATCTTTTCTTGAAACTTAGTCCAATTGAATCCAGGTAGCGCTCTAATAGTTGTTTCATTTTGCTGCCACCAAAGATCAGCTTCACCTCTCAAGTAATAAGAAGCACAACCCACCTTAGAATTTTCTGGGCACCCAACTTCCCCAAACAGTTTCTCAAACTCCCTTAACCAATTTTCCAGTATGGTAGGGTCAGGCTCTCCTTGATAGGTTGGTGGTTTTCTTTGGGCCACCTTCTTAAAAAGTTCTCCCTGAGCATCCCCATTGGTGGCTGAATTCCTTGCCAATTGCTGAGCTACAATTGCTAATTGTCTCACAACATCATTCAAATCGTTTCCACCATTACCAGAATTATTTCCTCCTGCCACTTTGCTTCTCCTGAATTAAGGACAAGGGTCTATATTAGAAATGGCTATGATTAGTTCTCAAGACATACACCCATCTATTACTTAGCACCCTTGAAACATTCAAAGTAAATTTGAAGCTAACAAATTGGGATAGCGAAAGCTAAGAATTCCCTAAATTTGTAGCTTTCTCAATCAATTATTGATTGCTAACCAACCATACATTTAATAAAGCATCACAAAGATAAATAATAAAAAAAAAATTTGACCCCTTTTATTGGAAATAATTTGCTTGGAATTTTGGCTGTTGGAATAGTGATGTGAAATGGAAGATTTGGAAAATAAATGAATTTATTTATTAATAATATAAAAATTTTGACAAATAAATAAATGAGATCTTATTAATTAAAATAAACTGGAATTACTAGAATAAAAATTGTTTTCTAGAAACTTATGTGGTCATGCCACTTATTAATTTAAAACTAAAATAATAATAACTTAAATAAATACTGAGAATTCATGATGCGTTTCTTGATTCGTTTGGTCTTAGGTTTAAACAAGCTTCACTCGTTTGTTTTCGCCTAAGGGTTCTAAATCTGATTTCAAGGCTTCACTCACCTTAATCTCGTGATTTAGGGGTTTTTTGAGGATAGTTTGAATTAGCTTCACTCACTAATTAATCTAACCTCTCTTAAATCAGGTTTCACTCGCCTAATCTAAGGGTTTTTATGTTTAACTTCACTCGTCAAACACAAAGAAAACTTGGAAAGAAACGTTCCAAATTAACAAGCAATAAAGCTTTAATCAACAAAACAAAACTTGTATAATTCGAAGTTTACAACCTTTATTTATAGACTCAAAACTAATCCTAAACCTAATCAAATTAGAAGACTAATCCTAATTGAATTAGAATCCCATTTGACCTAGAAAACCTAAGAAAACCGAAACTTGATCCCCAAGTTCCTAATTCGGATATGACTAAACTAACTAAGTTTAATTCAACTTAGATTAGGTTATTCAATCCTCCTAAAACTCCTAGACACGCCTAAAAACCAAAGTCAAGTCCTAATCCACTTAGGAATTTACTTTGCTAAAAATAAGTCCTAATTCAAATAGGAACTCTCTTTTGCTAAAGACAAGTCCTAATTCAAATAGGAAATCACTAGACCAAAACAATTCCTAATCAAAATAGAAATCCTAATGCTTAAAACAAGAAAAACCCTTTCAAGTGAAAGGTAAAAACTTGTAAGCCAAAATCTAATCTAAGAAACATTAAAGAAACGGACCAAGAAAGGAAACCTTGAATGCTTCCGCATCATACTCCCCCTCTTGAAAACTAACTTGTCCTCAAGTTACATCATAACAAGGAACGAGATCTTTTGCACTAAGAGAAGCACAAACGCCTTCACTGAGTAGCACTTGAGATGTATCATAATTCTCCCCTTCAAGACCTTTCATATGATTCATAAAAGTAATGTTTTGTTCCATCAAAGCAGCCATCTTTTCAAGCAAGTGAGTTTCCGTTGATTCGCTCACCATATTTGCGCACAATCAATAATGTTCCCTCGAATGTTTGTTGCTGTAGATTTTGCTTCACTTATCTAATGACCACGAAATTTTACAGGCTATCACTACTACAAATTCGGCCTAAAGTATCACTAATAAGAAACCCCTTTTAGTAAATAGGGGGTTTTTTAATAAAAGAAACCTATGATCTAAGAAAAGGGGTCTCTTTGAATGAGATATAAGAGACCCCTCTTTAAAAAAATGAGGTTCCTTATTTAGTTTTAAAATTTAACCAAACTTAAGAAGCCTTTTATTTCCAAAACCGGTTTCTTATTTTTTATTTATTAAATTAAAAAAAATGAAAAATTAGAATTGATAATTTAATTAAGTGCAAAACTCTGTATTTCCCTCTTTCATTCACTTCATTGATACTCACGCTAATTTACCGCCACTACAACACTCACCCTCCCATCTTCCTCCATTACCTCCAATTACATACGATCAAGCTTCCCTCCACCGCCATCGCAACCGCATAAGCCCTTAGCTTGCCCATCATAAAAGCCATTGCAATTTCGCTTATCTGCCACCATCGCCACTTTAATTTGTTCTGGTTTTTGTGTCGTTTGAACTACTGCCGGCACCGCCACAGAAGCCACCGAAACCACCACCGCCACTGAAGCCACCGCTCATCCTCTCTGCAGAATTTGCGTGTTGTTTCCTTCTTGGTAATTCTAATTTTTTGACTTTTTAATTTAATTAATTTGATGATAAAAATACCCTAATTTTTGTTCTGTTGTTAATTTGGTACTTTTTTTTCGATTTCGTATGGTTGGGTATGCATGTATGGCTAAATTAACATTGAGATTATAGGACCATTGAAATTGTAGGTTTAAATTATATGACTTGTTATATACTGTTTGGCGATGGGTTTAAGAGAACCAATTGTTGACAATTGGGTATGCATGTATGGCTAAAATAAATTGAGATTAAGTTTGTCTCTTCTAAATTAAAGTGACGAGTGCTGTATATATGTGAATCAGAGAGAGTACATAAATTGGGTATGCATGTATGGCTAAATTAAAAATTCTGTGAATGTTTTTTTTTTTTTTTTTTTTCTGGGGCAATTTAGATCATGTGGATTACTGGAATATGGACGGGATGATTGATATCAATGATGAGTGTAGACTAGCATTTGAGTGTTATTTTAAACAGTGCTACTATTGGATTAGCTCTTATTTGGACTCGTTCCTCTTAATGAGTGAGATTTTTGTATGAAGAAAGATTCGATGAATGGAAAGGAACTGCACATTGAGAACCACATGTATTTTCACATAATTCAAGTATTGACAACTACTTTAGAAATGGCCTGGTTGGAATACAAGCAATGACCTGTGTGTCTGACTGATTCACTAAAAAAGCTAAAAAAAAAAAGTAAGGAAGAATGAAATGAATATAGCAAAAGGATTTTTTTATATTCTAGTGATTCCTGAGTGAAAGAATGACGAATTATTAATGTATGAAGATGGAGATAATACATTTGGGCATAATATTAGACAGATTATTAAGGTTGGTTTGTACTCAGAAAGATCAGATTTCAGCTTAACAGTGTGAGAAAAGAGTTGTCTGATCATGACTTTAAAAATATGTCATGTCAGCACAAATTGAATACAAAATGCTTCTTTGTGATCTTTCCTCTAATAAAACATATATGCATTTGAAATCTCGTGATTTTGATAGGATCTTCGCTTATAGATATACCATAACAACTTTTGTGCAGCTCCTAGAGCATTGGAGAAATGCAGGAACAGGCGCTAGCTTTCCTTGGCTTTGCTGATCATTCCTTGTCTTGGACTGATATGCAAAGTGCATATCAGATTGTTATTGTGTTTGTATTATCTGCACTGTTAGCTATGTTGCTAACTCCTGCTTGCTATCAGAACAGCCTACATGTAAATTACTCTACTTGGCTATTTGCTGTAGTTTTCTATTGTGAGTGCTTCATTTAACCTTATTCGCGCTTGAAGATGCAAATAAGCTTATCTCTATGTTGCCTCTACCACTTGTCTGCTATCTATGCTTGTTTGCCACATTATTACTTGTACTAAACATGTGTGAATTTATACCTATCCAATACAAAACTAATTTCTCCTTTAAAGCCTCCCTCCATTAGTCTTGTTTAATTAATTGTTGTCGGTAAATTGTTAAAATCAAGGGCTTATTTATATTAGAAATTCCCTTCATATGTTTGTCTGGTTGTATATCATGTGTGAATGTTTTTGTATTATATGCATTCATGGCTATATACTGATGTCACTTAAAGTATATAGGATAAGCTTAAATTATTAGATAGTTGACCATATTTTTAAGTTAGAGAGTCATTTGTTTTTGTATTTTGGCCGGGTTGAGTGGTCGAGATTAAGTGAGTATTAAAAGGTCCCAACTTTCCAGTGCTTTCATAAACGTGCATGCTTTAGTCTCTAACTCTCAATATACCATGTAATCAATTAATATTTTCATGTTTTGTGCTTAGTCACCTTTACTTATTGTGAATTAATATTATTCACTTTTTAGCTTTTGTATTCATTTTTTTATGGTATATGCAACCCATTTTGTGTGGATTTGCATTGGACATATCAATTATTTCGACTTTTATACTGAGGTGCTACATATTTTGTGATAAGGTAAGTAACACTTCTTTAAATCCTTTTGGCTATCTTTTGTTAATTTAATATGATAGTTATATTTCTAGTTATAGTTATTTTTATATGCATGGAAGAAAAGAATAAATAACCACATTGTGTTTCTATCAATTATTACATGGGTCAGATTATATGACATGCCTTTTGATTTTATACCAATTTGTTTATTTTGAGAAATTTATAATTGTTAACCCAATTCTCTTTTAAGTGGGGTCAATTTTGGTTTTGGCCATCAAGTTTTGGGTATGAGTTTCTTTAAATGTCATATTTAGTGTAGAAATGGACATAATACATGTAGTTGAGGACACAATTATTATGTTATTTACATGTTATTTAATTTGATCAAAACTGTGTTAGTTAATTTAAATGTCATATTAAGTGTAGAAATGGACCGAAGTTGGATAACTACATCAAAGCCAGGTGACCCAAAATATATTGATGTGTAAAGGAATTTATCACTTTCGCGGTGAAAAATAGTAGAGGCAGAGAGAAGTTACCATGTCCTTGTTTTATGTGCCACAATCTCTTGTACAAGAGAGAGTTGATGAAATACTTAATCATCTCAGTAAATGGGCCTTTGATAGAACATATACCCATTGGACTTTTCATGGAGAGTCTAGGGAAAGAATTTCTAAGGCCACTTCTATGGATGGTGTAAGGGAGGGTCATGCTAATTATGAAAGTGATCGTTTAGAGGACATGATACCTGTAGTTGAGGACACAATCATTGAGGATCCTGCTGCTGTCCAGACCTTATTAAATGATTTTGAAATGCCGTTGTACCCTGGTTGCACCAAGTATACCAGATTGTCGGGTTTACTTAAATTATACAATTTAAAGGCAGGTCATAGTTGGTCAGATATTGGTTTTAATGCGTTTCTTGAATTATTAAAAGACATGCTTCTAGAAAATAATGTTCTTCCAAAAGGTTGTTTCAAAGAGAGATTGGAGCTTCACATTTGTATATCAATAACAATCCAAACAAGTGTGTATGGACATGAGCAGAAACTTAAAATTGATTATGCATACATTTTTGACTGGTGCTTTCAAAGAGAGATTGGAGCTTCACATTTGTCTATCTTTATGAAGTAAATGCCTAATGACTTACCTTTTTTTCTATTGCTTTCTAACTATCAGTTTTATATTATTTGTAATAATATGTTAATTGATGTGGAAGGTACTTGAGCGAAATGTGTAAACAAGATAGTGTTGCTGGAATGTATGGATTTTGCGATATTGGTTGTTTATCTCCGCTGACACCAATGACTGAAGAAGGATGGTCAGACTATTTAGCATGTGTGTTTGGTCAAAATGAAGGGAAGAATCTTAATCAACTTTTCTTTGCTCCGTATAAAGAAAAGTAAGTGTGAATTATATATAAAACTATTTTTTGGGATGTTCAATGATAATACTGTCAATGTTACTTCTCTTACTAATGTTACATATAGTCGACATTAGATGGTTGCGATCATTAGTCCTTGGAATGCAGTGGTGTTTTGGCTAGATCCAGATGGAGCAGAAAATGAAATTAGTGAATTTGCTCAAAAGACCATCAATGAGTATGTAGTACATCACATATTCATTATATCTACATATAATGTGCTTAAAATCAGTTTGCTTTCTTTGTGTTGTGATTGTTTAATTTATGAGGACGTATATTGCAATATCGATAATTACTAATCTAATTTTTTTATATTACATTTTTTTAGTGGGATAAAAAAAGTTTAGCTAAAAACATCGAAAAGACATTATCTAGATAAAAAAAAATCCAGGAATTAGGTGGAAGAAACCACAGGTAAGTTTTAGTTAATTTATACAAAGCTTCTTAATAATTATAAAAAAGAATTATCATGTGACATAACTAATTTTTAATTTTTTCAAGTGTCCTCGTCAATCACTAAATTCTTGCGATAATGGATACTATGTGTGCCGCTACATGCTTGAGACTATAGACAAAAGACGACAAGTGATTCCTGATCAGGTATTATTCATGCATGCATAATGTATATTTATTCTAAAGAAAAAAAAAATTCTGTTTTCATTTTTTTTATTCTGTTTTCATTTTATTCTGTTTTCATTTATATTACTTGTTTTTATCTATATTATTCTGTTTTTGTATTCTGTATTATGTTTCTAGGGGAAACATACTCCATGTTTCTGGGGCAAGTTTACAGATTCTGTAGCCAACTTTGAAGGCTACTTTAGGATTATCAGCCTGTTAGAAGTGCATTATTTATTTGCCCTGGAAATGGGCTGTAAGTTTGATTGAGTCTGAACCACTGCATTATATGGATGTGAGAATGATCATATCAATAATTTTGGTCAAACTAACTTCCGGAAGTTGTACATGTAACTAACATCAGTTATCTTAAGGCCTTTATGATTGTTCATTAAGAAGTTGGTCATACATTCTATAATAATAGTTAAGAACCCAGAAGCTTTTAATTGCTCAACTTTGTTTGTGTTGGCTATGTTCTGATTGTACTAAAATGGGTATCCGGCATATGACGACATGAATAAGTAAAAGATGCAGGCACATAAATATTGTGGTTTTGAAAATTCAGTTATTACAACTTTAGTCACATGAACTAATTAAACTGGTTCAGTTAAGGTCAATTTGTCAATCAAGTATCAGCTAGGGTCAAGTAATGCGTTACTATGGTGTGTTTTCTTTGTGGTGGGCTTCAATTCTTTTTTACACTATAGAAAATTTTCCATTTAGATGAAATAATACATGCTTGATTTTAAACAGAAATAGGTCATGTAAAGTTACTTCACATTGTCTTTTTCATGTTCTTTATAGTGTACTTTAACTCAATGTATTTGTAGTTATTAATGCATGTTGTTAATGCTTTATATGTAGTACTTTACTGGAGTTACCTTTTTCTTATTCTCAAGCAAAGATTGACGAGCTAAGAGACTTATGGGTTAATTATGTGAACGAGCATAAGCAAGGTCGGTGAAGAATATGACGATGGTGTGGATTATGATGAGTAAATTTATAAGCAAGTCGGTGAAGAATATGACGATGGTGTGGATTATGATGAGTAAATTTATATGCATCGCGCTACCATTACAATTTTAGTATTTTAAATTGTCTTTTTTCTTTTGGTACTACGTACAACATAAACACTCTAAATTTGTACTCGTAGTAAAATTTTATTTTCAATGAAAGTATGCAATATTTTATCTTGTACAGTAGCTTATTTTCATATTTTTGTTTATAGTTATATATATATACAGGTTTGTCACCTGTTAGGTAGCTCGTTACATTATGTTGCTTTAAAAAAAATTAAAAAAAAATAAATAAATAACCGGTTGTCTAACAAATCTTGCCGGCGATTCATTCATATTATTATTATTATTATTATTATTATTATTATTATTATTATATTTTAAAATTTTGAGCCTAGATAAGAGACCCCTTTTCCAGTTAGGGGGGTTTTTTAAAATATGATATAAGAGACCCCTTCTCGCTCTTATGTGGTTCCATATACAGCTTTCATGTATAATTTAAAAAGTTGGATAAATAACCACCTAAGAAAGAAAAGGGGTTTCTTATTGTCTTTAAGAAACCACCTCCAAAAAGGGGTTTCTTTACCTAAGAGGTCGCAGACCTTAAGACCCCCTCTCATGTGGTCTCAAATGGAGGTTTTAGGGGGTTTCTTATGGGTTTTTTATAGTAGTGTATAATTTTAGTCCAATAGGAATCCAACCCAAAAAAAATCACCGAAAAATACCAAGTAGATAGTTCGCAGTAACCTAAAACTTCCAACTGGTCCAGATCTGCGCCGAGAAGAACAAGAACCAAGAAACTAGCACGAATTGATTCTTGATTGATCAAGAACAAGGATATAACGACTCAATAATCACACCAACAGCTCTGATACCATATGATGCGTTTCTTGATTCGTTTGGTCTTAGGTTTAAACAAGCTTCACTCGTTTGTTTTCGCCTAAGGGTTCTAAATCTGATTTCAAGGTTTCACTCACCTTAATCTCGTGATTTAGGGGTTTTTTGAGGATAGTTTGAATTAGCTTCACTCACTAATTAATCTAACCTCTCTTAAATCAGGGTTCACTCGCCTAATCTAAGGGTTTTTATGTTTAACTTCACTCGTCAAACACAAAGAAAACTTGGAAAGAAACGTTCCAAATTAACAAGCAATAAAGCTTTAATCAACAAAACAAAACTTGTATAATTCGAAGTTTACAACCTTTATTTATAGACTCAAAACTAATCCTAAACCTAATCAAATTAGAAGACTAATCCTAATTGAATTAGAATCCCATTTGACCTAGAAAACCTAAGAAAACCTAAACTTGATCCCCAAGTTCCTAATTCGGATATGACTAAACTAACTAAGTTTAATTCAACTTAGATTAGGTTATTCAATCCTCCTAAAACTCCTAGACACGCCTAAAAACCAAAGTCAAGTCCTAATCCACTTAGGAATTTACTTTGCTAAAAATAAGTCTTAATTCAAATAGGACTCTCTTTTGCTAAAGACAAGTCCTAATTCAAATAGGAAATCACTAGACCAAAACAATTCCTAATCAAAATAGAAATCCTAATGCTTAAAACAAGAAAAACCCTTTCAAGTGAAAGGTAAAAACTTGTAAGCCAAAATCTAATCTAAGAAACATTAAAGAAACGGACCAAGAAAGGAAACCTTGAATGCTTCCGCATCATACTCCCCCTCTTTAAAACGAACTTGTCCTCAAGTTACATCATAACAAGGAACGAGATCTTTTGCACTAAGAGAAGCACAAACGCCTTCACCAAGTAGCACTTGAAATGTATCATACTTCTCCCTATGCACGATTTTAAAAGGCCCCTCATCAAAGGATTTATGCTTGTGTTTGCGGTTGTCATATAACTTCTGTGCACTTAAAGAAAGCCACACATAGTCACCTATCTCAAATGGAGACTTACGAACAAGTTGAAGCACTCTATCTTGCTGCTTGTCTTTCTTCTTCCTTTTACTTGAACCACCTGCATCATAAGTAGAAAGAGAAATAACCTTGCTGCCATCATGTTGCATAGGTTCGAATTTAGGAGGCAAAGGTTTTAATCCAATCCTTTTCCCTTTATGTAGAACTGAAACCACATTCTTCTTTGCAAGATAGATCATATCACGATCAAATTGCCAAGGACGACCTAGCAACAAAGCACATGCATCCATAGGAACAACATCACACCATACTTTGTCTTCAAACTCACCAATTGTAAAAGAAACCAATGCTTGTTTCGAAACATGTACTCCTCCAACATTTGTGAGCCAATTAAGTTTGTAAGGATTAGGATGGTTCCTAGTCTCAAGCTGTAATGTATCCGTCATCTTCTTAGAGCATGCATTAGTACAAGAACCATTATCCACAATAACTGAACAACTACGCCCATTCACTAAGCATCTAGTGTGAAACAAGTTCTCCCTTTGTGCCATATCAGTCAAAGGAGTAGATTGAGCATGGAGAATCTTTCTCAAAACAAGTGTGTTGTGATCCGGGGCTGCCTCACACAATGGTTGCACTTCACACTCTTCCTCAAAGTAATATTCATTCTCCTCTTCTTCACGTTGCTCTTTTAGAAGTAAAGCGGTTTTAGCATCCTCCCCTTCTAAGGCTTGGTATCTTGTCAATGTCATGACCCTTCTATTAGGACACTCGGACTTGTAGTGACCTCTACCTTGACACTTGAAACATTTGATCTCATCTTTATCAACCCTTTGATTTTTACCTTGAGCATCAAATTTAAAGGAATCCGAAACACCTTTATTCTTTTCCCAATTTTCAGATTTTTCAAAACCCTTTGAAGTCTCACCCTTTAGAGCATAATTAGGTCGAAAAGATTTCAACTTTGAAGTTTTAATTTGTCTTTCAACCTTTACAGCAAGCTCACAAACCTCATCAAAAGTAAAGAACGATTGCAACTCAACTTTATGTCCAATTTCCATATTAAGGCCAACAAGAAATTTAGAGATCTTTTGTTCTTCCTCATCTTTACAATCACAAGCTAATGACAATCTCTCAAATTCTTTAATATAATCTTCGACACTCAAATTATTTTGTTGCAAAGTATTGAATTTATGAAACAAATCTTGCTTATAGGATCGTGGAACAAAGCGTTTTCTCAATTTTTGTTTCAACAAATTCCATGAATTAATTCGTTCTTTCTTTTCCCTTTCTCTCTTGATTTGACAATTATCATACCATAAAGATGCAAGTTTTGACAATTTAAGAATAGCATAAGTAAAGCACTTATAATCATCAATAAAGGTGAGAGAAAATTCGATCTACTCGTTGCTCCCAATCAAGATAAACTTCTGGATCTAAAGTACCATCGAATTCTGGAAGATCACTTAGTTTTATCTCCTCATCCTTCTTGTATGCACCACTACCAATAGAACCTCCCGAAGCCTTAGCCTTCAATTCGGACATCTCCCCTTCAAGACTCTTCATGTGATTCATGAAAGTAATGTTTTGTTCCATCAAAGCAGCCATCTGTTCAAGCAAGTGAGTTTCCGTTGATTTGCTCACCATATTTGCGCACAATCAATAATCTTCCCTCGAATGTTTGTTTCTGTAGATTTTGCGTCACTTATCCAATGACCACGAAATTTTACAGGCTATAATTTTAGTCCAATAGGAATCCAACCCAAAAAGAATCACCAAAAAATACGAGGTAGATAGTTCTCAGTAACGTAAAACTTCCAACTGGTCCAGATCTGCGCCGAGAAGAACAAGAACCAAGAAACTAGCACGAATTGATTCTTGATTGCTCAAGAATAAGGATATAACGACTCAATAATCACACCAACAGCTCTGATACCATATGATGCGTTTCTTGATTCGTTTGGTCTTAGGTTTAAACAAGCTTCACTCGTTTGTTTTCGCCTAAGGGTTCTAAATCTGATTTCAAGGCTTCACTCACCTTAATCTCGTGATTTAGGGGTTTTTTGAGGATAGTTTGAATTAGCTTCACTCACTAATTAATCTAACCTCTCTTAAATCAGGTTTCACTCGCCTAATCTAAGGGTTTTTATGTTTAACTTCACTCGTCAAACACAAAGAAAACTTGGAAAGAAACGTTCCAAATTAACAAGCAATAAAGCTTTAATCAACAAAACAAAACTTGTATAATTCGAAGTTTACAACCTTTATTTATAGACTCAAAACTAATCCTAAACCTAATCAAATTAGAAGACTAATCCTAATTGAATTAGAATCCCATTTGACCTAGAAAACCTAAGAAAACCGAAACTTGATCCCCAAGTTCCTAATTCGGATATGACTAAACTAACTAAGTTTAATTCAACTTAGATTAGGTTATTCAATCCTCCTAAAACTCCTAGACACGCCTAAAAACCAAAGTCAAGTCCTAATCCACTTAGGAATTTACTTTGCTAAAAACAAGTCCTAATTCAAATAGGAACTCTCTTTTGCTAAAGACAAGTCCTAATTCAAATAGGAAATCACTAGACCAAAACAATTCCTAATCAAAATAGAAATCCTAACGCTTAAAACAAGAAAAACCCTTTCAAGTGAAAGGTAAAAACTTGTAAGCCAAAATCTAATCTAAGAAACATTAAAGAAACGGACCAAGAAAGGAAACCTTGAATGCTTCCGCATCAAGTCATGACGAGGAAAGTTATAAAATCTAATCCTTTCGAATGTTGTCCCTTTTGTCAATAGATTGTTTGTAGCTTGAAAGATCGAAATCAGAATCATTTGACTCCTCCAATGGTTCAGGTGACTCGGGTTCGGGTTCCACTTGTACAAACTCCCCTTCTTCCTCCTCATCCGATGAAATGTCTATTATTATTGGAGTTAGAGGTGGATTAGGATTAGAAATCTCCATAAGTGAACTATCTCCCTCTTGTTGTTCTCCATTTTTTGCCTGACTACCCCCTGACGAAGAAGAAGAAGAAGAAGAAGAAGAAGAAGAAGAAGAAGAAGAAGAAGAAGAAGAAGAAGAAGAAGAAGAAGAAGAAGAAGAAGAAGAAGAAGAAGAAGAAGAAGAAGAAGAAGAATTTCCAGGTTGTTGATTAGGAGGAGGATTGTTCCCTACTGGATTATCGTAGTAGTAGTCAGGGTAGGGAAGATTTAAGTGCTGACAATGAGCTTTTTCCACTCTTACGAGATATTTAGTCAAGAAAGCATAATCTGGATACCACTGGCCATAATAGTCTTTGTATTTATGGTCATTTAGGATGTCTCCTGGAAGGTAAAAATCAGAAAATGTCTGTTTGACAGCAATGTAAGGAGGCTCCTGTGGAAGACAATGGACAATCATAGTCGAAATACGATCAAGGATGTCATAAACTCTGTCTCGTAAGACATTGCTCATGTAGGAACAAATGTATCTGATCTTTTCTACAAAGTCGTAGGGGTGTTCATTATGTTTCTTAACAAGTGATCCCTTTTGAGTAAATTTGCTAGGAAAGATTGGCATCCTGTAGAGGAAAAGGCTTAGAAAAGAATTCCCTTCCTAAAGAAAACAAAATAATACAGTTCTTGCATGAAATAGGTTCAATGTTCAATCAAACAATTTTCTTATCTCTAATCACATAAATACATGCTCACAAGTAGTCCATAAACATGATTAAACATCACAACCTAAATATTAATGCATACAAGAACATGATTATTTCTAACTTATATGCCCAATTTATTTCCTACCCAATCTCACCGACATGCTTTTTAAAAGCTATTAACACATAATACTTACCTTAATCCTTGCTTTCCTGCAAAATGAACAAACTAACTTTTTTTTTTTGAAATTAAATAATAAAGGAGGCAAAATTTCGGGCCTCCCTAAAAAAATTTCGAACCTTCCCTCTAAAAAAATTTCGGACCATTAAATAAAATTAAAAAAAAAATTCGACCCCTTTTTAAAAAAAAAATCGAACCAAAAAAATTAAAAATAAAATTTGGTTTTAAATTAAATCACTAAATATTTAATCTTCCCAAAATAAAATAATTAGAATAAAATAAAATAAAAATTAATTCTCTAAAAATTTTACCAATAAATAAGTACTTGGCCAAGTTTAAAATTAAAACACTTTAAAACACGTTTTTGGCTTTAGTGGCAGTAAAATCTCAACCAAAGCTCTGATACCACTTTGTAACACCCTGGAAATTTCTTTCTTTGAAATACCTGTTTTTCCCTGTATAAAACTTTAAATAGGAATATCTAAGACATTACCGCCACTGTGATAACGGCTAAGGCAATTATCAAAGACACACAGCGGAAGACAAATTTCAAAACCTTTCAAAACAAGTCAACTTGAAAAGTCAATCAACGAAAGTAAAGTCAAACTAAAGTCAAACGAAGTAAAATTAAATCAACCTACAACTTGGAACCATTGTAGGCCCTTATTAAAACCAAACCAAACTCAAAACCCTTTTCGTTAGTCACGCATAGTGTTGTATATTTGGAGTAACACTCGAAATACACAAGGGATAAACCAAGGGATAGATAAGGCTAAAGAACCAAAGGCTTCTTAGATAAAGTCACACCACTAAGAAACGTTTTGGATTCCTAAGATCACAAGCCAACGAGTAGCCTAAGCTAGCTAACTAAGCAAAGGAAACGAAATTCCAAATCCAAGAATTTCAGGTTTTTGTTTCTAATCCAAGAAACGAATGTAAGACAAGTTTTTTTTGTTTGAATAATCTGATTTTTTCATTCACATTTGCTTGCTATTTATAGTAAACAAGCATCCTTAAGTACAAGCTAACTTTAAGTGACTTTTCAGCTCACTTGTTACACGCCTAAGCTAAGTACAAATCAGCTTTTGTTGTCTAGATACATTAATAAAAGAAGCCTTATTTAACTAGATACATCAAAGAGGAAATGGTCGTTTGTAACCTCCAAATAAAATCAGAAATAAGAGAGTATAACTCCCCCTTGATTCACGCCCAACAAAGCAGCAACTTGGAGTATAACTCCTCCTTGATTCACGCCCAAATTCAAACAGCAAAAGAAGTGTAACTCCTCTTTGAAGCTGATTGTAATACCCAAGTTAAAGCCTTTGAAATTCCTTTAAAAGAATTTCGGATTCCATGCTTCTTTCACAAGCTTAAATGGCTGCCTTCTTGATGTATCTTGCACTTGTACTTTGTGTGAATGTGACATCACAATTTCGGACTTAAATCAGCTAAAGACACTAAAGAAAATATAACTAATTTGCAAACTTAAAATAAGGCTAAAGTTTACAATTTATTCAAAGCATAAAAATAACTAGAATAAACTAGTTAATAAGAACAACAAGAAATTCAAGGGATTGAATATCTTGCTGCCCATGGATAGAATGCATAGCACCAATACATGATGCTACGTCTTGAACCAAAGAAATGTCCATAACCAAGTTGTTAGGCTTGGCTACAACACATAGTAATATTATCATAAAAGTTAAAGCGATAAACACATTATATACTTATGGAAACTAGCATAATACGCTCTTCACTCATGCCCATTCATGAATATGCTTCAACACCTAAAAATCTTATCTCTACCTATTTCCACTACTCTCCATTAAAAATGGGTCATCATAGGGCCAAGATAAAGACAATGCCAATAAACACACAAAACACTCAATCAGCAAAGCTGAGTACATAAGCGCAATTAACACACTAGCATACAATTCTCTATCAACACACTACTTACCTTGTTGCACCTGTTTTTCAAGCATACCACATTCAATAAAAATTCTCACTAGACACTAAATAATTTATTTAGCGTTGATTACGCATCGAACGGGTTTCCCACTAACCTCCCCCAATAAATTGAGGTTACTGACACAGGAGCTAACCGTGCCAGCATCAAAAACTACACATAGGTGGCGGAATTCCTGCGAATAATAATAATAAAAGGAATGTACATCGTCCTATACTCCATTAGAAGTTATGGTTAAATATAAAACCCCATAACTCCCCCCATATGTTCATACTCAAGATATATATGTTCCAAGTGTTTTGGTGCGTAATCTCTTTCACTTTACGTTATTTACATATTATTAGACTTGGTGATGACTCTCAAAGCATAAAGATTCAATCAACAATAATTATTCAATCAACAAACATACCAATTTAATTCTTGAATATTTAGTGACCACATAATATTAAATGTTGAACCTTTTTAATTCAACCTCAGTGTCAAAGACACCCTAAACGCATAAAGCACAAAAAATCCTATCCCTCGGATTTAAAAACACCTTAAGTGCACAAAGACACCAATATACAATTTATTCCTCGTGTACAGTACATAGACACTTATATAGCTCCTTCCTCATGCTTAAAGCATCAATAAAAATTATATGAACCATAATAAAATTCCTTTACAATATTCCAAACCAAATTAAATATTTAGTTTAATTAAACATGCTCTCTAACATGCCATAAATAAATATGTGGCCCATAAATAATATTCAAAGCTATTATTTTCCATTCAATAATCCATCACAGATAAATCATGCTTCATAATCCAATCACCAATAACATCCGAATCATAATTTCCAAACCAAACCTAGCATGATACTACTTGTAATCAATCAAACACATTTAACATGCTCTTACATCAACATAATTATGTTAAGTATGCGAACGTACCTTGAATACGATCTTAATATCGCCACAATTAATAGAAAACACTCATTTCAAAGTCTCCTACAATTTAAAATCATAAAAGAATATTAAAATCCACTCTACACAAATTTCCAGCAATATATACTATTATAAAACCCCTCCAAATTTATTTAAAATAAGCTGAAATTATATTCAAAACATCATAATTCAATCTCAATTAATGGGCAATTAAAATTCCTTAAAGAAACTTGATTTTTAATGCTTTACCAAAAATTCCAGCACTATATTTTAATTAAATCTTGCTGTAATTTAGTCTTAAAATACTTTAATCCAAGGTTTGCACAATTATATATCATAATCCTTCAATAATTTATAAATCAAGAACCTAGGGTTTCAAAAATTGGGGCTTTTTAATTAAAAACATTATCTGAAAATTTATTAACATAATAATTATAATCAAACATCAAAAATCAAATCACAAAACCCATAATTAATATTTAGATCTAGGATTAAATTGATTTATTAAAACAAATATTATTTTCTTTTTATTCGAAAAAGAGGGATATATGTTTGGCACCCCATTGCGCAAAGGAGCCCCTTGATGGGCGATGATATGCCTAACGCCCCTAAGAGCTAATGAGCCCCTTGGATGAGCGATGATGTGTCTCACGCCCCTTATGGCTAATGAGTCCCTTGGATGGGCGATGATGTGTCTGACGCCCCTTAGGGCTAATGAGTCCCTTGGATAGGCGATGATGTTTCTAACACCCCTTAGGGTAAATGAGCAACTTCTAGATAGGCGATCATGGAAAAATTGATGCATTTTGCCCACCGAAATAGCAAAAAAAAGGCTCTATGATGGTGAAAATGCCAATTTTCTGATTACGGACTCATTTTTAGGCAGGTCTTAGAACGGTACGTACTCGTATCACCCCATTATGAGCCCCTAGGATGGGCGATGATATAATTGACGCTTTCTAACAGCCTCTAGGGTGACAAGTGTCTGTGAAGAAAAATGTAAACTTATGTATTTTAAGCAACAACAATGGAGAACTAAATTGTTATGGCTAACTTATGTATACTTGTATTTATTGTTATGTTTGACGTCCTTTGGGGCGGCCGAGCCCCTTGGGGGGGATATATGTTTGGTGCCCCTTCGGGATAATTACCCCCTTGGATGGATGATGATGTGCTTGACGCCGCTTAGGGTAATGGGCCCCATTGATGGGCGATGATGTGTCTGACACCCCTTATGGTTAATGAGCCCCTTCTTGATAGGTGATTTTTGAAAACTTTGATGCATTTGGCTCATCGAAATTGCGAAAAAAAAGCCTCTAGAATGGTGAAAATACCATTTCTAATTACGGTCTCATTTTTAGGCATGTCTTGGAACGGTACGTGCTCGGATCACCCCAAATTGAGCCCTTAGTATGGGAGATGATATAATTGACGTTTTCTAAGAGCCTCCTGAGTGACAAGTGTCTGTGAAGAAACATGTAGACTAATGTCTTTGAAGCAACATCAATCTAGAAACAAATTCTTATGGCTAACTTATGCATACTAGTATTTATAGTTATGTGTGACGCCCTTTGGGGCAGCCGAGCCCCTTAGGGGGGAAGGCAATATATGTTTGGTGCCCCTTTGGGCTAATGAGCCCCTTTATGGACGATGATGTGCCTGACGCCCCTAAGGGCGAATGAGCCCCTTGGATGAACGATGATGTGTGTCACGCCCCTTAGGCTAATGAGCCCCTTGGATGGGCGATAATGTGTCTGACGCCCCTTAGGGCTAATGAGCCCCTGATCCAAGATCGAGAAGCCCACTTAGAAGCTTCATGGATCAAGAACCAGTTGCTCTAGTCTTGGAGACTCTTGGGTTTTACCCATTTTCAAAGAAGGCCGAAATTCTATGTTGCATTTCATGGGTGGATTGAAGATTGGAAAACAGTTGACATAAATCACACTTTGGCTCATTTCACTACTATTTTGGGCGTGTGATTCTTGTTCCATTTACTTCTTATTATTAGCTTAAGTTTTTAACTTTTCTTTGCTGAAAAATAATGCCAAGAGTTGAACTTTGGCTGGTTGTAATAGGAAGAGTTTAACTCTTCATCTTTAGGCTTAATTAGTGCATTTAAAGCTAGCTTGTATTAAGGAAAACCGTGGCTTTTGGCTCTCCATCTTTTGGACGGTTTTCCTTGCCTTTTGGTGTGCTTATTTGCTGCTCCTTTCCTCTATAAAAGGGAGAGCAAACCAGAAATAAAAGCAGAGTTGAAATATTAAACAAAAACCTTGTGCTTTTCTGATTTGAGTGTGTCTCAATCAAAGAGTCTCCTTATAACTTTGAGTGTGTTCTTGAGTTGTAAGATTAGGGGAAACTTTGAGTGTGTCTTGAGTTTCTAGCCTAAGATCCCAATACCTTGAGTTTGTTCTTGGGTTTTGGTTATTTTCGCAATTCCAAAACGTTTCAAAGGCGAGTTGTTTTCTTTCGAGTCTAATACCTTATCATTATGTTGGAAGGGTGTATTAGACTTACATCATCTGGTATCAGAGCCTAGGTTAGGGTTTTCTTCAAGAAAATCGAGTTTGAAGGCGTTGGAGCAAAACGGCAGAATTCGATCAGTTTGGAGTTACGGTTTGTAAAGGCCATATCTCCTTCATTTTCTGTCCAAATTGAGTGATTCTTTTTTTGAATCTGGATATTTTTTTGTGTAGAATACTCAAAAAAAATTTCAGATTTTTTGGATTTTTCTGCTAATAAACTGGACAGGTTTTTCGAAGCAGCGCAGAAAAGAAACAAATCTGGGAAGGCAGAATTCAATTGAAGATTTCTCCCTCATCCGAAAAGCTTTTGAGGAGTTTCTTTTTTTCAAATTGGTTGTTTTGATCTGAATTTTCTGAATTTGTAAGCCTTTGAGAGTCTCGAGGCAAATTTCGTTTTGCACTTTGTCTCTAATTTCGGCAGTTTTCACTCATTGTACTTGTAATAGCCTAGCAAAATAGTGGAAATCATGGCTAGTGAGGAGCTTGCTAGAATGTTGCAAGTAATCACTGAAAAATTGGAGAGTTTGGAAAAAAAAAACAGAAGAAAGTGAGGAGGAGAAGGCTAGGCAAAATTCTAGGATGAATACAATTGCCGATATGGTGTTGCAAACAACTAGAAAACTGAACGAGTTAGAAAATGAGGATGTGGGTAGTGGAAACAACCTTAGGCAATTTGATGAAGATAGGGGGCTTAAGATTGACCTACCAGAGTTTGATGGGGGACATGATAGTGAAGCCTTTCTAGATTGGGTGAGGCAAATTGAAACTGTTTTTGAGTATAAGGGGTTTAATGATAAAAAAAGGTTCAAATTGTCTGTTCTAAAACTCACTAAACTTGCTGCCCTATGGTATGAAAACCTCAAGGCAAATAGAAGAAGAGAGGGAAAAGAAAAAATTGACTCATGGGAGAAATTGAAAAGGAAGATGAGGGAAAAATGGGTAAATAGGGAGTATGAACAAGAGCAATACCTAAAATTAACCCATCTGTCCCAAGAAAACATGAGTGTAGAAGATTACATTAAGGAGTTTGAGAAGTTGTGCTTAATTTGCGATTTACAAGAAAAAGAAACTTTCAAGATAGCTCGTTTTGTTAAAGGGTTGTCTAAAGGGATTTGTAGAAAAGTGGAGGTGACTCACTATGCCACTTTTAGTGATGTTTGTAAACTCGCCTTGAAGTATGAGGCACAAGCTAAGGAGGAAAAGGAGAAAGAGAAGCCCAAAACTTCCTCTTTTAAGAGTACTTCGAAATTTACTCCTTTCAACTCTAATGAGAGTACTTTTCAAAGAGAAACTTCTCCAAATAGCTCATCAAGTTCTAAGTTTGATAAAGGGAAAGAAAAGCAAGTAGTTTCCCCTAGTGAGCTTGCAACTAGGAGAAAATGCTTCAAGTGTCATGGTAGGGGTCATATCGCTAGTGAGTGTCCTAGTAAAACTGTTTTGACCGCCACACAATGCGCAATTATGGAAGAAGAAGAACAAATGTATAACTTTGTGACTCAAGAAGAAGAGAGTAATGGGGAGGACGACTTTGAAGAAGAGATTTCTCCAGAAAGTGACCATAACTTATTGGTGGTTCGCAAAATCTTACTTGGTGAGCCCCAAGTTGATGGGAGGCAACGAAACAACTTGTTCCACACTAGATGCAAGATAGGTGAAAAAACTTGTAATGTGATTGTGGATAGTGGCGCTCAAATTGATGTGATTTCGTCTGAGGCTGTGAGTAAGTTGAAGCTACCTACTAGGATTCATGATGAGCCTTATAAGCTCAATTGGTTGAATGATGGTACCAACATGAGGGTGAAGAAACAAGCCTTGGTGACTTATTCCATTGGAGGGTTCAAAGATGAGCGTTGGTGTGATATTCTTCCTATGGATGCTTGCCATTTGTTGCTTGGAAGACCGTGGCAATTTGATCATGATTCGGTACACAAATGTAAATCTAATGTGTTTATTGTAACTACCAAAGATGGTAGAAAAGTTAGATTGTTGCCTTTACCTCCAAAAGTTGCTAAGAAAGAAAAAGAGAAAAGCAACTATCTTGTAATTTGTACTAAACTTGAAAATATAGTGGAAGAAATGGGGGAAGGGTATGCTTTGGTTGGGAAGGCCAAAGATGAGATTTGTACTTCTCATAATAACTCATCACCTTTAAATGAGTTGTTAGGAGAATACAAATATGTTTTTCCAGATGACTTGTCCAACAGTCTACCTTCAAATAGGTGTATTGACCATGCAATTCCAAGAGTCCCTTTGCCTCACAATGCTATCTGCCGGCAAATGACACTTAAAGGGGGGAATAAGTGGAAAACGACGTCCAAAACCAAGCAAGGGTTGTATGAGTGGTTGAAAAAGATGCTAAAAAGGGGGTGTGTGCAAGTGAATCATAAAATTGATTTAAAAAGTGCTACTTTCAACATACGAGATTTATCTCCTTATTTAAAAGATGCAAGTTTGGGGTCAAACTTTTTTCAAGAAGGGGAGAATGATCCAAGATCGAGAAGCCCACTTAGAAGCTTCATGGATCAAGAACCAGTTGCTCTAGTCTTGGAGACTCTTGGGTTTTACCCATTTTTAAAGAAGGCCGAAATTCTATGTTGCATTTCATGGGTGGATTGAAGATTGGAAAACAGTTGACATAAATCACACTTTGGCTCATTTCACTACTATTTTGGGCGTGTGATTCTTTTTCCATTTACTTCTTATTATTAGCTTAAGTTTTTAACTTTTCTTTGCTGAAAAATAATGCCAAGAGTTGAACTTTGGCTGGTTGTAATAGGAAGAGTTTAACTCTTCATCTTTAGGCTTAATTAGTGCATTTAAAGCTAGCTTGTATTAAGGAAAACCGTGGCTTTTGGCTCTCCATCTTTTGGACGGTTTTCCTTACCTTTTGGTGTGCTTATTTGCTGCTCCTTTCCTCTATAAAAGGGAGAGCAAACCAGAAATAAAAGCAGAGTTGAAATATTAAACAAAAACCTTGTGCTTTTCTGATTTGAGTGTGTCTCAATCAAAGAGTCTCCTTATAACTTTGAGTGTGTTCTTGAGTTGTAAGATTAGGGGAAACTTTGAGTGTGTCTCGAGTTTCTAGCCTAAGATCCCAATACCTTGAGTTTGTTCTTGGGTTTTGGTTATTTTCGCAATTCCAAAACGTTTCAAAGGCGAGTTGTTTTCTTTCGAGTCTAATACCTTATCATTATGTTGGAAGGGTGTATTAGACTTACATCAGCCCCTTAGATGGGCGATGATGTGTCTGACACACTTTAGGGTTAATGAGCCCCTTCTGATTAGGCGATCATGGAAAACTTTGATGCATTTGGCCCACCGAAATTGCAAAAAGGGCCTCTAGCATGTTGAAAATGCCATTTTTCTGATTACGGTCTCAGTTTTAGGTAGTCTTGGAACGGTACATGCTTGTATCACCCAATAATGAGCCCCTAGGATGGGCGATGATATAATTGATGCTTACTAAGAGCCTCTAGGGTGTAGGGTGACAAATGTTTGTGAAGAAACATGAAGAATTATGTATTTGAAGCAACATCAATGAAGAACTAAATTGTTATGGCTAACTTATGTATACTTGTATTTATTGTTATGTTTAACGCCCTTTGGGGCGCCCAGTCCCTTGGGAGGATATATTTTCGGTGCCCCTTTGCGATAAAAAGCCCCTTGGATGGGCGATGATGTGCCTGACGCCCCTTAGAGCTATTGGGCCCCTTTGATGGGCGATGATGTGTCTCACGTTCCTTAGGGCTAATGAGCCCCTTGGATGGGCGATGATGTGTCTGACGCTCCTTTGGGCTAATGAGCCCCTTGGATGGGCGATGATGTGTCTGACACCCCTTAGGGCTAATGTAAGGAGGGTGATCCCATCGTAAGGGGTACTCTCCTTAAATGCCCTTGGCCACTTAAAAGTCTTGGAATTTACACTTTTTAGGGTGTATTAGGATTTGAAAACCTGACTGTTTGGGGGACCTTGAATAAGAATTGATTCTATCGTCACGCTTTTTTGTAAGAAACAAGTAGGAGTCGCCAATGAGTTTTAGGAAAAACTCATAAACCTGGTGCATGCCTTTCTTCCATGCGGAGTTCATGAAATAATTAGCACAAATAATAAGTTTACCCATGCCCAAATTGGTCTATAAACCAGAAATGAGTTCGGGAGCGAGGGTACTAAGAGAACGTTCCTTTTAGAAAGGAATCGTCATCCTAGCCCTAGCACGGCCTCTACTAGCTCTTCCTTTTTTTACAATTTCATCACCAAACAATATATGCAACGCGATACCTAAAACTATGTTAGTTGAATTTATTTTCAAACATTAATTCACGTGGGAATTACATTGCAAAATTTGTTATTCTTATTTAATAATATTCTTGAAAGAACAATAAAATAAACAAGATTCGCTTTGGCTTAAGTGATCAACAAACAATTATTTAATTCAATTTAATCTTTACTTAACGCAAGATACTATGTGGACTTGATTAATTAATTATTTTAAAGGTGATCAAACAATACTAATTAATTAATTAAAGTCTTTTTAAACAAGAAAAAGAAGGTGATTTAATAAAGTGTTCTTGAATTTACCACTTCTCTTTGCTAGATCTTCGTTAAGAACACTTATGGACACCTTCTTGTTGGGGAACCTCCACCGTAGTAACAAAGTATCGAAAGGGTGAGTGCTTAGGAGAAGAGGGCTAGGTTACACAAGTTCACAAGTTATTTCGCAAGAGTTTTTAGGTGAATTCATGTCTGTTGAAGCCTCAGTTTAAGCTTGTATTTATAGGGAATGATTAGGTTTAGGGTTCGAGCACTCTACCGCAGCAGGTCTCGCACGCAATAGAGAGTTGCGCGTGGCAACCCAACGCAAGTTATAGAGTTGTGCTGCTATGTGCAGCGCAACAAAATGTATTGCGCGGCTTTATGGAAATATTCAATTTTATATTTTCCGAATAACTCTATATCTTCCATAGCGCAACTCTGAAAGTTGCGCTGGGTGTCGCGCGCAACGGAACTAGTTGCGCGCAGTAGCCCAGCACGACTTTGTGAGATGTGCGCGGCTATTTCTGCGGCAACACTAAGTTTTAACCTAGACGCTCCTAAATCCGTCATTATTAGGGTTTGAGCACGGGCTTAAGCCTAATTATGATCGGGTTTAGTTAATTGGACCTTTATTTTTGCTTTTCCTTCAATTTGGGCTAGTCTTTCGCATTTTGTGGCCCAACTAGTTATCCATTAGCATTCTTCACTTCAATCAAACATGAAGATAGTTTTATTTATCGTCATGGCACTTCCTATCGAGACAGAAGGTGAAAAGTAGATGTCTACAGCTAATGAGCCCCTTGGATGAACGATGATGTGTCTTACACCCCATAGGGGTTAATGAGCCCCATCTAGATAGGCAATTTTGGAAAACTTTTATGCATTCGACCCACCAAAATCGCAAAAAAAAGCCTCTAGCATGGTGACAATGCCATTTCTAATTACGGTCTCATTTTTAGGCATGTCTTGGAATGGTACGTGCTCGGATCAACCCATAATGAGCCCCTAATATGGGCAATGATATAATTGACGCTTTCTAAGAGCCTCCTGATTGACAAGTGTCTGTGAAGAAACATGTAGACTTATGTATTTTAAGCAACGTTAATAAAGAAACAAATTGTTATGGCTAACGATGTATACTTGTATTTATTGTTATGTCTGACGCCCTTTGGGGCGGCCGAGCCCCTTGGGGGGGCGATATATGCTTGGAGACCCTTTGGGCTAATGAGCCCCTTGTATGGGCGATGATGTGTCATACGCCCCTAAAGGCTAATGAGCCCCTAGGATGGGCGATGATGTGTCTGACGCCCCTTAGGGCTTATGAGCCCCTTGGATGGGCGATGATGTGTCTGATATCTCTTAGGGCTAATGAGCCCCTTGGATTGGCGATGATGTGTGTGACACACCTTAGGGTTCATGAGCCCCTTTTAGACTAGCGATCATGGAAAACTTTGATGCATTTGGCCCACCGAAATTGCGTAAAAAGGCCTCTAGCATGGTGAAAATGTCATTCTTCTGATTACGGTCTCATTTTTACGCATGTCTTGGAACGGTACGTGCTCGTATCACACTATAATGAGCCCCTAGGTTGGGCGACGATATAATTGACACTTTCTAAGAGCCTCCTTGGTGACAATATCTGTGAAGAAACATGTAGACTAATGTATTTGGAGCAACATCAATGAAGAAACAAATTTTTATGGCTAACTTATGTATACATGTATTTATTGTTATGTGTGACGCCCTTTGGGATAGCCGAGCCCCTTGGGGGGGAAGGTGATATATGTTTGGTGCCCCTTTAGGCTAATGAGCCCCTTGGATTGGCGATGATGTGTCTGACTCCCCTTAGGGCTAATGAGTCCCTTGGATGGGCGATGATGTTTCTAACACTCCTTAGGGTAAATGAGCCCCTTCTAGATAGGCGTTCTTGGAAAACTTTGATGCATTTGGCCCACCGAAACAGCAAAAAAAGGCCTCTAGCATGGTGAAAATGCCATTTCTCTGATTATGGTCTCATTTTTAGGCGTGCCTTGGAACGGTACGTGCTCGTATCACCCCATAATGAGCCCCTAGGATGGGCGATGATATAATTGACGCTTTCTAAGAGCCTCCAGGGTTACAATTGTCTGTGAAGAAACGTGTAGATTTATTATGATTTTAAAATATTAAACCAGTAAAATTAAGCCATAAAATTACCTTGAAAAATATTATGATTTTAAAAATAAACGAGCGAGGCTCCGATACCGCTGTTGGGGTTTGGTGAGTCCGACTCACCATAGAAAAAACCCGAACCAAGGATCCACTCGCAATAAATGAAATCACAAAAACATAACAAATAAACACCAAGGGTGAAATATGAAATATACCTTTGGAGCGTGCTTCGCCCAACCAAATGGGCTCTTACTTGAAATATTAGCCCCAAAAAATGAGAGCCTCCAACAAAAATCCACCGGCAAGAACGACTACCAACTTTTAGGTCCGTAGCCTTGAGGTTAGCGAGGCCTGACCAAAACTCGAGTATTATGTGAGTTTAAGGGTTTTTTCAAATGCAATGCCCTATTGAACTACTACTAAAGCAAAGAATTCTCAAGCCATGCTTTGGCAATTTATTAGAAAGGATAGCTTGTGAAGTCCACTCATCTTTCAATGTGGGACTTTTTCACAAAAATATCCCACATGGAAAGATTGATGAATTCAACCCTTAGTTAAATAAACCAAGGAAAAAGTGACAAGTATCACATGGTTAGGTGAGGACCACTTTCTCACTTGGTCCCCAAGGCATTTCACATGCATTGTGAACTAACCATTTGTCATCCAAACATGAGCCCCAAGTTGGGTTTGGTTGGGCCATTTGTTTTGGCCCGTGTCCATGACCCATCACCCGGGTCCACAACCCTTGCAACATGCGCTGCCACCGTGGCGCGCTGCCAATGTGGCTGCCACGCGCGCTGCCACGCGTGTTGCCACATGGCGTTTTACCATGTGTGCTGCCACGTGGCACGCTCCTATTTTGTTCGCTTTCCTAGCCTTTGGCATGGCTAGGATTTTACTTGTTACTTGAAGTATTTTCCCGTCTCACCAAATCCTAAATTTTGGCTCGACATTTGAGATTCTCCGACGCTCAGTTTTGACGCTCCAAGCTCAAAGTTTCGACGTCTAAATATTTATTAATTGGGCGACTCATTAATTTCTTCCAAATTAATTCATCGAGTCGGTTCGTTCGTTGCTTGGGTGTAACCCGAAGGGTTCAGTAAGGATTAAGCTATAATATTAATTATATATTAATATTACTGATCGGAAGCGGCCTCCACCTAGGCATTCCGATCACTTGACCTTACTAAATATATTAGCTTTCCAATAATTCTGAACCCACTATCAGAATAACACACTTGTTCGAAGGACACCAATCCTTTCAATCTCTCACTTGTCCCTCCGGACAAGTGTGCTTTTAGTGTATAGCCCTTTTCTTATGTCGCTTAATATCTCTTCATGAACTATAAGGTAAGATTATTTTGTCATCCTTATTACGTCAAGAAGTGTTTCTCGATTCCGAGTCCGACTGTCAATAATCAGATGATTTCTAAAATCCATTCGAGCACGACCACGCATTTTTATAGTCTAGCTCTACGAGAGACCTAGTAAACAACAAAGACATCTTCCCTAATTTTAATAGGGGGACATTTCCAGTCTTGTAATGTAGCTTCTCATACTAAGAGGACCTACCCCAGTGATGCCGTTATAATCCCCTATTACGGAAGACGTTTAACAATCATGAAAGCGGACTAGTACACAAACAAGAAAGCTCACAATACTTACGTGCAAGGAAAAAGGTTCCGATAGCAATAATGAGAAGTATACTTATGACGATTTTTAATCTCTCAAAGTATTCTCATAGGTTGATCCAGTATGGTTCTAAACCAATACCTGTGCAAATGATTCATGACAATCATGTCCTTGTAGCACATGAAACGGTGGTATAAATCAAACTACACACTAATCTCAATTGGTCATCAATCGTCCACCATGTAAATGACCTTGATTAGGGATGATTTTCGATTAAAATATTCAACGTTCACTTAATAGGTGTTTCCTTACCAAGACTAGTCTTGATACCCTATTTTGAATATTCCAAGAATCGAATGAACTCATTATTTGATTCTAAACCACAATTAAATTGCCAATGGAGTGATAAAAATTGCATAAAATTTTAAATTACTCCAAAACCTGAATGGTTCATCTTATGATAAATGGTTTTTCCGAATGTTTTTAGAGTATCACTCATTATAAAACATCTATAGAAATCACACCCATATCTAATATGCTGGATTTCTTTCATGCAATTGTGAATGTTGTAATTCACTCATTGCATAGGTTTAGTTATAACTACTTTGCTAATCTTAGTGTTTTGGGTATTTTATACCTGGCAAAGTTGCCCAACCAGAGCCTGACATGTGTCACTGGAAGGGGCGCCACCGTGGACCTTCCAAATGGTGACACATGTTAGGCATATGCTGCTCTTGATTTGGGGTATTTGATGTTCCCAAGTGGAACAATAAGAGAGCGACACGTATTGCCCTAAGAGACGCCCAAATGGCCTCTCAGGATTTGCGACACGTGTCACTCAGATATCACTTCTGAAATGGCGGTCTTCAAAGGCCCAAACACTGAGGCGCCGCAAAACGACGTGCCCTAATCTCTAGGTCATCAAACCCTAGGGAGGGCACACTTCCCCAAAAGACCCTATAAATAGGGATAGTTCCCTTATTTATAACGGGACGTCACATCAACATTTATTACAGAGCTGTCGTTCTCAAGAAACAAACACCACAACACCTGAGCTTGGAATCTAAGCAGATAACTTTATTTCCACACGTTTTACTCCAAATACCTTTCTAACTTAATCTTTGGCGGCGGACCACCGACCATCCGGCGGTCCGTTTGCTTTGCAGGTACAAGCGACCTTGCAAAATCCAGTCTTGAGCTGTAACTCTCTCGAGGGACACAAAAAACCCCGAAAAATTTGGCGCCGTCTGTGGGGAGAGTACCTCTTAGATGGCTTCCTAAGAAAATCATGTGCCGCCTCCAGAGACCAATCGGCCTCTGGAAGAAATAAAGGTCCATACGGACCATGACTTAGGTGACGACGCAAATGTCGAAACCTATGTGGCCCCCTAATGGGTCACTTATCTTTAAGCGCCTCCGTCAGAAAAGACAGGCCGGAGCACAATGCTAACCAGGCGGGTACTAATAGGCCTCCTGAACCCTCAAGTAAGCCCACAGGGCATGCGAATGATGCCTTCCAGGCGATAGGATCAGCCCCAGTCACCCGTGACGAGCTCATAAATTCATGAGTAGCCTCAAGGGTGAAATTAAGGGACAAATCAACAAGCGAACGGCTGCCCCTAGGAAGGAGCAGTCGGCCACAAGGCCTGCCAAATCTGGGCAGCAGAAGTCTGTCCGAGACCGAAAACCAACTCTTTACTCGGAGAAGGCTCGGCCTCAGTTTGATATGTCAAGACTCCGTTTCCCTGAAACAGTGACAAGGAAAGCCATCCGGCATGTTCAACTGGATGGTAGTAAATAGACATTTCCAAATGCTCGTCAGTACATCGACCAGCTAAGGAATCACCAGCTGTCGGAGTCGGCTTCAAATTCGACTTATCACGATAGTTTTCAGAACAAATTGGTGAAGAATTCCCTTTCCGTGCCTAGGGCTCCATCAAGCGGCCCCCTCATGCAGTTGGGGCCTCACCTGATAAATTTGGCGCAGTATGTGGCACAGCCACTATACAAACCGCTTGCTCTACCTTACATCCACCCTGCCTTCTTCGGAGGACAGGCGACATATAACTATCAGCCTTTGGACTGGCAGCTTCGGCTACAAAACCTTAGGGAGCAGCCCTCTGCGTTCTCTAGGGAAATAGCCGAGGTCGAACAGCCAACCAAGGTTAAAAATGTCATTGTTGGAACCTATGATGGTACCTCTAACCTTGAAGACCACCTTCTGGCATACACTCACCTCATGTACTTACAAGGGTTGGATGATGCCGCCTGGTGTCGATGCTTCCCAGCCACTGATGTGATTTTTAGTCCGAAAACTAAGCCTCACAAAGATATGAATCTAACCTAATTCTATACAGAAAATTCACCAAGAATTAAGCAAGAAACTTAGATTAATTAATCAAGAATCCACCTAATTAATCAACCTAGATGATTGTTTTAACTAAAACAAACAAAACAGCAAATTGGAATCCACCAATCAAGAATTTAAGTAATCCAACTTAAACAAAAGCAATAAGAATTATTATTATGAATGTATGATTAAACTTGTATATTATTCAAGATTACAAACCTATATTTATAGACTCAATTAACTATCCCAATCCTATTAGAATTCTGATTTCCTAACCAATCCCACGGAAATCATTATCCTACTTACTCTAACTAATCTTAAGATAAAACTTGCCTATTTTATCCTAACTCAAGCTTGCACTCCAAGCTTAGACTAAAAACAATTCCTAATGTAATTAGAAATCCTTTTTGACGCCTACTAGACTAAAACAATTCCTAATGCAATTAGAAATCCTAAATGCTTAAAACAAGAAAAACCCTTTCAAGTGAAAGGTAAAAACTTGTAAGCAAAAACCTAAGTAAAGACTCACAAAATAAAACTAAGGAAAAGAAATCATTCTTTTCATATCGCCGCCTGAACACCACTTCACGCGCCACCACTTGTGACACGCGCCACACCACCTTGTAGCTTGGCTCAGTCCGGTGCCGGAAGGCAGGCGCGTGGGAACCATCTCGGCGCGTGGCCGCTTGTATCGTTGCCGGAAGTGAATTGCGCAACTTCTTCGTTCTTGGAAATCATGCTTCTTTCTTTCCAATTTAAGCTATTGAACCTTTCCTTGATTATTTCCTTGTTTGGGTAGCCTATAATGGAGTTGTTTAGACCATCTAAAAGTACATTAGATCTTTCAAAAGAATTAGCTTCTTGATTCGCATCATCCTCCTCTTCTTCAAAAGAATTTGCCCTCAAATTTACTTCATCAAAACAAGTAAAAAGGTTTTCAATAGTATATGTAGAATCTTCATCACCGCTTTCAGTAGACAAGTCTTCTTGGCACTCACCATCTTCATAATTGTCACCTTCTTTAGCAAGAAAACATGTCTTGGGTCCTCTATCGATTTCTTCCTTGAATACTTTTTCTCTTAGAAACAAACTTGAACTACGAGTAACATTTGAGCACTTATTCTGTCCTTTATGAGATAAAGGATGTAGACTTAAACGTTTGTTTCCAACCTCCACGGAGTACACATTAGTCCTTCCATTAAATTTCACAAATCTATCATATTGCCAAGGACGGCCTAATAATATATGACATGCATCCATAGGACAAACATCACATAAAACTTTATCATGAAATTTACCAATTGAAAAGGATATTAGAGTTTGCTTGTTGACCTTGACATCACTTGTGTTGTTAAGCCAATGAAGCTTGTATGGTTGTGGATGCTCGGTAATTGGCCACTCCAACTTATCAATCAAGATCGTAGACACCACATTAGTGCAACTTCCCGTGTCTATGATTACATCACACAATCTATCCTTCACCTTGCACCTTGTATGGAAAATCTTCTCTCTTTGATCGCCCTCCATAGGTGTAGGTTTCGAATGCAGTGTTCTTCTTAGGACCAAACTTTGACCTTGATGTTCGGCCTCTACTTCTTCCAAGAACTCCTCCTCTTCTTCTTCAAGGTTTTCTTGATCCTTTTCAACGTCACTACCTTGCTCACACAAAGTCTTTTCTTGCTCCCATTCTTGTGCAGTCATGACCCTTTTTGAAAGACAATCACTTGCAATGTGACCAACACTACCACACTTAAAGCACTTCCTTCCTTCCACAAATTTCTTGTTAGTTTCGAATTTAGTTTTAGAATCTTTGTAATTCGAACTTGAACTACCCTTTTCCACATTAGCTTTCTCAAAAGGTTTTGAGAATCCTTTTATAAACGGTTTAGAGAATGAGCTTTTCTTCCCTTTTAATTGTTTTTCAACTTTGATAGCCACTTTACACACATCCTCAAAAGACCAATATTGTTGTAATTCAACTTTCTCAGCAATATTATCATTCAATCCCGAAATAAATCTAGCAATCTTATGTTCAACAATCTCTTCTAAACCACATAGCATGCATAACTTCTCAAATTCAACAATATAATTCTCAACAGTCATAGAATTTTGTTTAAAAGTTTGCATCTTTAGATAGATATCTTGAATATAATCACTAGGAACGAACCTCTTTTTCATGTGCTTCTTGAGTTGCTCCCAAGTTGTGATTTTGTTACGCCCTTCTTTATGCCTCTTCCTTTTCAAACTATCATACCAAAGACTAGCATAACCAGTGAGCTTCAACTCCGCAAGTTTACACTTCTTTCTTTCATCATACTCCTTGTAATCAAAGAGTGTTTCGGCCCTTCTAATCCATTCAAAATATTTCTCTGGTTCATTCATACTCCCATTGAATTCGGGAAGGTCTAACCTAAGGTTTCTATCATCATCTTTAGGTCTATCCCTTCTCCTAGGTCTAGGTGAATCATCACTTGATGAATAATTCTTTCGTGACCTCCTAGGGTTTCTCCTTGGTTGTTCTTCCTCACTTGAACTAGAATTAGGGTTTGAATCACCCCTCTTTGAAGAAGATCCATCACGAGTATCAAGTCTCTTCAATACCTCCTCCAACCTTGCTGCCAACTCGGTGACTTGCCTATCTCTTCTAAGATTTTGCGCTTGTTCTAAGGTTAAACCCCTTGGAACTTGTGGAACCTCTTCGTCACTCATGATTCCTACACAAACCAAGTTAGTCTATGCAAAAATCTTGATTAAAAGATAAAATCTTGAAGGAATCTTGAAGCAAACAACAACCGGACTCCCAACCCGTATTCCAGTGAAACAACACCAAAAGTTTAAGGCTGTACAGAGTTCGTTACTCAACCAAATGTTACGAAATTTTAGGTGAAGATAGCTAGACGTTTTTCCAGTCTAATGCAAAAAGAATCACTCAAAAATTCTAAGCCAAACGTTACCAGTTTAAATTCTTCCGAACCTGTGCTCTGATACCAAGATGATGTGATTTTTAGTCCGAAAACTAAGCCTCACAAAGATATGAATCTAACCTAATTCTATACAGAAAATTCACCAAGAATTAAGCAAGAAACTTAGATTAATTAATCAAGAATCCACCTAATTAATCAACCTAGATGATTGTTTTAACTAAAACAAACAAAACAGCAAATTGGAATCCACCAATCAAGAATTTAAGTAATCCAACTTAAACAAAAGCAATAAGAATTATTATTATGAATGTATGATTAAACTTGTATATTATTCAAGATTACAAACCTATATTTATAGACTCAATTAACTATCCCAATCCTATTAGAATTCTGATTTCCTAACCAATCCCACGGAAATCATTATCCTACTTACTCTAACTAATCTTAAGATAAAACTTGCCTATTTTATCCTAACTCAAGCTTGCACTCCAAGCTTAGACTAAAAACAATTCCTAATGTAATTAGAAATCCTTTTTGACGCCTACTAGACTAAAACAATTCCTAATGCAATTAGAAATCCTAAATGCTTAAAACAAGAAAAACCCTTTCAAGTGAAAGGTAAAAACTTGTAAGCAAAAACCTAAGTAAAGACTCACAAAATAAAACTAAGGAAAAGAAATCATTCTTTTCATATCGCCGCCTGAACACCACTTCACGCGCCACCACTTGTGACACGCGCCACACCACCTTGTAGCTTGGCTCAGTCCGGTGCCGGAAGGCAGGCGCGTGGGAACCATCTCGGCGCGTGGCCGCTTGTATCGTTGCCGGAAGTGAATTGCGCAACTTCTTCGTTCTTGGAAATCATGCTTCTTTCTTTCCAATTTAAGCTATTGAACCTTTCCTTGATTATTTCCTTGTTTGGGTAGCCTATAATGGAGTTGTTTAGACCATCTAAAAGTACATTAGATCTTTCAAAAGAATTAGCTTCTTGATTCGCATCAGCCACCTTGAAGGGCATAGCCCAATAGTGGTTTGGCAATCTACTAGCTGGTTGCATAAACAGCTTCAAGACGCTTGCGTTCTTGTTAGCCTCTAACTTCTCTATGAACATCCCCGCAAAGAAAACGAGCCATGATCTAGGCCATGTGCAGCAGGGAGATAGAGAAGGGTTGCGATCATACGCCAGGCTGTTCAATCTGGTGAGAATCCTGATACTAGGACTACTTGACGAAATGGCTTTTACAAACTTTTTCAAAGGTCTGAAGGACGGGTCGACTTTCAAGTTCGAACTCGTCCACAAGAAAATCTTCAACCTCCAAGGAGCCCTAATGGAGGCGGACGCTTATATATAGGCGATCGAGCTCTGCTCCTCTAATAAGATGTCGGACTCTAAGAATTCTGACCGATAGAAGGAGAGTCGGCCTACTCAACCGTCTTTAAAACCAGAAGAGAACAAAAAGAAAAAACAAACCTGGGCGGTTGATAAGTCCGATCAGCCAGCCCAGAAGAAAAAGAAAGAGTGGAAGCCGTGCGTTCCAAGGTACGAGTTCCACAAGGATAGCTACTCCATCCTCATGAAGATTAAGGATCGGCTGACTCTTGAGAAGCCGACTCCTATGAAAGGTTCCGCTGAAAATCGAATAAAATATCAACGCTGTCACTACCATGAAAATGTCGGCCATGACACCAACGAATACTTCAGCCTCAAGCGGGAGCTTGACCATCAGGCCGACAAAGGAGCGCTGAAATCCTATGTAAAGTCCAAAGTGGCTTCAATATCAAATCCTAGGAAGTCGAGAAAAAAGACTCCCTAGCCTGATATCAGTTCTGAAACGGATGAGGAACCGTACTATACGATAGCAGGCGGATTCGCCGCTGGTGGTCCAACCATCCGGGGCAACAAGGACCATCTGAGAAAGATGGTCCATTCTGTTGATGAAGGACAGGCAGCCAGCACATCCGCCTTCCCTGAAGTCATCATCCCCGAAAAGGACAGAGGCAAAGTCTGTCAGCTGCCTGATGACCCTGTGGTCATATAATGCAAAGTGGCCAACCAATTGGATGGTCGCATCTCAATTGACATAGGAAGCTCCTTAGACATCATTAGCTACAAATGTCTATCGAACCTGAAATATAGGCTGGATAGTATGATGGATGTCTCCCACCCCCTTGTGGGTTTTGGGGGGAGGAGTTGTGCATCCAGTGGGACGCATTGATTTGCCCATCCGACTAGGAGAGAGAGGTAGCGGTCGGTGACATGGGGTGAACTAGGTCGTTGGACTAATCCTCCCTAAACCAAACAAAATTTATAAACAATTAACTAACCTATATACAAGTATTGAGGTAAGTCAAGGGTCGAACCCAAAGGAACGGTAATGTCTAAGTGCTTTCAATTATGTGCCTAAACTAGGTCGAAGTCTAATCATAAAAGGTGACACTAACAACTACTTAAATGAAGAAATCAAACAAATAAAGTGTTAGGGATTTGGATTCACATATAATAGCAATGAACATAGCAAAATGGGATAGGAAGTTGACTAAGTCGATTGATGCGAGGGAAAACCAATCATGCAACAAAAAGAGCATATCAAGCTATTTTCCTAGAGGTCTAACTAGCGTCAACTATGATAAACTCTAGCTAGGAACGTCACAAGACACCTAAATGCAAGCCACAAATCAATGGTCCGTATCAATGTGAACCTAAAATGCAATCTAGTGTGAATAACTAGGGTGATCAAGACTAAATCAAACACACACATGCACATAATAAATCAACCAATTTAATCACATCATCAACTCCATTAATTATCCCCAATTTACATCAATCCATCACATCATATAAGCTTCACCATCACCCTAGCAAGCAAACTACTCTAACAACATTAACAAATCAACAAACAACTATAGAAAACAAGAATCAACACTCAAAGAAGAACAATTACTCTAATCAAAGATCAAAATCCAATCAAAACAAATCAAACAAACATGAATATTAAATAAAACAATAAATGAGATACAGTTTAGAAATGTTCATTGATAATAGAGAAGATCTCCAATACAATTGTCACCATTGAATCTTCAATCTCTCAATCACAACTGAAATTCCTCACTTTCTCTCTCTAACATCTACTCCTAAAACTAACCCTAAAACTAGATAGAGAACCTCTCAACTAAGCTAAGAAAATATGATCTTTAATTCTACTTGTTTCTCTCTCTACCCAAAAATGGGTATTTATAAATACAAAGATTAAAAGAAAATAAAAGAAAAAGAACAGAAAAAGAAAATAAAACAAAATGAAAAAGAAAATAAAAAGAAAATAGAAAATAAAAGGGAAATAAAAAGAAGAAAAGAAATAATGAAATCGAAATAAAAAGGAAAAATTAAATAAAAGAAATATGAGGAACTAATTCTTTCTCGATTTTTGGCTGCTCTTGAATTTGGGATTTAATCCCATGCCACGCACAAAACAAATAAGACCCACAAACGCGCGACCGCGTCCGTTGAGGTTCGAATGAAGGCAGGGCTGCGTGAGGAGTGCGGTTGCTGCCGGAAATTGCTCTTGGTGTTGCGTGGCGAATGCAGGGAAGGAGATGAGTGGGCTACGCTGCTGGTAAGTGATGGTGGCTGTTGCTTGATGTGGGAGTTGCGGTGCTGCTGCCGGTGGTTTGCTGGAGTTGATGCGTGGTGGTTGCGGGTTTACTGCGGCTGGAGCAGGGGAAAGCAGGGGAAGCTGCGATTGGTGGCTGGTATGGTGGTCTGTTGGTTAATTGGGGAGTGGTGGAGTCGGTGCTGCGGTGGCTGATGCTTGCGGAGGTATAAGGTGGCTTTGCTGTTGATGAATTGGGGAAATAAGGGAGGTTGCGTGAGTGGTGGAGATGGTTGATGATTGGTAGTTGCAGGGGCTGGTGTTAATTGCGGTTGTTGTTGGAGCAGGGGCAATGCGAGTGGCAGTTTTGCGGGATAAGGGTGGAGCAGGAGGTTGATTTATGAGTTGTATGGGCTGCCGGAAATCAGTGGAAGGGTGGTGCGAAGGGTGGAGTTTGTGTGTTGGATTGGTGGCAGATTTGTGTTGTGGAGTTGGTGGTTTTTTTTCTTGGTGGCTTGAACTGGTGGCTGTTTTTGGGTTGTTGCTACTATTGTGCTCTTTTGTGGAGGAGCAGGGGAAGCAAGGAAAGTAGCTTGGGATTGAGTAGTCGATGGGCGCGAGCATCACCCTCACAACACGCTCTTGATGAACACTAAAGTATGTAGTAGCAAAACACCTTTTTAGTGGGTTTAACACTACCCGACTTGAGAGCGCAAGGACTTGAACTTGGAACAACCACCTACAAATCACAATTAAAACCAAGGAAGAAAATCAAGTAAAATAAAACTAAAATCAACAAATATAATTAAAATAAATAAAATGAAAATGAAAATAATAAAAGAAAGAAAATATAATAAAATGAAAAGAAAATAAAAGAAAGAAAATGAAAATGAAATAAAATAAAATAAAAGTAAATCTATAAAATCTAAAATAAAGGAAAAGCAACTAAAATAACGAAAATAGAACAAATAAAGGAGAAAATATTAGAAAAGCCATAGAAATGCATAAAAAGCCACAAAATAAGAGAAGAAAGGTAAAATAGAGACAGAAAGTATAAAACTAAACATTTATTGAGCAAGAAAGCTATGAAAAGAAGATGAAAACAACCTAAATGCTCATGAAATGGGTGCCATTTATGACACCCATCAGTCGGCACATGACCATCCCATTCCTAGTGGTCGAGGAGCTGACTGCCTGCAACCTCATCCTTGGCCGACCCACTCTTAACGAGTGCAAGGCAGTCATCATTTCTGCTCTCATGCTTGTCAAGTATGAGAGGGATGATGGGACTGTTGGCTCCCTGAACGGGGACCAGAAGATGGCTCGAGAATGCTATCTCTCGGACGTCAAGCCTACGGCTGCTGCAGCCGGTCAGGGCAAAGAGCCAATAGACCTTGATGAAGTCAAGGATGACCATCCGGCCCCACCAGCCGTTAAGAAACGAAAGTCTAATCCGCTGGTGGTGGTCAAAAAGGAAAAGCAATAGCATTCACTGACCGGAGAACGGTCAAACGACCTCCGTCCCCAGCCGGCTGGTGAGCACATTGATATTCCTCTGGACGGCAGCCGCCCAGAGCGAACTGTTAAGGTGAGGATGGCTGCTTTTGCTAGGTTAGGCACAAGTTTGCACCAACTGCTGAAAGAATTCAAAGACATTTTTGCCTTTAAAGTGGAAGAGATGTCAGGCATCAGCCCGGATCTCGCTGTCCACAAACTCGTCGTGGATCCCAAAAAGAAGCCCATTCGGCAAAAGAAAAGAAACCATGGCGAGAAAAGAAGTCAGGCGGCACTACTACAAAATTGGCCAAAGAGACCATATCAAAATAGCCAAAGAGACTACCTTAGGGGTGGTCTCTAGCTCAAAGGTCTCTTTGGCCTAAGAGGCCATTTCATCAAAAGTGGTCTCTTGTTTTTAAAAGGAGAGACCAATTATTTAGAATAGATGATCTTAGTTTTTACAAAAACTAAGACCACCTCTTTCCAATAGGTGGTCTTAGTTTTTCAAAATATGAGACCACCTATTTTAAATAGATGGTCTTAGTTTTTCAAAAACTGAGACCACCTATTTTAAATAGATAGTCTCTTTCTAGCAACTTATTTTTAAAAAAAAAAAAATTATTCGTATTCCAATTAGTATATGTAATTTTAATTAAAAAAATGCACTTTAAATTTACAACGAAATACAAGTAGTTCGTACTTGTTAAAATTTATACATAACTCATACTAAAAGTTATACTACGTACAACGGTACAAGACCCATATTATTTGGATAATAATCATCAATATACTTGCAAAATATTATACTACGTACGAAACCCATACTATTGTAAAAAAAAAGGAAAATTTGTAATTATTAATCCCAACTTTCGCCCATTTCCTTTCATTAATCCCAACTTTCGATTATTATTGAATAATCCCAACTTTGGGGGGCATTTCCTTTTATCAGGTCAAATGACCGGTGACCTGTTTAAAAGGTAATTTTTTTATTTTATTTTTCTTACATGCCACATGTCGCAATTTCATTAGTCAATTTTTTTTTTAAATAAACAAAAAAAAATTTAAAAACCAAACCCACCAGCACCATAGCCCCACCACCTCCTTCCTTAACACCACCGGAAACCACCATCTCCTTCCCCAACCCCACTGAAAACCACCGCAACCTCACCCCCCGTCGCCGACAATAACCCACAAGCCACCATTTTTACCCCTCGTCGCCGAAAACAATCCCCAAGCACCGCAACTCCTCCTAGACGCATCTCCACCCTTCACCCCGATCTCCCTCATCCACTCACGAAAACCACCGATCTCCCTCCCCCACTCACGAAAACCCTAACAACATGGTGGAGAAGGGGCATTTGGTGATTTTCGTGAGTGAGGGAGGGCATTCGCGTGGCTGGTTTCAAGGGGACGGTGGTTTCAAGGGCCACGGTTACGCGGCCGGTGATGTTGGGGGTCAGGATTCGCGCGGCTGTTGGTTTTTGGGGGTCGAGGTTCGCGCTACTGGTGGTAAAGGGGGTCGAGATTCGTGCTGCTGGTGGTAATGGGAGTCGGGATTCGCACTCCTGGTGGTAATGGGGGCCGAGTTTCGCGTGAACCAGCTGTTTTAGAGGTCGTGGTGGTGCGGCTGGTGGTTTTGGTGGTCAGGGTTCGTCGATCGGTTGGTTTTGGTGGCCCAAAGGCAGTGGCCGACGAGTTTAGGGGTGGGGGTTATGTTTTACGGTGGTAAAAGGGTTGCTGGGATGTCAGGGTCGGGGTTAGGGTGTGGTGGTCCGGTGAACGGAAGGGAGAGGTTTGGGTTTTTTTTTATTTTTTTTTTCAATTTTTGTAATTTTTAATTTTTTTTTATTTTTTGACCAATCAGGGCTTGACACGTGTCAAGTTACTTGTTATAATAGGTCATTGACTTTTATTGACCGGTCATGACCTGATAAAAGAAAATGCCCCCCAAAGTTGGGATTATTCAATAATAATCGAAAGTTGGGATTAATGAAAGGAAATGGGCGAAAGTTGGGATCGATTAATAATTACAAATTTTCCAAAAAAAATACTAAAAACAATGGTGTTCTTGACAGATCTTGTGCAACATCTTGCCAACCGAACCATTCAACAAGAAAAATCATCAATCTTCTTTGATTACACTTTTTACCCTGAAAATTTTTCCAAGACATCCAAAATAAGCAAATAATTATAATAGTAAAGGAAATTAAAACTCTTTAAATTGAAAATTTCAGCACATTTGATCAAGTGAGTCTAAGGTCGATTATCACAGTCCATGCTAAAAAATAAAATAGTAAATGATAATTAGGAAGATCCTAATCTGAGTAAAGGCAGAAAGTAATTCAAGTAAAAAAAAATGATATACTATACGGGCCTAAATGTAAAGAACTTCATTAAGATCGCAAAATCAAAACAAAATCAAAATTAAATAAGCAATCGAAAACAAGGTTAAGCAATGTGAGATCGCAAAATCAAAATTAAATAAAAACTAACACTTTCCGCAATCTTCAAATTCATAAATCCCCAAACCAAATCATGAAACCAAAAAACAATCGATAAATCATCAAATCATAACTACTACTATCAACTATGATTCAACAAATAAAAAAAAAAGTCAAAACAACAATAAAAAAAAACCTAATCACCACAAATCAACTAACAATCAACTGATTCTAAAACAGCAAAATAAACAAAACAATCATCAAAATCGAAAGAATTAAGGCATAATACTTCAATCAAAGCAGATCAAACAAAGTAAAACAACAAAAATCAATGATATTTATATATAAAAAAAAAAATCAATTACCTTACAAACGTAACCGTACTCGCTCTCCTTCTCAGAATCCTCAAATGTAATCATACGATCCGCGTAAATGGACGACATGATGAATGAAACTTGGAGAGATCTAGAAATAATTGAGGAGGAGGATCAGATCGAAATGAAACTGGAGAGAGAAGGGTGGCGGCTGATGAGCATAAGGATGGAGTTAGGGTTTTCACCGGTTTATATATTTTAACTCCATTTTTTATTAGATCTTATCAAAGGTTTTATTTTTTTAAAATAATTAAAAAAAAAGAGAGACCATTTCTCTTGAATAAATGGCCTTTCTCTTTTGTTATTTATTTAATTAAAAAAAAAGGAGAGATCACTTTTTGTAAATAGATGATCTTTCTTTTATTTATTTATTTAATGAAAAAAAAGGAGAGACCACTTTTTGTAAATAGAGGGTCTCTCTTTTATTTATTTTTTTATTAAAAAAAGGAGAGACCACTTCTCCTAAATAAATGATCTCTATTTTTTAATTTATTTAATTAAAAAAGGAGAGACCACTTATTTGAAATATTTGGTGTTTTGAATCCAAGAGATCACATATTTATTTAAATGATCTCTTACTAAAGGTCTCTACGAGCATTTTTGTAGTAGTGCGGTTGCCGCTGAAGTTAAAAAGTTGTTAGACGCTGGGTTCATTTGGCCATGTGTGTAGATTACATTGACTTGAAATATTATGTCCGAAGGATAGTTATCCACTACCAAAGATCGACAGTCTACTCAGGTTTCATCAGATTCCCCTGTGTTAAAAGGATCAATAAAAGACGACATTCGTCACTGATCAGGGGTTATTCTGTTATAATGTGATGCCGTTTGGTTTGAAGAATGCGCCTGCTACTTTCCAACGCATGATTAATACAGTCTTCATTAATGAAATTAGTAGGAATGTAGAGGCGTACATTGATGATATGATAGTCAAATCAAAACAACGAACAGGCGGATCACCTATCTGACCTCCGAGAAACATTCGCCACACTCAAGCGCCTCAAGGTCATGCTTAATCCAAAAAAGTGTGTCTTTGGTGTTGAATCTAGGAAGTTTCTCGGATTCTTGATTGACCAAAGGGGGAAAGAGGCTAACCCTGAAAATATACAGGCGGTAATCAACATGCAATCGCCCCGTTCCGTGAAGGAAGTTTAAAAATTAACCGGTTCTCTAGCAGCTCTGGGAAGATTTCTCAGTTGGTCAAGCGACAAGTGCCTCTACTTCTTCCAGGCGATCAGGAAAACACTAGTAGAAAAAGAGAAACATGCATTGGTTCAATACCGGCTTTGCACACCGATTTTGAACCAGTGCTTATTTGTGGGATGCTAAAAACATCATTTTTTTGGAACCGGTTCAGAACCCGGTGCGAAAAATAGTTAACTGGTGCTAATAATGCGTTCAATTTTATTCAAAATAAAGCTATTTGCACCGGTTATTAATAGAATCGGTGCTAATAATGCCCAATTTTTTTATTTTTTATTTTTTTGCTTTTTTTTCGCCTAAATAACAGCACACAATTGTATATAATCATATTATACCTAAAACACATATCTTTTTATTAATAACTTGTAGTTTAACCTATTCATCCAAAAAATTTGAAAAATTACAAATATAGAATGACCAAAATAGCCGAACATCAGCAGCCTAGTAGCAACGCAGCAGTAGCTGTAGAGCAGAATAGAAGTAGGGATATAGCAGAATCTAGTCTACAGACAAAGCACCTACTCAAAGAATCTTAGCCTTGATTACTCCAGTAGCACGGAGTTGAATGTGGCGAGCAATGATGCTAAGTTCCTATAATTCAAAGAACATATTCACAACATCAACAAGCAGCCAACGGGTATGTTAATTGATATGTCTAGGCATTATAATCAAAGGATACATTACAAGTGGGCTTCCTTTATATTAACAAACTACCAACTCAATAAGAGAAATTATTTTTCTTAAGATAGTAAGAGGGTATAGTATCACAAAAGATCTAAAAAGCTACATCATTGCCTTAGGGACTCTTTGAAAGCCTATAATATCATACTAAGCAAGATGAGTGTCAATGCTAACTGCCCATCAAAACCTAGATAAGGCCATTATCTAAAACTTTGACTTAACTGAATGTCTTCGTTTCTACTCACACTTTATATAAAAGGCATCTAACAAGATAACAAGATTTCAGTGGACTTTTTTATTTATTTTTTTTTGAAGGAAGATTTCAATGGACTTAACTTCTCTAAATTAGCATATCTAAACTTTGCTCTAATATATGATTGAAATCATCTCAAGGTAGTCAAGAAAGGTCTAATTTAGCCATGTCTAAGATATATGTAAAGAAAAGGAAATGTGATCAAATCACAAGAAATTCAACATAAGACAATTATTAATCGAAATTCAAAGAGGTCAAGGATATGCATTTTGTAAAAGTGTTATTAAAAACATTAGGATCTGCAAGCTTTTCTAAAACGCATTGACACTAATGATAATCAAGCAAAAGAAGAATATTGGTAAATAGTCAACAAACCCTCACTTGTTTCACATAAGGGACTAGAACTATAAACTCGCCAACACCCCTATCTCCAAGGGATCAAGATAAACAAAGGCCACCAGGCCAACATCTCAACAGAACAATCTGTAAATATATTGAATAACATGCTCTAAATAGTAACAAAATAGAAAGAAAAAAAAAAGTAAAGCTGAGGGCAAAATAATTAAAAATAAAATACACATAATGCATAAGATAAAATCTGGTGCACCAACATGTTCCAGATTCTAGTACTTCATCCACTTACTTCATTGGAATTCCCTCTGAAGAAGAGGCATCAAAAGAGGGTTCAATAAGCCTTAGGCATACACTCAACATATATTACTGAAGTTCAGAAATTCACTAACTCAAGTTCAGAAGTACCCCCACTATTCATTTTTGACATAGGAACATATTTTGGACAAAACTAGGACACTAACATCTTGCCAGATTATTTTATCCACAAAGACCTAACCTCTCAATTAAGTACCTAGGTTTTGGACCTACAAACGGCTGTATTTTAAGGCTTTAAGCTACAACAATGGTTACTTGTAAACCCATCATCACATTCATTGAAAATAAGTTGTCAGTTTATAGCACCCGAATAGAAAAACACCTGTAATACCGTAAGGGTCACTACAGGACAACATACCTCATTTTTAGATACCAACTACGATTTATGCTTCAAAGAAATGGCTGAAAGTAGCTGCAAATCATGATGAGATCACGCAGAGGCTTGATGAATACAAGCAGCCCAATAACTTTCCGAAAGCACTTTGCAAGATATAAGAGAAGAAAAGTTCTTCTTAAGACCCAAAACCACATAAACCAAAGCAAGTAGTCTCAACACCTATCATTGTTAATTTAACCATTATTAACACCCAAAAAAAGGCAAAAGCATCATATAATAAACCAGCAAGATAAAATATATATCACAAAAAAAATAATTTTGCTACTTAAATGATCCCTTCTATAATAGCATTTCAATATTTTAATTTAAGAGTTCCATTATATGAAATTTAAAATATGTATATCTACTGTATTCGTAAGAAGAGTATGTGGTTCTCATGGCAAGATTGATAACTTTGACAAAAATACTTAACCTACAAAAGCAAGAAAGTGGAATGCCATTGGCCATTCCAAATAAAATTTGCCTTACTTCACAGACGGTAACAATGGAAACAATAATACAAGTTCTCAGGTTAGTTTAGATTAGTTGAAATAAATAAAACTTAAGTAGTTAAAGATGAGATAATATATTTACAAAGAAGTCCATAAGTGGGAATCCAAGAGATAGACCAAACTTAATAAACCTTATCTAAACCCATCTTATCTTTATGAATCTATCTAAAACTGTTAAACCTCAATTTGACTTTCTTAAACGTGAAGTGGACAAGGCTATTCTACTGAGTAATATCTTGTACAACCTAGTAGTCCAGCACTCACTACTCTTTTACATGGTTTCATTAAACAAAGAAGGATATACATATATTGTTCAAGAAACAGAGGACACACAAGAGGGTGTATTTGTAATTGTACTATATACACCCTCCGTCCAAATTTAGTTTTTACATCAATAGTTCGAATTTCTCCATCAATGTGACAATTAATTCGGGATAGAGGAAGTACATGACCACCCTATTTCCCTACATAAGTAATGTAAACAAACACACATCTTATACAATTAGCTTCAAACAACATACAAATGAAACACAAATTTTTCAAACAAATAATCAGAAAATTCAAGCTCAAATAGTTAAGAATTTTACATAGCCATTGGATTGCTGAGAAGTTGCTTCAACTTATTCAACTGGGGATCGGACATGGTCACAAATCCAAACCCTCTGCTCCTTCCAGTCATTTTATCATATATAACCTGCATAAATTCAGAACAATTTTTGCTTATTAATGTTACCCAAATGACATATTCTATAAATCTTTTTAAAAAAATATTTAAACCAAAATTACATGCAAAACAACCCTAAAACCCCACATAATTAAACAAAAAAAAAATCCCCATTAAATTACAATAAAAATTAATTTAACAAAAACCCATAAAATTAAACAAGAAGTTTGAAATTACCTCGACCATTTCAATAGTACCAGCAGCACTAAACAACCCAGCAAGTTCAGCACTGTCAACATTAAAAGGAGGATTAAGCACTTACCACATGCTTTCTCTCAATGAAGACAACGGCTTGCGGCGAAACAAAAACCCTAAACGGCTGGAATGAAGCCCTAAAAAAGTAAATAAAAATAAGAAACCCTAGATTTTAAATCAAAGAGCACATACCTTCGTGAAGAGATGCACCACCACTACAAAGATCCGACGCCGGTAAAGAAATAGACCCGTCACCATCGCCGCCGCGATGGTTAGTGCGAGGGTAAATGAAATAGAGAAATAGAGAGCTGAGAGTAGAGTAAATGCGAGGTTGGATGGATGATAGACAGAGATTTGAGAGGTGAGTGCGCCGGCGAGGTGGAATGGATGACGGAAAGAAAGAGGGAAGAGGGAGATCGCGAAATTGAGGAGAAGGGAGAAATAAGAGAGAGATAGCGAGGAAAGAGGCGAGAAAGAGAACGCGGCAAGAGAAAGAATAGAGAGGGGACAGTTTTTTTATGGGAAATTCCCAATAGTACCACTCAGGTTTTGACTTTTCCCAGCGATACCACATTTTTTTTTTGACTTCCTCGTGGTACACCCCAGTTTATGACTTCTTAACTGACGTGATTAGTCTGTTAATAAATTGTTAATAACTTAGTAATTCTAGGTTAATAGGTATAATATAAACTAAAAAGACTTATACGCCCCCATTTAAATGCTTTCCCTCCAAGTTTTCCCCCTTAAAATGTCTGTTATTTCCCACCAAAAACGTTCACCCTATGACTTCCCTATAAATGTGCCACTTCCTCTTCTCTTCTCCATTTTGCTTTCCCTCCATTGCTGCAATTTTGTTCTCTTCTCTCCACTTCTTGTTCTGTATTTCTCTAACATGGCTAGTTCTGCAGGTGGTTCAACTTCTGGCAGGAGATATGGAAGATCCATGTGGTTCAAACGCATTCAATGCAACTGCAATCCACCAAGAACTGCAGACATTAGGGTTTCTGAGTCGATTTCAAATCCAGGGAGAACATATTACAAGTGTAGGCATTATGGTTTGTTCGTGTGGGTTTCTGAAGAACAATTGATGGGAAGTCTTGATGACTCATCTAATGTGAGAGTGTTAAGAGAGGAATTTATTAATTTTACCGAAAGAGCGTATGAGTTTGCAAGCTATGTTTACATGGTTGTTAGGATTGGTCTTGTCATGTACCTGATCCTACTCTTTATATCTCTGAAATGAGATTTGTGTTCTGCAACTTTTAGTTTTGCCATGTAATTGTTAGATTATGAATAGTTAAAGGTTGTAATTTGTGGGTTAATGAATGGAAATTTCGAATAATTGGCATTTATTTGTGTTTCTTATGTACGAGTTCTTTTACTTTCCATTAAATGTAAATAAGGACAAAAATAAGGACAACTTAAAATAGACAAAATGGCCACAGTTGGCTATATTCATAAATATCAGTAAAATAGATAATTTCAGATGTTTGGGAACATTGGTAAAAACACATTTGTACCAACTAGACAAGTTAAGTTAAAAAAACCCAAGATAACTTAAGCAAAACAAAATGTTTCACTGCCAAAAAAACCAACTGCTAATGTTGCTCTGTAGCACTTAAAAGCATTGAGAATATGAGTTTTCTTGGGACAAGTTGACTAGCTGGCTAGGCATTTTTGATGCTGTCAAAACTTTGCTGCATCAGATAACTGTTTGCCTTTCTTTCCTTGTGCTTTCTTAGAAGATGCTGCAGGCTTTACTGCTGGTTGATTAGTGACTACAGACTTATTTGCTGCTTTTGCTGCCTTTGCTGCATTTGATTGGTCTCTGACCCTTGGGTTTTTTATGACAATAGGCTTAAATGCCTTCAACTCTTTCCTAGTTAAGCCTCCCTTGCAGGTTGCTTTATTATGCCCAAAGCATCCACACTTAGAGCATTTGACTATTTTGCTTCTCTTGCCTAGTTGGACTTCTCCTTCCTCCCTTTTTCTATTCCTACTTGGTCTTCCAATTCCCCTTTTCATCTTAGGTGGCATGATAATTCTGCCACAGTCATCAACAGGCCATTGTTCTATGTCTGGAATAGGGCTAATGCATACACTGTATGCTTGCTTATATGTCTTGACAGAGTACCAGGAGCTAACAAAATAATGTGGGTCTAACTTTGCATCAATTAGGGCCCTAATGGCATGCCTACATGGCACCCCTGACAATTTCCATGAACCACAACTGCAAATTTTATTGTTAAGACTCAGAGGGAACTGAGATCTACCTTCATGGATTTCATACTCTCCTGGGCTGGACTTGAAAGCTCTATAATTTGAGCTTGCCTTGCCTATCTTTTTCACCAGTTTCACAATTTTAGGACATATGTCTTCATCTTTCCAAGACTTTGCATTCTCCATCCTTGTTGCAATTCTCACCATACACACCCTCCTTATTCCTGCACATTAGCACTAAATCAGACATTGCAGGACCTTTTATATTCACAGTATAATGACAACAAAATAAAGATATGCAAAACATACCTTCTAGCAGAGTTAATACAGGCCTACACCTATTAACTCCAAGTGTGGAGTTAAAGCTTTCCACAAAATTAGACGTATTTGTCTCATTGCAGACATTAGGGTTAAATTTATGTTTACACCACTTGGATTGTTCTCCCATGTTTGCAAACCAACACATGACATCATCACCTCCCTCTTTCTTGAGCTTCTCCATAGCTTTTCTGAATGAAAAAGCTGATATTGCATTGCATGCTCTCCAAAATAGCACATACATCATGGGGCCTGGAAACTTTTTTTTGTAATTCCTACTGAGGTGTCTACAGCAGAATCTTCTATCATCTTCTGGCCACACATTGTCTAAGGCTAACTCTACTCCCTGAAACAATGATGAACAAGATTAGTATGCTCCAATAAACAATCAAAGGTTATATAACAACTATAAAAACTCAATTCACACTTAAGCACTTGCCTTTTGCCTATCAGATCTGATCGTCCAATGCTCCCTTGAGGATTCCTTGACAATTTTCAGCAAATGCCAGAAGAAATAACTCCATGACTCCTTGTCTTCTTGGCTCACTATAGCATAGGCTATGAGAAAGATCTCACTATTGCCATCTATTCCCACAGCAGAAAGCAGAATTCCCCCATAATTACCTTTTAGGTGTGTTCCATCTACACCAATCAATGGTCTAACTCCTCTAAGAAGTCCTTTCCACTGTCAAGAGAAGGAAATAAAGATACTTGTGAACTACAGCTGCTTAGGCAGGGACTCAGTTTCTTGCCATGCACAAAATGCTAAACTTTCTGGGTTAGTCTTGATGAGTGACATATATGTCACTCTTAGGGAGTAGTTTTAGAGCTATTTTCGTGTTTATTTTCCCTTATTTTCCTTTTATTCTTTTGTTTTCTCTTTAATAAAGTTTCTAGTTTATTTTGGTAATTTTGGAGCATTTTAGTTCATTTTCTTTATTTTATTAATTTTAGTTTATTTTCGTATTTTATTTTACTTTATTTGCTTGTATAGTTTTATGTCTTTATTAGTTTTAGTTTTATTTCTCTTATTTCTATTTTTACTTTTATTTATTTATTTTTATTAGTTTAGTGTTACTTCTCTTTTTCTATTTTATTTTATTTATTTCCTTTTTATTTATTTTATTTTATTTGTCTCGGTTACACACTTTTATCCTCGGGTTTGTTTGTGTGTATGCTCGAGTTCAAGGTCCAAGTCAAACACCACCAATTTCACCCCCGCAACCAACACCCTTCCGCAACAACGCACAATCATCCCACCAATCACACGCACAATCAGCCCACCAATCACACGCACATCTCCACCTTTAGCCACCCAAATCGGCACACACATCAGCCCACCAAAACCAATCAACACCCCCTGCTCCTTCGCCACCACCAGCTGAAACCCAAACCAAACCATAGCAACCTCACGCACCCAATCATCAACCCCTGCTGCCTCCCTCACGCAACACCTGCACCACCGCACACCAAGGACCACCACAACCATTTCCCTTGCTCCCTGAGCACCATTCAACCAACCAAACCAACCATGCGATTCCCCTGCCACCACCAACCCCCCCTGCTGCAACCACCAACCAAACCACCAGCTCCACCAACAAATTCCACCAAACCACAGCCACTCATTTCCTTACTCCCCTTCCCCAATTCACCTGCATTCAACAGCAACCTCCACCGCACCTAGCAGCCAACAATTGCAGCCTGCAATTCGCCCAACACTGAAACCACCATCAGTCGCCACATTCACCCCTTAACCATCAAACCACCAGCCCACACCATCATCACCGCACCAATTACAACCCTTTAATAAAGCGCCCAAAATCAGAGCAAATCACAAAATGATCAGGTTCGAGCAAACCGTTGAGGGTTCGGTCGAAGTACGAGTCAGAGACTTTCAAAGTTCTGTGAATTGAAGAGGTGTGGTCGAACACATCCATGGTTCGATCGAACCAACCCCGTAGTTCGGCCGCACCAACCCGTGGTTCGACCGAACCACTTCACGAGCTTCACACGTGATAATTAATGAGAGCAAACAATTGGAGCTTGGTGATTATCGTTAATTTCGATTTGTAATGATGATGTCCGTTGATGATGGTGTGATACGGTGGTGATGAAGTTCACAAAGCAGCAAAATGAAAGATGAAAGAGAAGGATCGGTTTAGGGGATTTGATTAGTGGGTTTTGTTTTCTTTTTATTTTATTTTTTATTTTTTATTTATTTATTTTCCTTATTTTTCTATTTCTCTTTTATTTTATTAAGCTTAGTAAAAATACCCATTTTTTTGGGGTAATTAGGATTATTCAAGAACCATCTATTCTACTCTCTAATAAGTTTTAGGAGAGATTCTCTCTCTAGGTTTAGGATTATGATAGTTTAGAGAGAGAAAGTGAGGGTTTCACCATTGTTGAGCTTGGATATTGAAGAAGAAGATTGACTATCTTGTTTGTAGATTTTCACATTCAATCAATGAGAATCTCTAACTCTCTCTCTTCTATTTTTATTTGCTTTATTTTGATTATTATTTTAGTTGTTGGTATTGCTTGTTAATCATGTTTATTCTTGATTGTTTGTTAATTAATCTTGATATTAGCATGATTAGTGAGTAATTTCCCCATTAAGGGGATGGTTGTGGTGTAGTTGGATCTTGAGCATGTTCTAGGGTCTAGAATAGATTTATTTGTGATTAAAGTCTTTATATGCTGAATAAAAGTCAAACACATCACAAGTATGGGGAAAATTTGAAAATCGTAGTGTTTAACTGACCAATATGGTCAAAGCTCTAAAGCTCAAGATGGTCCAAGTGGTCGTTCAAGTGGTCAAGACCTTGAGGTCCAAGTTCAAGGCAATACAAAGGAGTTATTTCTGTCCAAGTCATTCCTTAATCCTTTGCACGGTTTTAGTCCGGAAGTTTTTACAAGGGGTTGCACTTCACTTAGTGTAATTAAACTTGTAGAAAGTATCTAGCAAGTGACGGTTTTCCAAGCTCCAAATGCACGTTTTAATGGGCGTCGGTTACAAGCTGAATTGGAGGCGGTTTGGCGTATTCCATGGCACTTGTTGGGCGTGAATTAAGGGGTTTGTTGACTGAACATTGCACCTCATTATTCGGGGGTTATGTGTGGGAATTGTTGCTGGAATAAAGGCATTAAAATAGGAGTTACAAAGCTTGAATAAAAGGCGTGAATCAAGGCCTTGAATTGGGAGTTACAAAAGCTTGAAGAGTAGCTGTTTCGGGCGTGTGTGAGATGCTCTTTGGATGCTATTTTGGCTGGTCATTTTCCCTTGTTTCAAGCCTAGTTTTTAGTTCTTTTAATTAGTTTAATTATGTTTGTAATGGAGTAAAGTGGGACGTGTATTAACCACTTATTTCCTTAGTTAAATTCTGTTTGTTTATTTCATTTTGTTAATTAAAGTAGGCAAGTGAAAAGGTTGTATTGATGCTATAAATAGCATACTTTGAATGAATGAAAAACAATCCAAGATTATTTGCCCAAAACGTGTGTTTTGATAATTGAAGTGACTTGTGTTTAGTTCACTTTGTTTTCCAAATTTGAGTATCCGAATTTGAAGAGTGTTAGTTTTGGTGAGAGTTCCCAAGATTAAAACTTGTAGTTTACGATTTGGTGAGAGTTTCCTTATCTAAACTATCCCAAGCAAACGAGTGAGAGTTCCTCTTTGCTATATCCTTAGCTTAGGGTGAGTGTTCCCCTAACTAAACTGATCTCTTGACAATTGAAACTTAAAGTCATTTGACCTTCTGTTAAACTTATCATTGTCGTAACAAGGTTTCTCATCTTGTTTACACATCATTTGGCGCGTCAGGTAGGGGGAAAATTTTCTTAAATTTTTCCAAAGGGGTCGAATACCTACATACCATGGGAGAGAATCAAGACTTGAGGACAGCTTTGGAAGCTCTTAATCGATCCATTGCTAGTCAAGAGAGGTTGGCCGAAACTAATGCCAATCTACAAGGGAATCTTGCTGCCTTGATGGCAAGACTCTTGAACGAGCAAGACAGGAGAGATCAAGGTGAAGAACCTCCACCTAGGAGGGAAGATAGGAGTCTCAAAGTGGACGTTCCTGCCTTTGATGGGACACTTGATCCAGAGAAGTACTTGGAGTGGGAGAAATCCTTGGAAAGGTACTTTGATTACAAGGACATCCATGAGACGGTTCAACAGTACAAGATAGCCAAAGTCAAACTGAAGGGCTATGGTGATAGTTGGTTGCAAGGAGAACAAAGGGGGCGTACCCTTAGGGGTAAGGCTCACATTTCCACTTGGGAAAAGCTGAAGAAAAGAATGAGAGATCGTTTCATTCCTCACAATTACAAGCAAGATCAGTATGTGAAGTGGAGTACTTTGCAACAAAATGGCGACTCAGTGGAAGACTATATCAAAGAGTTTGATAGGCTTGCCATTGTGTGTGAGGTGACCGAAAATGAAGAGCTGAAGTTGGGACGTTTTGTAGCTGGGTTGGATCAAGAGTTGCAAGACAAACTTGAAGGTTACACTAACCTCACGTTTGTGGAAGCTTGCAAACTTGTGACAAAGTTTGATGCTAAAAGGAAAAAGAAGAAAGCACCTACCACTACTCCAGTGGTACGTAAACCACCCTTCACCTCGAAGGAGGGTTCTTCTTTTAGCAAGTCTAATGAGCCACCTAAGAAGAACACGAAAGACTTCAAGCTTAGTGACATTGTATGTTACAAGTGTGGAGGTAGAGGACATTATAAAAAAGATTGTCCTAATTCAAGAGCCTTAACCATGCAAGAGGTTAAACTCATAGCCACCCAAAGCATCAATTGGGAGGAATTTGAGTCTGAAGAAGAGAAGGATGTGACCCCGCATGAAAAAGATGAGGAGGAGGACCATTGCTATCCTGAGATGGAGGACAAAACAAACTTGGTGGTTAGGAGAGCATTGCAAGCTCGTGTGGAGGAACCTTTGGCGTCACAAAGGCAACACCTTTTCATCACCAAATGTAAAGTTGGTGACAAGGTATGTGAGTTAATTATTGATGGGGGTAGCGAGGCTAATACTGTGTCGAAAACTCTAGTATCTAAACTGGGTCTTACCACCACTAATCATCCACATCCTTACAAATTGAGTTGGTTAGATTCTAATGCTAGTACTGGGGTTAGAAAGCAATGCATGGTGAATTTTTCGATTGGTTCATATCATGATAGTCAATTGTGTGATATTGTTTTAATGGATGCTTGTCATATTCTTCTTGGTAGACCATGGCAATCTGATAAAAAATCTATTCATGATGGGTACCATAACACCTACACTATCACTCACCAAGGGAAACAAAAGAAATTGCACCCTTTACCACCCCCACGGTTTTCACAACCACAAAAATCCCAAATTTCTTTATTATCTTGTAAAGAATTTGAGAGGGAGTTTGAAGGTGAGGGAGAGATATTCATGTTATACTCCAAAGAAATTCATGAAAAATTTGTGAGTCAAAATCCTAGACTTGCAAAATTGATTAAGGAGTTTGAGGATGTTTTTCCTGATGAGTTACCTAAGGGATTACCACCCTTGAGAGGAATTGAGCATCAAATTGATCTCATTCCAGGCGCACCTCTACCAAATAAACCTGCCTATAGATGTAACCCTTTAGAAACTAAGGAGTTGCAAAGACAAATTGAAGAGTTGATGGGTATGGGCTATGTGCGTGAGTCTATGAGTCCATGTGCGGTTCCTGCTTTGTTGGTCCCTAAAAAAGATGGTACTTGGCGCATGTGTATTGATAGTAGAGCTGTTAACAATATTACTATCAAGTACAGGTTTCCAATTCCAAGACTTGATGATATGTTGGACGAATTGAGTGGTTCAAAGGTATTCTCAAAAGTTGATTTGAGGAGTGGTTACCATCAAATTCGTATGAGGGAAGGTGATGAATGGAAGACTGCATTCAAGACAAAGCATGGGTTGTATGAATGGCTCGTGATGCCGTTTGGATTGACCAATGCACCTAGCACATTCATGAGATTGATGAACGAGGTGTTGAGGCCATTTCTTGGCAAGTTCGTGGTGGTGTACCTTGATGATATCCTTATTTACTCTAAAAATGAGGATGAGCATTTAGATCATTTGTTTCAAGTTTTTTCTGTTTTAAGAACGCAAAAATTGTATGGAAAACTTGAAAAATGTGATTTTATGTTATATGAGGTCACTTTTCTTGGTTACATAGTTTCAGGTGATGGCGTGAAAGTGGATCCTTGCAAGGTTGAAGCAATTCAATCGTGGCCTAGTCCGAAAACACTCACGGAGGTCCGTTCTTTCCATGGCCTAGCTTCTTTCTATAGAAGATTTATCAAGAATTTTAGCACACTCATGGCTCCTATAACTGAGTGTACTAAGAAGGGGACGTTTGAGTGGACTACACAAGCTCAAAAGGCCTTTGAAGAAGTCAAGGAGAAAATGTGCAATACCCCTATTCTTGCACTCCCTGATTTTTCCAAGCCATTTGAAGTGGAATGTGACGCAAGTGGGAAGGGGATTGGAGCCGTTTTGATTCAAGAAGGGCGTCCAATTGCTTATTTCAGTGAAAAGTTGAGTCAAGGCAAGTTGAATTATTCCACCTATGATAAAGAGTTCTATGCTATGGTACGAGCTCTAGATCATTGGTCACATTACTTGAGGCCACAACCGTTCATATTGCATTCGGACCATGAATCTTTAAAGTTCATCCATGGCCAAAATAAGTTGAATTCAAGACATGCTAAATGGGTTGAATTCTTGCAAACATTTAACTTTTTCTCTAAATACAAGAGTGGAAAGGCTAATGTTGTTGCGGATGCCTTATCTAGGAGGCATAATTTGCTTGGAGTTGTCGAAGCAAAGGTCCTTGGGTTTGATTTGATCAAAGAGTACTACAAGGAAGATGGCGATTTCAATGGAATAATACAGAAATGTGTTCATGGAGTATATGACTTATTTTCCTTACATGATGACTTTCTTTTTAAGGGAAATCGGTTATGCATTCCTAAGTGTCCAATTAGAAGCTTGTTGATTCATGAGGCTCATGGAGGAGGTCTAGCTGGTCACGTTGGGATTCAAAAAACAATGGAGCTTCTTCAATCTCATTTTTATTGGCCGAAAATGTTAGCCACGGTTCATCATGTGGTCAGTCGTTGTTCTATTTGTCAAAGGGCCAAGATGGTGTTTCACAAAGGTCTCTACAAGCCTTTGCCAGTTCCGGAAAGACCTTGGGAAGATGTTAGCATGGATTTCATTGTGGCTTTACCTAGAACTTAAAGGGGTAAAGACTCAATCATGGTGGTTGTTGATCGGTTTTCGAAAATGGCTCATTTCGTTCCTTGTCACAAGACCGAGGATGCTATGAAAGTGGCTAAGTTATATTTTGAAGAAGTGGTTCGTTTTCATGGGGTGCCACGCACCATTGTGTCCGATCGTGATACAAAGTTCCTAAGTCATTTTTGGAAGTCAATATGGCGCCTAATGGGAACAAAGCTACTGTTTTCTACTTCACACCATCCACAAACCGATGGTCAAACTGAAGTGGTGAATAGAATACTTGGTTCTTTGCTTAGGACCTTGGTTAGTAAGAGTGCTAAGGATTGGGATGTCAAGCTAGCTCATGCCGAGTTTGCTTACAATCGGACTCCTAGTGCTACTACGAAGTACTCTCCTTTTGAAGTAGTCTATGGTGTCAATCCTTATGTTCCTATTGATCTCATAGCTTTGCCACAAGACAAGTTCGTTCATGGTGGAGCTAAAGAACAAGCCGAGTTCATGTTGAAAGTCCACAAAGAAGTTAGGAAGAACATTGAGAAAGCAAATGAAGTCTACAAGAAACAAGCCAACAAAAGGGTGAAAAACGTGAAGTAGTTTGAAGTTGGTGACTTAGTGTGGATTTACATGAGAAAAGAGAGGTTTCCTAGCAAAAGAAAGAACAAACTTATGCCAAGAGCCGAAGGTCCATTCGAAATCGTGGAAAAGATCAATGACAATGCATACAAGGTTGATTTGGGGGGCCAATTTGGTGTATCAAGCACATTCAACGTTGGGGATCTTGCTCCTTACTTTGATGATAACGAATTGAGGGCAATTCCTTTTGAAGAAGAGGAGGATGACCAATATGGTCAAAGCTCTAAAGCTCAAGATGGTCCAAGTGGTCGTTCAAGTGGTCAAGACCTTGAGGTCCAAGTTCAAGGCAATACAAAGGAGTTATTTCTGTCCAAGTCATTCCTTAATCCTTTGCACGGTTTTAGTCCGGAAGTTTTTACAAGGGGTTGCACTTCACTTAGTGTAATTAACCTTGTAGAAAGTATATAGCAAGTGACGGTTTTCCAAGCTCCAAATGCACGTTTTAATGGGCGTCGGTTACAAGCTGAATTGGAGGCGGTTTGGCGTATTCCATGGCACTTGTTGGGCGTGAATTAAGGGGTTTGTTGACTGAACATTGCACCTCATTATTCGGGGGTTATGTGTGGGAATTGTTGCTGGAATAAAGGCATTAAAATAGGAGTTACAAAGCTTGAATAAAAGGCGTGAATCAAGGCCTTGAATTGGGAGTTACAAAAGCTTGAAGAGTAGTTGTTTCGGGCGTGTGTGAGATGCTCTTTGGATGCTATTTTGGCTGGTCATTTTCCCTTGTTTCAAGCCTAGTTTTTATTTCTTTTAATTAGTTTAATTATGTTTGTAATGGAGTAAAGTGGGACGTGTATTAACCACTTATTTCCTTAGTTAAATTCTGTTTGTTTATTTCATTTTGTTAATTAAAGTAGGCAAGTGAAAAGGTTGTATTGATGCTATAAATAGCATACTTTGAATGAATGAAAAACAATCCAAGATTATTTGCCCAAAACGTGTGTTTTGATAATTGAAGTGACTTGTGTTTAGTTCACTTTGTTTTCCAAATTTGAGTATCCGAATTTGAAGAGTGTTAGTTTTGGTGAGAGTTCCCAAGATTAAAACTTGTAGTTTACGATTTGGTGAGAGTTCCCTTATCTAAACTATCCCAAGCAAACGAGTGAGAGTTCCTCTTTGCTATATCCTTAGCTTAGGGTGAGTGTTCCCCTAACTAAACTGATCTCTTGACAATTGAAACTTAAAGTCATTTGACCTTCTGTTAAACTTATCATTGTCGTAACAAGGTTTCTCATCTTGTTTACACATCATTAACTTTCGTTGACTTTCTCTCTTCTCTCTCTTCTCCATGGTTCTTCATCTTTGATCGGTTTTCTTCATCAATTTTGGATTTTGATGGCTAAGAAGAAGAAGCAGAATACTTCTACACCTCAAGTGATGTGTAAACAAGATGTGATGCGGGAGCATTCAAGGTTTCCTTTCTTGGTCCGTTTCTTTAATGTTTCTTAGATTAGATTTTGGCTTACAAGTTTTTACCTTTCACTTGAAAGGGTTTTTCTTGTTTTAAGCGTTAGGATTTCTATTTTGATTAGGAATTGTTTTGGTCTAGTGATTTCCTATTTGAATTAGGACTTGTCTTTAGCAAAAGAGAGTTCCTATTTGAATTAGGACTTGTTTTTAGCAAAGTAAATTCCTAAGTGGATTAGGACTTGACTTTGGTTTTTAGGCGTGTCTAGGAGTTTTAGGAGGATTGAATAACCTAATCTAAGTTGAATTAAACTTAGTTAGTTTAGTCATATCCGAATTAGGAACTTGGGGATCAAGTTTAGGTTTTCTTAGGTTTTCTAGGTCAAATGGGATTCTAATTCAATTAGGATTAGTCTTCTAATTTGATTAGGTTTAGGATTAGTTTTGAGTCTATAAATAAAGGTTGTAAACTTCGAATTATACAAGTTTGTTTTGTTGATTAAAGTTTTATTGCTTGTTAATTTGGAACGTTTCTTTCCAAGTTTTCTTTGTGTTTGACGAGTGAAGTTAAACATAAAAACCCTTAGATTAGGCGAGTGAAACCTGATTTAAGAGAGGTTAGATTAATTAGTGAGTGAAGCTAATTCAAAATATCCTCAAAAAAACCCCTAAATCACGAGATTAAGGTGAGTGAAGCCTTGAAATCAGATTTAGAACCCTTAGGCGAAAACAAACGAGTGAAGCTTGTTTAAACCTAAGACCAAACGAATCAAGAAACGCATCAAGATGAGAAACCTTGTTACAATAATGATAAGTTAAACAGAAGGTTAAATGATTTTAAGTTCCAATTGTCAAGTGATTGATTTAGTTAGGGGAACTCTCACCCTAAGCTACGGATATAGCAAAGAGGAACTCTCACTCGTTTGCTTGGGATAGTTTAGATAAGGGAACTCTCACCAAATCATAAACTACAAGTCTTAATCTTGGGAACTCTCACCAAAACTAACACTCTTCAAATTTGGGTTCTCAAATTTGGAAAAACAAAGTGAACTAAACACAAGTCACTTTAGTTAACAAAACACACGTTTTAGGCAAATATTCTTGGATGTCTTTTCATTCATTCAAAGTATGCTATTTATAGCATCCATACAACCTTTTCACTTGCCTACTTTAATTAACAAAAAGAAATAAACAAAACGAAATTAACTAAGGAAATAAGTGGTTAATACACGTCCCACTTAACTCCATTACAAACATAATTAAACTAATTTAAAAGAACTAAAAACTAGGCTTGAAACAAGGGAAAATAAACAGCCAAAATAGCATCCAAAGAGCATCTCACACACGCCCAAAACAGCTACTCTTTCAAGTCTTCGTAACCCCCATTTCAAAGCCTTGATTCACGCCTTTTATTCAAACTTTGTAACTCCTATTTTAATGCCTTTATTCCAGCAACAATATCCACACGTAACCCCCAAGTAATGAGGTGCAATGTTCAGCCAACAAACGCCCATTAAGTGCCATGAATCATGCCACTTTAATCAGCCCAAGTAACTCACAAACGGCTAGCATGAAATACGCCCAAACTGCCACCAATTCAGCTTGTAACCGACGCTTATTAAACGTGCATTTGGAGCTTGGAAAACCGTCACTTGCTAGATACTCTCTACAAGGTTAATTACACTAAGTGAAGTGCAACCCCTTGTAAAAACTTTCGGACCAAAACCGTGCAAAGGATTAAAGATTTTCTTGGACAGAAATAATTCCCTTGCATTGTCTTGAACTTGGACCTCAAGGCCTTGACCACTTGGACCATCTTCTTGAACATTAGAACCTTGACCATATTGGTCATCAAGTAGTACAACAGAAGAATACTCATGAAGCTTTTGACACAATTTTGCAGAATTTGAGGAATTTAGGCACTTCGTTTGTTCCTAGTCCGATTCAAGAGTTGGATGAACTGGTTACTCCGGCGCCGGCATTGGTGCATCCATCATGTGGAGCTATTCCTAGAAGCGATGTTGAGACCATTGCTCTATTTGCTGAAGCATATGCTAGGCCAGATTCGAGGATTTCTAATGGAACAGTACCTAGGGTTTCTGGGTTTACTATTCCATTGGTTGCTGGAGGATCTGAGCAGCGATCCGAGCTGATAGTTCCTTCTCACCATCCTACACCTTCCCAGGAGCAGAATGCGCATAAACATGGTGAGGATCGGGCTGTTCCTTTCTCTGGAAATTTGGCTGCCAAAGAAGCTTCTCTGTCCTTTGTTGCTCCGAAAGTTCAGGATGGGAAGCAAGTTGCTGAATTGCAGGAATCCGAGCTTGAAGCAGGTAATGAAAAGTGGTCTAATGCTTTAGTTTTCTATGTGGTTGGCTTTTACACTACTATTGCTGCTGTTCTTCGTTTTTTTGCCCAACAATGGAGTGATTTGCAGAAACCAGATGTTTATTGGCATAATGATGGGTACTTTATCATTAATCTATGTTCTAGTGATGATAAAGATACTATACTCTGTTCTGGTCCTCATATGTTCGTTGGAAAACCAGCAATAGTTAAGCCTTGGTGTCCTAAATTTGATTTTAATGCTGAAATTCTGAGAACTGTTCCTCTCTGGGTTAAGTTTCCTAATCTCCCACTTAATTGTTGGGGATCTGACACTCTTAGCCGTATTGGCAGTTTGCTTGGAATGCCAATTTGTGCTGATGAGTATACTACTAGACAACTTAGAGTGTCTTTTGCTAGGGTCCTAATTGAAATTGATGTTACAAAGCCTATGCCTAACTCTGTCTTGGTTGAGAGTCCTTCAAAGGAGCTATTGGAGCTCAAGGTAGTGTATGAGTAGGCTCCACCTTTCTTTTCTAAGTGCAACAAGGTTGGTCATGATTGCTCTGTTAAACCTGCTCCTGCTAAGCCTAAGCAGGTTCATAAGCAGCCGGCTCCTGTTGCTCCTAAGCAAAAGCAGGCCTAGGTTCCTAAGCCTAGCCAAGATCCTGCTCCTATTGTTAATGTTGATGCTTCTGTTCATGGACAATTTGTCATTACTCCACATGTTTCGGGGTTTTCTGATGTCCTGCGAAAGAGTTACAACACCGAGACTGGAACCGGACGCCTGTACCTGCAAAACAACGAAGACCCCTTGTGGTAGGAGCTCCGCCTCCAACGGTCAAGTTAGTACCTGATTAAGGAGTAATTAATGCGGAAATTAAAGTGGTTCGGTCTCTCTAGGTGAGAGCGTTTAATGTGTAATCTGTGTTACTTTTTTGTAATCCCCCCTCTTAATGAGGATTAAGAGGGGTATTTATAACCTCGGGAAGCGTGCCAATTAGGTTTAGGTTAACCTTGGGCTGACTGGGCTTCTAATCAGGATTGGGCCTTGTTGGCCGGTTTTCCCATTTGGCATGGGGGGACACGTGGCGTGTCTCAATTGGTCCGTAGTGGACGAATCTGAGACTGACACGTGGCAGGCTCCTATTGGCCTACGTGAAGGACACGTGGCAGAACCTGGTTGGTCCACTTGTCAGACGGTGATTGGTGGATAAAAATCCCCTAATCATTTGCCCCTCACAGGCGGCACGTGACTGGTCACGTGTCACCTGTGACAGGTGTCGCATGGTGACAGGCGACGGCCTGCGACAGGTGTCGCCCTGCAATTGGCCGAGAGATATTTCCCGCCCAAATTTTGAATTTGGAAGTGACCCTTCGCCTTCTCACTTTGCCTATATAAGGAAGTGCTGACTTCGGTCATTTTCACATTTGAGAACCTTTGCGAGAGAACATTCGGACCCCTGAACTTGCTCTGACATTTTGGACTTTTGTTGCCTACCGTTTGCTCTGACAAACCGTTTACCAAGGACTTCAAGCTTTCAACAACCGTCACTCGTTTAGGTAACCGTCGGTTCTCTTACTCTTAACTTTTTCTTTATTTTTATTTTTTGAAATGGCCCCATGGAAGCACACGACACGGCCTAAGTTAGTGATCAGCCGGTCACCGGGGACGGCTGAATCTAGGACTAGGAGTGCCGCCTGCCCTTTTTTGGACCCATCTTTGCCCTTTATACAAAGTCCGACTGTATCTGTGTCTATGCAGAACGTGATGGCCAGAACAAAAAAGACTGCTAGGATCTCAAACTCGGACGGATCCTCTCAAAGGGTGCCAATAAGTGAAACATCTGACCAGGCGCTAGATGTAGAAGTGAGACAAGGCGGCTGCCAAGCCGACAGTTCTGAGGGAGGGATCAAGGTGGTCCCTTCCCATTTCACAGTGGATATGTCTAACTATTCTCCTGCTCCTTCTAAGGGAGAGGAGGCGGGCCCCTCTGGGAGAGGGAGGAGTCGTCCTCTTCTGACTCGTCTGAGGACGAGTCTGAGTCTAGCTCTTCTGGCCAATCTTCTCCAGGCTCAGAAGAAAGAAACAGCCGCCTACAAGAGGCGAGGAGTTCTCATGCAGTTGAGAAGGGGGATAATTGGGCGGAGCCGTCCGCTTCTTATCGAGAGGAGAACACCCCTTACTACTGCACGGTACCCCGGGGCCGGATCACGGCCATGAAAGACAAAGTGGAGAGCTTTATAGCTAACCACAAAATGGGCCCCGGATATTTAATGTTCGTGCCGGATCCAGAAGACACAGTCGTCTGGCCGGCTGGTACCAGCTATGATGATGGCTGCTTCGGCTGCTACGTGGCGGCCATCAAAGCTGGACTACGCTTCCCATTACATCCGGCTGTTCAGCGGATTTTAGATGGGTATGATCTGGGGTTATGGCAGTTAGCCCCCAATTCTTGGGTAAACGTACTCGGCTATGTGGCCGGGTGCGAAATGTACGGGGTGGAGCCAAGTTTTGAGGCTTTCGCCCATATGAACTATCTCAGCCGGACCCCTAAGTCGGGTGGTACCGGCTGGTATCAATTAACAAGCCATAGGGGCTACCTCATGACGAGAGGTAAGGCAAACAAATGGAAGGATTGGCGGAACACCTTCCTTATCATTGAGGGTTCAGACAAGGAGCTGAACAAAAGATTTAACAGGTGGAACAGGGATCCGCCTTTTCTTGCAGGCGGCCGTAGCTTGCCGCCTGTCCCCCCTAAGGCTAGAAGGGAGATCCTAGACAAAGGACTCTTCAAAGTAGAGACTAGGGTGAACTCTGCTTCAGGGGTACGAGAGCAAGTACCCCTAAACTGCATCCCGATCTTCAAGTGGCTCTATGACGAGTACTTTTTGGCCGCCTGTGGCCTCGGCAGTCGGTGCTCTAGAGGTAGCCGGCCTGACAAATACTCTTTTTTCACGCCTTGTTTACTTGGGATTTTTACTGACTTTACTGTTTGTTCTTTTGCAGCTGACGCCATGAGTAAAATAACAGCATCCAAGACTGCGGCGGCCATGTTGCGGGCCTCTCTCATGCAACAGTCTTGTACCGACTCCCCCAACAAGGGGGCACCCTTGGTAGGCTTTGAAACTCTTCCCCTTTTTTGGAGTAGTTGTCTTGTGCATATACTAACTCTTCCTCTTTTTCAGTCGGGCACTCCAAGAGCTTCTTCCTCGCAACAGCCGGACCCCAAGGCCCGGAGGACGACTGTTGCAAGCTCTCTTGGCTCTTCCAGGAAAACGGTGGCGGCTGAGAAGCAGCCGGCCACTTCTTCTAAAGCTCCGGCGGGGCCGCCTAGAAGTATGAACAATTACTTGTAAAAACTTTTACACTTGCTTCCTTCTTGACTAGGTCTAATCTGCTTTTTTACGCTTGATGCAGCCGGCCCTCAGGAGCCTGACTTGGTCGAGGTAGCCAAGTCCATGATAAAAGCAGTGCCTCCATCTGAAAGGGAGGCGGTCAGGGGTGTCGGCACCCTTGACCTTGATGGGATTGCAGGGGTCCTTGCTGAGGTATACTTAGCATTTTTGAGTAGTTGAATTCCAGGACGCCTGTTATCTTTTTTGCTTGGAAACTGACGCATGTTTTCTCTTTACTTAGGCCCTGCTCCGAGTGAACGGCCTTCGCAAGCCGCTTGATCGGAAGAATAAAGAGGTAAAGGCTGCAAAAGCTATGGCCGCCTCTAACTGTGATAAGGCAATGTTTCAAATTGCCCAAAATGAAGTTCTGACCATTGATATTCTTTATTATCAGGCGCTGGCTGCCGCCGCTATCCGGGCCGAGTTAGAGGCGGCCCAGAAGAGGAACAGCGAGCTGGAGGCGACCGTCTCCAACCTCAAGGCCGAGCTTAAACCTCTCCGCCAAAAAATGCTCTCATACGAAGTCATGGAGAAATCCTTGGCTAGCGTAAAGGAACGCCTGGTAACTCAGGAGAAGAGTCTCACTAAAGAGCTCTCGGAGAAGGCTGAGCAAGAGAAGAGAGAGCTCGTCCGAGAGATGATGGAAGACTCTTCCCAAATCCAGCGTATGACATGGAGCCGCCTCTTCCCCAATGCCGACTTTGCCTCTTGGGAGAAAACGTACCGCCAGTGCTCTGAAACATATAATCAAGAGATCCTGGCGGCTGCTGAGGACGAGGCGTTCGAGGAGGGCTTGGAGGTGGAGGAGCAGCCGGTATTGGCGCTTGTGCCTCTTGGGGGCAAGGCATCGAAGAAGGATGCAGCTGAGGCCGAGTCTAGCAAGAAGAATGCTGACCAGGCGGACGCTGCTAAATGTTGAAGATTTGCCCCCTTCTTAAGCTTTTATGTCTTCTATTCACGGCCTGCGTGCCGTTTACTTGTATTTACCCGGCCAGGGGGCCGGGGTTCTGAATATTTTTTCTCTTTAATGAAATCTTATTTTGCTTGAAATTTGTCTAAGTATCGCATATTTGGTAATGAATTGTACCCTGTACCGACTGTTTTGCATGGCCGATTGTAGACAGGAATGGATGGTTAGTTACGCCGCCTATGCCCCTGGACGACTGGTTGTCTGTTTCCAAGTTAGGCGATCAATCGGCCATTATTCAATTGGTATTGGTCCCGTTTACAAGACTGGATAACCTTTAGGCAGGCGGTCCTTTATTTGTAAAATTAACTAAGTAAAAAAGAATTTTCTTACTTGTATTTTGTAGGCTAGACTTTAGGCAGTCTATGACTGGATTACCTTTAGGCAGGCGGTCCTGTCATTTGTAAAATTTACTAAGTAAGAAAGGGTATTCTTACTTGTGTTTTTTGAGCTAAAGGCAGTCTAGGACGACTGTTTCCTAAATACTTAAAAATTTTTAGGGGATGACCAAGTAACTATGACTGTTACCTAATCGCCGATTGATTGAGTAGTAGGGGTATCAAGCGGTGGGTACCAGTTGTTCCCCTTTATTTGCCAATGTTTGTTGGCTATTAACTCGAAGGTAAAACTAGTAGGAATAGTAGTTTGAATGCCTTTGTTTAAAAAACAGGTGGCCTATTCAAACTTTTTAGGTTCCATGCCAAGTTTTGGGAGAGCGACTATGAGTTAACTTGGTGTTACTCAGTCGTCCTCATTCTAGATTGAGTAGTAGAGGTGCCAGGGGGCGGAGGCCGGCTGGACCCCTTGATTCGCCAATGTTTGTTGGCTATTAACTCAAAAGGTACCCCCTGCATTTATCCCAAGTAATACAGGTGGTAATCCGACTCAGATGTCAACTGTTACCACTAGTTTGGTTAGTGATAGAAGTTATCCTTGTCTCAAAAACGGCTACGTGGTTGCCCTTGGGGACAGTCGTATAGGTGCCGTGTGATTAGTTTATAGAACAATGTTCCACCCAAAAGGGAGCTGCTCTCTGCGACGAATTTCATCCGGATGGATGCCGTCGGACGCTTGCTATAATGTTGGGACAGGTCGAATTGAATTTTTATATTTTGATCAGTTGGCTTGACGCCTGGTCTGATCATGTTTTTTGATAGTTCTTGGTGAACTATATATTATGTGAGGGTAACCGGTCAAGCGGCGTGCCCCTCTTAAATTAAACATAGAGAGTAGCCGACTGTTTGTCAGTTGGCATGCCCCTCTTAAATAAATAAATATAAACATGGAGAGTAGCCGACTGTTGGTCAGTTGGCATGCCCCTCTTAATACAGAATTGAATAGTAAAGATGCAAGCTTTATTCAAGTAATCCTTGACCTTACATTTTTCAAAAGAAATATTTCTTAAGGTTATCTATGTTCCAGGTTCGAGGTAACGGCTGGCCGTCTGGTGTTTCCAGACGGTAGGTACCGTCTCTAACCTCTTCATATATTCGGTAGGGACCTTCCCAGTTGGGAGTTAGCTTGCCAGACTCGTTAGCCCTACCAACAGCTTCCATTAATGGCCCAGAGAACATGTGGTAGTTCATCCGCCCATAGGCCGCCTGCTCGTTCAATCTTTTTCTTCAGACCGTCTGAGATGATTTTATTAAAGGCTTCTACCTGGCCGTTTGCTTGTGGACGGCCGACAGATGCAAAGCAGTGTGCAATTCCTTGGTCACCCAACCAGCTTTTGAGAACAGGCGTCTCAAATTGGGGACCATTATCAAAAACCATAGACATGGGAACCCCGAACCGAGTGATGACATTTCTCCAAATGAATGAAATTACATCCTTCGTCTTGATTCCCTTAACAGCCTCCGCCTCTACCCATTTAGTGAAGTAGTCGACGGCAACAAGTATATACCTCCTTCCGCCTGTAGCAGGCGTATATGGACCCAGAATATCCATGCCCCACTTAGCAAACGGTAGGGGACTATGAATGGTCGTGAGGTCAGTAGCCGGACGGTGAATTAGTTTGCCAAACCTTTGACACTTATCACATTTTTTCACCATCTCCATCGCATCTGCTTCTAGGGTAGGCCAAAAGTAGCCCTGCCGCCTTGCCCGTTGAGCAAGCGTCCTTCCGCCTATATGTGAAGCACAGTGACCAGAGTGAAGATCGTCTAGTATCTCTCGGCCTTTTTCTGGAGTAACACACTTTAAGAAGGGTTGAAGGTACCCCTTTTGTGAAGTTCTCCCTTAATTATTTCAAAATTGGTGGCTCGTCTTTTCAGCACTGCCGCCTGTTGATGATCATCCGGCAGGGTACCGTTTGTCAGATATGCCCTAATTGGATCCATCCAGGTTGAGCTTCTGTCTAGGATTTTCCAATAGCTTCTCCTTTCCACTACTTCCCAAAAAACGGTTCGAGGAGTATCACAGGAGGCGGATGATGCTAATTTTGAAAGCGCATCCGCTTGGTTATTTTCTGATCTCGGTACTTGGACCAGATGGAAATCCTCAAGGGAGCCGACTGCTTGACGGACCGCCTGTAAATACTTGATCATGGCAGGATGGGTCGCTTCGTATTCGCCATTGTACTGACTCACTATCAATTGTGAATCAGAACAGGCGTCTATTCTTCTTGCCCCTGCCGCCTTGCACATGCGGATACCGGCTAGTAAAGCTTCATATTCTGCCTCATTGTTTGAAGCCTGAAAACTGAAACGTAAAGCATACTCGTACCTGTCGCCTTCTGGCGACTGACATATGACGCCTGCTCCACAACCAGTCGAAGTGGAGCTTCCATCCACATATACCTTCCAGACTTGGTCTGGAACTTGAGAGTCAGGGGGGCGAGTCATCTCAACAATAAAGTCAGCAAAGGCTTGCCCCTTCACTGCTTTTCTAGGCTCGAAGGTAACTTCGAGGCTCTGTATTTCTATGGCCCATTTGATCATTCGGCCTGACGACTCCATGGTGGTCAGTGGCCGCTTGATCGGTTGATCTGTATACACGACGACTGCATGCGCCAAAAAGTAAGGCTTTAATTTTTTAACAGCCATGAAGAGTGCAAGACCAAACTTCTCCACTAAGGGATACCTCAACTCGGCATTTTTTAGCACATGGCTGACAAAGTAGACCGGGAGCTGACAGCCGTCTCTTTCAGCAAGGAGAACAGCGCTTAACGCATGATCAGAGACGGCCAGGTACATGTAGAGTACTTCTTTGGGCAAAGGGCTGACTAGCCTTGGCAAGGAATGCAAGTGAACTTTCAATTTTTGGAAGGCCGCCTCAGCATCCGGCCCCCATTCAAACCTTGCCTTTTTCTTAATTGCCTGGAAAAAGTATAGGCATTTGTCGCCTGATCGACTTAGGAATCTACCCAAGGCCGCCAGACAACCTGTTAGCTTCTGAACCTCTCGGACGGTGCGGGGCGACTGCATGTCGATGACCGCCTGCACCTTCTCAGGGTTCGCATCTATTCCTCTCTGAGTAATAAGAAATCCGAGAAATTTCCCAGACTCAACTCCAAAGACGCATTTCTTGGGATTAAGCATGACATGGTGCCGCCTGAGTGTGGCGAAAGTTTCTCGGAGGTCCGACAGATGATCTTTCTGAAGTTTAGACTTGACAATCATATCATCAATATATGCCTCGACATTTCTCCCAATCTGATCAAAGAACACAGTGTTTATCATTCGTTGGAAGGTGGCCGGGGCATTCTTAAGACCAAACGGCATGACCGTGTAACAGTATAACCCTTGATCAGTGACGAAGGCCGTCTTCTCCTGATCTTTCTTCCATAAAGGGATTTGATGGAAACCAGAGTAGGCGTCCATAAAACTCATCAAAGCATGGCCGGCTGTTGAGTCGACCAGGTTGTCAATTTTAGGCAGAGGGTAACTGTCTTTTGGGCACGCCTTATTCAAGTCTGTGTAGTCTACACACATTCGCCAGGTACCATTCGGCTTTTTAACAAGCACAACATTTGCAACCCAGTCCGGGAAGTAACATTGCCGAATGAATCCTGCATCAAGTAATTTTTTAACTTCGGCGGCTGCCGCCTGGCTTCTATCCTGGCCATGGTTCCGCTTCTTCTGCCTTACCGGCTTCTTTTTTGATCCACAGCCAGTTTATGTACCGCCAGCTCAGAACTAATGCCTGGCATTTCATGGACTTCGAATGCAAAGATGTCCTTGTATTCTTTCAACAAATTGTGGAAGTCGTCACCTAGGACCCCTAGAGCAGTCGTCCCAACTTTGACTGTTCTGTCAGGACGCGTGACATCTAAGATTAGGTCCGTATGCTCACCAGCCGGCTGAGGGCGGAATTCATCCGACCGCTCCTCTGCCAATGATTGCTATTTTTTATCTTTTCTTTCGGCCCCCATCTGGGATGCCTTTCTTTTCTTGCCGCCTGCTTCCGGAACAGGCGCACTTTCCTTGACATTGTCAAGGTCTATCTTTCCTCCACTGGACCCAGCGGCCATAACAGTGGGCTTGACGTCCGAGAGATAGCACTCTCGGGCCATCCTCTGATCTCCCCTTAGGGAGCCGACTGTTCCATTATTCCTCTCAAACTTGAGCAGCATAAGAGATGGGATTATTACAGCCTTGGAATTATTTAAGGTTGGTCGTCCCAGAATCATGTTGTAGGCCGAGAGTTCTTCTACCACCAGGAACCGGACTACCATGTGTCGTCCTTCCCCTTTTTCACCCAGGCGGATGGGTAGATCTACTCGTCCTACAGGGTGGACGACTCCCCCTCCAAACCCTACTAGAGGGTGGGAGGCCGGATGTATACAATCAGTCTTGTACTTCAGTTTGGAGAGACATTTGCTACTGATAAGATCTGAGGAGCTTCCAGTATCTATGAGGATTCGGCCAACTCTCTGATTGGCCACCTTACATTCAATGACGATAGGGTCGTCATGCGGCCCCCTGACCCCTCCTAGATCTTCTTCAGTAATGACAATCTCAGGAAATGAATTTATGGAGGGCCGTTCTGGGTGAACGGAATTTACATCTAGCCGCCTGATATTGTCTTTGTTGCCCCTAATAGTGGGACCTCCTCCTGCGAAGCCGCCTGCAATAGTGTAGACGACTGCATCATCTGTATCAGAGCTGTCGGCCTGTTGATTCTTTTTGGCCGACTGTTTTTTCGAGGAGGTGTTCCCTGTGGATTTCTTGACAAAAGAGTCAAGATCACCATGCTCAGCCAGGCGGTCCAGATACCGCATGAGACTGATGCATTCGTTGGTGTGATGACCAACATCTTCATGATAATCACAGAATTTTTCCTGGTTCCGATTGCTTGCAGAACCCTTCATGGGGACCGGCTTCTCAATAGAGATCCGTCCCTTGATTTCTTTCAGGATAGCTTTGCTATCTTTGTTAAACGCATACTTTGGGGAGTATGGCTTGAATTCTTTTTTCTTCTTCTGGGCCGGCTGTTTAGAGGAATCAGCCGCCCAGACCTCTTTTCTCTTCTTTACATCTTTGTTTGACGACTGTATCTGTCGTCCTTCTCTTTTGTCGAACTTTTTCCCGTCCGACTGTTTTGCTGTACTACAAAGATCAGTCGCCTGTATGTAGGCTTCTGCTTCAATCAAGGCCTCCTGAAGAGTCGCCACCCTCTTTCGAACCAGATCGAATTTGAAGGTCGACCCGTCTTTGAGACCCCTGAAAAAGTCAGTATAGGCCACCTCATCTGGTAACCCTTGAATCTGAATTCTCATCAGGTTAAACCGCCTGATGTAGGATCGAAGCCCCTCCTTTTCACCCTGCTGAATTGTTCCCAAATCAAGGGTCGTCTTCTTCGCAGGAATGTTCATGGCGAAGTTGGAGGTGAACAAGTAAGCAAGCGTCCTGAAGTTGTTTACACAACCAGTCGGCAGGTTGCCGAACCATTGCTGTGCAATTCCTTTGAGAGTCGCTGGAAAACACTTGCACCAAGTGGGATCATCCAACCCTTGAAGATACATTAGGTTGGAGAATGCCATTAGATGGTCTTCTGGGTTAGTAGTGCCGTCATAGGCGCCTACTAACACATTTTTCACTTTAGCCGGCTGAGCGGCTTCAGTGATTTCCTTGGAGAAGGCCGACGGCTGTTCACCAAGTCTAAGCAACCGTAGCTGCCAGTCCAAGGGTTGGACATTTTTAACTGCCTGTCCACCAAACGGAGGTGGCGGCATAAAATACTGTTGTTGTGGTACAAACGGTAAGTTTGGTACCGCCTGGTCGCTATGAAAGCCGGACTGACGGGAGGTGCCGCCTGACTGACTCTCATGATACGACTGAGAATGCCTCATCGAGGTATTTCGCAGACTTTCTTGGAATTCAGAAGTAGAGGCCGACTCAGACAGTCGGTCATTCTTCTTCTGCTCTAACAGCAGACGAGCGTCTGTGTATGTTTTCTTCGAGCCGTCCGCCTGAATGTGACGGACAGGTTTCCTTTTTCCTGGAGTAGGAAAATGGTATTTTGTGAGATCAAGGACAGGCGGCTCCCACTTCCTGGATTTAGGATGAGGAGTTCCCTCTCGTCCTTGAACCGGCTTCCTCTTGCCTGAAGTGGAAGGTTTTTGTAGCCGACTGTCCCTTGGGCGGTGCAGGCTTCTTATTTAGCAACTCTTGAATCTCTCCCTTGAAGTCCCTCATGAAGGTCATGAGTTCGTTCCTGGTGATGGGAGCCGACCCATCAGTCGCCTGCTGCCGAACAGGAGGTGCGCCTGCTGGCTCGCCTTCAGTTTGAAAATTCTCCCGTTCCGTCCTTTCGGTCTGACGGGTACGTCGGGCCCTTAGGGTCCCGTCTGGAGCTGTGTGAGCTTCAACTTCAAGTTCATTGTCAGTGTCATGGTCCGACTGGACTTGAGGGTCGTCTAGGGGACGCCTCTCTTCAAAAGTCGGTACAAACGTGGATGCCATCTCAGAAGTACTCTCCCCACAGACGGCGCCAAAATTTTTCGGGGTTTTCTGATGTCCTGCGGGAGAGTTACAACACCGAGACTGGAACCGGACGCCTGTACCTGCAAAACAACGAAGACCCCTTGTGGTAGGAGCTCCGCCTCCAACGATCAAGTTAGTACCTGATTAAGGAGTAATTAATGCGGAAATTAAAGTGGTTTGGTCTCTCTAGGTGAGAGCGTTTAATGTGTAATCTGTGTTACTTTTTTGTAATCCCCCCTCTTAATGAGGATTAAGAGGGGTATTTATAACCTCGGGAAGCGTGCCAATTAGGTTTAGGTTAACCTTGGGCTGACTGGGCTTCTAATCAGGATTGGGCCTTGTTGGCCGGTTTTCCCATTTGGCATGGGGGGACACGTGGCGTGTCTCAATTGGTCCGTAGTGGACGAATCTGAGACTGACACGTGGCAGACTCCTATTGGCCTACGTGAAGGACACGTGGCAGAACCTGGTTGGTCCACTTGTCAGACGGTGATTGGTGGATAAAAATCCCCTAATCACCACAAGTTCATACTTGATGTGTAAACAAGATGAGAAACCTTGTTACGACAATGATAAGTTTAACAGAAGGTCAAATGATTTTAAGTTTCAATTGTCACGAGATTAGTTTAGTTAGGGGAACACTCACCCTAAGTTAAGGATATAGCAAAGAGGAACTCTCACTCGTTTGCTTGGGATAGTTTAGATAAGGGAACTCTCACCAAATCGTAAACTACAAGTTTTAATCTTGGGAACTCTCACCAAAACTAACACTCTTCAAATTCGGATACTCAAATTTGGAAAACAAAGTGAACTAAACACAAGTCACTTCAATTATCAAAACACACGTTTTAGGCAAAAATCTTGGATTGTTTTTCATTCATTCAAAGTATGCTATTTATAGCATCAATACAACCTTTTCACTTGCCTACTTTAATTAACAAAATGAAATAAACAAACAGAATTTAACTAAGGAAATAAGTGGTTAATACACGTCCCACTTTACTCCATTACAAACATAATTAAACTAATTAAAAGAACTAAAAACTAGGCTTGAAACAAGGGAAAATGACCAGCCAAAATAGCATCCAAAGAGCATCTCACACACGCCCGAAACAGCTACTCTTCAAGCTTTTGTAACTCCCAATTCAAGGCCTTGATTCACGCCTTTTATTCAAGCTTTGTAACTCCTATTTTAATGCCTTTATTCCAGCAACAATTCCCACACATAACCCCCGAATAATGAGGTGCAATGTTCAGTCAACAAACCCCTTAATTCACGCCCAACAAGTGCCATGGAATACGCCAAACCGCCTCCAATTCAGCTTGTAACCGACGCCCATTAAAACGTGCATTTGGAGCTTGGAAAACCGTCACTTGCTAGATACTTTCTACAAGGTTAATTACACTAAGTGAAGTGCAACCCCTTGTAAAAACTTCCGGACTAAAACCGTGCAAAGGATTAAGGAATGACTTGGACAGAAATAACTCCTTTGTATTGCCTTGAACTTGGACCTCAAGGTCTTGACCACTTGAACGACCACTTGGACCATCTTGAGCTTTAGAGCTTTGACCATATTGGTCATCCTCCTCTTCTTCAAAAGGAATTGCCCTCAATTCGTCATCATCAAAGTAAGGAGCATGATCCCCAACGTTGAATGTGCTTGATACACCAAATTGGCCCCCCAAATCAACCTTGTATGCATTGTCATTGATCTTTTCCACGATTTCGAATGGACCTTCGGCTCTTGGCATAAGTTTGTTCTTTCTTTTGCTAGGAAACCTCTCTTTTCTCATGTAAATCCACACTAAGTCACCAACTTCAAACTGCTTCACGTTTTTCACCCTTTTGTTGGCTTGTTTCTTGTAGACTTCATTTGCTTTCTCAATGTTCTTCCTAACTTCTTTGTGGACTTTCAACATGAACTCGGCTTGTTCTTTAGCTCCACCATGAACGAACTTGTCTTGTGGCAAAGCTATGAGATCAATAGGAACATAAGGATTGACACCATAGACTACTTCAAAAGGAGAGTACTTCGTAGTAGCACTAGGAGTCCGATTGTAAGCAAACTCGGCATGAGCTAGCTTGACATCCCAATCCTTAGCACTCTTACTAACCAAGGTCCTAAGCAAAGAACCAAGTATTCTATTCACCACTTCAGTTTGACCATCGGTTTGTGGATGGTGTGAAGTAGAAAACAGTAGCTTTGTTCCAATTAGGCGCCATATTGACTTCCAAAAATGACTTAGGAACTTTGTATCACGATCGGACACAATGGTGCGTGGAACCCCATGAAAACGAACCACTTCTTCAAAATATAACTTAGCCACTTTCATAGCATCCTCGGTCTTGTGACAAGGAACGAAATGAGCCATTTTCGAAAACCGATCAACAACCACCATGATTGAGTCTTTACCCCTTTGAGTTCTAGGTAAAGCCACAATGAAATCCATGCTCACATCTTCCCAAGGTCTTTCTGGAACTGGCAAAGGCTTGTAGAGACCTTTGTGAAACACCATCTTGGACCTTTGACAAGTAGAACAACGACTGACCACATGATGAACCGTGGCTAACATTTTCGGCCAATAAAAATGAGCTTGAAGAAGCTCCATTGTTTTTTGAATCCCAACGTGACCAGCTAGACCTCCTCCATGAGCCTCATGAATCAACAAGCTTCTAATTGGACACTTAGGAATGCATAACCGATTTCCCTTAAAAAGAAAGTCATCATGTAAGGAAAATAAGTCATATACTCCATGAACACATTTCTGTATTATTCCATTGAAATTGCCATCTTCCTTGTAGTACTCTTTGATCAAATCAAACCCAAGGACCTTTGCTTCGACAACTCCAAGCAAATTATGCCTCCTAGATAAGGCATCCGCAACAACATTAGCCTTTCCACTCTTGTATTTAGAGGAAAAGTTAAATGTTTGCAAGAATTCAACCCATTTAGCATGTCTTGAATTCAACTTCTTTTGGCCATGGATGAACCTTAAAGATTCATGGTCCGAATGCAATATGAACGGTTGTGGCCTCAAGTAATGTGACCAATGATCTAGAGCTCGTACCATAGCATAGAACTCTTTATCATGCGGGGTCACATCCTTCTCTTCTTCAGACTCAAATTCCTCCCAATTGATGCTTTGGGTGGCTATGAGTTTAACCTCTTGCATGGTTAAGGCTCTTGAATTAGGACAATCTTTTTTATAATGTCCTCTACCTCCACACTTGTAACATATAATGTAACTAAGCTTGAAGTCTTTCGTGTTCTTCTTAGGTGGCTCATTAGACTTGCTAAAAGAAGAACCCTCCTTCGAGGTGAAGGGTGGTTTACGTACCACTGGAGTAGTGGTAGGTGCTTTCTTCTTTTTCCTTTTAGCATCAAACTTTGTCACAAGTTTGCAAGCTTCCACAAACGTGAGGTTAGTGTAACCTTCAAGTTTGTCTTGTAACTCTTGATCCAACCCAGCTACAAAACGTCCCAACTTCAGCTCTTCATTTTCAGTCACCTCACACACAATGGCAAGCCTATCAAACTCTTTGATATAGTCTTCCACTGAGTCGCCATTTTGTTGTAGAGTACTCCACTTCACATATTGATTTTGCTTGTAATTGTGAGGAATGAAACGATCTGTCATTCTTTTCTTCAGCTTTTCCCAAGTGGAAATGTGAGCCTTACCCCTAAGGGTACGCCCCCTTTGTTCTCCTTGCAACCAACTGTCACCATAGCCCTTCAGTTTGACTTTGGCTATCTTGTACTGTTGAACCGTCTCATGGATGTCCTTGTAATCAAAGTACCTTTCCAAGGATTTCTCCCACTCCAAGTACCTCTCTGGATCAAGTGTCCCATCAAAGGCAGGAATGTCCACTTTGAGACTCCTATCTTCCCTCCTAGGTGGAGGTTCTTCACCTTGATCTCTCCTGTCTTGCTCGTTCATGAGCCTTGCCATCAAGGCAGCAAGGTTCCCTTGTAGATTGGCATTGGTTTCGGCCAACCTTTCCTGACTAGCAATGGATCGATTAAGAGCTTCCAAAGCTGTCCTCAAGTCTGGATTCTCTCCCATGGTATGTAGGTATTCGACCCCTTTGGAAAAATTTAAGAAAATTTTCCCCCTACCTGACGCGCCAAATGATGTGTAAACAAGATGAGAAACCTTGTTACGACAATGATAAGTTTAACAGAAGGTCAAATGATTTTAAGTTTCAATTGTCACGAGATTAGTTTAGTTAGGGGAACACTCACCCTAAGCTAAGGATATAGCAAAGAGGAACTCTCACTCGTTTGCTTGGGATAGTTTAGATAAGGGAACTCTCACCAAATCGTAAACTACAAGTTTTAATCTTGGGAACTCTCACCAAAACTAACACTCTTCAAATTCGGATACTCAAATTTGGAAAACAAAGTGAACTAAACACAAGTCACTTCAATTATCAAAACACACGTTTTAGGCAAAAATCTTGGATTGTTTTTCATTCATTCAAAGTATGCTATTTATAGCATCAATACAACCTTTTCACTTGCCTACTTTAATTAACAAAATGAAATAAACAAACAGAATTTAACTAAGGAAATAAGTGGTTAATACACGTCCCACTTTACTCCATTATTAAAATAATTAAACTAATTAAAAGAACTAAAAACTAGGCTTGAAACAAGGGAAAATGACCAGCCAAAATAGCATCCAAAGAGCATCTCACACACGCCCGAAACAACTACTCTTCAAGCTTTTGTAACTCCCAATTCAAGGCCTTGGTTCACGCCTTTTATTCAAGCTTTGTAACTCCTATTTTAATGCCTTTATTCCAGCAACAATTCCCACACATAACCCCCGAATACTGAGGTGAAATGTTCAGTCAACAAACCCCTTAATTCACGCCCAACAAGTGCCATGGAATACGCCAAACCGCCTCCAATTCAGCTGGTAACCGACGCCCATTAAAACGTGCATTTGGAGCTTGGAAAACCGTCACTTGCTAGATACTTTCTACAAGGTTAATTACACTAAGTGAAGTGCAACCCCTTGTAAAAACTTCCGGACTAAAACCGTGCAAAGGATTAAGGAATGACTTGGACAGAAATAACTCCTTTGTATTGCCTTGAACTTGGACCTCAAGGTCTTGACCACTTGAACGACCACTTGGACCATCTTGAGCTTTAGAGCTTTGACCATATTCGTCAATACTTCTCAAAATTCAGATGAGGGGTGGAGAATAGTTGGAAGGAAGACAAAAAGCCAGCAAACTAGAGTTCATCAGCCTGCCTCTACCTCTAATGCTTTTGTTTCTTTATTTGCAAATGAAATGGATGGTGCAGGTGGTTTCATTATAAATCCAAGCGGGGGTGAGGTTAATCCCCCTTTGGTGTCATGATTTACTCTATTTGGAATGTTAGGGGCCTGTATGACCCTGGAAAAGTTGCCTCTGTAAAGAGGTTGCTTCATTCTCATTCAGTTGATGTTATTGGTCTTCTTCTTGAAACAAAAATCAAATAAAAAAATGTTCTCACTTATCAGAGGAAGTTTGGCTCTTCTTGGCTTTGGATGTGCAATTATGATCATTCTCCCAAAGGGAGGATTTGGCTTGGTTGGAATGCAGATAGAGTAACTGTTAATGTCTTGAAGATTCATGAACAATTCATTCATTGTAGTGTCTCTTCTAAGGATCTCTCTACTCAAATTCATCTCACTGTTGTCTATGGGCTTCACTCCATTCATGATAGGCTTCCTATGTGGGAAGGAATTATGAGCATCTCTATTCAGCATTCTCCTTGGCTTTGTGCTGGTGACTTTAACTCAGTTCTTCATACTTCAGATAGGCTTCATGGCACTGATGTTACTGATTATGAGACTAGAGATTTCCAGAGTTTGGTTGATGATTTGGACCTCACTGAGGTCAAGAGCAAAGGAGCCTTCTACTCTTGGTCAAATAAGGCTCACACTGGTCCTATAACTCTTTCTAGGATTGATAGAGTCTTTGGTAACCAAGCTTGGCTGCCCTCTCATGGGCATGTTGAGACTGTCTATCTCCCCCTCTCTTTATCTGATCACAGTCCAGTTCTATTGGATGTTTGTTCTACCCCTGCTGGGAGAGGTACACCTTTTAGGTTTCTAAACTGTATTGCTGATCATCCTGATTTCCTTGATACTGTTTCTCAGGCTTGGGGTTTTGGTAGTTTTATTTGGCAGAAGCTTAATTCTGTGAAGTCTAGTATCAAGTCTCTTAATAACAAGCAGTTTGGCAACATTGAAGAGAAGATTGATCAAGCTAATGTTGAGCTTGCTGGAATTCAGAACTTAATGGCTCAAAATCATGATGATTTGGATTTATATGCTAAAGAATCTGATGCTATTAAGGTTGTCAAACACTGGAATGATATTCAGGAAAGCATCTTCAAACAAAATTCTAGGATCAACTGGATTAAGGTTGGAGATGGCAATTCTCATTATTTTTTCTCTACGATGAGGAATAGACAAGCAAGGAATAGAATTGACTCCATCTTTGACTCTAACCAAGTTTTGCTTAAGGATTCGGATGCTATTTCTCATGAAATTATCTCCTTCTATAAGTCTCTTTTAGGGACTCAGGCTCCTTGGCTTCCTGCTGTTGACCTTGTTACTACAAGGAGGGGTAAACAGCTTAGCTCTGTTGTACAGAGTTATCTCATTCAGCCTGTTTCTCATGCTGAAATTGATGCTGCCCTTAAGGGAATTGATAACACTAAAGCTCCTGGTATTGATGGCTTTAACTCCTTTTTCTTTAAGAGAGCTTGGCATATTGTGAAAGATGATATTTATGCTAGTGTTATTGATTTCTTCACTAAAGGGACCTTGCCTAAGCAATGGAATTGCACAACTACCACTCTTGTTCCTAAAATCCCTAATGCTTCCCATGTTAAGGATTTTAGACCTATAGCTTGTTGCACTGTGGTTTATAAGCTCATTTCTAAGGTCATAACTTCTAGACTTGCTGCTATCATTGGTGAGGTGATTGATGATGCTCAAGCAGGTTTCATTCCACGCAAGCACATTGGTGACAATATCCTTCTTGCAACTAAATTGATCAAAGGCTATGATCACAAATTTATCTCACCTAGATGCATGGTTAAGGGTGATTTGAAGAAAGCTTATGATTCAGTTGAGTAGGGATTCTTGATCACTGTTATGCAGGAGCTTGGTTTCCCTCAGAGATTTGTTAGCTGGATCTGGACTTGTCTTACTTCTGTCTCTTATTCTATTCTTATTAATGGTTTTCCTGCCCCTCCTTTTGAAGCTAAGAATGGTTTAAGACAAGGTGACCCTATGTCTCCCTTTCTTTTTGCTATTGGTATGGAATACCTCTCTAGATGCCTTGATGAGCTTAGGTTAACTCCTGATTTTAACTTTCATCCTAGATGTGAAAAGTTAAACCTAACTCACATGATGTTTGCTGATTATCTATTGATGTTTTCTAGAGCTGATAGTGTTTCTGTTAAGCTTCACTTCCAAGCCTTCTTGAAATTCTCGGGTGCTTCCGGGCTTTCTGCTAATCTTGATAAAAGTGAAGTCTATTTTGGAGGAGTTTCTGTTGATGTTCAGACAGAGCTGAGAGAGCTTCTTGGTGTTTCTCAAGGTACTATTCCTTTTAGGTATCTTGGGGTCCCTTTCTCTTCCAAGAAGCTTACTATTGCTCAGTGTAGGCCTTTGGTGGAGAAGGTGACCGCTAGAATCCAAGGGTGGATGGCTAAACACTTGTCCTATGCTGGGAGGCTTCAGTTGGTGAAGAGTTTGTTGTTTGGTATTCAGACATATTGGGCTCAAATTTTTATCTTGCCAAAGAAAATTCTAAAAGAGATCGAGGCTAGATTCAGGTGCTTTCTTTGGACTGGATCCTCTGCCCCTGCTAAGAAATCTTTGGTTGCTTGGAATTATGTCTGTCTCCCTAAAGTCTGTGGTGGCTGGAACTTGCTTTCTCTTCCTGAGTGGAATAAAGCAGTTGTCACTAAGTTACTTTAAGATATTGCTCACAAGGCTGATAATCTTTGGGTTAAGTGGGTCTATATCCATTACTTCAAGCATAAAGATTGTTGGACCACTCCTACCCCTGCTAAATGCTCTTGGTTCTTGAAGAAGATTCTGAGTTGTAGAGATGTTGTGAATGATCAAGGGGGATGAGATGGTTTCATACAGGGCAACAAGATGAAAATCAAGAAGCTTTATGCTACTATTAGGCCTCAAGTCCTTAAGGTTCCTTGGAAGAGAGTCATTTGTCATAACTTAGCAACTCCTAAAAGTGTTTTTATCTTGTGGCTAGCTTTGTGGAATAGGCTTGTCACTAAGGATAGGTTGCTTCAATGGCACATTTCTTGTGATCCAAGGTGTTTCTTGTGCTTGAATAGCAATGAAAGTGTTCAACACTTATTCTTTGATTGTGAGTACTCTAGACAGGTTTGGAACAAGGTGTTGGGTATCTTACATGTTTCCAAGCCTGTTCAGCAGTTTAGTGATGAGATTGAATGGTTGAAGAAAATCTGCAGAAGTTCCAAATTGAAAAACAAAGTGATCCATGTAGCCTTCACTGAAACAATATATGGTATATGGATTAAGAGGAATGCAGTTTTGTTTACTGGTTGTTGCAAACCTGTTGATGTTCTAGTTAGGGATATTGTCTTTCATTCAGCCTGTAGAATCCCAGCGGGAAGTAAATACTTGATTGTTTAAGAGCTGCTTCTGCTTTTCTGGTTTTCTGATGATGTTGCTGATTTTTGTTGCTGATTTCTGATTCCTAACTGCTGATTTCTGGTTTCTGGATTTTGGATTATTGCTGTTTTGTTTTTGTTGCTTCTGCTGGTTTCTGTCTGCTGCTGGTCTATGCTGTTGTTACTGTTCTCTTGCTGTTGCTGAAATCAGCTGCTATTGCTTAATTCTGTTGCTGTTGCTGACTACTCTACTATGCTGTCTTCTCTGTTGCTGTTCTGGTCAGCAGCTGGTATTGCTGAGTATTGTGTTGATGTTGCTGTTTTCAGCTGTTGTTGCTGAATTCTGTTGCTGGCTAACTGCTCTGATGTGTTGTTGCTGCTCTGTTGCTGTTCTGGTCAGCAACTGCTGTTACTAGTTCTGGTGTTGCTGAACTTGTTGCTGTCTTTGTTGTCATTGCTGTAATTTACTGATGTTGCTGGTTTCAGATGTTGTTACTGGTTGCTGTTCTGCTTGTTGCAGTTGCTGCAAGTCAGCTTTGCTATTGCTGAAGTCTGCTTCTATTCTGTTGCTTCTATTTTGTTTTGCTTTTTCTGGTGCTTTGTTTGGTTGCTTTCCCTGAGGTGATGTATTACCTTCTTTTGTCTAGTCCTGTTGCTTTTGCAACTAGGTCTAGGTGGAGGTTTGCTTTTTACAGTTTGCAGGGGTGGTGTTTCTTGTTGTTGCTCTGTGCTTGTCTTTGTGTTCCTGGGCCTTATTTCCAGAACCCTTCCTAGAAGGTGGCTGGAAGCTTGTGCTCAGGGTGTTCTTGTCTTTTTCTCCTGAACCCTTCCTAGAAGGTGGCAGGAGATTGAGCTTGAACTATTTGGTGGTTGGTTGGCCTGTTTTTCAGGTCTTGTGGGGTTTGGTGTTTGTTATAACTTAGCTCTTGTAAGTTGTAACTTTTCCTTTTGGTAATAAAATTTCTCTTATTTTCCAAAAAAAAAAGTCTTTATATTCTTGATATTCTTTAATCTTCTTGCAAGTGCACATTGTTAGGTGATTAAAGGTGAATCTTTGCTAACAAGGAACGGAAGTTGACTTAGTTAAGGTTCATTACTATCAATTGTTATTTAATAATACCTCCTAGTGTATGGTTCTAATGTGGAAACATAGAGGCTATGTTAGGAGAAGCCAATTGACCCCGAAAGGCGGCTAGATTGGACCCTTTATTTCGATATTCATGCATGTTTAGTTCATAATTAATTCAATTTGTATGCCTTTGTTTATGTTCAAGTGAATGCTATACCTAAACCATTTCCCTTAATGTTTTATTTCTTGTTTTAGCATCCTTAGAATTTAGTTTATTTATCTCATATTCCGGACTAGCTTAATTATCGATAACATTTGGTGGTGTTTATCCGTTCTCTGTGGTTCGACCCCTATGCTTGCCTTATACTCGTATTAGGTTTTTTTAGGTTGTATAAATTGTGTTTGATCTAGGGATAGACAATTGACGACGCGTTTATTCCCTCGTCAAGTCTCAATGCACATTTTAGCATACATAGGCATTAATGAGTATGACTCATCATGGCCTCCAAAGAGCTGCTCAATTACATAACTCTTTAACCTATAAAAAGTAGACTGTCTCATGTAGATGCCATATCTTTGGAATAGAAGTTCATTTAAAGCTTTCCCAGGAATGTCTGGGTTGGCTCTGATGTCTTCCATAACTTTCTGGGAAGCCCACATAACATTGCATATGGGGTTGTATGTTTCTAAACCTCTGCAAGTGTGTACATTGGGCCAAATCTTCTTAATTGCCCAAGTTCTACCATCTGAAAGCCTGCTTGCGTGCAACCTCCAATCACAACATTGAGATTGGCACACTGCTGTATACCTCTTGTTGTCAGCATACTCCACATTGATTGCAAATCTCTCTTGTACAACAAATTCCTTAAGAGTATCCTTAAAGTGTGCCTTATCAGTGAAAATCATCCATGGCCTTAGTATTATCTTCCCAAAATCAGCATCCTCATACATTTCTCCATTCTTGTAAAGTCTCTTAAAGTAATCCTCATCATCTTCATCATCTAAAAAGTCAAACCATTTCCCAGGTTTCCAGTTATCCTTGATTTTAGGAATCCTTTGAAGCTGCACCAATTCATCTGCAGGCACATCACCCTTTGGTGCTACTTCTCCTTCACTATCTTCTTCTGAATCACTCTGAACAACAAAGTCCATTTTTATTCTCACCTTTAAACCAGAACTAGGGCCCACTTCTTGACCCTCAGTAACACCCAAACTATTGTCTCCCTTCTGACTGCCATGCATGCCAGATGAATCACTCTGAATAACAAAGTCCATCTTTCTTCTCCCCTTGAAACCATAACTAGGGTCCTCAACTTATGTCTCATTCACACCAACTCTAAGTCCCTCCACCTGACTAGAATCCAAACCAGAACCTACACCAAGCATTCTTCTCTCAGTGACAGTACTGCCAACCCTTACCCCCTTCCTATATGCTGTGGTTCTAGAAAGTTTTTTTTTGCAAAAACAGAGCTATGAGATGAATTAATCAATGGTTCAACACTAGGAGCAGTTGTGTCAGTGACTGGAATAGGAGAAAATCTAGGGCTCCTTCTCAAAGTTAATGTCTTGAACACAATATTAGGTGACCTAGGAAATGGTGGTTGCATTGGGGTTGATTTGGTGGCAGCACTCTTCTTACTCTTTGTATCCTTAGCCTTACCCTTAGCCTTAGTCTTCTATAACTTCTCTATCCTCTCCATAATCTTCTCAAACTCAACTCTACCCTTGGTATACTCAGCAGCAGATTGAGTATCATTTCTTTCATCTTGGGGGGAATCATAGCCCTCATTATACCTAGGTGGAGAGGACTCATTATTTAGGGATATATCTTCAAGGGAAGGCTGATCTGTTTGGGTTGTTTCATTCTGAGTGGGTTAATCTGTTTATTCAGTTTCAATCTGAGGGGGAAGATAATTTGGTGGTGCAGTTTGGGAAGGATCAGCAACATGAGGAGGTACAGTTTGGGAAGGTGCAGCAAATTGTTGTGCAGATTTGGATTTGTTCCTTAACCTATTGGTCATTATATTCAAGGCACTTGGTTTCTTGCCAAAACCTACCCAAATGTGATACATCTCAGACTCACCTAGTGTATGAATCATCTTAAAAAGATCAGCATCATCTAGTAAAGGGTGAATCTTTTCATTTTAACCATAACCAAAGGTAGGGTTGATTATAGGGAACTCAGTGTCTACTGCAGCAGTGTCCTCAAAATCCATAACCAAATCCATCCAATTACATCTATCTAAGTCAACAACAAGATCAACATGTTTATCTAAGTAATGAAACCTTAACACCACATCACCCATTCTGCAAAAGAAGGTAAACAATATACACACTTACAACATGCAAATAAATTCCAAATCAACTATACAACAATCTACAACATGCAAGTAAATCCCAATTCAGGTATCCAACAATCAATGAAATATGCAAATAAATTCCAATTCAGGTATCATACAATCAATAAAACAGGATCATGCCATTTCATCCAAATTAAATCCATACTCTACATAAATAATTGAGCACACATAATCACGCACCTAATAACATGAAAGAACCCTAAAATCGCACAAATATACAACATTTAAATCATGAATTAAACCTCAAAACGCATAGAAAAACAGAACATCAAACAACTGCACCAAATCAAGCAAAAATGAACAGCAGTAGTGCTAAAGTACCTGAATTATGCAAGATTATCCTCTAATGGCTTTGTAGACCAACGAAATTAGCAAATTTCCCTTGCAAAACCCTAGGATTGCTTGGTGAATTCAACAGAGAGTAGAGGAGAGAGAGATGAAATTTGAAAGTTGAGTTTGGTTTGTGTCAAATTGACATAAATGGAAGGGGAAGGGGTTTGATTATGGGTGATGGAGGGAAGGATTAAAAAGGGGCATATTAGTCTTTTCCAACTTTAGTAACCTAATCTTAGCTTTTAACCTAAAATTACTAAGTTATTAACGATTTATTAACAGACTAATCATGTTAGTTAAGAAGTCTTAAACTGGGGTGTACCACCAGGTTGTAAAAAAAAATGTGGTACCGCTGGGAAAAGTCAAAACCTAAGTTGTACCAATGGGAATTTCCCTTTTTTTTTAATTATTTGTAACCGGTTCTAACCGGTGCCAATTCACCAGTTAGGCAACGGTTTAGTTTGAACCGGTGGTATTTCTTTTATGCTAATCCTGCTTAATTTTTTTTTCCACTAGTTTTTAAGAATCGATGCCACTAACTCGGTGCCCATTTGTTTCTTTTCTACTAGTGAAAAGACTAGATTTTAATGGGGTTATGATGGTGAAGCCGCCTTCCAAAAGCTGAAAACGCATCTGCACTCTTTGCCAAGGTTCGTCAGTCCCTTGCCTAAAGAGGTTCTCTATATGTATCTGGTCGTTTCAGATCATGCCCTCAGTGCTGTACTCTTAGCTGAAAGAGACGTCATCCAGCTCCTGTCTACTTTATTAGCCACGTTCTTAGAAAAGTAGAGCTTCGTTACCCCATGGTTGAAAAATTTGGTCTTACCCTTTACATGGCCGTCAAGAAGTTGAAACCTTATTTCTTAGAACATCCGGTCACGGTCTACACTGACCAGCCGATCAAGCGGCCAATGACAACCCTGAAGTCTTCTGTTCGAATGCTTAAATGGGCTATTGAATTGCAGGGAATGGAAATCACTTTCGAACCAAGGAAGGAAATAAAGGGACAAGCATTCGCTAACTTTATTGTTGAAATGACAAGGCCGGCTGAGCCGGACCATATCAATCAGGTTTAGAAAGTGTATGTGGACGGAAGCTCCACGATGAACGGCTGTGGTGCAGGCGTAATTTGTCAGTCTCCTGAGGGGGACAAATATTAATATGAACTACTGTTCAAGTTCCAGACCTCAAACAATGAGGTAGAGTATGAAGCCCTGTTAGCCGGTATCCGGATGTGCAAGGCGACAGGGGCAACAAGAATTGACGCCTGCTCTGACTCACAATTAGTCGTAAGCCAATACAATGGTGTCTTGAGGCCACCCATCCGGTTATGATCAAATATTTGCAGTCGGTCAAGGCTAAAGCTAGGACACTTGAAGGCTTCAATTGTTGGGGTTTGGTGAGTCCGACTCACCGCGGAAACAAACCCAAAAACAAGACCGCACTCGCAATAAATAAAACCATAAACATAATTAAATTAATCACAAGATTAAGATAAGCTAATTACCTTTGACGCGTGCTTCGCTCCAAAATGAGCTCTTACTTGAAAGCTTCAAGTCCCGCTCACACGGAGACCTCCAACGAAGTCCACCCGCACCAACAAAACCGACTAGGTCCAATGTCTTGGGTTTAGCAAGACCCGACCAATAAAACCTGAGTAATTATATTGAGTTCAAAGGTTTTCACTAACTGTGATGCCTTCTCCAACTCTTACTCAAGCATCATTCCCAATGCCCATACTTGGGTATTTATAGGAAATGATGGGAGTATCATTAACTCTCCCATCAATGTGGGATAGTATGATTTTTCCATTTTATTTTATAGCTAAAATAAAATTAATAATCAAGCTAGTAATAAAACAACAAGTGGCAAGCTCATGTGAGTGGTTAGGTGAGGACCACATGGAGAAGGGGGGGTGTTGTATATTTGGAGTAACACTCGAAATACACAAGGGATAAACCAAAGGATAGATAAGGCTAAAGAACCAAAGGCTTCTTAGATAAAGTCACACCACTAAGAAACGTTTTGGATTCCTAAGATCACAAGCCAACTAGTAGCCTAAACTAGCTAACTAAGCAAAGGAAACGAAATTCCAAATCCAAGAATTTCAGATTTTTGTTTCTAATCCAAGAAACGAATGTAAGACAAGTTTTTTTGTTTGAATAATCTGCCCCCTTTTCATTCACATTTGCTTGCTATTTATAGTAAACAAGCATCCTTAAGTACAAGCTAACTTAAGTGACTTTTCAGCTTACTTGTTACACGCCTAAGCTAAGTACAAATCAGCTTTTGTTGTCTAGATACATTCACAAAAGAAGCCTTATTTAACTAGATACATCAAAGAGGAAATGGTGGTTTGTAACCTCCAAATAAAATCAGAAATAAGAGAGTATAACTCCCCCTTGATTCACGCCCAACAAAGCAGCAACTTGGAGGTGTAACTTCCCCTTGATTCACGCCCAAATTCAAACAGCAAAAGAAGTGTAACTCCTCCTTGTTTCAAGCCTTGAAATAAGCTTGAATGTATGTGAACAAGAATGTACTTGGACGCCTTTTAATTGCTCAATTGCTGACTGAAATAAACGGCCACTTGAAGGCTGAATTGAAGGTTTGTAACTCCTCTTTGAAGCTGATTGTAACACCCAAGCTTTTGAAATTCCTTTAAAAGAACTTCGGATTCCATGCTTCTTTTCACAAACTTAAATGGCTGCCTTCTTTATGTATCTTGCACTTGTACTTTGTGTGAATGTGACATTACAATTTCGGACTTAAATCAGCTAAAAGAAACTAAAGAAAATACAACTAATTTGCAAACTTAAAATAAAGCTAAAGTTTACAATTTATTCAAAGCATAAAAATAACTAGAATAAACTAGTTAATAAGAACAAGAAATTCAAGGGATTGAATATCTTGCTGCCCATGGATAGAATGCATAGCACCAATACATGATGCTACATCTTGAACCAAAGAAATGTCCATAACCAAGTTGTTAGGCTTGGCTACAACATTCCCCCCTTCTTGAAAAGAGTTTGCCCTCAAACTCGGCAACTCTTCAAACTCATCATAGTAAGGTGATAAATCAGCCACATTAAAGGTGCTAGAAACACCATAATCTCCGGGCAACTCAACTTTGTAAGCATTATCATTCACCTTTTCAACAATAGCAAATGGACCATCACTACGAGGACTAACCTTGGACCGCCTTTTGGAAGGAAATCTTTCCTTTCGAAGATGAATCCAAACTAAGTCACCGGGCTGAAAACGGACCTCCTTTCTTTTCTTGTCATAGTATGCCTTTGTCTTTGCATTAGCTTGTTCAATTTTGGAACGAACTTGCTCATGTATAGACTTAATTTCTTTTGCGCGCACCTCGGCATCATTGCTGAACTTGTTTGGTGAGGGAATGGGAGTGAGGTCAATAGGAGTGCACGGATTGAATCCATACACCACTTCAAAAGGACTCAAACCTGTTGTCTTGCTAGGCACACGATTGTAAGCAAACTCCGCATGAGGAATCATCTCTTCCCATTGCCTGGGACGTTTAGTAGCCAAAGACCGCAACAAGGATCCCAAAGTTCTATTAGTCACTTCGGTTTGACCATCTGTTTGAGGATGACTTGAAGTGCTAAAGTTCAATTTCGTGCCCATCTTCCTCCATAATGTAAGCCAAAAATGACTTAGAAATTTTGGATCACGATCACTCACCATGGATTTAGGTACACCATGCAAACAAACAATCTCATTGAAAAACAAGTTAGCAACACGAGTAGCATCATAAGTTGAATGACAAGCAATAAAATGAGCCATTTTAGAAAATCGATCCACAACAACCATTATAGAATCTTTCTTTCGTTGGGTTATAGGAAGTCCCACAACGAAATCAAGACTAATATCCTCCCATGGTGCTTGTGGAATAGGTAAGGGCAAAAGATAGCCTTGTGGTAGACTATGACTCTTGGCCTTTTGACATATCACACATCTCTTCACAATGAACTCCACATCACGGACCAACCTAGGCCAATGAAAGTATTCTTGGACAAGAAGAGTAGTCTTCTCTATGCCAAAGTGTCCCGCCATTCCTCCTTCATGAAACTCTTTGATAAGAGATTCTCTTAGGCTTGATATTGGAATGCACAACCTGTTTCCTTTGAACAAATAGCCATCTAAAACGTAATAATCTTTGTAAGCATGATTAGAACATTTTAAAAATAAATCACCAAAGTCTTGATCATTTTTGTAACTTGCTTTCACATCTTCAACACTAATCACCCTTGCTTTGAAAGAATTCAAGAGTGTGTATCTCCTTGAAAGCGCATCAGCTCCTTTGTTCATGGCGCCTCTCCTATGCTTGATCACAAAATGAAAAGCTTGCAAATACTCCACCCATTTGGCATGGCGAGGTTGGAGTTTTTGTTGGCTTTGAAGATATTTGAGGGCTTCATGATCTGAATGAAGGATGAACTCCTTGGAAATGAGGTAATGTCTCCAATGGTCCAAAGCACGAACAAGAGCAAAGAACTCCTTATCATAGGTGCTATACTTCCGTTGTGCTTCATTGAGTTTTTCACTAAAGTAGGCAAGGGGACGCCCAACTTGTGACAAAACAGCACCAATACCAACTCCACTAGCATCACATTCAACTTCAAAAACTTCATCAAAGTTAGGCAAAGCAAGAATAGGTGCACTAGTAAGTTGATATTTTACCTCATCAAAGGCCTTTTGAGCCTTATCATTCCAAACTAACTTTTGGTTTTTAGTTAGCTCCGTGATAGGTGCCATGAGGGTACTAAAATTCCGCACAAATCTTCTATAGAAAGAAGCAAGTCCATGAAAGCTTCGAACTTGTTGAATGGTTTGTGGCGTGGGCCACTCACGAATTGCAGCAACTTTCTTTTCATCAACTTCAATGCCTTGTGATGAGACTTTAAAGCCAAGAAAAATAACTTGGGAAGTGAAGAAATGACACTTCTCTAAGTTACCATACAATTTCTCACGTTCAAGGGCTTCAAAAACCTGTTGCAAGTGCATAGAATGCTCTTCTTCCTCCCTACTATACACCAAAATATCATCAAAATAAACTACAACAAAGTTACCCATGAAAGGTTGCATAACCTGATTCATAAGGCGCATAAATGTAGATGGTGCATTAGACAAACCAAATGGCATCACAAGCCACTCATAGAGGCCCTCCTTTGTCTTGAAAGCGGTCTTCCATTCATCTCCTTCGAAAATTCGAATTTGATGATAGCCACTTCTCAAATCAATTTTAGAGAACACTTTAGAACCATGTAAATCATCAAGTAAATCATTCAACCTTGGAATAGGAAACCGGTACTTGATAGTGATTTTATTGATTGACCTACTATCAACACACATTCTCCATTCTCCATTCTTCTTAGGCACAATCAAAGTAGGACAAGCACATGGACTAAGAGACTTAGGAATAAGACCCTTGGACAGTAATTCTTCCACTTGCCTCCTAATCTCTTCGGTTTCTTTGGGAGTGGTTCTATAGGCTGGTTTGTTTGGGAGCATTGATCCGGGAACAAGATCAATTTTGTGTTGTATGTCACGTTTTGGGGGTAGGCCATGGGGAATGTCTTCGGGGAAAACATGGGAAAAGATTTTGAGAAGAGGGGTGAGGAGTGGGTGTGGTTCTTTTTGTGTCGGTTGGGAAGGGGTATCAAGTTGGCTTAAAATGAATTGTTTGTGAGCTTTATACTCATGCAATTCTGATTTTACGAGAGTGGTAAGGGAAGTGGGGGGTGTGGACATGGGGTGGCCATTCTTTAGGTTTAGAGGGGTAAGGAGTATTTTTTGTCCATCCTTAGTGAAGGAATATGTATTTTTATACCCATCATGCATCACACGTCTATCAAATAGCCAAGGTCTACCAAGTAAAATATGACATGCATCCATAGGTATAACATCACACCATAATTCTTCCTCATAAGTTTTACCAATGCTAAATGATAACAAAGCTTGTTGTGTTACTTGAATCCCTTTACCATGATTTAGCCATTGAATCACATAAGGTTTGGGATGAGGGACGGTTTTTATTTTCAGCTTGTCTATCATTACTTGTGAAGCTACGTTGGTACAACTACCTCCATCAATAATCAAGGTACATACCTTACCACCAATGGTGCAACGAGTGTGAAAGATTGCCTCACGTTGCAAACTCCCTTCTTTGCCAATCATATTGCTTAGTGTACGTCGAACCACCAAGCATTCTCCTTCATCGGGTCCAAGACACGCATAATCATCTTTCTCCTCAAGGTTGCTGTCCACTTCAATTTCTAATTCGTCCTCCTCTTCATGCTTAATCAAAGTGACAATCCTTTTATTTGGACAATCACTAGCCAAATGTCCAAGGCCTTGACACCGAAAACATCTTCTTGGGGCTGGTTTTGGGTTGGGATTTTGGTGTTTTGTGAAGGTGGTTTAGAAGTAGGCTGATTGGATGTGGGTTTGAAAGGTGGGAAATTGGATGTTTGCTTTTTTTGGGGAAATGAGGTTTGAGATGCAAAACGTGATGATTCACTTTTTCCTCTTGCTTTTTGTTGCTGCTCAATCTTATGTGCTAAGATAATGAGCTCTTCAAGGGTGGTGTAAGGGTGTAGTTCGGCCACATTGGCTATTTTTGGGTCAAGTCCTCCCAAAAAGCGCACCAATGTTTGAGGTTCATCTTCCTCTACTCCACATTTCATGACAAATCCTTCAAATTCCCTAGCATATTCTTCTACTGATTTTGTACCTTGTTTGAGGTTGTGGAACTTGGAAAAGTTTTCTTGCACATAGTATGTGGGAAGAAACTTTTGTTTCAGCATCTTTTTCATCTTGGTCCACGATCTCACTTTCTCTTTGTCTTGCCTTTCCCTCTTGGCACACACACTAGCCCACCAAGTTGAGGCATATTTTCTTAACTTCAAGGCTACAATCTTCACCTTTTTTCCTTCCGGTGTTTGCTTGTAATCAAACACTCTCTCCACCGTTCTAAGCCATTCTACAAACTCATCAGCATCGAGTTTGCCATCATACTCCGGGATGTCAGCCTTAATGTCATTATTAGGCCGAGTCCTTTCTCTTTCATGAAAAGGCCTATCATTGTGATTGAAGTTAGATTCACTCGCTTCTTCATCACTATGATTGGGTGTACCCTCTTTTTGATGGCGCAGCTTAGTAGAAAGGTCTTTTAACTGAGCTTGCAAATATTGCATTCGTTGCTCCATATCTTCTTTCTCTTGTGCAACCTTATTGACATATTCTTGCCAATTAGGGGGTGGGATGTCGGACATGGTTTGTGTTTGGGTATGTGTTTGGGGTATTTGTTTTACTAGATCCCCCTCCTTCTAGCGCCAAATGTTGTATATTTGGAGTAACACTCGAAATACACAAGGGATAAACCAAAGGATAGATAAGGCTAAATAACCAAAGGCTTCTTAGATAAAGTCACACCACTAAGAAACGTTTTGGATTCCTAAGATCACAAGCCAACTAGTAGCCTAAACTAGCTAACTAAGCAAAGGAAACGAAATTCCAAATCCAAGAATTTCAGATTTTTGTTTCTAATCCAAGAAACGAATGTAAGACAAGTTTTTTTGTTTGAATAATCTGCCCCCTTTTCATTCACATTTGCTTGCTATTTATAGTAAACAAGCATCCTTAAGTACAAGCTAACTTAAGTGACTTTTCAGCTTACTTGTTACACGCCTAAGCTAAGTACAAATCAGCTTTTGTTGTCTAGATACATTAATAAAAGAAGCCTTATTTAACTAGATACATCAAAGAGGAAATGGTGGTTTGTAACCTCCAAATAAAATCAGAAATAAGAGAGTATAACTCCCCCTTGATTCACGCCCAACAAAGCAGCAACTTGGAGGTGTAACTTCCCCTTGATTCACGCCCAAATTCAAACAGCAAAAGAAGTGTAACTCCTCCTTGTTTCAAGCCTTGAAATAAGCTTGAATGTATGTGAACAAGAATGTACTTGGACGCCTTTTAATTGCTCAATTGCTGACTGAAATAAACGGCCACTTGAAGGCTGAATTGAAGGTTTGTAACTCCTCTTTGAAGCTGATTGTAACACCCAAGCCTTTGAAATTCCTTTAAAAGAACTTCGGATTCCATGCTTCTTTTCACAAACTTAAATGGCTGCCTTCTTTATGTATCTTGCACTTGTACTTTGTGTGAATGTGACATTACAATTTCGGACTTAAATCAGCTAAAAGAAACTAAAGAAAATACAACTAATTTGCAAACTTAAAATAAAGCTAAAGTTTACAATTTATTCAAAGCATAAAAATAACTAGAATAAACTAGTTAATAAGAACAACAAGAAATTCAAGGGATTGAATATCTTGCTGCCCATGGATAGAATGCATAGCACCAATACATGATGCTACATCTTGAACCAAAGAAATGTCCATAACCAAGTTGTTAGGCTTGGCTACAACAGGGGGACCAAACTTGCTAACCACTCCCTCTCCCATAACCGGCCACCTCACTCCACACACACTCAAGGACCACAAGCCACATGGAACCCACCCTTGGGCACCAAGGCAGTCAAGGTGGGCTGCCATGTGCTGCTGTCCGTGGCAGCCACGCCCAGCAAGACCAGCAGGCCCAGCACCCGCATGCGGGCTGCCAGGCGCTGCTGGCCAGCAAGCCCAGCATGCTTGTGCGGGCTGCTGCTGGCCTTGTGCCTTGGCCAGCGCTGCTAAGCAGCAAGCAATGGCCTAGCCATGCTGCTGCTAGCTTTGGCGAGCTGGCACGCCTAGCGTGCTAGCTACTGCAACTTGTTGCGGCATGGCTTGCTAGCCATTACGCACACAAGGCTGCGCCTAGCATGCTAGCACGCACTAGGCAGCGCCTAGCCTTGCGATGCTAGCATGGGTGCGCAGCCAGCCTAGGCTCGGCTTGGTGCGCATGCTAGCCACCATGCTAGGCCATTCGCCCTTAGCACTCGGTTTTCTTGGGCATTCCGATGCTAGGGGTATTTTGGTCTTTTGTTGATTTATTACTATTTCTCGTCTCGTCTTTCACTATTTTTCGACTCGACTTCCGACGCTCGGTTTCGACGCTCTAAGCTCGAATTTCCGACGTCTAAATAAATATTACTCGGTCGACTTATTAATTCCTTCCGAATTAATTCGTCGGTTCGGTTTGTTGAATGCTTGGGTGTGACCCGAAGGGTTCAGTCAAGATTAAGTTGTAATATTAATTATTCATTAATATTACTGATCGGAAGCGGCCTCCACCCAAGCATTCCGATCACTTGACCTCACTGAATATATTAGCTTTCTAATAATTCAGAACCCACTAACGGAATAGTACGCTTGTTCGAAGGACACCATTCCTTTCAATCTCCCACTTGTCCTTCCGGACAAGTGCGCATTTTGTGTGCAGCCTTTTTCCTATGTCGCTTAATGTCTCTTCATGAACTATAAGGTAAGATTTGTTTTGTCATCCTTATTACGTCCAGAAGTGTTTCCCGATTCCGAGTCCGATTGTCAATAAACAGATGATTTCTAAAATCCATCCGAGCACAGCCATGCATTTTACAGTCTCGCTCTACGAGAGGCCTTGTATACAACAAAAACATCTTCCCTATTTTAGTAGGGGGACATTCCCAGTCTTGTAATGTAGCTCCTCTTACTGAGAGGACCTAGTCGCCCGAGTGTTGCCGTTATAATCCCCTATTACAGCAGACGTTTGACAACATCAAAGCGAACTAGTACTCAAACAAGAGAACTCACAATACTCATGGTCGAGGAAATAGGTTCCGATAGCCATAATGAGAAGTATACTTATGACAAATTTTTAATTTCTTAAAGTATTCTCATAGGTCGATCCAGTATGGTTCTAAACCAATACCTGTGCAAATGATTTATAGCAATCATGTCCTTGCAGCACATGAAACGGTGCTATAAATCAAACTACACACTAATCTCAATCGGTCATTAATCGTCCATCGTTTAAATGACCTTGATTAGGGATAATTTTTTATTATAATATTCAATGTTCACTTAATAGGTGTTTCCTTACCAAGGCTGGTCTGGATACCCTATTTTGAATATTCTCAAAATCGAATGGACTCATTATTTAATCCTAAACCACAATTAAATAGCATAACGGAGTAATAAAATATTGCATGAAATTTTATATTACTCCAAAACTTGAATGGTTTTCCTTAGCGTCTTACATTATTTTTTTTTTAAATTAACTAAAACACTAAACAAGGAAATAAAAGCCAGTCTCCTACATGCTTGATTCCCATTGCCTCAACGTGCTTGTTGTGCTTCACTTGAGGAAAAGGTTTAGTAAGTGAATCGGCTACATTGTCATCCGTTCCAACTTTGCAAATTCTGATTTCACCCTCTGATTTCCATTCTCGAATCATGTGAAATCGCCGCTTGACATGTTTGACCTTCTGATGTTCCCTAGGCTCTCTGGCCTGAGCAATAGCTCCATTGTTGTCACTATAGAGGGCTATTGGACCCTTTATAGAGGGTACAACATCAAGTTCACCAACGAACTTACGAATCCAAACAGCCTCCTTAGCTGCTTCAGCAGCTGCTAAGTATTCGGCTTTAGTTGTAGAATCTGCAGTTGTACTCTGCTTTGCGCTCTTCCAACTAAACGCCCCTCCATTTAGACAGAACACATATCCAGATTGCGATTTGAAATCGTCTCTTTCTGTCTAGAAGCTTGCGTCGGTATAACCTTCCACAACTAAATCCTCTGCACCACCATACACCAGGAATTTATCCTTGTTCCTTTTCAGGTACTTTAGGATATTTTTGGCCGCAGTCCAATGCGCCTCTCCTGGGTCTGATTGGTTATGGATCGTAGCACTCAAGGCATACGATAATTCTAGCCTAGTACATATCATGGCATACATGATCGATCCAATAAGCGAAGCATATGGAATCTGATTCATTCTTACCCGCTCATCAAGTGTCTGTGGACACTGCTTCTTGCTTAGGGTTATGCCATGTGACATTGGCAGGTGACCTCTCTTGGCCTCCTCCATGCCAAATCGAGCAAGTACCTTATCAATATAAGTACTCTGACTCAATCCAATCATCCTTTTTGATCTATCCCTATAGATCTTGATGCCTAGTATGTACTGAGCCTCTCCCAAGTCTTTCATTGAGAAGCACTTTCCAAGCCAGGCCTTTACAGACTCTAACAACGGAATGCTGTTTCCAATGAGCAATATGTCATCGACATATAAGACTAGGAAGGCGATGTCACTCCCACTGAACTTCTTGTAAACACAAGATTCATCTAGATTCTTGATAAAACCAAACTTACTGATGGCTTCATCGAATCGAAGATTCCAACTTCTGCTTGCTTGCTTTAATCCATAAATGGACTTCTTAAGCTTACAAACTTTCCTAGCATTGTTTTGGTCGACAAAACCTTCAGACTGTGTCATATACACAGTTTCTTCCAAATAACCATTAAGGAAGGCGGTTTTGACGTCCATCTGCCATATTTCATAATTGTAATATGCAGCAATCGCTAGGAGGATCCGATCGGATTTAAGCATTGCGACTGGTGAAAAGGTTTCATCGTAATCAATACCATGAACTTGTCTGTAACCTTTTGCCACCAATCTAGCTTTGTAAATGAATACATTTCCATCTTTGTCGGTTTTCAACTTGAAAATCCACTTACATCCGATAGGTGTATAACCTTCGGGTAAGTCAACCAAGTCCCAGACTTGATTTTCAAACATGGAATCCATTTCAGATCTCATGGCCTCTTGCCATTTAGCAGAGTCGGTGCTTGCCATTGCTTGCTTGTAGGTTGCCGGTTCATCTCCATCCATAATCAGGATGTCCTGATTCTCGGTTAATACTAAACCAAGATATCTATCAGGTTGAGATCTCGGCCTCTGAGACCTACGTAGGGTAATGGATTGAGCATTTGCAATGTCGGTTCGACTTTGCACGTTTTGATCATTTTGACCTGCGTCAACAGATGCTGTTTGAGCACTTTGACTGTCATTATGATTTTGTTGCTCATCCTCACGAACTTCGTCGAGTTCGATTTTCCTCCCACTTGTCATTTTGGAAAGGTGCTCCTTCTCCAAAAAGACACCATCGCGAGCAACAAACACTTTGTTCTCCGATTTGTTGTAGAAGTAATACCCTTTGGTTTCTTTTGGGTAGCCCACAAAGTAAACCTTGTCAGTTTTGGGTCGAAGTTTGTCAGAAATCAATTTCTTGACATATGCTTCGCATCCCCATATATTTAGAAAAGATAACCTAGGAGGTTTCTTCGTCCCTAATTCATACGGAGTCTTTTCTACAGCTTTTGATGGAGCGCGGTTCAGTGTTAGTGCCGCAGTTAGAAGTGTGTGTCCCCAGAAAGAGATAGGAAGATCACTAAGACCCATTGTTGATCGTACCATATCTAACATGGTTCGATTTCTCCTTTCGGATACTCCGTTTCATTGTGGAGTTCCTGGAGGTGTCAATTCTGAAAGTATACCCTTTTCTTTTAGATGGTCATCGAATTCTTGGCTCAAGTATTCACCACCTTGATCTGATCGAAGGGCTTTGATTTTCTTGCCAAGCTAATTTTCAACTTCACTCTGAAATTCTTTTAACTTTTCAAATGATTCAGATTTATGCAACATGAGGTAGACATAGCCATATCTACTATAGTCGTCTGTGAAAGTGATGAAATATCGATGTCCATTTCTTGTGGTTGAGCTCATTGGTCCACATACATCGGTATGTATAAGACCCAATAAGTCACTTGTCGTTTCTCCCAACTTGGAGAATGGTTGTTTAATCATCTTTCCTAATAGACATCCCTCGTAATTCTCAAATGATTCTAAATCGAAAGAGTCAAGAACACCTTCTTGTAGAAGTTTCTTGATGCGTTTGATGTTGATGTGGCCAAGACGACAATGGCACAACTAAGTCTGATTTGACTCTATGGTCTTAGCTCTTTTGGTATCTGTTTAGGGTAAAATTACCCATGACAAATGGACCAATCCGGACCTGCCACGTGTCCACCACGTGGGCCAATCAGCATCCGCCACTTGTCACCCTAAGAGGTCCAACATGGACTAATCAGGTCACATCATGTGGCCCATTATCCGCCAACCTGGAAAACGGCCATCGCAGCCCCAATTTCCGAGGCAAGCCCAATCAGTCCTAGGTTTTCCCAGAAAACCTAGTATTGGGCACGTACTTTGAGGCTATATAAACATGTCATTAGCCTCCATCAGCAAGGAATGACTCTCACCTAGAGAAGTCTAAACACATTGATCACTCCTCCCCTAGAGGAACCAGATCTCCCACCTTTACTTTCCGCATTTATTACTCCTCAAACAAGTACTAACTTGACCGTTGGAGGCGGAGCTCCTACCACAAGGAGTCTCCGTTGTTTTGCAGGTACAGGCGCAAGGATACCAGTCCCGGAATTGTAACTCTCCCGCAGGACATCAGAAAACCCCGAAACATTTTGGCGCCGTCTGTGGGGAGAGTACTTCTGAGATGGCATCCACGTCTGTACCGACTCCTGAAGAGAGGCGTCCCCTGGACGACCCCCTGGTCCAGTCAGACTAGGATACCGACGAAGAATATGAAGTTGAGACTCACACGGCCCCTGACGGGTCCCTCAGAGCTCGAAGCACCCGTCCCATCGAAAGGAGGGAACGGGGAGACTGCCTGGCTAAATCTAGTAAACCAGCCGGCCCGCCGCCTAATCATCAACAGGCGGTCGAGGGATCTGCTCCTATTACTAGGAACAAACTCATGACCCTCATGGGTAGTTTCAAGGGGGAGATCCAAGACTTAATCAATAAATTGGCGCCTGTTCCACCAAAGGAACAGTCGGCCAGAAGACCCTCCCATCCTGGGAGGACGAAGCTAGTTAAGGAGCGAGAGGCGACCCCCTACCCTAGACCTGGGGAGGGGCAGACGCCTTTGATCGATTGGACTATGTATCGCTTTCCCACGACAGTGAGGAGAAAGCCCATCCGCCTTGCTCAGCCGGCTAGGTCTAACCCTCCCGATTTAAGTTACATGCGCCTAGCATGATCCTCAAGGGGAACAGCCGGCAAAATACTAGCCTCCGAACATTCGGCCAAGCAGCCAAGTACTACAACACCATACGGTCAAATAACAGGAGTCGGATGGTCAAGCTTGTAAGGCTACAATTATTATCAAATCATTATTATGATTTTGATTAAAAAAAAAATAAAAAAAAATTTGCGGCCATCTTAGCCATGCATGGCCTAATGTTACTCTTGACAGCTAAAGAGAGCATGCAACATTCCAACATTACATAAGTATATAATATACTTAGCATATAAAAATCAAAGTGCCTTCCGCATTTAATAATGGTTTTGTGTAATTGAAGTGTCCAAGCAACCGGCATACTGCCTCTGTCCAAGCTAAGGTGAAACAGGCGGCATTAGAAAAAATGCAGCCAGCCTTCAAAACAAACGACAACAATCCAGTAACAAAACATACGGCCTGCCAACTTGAAACAATCAGTATGCTTTACTTGAAAGCTCAAGATGAGTGCTTCTTGAAATTTCGAAGTATCATGGGCAAACAGTAAGAATCAAACGACATCATGCTGGCTCCAAGCATCTGGCTTGATTGTTTGTAAGGAAACAGCCGGCCTAGTACCAGCCACGAAGCCGGCACAAGCATTTCAAAAATAGGCAACCAAATGCCGAGTTCGAGGCAATAAATTTTCAACTCCATGAAAACAGAGCACTCTTCGAATTTTGTTAAATAAAGCATAATAAGCAAGTCAGCCGGCCATCTCAACGCATTTGGAGATACATTCGGCAACAAGCCATCACAAGGCATTTGACTAAAAGGCTAAAAACCGACTGGTATTGTTGATGGCTGCCCCTTGTATGTATTTGAAGCAGCACACTTCTCGCTGTTTGCGTTACGGCATTTGGATGGCCGAATGCTTTGCATTGATGAAGGAGCAGGCGGCATGCCCCTCAAGACAGTAGGCGGCAGTAGCCTTTAGCATATGCCCTCTTGGCAGCCGCCCTGCGCCCAGCCACGTAGCAGCAATCGACAGCCAGCGGCAGCCAGCCACGTTAAAAACAGGCGGCAGCAAGCCATGTTAAAACACTCGGCACTCCCAACAAATGCAGCAAGCCCGCAAACGTGAGTAAAACCAATTAATGGCTGGATTACGCTAGATGCTCAGCAAAATCGAGCAAAAGTAAGCGGCATCTATTCCACGTCCCTCAAAGCAAGCAGGTGACAGCAGCCTACCTGACAAGGTAGCCGCCTAAATTCTTGCGAGCCACCCAACTCTACATATGTAGAAGGCTCCCAAGATGTGTTGAGCATTTGAGTATTTAGGCGACAGTCAAAAATAACAGCCCTCATACTACGTATATACGGCTTCAATATGGCATTCCATAGGTTTATAGTGCAAGATCTGGTAAGGTGCAAGCAAGCCCCTTGTTATCTAATAGACAACCGGCCTAGTCCTAGCACCGAAGCAGCAGGCGGCAGCCTGCCCTTATCCCAGCCACAAGAGCAAGAAACCACTCGGGCACCTTAATGAATCATGCAAAGATAAAGCTATATTTATCATGGTTTTATGATGCATGATGATATATTATAATTTCTAATTAAAGGAATTGTTATATAATGCAAACTAGCTGTATGTCATGGTCTAGCCTGGAGAACTCCAAAACATCTCCACGGTCATCCAATTACAAAAACAGCCGGCACATATTACAATCTACGAAGTCAATCGGCACACCTAGCATAAATCAGCCGGCCTTATCACCGTCTGCATTACTTGCCTAGCTCACCGACTGAATCGATAACACAGATGGCGCCCAGCCCCAGCCAGGTGAATGTGTAAAGCGCACAAACTCACCTAAAACAGTCGGCTAGCAATATAAACTGGCGGACTCCAAGAAACTCTAAAAGCTGAGTCGAATGAGTGTTTGTAAGTACAAAATAGGCGGCTAGGCGGCTGTATGAGTGTAAGGGGAACACTGTACCACCGGTTGTTAAGCCATTTTAAGAAGCTAATAAACCCCCTTTCTCTCATACAAGCAGCAGCATCATACCATCCGTCTAGAAATACAAGCGCCCCTATTGACGAGTCTAAAGGCACTATATTTTCATGTGTTCATGTGCTCATATAAAGAAACCATATATGCTCCGGCCGAGTGTAAGTGAAGCTTAGAATTTGGCCATGAAATCAAGCAGCTATAGGCGCATGACCCTACTACACCTCAAAAAACGATCCTTGAAAGCAAGGGCTGAAATGAACTTTGCTTCGAAATGTCCGCATGGTTTTAGCTCAATTCAATGATTATGGTGTCGAGCATACTTTGATGCAAATGAGTTTTAGTACCAGCTTGCATAATTCAAGGGACAGCCAAGCACGGATGACCGAGTATAATTATACAACCGGCCCTCATAAGGATTATGTGACTTGCCTCGAATAAAAAACTACTATACCATGCGGCACCCTAATTATAAAAAAGTATGCTTGAACAATCTCGAGTGGGGCTAGACGGCTGGTCACCTGCATATCCCTTGCCACAAGGGGTCTTATCATTATTATGATTATCATGATTGTATAGGTGGCACCCTATGGAAGACGGAAGACCGTTTTATTTATGACTGTTTAGGCGGCACCTTATTGAAGACCGTCTCCCTTCGTGGATTACCTCCACTTGTTTGCATGATAGTCTATCAGGCAAGAAAGGCGGCATGACTAGTAGCCGACCCCCCTATACGACGAAGTCTCGTAGCTATGAAAGCAGCCAACCCTCATTAATGGCAATAGCCAGCAATTTCACCAAGGGGCTAAAGACCAGTGACAAATGTGTGGGTCGAACAACAAGGTCGCAAACCACATTAAAACAAGTTTAGCACGACCACCTGTCCCCATTTGAAGAAAGTAGAGTCATCAATCCTCCATGGAAGGGAGCTAAGTGATCTATCTACTCTAACACTTGAAATTATTTCAATACTTGATACTAATTCAGAGGGGCATGCCGCCTGTACCTTTACAGTCGGCTACTCTCCATTGAGTATTTCACTCTATGATCAGAGGGGCATGCCGCAGTACCTCTATAGTCGGCTACTCTCTGCTTTTATTATTTTACTCTATCACCAGAAGGGCATGCCGTCTGGACATACAATCGGCTACTCTCCATAGAAGATGGCCGACTGGTTCAAAAACAAACGGCCACCCTTCTATACTTAGCTAAAAAATGATCAGGGCCTGGCCGACCCTGTGCCTAAACAGGCGGCTACCCTCCTCTTACTTAGCACCTACGTTCACCAAGAACTATCCGAGGCCACAAGCCGAATGATCAGTCCAGGCGCCAAGCCAACTGATCCAATCTTTAAACTAATACGACCTGTCCCAACATCATAGCAGGCGTCCGACGGCATCCCTCCGGATGAAATTCGTCGCAGAGAGCAGCTCTCTTTTGGGTGGAACATTGCTCTATAAACTAATTACACGGCACCTATACGACTGTCCCCAAGGGCAACCACGTAGCCGTTTTTGAGACAAGGATAACTCTATCACTAACCAAACTAGTGGTAGCAGTTGACATCTGAGTCGGATGACCCCCTGTATTACTTGGGATAAATGCAGGGGGTACCTCTTGAGTTAATAGCCAACAAACATTGGCGAATCAAGGGGATCAGCCGGCCTCCGCCGCCTGGTACCTCTACTACTCAAGCTAGAGTGTGACGGAGACTGAGTAACTCCTACGTTAACTTATAGTCACTCTCTCAAACTTAGTATGGAGCCTAAAAGGTATGAGTCGCCCGCCTGTTTTTAGCAAACAGGGGCTCTCAACCACTACTCCTGCTAGGTTAACAACCTTTGAGTTAATAGCCAAGCAAAACTTGGCGAATCAAGGGGGACCATGTATCCGGCTTCCGCCGCCTGGTTTCCCTACTACTCAAACAAAATAGGCAGTGATTGACTAACCTCAAGGTTAACCAGTCGCCCTCCTTAGTACAGAACCTAAAAGGTATGAGAGATCCGCCTGTTTTTTAGCAAACAAGGGCTCTCGACCACTATTCCTACTAGATCTGACAAAAGCTACCGCCCAGGCATAGCTACTCTGGCCAGGCGTCCCGTTCACAGAAACAGACGACCTGTCCCCATCAAACTTGGTGAAATTCACCAAATATTATGAAACCATGCCAAAACATTTTGGCACCACTATTCTTACTAGGTTGGCTATACTTAAAGCTATCGTCTATAACCTAACAGGTGTAGCTACTTCGGTTGGACGTCCCGTCTGACGCCTTCTTCTATGCAGCCACCAAAGCAGACGACCAGCCATCCCCCAACGAAATAAACTAAGTACCAAACTTAGTATATTGAATCAAAAGAGGCCAACAGCCGAATAATGCTAAACGCTTACCCCTTATGCAATAGTTGACAGTCCACCTGATCAGGGGCTATCTGCATAGTTGGGCAAAGAATCGGCATCTGTCTAGTTCGGCGGCAATCATTATTATGATTGATTAACTTTGAAAATGTCATACCGCCCAAGGTATCAAAATTTTCTAAGTTAATCAAGTCCATCTCCCATTAGAACTAGACAAGATGCCGACCTAGCAAAGCTTCGAGGGTCTAACTTTCGAAAGGAGCAATCCCTCCTGGAAAGAGAAATAACTCCTTCCGAGGGGCAAATGTTTAGGGTAAAATTACCCATGACAAATGGACCAATCCGGACCTGCCACGTGTCCACCACGTGGGCCAATCAGCATCCGCCACTTGTCACCCTAAGAGGTCCAACATGGACTAATCAGGTCACATCATGTGGCCCATTATCCGCCAACCTGGAAAACGGCCATCGCAGCCCCAATTTCCGAGGCAAGCCCAATCAGTCCTAGGTTTTCCCAGAAAACCTAGTATTGGGCACGTACTTTGAGGCTATATAAACATGTCATTAGCCTCCATCAGCAAGGAATGACTCTCACCTAGAGAAGTCTAAACACATTGATCACTCCTCCCCTAGAGGAACCAGATCTCCCACCTTTACTTTCCGCATTTATTACTCCTCAAACAAGTACTAACTTGACCGTTGGAGGCGGAGCTCCTACCACAAGGAGTCTCCGTTGTTTTGCAGGTACAGGCGCAAGGATACCAGTCCCGGAATTGTAACTCTCCCGCAGGACATCAGAAAACCCCAAAACAGTATCATTATAAACAATTTGTCCAAAGACACAAACGTGTCATTCCATAAATATAAACAAGATGATATGTCTTGTGATCAAGTTCAAAATGACGTCCAACGCCACAAGATCAAAATATGGTAGATAAAACTAAACAAGTTTTAAATCTAGACAAAATATGAGATTACAAGATTTATTTGAAAGATTATCTTCTTCTTCCACTTGTGTACTCATATCCACTTGAAAAGCACCGCTCACTTTGTTCCTGACCAATATGGTCAAAGTTCTAATGTTCAAAAAGATTGTCCAAGTGGTCAAGACCTTGAGGTCCAAGTTCAAGGCTATGCAAAGGAGTTATTTCTGTCCAAGTCATTCCTTAATCCTTTGCACGGTTTTAGTCCGAAAGTTTTTACAAGGGGTTGCACTTCACTTAGTGTAATTAACCTTGTAGGAAGCATCTAGCAAGTGACGGTTTTTCAAGCTCCAAATGCACGTTTAATAAGCGTCGGTTACAAGCTGAATTGGTGGCGGTTTGGGCGTATTTCATGCTAGCCGTTTGTAAGTTACATGGGCTGATTAAAGTGTCGTGATTCATGGTACTTAATGGACGTGGATTATGGAGTTGGTTGGCTGAACATTTGGCCTCATTGCTTGGGGGTTACGTGTGGATATTGCTGCTAGAATAAAGGCATTAAAATAGGAGTTACAAAGTTTGAATAAAAGGCGTGAATTAAGGCTTTGAAATGGGGGTTACGAAACTTAAAAGAGTAGCTGTTTTGGGCGTGTTATTTTGGCCGTTGAAGATGCCCTTTGGATGCTATTTTGGCTGATTATTTTTCCCTTGTTTCAAGCCTAGTCTTTAGTTCTTTTAATTAGTTCAATTATGTTTGTAATGGGATTAAGTTGGACGTGTAAAGCCACTTATTTCCCTTAGTTAATTTCCTTTTGTTGATTTTATTTTGTTGAATTAAAATAGGCAAGTGAAAAGGTTGTATTGATGCTATAAATAGCATACTTTGAATGAATGAAAAATCATCCAAGAATATTTGCCCAAAACGTGTGTTTTGATAATTGAAGTGACTTGTGTTTAGTTCACTCTGTTTTCCAAATTTGAGTATCCGAATTTGAAGAGTGTTAGTTTTGGTGAGAGTTCCCAAGACTAAAACTTGTAGTTTACGATTTGGTGAGAGTTCCCTTATCTAAACTATCCCAAGCAAACGAGTGAGAGTTCCTCTTTGCTATATCCTTAGTTTAGGGTGAGTGTTCCCCTAACTAAACTGATCTCGTGACAATTGAAACTTAAAATCATTTGACCTTCTGTTAACTTATCATTGTCGTAACAAGGTTTCTCATCTTGTTTACACATCATTTGGCGCGTCAGGTAGGGGGACAAATTTTCTTAAATTTTTCCAAAAGGGGACGAATACCTACATACCATGGGAGAGAATCCAGACTTGAGGACAGCTTTGGAAGCTCTTAATCGATCCATTGCTAGTCAGGAAAGGTTGGCCGAAACTAATGCCAATCTACAAGGGAACCTTGCTGCCTTGATGGCAAGGCTCATGAACGAACAAGACAGGAGAGATCAAGGTGAAGAACCTCCACCTAGGAGGGAAGATAGGAGTCTCAAAGTGGACGTTCCTGCCTTTGATGGGACACTTGATCCAGAGAAGTACTTGGAGTGGGAGAAATCCTTGGAAAGGTACTTTGATTACAAGGACATCCATGAGACGGTTCAACAGTACAAAATAGCCAAAGTTAAACTGAAGGGCTATGGTGACAGTTGGTTGCAAGGAGAACAAAGAGGGCGTACCCTTAGGGGTAAGGCTCACATTTCCACTTGGGAAAAGCTGAAGAAAAGAATGAGAGATCGTTTCATTCCTCACAATTACAAGCAAGATCAGTATGTGAAGTGGAGTACTCTGCAACAAAATAGCGACTCAGTGGAAGACTATATCAAAGAGTTTGATAGGCTTGCCATTGTGTGTGAGGTGACCGAAAATGAAGAGCTGAAGTTGGGACGTTTTTTAGCTGGGTTGGATCAAGAATTACAAGACAAACTTGAAGGTTACACTAACCTCACGTTTGTGGAAGCTTGCAAACTTGTGACAAAGTTTGATGCTAAAAGGAAAAAGAAGAAAGCACCTATCACTGCTCCAGTGGTACGTAAACCACCCTTCACCTCGAAGGAGGGTTCTTCTTTTAGCAAGTCTAATGAGCCACCTAAGAAGAACACGAAAGACTTCAAGCTTAGTGACATTGTATGTTACAAGTGTGGAGGTAGAGGACATTATAAAAAAGATTGTCCTAATTCAAGAGCCTTAACCATGCAAGAGGTTAAACTCATAGCCACCCAAAGCATCGATTGGGAGGAATTTGAATCTGAAGAAGAGAAGGATGTGACCCCGCATGAAAAGGATGAGGAGGAGGATCATTGCTATCCTGAGATGGAGGACAAAACAAACTTGGTGGTCAGGAGAGCATTGCAAGCTCGTGTGGAGGAACCTTTGGCGCCACAAAGGCAACACATTTTCATCACCAAATGTAAAGTTGGTGACGAGGTATGTGACTTAATTATTGATGGGGGCAGTGAGGCTAATACTGTGTCGAAAACTTTAGTATCTAAACTGGGTCTTGCCACCACTAATCATCCACATCCTTACAAATTGAGTTGGTTAGATTCTAATGCTAGTACTGGGGTTAGAAAGCAATGCATGGTGAATTTTTCGATTGGTTCATATCATGATAGTCAATTATGTGATATTGTTTTAATGGATGCTTGTCATATTCTTCTTGGTAGACCATGGCAATCTGATAAAAAATCTATTCATGATGGGTACCATAACACCTACACCATCACTCACCAAGGGAAACAAAAAAAATTACACCCTTTACCACCCCCACAGTTTTCACAACCACAAAAATCACAAATTTCTTTATTGTCTTGTAAAGAATTTGAGAGGGAGTTCGAAGGTGAGGAAGAGATATTTATGTTGTACTCTAAAGAAATTCATGAAAAATTTGTGAGTCAAAACCCTAGACTTGCAAAATTGATTAAGGAGTTTGAGGATGTTTTTCCTGATGAGTTACCTAAGGGATTACCACCCTTGAGAGGAATTGAGCATCAAATTGATCTCATTCCAGGCGCACCTCTACCAAATAAACCTGCCTATAGATGTAACCCTTTAGAAACTAAGGAGTTGCAGAGACAAATTGAAGAATTGATGAGTATGGGTTATGTGCGTGAGTCTATGAGTCCATGTGCGGTTCCTGCTTTGTTGGTCCCTAAAAAGGATGGTACTTGGCGCATGTGTATTGATAGTAGAGCTGTTAACAATATTACTATCAAGTACAGATTTCCAATTCCAAGACTTGATGATATGTTGGACGAATTGAGTGGTTCAAAGGTATTCTCAAAAGTTGATTTGAGGAGTGGTTACCATCAAATCCGTATGAGGGAAGGTGATGAATGGAAGACTGCATTCAAGACAAAGCATGGGTTGTATGAATGGCTCGTGATGCCGTTTGGATTGACCAATGCACCTAGCACATTCATGAGATTGATGAACGAGGTGTTGAGGCCGTTTCTTGGCAAGTTCGTGGTGGTGTACCTTGATGATATCCTTATTTACTCTAAAAATGAGGATGAGCATTTAGATCATTTGTTTCAAGTTTTTTTTGTTTTAAGAACGCAAAAATTGTATGGAAAACTTGAAAAATGTGATTTTATGTTATATGAGGTCACTTTTCTTGGTTACATAGTTTCAGGTAATGGCGTGAAGGTGGATCCTTGCAAGGTTGAAGCAATTCAATCATGGCCTAGTCCGAAAACACTCACGGAGGTCCGTTCTTTCCATGGCCTAGCTTCTTTCTATAGAAGATTTATCAAGAATTTTAGCACGCTCATGGCTCCTATAACTGAGTGTACTAAGAAGGGGACGTTTGAATGGACTACACAAGCTCAAAAGGCCTTCGAAGAAGTCAAGGAGAAAATGTGCAACACTCCTATTCTTGCACTCCCTGATTTTTCCAAGCCATTTGAAGTGGAGTGTGACGCAAGCGGGAAGGGGATTGGAGCAGTTTTGATTCAAGAAGGGCGTCCAATTGCTTATTTCAGTGAAAAGTTGAGTCAAGGCAAGTTGAATTATTCCACCTATGATAAAGAGTTCTATGCTATGGTACGAGCTCTAGATCATTGGTCACATTACTTGAGACCACAACCGTTCATATTGCATTCGGACCATGAATCTTTAAGGTTCATCCATGGACAAAAGAAGTTGAATTCAAGACATGCTAAATGGGTTGAATTCTTGCAAACATTTAACTTTTCTTCTAAATACAAGAGTGGAAAGGCTAATGTTGTTGCGGATGCCTTATCTAGGAGGCATAATTTGCTGGGAATTGTCGAAGCAAAGGTCCTTGGGTTTGATTTGATCAAGGAATACTACAAGGAGGATGGCGATTTCAATGGAGTAATGCAGAAGTGTGTTCATGGAGTATATGACTTATTTTCCTTACATGATGGCTTTCTTTTTAAGGGAAATCGGTTATGCATTCCTAAGTGTCCAATTAGAAGCTTGTTGATTCATGAAGCTCATGGAGGAGGTCTAGCTGGTCACGTTGGGATTCAAAAAACAATGGAGCTTCTTCAAGCTCACTTTTATTGGCCGAAAATGTTAGCCACGGTTCATCATGTGGTTAGTCGTTGTTCTACTTGTCACAGGGCCAAGATGGTGTTTCACAAAGGTCTCTACAAGCCTTTGCCAGTTCCGGAAAGGCCTTGGGAAGATGTGAGCATGGATTTCATTGTGGCTTTACCTAGAACTCAAAGGGGTAAAGACTCAATCATGGTGGTTGTTGATCGGTTTTCAAAAATGGCCCATTTCATTCCTTGTCATAAGACCGAAGATGCTATGAGAGTGGCTAAGTTGTATTTTGAAGAAGTGGTTCGTTTTCATGGGGTGCCACGCACCATTGTGTCCGACCGAGATACAAAGTTCCTTAGTCATTTTTGGAAGTCAATATGGCGGCTAATGGGAACAAAGCTACTGTTTTCTACTTCACATCATCCACAAACCGACGGTCAAACTGAAGTGGTGAATAGGATACTTGGTTCTTTGCTTAGGACCTTGGTTAGTAAGAGTGCTAAGGATTGGGATGTCAAGCTAGCTCATGCCGAGTTTGCTTACAATCGAACTCCTAGTTCTACTACAAAATACTCTCCTTTTGAAGTGGTCTATGGTGTCAATCCTTATGTTCCTATTGATCTCATAGCTTTGCCACAAGACAAATTCGTTCATGGTGGAGCTAAGGAACAAGCCGAGTTCATGTTGAAGATACACAAGGAAGTTAGGAAGAACATTGAGAGAGCAAATGAAATCTACAAGAAACAAGCCAACAAGAAGGTGAAAAACGTGAAGCAATTTGAAGTTGGTGACTTAGTGTGGATTTACATGAGAAAAGAGAGGTTTCCTAGCAAAAGAAAGAACAAACTTATGCCAAGAGCCGAAGGTCCATTTGAAGTCGTGGAAAAGATCAATGACAATGCGTACAAAGTTGATTTGGGAGGCCAATTCGGTGTCTCAAGCACATTCAACGTTGGGGATCTTGCTCCTTACTTTGATGATGACGAATTGAGGGCAATTCCTTTTGAAGAAGAGGAGGATGACCAATATGGTCAAAGTTCTAATGTTCAAAAAGATTGTCCAAGTGGTCAAGACCTTGAGGTCCAAGTTCAAGGCTATGCAAAGGAGTTATTTCTGTCCAAGTCATTCCTTAATCCTTTGCACGGTTTTAGTCCGAAAGTTTTTACAAGGGGTTGCACTTCACTTAGTGTAATTAACCTTGTAGGAAGCATCTAGCAAGTGACGGTTTTTCAAGCTCCAAATGCACGTTTAATAAGCGTCGGTTACAAGCTGAATTGGTGGCGGTTTGGGCGTATTTCATGCTAGCCGTTTGTAAGTTACATGGGCTGATTAAAGTGTCGTGATTCATGGTACTTAATGGACGTGGATTATGGAGTTGGTTGGCTGAACATTTGGCCTCATTGCTTGGGGGTTACGTGTGGATATTGCTGCTAGAATAAAGGCATTAAAATAGGAGTTACAAAGTTTGAATAAAAGGCGTGAATTAAGGCTTTGAAATGGGGGTTACGAAACTTAAAAGAGTAGCTGTTTTGGGCGTGTTATTTTGGCCGTTGAAGATGCCCTTTGGATGCTATTTTGGCTGATTATTTTTCCCTTGTTTCAAGCCTAGTCTTTAGTTCTTTTAATTAGTTCAATTATGTTTGTAATGGGATTAAGTTGGACGTGTAAAGCCACTTATTTCCCTTAGTTAATTTCCTTTTGTTGATTTTATTTTGTTGAATTAAAATAGGCAAGTGAAAAGGTTGTATTGATGCTATAAATAGCATACTTTGAATGAATGAAAAATCATCCAAGAATATTTGCCCAAAACGTGTGTTTTGATAATTGAAGTGACTTGTGTTTAGTTCACTCTGTTTTCCAAATTTGAGTATCCGAATTTGAAGAGTGTTAGTTTTGGTGAGAGTTCCCAAGACTAAAACTTGTAGTTTACGATTTGGTGAGAGTTCCCTTATCTAAACTATCCCAAGCAAACGAGTGAGAGTTCCTCTTTGCTATATCCTTAGTTTAGGGTGAGTGTTCCCCTAACTAAACTGATCTCGTGACAATTGAAACTTAAAATCATTTGACCTTCTGTTAACTTATCATTGTCGTAACAAGGTTTCTCATCTTGTTTACACATCAGTTCCTGAAACAGGAGCATATAGTGAGCCAATTTTCCGGTATCTAATACCTTATAAATGGCTTATGTTCAAGTGTAAAGATGATACATGAGATTGAGGTTACTTTTCTTTTCGCCTCATCTTCTAGATACATGCTACATTCTCTTTTGTAGTGTCCGGGTCTACTACAATAGAAGCAGCGCATCTTAGCTTTGTTCTTGAACTCCTTCTTCTTTGGTCTCAGAGCAACCTTAGCCTTCTTGCAAGAATGGGTTTTCTAGAGCTCTTGAACAACTTCCATCAAGGACAGTTTGTTCCGCTTGGCCGTAAGTCGCATCTTTAATGCAACATACCCCGAATGGAGTGAGCTTAGTAGCATGAGAGCCGCTTGCTCATCGTCCACTGGTTTGCCAATTAGCTCCAGATAGGTGAATAGCCTTGTCATGTTGAGCACATGAGCTTGAAGTGGCATCCCGGGTCTAAGTCTTGCATTATAGACCTTAGCCCATACTTCTTATCTTTATTTCGTGAGACACCCATCTTGCGGTGGCTTGATCCTCATGTTCGAGAGTGACCTAGTCACATCTTCCACAAGTCCATCATAGTTGCCTCTGGTACTTTTGGTGACTCTCAAATTGACTACATCTTCTAGAGCTTTGAGCATCATGTCCGGAAAATAGTTGGAGAACTTCCCTTTCCATTGTACCGGGATGGAGTTTTCCATGAGTCTGGAAACTCTTTTACAATCCACACTCCATACCTCATGTGCCTCATCACTCATAATCCCCTTTGAGTAGAAACTCGGGATTTGAGTGTCCAGAATGTGCTCTAGGTAGCAATTTCGGAGGGTCTTTCGGAGTTTTTCTTCCCATTCCTTAAAGTTTACCAAGTTCAGAGAAATTGGCAACTTTTCGGGCAATTCCGGGAGCATAAGGTCGTTGACATTAGTTGAAGACATGATTCTACAATTGAATGAATTTGAAATAAAAAACCATTCATTATACTTAAATAAGATTGAATTCATGCATTTTAATCAAACTTATTTAAAACGTCTTATTCACACATTAAAGATTGTCCCCATTTTAGGTGAGAATAAGTCGATTCCAAGATCCAAAGAAACAAAGAGTGGTTAAGCATGCTTTGGCTTGTCTTAACACTCAATCTCCTAAGGTAAGCAACGCTTTGCTAATGGCTCCAAGCCACTCTTGGTTGAATAAATCGTCGCATCCAATGCTCTCTAAGCAATTTAATCACTTTGCCACGACATGTTAGGACTCCATCACTCATATCGTTGAGTATAATCAAAACCACCTTGCATTCCCGGTATGCCTTACGTTCCTTGGAGAAATAGTGATGCCTCGCTTTGGCGTAGCCCACCACTACCCTCGTTCGGTTGGTAAGTGTGTTTTGGAATGGCAAGTTTTACTCAATATTTTAGGGACCTAGGGTTTCTATGTTGGTTGATTTAAGTGAACTTAATTAATCATCTCAACATTCGAAATCCTAAACATGCATCTAACATATAATTCATATATATATACATAAATATATATCGAAAACATAAATAGAGATGCATTTGGCAACTAGCATGACCCCTTGAGATCTTCAAGTCTTCAAAAGGTCTTCATTTGCAACTTCATGGCTTTGTCTTCTAAGAACCCCGTCTTCAAGACTTGACCAAAATATTACAATTGCTAGTATCTACGATTAGGACTAATCTAAATATTAAGGTACAAAAATACTCAACGGTTCGGAGACCGTATTTAGATTTACAAAAATACATCACGGATCACAGTCCGTATTTTCTATCCTAATCGGGCCCCACTAGTTGCCATTTCATAAAACCTGTGAGAGAATTTACATTCCATTCATCCATTCACTATATGTGAATGGCCCATGCATTTTACAACGATAAAAAGTAACAATGCATAAAACGCGCGAGAACTAGTAACTAATCTAGGTGGTTAATCCAATTAACACGCCTAATTAAACTAGTCAAAGTTGTTTTAACCGGTTATGGTAATAACTAAGAGACGCTCCCACTAAATTCCGCTTCCAACTTAACTAATCCAATTAATTAAGTCGGTGAACCCAAATATTTGCCAAAATTAATTTTTACAAATGTCGCTAAAAAACCGAGGCCTAGCCTCCAAAAATTTTAATTAAATAAACAAAATAATTAAAATAATTAAAACGACAATTTAAGCAAAATTACGAATTCCAAAATGTCTAAGTGCCTAGCACTAAAACTTGGAGTCCAAAAAAATACCCTTATTTACATATTAAGCAACGCCAAAATTAACTTTAAAATAGCATCGCCTTAATAACCCGGGGTTATTGTGCCAATTATGGGATTGTACGTACCGTACAACAAGCACGTAGTATGCCCATGCGCACCCCCCGCAACACCAAGCATGCATGTGGGCTGCTTGTGCTAGCATGCGCTACGCCCAGCCCAGCCAAGCGTAGCAGCACGCACAGCGCGCACAACATTATGCTGCTGCTGCTTGCTGCTGGCAGGCGCGCTATGCTGCTGGCAGCGAGCAGCAGCCCACGCCCTTCCTCGCACACACACACGCACAACACCAAGCACCTAAGAACGAAGTGCCCAGCAGCCTCGGCAGCCACATATGGGTTGCGTGAGCAGCCCAGCTGGCCGAGAGCTAGCTCGGGGCTCTCAGGCCTCGTGTTGCGTGCTAATGCTTTGAAAATTATTGATTTTGTGTGTGACATTATAAATCAATTCTAAATTAATTTTAGAATCAATTTTGAGGAAAAATGAAAAATAACAATTCCAACTTAAATAATTCATCCAAATGCAATTAACCAAATTTATTTCCAAGAACCATTCTTTAATAAAATTGGTTTAAGTTGGTGTAATAAAATAAATTAGGGCAATTCTCACTATTAATTTAATCACTTTAAATTAATCTTGAGATTTTGACAAAATAAAAGGGAGTTGGAAAAAATGAACATAAGTTCAATAAAGACTCCAACTTTAATACTTGTGACTTCATGAAAAATTATATCTTCTAATATGAAGATAAACCAATTTCAATCACAAGTTTTAAACTTTATGATTCCAATCAACTAAAAAATGATTAAATGAACAAAGTTTAACAAAAATTCATGGAATTTAGTAACTCAAAGTTTCAATCACTTATCATAAATAAAGATTGAATCTTTAGTACTTGGAAGCAACAAAGAATAACAATTTCACACTTAATGCAATTAATTTGCAATTATGTGAAAAAATAAAACCAAACTTTCAAGCACCAATTACTACCAAGTAATCATGCTTAAAGTGGTCTAAAATTGCATATAAATTAAGGAAAGAACCAAATACATAACCACCATAAATATGCAATCAATTTTCAAGGTTAGAAAGACTTAAAATTTTTCGTCAAAACGAAAAATCCCTCGAAAAATGCATTTCTGGTCGTTTTTTGGCTAAAAACCAAGTCCTAAAAGGGAAAAACCATTTCCAGAACGCCTTTTCCATCCAAAATTCACTATTTTTGGGTCGAAATCTGAGTTCGGGAGCTGAAGACAGCTCTAATACGAGGTAAAAATTGGAAAAACGAGTTACTAATCTAATTAAGCCATTAAAAACACCTTGAAAATATTATGATTTTAAAATAAACGAGCGAGGCTCCGATACCGCTGTTGGGGTTTGGTGAGTCCGACTCACCGCGGAAACAAACCCAAAAACAAGACCGCACTCGCAATAAATAAAACCATAAACATAATTAAATTAATCACAAGATTAAGATAAGCTAATTACCTTTGATGCGTGCTTCGCTCCAAAATGAGCTCTTACTTGAAAGCTTCAAGTCCCGCTCACACGGAGACCTCCAACGAAGTCCACCCGCACCAACAAAACCAACTAGGTCCAATGTCTAGGGGTTAGCAAGACCAGACCAATAAAACCCGAGTAATTATATTGAGTTCAAAGGTTTTCACTAATTGTGATGCCTTCTCCAACTCTTACTCAAGCATCATTCCCAATGCCCATACTTGGGTATTTATAGGAAATGATGGGAGTATCATTTACTCTCCCATCAATGTGGGATAGTATGATTTTTCCATTTTATTTTAAAGCTAAAATAAAATTAATAATCAAGCTAGTAATAAATCAACAAGTGGCAAGCTCATGTGAGTGGTTAGGTGAGGACCACTTGGAGAAGGGGGGGACCAAACTTGCTCCTCACTCCTTCTCCCATAACCGGCCACCTCACTCCACACACACTCAAGGACCACAAGCCACATGGCACCCACCCTTGGGCACCAAGGCAACCAAGGTGAGGTGCCATGTGCTGCTGTCCGTGGCAGCCACGCCTAGCAAGCCCAGCAGGCCCAGCACTCGCATGCGGGCTGCCAGGCGCTGTTGGCCAGCAAGCCCAGCATGCTTGTGCGGGCTGCTGCTGGCCTTGTGGCTTGGCTAGCGCTGCTAGGCAGCAAGCAATAGCCTAGCCATGCTGCTGCTAGCTGTGGCGAGTTGGCGCGCCTAGCATGCTAGCTGATGCAGCTTGTTGCGGCATGGCTTGCTAGCCATTGCGCGCACAAGGCTACGCCTAGCATGCTAGCACGCACTAGGCAGCGCCTAGCCTTGCGATGCTAGCATGGGTGCGCAGCCAGCCTAGGCTCGGCTTGGTGCGCATGCTAGCCACCATGCTAGGCCATTCGCCCTTAGCACTCGGTTTGCTTGGGAATTCCGATGTTAGGGGTATTTTGGTCTTTTGTTGATTTATTACTATTTCTCGTCTCGTCTTTCACTATTTTTCGACTCGACTTTCGACGCTCGGTTTCGACGCTCTAAGCTCGAATTTCCGACGTCTAAATAAATATTACTCGGCCGACTCATTAATTCCTTCCGAATTAATTCGTCGGTTCGGTTTGTTGAATGCTTGGGTGTGACCCGAAGGGTTCAGTCAAGATTAAGCTGTAATATTAATTATTCATTAATATTATTGATCGGAAGTGGCCTCCACCCAGGCATTCCGATCACTTGACCTCATTGAATATATTAGCTTTCTAATAATTCTGAACCCACTAACGGAATAGTACACTTGTTCGAAGGACACCATCCCTTTCAATCTCCCACTTGTCCTTCCGGACAAGTGCGCATTTTGTGTACAGCCTTTTTCCTATGTCGCTTAATGTCTCTTCATGAACTATAAGGTAAGATTTGTTTTGTCATCCTTATTATGTCCAGAAGTGTTTCCCGATTCCGAGTCCGACTGTCAATAAACAGATGGTTTCTAACATCCATCTGAGCACGGCCATGCATTTTACAGTCTCGCTCTACGAGAGGCCTTGTATACAACAAAGACATCTTCCCTATTTTAGTAGGGGGACATTCCCAGTCTTGTAATGTAGCTCCTCTTACTGAGAGGACCTAGTCGCCCGAGTGTTGCCGTTATAATCCCCTATTACGACAGACGTTTGACAACATCAAAGCGAACTAGTACTCAAACAAGAGAACTCACAATACTCATTGTCGAGGAAATAGGTTCCGATAGCCATAATGAGAAGTATACTTATGACAAATTTTTAATTTCTTAAAGTATTCTCATAGGTCGATCCAGTATGGTTCTAAACAAATACCTTTGCAAATTATTTATGACAATCATGTCCTTGTAGCACATGAAACGGTGCTATAAATCAAACTACACACTAATCTCAATCGGTCATTAATCGTGCATCGTTTAAATAACCTTGATTAGGGATAATTTTCGATTATAATATTCAATGTTCACTTAATAGGTGTTTCCTTACCAAGATTGGTCTTGATACCCTATTTTGAATATTCTCAGAATCGAATGGACTCATTATTTAATCCTAAACCACAATTAAATAGCATAACGGAGTAATAAAATATTGCATGAAATTTTATATTACTCCAAAACTTGAATGGTTTTCCTTAACGTCTTACATTAATTTTTTTCAAAATTAACTAAAACACTAAACAAGGAAATCAAAGCCAGTCTCCTACATGTTTGATTCCCATTGCCTTAACGTGCTTGTTGTGCTTCACTTGAGGCAAAGGTTTAGTAAGTGGATCGGCTACATTGTCATCCGTTCCAACTTTGCAAATTCTGATTTCACCCTTTGATTTCCATTGTCGAATCATGTGAAATCGCCGCTTGACATGTTTGACCTTCTGATGTTCCCTAGGCTCTCTAGCCTGAGCAATAGCTCCATTGTTGTCACAATAGAGGGCTATTGGACCCTTTATAGAGGGTACATCATCAAGTTCACCAACGAACTTACGAATCCAAACAGCCTCCTTAGCTGCTTCAGCAGCTGCTAAGTATTCAGCTTCAGTTGTAGAATCTGCGGTTGTACTCTGCTTTGCGCTCTTCCAACTAAACGCCCCTCCATTTAGACAGAACACATATCCAGATTGCGATTTGAAATCGTCTCTGTCTGTCTGGAAGCTTGCGTCGGTATAACCTTCCACAACTAAATCCTCTGCACCACCATACACCAGGAATTTATCCTTGTTCCTTTTCAGGTACTTTAGGATATTTTTGGCCGCAGTCCAATGCGCCTTTCCCGGGTCTGATTGGTAACGGCTCATAGCATTCAAGGCATACGATACATCTGGCCTAGTACATATTATGGGCTGTACTGAAAAATGGGCTACAAGCTTTGAGATAAGGCAAGGAGAGCTCTTCAAAGCAGGTTTCATGAAGCCTCTTTTGAAGTGTCTGACCCTAGAAAAGGGGCAAGAAATTCTCGAAGAATTTCATGCCGGATATTGTGACTTTCATATAGGTGCCAGATCCTTAGCTGTCATGGCCAAGCGGCATTACTTCTAGACTACCCTTGAGTCGGATGCTATGGAGATAGTTAAAAAAATGTGACAAGTGTCAAAAATTTGGTAAGCTGATCCATCGTCCGGCCACTAACCTGACGGCCCACAATTATGTGTCGTTTGCTGAATGGGGCATGGACATTCTGGGACCATATACGACTTCTCTAGGCAGCAGGCGTTACATCTTAGTGGCTATGGATTACATTAACAATTGGGTAAAGGCAGAGGCGGTCAAAAACCTCAAGATAAAGGACGTCATTTCCTTCATCTTGAAGAATATCATCACTCGTTTCGGGATGCCTATCCCTATGGTTTTTGACAATGGTCCTCAATTTGCGACCCCTCACCTGAAGACTTGGCAGGGAGATCAAGGGATCCCCAATTATTTTGCATTAGTCGGCCGACCCAAAGTAAACGGCCAAGTTGAAGCCTTCCACAAGTTAGTCTCAGACGATATAAAAAAGAAAATTTAGAGAGTTGGCGGCCTATGGGAGGATGAATTACCATACGTCCTATGGGTCATCAGAACAACAGCAAAAGGGGCGACTGGAGAAACCCCATTCCTCATGGTGTACGGGGCAGAAGCTGTCTTGCGTATTAAACACTATGAGCCGACTATTCAGATTATGCTATATGATGAAGAGGCAAACTGGGAGGCTATGCGCCTGGCATTGGACTAACTCCCAGAGCGCAGGGGCAATGCTGCGTTGCGCTATGAGATCTACCGTCTGAGAATGACTCGAGATTACAACAAAAGAGTACACAAGCGCCCTTTAAAAGTGGGGGACTTTGTGCTACGGAAAATGGAGGCAATCGGTAGGGCGAATGAACAAGGGAAGCTAACCCCAAATTGGGAAGGCCCCTACCCAGTCTTTGAAGAAGTAAGAGGCGGCACCTACCGCCTGGAAACACTAGACAGCAGAAGGCTACCCAGAACATGGAATGTAGATAATCTGTAGAAGTATTATTTCTGAAATTTTGTAAAATTTTTGACTTGTTAATAAAATTTTGCCTTGATTTCATACTTGTCTTTATTTTCTTTACTTTGAGCACCGATTGCACAAAGTACAAAAGGACCATGCTCATATCATTGAAGGATTCCGCCTGCACTATATGCTGGAGGATCATACTTACCCTTTGTGGTACAACCTGTACAACGTGCAGGCGGATTAAATTTTTTTACTAATGACGACGTTGGAAGTATTGCCTGCACAATGTGTAGACGGCCAACGTCGAGATTGTGCGAGCTACCGCCTGCAAAAAATGCAGACGGCTAAGTACACTCTTAAACTTAATATAATTTAGGGACCGTCTGCCCCAACAGCAGACTCCCAAGAAAGGACCCGACTGCACCAAAACAGTCAACCTAAAACCTATCCTGAAGCTAAGTTAATAACTTCATAGATCAACTAGTGTCCAAGTGATGAGAGGCCAATGGCCGAATGATAAACTAAGTTTTTAACTTAGCATCTAATTATCTTTTTTTTTTAAGCTAAGTCAATGACTTAGTTTCTATTTAATTCTTGGGTTTTTCTAAGCTATACCCCTAAGGTATTTGAGTTTCTAAGGTGTACCCATGCTTTTTCAAGTTTCTAAGTTGTGCCCTTCAACTCCTTATCAATACTAAAATGTACCCTTATTAGTTGTTTAAAAGTTATTTGAGAGTGTGATTTCGTGGCTTCGGTTTTCATTATTAGGGTTGCGGTGGCTAAGATTTCCTTCTCCTACCATTTCCTTACCTTTTATCATCTTTCTATTAAATTTATAGTTAATGATGTGATTTTTAGTCCGAAAACTAAGCCTCACAAAGATATGAATCTAACCTAATTCTATACAGAAAGTTCACCAAGAATTAAGCAAGAAACTTAGATTAATTAATCAAGAATCCACCTAATTAATCAACCTAGATGATTGTTTTAACTAAAACAAACAAAACAGCAAATTGGAATCCACCAATCAAGAATTTAAGTAATCCAACTTAAACAAAAGCAATAAGAATTATTATTATGAATGTATGATTAAACTTGTATCTTTTTCAAGATTACAACCCTATATTTATAGACTCAATCAACTATCCTAATCCCACTTGAATTAGAATTCTGATTCCTTATCAAAACCCACGGATTGCATAACTTGATCAAGTTTGGATAACTTTGATTTAGTTATTTAATCCTACTTAAACTCTAACTACTCTTAAGATAAAACTTGCCTATTTTATCCTAACTCAAGCTTGCACTCCAAGCTATTATTGACGCCTACTAGACTAAAAACAATTCCTAATGCAATTAGAAATCCTAAATGCTTAAAACAATTCCTAATGCAATTAGAAATCCTAAGTGCTTAAAACAAGAAAAACCCTTTCAAGTGAAAGGTAAAAACTTGTAAGCAAAACCCTAAGTAAAGAAGACTTCAACATCAAGCTAAATCAAGGAAGGCTACAAGGCAAACCGTAGCCTTACTTTGATGACCCATGAAGTGACCATGAATTGCGTGATTTGAGTCCAAATTGAGGGCTAATGTTTCTTCATGTTGATTTATCAAATCTTCCAAGTTCGTCCTCGTATCATCCTCTTCTTCTTCGAAAGAATTTGTCCTCAAATCTTCAAGTTCTTCATCCGGAATGTATTTAGCCAAATCTCCAACATTGAAAGTGGCGCTTACACCATATTCTCCCGGAAGTTCGAGCTTGTATGCATTATCATTGATCTTCTCAACAATCTTGAAAGGTCCTTCACTTCTAGGCATCAACTTGTTCTTGCGTTTACTCGGAAATCTTTCTTTTCGTAGATGCAACCAAACCAAGTCACCTTCCTTGAAGACTTGCTGCTTCCTATGCTTATTAACCCTTGCTTTGTACATGTCATTAACCTTCTCTATTCTTGCACGAATTTGAGCATGTAACTTGAGCATTGATTTAAGCTTAGATTCGGCATCCTTGTGTACTAGCTCGCCTTTTGGTAATGGAATAAAATCTATGGGTAGTTTTGGATTTACCCCATAAACAACCTCAAAAGGACTATGATTAGTAGCATATGTAGGTGACCTATTGTAAGCAAACTCCGCATGAGCTAACTTAATATCCCAATCCTTTTGTGTCTTGCTTACTAATCCACGCAAAAGTACACCAAGAGTTCTATTAGTTACCTCGGTTTGTCCATCCGTTTGTGGGTGATAAGATGTACTAAAGAGTAGCTTAGTACCTACGAGCTTCCATAAAGACTTCCAAAAGAAACTCATGAACTTTGTATCACGATCACTTACAATGGTTTTCGGAACTCCATGCAATCTAACAATCTCCTTGAAGTAAAGTTCCGCAACTTTCATAGCATCATCCACCTTGTGACAAGGAACAAAGTGTGCCATCTTAGAAAAACGATCCACCACCACCATGATTGAATCTTTCCCTCTTTGTGTTCTCGGCAATCCTACAATAAAATCCATAGAAATGTCTTCCCATGGTGCATTAGGAATAGGCAAGGGTGTATATAAACCTTGATGAAAAGTAGCCTTCGCCTTTTGACAAGTTGCGCATCTAGCAATAACTAGTTGTATGTCCGCAAGCATTTTAGGCCAATAGAAGTGCTCTTGTAACATATTCAAGGTCTTTGTAATGCCAAAGTGACCAGCAATTCCTCCTCCATGAGCCTCTCTAACAACTAGCTCTCGGATGGAACACTTAGGAAGACAAAGCCGATTTCCTTTGAAAAGAAAACCATCTTGCAACAAGTAGGAACCTACGGCCCCCTTTGAACAATCAACAACGATTGTAGAAAAGTCATCATCTCCTTTATAGTACTCTTTAATCAATTCAAAACCCAGCAATTTGCTATCAAGAATACCTAGCAAAGAATACCTTCTTGAAAGTGCATCCGCCACTACATTAGCTTTCCCTTCTTTGTACTTAGAAGAAAAATTGAATGATTGTAAGAACTCAACCCATTTAGCATGTCTTGGATTAAGCTTCTGTTGTCCATGTATATACTTCAAAGATTCATGATCGGAATGCAAAACAAAGTGGTTAGGTCTCAAGTAATGACTCCAATGATCCAAAGCCCTAACAATTGCATAGAATTCTTTATCATAAGTGGAATAATTCAAACGAGCCCCATTCAACTTCTCACTAAAGTAAGCTATAGGCTTTCTCCCTTGTAACAAAACAGCCCCGATTCCAACCCCACTTGCGTCGGTCTCTACCTCAAAAGGTTGTGAAAAATCTGGCAAAGCAAGTATAGGCGCTTCACATAGCTTCTTCTTGATTAGCTCAAACGCTCCTTGGGCTTCTTTAGTCCACTCGAATTTTCCCCTTTCCTTCTTCAAGCATTCGGTCATGGGTGCTACAACACTAGAAAAGTTCTTCACAAATCTTCTATAGAAAGAAGCTAAACCGTGAAAAGATCTAACCTCACTAGCATTAGTAGGACTAGGCCAAGTTCTAATGGCCTCCACCTTAGACTTGTCAACCGAAACTCCTTCCTTAGACACAACATAGCCAAGAAAAGTAACACTAGGCACCAAGAAATAACACTTCTCAAGCTTAGCAAAAAGTTTCTTTTCCCTTAACACTTCAAACACACTTCTTAGATGTATTAGATGATCATGTAAGTTTTTCGAATATATCAAGATATCATCTAAGTAAACAACAACAAACTTTCCAAGAAAAGGTTTGAGTACCTCATGCATCAATCTCATGAACGTGCTAGGTGCATTAGTAAGACCGAAAGGCATCACTAACCATTCGTACAAGCCTAGCTTTGTTTTGAAGGCGGTCTTCCACTCGTCTCCTTCTCTCATTCTTATTTGATGGTAGCCACTCATAAGATCAATCTTCGAAAATATCTGTGAGCCATGTAACTCATCTAGCAAATCATCTAATCTTGGAATAGGAAAACGATATTTGATAGTGATGTTATTCACGCTTCTACTATCAATGCACATTCGCCAACTTCCATCCTTCTTTGGAACAAGCAATGTAGGAACGGCGCATGGACTCATGCTTTCCCTCACGTAACCTCTAGACATGAGCTCCTCAATTTGCCTTTGCATCTCCTTAGTTTCTTCCGGATTGCTTCTATAGGCTGCTTTATTAGGCAATGGTGCTCCCGGAATCAAATCAATTTGATGCTCTATCCCACGAATTGGAGGTAAACCCGGAGGTAACTCCTTAGGGAATACATCCTTGAATTCGGCCAAGACTTCTTCTAGCTCAATCGACCTCTTTTCTTGTTTGTCAATTGAAAAGGATATTAGCGCTTGCTTGTTGACCTTGACATCACTTGTGTTGTTAAGCCAATGAAGCTTGTATGGTTGTGGATGCTCGGTAATTGGCCACTCCAACTTATCAATCAAGATCGTAGACACCACATTAGTGCAACTTCCCGTGTCTATGATTACATCACACAATCTATCCTTCACCTTGCACCTTGTATGGAAAATCTTCTCTCTTTGATCGCCCTCCATAGGTGTAGGTTTCGAATGCAGTGTTCTTCTTAGGACCAAACTTTGACCTTGATGTTCGGCCTCTACTTCTTCCAAGAACTCCTCCTCTTCTTCTTCAAGGTTTTCTTGATCCTTTTCAATGTCACTACCTTGCTCACACAAAGTCTTTTCTTGCTCCCATTCTTGTGCAGTCATGACCCTTTTTGAAGGACAATCACTTGCAATGTGACCAACACTACCACACTTAAAGCACTTCCTTCCTTCCACAAACTTCTTGTTAGTTTCGAATTTAGGTTTAGAATCTTTGTAATTCGAACTTGAACCACATTTTTCCTCACTAGATTTCTCAAAAGGTTCTGAGAATCCTTTTATAAACGGTTTAGAGAATGAGCTTTTCTTCCCTTTTAATTGTTTTTCAACTTTGATAGCCGCTTTACACACATCCTCAAAAGACCAATATTGTTGTAATTCAACTTTTTCAGCAATATTATCATTCAATCCCGAAATAAATCTAGCAATCTTATGTTCAACAATCTCTTCTAAACCACATAGCATGCATAACTTCTCAAATTCAACAATATAATTCTCAACAGTCATAGAATTTTGTTTAAAAGTTTGCATCTTCAGATAGATATCTTGAATATAATCACTAGGAACGAACCTCTTTTTCATGTGCTTCTTGAGTTGCTCCCAAGTTGTGATTTTGTTACGCCCTTCCTTATGCCTCTTCTTTTTCAAACTATCATACCAAAGACTAGCATAACCAGTGAGCTTCAACTCCGCAAGTTTACACTTCTTTCTCTCATCATACTCCTTGTAATCAAAGAGTGTTTCGGCCCTTCTAATCCATTCAAAATATTTCTCTGGTTCATTCATACTCCCATTGAATTCGGGAAGGTCTAACCTAAGGTTTCTATCATCATCTTTAGGTCTATCCCTTCTCCTAGGTCTAGGTGAATCATCACTTGATGAATAATTCTTTCGTGACCTCCTAGGGTTTCTCCTTGGTTGTTCTTCCTCACTTGAACTAGAATTAGGGTTAGAATCACCCCTCTTTGAAGAAGATCCATCACGAGTATCAAGTCTCTTCAATACCTCCTCCAACCTTGCTGCCAACTCGGTGACTTGCCTATCTCTTCTAAGATTTTGCGCTTGTTCTAAGGTTAAACCCCTTGGAACTTGTGGAACCTCTTCGTCACTCATGATTCCTACACAAACCAAGTTAGTCTATGCAAAAATCTTGATTAAAAGATAAAATCTTGAAGGAATCTTGAAGCAAACAACAACCGGACTCCCAACCCGTATTCCAGTGAAACAACACCAAAAGTTTAAGGCTGTACAGAGTTCGTTACTCAACCAAATGTTACGAAATTTTAGGTGAAGATAGCTAGACGTTTTTCCAGTCTAATGCAAAAAGAATCACTCAAAAATTCTAAGCCAAACGTTACCAGTTTAAATTCTTCCGAACCTGTGCTCTGATACCAAGATGATGTGATTTTTAGTCCGAAAACTAAGCCTCACAAAGATATGAATCTAACCTAATTCTATACAGAAAGTTCACCAAGAATTAAGCAAGAAACTTAGATTAATTAATCAAGAATCCACCTAATTAATCAACCTAGATGATTGTTTTAACTAAAACAAACAAAACAGCAAATTGGAATCCACCAATCAAGAATTTAAGTAATCCAACTTAAACAAAAGCAATAAGAATTATTATTATGAATGTATGATTAAACTTGTATCTTTTTCAAGATTACAACCCTATATTTATAGACTCAATCAACTATCCTAATCCCACTTGAATTAGAATTCTGATTCCTTATCAAAACCCACGGATTGCATAACTTGATCAAGTTTGGATAACTTTGATTTAGTTATTTAATCCTACTTAAACTCTAACTACTCTTAAGATAAAACTTGCCTATTTTATCCTAACTCAAGCTTGCACTCCAAGCTATTATTGACGCCTACTAGACTAAAAACAATTCCTAATGCAATTAGAAATCCTAAATGCTTAAAACAATTCCTAATGCAATTAGAAATCCAAAGTGCTTAAAACAAGAAAAACCCTTTCAAGTGAAAGGTAAAAACTTGTAAGCAAAACCCTAAGTAAAGAAGACTTCAACATCAAGCTAAATCAAGGAAGGCTACAAGGCAAACCGTAGCCTTACTTTGATGACCCATGAAGTGACCATGAATTGCGTGATTTGAGTCCAAATTGAGGGCTAATGTTTCTTCATGTTGATTTATCAAATCTTCCAAGTTCGTCCTCGTATCAGTTAACTTTAGGTGACGTGGAAGTCCTAAGGAGGGTACCATTCATTAATGATAGTGAGTTGAGGGGCACAACTTAGAAACTTGAAAAAGCATGGGTACACCTTAGAAACTCGAATACCTTAGGGGTATAGCTTAGAAAAACCCTTAATTCTTTAAACGAGGCTAATGGCCGGATGAATATCATGAGTACGACTGTCTGCTCCAACATGAGTCAAGCAACCTGCGACGTCCATTCGGGTGAATTCGTCGAGGAGAAGCATCTCCCAATTGGGTGGCACATTGCTCTACAAAAACAACAAACTACCCTACCTAATGCGCTAAGGCAGCGCTTGCAGTTGTTTGATTTTATCCAAAAAGCACCGAGTCTTCCGCCTGCTCTTGTACAGACGGATGACGGCTACTGTTTCAGGATTAGAGGCTATCTTACCGCCTTTCCTTGTTATGGAGCAAGGAAGGCAGACCAATTTGTTTTCAATTAAAATGTTAAGTTAAAAGACTTAGCAATTTTTTCATACTACTCGAGGCCTTTGGCTGGATGCATTTAAAGAATCATCTGCTCTATATGACCGTCTACTGCTTGGTTTGGGGCAATCACCATAGTGAATGATTGACTCAGAAACCATTCATACTCTTCAAAGTACAAAAATTTCTAAGTTAATCAATCCATGCAACTGAAACCAAGCGACACCCGGCCAGGGGCAAGAACATTCGCATACTATATAGGTTAAAATACTTAGCCAAAATTCCTACGCACAAAAATTGAAAGCTTTGAAAATTTTTAAAGCATGAGCACCAACATGAATAAAATCGGTCAAACAACCGGATGTTGCTTAAATAAATAAAACAGCCGTCAAAATATACGACTGTAATTGTCAACTAGCAGAGCCAGAAATTGTTAAATTACCCGACCCCTTGGTCGATAAAAACACATGATTACTCGGCACACAAGCCAGAAAAGCAGAATAATTAGCCATACAGCCGCAGAAAGAAAAAACATTAATCTTAAAGATCAGGGGAGCTTCTCAGCATTGACATCTGCCTTGTCCTCCGGCGCATGCTCCTTGGACTCCTCATTCTCCTCCTAATCATCCACCTCGTCCCCAGAAGACGAGCCGCCTGACGAGCTGGACTCCTTGGAGACAATCTTGGTAGCCGCCTCCTTCTCGGCCGCCTCTTGAGCTTCCTTGAGGAGTCGGGCATTGAACTCGTCATTTGTCTTATCAAACTAGGCCTTCCAAGTTTAATAATCGGCAAACGGTTGCACAGCTGCCCAGGCCGCACGCATGATGACCTCATTATCGTCCATCATTTGTTTGACCAAGGCTTATTTCTCCTCCTTCATCAAGGACCTATATTTGGTCCAGAGTTAGGTCTCCTGGTTATGCAGCCGCCCTCGGAGTCTCTCGATCGTCTCCTCAAGGTTAAATGCCTTGGATTCCGCCTCCTTGAGAGTCTCCAGCTTCTCCTCAAGGCCCTTGACCTGCTCTTGGAGCTCCTTAACCCACTACTTTGCCGCGTCCAAGTTCTACTTGTTTTGCAGATTTGCTGACGCCTGGTGACCAATATGGTCAAGGTTCTAATGTTCAAGAAGATGGTCCAAGTGGTCAAGGCCTTGAGGTCCAAGTTCAAGACAATGCAAGGGAATTATTTCTGTCCAAGTCAATCTTTAATCCTTAGCACGGTTTTGGTCCGAAAGTTTTTACAAGGGGTTGCACTTCACTTAGTGTAATTAACCTTGTAGAGAGTATCTAGCAAGTGACGGTTTTCCAAGCTCCAAATGCACGTTTAATAAGCGTCGGTTACAAGCTGAATTGGTGGCAGTTTGGGCGTATTTCATGCTAGCCGTTTGTGAGTTACTTGGGCTGATTAAAGTGGCATGATTCATGGCACTTAATGGGCGTTTGTTGGCTGAACATTGCACCTCATTACTTGGGGGTTACGTGTGGATATTGTTGCTGGAATAAAGGCATTAAAATAGGAGTTACAAAGTTTGAATAAAAGGCGTGAATCAAGGCTTTGAAATGGGGGTTACGAAGACTTGAAAGAGTAGCTGTTTGGGGCGTGTGTGAGATGCTCTTTGGATGCTATTTTGGCTGTTTATTTTCCCTTGTTTCAAGCCTAGTTTTTAGTTCTTTTAAATTAGTTTAATTATGTTTGTAATGGAGTTAAGTGAGACGTGTATTAACCACTTATTTCCTTAGTTAATTTCGTTTTGTTTATTTCTTTTTGTTAATTAAAGTAGGCAAGTGAAAAGGTTGTATGGATGCTATAAATAGCATACTTTGAATGAATGAAAAGACATCCAAGAATATTTGCCTAAAACGTGTGTTTTGTTAACTAAAGTGACTTGTGTTTAGTTCACTTTGTTTTTCCAAATTTGAGAACCCAAATTTGAAGAGTGTTAGTTTTGGTGAGAGTTCCCAAGATTAAGACTTGTAGTTTATGATTTGGTGAGAGTTCCCTTATCTAAACTATCCCAAGCAAACGAGTGAGAGTTCCTCTTTGCTATATCCGTAGCTTAGGGTGAGAGTTCCCCTAACTAAATCAATCACTTGACAATTGGAACTTAAAATCATTTGACCTTCTGTTTAACTTATCATTATTGTAGCAAGGTTTCTCATCTTGTTTACACATCATTTGGCGCGTCAGGTAGGGGGAAAATTTTCTTAAATTTTTCCAAAGGGGTCGAATACCTACATACCATGGGAGAGAATCCAGACTTGAGGACAGCTTTGGAAGCTCTTAATCGATCCATTGCTAGTCAGGAAAGGTTGGCCGAAACCAATGCCAATCTACAAGGGAACCTTGCTGCCTTGATGGCAAGGCTCATGAACGAGCAAGACAGGAGAGATCAAGGTGAAGAATCTCCACCTAGGAGGGAAGATAGGAGTCTCAAAGTGGACGTTCCTGCCTTTGATGGGACACTTGATCCAGAGAAGTACTTGGAGTGGGAGAAATCCTTGGAAAGGTACTTTGATTACAAGGACATCCATGAGACGGTTCAACAGTACAAGATAGCCAAAGTCAAACTGAAGGGCTATGGTGACAGTTGGTTGAAAGGAGAACAAAGGGGGCGTACCCTTAGGGGTAAGGCTCACATTTCCACTTGGGAAAAGCTGAAGAAAAGAATGACAGATCGTTTCATTCCTCACAATTACAAGCAAAATCAATATGTGAAGTGGAGTACTTTGCAACAAAATGGCGACTCAGTGGAAGACTATATCAAGGAGTTTGATAGGCTTGCCATTGTGTGTGAGGTGACTGAAAATGAAGAGCTGAAGTTGGGACGTTTTGTAGCTGGGTTGGATCAAGAGTTACAAGACAAACTTGAAGGTTACACTAACCTCACGTTTGTGGAAGCTTGCAAACTTGTGACAAAGTTTGATGCTAAAAGGAAAAAGAAGAAAGCACCTACCACTACTCCAGTGGTACGTAAACCACCCTTCACCTCGAAGGAGGGTTCTTCTTTTAGCAAGTCTAATGAGCCACCTAAGAAGAACACGAAAGACTTCAAGCTTAGTGACATTGTATGTTACAAGTGTGGAGGTAGAGGACATTACAAAAAAGATTGTCCTAATGCAAGAGCCTTAACCATGCAATAAGTTAAGCTCATAGCCACCCAAAGCATCGATTGGGAGGAATTTGAGTCTGAAGAAGAGAAGGATGTGACCCCGCATGAAAAGGATGAGGAGGAGGACCATTGCTATCCTGAGATAGAGGACAAAACGAACTTGGTGGTTAGGAGAGCGTTTCAAGCTCGTGTGGAGGAACCTTTGGCGCCACAAAGACAACACATTTTCATCACCAAGTGTAAAATTGGTGACGAGGTATGTGATTTAATTATTGATGGGGGCAGTGAGGCTAATACTGTGTCGAAAACTTTAGTGTCTAGACTGGAGCTTACCACCACTAATCATCCACATCCTTACAAATTGAGTTGGTTAGATTCTAATGCTAGTACTGGGGTTAGAAAGCAATGCATGGTGAATTTTTCGATTGGTTCATATCATGATAGTCAATTGTGTGATGTTGTTTTAATGGAGTCTTGTCATATTCTTCTTGGTAGACCATGGCAATCTGATAAAAAATCCATTCATGATGGGTACCATAACACTTACACTATCACTCACCAAGGGAAACAAAAGAAATTGCACCCTCTACCACCCCCACGGTTTTCACAACCACAAAAATCACAAATTTCTTTATTGTCTTGTAAGGAATTTGAGAGGGAGTTTGAAGGTGAGGGAGAGATATTCATGTTGTACTCTAAAGAAATCCATGAAAAATTTGTGAGTCAAAATCCTAGACTTGCAAAATTGATTAAGGAGTTTGAGGATGTTTTTCCTGATGAGTTACCTAAGGGATTACCACCCTTGAGAGGAATTGAGCATCAAATTGATCTCATTCCAGGCGCACCTCTACCAAATAAACCTGCCTATAGATGTAACCCTTTAGAAACTAAGGAGTTGCAAAGACAAATTGAAGAGTTGATGGGTATGGGTTATGTGCGTGAGTCTATGAGTCCATGTGCGGTTCCTGCTTTGTTGGTCCCTAAAAAGGATGGTACTTGGCGCATGTGTATTGATAGTAGAGCTGTTAACAATATTACTATCAAGTACAGATTTCCAATTCCAAGACTTGATGATATGTTGGACGAATTGAGTGGTTCAAAGGTATTCTCAAAAGTTAATTTGAGGAGTGGTTACCATCAAATCCGTATGAGGGAAGGTGATGAATGGAAGACTGCATTCAAGACAAAGCATGGGTTGTATGAATGGCTCGTGATGCCGTTTGGATTGACCAATGCACCTAGCACATTCATGAGATTGATGAACGAGGTGTTGAGGCCATTTCTTGGCAAGTTCGTGGTGGTGTACCTTGATGATATCCTTATTTACTCTAAAAATGAGGATGAACATTTAGATCATTTGTTTCAAGTTTTTTCTGTTTTAAGAACACAAAAATTGTATGGGAAACTTGAAAAATGTGATTTTATGTTTTATGAGGTCACTTTTCTTGGTTACATAGTTTCAGGTGATGGCGTGAAAGTGGATCCTTGCAAGGTTGAAGCAATTCAATCATGGCCTAGTCCGAAAACACTCACGGAGGTCCGTTCTTTCCATGGCCTAGCTTCTTTCTATAGAAGATTTATCAAGAATTTTAGCACACTCATGGCTCCTATAACTTAGTGTACTAAAAAGGGGACGTTTGAATGGACTACACAAGCTCAAAAGGCCTTTGAAGAAGTCAAGGAGAAAATGTGCAACACTCCTATTCTTGCACTCCCTGATTTTTCCAAACCATTTGAAGTGGAATGTGACGCAAGTGGGAAGGGGATGGGAGCCGTTTTGATTCAAGAAGGGCGTCCAATTGCTTATTTCAGTGAAAAGTTGAGTCAAGGCAAGCTGAATTATTCCACCTATGATAAAGAGTTCTATGCTATGGTACGAGCTCTAGATCATTGGTCACATTACTTGAGACCACAACCGTTCATATTGCATTCGGATCATGAATCTTTAAGGTTCATCCATGGTCAAAAGAAGTTGAATTCAAGACATGCTAAATGGGTTGAATTCTTGCAAACATTTAACTTTTCTTCTAAATACAAGAGTGGAAAGGCTAATGTTGTTGCGGATGCCTTATCTAGGAGGCATAATTTGCTTGGAGTTGTCGAAGCAAAGGTCCTTGGGTTTGATTTGATCAAGGAATACTACAAGGTTGATTTGGGGGGCCAATTTGGTGTCTCAAGCACATTCAACGTTGGTGACCTTGCTCCTTACTTTGATGATGACGAATTGAGGGCAATTCCTTTTGAAGAAGAGGAGGATGACCAATATGGTCAAGGTTCTAATGTTCAAGAAGATGGTCCAAGTGGTCAAGGCCTTGAGGTCCAAGTTCAAGACAATGCAAGGGAATTATTTCTGTCCAAGTCAATCTTTAATCCTTTGCACGGTTTTGGTCCGAAAGTTTTTATAAGGGGTTGCACTTCACTTAGTGTAATTAACCTTGTAGAGAGTATCTAGCAAGTGACGGTTTTCCAAGCTCCAAATGCACGTTTAATAAGCGTCGGTTACAAGCTGAATTGGTGGCAGTTTGGGCGTATTTCATGCTAGCCGTTTGTGAGTTACTTGGGCTGATTAAAGTGGCATGATTCATGGCACTTAATGGGCGTTTGTTGGCTGAACATTGCACCTCATTACTTGGGGGTTACGTGTGGATATTGTTGCTGGAATAAAGGCATAAAAATAGGAGTTACAAAGTTTGAATAAAAGGCGTGAATCAAGGCTTTGAAATGGGGGTTACGAAGACTTGAAAGAGTAGTTGTTTTGGGCGTGTGTGAGATGCTCTTTGGATGCTATTTTGGCTGTTTATTTTCCCTTGTTTCAAGCCTAGTTTTTAGTTCTTTTAAATTAGTTTAATTATGTTTGTAATGGAGTTAAGTGGGACGTGTATTAACCACTTATTTCCTTAGTTAATTTCGTTTTGTTTATTTCTTTTTGTTAATTAAAGTAGGCAAGTGAAAAGGTTGTATGGATGCTATAAATAACATACTTTGAATGAATGAAAAGACATCCAAGAATATTTGCCTAAAACGTGTGTTTTGTTAACTAAAGTGACTTGTGTTTAGTTCACTTTGTTTTTCCAAATTTGAGAACCCAAATTTGAAGAGTGTTAGTTTTGGTGAGAGTTCCCAAGATTAAGACTTGTAGTTTATGATTTGGTGAGAGTTCCCTTATCTAAACTATCCCAAGCAAACGAGTGAGAGTTCCTCTTTGCTATATCCGTAGCTTAGGGTGAGAGTTCCCCTAACTAAATCAATCACTTGACAATTGGAACTTAAAATCATTTGACCTTCTGTTTAACTTATCATTATTGTAACAAGGTTTCTCATCTTGTTTACACATCATTGAATACAACATATTAAGTTTCAGAATCTCATTTTGAGCAATCTCAAATTGAGCTTTTTCCAGAGTAGAGGTGGACCGAGCATTTGTTGCCTTTACCTCCCTAGTCTTCTCATTGAGTGGCCCTTTAAGACCGCTCACGCGAAGCATAGCCTGTAGTCGTCCAAAGCGAGGAAATTAATCTGAAAACATTCGACAAAAAAATATCAACCAAGTCAAAAGATGAAGTCTTACCTCACAAAGAAGCGCTAGTATGCCATCAAGGTCAAGGGTGCCGACTCCTCTGACGGCAACCTTGTCCTCAGGATCAAGCGTCTTGAGCATCCGCCTAACCATCTAAAGGACATTTGGCCTCACTGGAGCATCTGTCAATGCAAATACAACTAATTTAAGATTTTTTTAGGACAGTTGCACCTCTTGAAACGTATGGTCGGATGGTCGGGTGTCTTACCTTATTCTCCCCTTGCGGCTTTGCTGCCGCCAGCAGTGGTGAGTGGCTGCTTGCCACTCTTAAAAGCTCGTTGTTGATCTTTTGGCTTCTTTGGAGTTTGAGTAGGGGATAGGTGCCCATTCCCTTCTTCGGCTTAGTGGCGATGTGGTTCCTGCGATTTTGGGAAACGACGCCAGCCGACTGCTTGCGCAGTTTGGGATCCGATTTAGAAGAGGGGGCAGGCTTTGATGAGCAACCCTGAAAAGAATTCTAAGTGTGAGACTTTGAGAAAAAATACACTAATTAATTCATTGAAGAAATTTTTCAAGAATTGAACACTCCGTTACCTTAAGAGTGCCTCCTGGCAGCTGCTCATCCGCTTGCTTAAGGTTCGAGCGGTAGAAAGCATCAGAGATAGCCGACTTCTTGTGAGAGGGAAGCTTGGCCATTTCTTTGTCAGCAACAAACAACAAAAAGAGTTAGCACTGAAATAAATAAAAAACAATGTGGGTAGCAAAGCTAATAAATTCAAGCGACTAGCTACCTCTCGGCATCTCATTACTAAGGTCGCAGACGGCAAAGTACGTCCCGTCCGAGAGCCACTCGAATCGGGGAATGTAACTTTGGTGGGTGACTTCCTTGACCCCCGTCTCGTTGTTCATTCGGACGGCCACAGTAAAAAGGCCCCGATAAAAAATCTCCTTTTACGCCCGCCTGGGAACAGGTAGAACGACTTTCTTCCCAGCCAAGAGGAGCGGATATTGGGTCCAGCGGTTGTATCGCTTGTTCCTTTGGAAGTCTGGGGAAGAGACGATGTAAAACTTTGTTCTTTAATCCTTCCAATTGTTCTCTTTCACCTAGAGTCATCATATAACAAGAATAGCTGGTTAAAGTAAACCAGCCGATCCCGCTTGAATTTGGAGCGTTGCTCAGGTAGTGCATATGAGCAAATGCCTCGAAGCCTAGCTCCACCTCTAGCATCTCACATAGGGCAACGTAACCCAAAATGTTAACCAAAGAATTGGGGGCTAATTGCCAGATACCCAGCTGGTATCCGTCCAAGATCCTCTCCACGGCTATATGGAGAGGGAAGTGTAGTCATGTCTTGATGGCCACCTTGAAGCAGCCAAAGCACCGGTCACCATAGTAGGCCATCTCAGGCCAGGTGACCGTGTCTATAGCATCCGACACAGAAAAAATGAACCCATGTCCCATGACATGGTGTAGACACCCATTTGTGTCTCCCAAAAACCAAACCCGGTGATGAGTACCTTTCGAGTTGAATCATAATCGAATGAAGTGAATGTGTGGAAAGTTTAGTGTTGCGGATAGTTTTAATTTCTTTTCTCTTCTCTTTGTTTTTTGAAAACTTATTTTAAGAAAACAACCAATCCAGTTTGGTTGGTCCATGATATGGGTCCAATAGTAGTGTAGTTGGATGGGGCTTGACAAGAGCTTTCCAACGATATATTAAAAGCCCAGTTCCGATGAATATTGAGGAAGTTATGTCCAATTTACGGAACTGGGCCCGGTTTAAGCCTTATATGCGGCCCAATGATCTAGGGGACGGCCTAATATAGATTTATCATTCCTAATGCAATTAGGAATGGTTTTAGTCTTCTAGATTCTTCTAGAAGATTCTTTTCATTCCTAATTCAATTAGCATTGATGAATTGCCTTTTGTTGACTTTTCATAGTTTTAATTAAAATCAAAGAGCATTTTTGAGGAAAAATACGATTTTATCCTGTACGGCAATTTTTATCTGATTTTAAGAAAATGCGTGAATTTCTGAATCAGCGCCAAACGCCAGCTGTAGCGCCTGGCGCTAGCATTGGCGCTTGGCGCTAATGTCGGCGTCTGGCACCAATAGCCAGCGTTGGCGCTAATCAGATTTTATCTGCGCCAGAACTCTGCTTTGATATTTTATCTTTTTGGCTGATTTCCTTTATAAATAACTTCGTAAAACTCCGTTTTCATTCATCAACAATCATCAATTCTCTAATTCTCTCTTTATTTTCATCAACTCTCATCAAGATTTTCTTTCTCTCTCTTTTCTAAACTAGCCTTCTCACAAATACAAAATTCCGCATTCGCAAGATCTTGATACACCTATCCATATTCGAAGTTGCCTTCGCCCTAGACGTGAAAGGTTTTAATTTCTGAGGGTTTGGTCCCAAATCTCTCTTTCAATTATTTAATTTAATTGTTGTTTGATTTTATTATTTTCCTTGAAGTTACTAACGCGTGTATTTTGATATTAGAAAGAGGTACGAGGCATCAAAGTAAGTGCTTTAATGGTTTTTATTGATATTATGATGTTATTTTGATATTCTTAGTATCATGTCTAGGGTAATTTTAATATCAAATATGATTGTTACGATGCTTCCTATGTTCTTCCTAATGTTTATGATTGTTAGTATCATGTTAGGGCTAAAGCTTTGATCTTTATTATTTAGTGACATGCTAGGGTTTGTTATTAATCTTGTTAGTATCATGCCTAGGATCTTGCTATTATTACGCTTTAACATTATTATGATGATTTATGATTATAATTGTTATAATTATTGTTATGATGATTATTTTTAATTATGATTGTTATAATATTATGATTATTTTTATAATTGCTATAATTATTTTTATTATGATTATTATGTTGCTTGATATATATATATTTTTATTGCTTGATCACGCCTTTATGCATGTTTAAAGGGAATTTGTACTTGTAATCACGCTTAATAAGATAATTAATAATCTTGTTAGGGTTAATATGATTATAATTCAAGTGATCGCCAATAATAGTTTTGTTTGTGCATTAAATTAAACCAACATAGATTAAACAGGTTTAGGGTAAACTTATTGCTTGTATGTTAGTAAAAAAGCGCACATGAATACGATCAGAATAAAGTAGAGGCCTATTATTAGGGCTGGTTCAATCTCTTTTAGGTTGGATTTGTACCTTCATCCCCGAACCCTATTTGGTTCAAGACCTTATGGAGTTGATGATCTCTTGAATCGTTAAGGGGTGTAACCTTCACCCTGTGAACGGTTTACAAGTTCCTAAAACTTGTTGGCGACTCTTTTGCTCTAGCTTCCTTTCCCTTTGGACGCCACCGTACTTTAGTGTATGATCACAGTGGGGTTCAAGTTAGGGGATTAACGCTTGAAATATTCCCTACAGTTTTTTGGCGACTCCAATGGGGAGGATTTCTATTTTAATTCCTGAATTTGTTTCGGCAATGAGTTAGAATGAGTGGATGAGAGTCGAAACGTTCTAAGTATTTCATGTGCGTAATTTTGATTAACATTATTGTCATATGCATAAAAAAGATCTCATTGGAAAGACCATCCTTAATGTGTTAAAACATAGGATTTTACAAGTAGGAAATTTGAGAAATATCTTTCACAACTAGGACCGAAATAACACTGCGCGAAACTAGAAAATTTTATCGAGCACAGAAAGCTGCTGAGGCATGTAGGAATTACCGTCAGCGAACAGAAGCTAGCACCAGACATTTAACCGTAGCGTCAGATGACAGCCTTGTTGCCAGGCGCTACAGCTATATCCTGGCGCCAACCTCTGTTTGTTGGCGCCAAATTCTTCCAATACCGAGCCAGAAATATGCGTTCTAATTTCGACCAGTTTTTTGCATTGTTTGCTCGATCCTACTTCCTGATTGAGTTTTTCTCACTTTTATGAAACCCATATGTGTTCTACATATGGATATAACCCTCTGGGAATTCATGCTCCATCTACCTAATTAAACGCTCTGAGCAACAAAGGGTACATCCGAGAATGTTGAATTCACCAAACCATGGAAGCGAGTTTTTCTAAACTCGAGGTGTCCCATCCACTAGCGCCAACCCTTCACGGTTAGGCTTCCGCGCGGTGCATCCAGACAATTAACCATGGACCCTCTATTGACTAAACCATATCCCGAACTTTAGAGAACTAGAGCCATGGTTAGGTTGCAAACTCATTGCATCATATTGTGTCTACTTGACTAATTGTGCATTATTTGTTGTGCATATATATGTTTTCTTAACCGTTTGTTTGACTTGTGTTGAGATTTAATATATTAATGACTTAAAAAACTTTGCCTAATTAATTAATTGATTAATTAATTTGAGTAAATAAAGTCTAATTTTTTAATCAGAACTGACCTAGTACGACTTTAGGCATCCCCTGTTGATTAATAACATCGAAAACAGTTCCAGATTGAAGCTCCAGCATTGGCGCCAAAGTCTGGACTGTAGCGCCACTCTGTGGAGTGTGGCGCCTGGTGACAGCTCTGTCGTCTGGCGCTACACTACACAGTGCGACGCCAGTCCTGTCATTTTGCCGACAGTTCGGATTATTGATCGAGTCATCACCTAGTTCTAATTAACCAGTTTTCTAATTAATTCGGTTAAAAATTACTGTCAATAATACCTTGTTAAGTCATTAATTGAATCTAGTCACATAGTCTAGCCACATGGTCATAACACGAGTCTTAACGTACCACCTACACTCACTAGTCTTAGCACACACTTTGAGTATATGTCACCATGACCATGTCTTAGGTTCATGCATGAGTCGGTCTTTTCCGTCATTTGAGTTGGGGGTACATTCTATTCCTAATTCTTCATATCCCTCCATCTACATCATTTTTCTTCACATTCTATTCCAATCTTTCTTCACTTCCTCCATCCATTGCATGTTGAATAAAGTTTGAGTCAAATAATTAACAATGAATATCCCCAAATTCCTTTTCCATAGTACTTGGTCGAGGAGAGAAGGGCGATTAATCAAGGACAATACCTTTGTTCAGGTCTCGCTTTTTGATAAACTAATTCGTCAAAAGAGGAAGGCTAAAAAGATAATGGCAAGTCAAGAAGAGGTCAATGAACTTAGGAATCAATTGAATGACGTGACTGAGGTGTTAAAGGCTTTAACCCTCAAAATTGATGACCCTGTGAAGCAACAACAAATGAACCTCATGCAAGAAAGTATGAGAAAGCTATCTAGTGACTATAAATTTCAGGGCATGAGTTCACAAGGGGTCTCGCTGGACAAGGAACTTCTTCCGCATAAGTTCAACGCCACTGACATCCCTAAATTCAAGGCAACAGATAACCCTTACTTCCATCTAAAAGCTTTCGAAACTATAATGAACATTAAGGGTATCGACAAGAAGGTTTTCCCCTCTCTATTCTCACTATCTCTTGAGACCGTTTGCCAGCAATGATTCTTTTCTCTCGAGAAAGAGAAAACCTCTTCTTGGGAGTCGATAACAAACGTTTTCATAGATAGATATAAGTGCAACATCCAAGATGAAACAGACCACAGACAACTTGCGATGTTAAAACAAAAAGAAAACGAAGGGTTCACTTCTTTCTTCAACAAATGGAGGGAAACTTCTGCTAATATGGTCAAAACTCCCACTGAAAAAGAATCTGTGAGGATGTTTATCAAGAATCTCCAAGGAAAGTATTCAAAGCACTTAAAGTACCAACACAACTTGAATACTTTCAAGGCTGTCTATAATATAGGCATTGACATTGAAGATGACCTTCTGAAAGATAATAGTGCGAGAGGAAAGAAGAACGACCACCCATCTTCTTCCTCTCCCATTAATGAGGTACATGCCACGAACGCCCCTAAATCACGAATCCAAAGGTCAAAAAGGGTGTTCACTCCACTTGGTATGAGCTATGAAACAGCTTTCGAGAAACTACACCACAAAGGACTAGTCATGCCCATATGGCCTATCAAAGATCCAGTTCTAGAAGCCAGGCCACCCATGTGGGACCCTAATAAGCACTGCAAATATCACCAAGGAAAGGGTCACGACACCGAGGAGTGTTGGAAACTCAAAGAAGCTATTCAAGATCTGATCGATAACAATGAAACTTCTGAGATTCTAGCCATCGAAGAATATCAAACATCCTTCGATCCATCACTTCTTATCACACCTGTAGGAGAACCCATGATCAAGACAGCATATATAACCTCTCTCGATGAAGTGGCCATAATTGAGGAGGATGAAAGTCTTTTCTTAGATAATACCAAGGAAGACTCGTAAAGTCTAAAAGAGGACGTCCAAAAATTGCAAGATGTCGTTGCCATGCTCTTGAATGTGGTAGAAGGATTAGCAAACCGGGTGATGGTCATCGAACAAAATTTCTCGCCAAAGGTTTAATGAAGAACTCAATGCTCCTAAGCCACGGGCAAAATGGATCATTAAAGAATACACACCAATAGGAATGACTTATAATGAAGCTTTTGACTGCCTTTGTGATCAAGGTCATATTCACTCCATTGGTCCCAGTCAAGACTCTCCACCTGAAAAACGTTTTCCCAATTGGGATCCAAATTCCTATTGTCGATACCATAGAGGTCGCGGTCACACTACCGAAAAGTGTCTCGCCCTCAAGGATCGTGTTCAAGACTTCATTGACTCAAATCTCCTTCATGTTCCTCCGCGCGACAAGAAGGCCAAGATAAGTAACGATAGTAACAGTGGCTGTAAAGGGAAGAAAAACGACTATCCTTCTTCTTCCGAAAACACCTACTCTAGTAACAGTATTGGTACTTTCGACCTTGATGAAATCTTAGCCATGGATAATCGAGGATTTAGAAAGTAACAAAAAAGGGATTTTACCCCTATTGGAATTAGCTACGATGATGCCAAGGGAATCATTACTCCTATTGGACCTCTTCAAGATCCCCCCCTTGAGAAAAGATTGCCTAGTTGGAATTCAAATGAGCGCTGCAAGTACCATCAAGGTAGGGGTTGATTAGGGGATTTTTATCCACCAATCACCGTCTGACAAGTGGACCAACCAGGTTCCGCCACGTGTCCTTCACGTAGGCCAATAGGAGCCTGCCACGTGTCAATCGCAGATACGTCCTTTACGGACCAATTGAGACACGACGCGTGTCTACCCATGCCAAATGGGAAAGCCGGCCAACAAGGCCCAATCCTGTTTAGAGGCCCAGTCAGCCCTAGGTTTACCCTAAACCTAAAGAGTGGCACGCTTCCCGAGGTTATAAATACCCCTCTTAATCCTCATTAAGAGGGGGGGACACGGAAAAACACACGGATTACGCTTTAAACACTCTCACCTAGAGAGACCAAACCACTTTAATTTCCGCATTAATTACTCCTTAATCAAGTACTAACTTGACCGTTGGAGGCGGAGCTCCCACCACCAGGAGTCTCCGTTGTTTTGCAGGTACAGGCGTCCGGTTCCAGTCTCGGTGTTGTAACTCTCCCGCAGGACATCAGAAAACCCCGAAACATTTTGGCGCCGTCTGTGGGGATTGTACTTCTGAGATGGCATCCACGTTTGTATCGACTTTTGAAGAGAGGCGTCCCCTAGACGACCCTCAAGTCCAGTCGGACCATGATACCGAAAATGAACTTGAAGTTGAAGCTCACACAGCTCAAGACGGGACCCTAAGGGCCCGACGTACCCGTCAGACCGAAAGGAGAGAACGGGAACATTTTCAAACTGAAGGCGAGCCAGCAGGCGCACCGCCTGTTCGGCAGCAGGCGACTGATGGGTCTGCTCCCGTCACAAGGAACGAACTCATGACCTTCATGAGGGACTTCAAGGGAGAGATTCAAGAGTTGTTAAATAAGAAGCCTGCACCGTCCAAGGGACAGTCGGCTACGAAACCTTCCACTTCCGGCAAGAGGAAGCCGGTTCAAGGACGAGAGGGAACTCCTCATCCTAGATCCAGGAAGTGGGAGCCGCCTGCCCTTGATCTCACCAAATACCATTTTCCTACTCCAGGAAAGAGGAAACCTGTCCGTCACATTCAGGCGGACGGGTCGAAGAAAACATACACAGACGCTCGTCTGCTGTTAGAGCAGAAGAAGAATGACCGACTGTCTGAGTCGGCCTCTACTTTCGAATTCCAAGAAAGTCTGCGAAATACCTCGATGAGGCATACCCAGTCGTATCATGAGAGTCAGTCAGGCGGCACCTCCCGTCAGTCCGGCTTTCATAGCGACCAGGCGGTACCAAACTTACCGTTTGTACCACAACAACAATATTTTATGCCGCCACCTCCGTTTGGTGGACAGGCAGCTAAAAATGTCCAACCTTTGGACTGGCAGCTACGGTTGCTTAGACTTGGTGAACAGCCGTCGGCCTTCTCCAAGGAAATTACTGAGGCCGCTCAGCCGGCCAAAGTGAAAAATGTGTTAGTAGGCGCCTATGACGGCACTACTAACCCAGAAGATCATCTGATGGCATTCTCCAACCTAATGTACCTTCAAGGGTTGGATGATCCCACCTGGTGCAAGTGTTTTCCAGCGACTCTCAAAGGAATCGCACAGCAATGGTTCGGCAACCTGCCGACTAGTTGTGTAAACAACTTCAGAACGCTTGCTTACTTGTTCACCTCCAACTTCACCATGAATATCCCTGCGAAGAAGACGACCCTTGATTTGGGAACAATTCAGCAGGGTGAGAAGGAGGGGCTTCGATCTTATATCAGGCGGTTTAACCTGATGAGGATACAGATTCAAGGGTTACCGGATGAGGTGGCCTATACTGACTTTTTCAGGGGTCTCAAAGACGGGTCGACCTTCAAATTCGATCTGGTTCGAAAGAGGGTGGCGACTCTTCAGGAGGCCTTGATTGAAGCAGAAGCCTACATACAGGCGACTGATCTTTGTAGTACAGCAAAACAGTCGGACGGGAAAAAGTTCGACAAAAGAGAAGGACGACAGATACAGTCGTCAAACAAAGATCAAAAGAAGAGAAAAGAGGTCTGGGCGGCTGATTCCTCTAAACAGCCGGCCCAGAAGAAGAAAAAAGAATTCAAACCATACTCTCCAAAGTATGCGTTTAACAAGGATAGCCAAGCTATTCTAAAAGTAATAAAGGGACGGATCTCTATTGAGAAGCCGGTCCCCATGAAGGGTTCTGCAAGCAACCGGAACCAAGACAAATTTTGTGATTATCATGAAGATGTTGGTCATCACACCAACGAATGCATCAGTCTCATGCGGTATCTGGACCGCCTGGCTGAGCAAGGGGATCTTGACTCTTTTGTCAAGAAATCCACGGGGAACACCTCCTCGAAAAAGCAGTCGGCCAAAAAGAATCAACAGGCCGACAGCTCTGATACAGATGATGCAGTCGTCTACACTATTGCAGGCGGCTTCGCAGGAGGAGGTCCCACTATTAGGGGCAACAAAGACAATATCAGGCGGCTAGATATAAACGCCGTTCACCCAGAACGGTCCTCCAAATATTCATTTCCTGAGATTGTCATTACTGAAGAAGATCTAGGAGGGGTCAGGGGGCCGCATGACGACCCTATCGTCATTGAATGTAAAGTGGCCAATCAGAGAGTTGGCCGAATCCTCATAGATACCGGAAGCTCCTCAGATCTTATCAGCAGCAAATGTCTGTCAAAATTGAAGTACAAGACTGATTGTATACATCCGGCCTCCCACCCTTTAGTAGGGTTTGGAGGAGGAGTCGTCCACCCTGTAGGACGAGTAGATTTACCCGTCCGCCTGGGCGAAAAAGGGGAAGGACGACACATGGTAGTCCGATTCCTGGTAGTAGAAGAACTCTCGGCCTACAACATTATTCTAGGACGACCAACCCTGAATAATTCCAAGGCTGTAATAATCCCATCTCTTATGTTACTCAAATTTGAGAGGGATAATGGAACAGTCGGATCCCTGAGGGGAGATCAGAGGATGGCCCGAGAGTGCTATCTCTCGGACGTCAAGCCCACTGTTATGGCCGCTGGGTCCAGTGGAGGAAAAATAGACATTGACAATGTCAAGGAAAGTGCGCCTGTTCCAGAAGCAGGCGGCAAGAAAAGAAAGGCATCCCAGATGGGGGCCGAAAGAAAAGATAAAAAATAGCAATCATTGGCAGAGGAGCGGTCGGATGAATTCCGCCCTCAGCCGGCTGGTGAGCATACGGACCTAATCTTGGATGTCACGTGTCCTGACAGAACAGTCAAAGTTGGGACGACTGCTTTAGGGGTCCTAGGTGACGACTTCCACAATTTGTTGAAAGAATACAAGGACATCTTTGCATTCGAAGTCCATGAAATGCCAGGCATTAGTTCTGAGCTGGCGGTACATAAACTAGTTGTGGATCCAAAAAAGAAGCCGGTAAGGCAGAAGAAGCGGAACCATGGCGAAGAAAGAAGTAAGGCGGCAGCCGCCGAAGTTAAAAAATTACTTGATGCAGGATTCATTCGGCAATGTTTCTTCCCAGACTGGGTTGCAAATGTTGTGCTTGTTAAAAAGCCGAATGGTACCTGGCGAATGTGTGTAGACTACACAGACTTAAACAAGGCATGCCCAAAAGACAGTTACCCACTGCCTAAAATTGACAACCTGGTCGACTCAACAGCCGGCCACGCTTTGATGAGTTTTATGGACGCCTACTCTGGTTTCCATCAAATCCCTTTATGGAAGAAAGATCAGGAGAAGACGGCCTTCGTCACTGATCAAGGGTTATACTGTTACACTGTCATGCCGTTTGGTCTTAAGAATGCCCCGGCCACTTTCCAAAGAATGATAAACACTGTGTTCTTTGATCAAATTGGGAGGAATGTCAAGGCATATATTGATGATATGATTGTCAAGTCTAAACTTCAGAAAGATCATCTGTCGGACCTCCGAGAAACTTTCGCCACACTCAGGCGGCACCATGTCATGCTCAATCCCAAGAAATGTGTCTTTGGAGTTGAGTTTGGGAAATTTCTCGGATTTCTCATTAATCAGAGAGGAATAGAGGCGAACCCTGAGAAGGTGCAGGCGGTCATCGACATGCAGTCGCCTCGTACCATCCGAGAGGTCCAGAAGTTAACAGGTTGTCTGGCGGCCTTGGGAAGATTTCTAAGTCGATCAGGCGACAAATGCCTGTACTTTTTCCAGGCAATTAAGAAAAAGGCAAGGTTTGAATGGGGACCGGATGCTGAGGCGGCCTTCCAAAAATTGAAAGTTCATTTGCATTCCTTGCCGAGGCTGGTCAGCCCCTTGCCCAAAGAAGTACTCTATATGTACCTGGCCGTCTCTGATCATGCGTTAAGCGCTGTTCTTCTTGCTGAAAGAGACGGCTGTCAGCTCCCGGTCTACTTTGTCAGCCATGTGCTGAAAAATGTCGAGTTGAGGTATCCCTTAGTGGAGAAATTTGGTCTGGCACTTTTCATGGCTGTTAAGAAGTTAAAGCCCTACTTTTTGGCGCATGCAGTCGTCGTGTATACAGACCAACCTATCAAGCGACCACTAACCACCATGGAGTCGTCAGGCCGAATGATCAAATGGGCCATTGAAATACAGAGCCTCGAAGTCACCTTCGAGCCTAGAAAAGCAGTGAAGGGGCAAGCCTTTGCTGACTTTATTGTTGAGATGACTCGTCCTACTTACTCTCAAGTTCCAGACCAAGTCTGGAAGGTATATGTGGATGGCAGCTCTACTTCAAATGGTTGTGGAGCAGGCGTCATATGTCAATCGCCAGAAGGCGACAGGTACGAGTATGCCCTACGCTTCAGCTTTCAGGCTTCAAACAATGAGGCAGAATATGAAGCTTTATTAGCCGGAATCCGCATGTGCAAGGCGGCAGGGGCAAGGAAAATAGACGCCTGTTCCGATTCACAATTGATAGTGAGTCAGTACAATGGCGAATATGAAGCAACCCATCCGGCCATGATCAAGTATTTACAGACGGTCCGACAAGCAGTCGGCACCCTTGAGGATTTCCATCTGATCCAAGTGCCGAGATCAGAGAATAACCAAGCGGATGCACTTTCAAAATTAGCATCATCCGCCTCCTGTGATACTCCTCGAACCGTTTTTTGGGAAGTAGTGGAGAAGAGAAGCATTGAGGGAGACCCTATTGGAATCTTAGACAGAAGCTCAACCTGGATGGATCCAATCAGGGCATATCTGACAAATGGTACCCTGCCGGATGATCATCAACAGGCGGCAGTGCTGAAAAGACGAGCCACCAATTTTGAAATGATAAAGGGAGAGCTTCACAAAAGGGGGTACCTTCAACCCTTCTTAAAGTGTGTTACTCCAGAAAAGGGGCGAGAGATACTAGACGATCTTCACTCTGGTTACTGTGCTTCCCATATAGGTGGTAGGACGCTTGCTCAACGGGCAAGGCGGCAGGGCTACTTTTGGCCTACTTTAGAGGCAGATGCGATGGAGATGGTGAAAAAATGTGACAAGTGTCAAAGGTTTGGCAAACTAATTCACCGTCCGGCAACTGACCTCACCACCATTCATAGTCCCCTACCGTTTGCTAAATGGGGCATGGATATTATGGGTCCATATACGCCTACTACAGGTGAAAGGAGGTACATACTTGTTGCCGTCGACTACTTCACTAAATGGGTAGAGGCGGAGGCCGTTAAGGGAATCAAGACGAAGGATGTAATTTCTTTCATTTGGATAAATGTCATCACTCGGTTCGGAGTTCCCATGTCTATGGTTTTTGATAATGGTCCCCAATTTGAGACGCCTGTTCTCAAAAGCTGGTTGGGTGACCAAGGAATTGCACACTGCTTTGCATCTGTCGGCCGTCCACAAGCAAACGGCCAAGTAGAAGCCTTTAATAAAATCATCTCAGACGGTCTGAAGAAAAAGATTGAACGAGCAGGCGGCCTATGGGCGGATGAACTACCACATGTTCTCTGGGCCATTAGGACGACTGAAAAAGGGGCGACTGGAGAAACTCCATTCATCCTAACTTATGGTGCGGAAGCTGTTCTTCCAATAGAACACTACGAGCCGACTCTTCGAGTAATGCTATATGACGAAGAGGCAAACTGGGAAGCCATGCGCCTGGCATTAGACTCACTCCCTGAAAAGAGGGGCAATGCTGTCTTGCGCCATGAGATCTACCGCCTGAGAATGACTCGATCATACAACAGAAAAGTGCACAGGCGTCCACTCAAAGTGGGGGACTTTGTACTTAGAAAAATGGAAGCTGTTGGTAGGGCTAACGAGTCTGGCAAGCTAACTCCCAACTGGGAAGGTCCCTACCGAATCTATGAAGAGGTTAGAGACGGTACCTACCGTCTGGAAACACCAGACGGCCAACCGTTGCCTCGAACTTGGAACATAGATAATCTTAAGAAATACTTCTTTTGAAAAATGTAAAGTCAAGGACTACTCGAATAAAGCTTGCATTCTTACTATTCAATTTTGTATTAAGAGGGGCATGCCAACTGACAAACAGTCCGCTACTCTCCATGTTTAAGAGGGGCACGCCGTTTGTTTCACTCAACCGGCTACCCTCACATAATCTAGTTCACCAAGAACTATCAAAAAACATGATCAGACCAGGCATCAAGCCAACTGATCAAATTATAAAAATTCAATTCGACCTGTCCCAACATTATAGCAGGCGTCCGACGGCATCCATCCGGATGAAATTCGTCGCAGAGAGCAGCTCCCTTTTGGGTGGAACATTGTTCTATAAAACCATTACACGACACCTATACGACTGTCCCCAAGGGCAACCACGTAGCCGTTTTTGAGACAAGGATAACTTTTATCACTAACCAAACTAGTGGTAACAGTTGACATCTGAGTCGGATGACCGCCTGTATTACTTGGGATAAATGCAGGGGGTACCTCTTGAGTTAATAGCCAACAAACATTGGCGAATAAAGGGGAACAACCGGTACCCACCGCTTGATACCTCTACTACTCAATCACTAGGCGACTAAGTAAGAGCCATATTTACTTAGTCACCCCTTAAAATTTTAGTATGAAATTAAAAAGTTCATACAACACCTATTCACACTAATTATGATAGGAAACAGTCGTCCTAGACTGCCTATAGCAAAAAAAAAAACACAAGTAAGAAAACCTTTTCCTAATTGGTTAATTTTACAAATGACAGGACCGCCTGCCTAAGGGTAATCCAGTCATAGACTGCCTAAAGTCTAGCCTACAAAATACAAGTAAGAAAACCCTTTCCTACTTGGTTAATTTTACAAATGACAGGACCGCCTGCCTAAAGGTAATCCAGTCTTTTAAACGGGTCGAATACCGATTGAATAAATGGCCGACTGATCGCCTAGTTTGGAAACAGACAACCAGTCGTCCAGGGGCATAGGCGGCGTGACTAACCATCCGTACCTGTCTACAATCGGCCATGCAAAACAGTCGGTACAGGGTACAATTCATTACCAAATATGCAATACTTAGACAAATTTCAAGCAAAATAAAATTGCATTAAGGAGATTAAAATATTCAGAACCCCGGCCCCCTGGCCGGGTAAATACAAGCAAACGGCACGCAGGCCGTGATAGAAGACATAAAAGCTTAAGAAGGGGGCAAATCTTCAACATTAGCAGCGTCCGCCTGGTCAGCATTCTTCTTGCTGGACTCGGCCTCAGCTGCATCCTTCTTCGATGCCTTGCCCCCAAGTGGCACAAGCGCCACTATCGGCTGCTCCCCCTCCAAGGCCTCCTCAAACGCCTCGTCCTCAGCAGCCGCCAGGATCTCTTGATTATATGTATCAGAACACTGGCGGTACGTTTTTTCCCATGAGGCAAAGTCGGCACTGGGGAAGAGGCGGCTCCAGGTCATGCGCTGGATCTGGGAAGAGTCTTCCATCATCTCTCGGATGAGCTCTTTCTTCTCTTGCTCGGCCTTCTCCGAGAGCTCTTTAGTGAGACTCTTCTCCTGGGTCACCAGGCGTTCCTTTACGTTAGCCAAGGATTTCTCCATGGCTTCGTATGAGAGCATTTTTTGGCGGAGAGGTTTAAGCTCGGCCTTGAGATTGGAGACGGTCGCCTCCAGCTCGCTGTTCCTCTTCTGGGCCGCCTCTAACTGAGCCTGGACAGCGGCGGTAGCCTGCGCTTGATAATAAAGAATATCAATTGTCAGAACTTCATTTTGGGCAATTTGAAACATTGCCTTATCACAGTTAGAGGCGGCCATAGCTTTTGCAGCCTTTACCTCTTTATTCTTCCGATCAAGCGGCTTGCGAAGGCCGTTCACTCGGAGCAGGGCCTAAGTAAAGAGAAAACATGTGTCAATTTCCAAAAAAAAAAATTAATAAATAACAGGCGTCCTGAAATTCAAATACTCAAAAAATGCAAAGTATACCTCAGCAAGGACCCCTGCAATCCCATCAAGGTCAAGGGTGCCGACACCCCTGACCGCCTCCCTTTCAGAGGGAGGAACTGCTTTGATCATAGACTTGGCTACCTCCACCAAGTCAGGCTCCTGGGGGCCGACTGCATCAAGCATAAAAAAGCAGGTTAGGCCTAGTCAAGAAGGAAACAAGTGTAAAAAATTTTTACAAGTAATTGTCCATACTTCTAGGCGGCCCCGCCGGAGTTTTTAAGGGAGTGGCCGGCTGCTTCTCAGCCGCCACCTGTTTCCTGGAAGACCCAGGAGAGCTTGCAACAGTCGTCCTCCGGGCCTTGGGGTCCGGCTGTTGCGAGGAAGAAGCTCTTGGAGTGCCCGACTAAAAAAAAAAAAAAAAAAAAAAAAAAAAAAAGTTAGTATATGCACAAGACAACTACTTCAAAAAGAGGAAGAGTTTCGAAGCCCACCAAGGGTGCCCCCTTGTTGGGGGAGTCGGTACAAGACTGTTGCATGATAGAAGCCTGCAACATGGCCGCCGCAGTCTTGGAGGCTGTGATTTTGCTCATAGCGTCAGCTGCAAAAGAACAAACAGCAAAGTTAGCAAAAATCCCAAGTAAACAAAGCGTGAAAAAACAAAGTATTTGCCAGGCCGGCTACCTCTAGAGCACCGACTGCTGAGGCCACAGGCGGCCAAAAAGTACTCGTCATAGAGCCACTTGAAGCTCGGGACGCAGTTTAGGGGTACTTGCTCTCGTACCCCTGAAGTAGAGTTCACCCTAGTCTCTACTTTGAAGAGTCCTTTGTCTAGGATCTCTTTTTTAGCCTTTGGGGGAACAAGCGGCATGCTTCGGCCGCCTGCAAGGAGAGGCGGATTCCTATTCCACCTGTTAAAGCGTTTGTTCAGCTCTATGTCTGAACTCTCAATAATAAGGAAGGTGTTCCGCCAATCCTTCCACTTGTTCGCCTTACCTCTCGTCATGAGGTAGCCCCTGTGGCTCGTCAATTGATACCAGCCGGTACCGCCCGACTTAGGGGTCCGGCTGAGGTAGTTCATGTGGGCGAAAGCCTCAAAGCTTGGCTCCACCCCGTACATTTCGCACCCGGCCACATAGCCGAGTACGTTGACCCAAGAGTTGGGGGCTAGCTGCCATAACCCCAAATCATACCCATCCAAAATCCGCTGAACAGCCGGATGTAATGGGAAGCGCAGTCCAGCCTTGATGGCCGCCACATAGCAGCCAAAACAGGCGCCATCGTAGCTGGTACCAGCCGGCCAGACGACAGTGTCTTCTGGATCCGGCACGAACAGTAAAAATCCGGGACCCATTCTGTGGTTAGCTATAAAGCTCTCCACTTTGTCTTGCATGGCTGCGATCCGGCCCCGGGGTACCGTGCAGTAGCAGGGGGTGTTTTCCTCTCGGTAAGAGGCGGACGGCTCCGCCCAATTATCCCCCTTCTCAACTGAATGAGAAAGCCTCGCCTCTTGTAGGCGGCTGTTTCTTTCTTCTGTGCCTGGAGAAGCGTGGCCAGAAGGAGCAGGAGAAAAGTTAGTCATGTCAACTATGAAATGGGAAGGGACCACCTTGACCCCTCCCTCAGAACTGTCGGCTTGGCAGCCGCTTTGCTTTACTTCTACATCTGGCGTCTGGTCAGATGTTTCACTAATTGGCACCCTTTGGGAGGAGCCGTCTGAGTTTGAGATCCTAGCAGTCTTTTTTGTTCTGGCCATCACGTTCTGCATAGACACAGATACAGTCGGACTTTGTATAAAGGGCAAAGATGGGTCCAGAAAAGGGCAGGCGGCACTCCTAGTCCTAGATTCAGCCGTCCCCGGTGACCGGCTGATCACTAACTTAGGCCGTGTCGTGTGCTTCCATGGGGCCATTTCAAAAAATAATAATAAAGAAAAAAATTTAAGAGTAAGAGAACCGACGGTTACCTGAACGAGTGATGATTGGTGAATTTATGAAAATCCTTTGCAGGCGGCTTGTCAGAGCAGGCGGTAGGCAGAAAAAGTCCCAAAATGTCAGAGCAAGTTCAGGGGTCCGAATGTTCTCTCGTAAAGTTCTCAAATGTGAAAATGACCGAAGTCAGCACTTCCTTATATAGGCAAAGTGAGAAGGCGAAGGGTCACTTCCAAATTCAAAATTTGGGCGGGAAAATCTCTCGGCCATTTGCAAGGTGACACCTGTAGCAGGCCGTCGCCTGTCACCATGCGACACCTGTCACAGGTGACACGTGCCCAGTCACGTGCCACCTGTGAGGGGCAAATGATTAGGGGATTTTTATCCACCAATCACCGTCTGACAAGTGGACCAACCAGGTTCCGCCACGTGTCCTTCACGTAGGCCAATAGGAGCCTGCCACGTGTCAATCGCAGATACGTCCTTTACGGACCAATTGAGACACGACGCGTGTCTACCCATGCCAAATGGGAAAGCCGGCCAACAAGGCCCAATCCTGTTTAGAGGCCCAGTCAGCCCTAGGTTTACCCTAAACCTAGAGAGTGGCACGCTTCCCGAGGTTATAAATACCCCTCTTAATCCTCATTAAGAGGGGGGGACACGAAAAAACACACGGATTACGCTTTAAACACTCTCACCTAGAGAGACCAAACCACTTTAATTTCCGCATTAATTACTCCTTAATCAAGTACTAACTTGACCGTTGGAGGCGGAGTTCCCACCACCAGGAATCTCCGTTGTTTTGCAGGTATAGGCGTCCGGTTCCAGTCTCGGTGTTGTAACTCTCCCGCAGGACATCAGAAAACCCCGAAACAGGGGTCATGTTACTGAGAGCTGTTGGAAGCTAAAGGAGGCTATCCAACATTTGATTGATAATAACAAGCTTCCCATACCTCCAGTTAACAAGAAAAGCGAGTGATGATAAGCCAAGGGACAAGACGCAAGCTTCAACGACAAGATTTCATGATCTTTTTTCTATTTTTTATTTACCCTTTCCCTAATAACTCTAGCATAGGCACCTTTTCTTTCCTTAGATTAATCTTGTAGGATCATTATTTCTTTTCCTTTTCAAATAAAATGAGCATTTATTCTCTTACACATGATCATTTCATTATATTGCATAAAAAAAATAAAAATCCATGTCGAACTAAATACAAGGTATACCAATGATTTGAGGCACCTCTTGTAGCCACATCTTATCTCCTTTCACCTTTCAAATATACAATCCTTTCTTCATAAACCACTTTGAGCCTCGTCTAACGATAGAGCCTTCATTTTTTTCAACCCTTATCTACCTAACCTTGGGATGGGATGGTGTGCAACTTATGCAATTTCAAAAGCTTGAGTGATTTCAAAAAATTAAAAAAAAAAAGTAAAAAAAAGCAAAAAATAAATAAAAAAAAGTTTACAAAAGGATAAGTATTCCAATGTCTTTGACATGAAAATGTCTTCGATATGAACACGTCTCAGATTACGTCTCTTATCGTGTGCTCGGTACCGTGCCTAAGAAACATGAATGCCAAGTGAGTGATAGACCGCATGATCGGGATTGCTCACACTTATTAAAATAAAATAAATGCTAAAGCAAAAAAAAAAAAAATAAAGCAAAAAAAGAGAAGCAAGCCTCAAGCATAAAAATATAAAGACTCAAAAGCTTTTTTTATCCCCTTCTTCTATAACCTTTAGCCTAACCACGTTACAACCCTTAAAAAGACCTTTTTGAGGTATACATACACTTGTGTGAGGTTCGGCTAGAGCTACGTTCGGCCTGATTCCTAACGGATACGTAGGCAACCTCACACTGAGGTGCGGCCGTAATAAAAATGCATTCATATTCACATTCACACACCGTGATCATATCAAGGGATCTCTTATGCTCATCCCTATTCATTTAGAGATAGACTTGGGGGCTTGATCCCTACATCATTAGCTTACCTAGCCTAAGAGTCACCACCATTTGAATTTTTTCAATATATTTTTCCACACACTTAGCTCTTGCGGCCTAACTTTAGTATCACTTTCACACACCGCACAGATACATGACCAAATATACTTTCCCTTTAAGAACCCTTTGTCATGAAATCTTAACACAACGCTGAAGCATACCTTGTCATATCAACATCACTCATCAATCATAATTATCATTGCATCACAAAGTATGAAGTGCTTAGCTTCCGTGCCTAAGTTACCCAAATGCTTTCATCATTGAGTCAACAATTGAGATAGCCTAGGATGAGTTACTCCTTTCACCTTGAAAGATACTATCAAATGACATTTGGCTAAGCTTATTCAACATTCACATTCGAAAACTTCGATTCTTTTTTCGCGTCTTTCTTTTTCGGGAGAAAGTCGGTACCCTCCACAAAAATGACGGAAAATTTTTGCTTTTTTGCATTTTCAAGTCGCACGATCACTTTACAATGCACACACGAGTCATGTACACATTTAGTCATGTCGTGTCATATCACTTTGATTTGAGTCTAACACATGTGTCAAACACTTTGAGTCGAGTCAACCTCGAGTCAATCACAGCGAGTCAAGTTTATACCTTGAGTCGTGCAAAGTCAATGTGTCAAACATGCTAAACCTTAGGTAAACCCTAAGATGATTAAAGAGATTAGCAAAGTTCCATAGTCAAAAATAAATACAGGTGCAGCAGAATAGGGAAGACCCTACCCCAGCGCCAGACGAAAACATCTAGCGTTTGGCAACAGTTTTTAGCGCCTGGCGCTAAATCCCAGTGTTTGGTGACAGAGTCAATTCTTGGCGCCAGAGATTTGACATGATTAAGTAGTCGGTTTGATTACAGACACAATAAGTGATCGACCTGATGAAAGATCGTCTCACTTAGCTTAAAGCGCCTAAGCGTTGGCTTATCACGGACATAATGGTTCACAAGCAGCAAACCGCCGGCGTATTGGCATAGCGGAAGCAAAGTTCAAGCGAGCTTTAGAGATCGACAAGCGTTGGTCTTCGGAAATTTTTCTTCAGAATATTATCGCAACAAACGTTCAAGTATCGAAGCTCTATTGTTCAGAGACTCGTGGACATATTATTTAAGCTCTATTTTTTAGAGACGCGTGGACATATTATTCAAGCTCTATAGTTCAGAGACGCGTGGACATATTATTCAAGATCTATTGTTCAGAGACGCGTGGACATGTTACTCAAGCTCTATTGTTCAGAGACGCGTGGACATATTTTTCAAGCTCTTTTGCTTAGAGACACGTGGGCATCCTATTTTCAAGCTCTTTTGTTCGGAGACGCGTGGACATATACAAAAAAAGCTCCATTGTTCAGAGAGAAGTGGGCATCCTATTCTCAAGCTCTTTTGTTCAGAGACGCGTGGACATATATAAAAAAATCTCCATTGTTCAGAGACGCGTGGGCATCCTATCATCAAGCTCTTTTGCTCCAGAGACGCGTGGTTATCCTATTATCAAGCTCTTTTGTTTCAAGACGCGTGGACATTTCTTTCAAGGTCTTTTGTTCAGCGACGCATGGACATATTATTCAAGCTCTATTGTTCAGAGACGCGTGGACATATTATTCAAGATCTATTGTTCAGGGACGCGTTGACATGTTATTCAATCTCTATTGTTCAGAGACGCGTGGACATATTTTTCAAGCTCTTCTGCTCAGAGACGCGTGGACATCCTATTTTCAAAGCTCTTTTGCTCCAGAGACGCGTAGACATATATTTTCAAGCTCTTTTGTTCAGAGACGCGTGGACATATCATTCAAAAGCTCGTTGTTCAGAGACGCGTGGGCATATTTTCAATCTCTCTTGCTCAAAGACGTGTGGGCATCCTATCTTCAAGCTCTTTTGTTCAGAGACGCGTGGACATATCATCAAGCTCTTTTGCTCAGAGACATGTGGGTATATCAATCAAAGCTCTTTGTTCAGAGGCGCGTGAACATATTAAAAAAAAGAAGCTTTTTGTTTAGAGACGAGTGAACATCGAAACAGTAAGGTGGCGTTCCTTAGATTATGGAGAGTTGTCACAAACAACTGAAGGTGATTTCAAGCAAAGTTGTCTTCGACCATGTTCCCTTAGACGTGGAAGATGGTCATATAGCGGAAGAGGATTGTTTCAAGCGAAGCAATCTTCGATAGTATTCCCTTGGACGTGGAATATTATCAAATTAGAGGAGGATCGTTTCAAGCGAAGCAATCTTCAATATTGGAGGCAGTTACAAGCGTAGCGGTTTTTGAGCGGGATGGCATTCTCTTGGCAGGAGGTCATCAAAACATTAAAGCGGTAGCAAATCGGTTACTCTCAGAGACGTGTGCTCGACGGTGCAAGATAGGCGTTTCTTAACTCTTTTATCTGTTTAACTGACGCTAGTTTGCAGGTATCGGCGTTGCAAGAGTGATTTAGGATCACAGAACGTTCTGAATCATTCTGCGTCTCTATCGATACTTTGACTTTTGTTTTCGAAACTTGCGTTTCTCCAAACTCAGTCAAAGTGGGGGCTTCTGTAGACACCCATTTGTGTCTCCCCAAAACCAGACCCGGTGATGAGTACCTTTTGCGTCGAATCATAATCGAATGAAGTGGAAGTGTGGAAAGTTTAGTGTTGCGGATAGTTTTAATTTCTTTTCTCTTCTCTCTATTTTTGAAAACTTATTTTAAGAAAACAGCCAATCCAGTTTGGTTGGTCCATGATATGGGTCCAATATTAGTGTAGTTGGATGGGGCTTGACAAGAAATTTCCAATGATATATTATAAGCCCAATTCCGATGAATATTGAGGAAGTTATGTCCAATGTACGGAACTGGGCCCGGTTTGAGCCTTATATGCGGCCCAATGATCTAGGGGAGGGCCTAATATAGATTTATCATTCCTAATGCAATTAGGAATGGTTTTAATCTTCTAGATTCTTCTAGAAGGTTCTTTTCATTCCTATTCTAATTAGCATTGATAAATTGACTTTTGTTGAATTTTCAGAGTTTTAATTAAAATCAAAGAGCATTTTTGAGGAAAAATACGATTTATCCTCCTGTACGGCAATTTTTATCTGATTTTAAGAAAACGCGTGAATTTCTAAATCAGCGCCAAACGCCAGCTGTAGCGCCTGGCGCTACGCTTAGCGCCTAGCGCTAGCATTGGCGCCTGGCGCTAATGTTGGCGTCTGGCGCCAATAGCCAGCGTTGGCGTTAATCAGATTTTATCTGCGCCAGAACTCTGTTTTGATATTTTATCTTTTTGGCTGATTTTCTTTATAAATAACGTCGTAAAACTCCGTTTTCATTCATCAACAATCATCAATTCTCTAATTCTCTCTTTATTTTCACCAACTCTCATCAAGATTTTCTTTATCTCTCTTTTCTAAACTAGCCTTCTCACAAATACAAAATTCCGCATTCGCAAGATCTAGATACACCTAGCCTTATTCGAAGTTGCCTTCGCCCTAGACATGAAAGGTTTTAATTTCTGAGGGTTTGGTCCCAAATCTCTCTTTCAATTATTTAATTTAATTGTTGTTTGATTTTATTATTTTCCTTGAAGTTACTAACGCGTGTATTTTGTTATTAGAAAGAGGTACGAGGCATCAAAGTAAGTGCTTTAATGGTTTTTATTGATATTATGATGTTATTATGATATTCCTAGTATCATGTCTAGGGTAATTTTAATATCAAATATGATTGTTATGATGTTTCCTATGTTCTTTTTAATGTTTATGATTGTTAGTATCATGTTAGGGCTAAAGCTTTGATCTTTATTGTTTAGTGACATGCTAGGGTTTGTTATTAATCTTGTTAGTATCATGTCTAGGATCTTGCTATTACTATGCTTTGACATTATTATGATGATTTATGATTATAATTGTTATAATTATTGTTATGATGATTATTTTTAATTATGATTGTTATAATATTATGATTATTTTTATAATTGCTATAATTATTTTTATTATGATTATTATGTTGCTTGATATATATATATATATATATATATATATATATTCTTATTGCTTGATCACACCTTTATGCATGTTTAAAGGGAATTTGTACTTGTAATCACGCTTAATAAGATAATTAATAATCTTGTTAGGGTTAATATGATTATAATTGAAGTGATCGCCAATAATAGTTTTGTTTGTGCATTAAATTCAACCAACATAGATTAAACAGGTTTAGGGTAAACCTATTGCTTGTATGTTAGTAAAAAAGCGCACATAAATACGATCAAAATAAAGTAGAGGCCTATTATTAGGGCTGGTTCAATCTCTTTTAGTTTGGATTTGTACCTTCATCCCTGAACCCTATTTGGTTCAAGACCTTATGAAGTTGACGATCTCTTGGATCGTTAAGGGGTGTAACCTTCACCCTGTGAACGGTTTACAAGTTCCTAAAACTTGTTGGGGACTCTTTTGCTCTAGCTTCCTTTCCCTTTGGACGCCACCGTACTTTAGTGTATGATCACAGTGGGGTTCAAGCTAGGGGATTAACGCTTGAAATATTCCCTACACATGGGTAGAAAGAAACTTGGCCAGGTCATCCTTCATGGTTAGTCGCCTGCCTTTGGAAATTTGCAAATAATAAGGAGCACGCTCATGCCGCCTTGAAGCAGACAGCTCCTCCCAGCCTTCTCCTTTCTCAACTGAGGGGGACTCTCTGGCAGCTTTAAGGTTCGACCGCGCCTCCTCCGAGTCAAGGGGAACGCAGTTGGAGGATGATGATGCGGAGTTAGCATAATAGATCTCTTCGGAGTTGGGGGCTTGCTGGCTGGTGCCAGCGGTGTCCTCCCCCATCTCATCATCCGGCAATGATCCACTCGGCCTGGGGTTCTCATACTCTTCGTCGCACTCTTCCAAGAATGAGTCATTAGGAGTGTTGATGGTGCTAGAGGTTCCTTACTTATTTTAGAGACAGGCGCCCTAATGGAGCCGTTTGAAAAAACAGTCTCACTGTCCGAATGGTACCATGAACCATCCGTCCTATATGTCCTTGTCGTCTTCTTTGTTCTAGCCATCGTATCCTGCAGGGGCACATACACTGTTGGATTCGGAGATGTACTTAAAGGAAAGTTCTCGAACAAGCATTCGACACTCCTAGTTCTAGATTCAGCTGTCCGCGGTGACCGGATAATCGCTAACCTGGGCTGAGCTGGGTGCGTTTGGGAAACCATTTTTGATAAGAAAAGATGCAAAGAAATTATTATAAAAGAGATCAGGCGGTTACCTTAGAAGAAGTAACAAGAGGCGTCGGTCTAGGGCGTCTGATTGAGCAGGCGAACTAAGATGACCGACTTTCCAATGCTGAAGAAGTCAAAGTTTTTGCAAGTCAAATTCAAAGATTCTCCCTAAGATTCACGCAAATGTGAATGCAAGGGAGGTCAACCCTTCTATTTATAAAGGGGGGTAAAATGTTCCAGGGTAAAACCCTATAACAGAGTGAACAGTAAAAGTAATTTTTTTTTACCATTCATGGCCTAACACCTGTCACACTCGTCATGTGCCCAGCACGTGACCCCTGTGAGGGGAAAATTTTTTGGGTATTTTATACTCGACCAAGTGGCCCAACCAGAGCATGACTTGTGTCACTAGAAGGGGCGCCACCTTGGACCTTCCAGATTGTGACACATATCGCCCTAAGAGACGCCCAAATGGCCTCTCAAGATGTGTGACACGTGTCACTCAGATATCACTTCTAAAATGGTGGTCTTCAAAGGCCTAAACTTTGAGGCGCCGCAAAACGGCCTGCCTTTGTCCCTAGGTCATCAAATTTTAGGGAAGGCACACTTCCCCAATTGACCCTATAAATAGGGACAGTTCCCTTATTTGTATGGGACGTCACATCAACATTTAATACAGAGCTATCGTTCTCAAGAAACAGACAGCACAACACCTGAGCATGGAATTCGAGCAGATAACTTTATTTCCTCATGTTTTACTCCGAATACCTTACTAACTTAATCTTCGGAGGCGGACCACCGACCATCCTGTTAGAAAAGACTTAAAATTTTTCGTCAACAATTTATGCCATTAATTTCAAGGTTAGAAAAGACTTAAAATTTTTCGTCAAAAACGAAAAACCCCTCGAAAAAGGCATTTCTGGTCAGAATTTGGCTAAAATCACAGACCCCTTGGGGATAAAAACCTTTCCAGAACACGTTTTCCACCCAAAATTCACTAGTCTTTGGCGAAAATCTAGGTTCTGGGCCAAAGTCGAAATTAAAAACGGGATTAAAAATAAATAAAACCGAGCTACTAATCTAATTAGCAACTTAAACCGGAAAATTAAGCCAAAATAAACCTTGAAAAACATGATTATAAAAATAAACGAGCGGGGCTTCGATACCGCTGTTGGGGTTTAGTGAGTCCGACTCACCGCGGAAACAAACCCCGACCCGAGGAACCACTCGCAATAATTAAAATCATAAAGCATAAATAAATAATCACAAGGAAAAGATAACGAATCTTACCCTCGAAGCGAACTTCGCCCAAAAACCGGGGCTCTTACTTGAAAGCTACGAGCACGTCAAGCGTCGCGCCTCCGACGGTATCCACCCACAAAAGGCGAACACAACTTTAAGGTCCGCTACCTTGGGGTTAGCAAGGTCCGACCAAAACCCGAGTGTTATATGAGTTTAAGAGTTTTCCCAAAATTATGGAATGCTCTTTTTAACTCCCACTCAAGCATCATTTCCAATGCCCCAAGTTGGGTATTTATAGGGAATGATGAGAGTATGAAAATCTCTCCCATCAATGTGGGACAATGAGATTTTCACATTTTATTTTAAAGCTAAAATAAAATTATTAAGCAAACTAGTAATAAATCAACAATTGTCAAGCATACATGAGGGAGTAGGTGAGGACCACTTGGAGATGGGGACCAAACTTGCTCCCCACTCTCTCCCTCACCTTGCGCCACATGGCAACCCCCACTTAGGCACCAAGGCACCCCAAGTGTGGGCTGCTCGCTGCTGCCCTACCTACGGCTCAACAGGCCACGCACATGTGTGCTGGCTGCTTGGTCGAGGCTTGTTGCTAGCAAGCCACGCACCAACATGCGGGCTGTTGGCCATGGCCTACTAGCATGCCTCGCACATTGTGCGGGCTGCTGGCCGAGGCTGCTAGCACGCCACGCACATTTGTCCCTAGCACTCGGTTTTCTCGATGCTAGGGGTATTTTGGTAATTTTGTTGATTTATTAGTAATTATCTCGTCTCTTATCATTTAGACTCGACTTCCGACGATCGGTTTTGACGCTCTAAGCTCGAATTACCGACGTCTAAATATTTAACACTCGGGCGACGAATTAATTTCTTCCGAATTAATTTGTCGAGTTGGTTCGTATATTTTGCTTGGGTATATTACTGATCAGAAGCGGCCTCCACCCAGGCATTCCGATCACTTGACCTTACTGAATATATTAGCTTTCTAATAATTTTGAACCCGCTATCAGAATAATACACTTGTTCGAAGGACACCATTCCTTTCAATCTCCTACCTGTCCATCCGGACAAGTGTGCATTTAGTGTATAGCCCTTATCCTATGTCTCTTCATGAACTACAGAGTAAGATTACTAGTCATCTCTGTTACGTCCAGAAGTGTTTCTCAAAATCCGAGACTGACTGTTAATAAGCAGATGATTTTTAAAATCCATCTGAGCACGGCCATGCATTTTTCACAGTCTCGCTCTTCGAGAGGCCTTGTAAACAACAAGACATGTTCCCTATTGTTAGTAGGGGGACATTTTCAGTCTTGTAATGTAGCTTCTCTTACTAAGAGAACTCACACGCCCGATATCTGTCTTTATAATCCCCAATTACGGCAGACGTTTGGCGGATACCAAAGTGGACCAGTACTCAAACAAGAGATCTCTCACTACTCATGGTAAAAGGAAAAGAGTTCCGATAGTAATAATGAGAAAATACTTATGACGATTTTTAAATCTCTTAAAGTATCCTCATAGGTCGATCCAGTATGGTTCTAAACCAATACCTGTGCAAATGATTTATATCCTCATAGCACAAGAAACGGTGCTACAAATCATACTACACACTAATCTCTGATGGTCATCAATCGTCCACAAAATAATGACCTTGATTAGGGATAATTTTTTATTAAAATATTCAATGTTCACTTAATAGGTGTTTCTTTATCCAAGCCATTGACTTGATACCCTATTTTGAATATTTATTAAAATCGAATGGACTCATTATTTAATTCTAAACCACAACTAAATAGAGACGGAGTGATTTAAATTGCATGAAAATTTTAATTACTCCAAAACTGAATGGTTCATCATGGTGCTTTACATCAACATTGTTCAAAATTTGATTAAAACACTATAAAATGGAATTCAAAGCCAGTTCATGACATGCTTGATTCCCATTGCCTCAATGTGTTTGTTGTGCTTCACTTAAGACAAAGGTTTAGTAAGTGGATCGGCTACATTGTCATTCGTTCCAACTTTGCACATTCTGATTTCACCTTCTGACTTCCATTCTCGAATCATGTGAAATCGCCTCTGGACATGTTTGACCTTCTGATGTTCTCGTGACTCTCTAGCCTAAGCAATAGCTCCATTGTTGTCACAATAGAGGTCTATTGGACCCTTGATGGAGGGTAAAACATCAAGTTCATCAATGAACTTGCGAATCCAAACTGCCTCCTTGGTTGCCTCAGATGCTGCCAAATACTCGGCTTCAGTTGAAGAATCAGCGGTTGTGCTTTGCTTTGCACTCTTCCAACTAAACGCTCCTCCATTGAGACAGAATATGTATCCTGATTGTGACTTGAAGTCGTCTCTGTCTGTCTGGAAGCTTGCGTCAGTATATCCCTCAACAACCAATTCATCTTTACCACCACAAACCAGGAATTTATACTTGTTCCTTTTTAGGTACTTTAGAATATTCTTGGCCGCAGTCCAATGCGCCTCTCCTGGGTCTGATTGGTATCGGCTCGTAGCACTTAAGACATACGATATATCTGGCCTAGTACATGTTTCGGGGTTTTCTGATGTCCTGCGGGAGAGTTACAACACCGAGACTGGAACCGGACGCCTGTACCTGCAAAACAACGGAGACTCCTGGTGGTGGGAGCTCCGCCTCCAACGGTCAAGTTAGTACCTGATTAAGGAGTAATTAATGCGGAAATTAAAGTGGTTTGGTCTCTCTAGGTGAGAGCGTTTAATGCGTAATCCGTGTGTTTTTCCGTGTCTCCTCCCTTAATGAGGATTAAGAGGGGTATTTATAACCTCGGGAAGCGTGCCACTCTCTAGGTTTAGGGTAAACCTAGGGCTGACTGGGCCTCTAAACAGGATTGGGCCTTGTTGGCCGATTTTCCCATTTGGCATGGGTGGACACGTGTCGTGTCTCAATTGGTCCGTAGAGGACGAATCAGCGATTGACACGTGGCAGGCTCCCATTGGCCTACGTGAAGGACACGTGGCGGAACCTGGTTGGTCCACTTGTCAAACGGCGATTGGTGGATAAAAATCCCCTAATCATTTGCCCCTCACAGGTGGCAGGTGACTGGTCACGTGTCGCCTGTGACAAGTGTCGCACGGTGACAGGCGACGGCCTGCTACAGGTGTCACCTTGCAAATGGCCGAGAGATTTTCCCGCCCAAATTTTGAATTTGGAAGTGACCCTTCGCCTTCTCACTTTGCCTATATAAGGAAGTGCTGACTTCGGTCATTTTCACATTTGAGAACTTTGCGAGAGAACATTCGGACCCCTGAACTTGCTTTGACATTTTGGACTTTTTCTGCCTACCGCCTGCTCTGACAAGCCGTCTGCAAAGGATTTTCAAAAATTCACCAATCGTCACTCGTTCAGGTAACCGTCGGTTCTCTTACTCTTAATTTTTTCTTTATTATTATTTTTTGAAATGGCCCCATGGAAGCACACGACACGGCTTAAGTTAGTGATCAGCCGGTCACCGGGGACGGCTGAATCTAGGACTAGGAGTGCCGCCTGCCCTTTTCTGGACCCATCTTTGCCCTTTATACAAAGTCCGACTGTATCTGTGTCTATGCAGAACGTGATGGCCAGAACAAAAAAGACTGCTAGGATCTCAAACTCAGACGGCTCCTCCCAAAGGGTGCCAATTAGTGAAACATCTGACCAGGCGCCAGATGTAGAAGTAAAGCAAAGCGGCTGCCAAGCCGACAGTTCTGAGGGAGGGGTCAAGGTGGTCCCTTCCCATTTCATAGTTGACATGACTAACTTTTCTCCTGCTCCTTCTAAGGGAGAGGAGGCGGGCCCCTCTGGGAGAGGGGAGGAGTCGTCCTCTTCGGACTCGTCAGAGGACGAGTTCGAGTCCAGCTCTTCTGGCCACGCTTCTCCAGGCACAGAAGAAAGAAACAGCCGCCTACAAGAGGCGAGGCTTTCTCATTCAGTTGAGAAGGGGGATAATTGGGCGGAGCCGTCCGCCTCTTACCGAGAGGAAAACACCCCCTACTACTGCACGGTACCCCGGGGCCGGATCGCAGCCGTGCAGGACAAAGTGGAGAGCTTTATAGCTAACCACAAGATGGGCCCCGGATTTCTACTGTTCGTGCCGGATCCAGAAGACACAGTCGTCTGGCCGGCTGGTACCAGCTATGATGACGGCTGCTTTGGCTGCTATGTGGCGGCCATCAAAGCTGGGCTGCGCTTCCCATTACATCCGGCTGTTCAGCGGATTTTGGATGGGTATGATTTGGGGTTATGGCAGTTAGCCCCCAACTCTTGGGTAAACGTACTCGGCTATGTGGCCGGGTGCGAGATGTACGGGGTGGAGCCAAGCTTTGAGGCTTTCGCCCACATGAACTATCTCAGCCGGACCCCTAAGTTGGGCGGTACCGGTTGGTATCAGATGACGAGCCACAGGGGCTACCTCATGACGAGAGGTAAAGCGAACAAGTGGAAGGATTGGCGGAACACCTTCCTTATTATTGAGGGTTCAGACACAGAGCTGAACAAACGCTTTAACAGGTGGAATAGGAATCCGCCTCTCCTTGCAGGCGGCCGAAGCATGCCGCCTGTTCCCCCAAAGGCTAAAAAAGAGATCCTAGACAAAGGACTCTTCAAAGTAGAGACTAGGGTGAACTCTACTTCAGGGGTACGAGAGCAAGTACCCCTAAACTGCGTCCCGAGCTTCAAGTGGCTCTATGACGAGTACTTTTTGGCCGCCTGTGGCCTCAGCAGTCGGTGCTCTAGAGGTAGCCGGCCTGACAAATACTCTGTTTTTTCACGCTTTGTTTACTTGGGATTTTTACTAACTTTGCTGTTTGTTCTTTTGCAGCTGACGCCATGAGTAAAATAACAGCCTCCAAGACTGCGGCGGCCATGTTGCGGGCCTCTATCATGCAACAGTCTTGTACCGACTCCCCCAACAAGGGGGCACCCTTGGTGGGCTTCGAAACTCTTCCTCTTTTTGGAGTAGTTGTCTTGTGCATATACTAACTCCTTTTTTTTTTTTTTTTTTTTTTTCAGTCGGGCACTCCAAGAGCTTCTTCCTCGCAACAGCCGGACCCCAAGGCCCGGAGGACGACTGTTGCAAGCTCTCCTGGGTCTTCCAGGAAACAGGTGGCGGCTGAGAAGCAGCCGGCCACTCCCTCAAAAACTCCGGCGGGGCCGCCTAGAAGTATGGACAATTTCCTTGTAAATTTTTTTTTACACTTGTTTCCTTCTTAACTAGGTCTAACCTACTTTTTATGATTGATGCAGCCGGCCCTCAGGAGCCTGACTTGGTGGAGGTAGCCAAGTCTATGATTAAAGCAGTTCCTCCATCTGAAAGGGAGGCGGTCAGGGGTGTCGGCACCCTTGACCTTGATGGGATTGCAGGGGTCCTTGCTGAGGTATACTTAGCATTTTTTGAGTATTTGAATTTCAGGACGCCTGTTATCTTTTTTCTTGGAAACTGACGCATGTTTTCTCTTTACTTAGGCCCTGCTCCGAGTGAACGGCCTTCGCAAGCCGCTTGATCGGAAGAATAAAGAGGTAAAGGCTGCAAAAGCTATGGCCGCCTCTAACTGTGATAAGGCAATGTTTCAAATTGCCCAAAATGAAGTTCTGACAATTGATATTCTTTATTATCAGGCGCAGGCTACCGCCGCTGTCCGGGCTCAGTTAGAGGCGGCCTAGAAGAGGAACAGCGAGCTGGAGGCGACCGTCTCCAATCTCAAGGCCGAGCTTAAACCTCTCCGCCAAAAAATGCTCTCATACGAAGCCATGGAGAAATCCTTGGCTAACGTAAAGGAACGCCTGGTGACCCAGGAGAAGAGTCTCACTAAAGAGCTCTCGGAGAAGGCCGAGCAAGAGAAGAAAGAGCTCGTCCGAGAGATGATGGAAGACTCTTCCCAGATCCAGCGCATGACCTGGAGCCGCCTCTTCCCCAGTGCCGACTTTGCCTCATGGGAAAAAACGTACCGCCAGTGTTCTAATACATATAATCAAGAGATCCTGGCGGCTGCTGAGGAAGAGGCGTTTGAGGAGGCCTTGGATGGGGTGGAGCAGCCGATAGTGGCGCTTGTGCCACTTGGGGGCAAGGCATCGAAGAAGGATGCAGCTGAGGCCGAGTCCAGCAAGAAGAATGCTGACCAGGCGGAAGCTGCTAATGTTGAAGATCTGCCCCCTTCTTAAGCTTTTATGTCTTTTTCCACGGCCTGCGTGCCGTTTGCTTGTATTTACCCGGCCAGGGGGCCGGGGTTCTGAATATTTTAATCTCCTTAATGCAATTTTATTTTGCTTGAAATTTGTCTAAGTATTGCATATTTGATAATGAATTGTACCCTGTACCGACTGTTTTGCATGGCCGATTGTAGACAGGTACGGATGGTTAGTCACGCCGCCTATGCCCCTGGACGACTGGTTGTCTGTTTCCAAATTAGGCGATCAGTCGGCCATTTGTTCAATCGGTATTCGACCCGTTTAAAAGACTGGATTACCTTTAGGCAGGCGGTCCTGTCATTTGTAAAATTAACCAAGTAGGAAAGGGTTTTCTTACTTGTATTTTGTAGGCTAGACTTTAGGCAGTCTATGACTGGATTACCCTTAGGCAGGCGGTCCTGTCATTTGTAAAATTAACCAAGTAGGAAAAGGTTTTCTTACTTGTGTTTTTTTATTTTTTTTGCTATAGGCAGTCTAGGACGACTGTTTCCTATCATAATCAGTGTGAATAGGTGTTGTATGAACTTTTTAATTTCATACTAAAATTTTTAAGGGGTGACTAAGTAAATATGGCTCTTACCTAGTCTCCTAGTGATTGAGTAGTAGAGGTATCAAGTGGTGGGTACCGGTTGTTCCCCTTTATTCGCCAATGTTTGTTGGCTATTAACTCGAATGGAAACCTAGTAGGAATAGTGGTTTGAGTGCCCTTGTTTGCCAAAAAACAGGTGGTCTACTCAAACTTTTTAGGTTCCATACCAAGTTTGAGAGAGTGACTATGAGTTAACGTTGGTGTTACTCAGTCGTCCTCATTCTAGATTGAGTAGTAGAGGTACCAGGCAGCAGAGGCCGGCTGGACCCCTTGATTCGCCAATGTTTGTTGGCTATTAACTCAAGAGGTACCCCCTGCATTTATCCCAAGTAATACAGGCGGTCATCCGACTCAGATGTCAACTGTTACCACTAGTTTGGTTAGTGATAATAGTTATCCTTGTCTAAAAAACGGCTACGTGGTTGCCCTTGGGGACAGTCGTATAGGTGCCGTGAAATGGTTTTATAGAACAATGTTCCACCCAAAAGGGAGCTGCTCTCTGCGACGAATTTCATCCGGATGGATGCCGTCGGACGCCTGCTATAATGTTGGGACAGGTCGAATTGAATTTTTATAATTTGATCAGTTGGCTTGATGCCTGGTCTGATCATGTGTTTTGATAGTTCTTGGTGAACTGTATTATGTGAGGGTAGCCGGTTGAGTGAAACAAGCGGCGTGCCCCTCTTAAATTAAACATAGAGAGTAGCCGACTGTTTGTCAGTTGGCATGCCCCTCTTAAAATAAGAATGAAGATTTAAATATGGAGAGTAGCCGACTGTTTGTCAGTTGGCATGCCCCTCAATACAAAATTGAATGTTAAGTATGCAAGCTTTATTCAAGTAGTCCTTGACTTTACATTTTTCAAAAGAAATATTTCTTAAGATTATCTACGTTCCAAGTTCGAGGCAACGGTTGGCCGTCTGGTGTTTCCAGACGGTAGGTACCGTCTCTAACCTCTTCATAGATTCGGTAGGGACCTTCCCAGTTGGGAGTTAGCTTGCCAGACTCGTTAGCCCTACCAACAGCTTCCATTTTTCTAAGTACAAAGTCCCCCACTTTGAGTGGACGCCTGTGCACTTTTCTGTTGTATGATCGAGTCATTCTCAGGCGGTAAATCTCATGGCGCAAGACAGCATTGCCCCTCTTTTCAGGGAGTGAGTCTAATGCCAGGCGCATGGCTTCCCAGTTTGCCTCTTCGTCATATAGCATTACTCGAAGAGTCGGCTCGTAGTGTTCTATTGGAAGAACAGCTTCCGCACCATAAGTTAGGAGGAATGGAGTTTCTCCAGTCGCCCCTTTTTCAGTCGTCCTAATGGCCCAGAGAACATGTGGTAGTTCATCCGCCCATAGGCCGCCTGCTCGTTCAATCTTTTTCTTCAGACCGTCTGAGATGATTTTATTAAAGGCTTCTACCTGGCCGTTTGCTTGTGGACGGCCGACAGATGCAAAGCAGTGTGCAATTCCTTGGTCACCCAACCAGCTTTTGAGAACAGGCGTCTCAAATTGGGGACCATTATCAAAAACCATAGACATGGGAACCCCGAACCGAGTGATGACATTTCTCCAAATGAATGAAATTACATCCTTCGTCTTGATTCCCTTAACAGCCTCCGCCTCTACCCATTTAGTGAAGTAGTCGACGGCAACAAGTATGTACCTTCTTCCGCCTGTAGCAGGCGTATATGGACCCAGAATATCCATGCCCCACTTAGCAAACGGTAGGGGGCTATGAATGGTGGTGAGGTCAGTAGCCGGACGGTGAATTAGTTTGCCAAACCTTTGACACTTGTCACATTTTTTCACCATCTCCATCGCATCTGCCTCTAAAGTAGGCCAAAAGTAGCCCTGCCGCCTTGCCCGTTGAGCAAGCGTCCTACCACCTATATGGGAAGCACAGTAACCAGAGTGAAGATCGTCTAGTATCTCTCGCCCCTTTTCTGGAGTAACACATTTTAAGAAGGGTTGGAGGTACCCCCTTTTGTGAAGTTCTCCCTTTATCATTTCAAAATTGGTGGCTCGTCTTTTCAGCACTGCCGCCTGTTGATGATCATCCGGCAGGGTACCATTTGTCAGATATGCCCTGATTGGATCCATCCAGGTTGAGCTTCTGTCTAAGATTCCAATAGGGTCTCCCTCAATGCTTCTCTTCTCCACTACTTCCCAAAAAACGGTTCGAGGAGTATCACAGGAGGCGGATGATGCTAATTTTGAAAGTGCATCCGCTTGGTTATTCTCTGATCTCGGCACTTGGACCAGATGGAAATCCTCAAGGGAGCCGACTGCTTGTCGGACCGTCTGTAAATACTTGATCATGGCCGGATGGGTTGCTTCATATTCGCCATTGTACTGACTCACTATCAATTGTGAATCGGAACAGGCGTCTATTTTCCTTGCCCCTGCCGCCTTGCACATGCGGATTCCGGCTAATAAAGCTTCATATTCTGCCTCATTGTTTGAAGCCTGAAAGCTGAAGCGTAGGGCATACTCGTACCTGTCGCCTTCTGGCGATTGACATATGACGCCTGCTCCACAACCATTTGAAGTAGAGCTGCCATCCACATATACCTTCCAGACTTGGTCTGGAACTTGAGAGTCAGTAGGACGAGTCATCTCAACAATAAAGTCAGCAAAGGCTTGCCCCTTCACTGCTTTTCTAGGCTCGAAGGTGACTTCGAGGCTCTGTATTTCAATGGCCCATTTGATCATTCGGCCTGACGACTCCATGGTGGTCAGTGGCCGCTTGATCGGTTGATCTGTATACACGACGACTGCATGCGCCAAAAAGTAGGGCTTTAATTTTTTAACAGCCATGAAGAGTGCAAGACCAAATTTCTCCACTAAGGGATACCTCAACTCGGCATTTTTCAGCACATGGCTGACAAAGTAGACCGGGAGCTGACAGCCGTCTCTTTCAGCAAGAAGAACAGCGCTTAACGCATGATCAGAGACGGCCAGGTACATATAGAGTACTTCTTTGGGCAAGGGGCTGACCAGCCTCGGCAAGGAATGCAAATGAACTTTTAATTTTTGGAAGGCCGCCTCAGCATCCGGTCCCCATTCAAACCTTGCCTTTTTCTTAATTGCCTGGAAAAAGTACAGGCATTTGTCGCCTGATCGACTTAGAAATCTTACCAAGGCCGCCAGACAACCTGTTACTTCTGAACCTCTCGGACGGTACGAGGCGACTGCATGTCGATGACCGCCTGCACCTTCTCAGGGTTCGCCTCTATTCCTCTCTGATTAATGAGAAATCCGAGAAATTTCCCAGACTCAACTCCAAAGACACATTTCTTGGGATTGAGCATGACATGGTGCCGCCTGAGTGTGGCGAAAGTTTCTCGGAGGTCCGACAGATGATCTTTCTGAAGTTTAGACTTGACAATCATATCATCAATATATGCCTCGACATTCCTCCCAATTTGATCAAAGAACACAGTGTTTATCATTCTTTGGAAAGTGGCCGGGGCATTCTTAAGACCAAACGGCATGACAGTGTAACAGTATAACCCTTGATCAGTGACGAAGGCCGTCTTCTCCTGATCTTTCTTCCATAAAGGGATTTGATGGAAACCAGAGTAGGCGTCCATAAAACTCATCAAAGCGTGGCCGGCTGTTGAGTCGACCAGGTTGTCAATTTTAGGCAGAGGGTAACTGTCTTTTGGGCACGCCTTGTTTAAGTCTGTGTAGTCTACACACATTCGCCAGGTACCATTCGGCTTTTTAACAAGCACAACATTTGCAACCCAGTCTGGGAAGAAACATTGCCGAATGAATCCTGCATCAAGTAATTTTTTAACTTCGGCGGCTGCCGCCTGACTTCTTTCTTCGCCATGGTTCCGCTTCTTCTGCCTTACCGGCTTCTTTTTTGGATCCACAGCCAGTTTATGTACCGCCAGCTCAGAACTAATGCCTGGAATTTCATGGACTTCGAATGCAAAGATGTCCTTGTATTCTTTCAACAAATTGTGGAAGTCGTCACCTAGGACCCCTAGAGCAGTCGTCCCAACTTTGACTGTTCTGTCAGGACACGTGACATCTAAGATTAGGTCCGTATGCTCACCAACCGGCTGAGGGCGGAATTCATCCGACCGCTCCTCTGCCAATGATTGCTATTTTTTATCTTTTCTTTCGGCCCCCATCTGGGATGCCTTTCTTTTCTTGCCGCCTGCTTCTGGAACAGGCGCACTCTCCTTGACATTGTCAAGGTCTATCTTTCCTCCACTGGACCCAGCGGCCATAACAGTGGGCTTGACGTCCGAGAGATAGCACTCTCGGGCCATCCTCTGATCTCCCCTCAGGGATCCGACTGTTCCATTATCCCTCTCAAATTTGAGTAACATAAGAGATGGGATTATTACAGCCTTGGAATTATTGAGGGTTGGTCGTCCCAGAATCATGTTGTAGGCCGAGAGTTCTTCTACCACCAGGAATCGGACTACCATGTGTCGTCCTTCCCCTTTTTCACCCAGGCGGATGGGTAGATCTACTCGTCCTACAGGGTGGACGACTCCTCCTCCAAACCCTACTAAAGGGTGGGAGGCCGGATGTATACAATCAGTCTTGTACTTCAATTTTGACAGACATTTGCTACTGATAAGATCTGAGGAGCTTCCGGTATCTATGAGGATTCGGCCAACTCTCTGATTGGCCACTTTACATTCAATGACGATAGGGTCGTCATGCGGCCCCCTGACCCCTCCTAGATCTTCTTCAGTAATGACAATCTCAGGAAATGAATATTTGGAGGACCGTTCTGGGTGAACGGCGTTTACATCTAGCCGCCTGATATTGTCTTTGTTGCCCCTAATAGTGGGACCTCCTCCTGCGAAGCCGCCTGCAATAGTGTAGACGACTGCATCATCTGTATCAGAGCTGTCGGCCTGTTGATTCTTTTTGGCCGACTGCTTTTTCGAGGAGGTGTTCCCCGTGGATTTCTTGACAAAAGAGTCAAGATCCCCTTGCTCAGCCAGGCGGTCCAGATACCGCATGAGACTGATGCATTCGTTGGTGTGATGACCAACATCTTCATGATAATCACAAAATTTGTCTTGGTTCCGGTTGCTTGCAGAACCCTTCATGGGGACCGGCTTCTCAATAGAGATCCGTCCCTTTATTACTTTTAGGATAGCTTGGCTATCCTTGTTAAACGCATACTTTGGAGAGTATGGTTTGAATTCTTTTTTCTTCTTCTGGGCCGGCTGTTTAGAGGAATCAGCCGCCCAGACCTCTTTTCTCTTCTTTTGATCTTTGTTTGACGACTGTATCTGTCGTCCTTCTCTTTTGTCGAACTTTTTCCCGTCCGACTGTTTTGCTGTACTACAAAGATCAGTCGCCTGTATGTAGGCTTCTGCTTCAATCAAGGCCTCCTGAAGAGTCGCCACCCTCTTTCGAACCAGATCGAATTTGAAGGTCGACCCGTCTTTGAGACCCCTGAAAAAGTCAGTATAGGCCACCTCATCCGGTAACCCTTGAATCTGTATCCTCATCAGGTTAAACCGCCTGATATAAGATCGAAGCCCCTCCTTCTCACCCTGCTGAATTGTTCCCAAATCAAGGGTCGTCTTCTTCGCAGGGATATTCATGGCAAAGTTGGAGGTGAACAAGTAAGCAAGCGTTCTGAAGTTGTTTACACAACCAGTCGACAGGTTGCCGAACCATTGCTGTGCGATTCCTTTGAGAGTCGCTGGAAAACACTTGCACCAGGTGGGATCATCCAACCCTTGAAGGTACATTAGGTTGGAGAATGCCATCAGATGATCTTCTGAGTTAGTAGTGCCGTCATAGGCGCCTACTAACACATTTTTCACTTTGGCCGGCTGAGCGGCTTCAGTAATTTCCTTGGAGAAGGCCGACGGCTGTTCACCAAGTCTAAGCAACCGTAGCTGCCAGTCCAAAGGTTGGACATTTTTAGCTGCTTATCCACCAAACGGAGGTGGCGGCATAAAATACTGTTGTTGTGGTACAAACGGTAAGTTTGGTACCGCCTGGTCGCTATGAAAGCCGGACTGACGGGAGGTGCCGCCTGACTGACTCTCATGATACGACTGGGTATGCCTCATCGAGGTATTTCGCAGACTTTCTTGGAATTCGGAAGTAGAGGCCGACTCAGACAGTCGGTCATTCTTCTTCTGTTCTAACAGCAGACGAGCGTCTGTGTATGTTTTCTTCGACCCGTCCGCCTGAATGTGACGAACAGGTTTCCTCTTTCCTGGAGTAGGAAAATGGTATTTTGTGAGATCAAGGGCAGGCGGCTCCCACTTCCTGGATCTAGGATGAGGAGTTCCCTCTCGTCCTTGAACCGGCTTCCTCTTGCCGGAAGTGGAAGGTTTCGTAGCCGACTGTCCCTTGGACGGTGCAGGCTTCTTATTTAGCAACTCTTGAATCTCTCCCTTGAAGTCCCTCATGAAGGTCATGAGTTCGTTTCTTGTGATGGGAGCAGACCCATCAGTCGCCTGCTGCCGAACAGGCGGTGCGCCTGCTGGCTCGCCTTCAGTTTGAAAATGTTCCCGTTCTCTCCTTTCGGTCTGACGGGTACGTCGGGCCCTTAGGGTCCCGTCTGGAGCTGTGTGAGCTTCAACTTCAAGTTCATTTTCAGTATCATGGTCCGACTGGACTTGAGGGTCGTCTAGGGGACGCCTCTCTTCAAAAGTCGGTACAAACGTGGATGCCATCTCAGAAGTACTCTCCCCACAGACGGCGCCAAAATGTTTCGGGGTTTTCTGATGTCCTGCGGGAGAGTTACAACACCGAGACTGGAACCGGACGCTTGTACCTGCAAAACAACGGAGACTCCTGGTGGTGGGAGCTCCGCCTCCAACGGTCAAGTTAGTACCTGATTAAGGAGTAATTAATGCGGAAGTTAAAGTGGTTTGGTCTCTCTAGGTGAGAGCGTTTAATGCGTAATCCGTGTGTTTTTCCGTGTCTCCTCCCTTAATGAGGATTAAGAGGGGTATTTATAACCTCGGGAAGCGTGCCACTCTCTAGGTTTAGGGTAAACCTAGGGCTGACTGGGCCTCTAAACAGGATTGGGCCTTGTTGGCCGATTTTCCCGTTTGGCATGGGTGGACACGTGTCGTGTCTCAATTGGTTCGTAGAGGACGAATCAGGGATTGACACGTGGCAAGCTCCCATTGGCCTACGTGAAGGACACGTGGCGGAACCTGGTTGGTCCACTTGTCAAACGGCGATTGGTGGATAAAAATCCCCTAATCAGTACATATCATGGCATACATGATCGATCCAATAAGCGAAGCATATGGAATTCGACTCATCCTTTCTCCCTCATCTGGTGTCTTTGGACGCTGCTTCTTGCTTAAGGTTATGCCATGTGACATGGGTAGGTGCCCTCTCTTGGCTCCTACCCATTTGGAATCGAGCCAGTACCTTATTGATGTAAGTACTCTAACTCATTCCAATCATCCTTTTTGATCTATCCCTATAGATCTTGATGCCTAATATGTACTAAGCCTCTCCCAAGTCTTTCATTGAAAAACATTTCCCGAGCAAAGTCTTTACAGACTCTAATAATGGAATGCTATTTCCAATGAGCAAAATGTCATCGACATATAAGACTAGGAAGGCGATGTCACTCCCACTGACCTTCTTGTAGACACAAGACTCATCTGGATTTTTGATAAAACCAAACTCACTGATAGCTTCATCAAATCGCAGATTCCAACTCCTGCTTGCTTGCTTTGATCCATAAATTGACTTCTTAAGCTTGCATACCTTCTTAGGATTATTCTGGTCGACAAAACCTTCAGGCTGTGTCATATACACAGTTTCTTCCAAAATCCCATTGAGGAAGGCGGTTTTGACGTCCATCTGCCATACTTCATAATTGTAATATGCAGCAATCGCTAGAAGAATTCAAACGGACTTAAGCATAGCAATTGGAGAAAAGGTTTCATCATAATCAACGCCGTGAATTTGCCTGTAACCTTTTTCTACAAGCCTTGCTTTGTAAATAAATACATTTCCATCTTTGTCTGTTTTCATCTTGATAATCCATTTACATCCGATAGGTGTGTAACCTGCGGGTAAATCAACCAAGTCCCATACTTGATTTTCAAACATGGAGTCCATTTCGTATTTCATGGCCTCTTGCCATTTTGCAGAGTCGGGGCTCGTCATAGCTTGCTTGTAGGTTGCCGGCTCATCTCCATCCACTACTAGGATGTCCTGATCTTCGGTTAATACAACACCGAGATATCTGTCAGGTTGAGATCTTGGCCGAGTCGACCTACGTAGGGTAATGGACTGAGCATTTGCATTGTCGGGTTGACTTTGCATATTTTGACTTTGACCAATGTCAACAGCTGCTTGGTAAGCACTTTGATTGTCAACTTGTCCTTGTTGCTCGTCCTCTCGAACTTCGTCGAGTTTGATTTTCCTCCCACTTGTCATTTAGGAGAGATGTTCCTTCTCCAAGAAGACACCATCACGAGCAACAAACACTTTGTTCTCGGATTTGTTGTAGAAGTAATACCCTTTGGTTTCTTTTGGATAACCCACAAAGTAAAGCTTGTCAGATTTCGGATGAAGTTTGTCAGAGATGAGTTTCTTGATATATGCTTCGCATCCCCAAATCTTGAGAAAAGACAACCTTGGCGGTTTGCTTGTCCATAATTCATATGGAGTCTTTTCCACTGCTTTTGACGGAGCACGATTTAGAGTGAGTGCCGCAGTTAAAAGTGCATGTCCCCAGAAAGAGATTGGAAGTTCACTAAGACCCATAGTAGATCGGACCATGTCTAACAGGGTTCGATTCCTCCTTTCAGATACTCCATTCCATTGAGGAGTTCCCGGAGGTGTCAACTCTGAAAGTATTCCATGTTCTTTCAGATGGTCATCGAACTCTTGGCTCAAATATTCGCCACCTCGATCCGATAGAAGCGCTTTGATTTTCTTGCCGAGTTGGTTTTCAACTTCTTTCTGAAATTCTTTGAATTTATCAAACGATTCAGATTTGTGCGACATTAGATAGACATAACCATATCTACTAAAGTCGTCCATGAAGGTTATGAAATACCGATAACCACTCCTTGCGGGTGTACTCATTGTTCCACATACATCAGTGTGTATTAGTCCCAACAAGTCACCGGCCCTTTCTCTTAACTTGGAGAATGGTTGCTTTATCATCTTGCCTAATAAACATCCTTCGCAATTTTCAAAGGATTCTAAATCAAATGAGTCAAGAATACCTTCTTGTAGAAGTTTCTTGATGCGTTTGATGTTAATGTGGCCAAGGCGACAATGCCACAAGTAAGTTTGACTAGACTGTGTAGTCTTAGCTTTCTTTGCAGGATTATTAACGTTATAAATTTCCTTGTCTAGTGATAACACATAAAGACCATTTTCTGAATGTGCCGTACCATATAAAACATTATCGAGATAAAATGAACATGATTGGTCTTTAACTCGAAATTCAAAACCTTTGGCGTCCAACGCCGAAATTGAAATGATGTTTTTGGTAATGTTGGGAACACAATAAACATTGTCAAGTTCCAAAACTAGCCCCGTGGGCAAAGACAAACTAAGAGATCCTATGGAAATAGCACCAATCCATGCTCCATTTCCTACCCGGAGCTCGATCTCTCCCTTCGCTAGCTTCCTAATGTTCCTTAGTGCCTGTGAATTGGAACAAAGGTGTGAGCCACATCCGGTATCTAATACCCATGAAGTCGAGCTAGTGAAGTTAAAGTCTATAACGTAAATACCAGATGTAGAAGCAACAGTTCCGTTCTTCTTATCTTCCTTGAATTTGAGGCAATCTCTCTTCCAATGTCCCTTCTTCTTGCAATAGAAGCATTCGAAATCAGACTTAGAAGATGCTACCTTTTTCTCCTTGTTGTCTTTGGTAGCTTTCGGCTTAGGCGGAAAGTTCTTCTTCCCTTTCCCCTTAAAGCCCTTCTTCCTTTTGCCTGCCCTTTTGAACGGCTTACCCTTCTTAACCATGAGCATATCATGCTTTCCCTCATCCTTGAGCGTCTACTCAGCTTGCTTCAACATCCCATGAAGCTCGGTGAGGGTTTTCTCCGTGCTATGAATATTGTAGTTCATCTTGAACTGGCCATAGCCTTTGTGAAGGGAATGGAGAATGATGTCAATAGCCATTTCAGTTGAATACCCCGCATCAAGCCTTCCCATGTTATCAAATAATCCTATCATTTTGAGCACATGTGGGCTGACTGGCTCTCCTTTCTTGAGCTTAGTCTCAAGGATCTGCCTGTGGTGTTTGGGGGTCTTTAATGTCCTTCGGGAGAGTTACGATTTCCTAGCAGACTTCCTTCTTACGCCTGTACCTGCACAAGTAACGGAGACTCCGGATGGGGGTGGGAGTTCCGCCTCCGAAGATTAAGTTAGTATCTTTTCGAAGTGGAATAAGAACAATAAAAGCTTCTCAATACGAGAGCGTTTCAGTAGGTTTCGGTTTTGTTTGTTTTTTGAGTGGTTGCAATTAATGTGTGTCCTCCATAAATGAGGTCTACCCTTACTATTTATAGTAAGGGAGAACTGTACCTCAATTAGGGTACAAGGGACACGTGTCTCAAAGGGATTGGGCCTTTGCAGACCGTTGAAAGATTGACACGTGTCAAGCCTTTATTGGGCCACGCGTCTTAGGGTATTTTCACCCTAAACATGTGGGTTTCAAACCTTTCAGTTCAAGCCTGCTCTTGAAACATATTCTGTAACTCAGAAATGATCTCATAGGCCGATTCCTTCTCGAAGAAGGTTTTCTGAAGTTCAGGAGACATAGTGGCTAGCATTACGCACTTGACATCCCGATCGGCTACTTGCCATCGGTTAAGGCCGCTTGAGTTACATCCTCATTGGGAGAGTCGGGCATTTCCTCATCAAGGACATACTCTTTCTGTTCTGGCATAAGAACGATGCGCAAATTCCTTTGCCAATCAAGGAAATTGGTACCACTCAACTTCTCCTTGTCGAGAATTGAGCGCAATGAAAACTGATTGTTTGGGGTTGAAGACATGATTCTACAATTGAAAGAATTTTAATGAAAAACCATTCAAAAATACTTAAATAAGATTGAATTTTATTCATGCAAATTTTTAATACTTATTTAACGTCTTATTCACATGTAAAATTTGTCCCTATTTTGTGAAAATAAGGCGATTCCAAGATCCGAAGAAACAAAGAGTGGTTAAGCATGCTTTGGCTTGTCTTAAACACTCAATCTTCTTGGGTAAGAATTGCCTTGCTAATGGCTCTAAGCCACTCTTGGTTAGATAATCGTCGCATCTAATGCATCTTTGACGATGTATCTCTTTTGCCACGGTATGTGAGGACTCCTCACTCATACCGATGAGTTAAACCAAAACCAACGTGCACACCCGGTATGCCTTATGCCCCTTGGTGAAGTGATGGCACCTCGCTTTGGCGTAGCCTACCATCACTCTCGTTCGGTTAGTAAGTGTTGTTTTGGAAAGGCAAGTTTGACTCAATATTATTAGGGACCTAGGATTTCTATGTTGGTTGATTTAAGTGAACTTAACTAATCATCGCAACATCAAGAAAACCTAAACATGCATCTAACGAATAATTCACACATATATATATAAGCATAAAATATAAAGCGAAATTATAGATGCATATTGGCAACTAGCATGACCCCTTGAGATCTTCATATCTTCAAAAGGTCTTCATTTGCAATTCAAGGCTTTGTCATACGCCGTCTTCAAGACTTAACCAAACTATGCAAAAACTAGTGTCTAAAACTAGGAATAATCTAAATATTAAAGTACAAAAATACTTAACGGTGCGTAGACCGTATTTAGATTTACAAAAATACATAACGGCACGTAGTTCGTATTTTCTATCCTAGTCGGGTCCCACTAGTTGCCATTTCATAAAACCTATGAGAGAGAATATATATATTCCATTCATCCATTCACTATTTGTGAATGGCCCATGCAATTTACAAAATCAAACAAGTAAAATGCATTTAAACAACGCGCGCACTAGTAACAAACTAGGTGGTTAATCCGATTAACATGCCTAATTAAAACTAGTCAAAGTTGTTTAACCGATTATATAATTTATGGATTAATAATTGAAGCTCCCACTAAATTCCGCATTTCCTTAATTAATCTAATTAATTAAGTCGGTAGCACCCAAACTTGTCAAAATGAAATTTTGCCAATGCCGCTCAAAACCGAGGCCTAGCCTCCCAAAATTTTAATTAAAATAAACAAAATTAATTAAAATAAATAAAACGGCAAAATAAGCAATATTACGGCTAGTCACCTCACCGCACCAAGCATACGCACATGCCAAAAAACACGAACACACGACCCACGGCACACGCCCGCGAGCTGTTGCCACGCGTGTGCTGCTGCCGTGCGTGGCTGCTGCCGCGCGTGTGGCCGTAAGCAAGGCGGCGCTGCCACCTTGGCAGCCACATATGGGCTGCTATGCGCATTGCCTCGTTTTGCGTGCCACGACCTCGGGATTTGATCCCTTTTCGCGAGACAACAATAATTAATTCTAAATTAATTTTAGAACTAATTTAGAGAGCAAAATAAAATTTTAAACAAGTCTAACTTAATAAAATTTTCATAGTGCAAATAACCAAAATAATTCCAAGAACCATTCTTAATTAAATTGGTTTAGCTTGGTGCAACATAAAATTGAGGCAATTTCTCACTTTCAATTTAATCAATTTAAATTAAACTTGAGAATTTGACAAAGTAAAGGGAAATTGAAAAAATATGAACTTTAATGTTCATAATGAAAATTCCAACATCTAAATTTTGTGAATCCTTGAAAATTATATCTTCCAACATGAAGATAACCAAATTTCTATCATAAAAATCGAAACTTTATGTTTCCAATCAACTCAAAATGATTAAAACATCAAAGTTTAACACAAAATAACATGGAATTTAGTGGTTTTTAAAGTTTCAATCACTTATCACAGATAAAGATTGAATCTTTAACACTTAGGAAGCCTCAAAATAAAACTTTCACACTAAAAAGCAATTAGTTTGCAATTATGTGAAAATAAATCAACCTTTAAGCATCAAATACTACCAAGTAAGTGTGCTTTAAGGGGACATAAAAATGCAGAAAATAATGCAAATAATCAACCATATAATCAACAATTTATGCCATTAATTTCAAGGTTAGAAAAGACTTAAAATTTTTCGTCAAAAACGAAAAACCCCTCGAAAAAGGCATTTCTGGTCAGAATTTGGCTAAAATCACAGAACCCTTGGGGGTAAAAACCTTTCCAGAACACGTTTTCCACCCAAAATTCACTAGTCTTGGGCGAAAATCTGGGTTCTGGGCTAAACTTGACATTGAAAACGGGATTAAAATAAATAAAACCGAGCTACTAATCTAATTAGCAACTTAAACCAGAAAATTAAGCCAAAATAAACCTTGAAAAACATGATTATAAAAATAAACGAGCGGGGCTCCGATACCGCTTTTGGGGTTTAGTGAGTCCGACTCACCACGGAAACAAACCTCGACCCGAGGAACCACTCGCAATAATTAAAATCATAAAGCATAAATAAATAATCACAAAGAAAAGATAACGAATCTTACCCTCGAAGCGAGCTTCGCCCAAAAACCGGGGCTCTTACTTGAAAGCTACGAGCACGTCAAGCGTCGCGCCTCCGACGGTATCCACCCACAAAAGGCGAACACAACTTTAAGGTCCGCTACCTTGGGGTTAGCAAGGTCCGACCAAAACCCGAGTGTTATATGAGTTTAAGTGTTTTCCCAAAATTATGGAATGCTCTTTTTAACTCCCACTCAAGCATCATTTCCAATGCCCCAAGTAAGGTATTTAATGATGAGAGTATGAAAATCTCTCCCATCAATGTGGGACAATGAGATTTTCACATTTTATTTTAAAGCTAAAATAAAATTATTAAGCAAACTAGTAATAAATCAACAAGTGTCAAGCATACATGAGGGAGTAGGTGAGGACCACTTGGAGATGGGGACCAAACTTGCTCCCCACTCTCTCCCTCACCTTGCACCACATGGCAACCCCCACTTGGGCACCAAGGTACCCCAAGTGTGGGCTGCTCGCTGCTGCCATACCTACGGACCAACAGGCCACGCACATGTGTGTTGGCTGCTTGGTCGAGGCCTGCTGCTAGCAAGCCACGCACCAACATGCGGGCTGCTGGCCATGGCCTGCTAGCATGCCTCGCACATTTGTGCGGGCTGCTGGCCGAGGCTGCTAGCACGCCACGCACATTTGTGCTGGCTGCTGGCCAAGGCCTGCTAGCATGCCACGCACACATGTGCGGGCTGCTGGCCAGCCTAGCTAGCCAAGGCGCGCTAGCACGCACCAGCCAGCCTAGGCTCAGCTTGGTGCGCTTGCTAGCCACCTTGCTAGGCCATTTGCCACTAGCACTCGGTTTTCTCGATGCTAGGGGTATTTTGGTAATTTTGTTGATTTATTAGTAATTATCTCGTCTCTTATCATTTAGACTCGACTTCCGACGATCGGTTTCGACGCTCTAAGCTCGAATTACTGACGTCTAAATATTTAACACTCGGGCGACGAATTAATTTCTTCCGAATTAATTCGTCGAGTTGGTTTGTATATTTTGCTTGGGTGTGACCCGAAGGGTTCAGTCAAGATTAAGCTGTAATATTAATTATATTAATATTACTGATCGGAAGCGGCCTCCACCCAGGCATTCCGATCACTTGACCTTTCTGAATATATTAGCTTTCTAATAATTTTGAACCCGCTATCAGAATAATACACTTGTTCGAAGGACACCATTCCTTTCACATCCGTCGATTCATTTTCTTTGCAGGTACAAGCGACCTTGCGGAATCCAGTCTTAAGTTGTAACTCTCCCGAGAGACACCAAAAACCCCAAAACACTTAGCATCTTCATTACTGATAACTTTCATAATAAGATGATTAAATTTGATAGTGGCATGGATTATATGGGATTTAGGATTTACTGTCCAAGTGATGGCTCCCACTCATTTTTATGATTGAGACCTTCAACTTGACAACCTACAATCATTAACATTCAGCAACGAACTTTCCATAGAACATCTTCTTTATTATCGCCATTAAGGCAACAATATTCTCAGCATATATTTTAGTAGACTTCCTGATGATGCTTTACTTGGGTTTCACTCCAAACGGCTCACAATTATCTGGGATACCCTAATCACTTGTGATCATGGAAGTTTTCCTTAAATTCCTGCACATTACACATGGATGCATGTCCATTTTACCATTCTCAAGCAACGACCTATTGTTAGCTCGTGCTTATAAATCGATTCCTTATTAAGGATCTAATCCTTGTTAAGGTTTGTGCTTGCAACATCAATTCTCAAATTATATTTGTTTCCACAAGTTAAGAACACATCTTGTTACTTATCCAAGTGCTTTAGATGTTCTTGGCCACAATCTATGGATATATTACATAGATTCAGGTTGCTTGGTACTACATACATACTTCACATGCTCTAAGTAAGTCATGCGACGATTCCATGTCACAGCGTACATGATGGATTAAATTGCAGAGTAATTCTCATTCTTATTCCATCCATGTGACATTTTAGCTCATCAGTTTCACTGAGTCTTGCTAAACCGTTTGCTGTGTAGTATGGTTGAAAGTCTCTATTAGAGTTTTTCATGTTTGACTTGGTATTTAGCCTAGCTTATACTTAGTTCAAACATTTACTTAGTTTTATACATACGGGTCGAAATTCTTTCAATGTCCTTCAATTCATGGTAAATTCATTTACACGTTCAAACATTTTATTAAGTCTATACAATAGATCTTAATACCAATATGTACTAAGTATCGTCTTTTGCTTGGTCCATTGATGAAAATACTTTCAAATCTAAGCATTTAGCATTTGATAGTTTTTTCACTATAGAGTTCATAAACTTTTCGTTAGACCTTTATATAATTTACTTTTGCTCCCACTAAACATCTTATTCATAAGAATTTCTATGTTTCTCCATAAGTCAATCCTCTTATTAACTTCATGAGAAAACATGGATTCCTTGAGCTTGCTTTTAAATCTAGCATTTATTTAGATTTTCAAAACCCTTAGACTATTTTCATAGTCACTTCCAAAATCCTATTTTAGGAAGGCGATTTTGTTATCTATTTTGCCATATTTCATATGAGCAATTTTGCTAAAACAATCACGCAAAGACTTTAGCATTCTGATTGGTGAATGGGTTTTTATTAAAATCAACTCCGTGAATATATTTATATCCTTTTCAACCAATCTTGCTATGTATGAATATACATTTCCACATTTGTTAGTTTTCTACTTAAAAAATTAGTTGCAATCAATGGGTCTTTCACCTTTCATGCAAATTAATCAAGTTTCAAACATAATTTTCAAACATGGGGTCTGTTTCGGATTTTCATGGCCTCTAACCATTATTCGGAATTTTAATTTGTCGTAGCTATCTTACAATAAATTATTCATTTTCTATGTAATTGTAAATAGTATGCTTGTAAGTTATAGGTTTATTTCTAACTTAATTGAAATTTATAGGATTCAATCCAAGCCTTTGGTGAATTCTACACCTATACGAGGCAATTGCATTAAACACTGAGTTTCAAGGCGCTTCAAAAGCCCTTTGACATTCTTGATCTTACTCCAACTTTTCAAAAGTTTTGTGAGAAATGAATTCTCTTTTAAGGCACTTGTAAAGTCCTTTTGAATATTCTTGATCAAGTATTCTCATAAAGCCCTTTTAAGGTCTTCCGAGATTCTCAGTTCTAGTTTGTTGCTGAGCTTGATTTTCATAGAGTTCATTTTCCTCGCACTTGTCATTTTGAAAATGTGTTACTTTCCATAAAGAAACCACTTAGAGCAAAAAATACTATGTTCACAATTAGGTTGTGGAGGTAATGCCCATGGTCTCACATGAATGCTTACAAAGAGACATGTATATTGTCTTTGGGTAAAGGTTCGTTGAGTAAAACAAACAGTTAACTCCCACTTGAGCTATCTTAGCCTTTAATGAGCCATTAAGTTCCCTCTCAACTACCTCGCTCTTGCTAAGCTGGTAATGATGTGGATTCTAACCCCTTGTTTAGTCAAGATTTTAGAAAAACCACAATCTTGAAATAAAGATCCAATCTTGAAGGATTTCTTTAAGATTGAATAAAAACGAACCGATATTTCTCCTCACAAGATCACTCCTGAAACTTATGATTCGAATCCTCAAATTAATTAACCCACTCCTGGACGCTAATTATTTTGAGATTAAACTCTTAGCCTACTCCTAGACACTAAGTGTTTAATGTTCTAATCTTTAACCAACTCCTTGAATTGAAAACTAGCAAAACGTTTAAGCAAAAAGCTAAACAATGAATTTTTATTCAACTGAATTTTTGTGTATTTGTTATGTGTCTACAAAACCACGAAAATCTCCTATTTATAGACTAAAAACTAACTAATTCTAAGTCTAATAGAACTAGGACAAGTCCCTAGCCTTTAGCTCCAAGTAAGCTAAATAGAATAGGAAAACTAGTTCTACTTAGATTAGGAAACTAGTAGTAAGACTAGTTTAACTTAGACTATAATTCCTAAAACAAATCCTAATCAACTAAGGAAACTTATTAAGCTAAAATAACAGAAATTAAAAGGAATCCTAAGTGCTTAAACCAAGAAAAACCCTTTCAAGTGAAAGGTAAAAACTTGTAAGCAAAACTCTAGAAAAAAAACTAAGGATGGAAAATCATCCTTTTCATGTCGCCGCCACCACAACACCACACGCGCCTCCTTTTTCCTCACGCGCCGGTCCATGGTGTAGCTAGGTTCAAGGTGGTTCAGGGAAGGTGGCGCGTGGCCCTTGGAGTGGCGCGTGACAACCGCAATCGCCGCCAAAAACCGAATGTGTCATTTTGTCTTTCATGGTGATCAAGCTTCCTTCTTTCCCAATTGATCTATTGAACCTTTGCTTGTTAATTTCTTTGATTGGGCAGCCCATAATGAAGCTATTTGGACCTTCTAAAAGTGTCTTGGACCCTTCAAAAGAATTAGCCTCTTGATTCACATCATTCTCCCCTTCTTCAAAAGAATTTGCCCTCAAATTCACATCATCAAAACAAGTAAAGAGGGTTTCAACGTTAAATGTAGAATCTTCATCACCACTTTCACTAGACATGTCTTCTTGGTACTCACCATTTTCACAATAGTCATCTTCTTTATTAAGAAGACATGTCTTGGGTCCTCTACCGATCTCTTCCTTGAATATATTTTCCCTTAGAAACAAACTTGCACTTCGGTCAACATGTGAGCACTTAGCAAATTCTTTATGAGACAAAGGTTGTAGTAGACTAAAACGTTTATTTCCAACCTTCACCGAATACACATTGGTCTTTCCATAATGTTTAACCTTTCGATCAAATTGCCATGGTCTTCCCAAAAGTAAGTGACAAGCATTCATTGGAATCACATCACACCATATTTCATCTTTGTAATTTCCTATGGAAAAAGTTACTAGTGCTTGCTTCTTAATTTCAAAACCCTTTGAATCATCAAGCCAATTTACTTTATATGGTTTTGCATGAACTCTCGTAGGAAGATTGAGTTTAGTAACCATCTCCGTAGAAGCCACATTAGTGCATGAACCACTATCAATTATCACCTTACATGTGGTATCACTTACTTTGCAACGAGTATGGAATAAACTTTCACGTTGAGATTTGTAAGGGTTAGCTTCGGCATGGAGAATCTTCCTTACCACAAGCACTCTTTCATCATCTTCGGGATCAATCTCATCTTCTTCTTCTTCTTCCGTTTCAACAACCTTTTCCTCTTTATCTTGAGGAACAAATTCATATTTTCTTTCCTCTTCAGTCATGGCTTCATATTGCTGTATAGTAAGAGTTCTTCGACTTGGACAATCTTTAAGTTGATGTCCTCTTCCTTGGCACTTGAAGCAACGCATTTGGTCTTCATATTTCTCTTTAGAGACATAAACTTTTTCCTTTTTCCCTACCTCCTTTTCACTATTCTTCAAATTTTCAGATTTTGATGCAAAATCTTTGGAAGATTGATTATAGAACTTAGAAGTAGAACTTTGCAAATAGCTTGTATTAGTACTCTTAGAAGCACTCGGTTTCTTATCTTCATTCCAATGTCTCTCAATTTTCAAGGCTAACTTGCAAACATCATTGAATGTATTGTAGGTACTTAGCTCAACTTTTTTAGCAATGGGTCGATTAAGTCCCTTTATGAACCGAGCAATACGCATAGTTTCTTTCTCATCCAACTCACAAATAGAAGTCAAACGATCAAACTCCGTGATATATTCATTCACGCTTTTAATATCTTGAGTCAAAGTGGCCAATTTCAAGTATTGAGTTTGCTCAAAATCATGTGGAAGGTATCTAGCACGCATCTTTCTTTTCAAATCCGTCCATGTCTTGGTCTTACTCTTCCCCGATCTGGCACGTCGCGCTTTCAAAGATTCAAACCATGTTCCCGCATTCTTAGTGAGTCTTATATAAGCAATTTTGAATCGTTTCATATCATCGAACCCTTTATAATCCGAAATCTTCTCTAATTGCCTCTCCCACTCAAGAAAATCTTCGGGGCATCCTAGACCCGTGAAGTCATCAAGCTTAAAACCCTTATCATCAATTTTAGAAGAGTATTTAGGCTCATCATCACTGCTAGAAGAACTATCATCACTATCTCTATGTTTTTTCTTCTTTTTATGATCTTGAAGTAATTTTGCAAAGGCATCAAACCTTGCATCAGCACTATCAGTCATCTTTTCCTCTAAAATCTCAAATCTCTCTTCAAATCTTTCAATTAATCTGTTTAAAGCTTCTTCTCCCATGATTTATACACAAAAAAATGCGCACAAAACAAAGCAAAAAAACCAACCAGAGTATAGCAGTAGCACGGAAGCAAATTATATGATCAAAACACCTTAAAAATACCCAAGAACACACAGGAAAATCCCAGAAAAAATCGCTGCACAATTCGAGCAAAAACGAACTAAAACAGAAGCATGTATCAATTCGAACCAAAACAGACCAGTACGCACAAAACAGACCAGTTTAATAGCAAACGATGTCTAAAAATTCTGAAATTTTGCATTCAGAAATTACACATAAAAATAACCAGAGTCAAAAAAATAATCACCTAAAAAGCTTCTGTAATGAAGGAGAACGAGCCAAAACAAGTTTGCCTTGCAAACAGATCCTCCGAGAACACAGAAGTTAGAAAACGAATTGTGACGATTCTCCCCTTTAAATCTGATACCAATTTGATGTGGATTCTAACCCCTTGTTTAGTCAAGATTCTAGAAAACCCACAATCTTGGAATAAAGATCCAATCTTGAAGGATTTCTTTAAGATTGAATAAAAACGAACCGATATTTCTCCTCCCAAGATCACTCCTGAAACTTATGATTCGAATCCTCAAATTAATTAACCCACTCCTGGACGCTAATTATTTTGAGATTAAACTCTTAGCCTACTCCTAGACACTAAGTGTTTAATGTTCTAATCTTCAACCAACTCCTTGAATTGAAAACTAGCAAAACGTTTAAGCAAAAAGCTAAACAATGAATTTTTATTCAACTGAATTTTTGTGTATTTGTTATGTGTCTACAAAGCCACGAAAATCCCCTATTTATAGACTAAAAACTAACTAATTCTAAGTCTAATAGAACTAGGACAAGTCCCTAGCCTTTAGCTCCAAGTAAGCTAAATAGAATAGGAAAACTAGTTCTACTTAGATTAGGAAACTAGTAGTAAGACTAGTTTAACTTAGTCTATAATTCCTAAAACAAATCCTAATCAACTAAGGAAACTTATTAAGCTAAAATAACAGAAATTAAAAGGAATCCTAAGTGCTTAAACCAAGAAAAACCCTTTCAAGTGAAAGGTAAAAACTTGCAAGCAAAACTCTAGAAAAAAAACTAAGGATGGAAAATCATCCTTTTCATGTCGCCGCCACCACAACACCACACGCGCCTCCTTTTTCCTCACGCGCCGGTCCATGGTGTAGCTAGGTTCAAGGTGGTTCAGGGAAGGTGGCGCGTGGCCCTTGGAGTGGCGCGTGACAACCGCAATCGCCGCCGAAAACCGAATGTGTCATTTTGTCTTTCATGGTGTTCTTTCCCAATTGATCTATTGAACCTTTGCTTGTTAATTTCTTTGATTGGGCAGCCCATAATGAAGCTATTTGGACCTTCTAAAAGTGTCTTGGACCCTTCAAAAGAATTAGCCTCTTGATTCACATCATTCTCCCCTTCTTCAAAAGAATTTGCCCTCAAATTCACATCATCAAAACAAGTAAAGAGGGTTTCAACGTTAAATGTAGAATCTTCATCACCACTTTCACTAGACATGTCTTCTTGGTACTCACCATTTTCACAATAGTCATCTTCTTTATTAAGAAGACATGTCTTGGGTCCTCTACCGATCTCTTCCTTGAATATATTTTCCCTTAGAAACAAACTTGCACTTCGGTCAACATGTGAGCACTTAGCAAATTCTTTATGAGACAAAGGTTGTAGTAGACTAAAACGTTTATTTCCAACCTTCACCGAATACACATTGGTCTTTCCATAATGTTTAACCTTTCGATCAAATTGCCATGGTCTTCCCAAAAGTAAGTGACAAGCATTCATTGGAATCACATCACACCATATTTCATCTTTGTAATTTCCTATGGAAAAAGTTACTAGTGCTTGCTTCTTAATTTCAAAACCCTTTGAATCATCAAGCCAATTTACTTTATATGGTTTTGCATGAACTCTCGTAGGAAGATTGAGTTTAGTAACCATCTCCGTAGAAGCCACATTAGTGCATGAACCACTATCAATTATCACCTTACATGTGGTATCACTTACTTTGCAACGAGTATGGAATAAACTTTCACGTTGAGATTTGTCAGGGTTAGCTTCGGCATGGAGAATCTTCCTTACCACAAGCACTCTTTCATCATCTTCGGGATCAATCTCATCTTCTTCTTCTTCTTCCGTTTCAACAACCTTTTCCTCTTTATCTTGAGGAACAAATTCATATTTTCTTTCCTCTTCAGTCATGGCTTCATATTGCTGTATAGTAAGAGTTCTTCGACTTGGACAATCTTTAAGTTGATGTCCTCTTCCTTGGCACTTGAAGCAACGCATTTGGTCTTCATATTTCTCTTTAGAGACATAAACTTTTTCCTTTTTCCCTACCTCCTTTTCACTATTCTTCAAATTTTCAGATTTTGATGCAAAATCTTTGGAAGATTGATTATAGAACTTAGAAGTAGAACTTTGCAAATAGCTTGTATTAGTACTCTTAGAAGCACTCGGTTTCTTATCTTCATTCCAATGTCTCTCAATTTTCAAGGCTAACTTGCAAACATCATTGAATGTATTGTAGGTACTTAGCTCAACTTTTTTAGCAATGGGTCGATTAAGTCCCTTTATGAACCGAGCAATACGCATAGTTTCTTTCTCATCCAACTCACAAATAGAAGTCAAACGATCAAACTCCGTGATATATTCATTCACGCTTTTAATATCTTGAGTCAAAGTGGCCAATTTCAAGTATTGAGTTTGCTCAAAATCATGTGGAAGGTATCTAGCACGCATCTTTCTTTTCAAATCTGTCCATGTCTTGGTCTTACTCTTCCCCGATCTAGCACGTCGCGCTTTCAAAGATTCAAACCATGTTCCCGCATTCTTAGTGAGTCTTATATAAGCAATTTTGAATCGTTTCATATCATCGAACCCTTTATAATCCGAAATCTTCTCTAATTGCCTCTCCCACTCAAGAAAATCTTCGGGGCTTCCTAGACCCGTGAAGTCATCAAGCTTAAAACCCTTATCATCAATTTTAGAAGAGTATTTAGGCTCATCATCACTGCTAGAAGAACTATCATCACTATCTCTATGTTTTTTCTTCTTTTTATGATCTTGAAGTAATTTTGCAAAGGCATCAAACCTTGCATCAGCACTATCAGTCATCTTTTCCTCTAAAATCTCAAATCTCTCTTCAAATCTTTCAATTAATCTGTTTAAAGCTTCTTCTCCCATGATTTATACACAAAAAAATGCGCACAAAACAAAGCAAAAAAACCAACCAGAGTATAGCAGTAGCACGGAAGCAAATTATATGATCAAAACACCTTAAAAATACCCAAGAACACACAGGAAAATCCCAGAAAAAATCGCTGCACAATTCGAGCAAAAACGAACTAAAACAGAAGCATGTATCAATTCGGACCAAAACAGACCAGTACGCACAAAACAGACCAGTTTAATAGCAAACGATGTCTAAAAATTCTGAAATTTTGCATTCAGAAATTACACATAAAAATAACCAGAGTCAAAAAAATAATCACCTAAAAAGCTTCTGTAATGAAGGAGAACGAGCAAAAACAAGTTTGCCTTGCAAACAGATCCTCCGAGAACACAGAAGTTAGAAAACGAATTGTGACGATTCTCCCCTTTAAATCTGATACCAATTTGATGTGGATTCTAACCCCTTGTTTAGTCAAGATTTTAGAAAACCCACAATCTTGAAATAAAGATCCAATCTTGAAGGATTTCTTTAAGATTGAATAAAAACGAACCGATATTTCTCCTCACAAGATCACTCCTGAAACTTATGATTCGAATCCTCAAATTAATTAACCCACTCCTGGACGCTAATTATTTTGAGATTAAACTCTTAGCCTACTCCTAGACACTAAGTGTTTAATGTTCTAATCTTCAACCAACTCCTTGAATTGAAAACTAGCAAAACGTTTAAGCAAAAAGCTAAACAATGAATTTTTATTCAACTGAATTTTTGTGTATTTGTTATGTGTCTACAAAGCCACGAAAATCCCCTAATTATAGACTAAAAACTAACTAATTCTAAGTCTAATAGAACTAGGACAAGTCCCTAGCCTTTAGCTCCAAGTAAGCTAAATAGAATAGGAAAACTAGTTCTACTTAGATTAGGAAACTAGTAGTAAGACTAGTTTAACTTAGTCTATAATTCCTAAAACAAATCCTAATCAACTAAGGAAACTTATTAAGCTAAAATAACAGAAATTAAAAGGAATCCTAAGTTCTTAAACCAAGAAAAACCCTTTCAAGTGAAAGGTAAAAACTTGCAAGCAAAACTCTAGAAAAAAAACTAAGGATGGAAAATCATCCTTTTCATGTCGCCGCCACCACAACACCACACGCGCCTCCTTTTTCCTCACGCGCCGGTCCATGGTGTAGCTAGGTTCAAGGTGGTTCAGGGAAGGTGGCGCGTGGTCCTTGGAGTGGCGCGTGACAACCGCAATCGCCGCCGAAAGCCGAATGTGTCATTTTGTCTTTCATGGTGATCAAGCTTCCTTCTTTCCCAATTGATCTATTGAACCTTTGCTTGTTAATTTCTTTGATTGGGCAGCCCATAATGAAGCTATTTGGACCTTCTAAAAGTGTCTTGGACCCTTCAAAAGAATTAGCCTCTTGATTCACATCATTCTCCCCTTCTTCAAAAGAATTTGCCCTCAAATTCACATCATCAAAACAAGTAAAGAGGGTTTCAACGTTAAATGTAGAATCTTCATCACCACTTTCACTAGACATGTCTTCTTGGTACTCACCATTTTCACAATAGTCATCTTCTTTATTAAGAAGACATGTCTTGGGTCCTCTACCGATCTCTTCCTTGAATATCTTTTCCCTTAGAAAAAAACTTGCACTTCGGTCAACATGTGAGCACTTAGCAAATTCTTTATGAGACAAAGGTTGTAGTACTAAAACGTTTATTTCCAACCTTCACCGAATACACATTGGTCTTTCCATAATGTTTAACCTTTCGATCAAATTGCCATGGTCTTCCCAAAAGTAAGTGACAAGCATTCATTGGAATCACATCACACCATATTTCATCTTTGTAATTTCCTATGGAAAAAGTTACTAGTGCTTGCTTCTTAATTTCAAAACCCTTTGAATCATCAAGCCAATTTACTTTATATGGTTTTGCATGAACTCTCGTAGGAAGATTGAGTTTAGTAACCATCTCCGTAGAAGCCACATTAGTGCATGAACCACTATCAATTATCACCTTACATGTGGTATCACTTACTTTGCAACGAGTATGGAATAAACTTTCACGTTGAGATTTGTCAGGGTTAGCTTCGGCATGGAGAATCTTCCTTACCACAAGCACTCTTTCATCATCTTCGGGATCAATCTCATCTTCTTCTTCTTCTTCCGTTTTAACAACCTTTTCCTCTTTATCTTGAGGAACAAATTCATATTTTCTTTCCTCTTCAGTCATGGCTTCATATTGCTGTATAGTAAGAGTTCTTCGACTTGGACAATCTTTAAGTTGATGTCCTCTTCCTTGGCACTTGAAGCAACGCATTTGGTCTTCATATTTCTCTTTAGTTACATAAACTTTTTCCTTTTTCCCTACCTCCTTTTCACTATTCTTCAAATTTTCAGATTTTGATGCAAAATCTTTGGAAGATTGATTATAGAACTTAGAAGTAGAACTTTGCAAATAGCTTGTATTAGTACTCTTAGAAGCACTCGGTTTCTTATCTTCATTCCAATGTCTCTCAATTTTCAAGGCTAACTTGCAAACATCATTGAATGTATTGTAGGTACTTAGCTCAACTTTTTTAGCAATGGGTCGATTAAGTCCCTTTATGAACCGAGCAATACGCATAGTTTCTTTCTCATCCAACTCACAAATAGAAGTCAAACGATCAAACTCCGTGATATATTCATTCACGCTTTTAATATCTTGAGTCAAAGTGGCCAATTTCAAGTATTGAGTTTGCTCAAAATCATGTGGAAGGTATCTAGCACGCATCTTTCTTTTCAAATCTGTCCATGTCTTGGTCTTACTCTTCCCCGATCTGGCACGTCGCGCTTTCAAAGATTCAAACCATGTTCCCGCATTCTTAGTGAGTCTTATATAAGCAATTTTGAATCGTTTCATATCATCGAACCCTTTATAATCCGAAATCTTCTCTAATTGCCTCTCCCACTCAAGAAAATCTTCGGGGCTTCCTAGACCCGTGAAGTCATCAAGCTTAAAACCCTTATCATCAATTTTAGAAGAGTATTTAGGCTCATCATCACTGCTAGAAGAACTATCATCACTATCTCTATGTTTTTTCTTCTTTTTATGATCTTGAAGTAATTTTGCAAAGGCATCAAACCTTGCATCAGCACTATCAGTCATCTTTTCCTCTAAAATCTCAAATCTCTCTTCAAATCTTTCAATTAATCTGTTTAAAGCTTCTTCTCCCATGATTTATACACAAAAAAATGCGCACAAAACAAAGCAAAAAAACCAACCAGAGTATAGCAGTAGCACGGAAGCAAATTATATGATCAAAACACCTTAAAAATACCCAAGAACACACAGGAAAATCCCAGAAAAAATCGCTGCACAATTCGAGCAAAAACGAACTAAAACAGAAGCATGTATCAATTCGGACCAAAACAGACCAGTACGCACAAAACAGACCAGTTTAATAGCAAACGATGTCTAAAAATTCTGAAATTTTGCATTCAGAAATTACACATAAAAATAACCAGAGTCAAAAAAATAATCACCTAAAAAGCTTCTGTAATGAAGGAGAACGAGCCAAAACAAGTTTGCCTTGCAAACAGATCCTCCGAGAACACAGAAGTTAGAAAACGAATTGTGACGATTCTCCCCTTTAAATCTGATACCAATTTGATGTGGATTCTAACCCCTTGTTTAGTCAAGATTTTAGAAAACCCACAATCTTGAAATAAAGATCCAATCTTGAAGGATTTCTTTAAGATTGAATAAAAACGAACCGATATTTCTCCTCACAAGATCACTCCTGAAACTTATGATTCGAATCCTCAAATTAATTAACCCACTCCTGGACGCTAATTATTTTGAGATTAAACTCTTAGCCTACTCCTAGACACTAAGTGTTTAATGTTCTAATCTTCAACCAACTCCTTGAATTGAAAACTAGCAAAACGTTTAAGCAAAAAGCTAAACAATGAATTTTTATTCAACTGAATTTTTGTGTATTTGTTATGTGTCTACAAAAACACGAAAATCCCCTATTTATAGACTAAAAACTAACTAATTCTAAGTCTAATAGAACTAGGAAAAGTCCCTAGCCTTTAGCTCCAAGTAAGCTAAATAGAATAGAAAAACTAGTTCTACTTAGATTAGGAAACTAGTAGTAAGACTAGTTTAACTTAGTCTATAATTCCTAAAACAAATCCTAATCAACTAAGGAAACTTATTAAGTTAAAATAACAGAATTTAAAAGGAATCCTAAGTGCTTAAACCAAGAAAAACCCTTTCAAGTGAAAGGTAAAAACTTGCAAGCAAAACTCTAGAAAAAAAACTAAGGATGGAAAATCATCCTTTTCATGTCGCCGCCACCACAACACCACACGCGCCTCCTTTTACCTCACGCGCCGGTCCATGGTGTAGCTAGGTTCAAGGTGGTTCAGGGAAGGTGGCGCGTGGCCCTTGGAGTGGCGCGTGACAACCGCAATCGCCGCCGAAAGCCGAATGTGTCATTTTGTCTTTCATGGTGATCAAGCCTCCTTCTTTCCCAATGATCTATTGAACCTTTGCTTGTTAATTTCTTTGATTGGGCAGCCCATAATGAAGCTATTTGGACCTTCTAAAAGTGTCTTGGACCCTTCAAAAGAATTAGCCTCTTGATTCACATCATTCTCCCCTTCTTCAAAAGAATTTGCCCTCAAATTCACATCATCAAAACAAGTAAAGAGGGTTTCAACGTTAAATGTAGAATCTTCATCACCACTTTCACTAGACATGTCTTCTTGGTACTCACCATTTTCACAATAGTCATCTTCTTTATTAAGAAGACATGTCTTGGGTCCTCTACCGATCTCTTCCTTGAATATCTTTTCCCTTAGAAACAAACTTGCACTTCGGTCAACATGTGAGCACTTAGCAAATTCTTTATGAGACAAAGGTTGTAGACTAAAACGTTTATTTCCAACCTTCACCGAATACACATTGGTCTTTCCATAATGTTTAACCTTTCGATCAAATTGCCATGGTCTTCCCAAAAGTAAGTGACAAGCATTCATTGGAATCACATCACACCATATTTCATCTTTGTAATTTCCTATGGAAAAAGTTACTAGTGCTTGCTTCTTAATTTCAAAACCCTTTGAATCATCAAGCCAATTTACTTTATATGGTTTTGCATGAACTCTCGTAGGAAGATTGATTTTAGTAACCATCTTCGTAGAAGCCACATTAGTGCATGAACCACTATCAATTATCACCTTACATGTGGTATCACTTACTTTGCAACGAGTATGGAATAAACTTTCACGTTGAGATTTGTCAGGGTTAGCTTCGGCATGGAGAATCTTCCTTACCACAAGCACTCTTTCATCATCTTCGGGATCAATCTCATCTTCTTCTTCTTCTTCCGTTTTAACAACCTTTTCCTCTTTATCTTGAGGAACAAATTCATATTTTCTTTCCTCTTCAGTCATGGCTTCATATTGCTGTATAGTAAGAGTTCTTCGACTTGGACAATCTTTAAGTTGATGTCCTCTTCCTTGGCACTTGAAGCAACGCATTTGGTCTTCATATTTCTCTTTAGAGACATAAACTTTTTCCTTTTTCCCTACCTCCTTTTCACTATTCTTCAAATTTTCAGATTTTGATGCAAAATCTTTGGAAGATTGATTATAGAACTTAGAAGTAGAACTTTGCAAATAGCTTGTATTAGTACTCTTAGAAGCACTCGGTTTCTTATCTTCATTCCAATGTCTCTCAATTTTCAAGGCTAACTTGCAAACATCATTGACTGTATTGTAGGTACTTAGCTCAACTTTTTTAGCAATGGGTCGATTAAGTCCCTTTATGAACCGAGCAATACGCATAGTTTCTTTCTCATCCAACTCACAAATAGAAGTCAAACGATCAAACTCCGTGATATATTCATTCACGCTTTTAATATCTTGAGTCAAAGTGGCCAATTTCAAGTATTGAGTTTGCTCAAAATCATGTGGAAGGTATCTAGCACGCATCTTTCTTTTCAAATCCGTCCATGTCTTGGTCTTACTCTTCCCCGATCTAGCACGTCGCGCTTTCAAAGATTCAAACCATGTTCCCGCATTCTTAGTGAGTCTTATATAAGCAATTTTGAATCGTTTCATATCATCGAACCCTTTATAATCCGAAATCTTCTCTAATTGCCTCTCCCACTCAAGAAAATCTTCGGGGCTTCCTAGACCCGTGAAGTCATCAAGCTTAAAACCCTTATCATCAATTTTAGAAGAGTATTTAGGCTCATCATCACTGCTAGAAGAACTATCATCACTATCTCTATGTTTTTTCTTCTTTTTATGATCTTGAAGTAATTTTGCAAAGGCATCAAACCTTGCATCAGCACTATCAGTCATCTTTTCCTCTAAAATCTCAAATCTCTCTTCAAATCTTTCAATTAATCTGTTTAATGCTTCTTCTCCCATGATTTATACACAAAAAAATGCGCACAAAACAAAGCAAAAAAACCAACCAGAGTATAGCAGTAGCACGGAAGCAAATTATATGATCAAAACACCTTAAAAATACCCAAGAACACACAGGAAAATCCCAGAAAAAATCGCTGCACAATTCGAGCAAAAGCGAACTAAAACAGAAGCATGTATCAATTCGGACCAAAACAGACCAGTACGCACAAAACAGACCAGTTTAATAGCAAACGATGTCTAAAAATTCTGAAATTTTGCATTCAGAAATTACACATAAAAATAACCAGAGTCAAAAAAATAATCACCTAAAAAGCTTCTGTAATGAAGGAGAACGAGCCAAAACAAGTTTGCCTTGCAAACAGATCCTCCGAGAACACAGAAGTTAGAAAACGAATTGTGACGATTCTCCCCTTTAAATCTGATACCAATTTGATGTGGATTCTAACCCCTTGTTTAGTCAAGATTTTAGAAAACCCACAATCTTGAAATAAAGATCCAATCTTGAAGGATTTCTTTAAGATTGAATAAAAACGAACCGATATTTCTCCTCACAAGATCACTCCTGAAACTTATGATTCGAATCCTCAAATTAATTAACCCACTCCTGGACGCTAATTATTTTGAGATTAAACTCTTAGCCTACTCCTAGACACTAAGTGTTTAATGTTCTAATCTTCAACCAACTCCTTGAATTGAAAACTAGCAAAACGTTTAAGCAAAAAGCTAAACAATGAATTTTTATTCAACTGAATTTTTGTGTATTTGTTATGTGTCTACAAAGCCACGAAAATCCCCTATTTATAGACTAAAAACTAACTAATTCTAAGTCTAATAGAACTAGGACAAGTCCCTAGCCTTTAGCTCCAAGTAAGCTAAATAGAATAGGAAAACTAGTTCTACTTAGATTAGGAAACTAGTAGTAAGACTAGTTTAACTTAGTCTATAATTCCTAAAACAAATCCTAATCAACTAAGGAAACTTATTAAGCTAAAATAACAGAAATTAAAAGGAATCCTAAGTGCTTAAACCAAGAAAAACCCTTTCAAGTGAAAGGTAAAAACTTGCAAGCAAAACTCTAGAAAAAAAACTAAGGATGGAAAATCATCCTTTTCATGTCGCCGCCACCACAACACCACACGCGCCTCCTTTTTCCTCACGCGCCGGTCCATGGTGTAGCTAGGTTCAAGGTGGTTCAGGGAAGGTGGCGCGGGGCCCTTGGAGTGGCGCGTGACAACCGCAATCGCCGCCGAAAGCCGAATGTGTCATTTTGTCTTTCATGGTGATCAAGCTTCCTTCTTTCCCAATTGATCTATTGAACCTTTGCTTGTTAATTTCTTTGATTGGGCAGCCCATAATGAAGCTATTTGGACCTTCTAAAAGTGTCTTGGACCCTTCAAAAGAATTAGCCTCTTGATTCACATCATTCTCCCCTTCTTCAAAAGAATTTGCCCTCAAATTCACATCATCAAAACAAGTAAAGAGGGTTTCAACGTTAAATGTAGAATCTTCATCACCACTTTCACTAGACATGTCTTCTTGGTACTCACCATTTTCACAATAGTCATCTTCTTTAAGAAGACATGTCTTGGGTCCTCTACCGATCTCTTCCTTGAATATCTTTTCCCTTAGAAACAAACTTGCACTTCGGTCAACATGTGAGCACTTAGCAAATTCTTTATGAGACAAAGGTTGTAGTAGACTAAAACGTTTATTTCCAACCTTCACCGAATACACATTGGTCTTTCCATAATGTTTAACCTTTCGATCAAATTGCCATGGTCTTCCCAAAAGTAAGTGACAAGCATTCATTGGAATCACATCACACCATATTTCATCTTTGTAATTTCCTATGGAAAAAGTTACTAGTGCTTGCTTCTTAATTTCAAAACCCTTTGAATCATCAAGCCAATTTACTTTATATGGTTTTGCATGAACTCTCGTAGGAAGATTGAGTTTAGTAACCATCTCCGTAGAAGCCACATTAGTGCATGAACCACTATCAATTATCACCTTACATGTGGTATCACTTACTTTGCAACGAGTATGGAATAAACTTTCACGTTGAGATTTGTCAGGGTTAGCTTCGGCATGGAGAATCTTCCTTACCACAAGCACTCTTTCATCATCTTCGGGATCAATCTCATCTTCTTCTTCTTCTTCCGTTTTAACAACCTTTTCCTCTTTATCTTGAGGAACAAATTCATATTTTCTTTCCTCTTCAGTCATGGCTTCATATTGCTGTATAGTAAGAGTTCTTCGACTTGGACAATCTTTAAGTTGATGTCCTCTTCCTTGGCACTTGAAGCAACGCATTTGGTCTTCATATTTCTCTTTAGAGACATAAACTTTTTTCTTTTTCCCTACCTCCTTTTCACTATTCTTCAAATTTTCAGATTTTGATGCAAAATCTTTGGAAGATTGATTATAGAACTTAGAAGTAGAACTTTGCAAATAGCTTGTATTAGTACTCTTAGAAGCACTCGGTTTCTTATCTTCATTCCAATGTCTCTCAATTTTCAAGGCTAACTTGCAAACATCATTGACTGTATTGTAGGTACTTAGCTCAACTTTTTTAGCAATGGGTCGATTAAGTCCCTTTATGAACCGAGCAATACGCATAGTTTCTTTCTCATCCAACTCACAAATAGAAGTCAAACGATCAAACTCCGTGATATATTCATTCACGCTTTTAATATCTTGAGTCAAAGTGGCCAATTTCAAGTATTGAGTTTGCTCAAAATCATGTGGAAGGTATCTAGCACGCATCTTTCTTTTCAAATCCGTCCATGTCTTGGTCTTACTCTTCCCCGATCTAGCACGTCGCGCTTTCAAAGATTCAAACCATGTTCCCGCATTCTTAGTGAGTCTTATATAAGCAATTTTGAATCGTTTCATATCATCGAACCCTTTATAATCCGAAATCTTCTCTAATTGCCTCTCCCACTCAAGAAAATCTTTGGGGCTTCCTAGACCCGTGAAGTCATCAAGCTTAAAACCCTTATCATCAATTTTAGAAGAGTATTTAGGCTCATCATCACTGCTAGAAGAACTATCATCACTATCTCTATGTTTTTTCTTCTTTTTATGATCTTGAAGTAATTTTGCAAAGGCATCAAACCTTGCATCAGCACTATCAGTCATCTTTTCCTCTAAAATCTCAAATCTCTCTTCAAATCTTTCAATTAATCTGTTTAATGCTTCTTCTCCCATGATTTATACACAAAAAAATGCGCACAAAACAAAGCAAAAAAACCAACCAGAGTATAGCAGTAGTGATGTGATTTTTAGTCCGAAAACTAAGCCTCACAAAGATATGAATCTAACCTAATTCTATACAGAAAGTTCACCAAGAATTAAGCAAGAAACTTAAATTAATTAATCAAGAATCCACCTAATTAATCAACCTAGATGATTGTTTTAACTAAAACAAACAAAACAGCAAATTGGAATCCACCAATCAAGAATTTAAGTAATCCAACTTAAACAAAAGAATTATTATTATGAATGTATGATTAAACTTGTATATTTTTCAAGATTACAACCCTATATTTATAGACTCAATCAACTATCCTAATCCTACTTGAATTAGAATTCTGATTTCCTAACAAAAACCCACGGATTGCATAACTTGATCAAGTTTGGATAACTTTGATTTAGTTATTTAATCCTACTTAAACTCTAACTACTCTTAAGATAAAACTTGCCTATTTTATCCTAACTCAAGCTTGCACTCCAAGCTATTATTGACGCCTACTAGACTAAAAACAATTCCTAATGCAATTAGAAATCCTAAGTGCTTAAAACAATTCCTAATGCAATTAGAAATCCTAAGTGCTTAAAACAAGAAAAACCCTTTCAAGTGAAAGGTAAAAACTTGTAAGCAAAAACCTAAGTAAAGACTCACAAAATAAAACTAAGGAAAAGAAATCATTCTTTTCATATCGCCGCCTAAACACCACTTCACGCGCCACCACTTGTGACACGCGCCACACCACCTTGTGGCTGGGCTCAGTCCGGTGCCGGTGGACAGGAGCGTGGGACCCATCTCGGCGCGTGGCCGCCTGTATCGTCGCCGGAAGTTAACTGCGCAACTTCTTCGTTCTTGGAAATCATGGTTCTTTCTTTCCAATTTAAGCTATTGAACCTTTTCTTGATTATTTCCTTGTTTGGGTAGCCTATAATGGAGTTGTTTAGACCATCTAAAAGTACATTAGATCTTTCAAAAGAATTAGCTTCTTGATTCGCATCATCCTCCTCTTCTTCAAAAGAATTTGCCCTCAAATTTACTTCATCAAAACAAGTAAAAAGGTTTTCAATAGTATATGTAGAATCTTCATCACCGCTTTCAGTAGACAAGTCTTCTTGGCACTCACCATCTTCATAATTGTCACCTTCTTTAGCAAGAAAACATGTCTTGGGTCCTCTATCGATTTCTTCCTTGAATACTTTTTCTCTTAGAAACAAACTTGAACTACGAGTAACATTTGAGCACTTATTCTGTCCTTTATGAGATAAAGGATGTAGACTTAAACGTTTGTTTCCAACCTCCACGGAGTACACATTAGTCCTTCCATTAAATTTCACAAATCTATCATATTGCCAAGGACGGCCTAATAGTATATGACATGCATCCATAGGACAAACATCACATAAAACTTTATCATGAAATTTACCAATTGAAAAGGATATTAGCGCTTGCTTGTTGACCTTGACATCACTTGTGTTGTTAAGCCAATGAAGCTTGTATGGTTGTGGATGCTCGGTGACTGACCACTCCAACTTATCAATCAAGATCGTAGACACCACATTAGTGCAACTTCCCGTGTCTATGATTACATCACACAATCTATCCTTCACCTTGCACCTTGTATGGAAAATCTTCTCTCTTTGATCGCCCTCCATAGGTGTAGGTTTCGAATGCAGTGTTCTTCTTAGGACCAAACTTTGACCTTGATGTTCGGCCTCTACTTCTTCCAAGAGCTCCTCCTCTTCTTCTTCAAGGTTTTCTTGATCCTTTTCAACGTCACTACCTTGCTCACACAAAGTCTTTTCTTGCTCCCATTCTTGTGCAGTCATGACCCTTTTTGAAGGACAATCACTTGCAATGTGACCAACACTACCACACTTAAAGCACTTCCTTCCTTCCACAAATTTCTTGTTAGTTTCGAATTTAGTTTTAGAATCTTTGTAATTCGAACTTGAACTACCCTTTTCCACATTAGCTTTCTCAAAAGGTTTTGAGAATCCTTTTATAAACGGTTTAGAGAATGAGCTTTTCTTCACTTTTAATTGTTTTTCAACTTTGATAGCCACTTTACACACATCCTCAAAAGACCAATATTGTTGTAATTCAACTTTTTCAGCAATATTATCATTCAATCCCGAAATAAATCTAGCAATCTTATGTTCAACAATCTCTTCTAAACCACATAGCATGCATAACTTCTCAAACTCAACAATATAATTCTCAACAGTCATAGAATTTTGTTTAAAAGTTTGCATCTTTAGATAGATATCTTGAATATAATCACTAGGAACGAACCTCTTTTTCATGTGCTTCTTGAGTTGCTCCCAAGTTGTGATTTTGTTACGCCCTTCTTTATGCCTCTTCTTTTTCAAATTATCATACCAAAGACTAGCATAACCAGTGAGCTTCAACTCCGCAAGTTTACACTTCTTCCTCTCATCATACTCCTTGTAATCAAAGAGTGTTTCGGCCCTTCTAATCCATTCAAAATATTTCTCTGGTTCATTCATACTCCCATTGAATTCGGGAAGGTCTAACCTAAGGTTTCTATCATCATCTTTAGGTCTATCCCTTCTCCTAGGTCTAGGTGAATCATCACTTGATGAATAATTCTTTCGTGACCTCCTAGGGTTTCTCCTTGGTTGTTCTTCCTCACTTGAACTAGAATTAGGGTTAGAATCACCCCTCTTTGAAGAAGATCCATCATGAGTATCAAGTCTCTTCAATACCTTCTCCAACCTTGCTGCCAATTCGGTGATTTGCCTATCTCTTCTAAGATTTTGTGCTTGTTCTAAGGTTAAACCCCTTGGAACTTGTGGAACCTCTTCGTCACTCATGATTCCTACACAAACCAAGTTAGTCTATGCAAAAATCTTGATTAAAAGATAAAATCTTGAAGGAATCTTGAAGCAAACAACAACCGGACTCCCAACCCGTATTCCAGTGAAACAACACCAAAAGTTTAAGGCTGTACAGAGTTCGTTACTCAACCAAATGTTACGAAATTTTAGGTGAAGATAGCTAGACGTTTTTCCAGTCTAATGCAAAAAGAATCACTCAAAAATTCCAAGCCAAACGTTACCAGTTTAAATTCTACCGAACCTGTGCTCTGATAATGCAAAAGTTGTGATTTTTAGTCCGAAAACTAAGCCTCACAAAGATATGAATCTAACCTAATTCTATACAGAAAATTCACCAAGAATTAAGAAAGAAACTTAGATTAATTAATCAAGAATCCACCTAATTAATCAACCTAGATGATTGTTTTAACTAAAACAAACAAAACAGCAAATTGGAATCCACCAATCAAGAATTTAAGTAATCCAACTTAAACAAAAGAATTATTATTATGAATGTATGATTAAACTTGTATATTATTCAAGATTACAACCCTATATTTATAGACTCAATCAACTATCCCAATCCTATTAGAATTCTGATTTCCTAACCAATCCCACGGAAATCATTATCCTACTTACTCTAACTAATCTTAAGATAAAACTTGCCTATTTTATCCTAACTCAAGCTTGCACTCCAAGCTTAGACTAAAAACAATTCCTAATGTAATTAGAAATCCTTTTTGACTAAAAACAATTCCTAATGTAATTAGAAATCCTTTTTGACGCCTACTAGACTAAAACAATTCCTAATGCAATTAGAAATCCTAAATGCTTAAAACAAGAAAAACCCTTTCAAGTGAAAGGTAAAAACTTGTAAGCAAAAACCTAAGTAAAGACTCACAAAATAAAACTAAGGAAAAGAAATCATTCTTTTCATATCGCCGCCTGAACACCACTTCACGCGCCACCACTTATGACACGCGCCACACCACCTTGTGGCTGGGCTCAGTCCGGTGCCGGTGGACAGGAGCGTGGGACCCATCTCGGCGCGTGGCCGCCTGTATCGTCGCCGGAAGTGAACTGCGCAACTTCTTCGTTCTTGGAAATCATGGTTCTTTCTTTCCAATTTAAGCTATTGAACCTTTTCTTGATTATTTCCTTGTTTGGGTAGCCTATAATGGAGTTGTTTAGACCATCTAAAAGTACATTAGATCTTTCAAAAGAATTAGCTTCTTGATTCGCATCATCCTCCTCTTCTTCAAAAGAATTTGCCCTCAAATTTACAGATGATGTGATTTTTAGTCCGAAAACTAAGCCTCACAAAGATATGAATCTAACCTAATTCTATACAGAAAATTCACCAAGAATTAAGAAAGAAACTTAGATTAATTAATCAAGAATCCACCTAATTAATCAACCTAGATGATTGTTTTAACTAAAACAAACAAAACAGCAAATTGGAATCCACCAATCAAGAATTTAAGTAATCCAACTTAAACAAAAGCAATAAGAATTATTATTATGAATGTATGATTAAACTTGTATATTATTCAAGATTACAAACCTATATTTATAGACTCAATTAACTATCCTAATCCTACTTGAATTAGAATTCTGATTTCCTAACCAATCCCACGGAAATCATTATCCTACTTACTCTAACTAATCTTAAGATAAAACTTGCCTATTTTATCCTAACTCAAGCTTGCACTCCAAGCTTAGACTAAAAACAATTCCTAATGTAATTAGAAATCCTTTTTGACTAAAAACAATTCCTAATGTAATTAGAAATCCTTTTTGACGCCTACTAGACTAAAACAATTCCTAATGCAATTAGAAATCCTAAATGCTTAAAACAAGAAAAACCCTTTCAAGTGAAAGGTAAAAACTTGTAAGCAAAAACCTAAGTAAAGACTCACAAAATAAAACTAAGGAAAAGAAATCATTCTTTTCATATCTCCGCCTAAACACCACTTCACGCGCCACAACTTGTGACACGCGCCACACCACCTTGTGGCTGGGCTCAGTCCGGTGCCGGTGGACAGGAGCGTGGGACCCATCTCGGCGCGTGGCCGCCTGTATCGTCGCCGGAAGTGAACTGCGCAACTTCTTCGTTCTTGGAAATCATGGTTCTTTCTTTCCAATTTAAGCTATTGAACCTTTTCTTGATTATTTCCTTGTTTGGGCAACCTATAATGGAGTTGTTTAGACCATCTAAAAGTACATTAGATCCTTCAAAAGAATTAGCTTCTTGATTCGCATCATCCTCCTCTTCTTCAAAAGAATTTGCCCTCAAATTTACTTCATCAAAACAAGTAAAAAGGTTTTCAATAGTATATGTAGAATCTTCATCACCGCTTTCAGTAGACAAGTCTTCTTGGCACTCACCATCTTCATAATTGTCACCTTCTTTAGCAAGAAAACATGTCTTGGGTCCTCTATCGATTTCTTCCTTGAATACTTTTTCTCTTAGAAACAAACTTGAACTACGAGTAACATTTGAGCACTTATTCTGTCCTTTATGAGATAAAGGATGTAGACTTAAACGTTTGTTTCCAACCTCCACGGAGTACACATTAGTCCTTCCATTAAATTTCACAAACCTATCATATTGCCAAGGACGGCCTAATAGTATATGACATGCATCCATAGGACAAACATCACATAAAACTTTATCATGAAATTTACCAATTGAAAAGGATATTAGAGTTTGCTTGTTGACCTTGACATCACTTGTGTTGTTAAGCCAATGAAGCTTGTATGGTTGTGGATGCTCGGTAATTGGCCACTCCAACTTATCAATCAAGATCGTAGACACCACATTAGTGCAACTTCCCGTGTCTATGATTACATCACACAATCTATCCTTCACCTTGCACCTTGTATGGAAAATCTTCTCTCTTTGATCGCCCTCCATAGGTGTAGGTTTCGAATGCAGTGTTCTTCTTAGGACCAAACTTTGACCTTGATGTTCGGCCTCTACTTCTTCCAAGAACTCCTCCTCTTCTTCTTCAAGGTTTTCTTGATCCTTTTCAATGTCACTACCTTGCTCACACAAAGTCTTTTCTTGCTCCCATTCTTGTGCAGTCATGACCCTTTTTGAAGGACAATCACTTGCAATGTGACCAACACTACCACACTTAAAGCACTTCCTTCCTTCCACAAATTTCTTGTTAGTTTCGAATTTAGTTTTAGAATCTTTGTAATTCGAACTTGAACCACATTTTTCCTCACTAGATTTCTCAAAAGGTTCTGAGAATCCTTTTATAAACGGTTTAGAGAATGAGCTTTTCTTCCCTTTTAATTGTTTTTCAACTTTGATAGCCGCTTTACACACATCCTCAAAAGACCAATATTGTTGTAATTCAACTTTTTCAGCAATATTATCATTCAATCCCGAAATAAATCTAGCAATCTTATGTTCAACAATCTCTTCTAAACCACATAGCATGCATAACTTCTCAAACTCAACAATATAATTCTCAACAGTCATAGAATTTTGTTTAAAAGTTTGCATCTTTAGATAGATATCTTGAATATAATCACTAGGAACGAACCTCTTTTTCATGTGCTTCTTGAGTTGCTCCCAAGTTGTGATTTTGTTACGCCCTTCTTTATGCCTCTTCCTTTTCAAATTATCATACCAAAGACTAGCATAACCAGTGAGCTTCAACTCCGCAAGTTTACACTTCTTTCTCTCATCATACTCCTTGTAATCAAAGAGTGTTTCGGCCCTTCTAATCCATTCAAAATATTTCTCTGGTTCATTCATACTCCCATTGAATTCGGGAAGGTCTAACCTAAGGTTTCTATCATCATCTTTAGGTCTATCCCTTCTCCTAGGTCTAGGTGAATCATCACTTGATGAATAATTCTTTCGTGACCTCCTAGGGTTTCTCCTTGGTTGTTCTTCCTCACTTGAACTAGAATTAGGGTTAGAATCACCCCTCTTTGAAGAAGATCCATCACGAGTATCAAGTCTCTTCAATACCTCCTCCAACCTTGCTGCCAACTCGGTGACTTGCCTATCTCTTCTAAGATTTTGTGCTTGTTCTAAGGTTAAACCCCTTGGAACTTGTGGAACCTCTTCGTCACTCATGATTCCTACACAAACCAAGTTAGTCTATGCAAAAATCTTGATTAAAAGATAAAATCTTGAAGGAATCTTGAAGCAAACAACAACCGGACTCCCAACCCGTATTCCAGTGAAACAACACCAAAAGTTTAAGGCTGTGCAGAGTTCGTTACTCAACCAAATGTTACGAAATTTTAGGTGAAGATAGCTAGACGTTTTTCCAGTCTAATGCAAAAAGAATCACTCAAAAATTCCAAGCCAAACGTTACCAGTTTAAATTCTTCCGAACCTGTGCTCTGATACCAAGATGATGTGATTTTTAGTCCGAAAACTAAGCCTCACAAAGATATGAATCTAACCTAATTCTATACAGAAAATTCACCAAGAATTAAGAAAGAAACTTAGATTAATTAATCAAGAATCCACCTAATTAATCAACCTAGATGATTGTTTTAACTAAAACAAACAAAACAGCAAATTGGAATCCACCAATCAAGAATTTAAGTAATCCAACTTAAACAAAAGCAATAAGAATTATTATTATGAATGTATGATTAAACTTGTATATTATTCAAGATTACAAACCTATATTTATAGACTCAATTAACTATCCTAATCCTACTTGAATTAGAATTCTGATTTCCTAACCAATCCCACGGAAATCATTATCCTACTTACTCTAACTAATCTTAAGATAAAACTTGCCTATTTTATCCTAACTCAAGCTTGCACTCCAAGCTTAGACTAAAAACAATTCCTAATGTAATTAGAAATCCTTTTTGACTAAAAACAATTCCTAATGTAATTAGAAATCCTTTTTGACGCCTACTAGACTAAAACAATTCCTAATGCAATTAGAAATCCTAAATGCTTAAAACAAGAAAAACCCTTTCAAGTGAAAGGTAAAAACTTGTAAGCAAAAACCTAAGTAAAGACTCACAAAATAAAACTAAGGAAAAGAAATCATTCTTTTCATATCTCCGCCTAAACACCACTTCACGCGCCACAACTTGTGACACGCGCCACACCACCTTGTGGCTGGGCTCAGTCCGGTGCCGGTGGACAGGAGCGTGGGACCCATCTCGGCGCGTGGCCGCCTGTATCGTCGCCGGAAGTGAACTGCGCAACTTCTTCGTTCTTGGAAATCATGGTTCTTTCTTTCCAATTTAAGCTATTGAACCTTTTCTTGATTATTTCCTTGTTTGGGCAACCTATAATGGAGTTGTTTAGACCATCTAAAAGTACATTAGATCCTTCAAAAGAATTAGCTTCTTGATGATGCGAATCAAGAAGCTAATTCTTTTGAAGGATCTAATGTACTTTTAGATGGTCTAAACAACTCCATTATAGGTTGCCCAAACAAGGAAATAATCAAGAAAAGGTTCAATAGCTTAAATTGGAAAGAAAGAACCATGATTTCCAAGAACGAAGAAGTTGCGCAGTTCACTTCCGGCGACGATACAGGCGGCCACGCGCCGAGATGGGTCCCACGCTCCTGTCCACCGGCACCGGACTGAGCCCAGCCACAAGGTGGTGTGGCGCGTGTCACAAGTGGTGGCGCGTGAAGTGGTGTTTAGGCGTTTTGTTTAAGAATGATTTCTTTTCCTTAGTTTTATTTTGTGAGTCTTTACTTAGGTTTTTGCTTACAAGTTTTTACCTTTCACTTGAAAGGGTTTTTCTTGTTTTAAGCATTTAGGATTTCTAATTGCATTAGGAATTGTTTTAGTCTAGTAGGCGTCAAAAAGGATTTCTAATTACATTAGGAATTGTTTTTAGTCAAAAAGGATTTCTAATTACATTAGGAATTGTTTTTAGTCTAAGCTTGGAGTGCAAGCTTGAGTTAGGATAAAATAGGCAAGTTTTATCTTAAGATTAGTTAGAGTAAGTAGGATAATGATTTCCGTGGGATTGGTTAGGAAATCAGAATTCTAATAGGATTAGGATAGTTGATTGAGTCTATAAATATAGGGTTGTAATCTTCGAATAATACACAAGTTTAATCATACATTCATAATAATAATTCTTTTGTTTAAGTTGGATTACTTAAATTCTTGATTGGTGGATTCCAATTTGCTGTTTTGTTTGTTTTAGTTAAAACAATCATCTAGGTTGATTAATTAGGTGGATTCTTGATTAATTAATCTAAGTTTCTTTCTTAATTCTTGGTGAATTTTCTGTATAGAATTAGGTTAGATTCATATCTTTGTGAGGCTTAGTTTTCGGACTAAAAATCACATCATCTTGGTATCAGAGCACAGGTTCGGTAGAATTTAAACTGGTAACGTTTGGCTTGGAATTTTTGAGTGATTCTTTTTGCATTAGACTGGAAAAACGTCTAGCTATCTTCACCTAAAATTTCGTAACATTTGGTTGAGTAACGAACTCTGTACAGCCTTAAACTTTTGGTGTTGTTTCACTGGAATACGGGTTGGGAGTCCGGTTGTTGTTTGCTTCAAGATTCCCTCAAGATTTTATCTTTTAATCAAGATTTTTGCATAGACTAACTTGGTTTGTGTAGGAATCATGAGTGACGAAGAGGTTCCACAAGTTCCAAGGGGTTTAACCTTAGAACAAGCGCACAATCTTAGAAGAGACAGGCAAATCACCGAGTTGGCAGCAAGGTTGGAGAAGGTATTGAAGAGACTTGATACTCGTGATGGATCTTCTTCAAAGAGGGGTGATTCAAACCCTAATTCTAGTTCAAGTGAGGAAGAACAACCAAGGAGAAACCCTAGGAGGTCACGAAAGAATTATTCATCAAGTGATGATTCACCTAGACCTAGGAGAAGGGATAGACCTAAAGATGATGATAGAAACCTTAGGTTAGACCTTCCCGAATTCAATGGGAGTATGAATGAACCAGAGAAATATTTTGAATGGATTAGAAGGGCCGAAACACTCTTTGATTACAAGGAGTATGATGAAAGAAAGAAGTGTAAACTTGCGGAGTTGAAGCTCACTGGTTATGCTAGTCTTTGGTATGATAATTTGAAAAAGAAGAGGCATAAAGAAGGGCGTAACAAAATCACAACTTGGGAGCAACTCAAGAAGCACATGAAAAAGAGGTTCGTTCCTAGTGATTATATTCAAGATATCTATCTGAAGATGCAAACTTTTAAACAAAATTCTATGACTGTTGAGAATTATATTGTTGAATTTGAGAAGTTATGCATGCTATGTGGTTTAGAAGAGATTGTTGAACATAAGATTGCTAGATTTATTTCGGGATTGAATGATAATATTGCTGAAAAAGTTGAATTACAACAATATTGGTCTTTTGAGGATGTGTGTAAAGTGGCTATCAAAGTTGAAAAACAATTAAAAGGGAAGAAAAGCTCATTCTCTAAACCGTTTATAAAAGGATTCTCAAAACCTTTTGAGAAAGCTAATGTGGAAAAGGGTAGTTCAAGTTCGAATTACAAAGATTCTAAAACTAAATTCGAAACTAACAAGAAGTTTGTGGAAGGAAGGAAGTGCTTTAAGTGTGGTAGTATTGGTCACATTGCAAGTGATTGTCCTTCTAAAAGGGTCATGACGGCTCAAGAATGGGAACAAGAGCAGGCTATGTGTGAGCAAGGTAGTGACGATGAAAAGGATGAAGAAAACTTTGAAGAAGAGGAGGAACACATGGAAGAAATTGAACCCGAGACTCATGGTCAAATTTTGGTCCTAAGGAGAGCACTACACTCAAAACCTATGTCTATTGAGGGCAATCAAAGGGAGAAAATCTTTCTAACAAGATGCAAGGTGAAAGATAGGTTGTGTGATATGATCATAGACACGGGAAGTTGCACCAATGTAGTGTCTACTACTTTGGTAGATAAATTAGAGTGGCCAATTATCGAGCATCCAAACCCTTACAAGCTTCATTGGCTCAATAATTCGAGTGATGTCAAGGTGAATAAACAAGCTTTAATATCCTTTTCAATTGGTAAATTTCATGATAAAGTTTTATGTGATGTTTGTCCTATGGATGCATGTCATATACTATTAGGCCGTCCTTGGCAATATGATAGATTTGTGAAATTTAATGGAAGGACTAATGTGTACTCCGTGGAGGTTGGAAACAAACGTTTTAGTCTACATCCTTTATCTCATAAAGGACAGAGTAAGTGCTCAAGTGTTACTCGTAGTTCAAGTTTGTTTCTAAGAGAAAAAGTATTCAAGGGAGAAATCGATAGAGGACCCAAGACATGTTTTCTTGCTAAAGAAGGTGACAATTATGAAGATGGTGAGTGCCAAGAAGACTTGTCTACTGAAAGCGGTGATGAAGATTCTACATATACTATTGAAAACCTTTTTACTTGTTTTGATGAAGTAAATTTGAGGGCAAATTCTTTTGAAGAAGAGGAGGATGATGCGAATCAAGAAGCTAATTCTTTTGAAGGATCTAATGTACTTTTAGATGGTCTAAACAACTCCATTATAGGTTGCCCAAACAAGGAAATAATCAAGAAAAGGTTCAATAGCTTAAATTGGAAAGAAAGAACCATGATTTCCAAGAACGAAGAAGTTGCGCAGTTCACTTCCGGCGACGATACAGGCGGCCACGCGCCGAGATGGGTCCCACGCTCCTGTCCACCGGCACCGGACTGAGCCCAGCCACAAGGTGGTGTGGCGCGTGTCACAAGTGGTGGCGCGTGAAGTGGTGTTTAGGCGTTTTGTTTAAGAATGATTTCTTTTCCTTAGTTTTATTTTGTGAGTCTTTACTTAGGTTTTTGCTTACAAGTTTTTACCTTTCACTTGAAAGGGTTTTTCTTGTTTTAAGCATTTAGGATTTCTAATTGCATTAGGAATTGTTTTAGTCTAGTAGGCGTCAAAAAGGATTTCTAATTACATTAGGAATTGTTTTTAGTCAAAAAGGATTTCTAATTACATTAGGAATTGTTTTTAGTCTAAGCTTGGAGTGCAAGCTTGAGTTAGGATAAAATAGGCAAGTTTTATCTTAAGATTAGTTAGAGTAAGTAGGATAATGATTTCCGTGGGATTGGTTAGGAAATCAGAATTCTAATAGGATTAGGATAGTTGATTGAGTCTATAAATATAGGGTTGTAATCTTCGAATAATACACAAGTTTAATCATACATTCATAATAATAATTCTTTTGTTTAAGTTGGATTACTTAAATTCTTGATTGGTGGATTCCAATTTGCTGTTTTGTTTGTTTTAGTTAAAACAATCATCTAGGTTGATTAATTAGGTGGATTCTTGATTAATTAATCTAAGTTTCTTTCTTAATTCTTGGTGAATTTTCTGTATAGAATTAGGTTAGATTCATATCTTTGTGAGGCTTAGTTTTCGGACTAAAAATCACATCATCTTGGTATCAGAGCACAGGTTCGGAAGAATTTAAACTGGTAACGTTTGGCTTGGAATTTTTGAGTAATTCTTTTTGCATTAGACTGGAAAAACGTCTAGCTATCTTCACCTAAAATTTCGTAACATTTGGTTGAGTAACGAACTCTGCACAGCCTTAAACTTTTGGTGTTGTTTCACTGGAATACGGGTTGGGAGTCCGGTTGTTGTTTGCTTCAAGTTTCCTTCAAGATTTTATCTTTTAATCAAGATTTTTGCATAGACTAACTTGGTTTGTGTAGGAATCATGAGTGACGAAGAGGTTCCACAAGTTCCAAGGGGTTTAACCTTAGAACAAGCGCAAAATCTTAGAAGAGATAGGCAAATCACCGAGTTGGCAGCAAGGTTGGAGGAGGTATTGAAGAGACTTGATACTCGTGATGGATCTTCTTCAAAGAGGGGTGATTCTAACCCTAATTCTAGTTCAAGTGAGGAAGAACAACCAAGGAGAAACCCTAGGAGGTCACGAAAGAATTATTCACCAAGTGATGATTCACCTAGACCTAGGAGAAGGGATAGACCTAAAGATGATGATAGAAACCTTAGGTTAGACCTTCCCGAATTCAATGGGAGTATGAATGAACCAGAGAAATATTTTGAATGGATTAGAAGGGCCGAAACACTCTTTGATTACAAGGAGTATGATGAAAGAAAGAAGTGTAAACTTGCGGAGTTGAAGCTCACTGGTTATGCTAGTCTTTGGTATGATAATTTGAAAAAGAAGAGGCATAAAGAAGGGCGTAACAAAATCACAACTTGGGAGCAACTCAAGAAGCACATGAAAAAGAGGTTCGTTCCTAGTGATTATATTCAAGATATCTATCTAAAGATGCAAACTTTTAAACAAAATTCTATGACTGTTGAGAATTATATTGTTGAATTTGAGAAGTTATGCATGCTATGTGGTTTCGAAGAGATTGTTGAACATAAGATTGCTAGATTTATTTCGGGATTGAATGATAATATTGCTGAAAAAGCTGAATTACAACAATATTGGTCTTTTGAGGATGTGTGTAAAGTGGCTATCAAAGTTGAAAAACAATTAAAAGGGAAGAAAAGCTCATTCTCTAAACCGTTTATAAAAGGATTCTCAAAACCTTTTGAGAAAGCTAATGTGGAAAAGGGTAGTTCAAGTTCGAATTACAAAGATTCTAAAACTAAATTCGAAACTAACAAGAAATTTGTGGAAGGAAGGAAGTGCTTTAAGTGTGGTAGTGTTGGTCACATTGCAAGTGATTGTCCTTCAAAAAGGGTCATGACTGCACAAGAATGTGTACTTGTATAGTTTTATTTCCTTGTTTGGGTAGCCTATAATGGAGTTGTTTAGACCATCTAAAAGTACATTAGATCTTTCAAAAGAATTAGCTTCTTGATTCGCATCAAGTAGCACCGAAGCAAATTATATGATCAAAACACCTTAAAAATACCCAAGAACACACAGGAAAATCCCAGAAAAAATCGCTGCACAATTCGAGCAAAAACGAACTAAAACAGAAGCATGTATCAATTCGGACCAAAACAGACCAGTACGCACAAAACAGACCAGTTTAATAGCAAACGATGTCTAAAAATTCTGAAATTTTGCATTCAGAAATTACACATAAAAATAACCAGAGTCAAAAAAATAATCACCTAAAAAGCTTCTGTAATGAAGGAGAACGAGCCAAAACAAGTTTGCCTTGCAAACAGATCCTCCGAGAACACAGAAGTTAGAAAACGAATTGTGACGATTCTCCCCTTTAAATCTGATACCAATTTGATGTGGATTCTAACCCCTTGTTTAGTCAAGATTTTAGAAAACCCACAATCTTGAAATAAAGATCCAATCTTGAAGGATTTCTTTAAGATTGAATAAAAACGAACCGATATTTCTCCTCACAAGATCACTCCTGAAACTTATGATTCGAATCCTCAAATTAATTAACCCACTCCTGGACGCTAATTATTTTGAGATTAAACTCTTAGCCTACTCCTAGACACTAAGTGTTTAATGTTCTAATCTTCAACCAACTCCTTGAATTGAAAACTAGCAAAACGTTTAAGCAAAAAGCTAAACAATGAATTTTTATTCAACTGAATTTTTGTGTATTTGTTATGTGTCTACAAAGCCACGAAAATCCCCTATTTATAGACTAAAAACTAACTAATTCTAAGTCTAATAGAACTAGGACAAGTCCCTAGCCTTTAGCTCCAAGTAAGCTAAATAGAATAGGAAAACTAGTTCTACTTAGATTAGGAAACTAGTAGTAAGACTAGTTTAACTTAGTCTATAATTCCTAAAACAAATCCTAATCAACTAAGGAAACTTATTAAGCTAAAATAACAGAAATTAAAAGGAATCCTAAGTGCTTAAACCAAGAAAAACCCTTTCAAGTGAAAGGTAAAAACTTGCAAGCAAAACTCTAGAAAAAAAAATAAGGATGGAAAATCATCCTTTTCATGTCGCCGCCACCACAACACCACACGCGCCTCCTTTTTCCTCACGCGCCGGTCCATGGTGTAGCTAGGTTCAAGGTGGTTCAGGGAAGGTGGCGCGTGGCCCTTGGAGTGGCGCGTAACAACCGCAATCGCCGCCGAAAGCCGAATGTGTCATTTTGTCTTTCATGGTGATCAAGCTTCCTTCTTTCCCAATGATCTATTGAACCTTTGCTTGTTAATTTCTTTGATTGGGCAGCCCATAATGAAGCTATTTGGACCTTCTAAAAGTGTCTTGGACCCTTCAAAAGAATTAGCCTCTTGATTCACATCATTCTCCCCTTCTTCAAAAGAATTTGCCCTCAAATTCACATCATCAAAACAAGTAAAGAGGGTTTCAACGTTAAATGTAGAATCTTCATCACCACTTTCACTAGACATGTCTTCTTGGTACTCACCATTTTCACAATAGTCATCTTCTTTATTAAGAAGACATGTCTTGGGTCCTCTACCGATCTCTTCCTTGAATATCTTTTCCCTTAGAAACAAACTTGCACTTCGGTCAACATGTGAGCACTTAGCAAATTCTTTATGAGACAAAGGTTGTAGACTAAAACGTTTATTTCCAACCTTCACCGAATACACATTGGTCTTTCCATAATGTTTAACCTTTCGATCAAATTGCCATGGTCTTCCCAAAAGTAAGTGACAAGCATTCATTGGAATCACATCACACCATATTTCATCTTTGTAATTTCCTATGGAAAAAGTTACTAGTGCTTGCTTCTTAATTTCAAAACCCTTTGAATCATCAAGCCAATTTACTTTATATGGTTTTGCATGAACTCTCGTAGGAAGATTGAGTTTAGTAACCATCTCCGTAGAAGCCACATTAGTGCATGAACCACTATCAATTATCACCTTACATGTGGTATCACTTACTTTGCAACGAGTATGGAATAAACTTTCACGTTGAGATTTGTCAGGGTTAGCTTCGGCATGGAGAATCTTCCTTACCACAAGCACTCTTTCATCATCTTCGGGATCAATCTCATCTTCTTCTTCTTCTTCCGTTTCAACAACCTTTTCCTCTTTATCTTGAGGAACAAATTCATATTTTCTTTCCTCTTCAGTCATGGCTTCATATTGCTGTATAGTAAGAGTTCTTCGACTTGGACAATCTTTAAGTTGATGTCCTCTTCCTTGGCACTTGAAGCAACGCATTTGGTCTTCATATTTCTCTTTAGAGACATAAACTTTTTCCTTTTTCCCTACCTCCTTTTCACTATTCTTCAAATTTTCAGATTTTGATGCAAAATCTTTGGAAGATTGATTATAGAACTTAGAAGTAGAACTTTGCAAATAGCTTGTATTAGTACTCTTAGAAGCACTCGGTTTCTTATCTTCATTCCAATGTCTCTCAATTTTCAAGGCTAACTTGCAAACATCATTGACTGTATTGTAGGTACTTAGCTCAACTTTTTTAGCAATGGGTCGATTAAGTCCCTTTATGAACCGAGCAATACGCATAGTTTCTTTCTCATCCAACTCACAAATAGAAGTCAAACGATCAAACTCCGTGATATATTCATTCACGCTTTTAATATCTTGAGTCAAAGTGGCCAATTTCAAGTATTGAGTTTGCTCAAAATCATGTGGAAGGTATCTAGCACGCATCTTTCTTTTCAAATCCGTCCATGTCTTGGTCTTACTCTTCCCCGATCTAGCACGTCGCGCTTTCAAAGATTCAAACCATGTTCCCGCATTCTTAGTGAGTCTTATATAAGCAATTTTGAATCGTTTCATATCATCGAACCCTTTATAATCCGAAATCTTCTCTAATTGCCTCTCCCACTCAAGAAAATCTTCGGGGCTTCCTAGACCCGTGAAGTCATCAAGCTTAAAACCCTTATCATCAATTTTAGAAGAGTATTTAGGCTCATCATCACTGCTAGAAGAACTATCATCACTATCTCTATGTTTTTTCTTCTTTTTATGATCTTGAAGTAATTTTGCAAAGGCATCAAACCTTGCATCAGCACTATCAGTCATCTTTTCCTCTAAAATCTCAAATCTCTCTTCAAATCTTTCAATTAATCTGTTTAATGCTTCTTCTCCCATGATTTATACACAAAAAAATGCGCACAAAACAAAGCAAAAAAACCAACCAGAGTATAGCAGTAGCACGGAAGCAAATTATATGATCAAAACACCTTAAAAATACCCAAGAACACACAGGAAAATCCCAGAAAAAATCGCTGCACAATTCGAGCAAAAACGAACTAAAACAGAAGCATGTATCAATTCGGACCAAAACAGACCAGTACGCACAAAACAGACCAGTTTAATAGCAAACGATGTCTAAAAATTCTGAAATTTTGCATTCAGAAATTACACATAAAAATAACCAGAGTCAAAAAAATAATCACCTAAAAAGCTTCTGTAATGAAGGAGAACGAGCCAAAACAAGTTTGCCTTGCAAACAGATCCTCCGAGAACACAGAAGTTAGAAAACGAATTGTGACGATTCTCCCCTTTAAATCTGATACCAATTTGATGTGGATTCTAACCCCTTGTTTAGTCAAGATTTTAGAAAACCCACAATCTTGAAATAAAGATCCAATCTTGAAGGATTTCTTTAAGATTGAATAAAAACGAACCGATATTTCTCCTCACAAGATCACTCCTGAAACTTATGATTCGAATCCTCAAATTAATTAACCCACTCCTGGACGCTAATTATTTTGAGATTAAACTCTTAGCCTACTCCTAGACACTAAGTGTTTAATGTTCTAATCTTCAACCAACTCCTTGAATTGAAAACTAGCAAAACGTTTAAGCAAAAAGCTAAACAATGAATTTTTATTCAACTGAATTTTTGTGTATTTGTTATGTGTCTACAAAGCCACGAAAATCCCCTATTTATAGACTAAAAACTAACTAATTCTAAGTCTAATAGAACTAGGACAAGTCCCTAGCCTTTAGCTCCAAGTAAGCTAAATAGAATAGGAAAACTAGTTCTACTTAGATTAGGAAACTAGTAGTAAGACTAGTTTAACTTAGTCTATAATTCCTAAAACAAATCCTAATCAACTAAGGAAACTTATTAAGCTAAAATAACAGAAATTAAAAGGAATCCTAAGTGCTTAAACCAAGAAAAACCCTTTCAAGTGAAAGGTAAAAACTTGCAAGCAAAACTCTAGAAAAAAAAATAAGGATGGAAAATCATCCTTTTCATGTCGCCGCCACCACAACACCACACGCGCCTCCTTTTTCCTCACGCGCCGGTCCATGGTGTAGCTAGGTTCAAGGTGGTTCAGGGAAGGTGGCGCGTGGCCCTTGGAGTGGCGCGTAACAACCGCAATCGCCGCCGAAAGCCGAATGTGTCATTTTGTCTTTCATGGTGATCAAGCTTCCTTCTTTCCCAATGATCTATTGAACCTTTGCTTGTTAATTTCTTTGATTGGGCAGCCCATAATGAAGCTATTTGGACCTTCTAAAAGTGTCTTGGACCCTTCAAAAGAATTAGCCTCTTGATTCACATCATTCTCCCCTTCTTCAAAAGAATTTGCCCTCAAATTCACATCATCAAAACAAGTAAAGAGGGTTTCAACGTTAAATGTAGAATCTTCATCACCACTTTCACTAGACATGTCTTCTTGGTACTCACCATTTTCACAATAGTCATCTTCTTTATTAAGAAGACATGTCTTGGGTCCTCTACCGATCTCTTCCTTGAATATCTTTTCCCTTAGAAACAAACTTGCACTTCGGTCAACATGTGAGCACTTAGCAAATTCTTTATGAGACAAAGGTTGTAGACTAAAACGTTTATTTCCAACCTTCACCGAATACACATTGGTCTTTCCATAATGTTTAACCTTTCGATCAAATTGCCATGGTCTTCCCAAAAGTAAGTGACAAGCATTCATTGGAATCACATCACACCATATTTCATCTTTGTAATTTCCTATGGAAAAAGTTACTAGTGCTTGCTTCTTAATTTCAAAACCCTTTGAATCATCAAGCCAATTTACTTTATATGGTTTTGCATGAACTCTCGTAGGAAGATTGAGTTTAGTAACCATCTCCGTAGAAGCCACATTAGTGCATGAACCACTATCAATTATCACCTTACATGTGGTATCACTTACTTTGCAACGAGTATGGAATAAACTTTCACGTTGAGATTTGTCAGGGTTAGCTTCGGCATGGAGAATCTTCCTTACCACAAGCACTCTTTCATCATCTTCGGGATCAATCTCATCTTCTTCTTCTTCTTCCGTTTCAACAACCTTTTCCTCTTTATCTTGAGGAACAAATTCATATTTTCTTTCCTCTTCAGTCATGGCTTCATATTGCTGTATAGTAAGAGTTCTTCGACTTGGACAATCTTTAAGTTGATGTCCTCTTCCTTGGCACTTGAAGCAACGCATTTGGTCTTCATATTTCTCTTTAGAGACATAAACTTTTTCCTTTTTCCCTACCTCCTTTTCACTATTCTTCAAATTTTCAGATTTTGATGCAAAATCTTTGGAAGATTGATTATAGAACTTAGAAGTAGAACTTTGCAAATAGCTTGTATTAGTACTCTTAGAAGCACTCGGTTTCTTATCTTCATTCCAATGTCTCTCAATTTTCAAGGCTAACTTGCAAACATCATTGACTGTATTGTAGGTACTTAGCTCAACTTTTTTAGCAATGGGTCGATTAAGTCCCTTTATGAACCGAGCAATACGCATAGTTTCTTTCTCATCCAACTCACAAATAGAAGTCAAACGATCAAACTCCGTGATATATTCATTCACGCTTTTAATATCTTGAGTCAAAGTGGCCAATTTCAAGTATTGAGTTTGCTCAAAATCATGTGGAAGGTATCTAGCACGCATCTTTCTTTTCAAATCCGTCCATGTCTTGGTCTTACTCTTCCCCGATCTAGCACGTCGCGCTTTCAAAGATTCAAACCATGTTCCCGCATTCTTAGTGAGTCTTATATAAGCAATTTTGAATCGTTTCATATCATCGAACCCTTTATAATCCGAAATCTTCTCTAATTGCCTCTCCCACTCAAGAAAATCTTCGGGGCTTCCTAGACCCGTGAAGTCATCAAGCTTAAAACCCTTATCATCAATTTTAGAAGAGTATTTAGGCTCATCATCACTGCTAGAAGAACTATCATCACTATCTCTATGTTTTTTCTTCTTTTTATGATCTTGAAGTAATTTTGCAAAGGCATCAAACCTTGCATCAGCACTATCAGTCATCTTTTCCTCTAAAATCTCAAATCTCTCTTCAAATCTTTCAATTAATCTGTTTAAAGCTTCTTCTCCCATGATTTATACACAAAAAAATGCGCACAAAACAAAGCAAAAAAACCAACCAGAGTATAGCAGTAGCACGGAAGCAAATTATATGATCAAAACACCTTAAAAATACCCAAGAACACACAGGAAAATCCCAGAAAAAATCGCTGCACAATTCGAGCAAAAACGAACTAAAACAGAAGCATGTATCAATTCGGACCAAAACAGACCAGTACGCACAAAACAGACCAGTTTAATAGCAAACGATGTCTAAAAATTCTGAAATTTTGCATTCAGAAATTACACATAAAAATAACCAGAGTCAAAAAAATAATCACCTAAAAAGCTTCTGTAATGAAGGAGAACGAGCCAAAACAAGTTTGCCTTGCAAACAGATCCTCCGAGAACACAGAAGTTAGAAAACGAATTGTGACGATTCTCCCCTTTAAATCTGATACCAATTTGATGTGGATTCTAACCCCTTGTTTAGTCAAGATTTTAGAAAACCCACAATCTTGAAATAAAGATCCAATCTTGAAGGATTTCTTTAAGATTGAATAAAAACGAACCGATATTTCTCCTCACAAGATCACTCCTGAAACTTATGATTCGAATCCTCAAATTAATTAACCCACTCCTGGACGCTAATTATTTTGAGATTAAACTCTTAGCCTACTCCTAGACACTAAGTGTTTAATGTTCTAATCTTCAACCAACTCCTTGAATTGAAAACTAGCAAAACGTTTAAGCAAAAAGCTAAACAATGAATTTTTATTCAACTGAATTTTTGTGTATTTGTTATGTGTCTACAAAGCCACGAAAATCCCCTATTTATAGACTAAAAACTAACTAATTCTAAGTCTAATAGAACTAGGACAAGTCCCTAGCCTTTAGCTCCAAGTAAGCTAAATAGAATAGGAAAACTAGTTCTACTTAGATTAGGAAACTAGTAGTAAGACTAGTTTAACTTAGTCTATAATTCCTAAAACAAATCCTAATCAACTAAGTAAACTTATTAAGCTAAAATAACAGAAATTAAAAGGAATCCTAAGTGCTTAAACCAAGAAAAACCCTTTCAAGTGAAAGGTAAAAACTTGCAAGCAAAACTCTAGAAAAAAAAATAAGGATGGAAAATCATCCTTTTCATGTCGCCGCCACCACAACACCACACGCGCCTCCTTTTTCCTCACGCGCCGGTCCATGGTGTAGCTAGGTTCAAGGTGGTTCAGGGAAGGTGGCGCGTGGCCCTTGGAGTGGCGCGTGACAACCGCAATCGCCGCCGAAAGCCGAATGTGTCATTTTGTCTTTCATGGTGATCAAGCTTCCTTCTTTCCCAATGATCTATTGAACCTTTGCTTGTTAATTTCTTTGATTGGGCAGCCCATAATGAAGCTATTTGGACCTTCTAAAAGTGTCTTGGACCCTTCAAAAGAATTAGCCTCTTGATTCACATCATTCTCCCCTTCTTCAAAAGAATTTGCCCTCAAATTCACATCATCAAAACAAGTAAAGAGGGTTTCAACGTTAAATGTAGAATCTTCATCACCACTTTCACTAGACATGTCTTCTTGGTACTCACCATTTTCACAATAGTCATCTTCTTTATTAAGAAGACATGTCTTGGGTCCTCTACCGATCTCTTCCTTGAATATCTTTTCCCTTAGAAACAAACTTGCACTTCGGTCAACATGTGAGCACTTAGCAAATTCTTTATGAGACAAAGGTTGTAGACTAAAACGTTTATTTCCAACCTTCACCGAATACACATTGGTCTTTCCATAATGTTTAACCTTTCGATCAAATTGCCATGGTCTTCCCAAAAGTAAGTGACAAGCATTCATTGGAATCACATCACACCATATTTCATCTTTGTAATTTCCTATGGAAAAAGTTACTAGTGCTTGCTTCTTAATTTCAAAACCCTTTGAATCATCAAGCCAATTTACTTTATATGGTTTTGCATGAACTCTCGTAGGAAGATTGAGTTTAGTAACCATCTCCGTAGAAGCCACATTAGTGCATGAACCACTATCAATTATCACCTTACATGTGGTATCACTTACTTTGCAACGAGTATGGAATAAACTTTCACGTTGAGATTTGTCAGGGTTAGCTTCGGCATGGAGAATCTTCCTTACCACAAGCACTCTTTCATCATCTTCGGGATCAATCTCATCTTCTTCTTCTTCTTCCGTTTCAACAACCTTTTCCTCTTTATCTTGAGGAACAAATTCATATTTTCTTTCCTCTTCAGTCATGGCTTCATATTGCTGTATAGTAAGAGTTCTTCGACTTGGACAATCTTTAAGTTGATGTCCTCTTCCTTGGCACTTGAAGCAACGCATTTGGTCTTCATATTTCTCTTTAGAGACATAAACTTTTTCCTTTTTCCCTACCTCCTTTTCACTATTCTTCAAATTTTCAGATTTTGATGCAAAATCTTTGGAAGATTGATTATAGAACTTAGAAGTAGAACTTTGCAAATAGCTTGTATTAGTACTCTTAGAAGCACTCGGTTTCTTATCTTCATTCCAATGTCTCTCAATTTTCAAGGCTAACTTGCAAACATCATTGAATGTATTGTAGGTACTTAGCTCAACTTTTTTAGCAATGGGTCGATTAAGTCCCTTTATGAACCGAGCAATACGCATAGTTTCTTTCTCATCCAACTCACAAATAGAAGTCAAACGATCAAACTCCGTGATATATTCATTCACGCTTTTAATATCTTGAGTCAAAGTGGCCAATTTCAAGTATTGAGTTTGCTCAAAATCATGTGGAAGGTATCTAGCACGCATCTTTCTTTTCAAATCCGTCCATGTCTTGGTCTTACTCTTCCCCGATCTAGCACGTCGCGCTTTCAAAGATTCAAACCATGTTCCCGCATTCTTAGTGAGTCTTATATAAGCAATTTTGAATCGTTTCATATCATCGAACCCTTTATAATCCGAAATCTTCTCTAATTGCCTCTCCCACTCAAGAAAATCTTCGGGGCTTCCTAGACCCGTGAAGTCATCAAGCTTAAAACCCTTATCATCAATTTTAGAAGAGTATTTAGGCTCATCATCACTGCTAGAAGAACTATCATCACTATCTCTATGTTTTTTCTTCTTTTTATGATCTTGAAGTAATTTTGCAAAGGCATCAAACCTTGCATCAGCACTATCAGTCATCTTTTCCTCTAAAATCTCAAATCTCTCTTCAAATCTTTCAATTAATCTGTTTAAAGCTTCTTCTCCCATGATTTATACACAAAAAAATGCGCACAAAACAAAGCAAAAAAACCAACCAGAGTATAGCAGTAGCACGGAAGCAAATTATATGATCAAAACACCTTAAAAATACCCAAGAACACACAGGAAAATCCCAGAAAAAATCGCTGCACAATTCGAGCAAAAACGAACTAAAACAGAAGCATGTATCAATTCGGACCAAAACAGACCAGTACGCACAAAACAGACCAGTTTAATAGCAAACGATGTCTAAAAATTCTGAAATTTTGCATTCAGAAATTACACATAAAAATAACCAGAGTCAAAAAAATAATCACCTAAAAAGCTTCTGTAATGAAGGAGAACGAGCCAAAACAAGTTTGCCTTGCAAACAGATCCTCCGAGAACACAGAAGTTAGAAAACGAATTGTGACGATTCTCCCCTTTAAATCTGATACCAATTTGATGTGGATTCTAACCCCTTGTTTAGTCAAGATTTTAGAAAACCCACAATCTTGAAATAAAGATCCAATCTTGAAGGATTTCTTTAAGATTGAATAAAAACGAACCGATATTTCTCCTCACAAGATCACTCCTGAAACTTATGATTCGAATCCTCAAATTAATTAACCCACTCCTGGACGCTAATTATTTTGAGATTAAACTCTTAGCCTACTCCTAGACACTAAGTGTTTAATGTTCTAATCTTCAACCAACTCCTTGAATTGAAAACTAGCAAAACGTTTAAGCAAAAAGCTAAACAATGAATTTTTATTCAACTGAATTTTTGTGTATTTGTTATGTGTCTACAAAGCCACGAAAATCCCCTATTTATAGACTAAAAACTAACTAATTCTAAGTCTAATAGAACTAGGACAAGTCCCTAGCCTTTAGCTCCAAGTAAGCTAAATAGAATAGGAAAACTAGTTCTACTTAGATTAGGAAACTAGTAGTAAGACTAGTTTAACTTAGTCTATAATTCCTAAAACAAATCCTAATCAACTAAGGAAACTTATTAAGCTAAAATAACAGAAATTAAAAGGAATCCTAAGTGCTTAAACCAAGAAAAACCCTTTCAAGTGAAAGGGAAAAACTTGCAAGCAAAACTCTAGAAAAAAAACTAAGGATGGAAAATCATCCTTTTCATGTCGCCGCCACCACAACACCACACGCGCCTCCTTTTTCCTCACGCGCCGGTCCATGGTGTAGCTAGGTTCAAGGTGGTTCAGGGAAGGTGGCGCGTGGCCCTTGGAGTGGCGCGTGACAACCGAAATCGCCGCCGAAAACCGAATGTGTCATTTTGTCTTTCATGGTGATCAAGCTTCCTTCTTTCCCAATTGATCTATTGAACCTTTGCTTGTTAATTTCTTTGATTGGGCAGCCCATAATGAAGCTATTTGGACCTTCTAAAAGTGTCTTGGACCCTTCAAAAGAATTAGCCTCTTGATTCACATCATTCTCCCCTTCTTCAAAAGAATTTGCCCTCAAATTAACATCATCAAAACAAGTAAAGAGGGTTTCAACGTTAAATGTAGAATCTTCATCACCACTTTCACAAGACATGTCTTCTTGGTGCTCACCATTTTCACAATAGTCATCTTCTTTATTAAGAAGACATGTCTTGGGTCCTCTACCGATCTCTTCCTTGAATATCTTTTCCCTTAGAAACAAACTTGCACTTCGGTCAACATGTGAGCACTTAGCAAATTCTTTATGAGACAAAGGTTGTAGACTAAAACGTTTATTTCCAACCTTCACCGAATACACATTGGTCTTTCCATAATGTTTAACCTTTCGATCAAATTGCCATGGTCTTCCCAAAAGTAAGTGACAAGCATTCATTGGAATCACATCACACCATATTTCATCTTTGTAATTTCCTATGGAAAAAGTTACTAGTGCTTGCTTCTTAATTTCAAAACCCTTTGAATCATCAAGCCAATTTACTTTATATGGTTTTGCATGAACTCTCGTAGGAAGATTGAGTTTAGTAACCATCTCCGTAGAAGCCACATTAGTGCATGAACCACTATCAATTATCACCTTACATGTGGTATCACTTACTTTGCAACGAGTATGGAATAAACTTTCACGTTGAGATTTGTCAGGGTTAGCTTCGGCATGGAGAATCTTCCTTACCACAAGCACTCTTTCATCATCTTCGGGATCAATCTCATCTTCTTCTTCTTCTTCCGTTTCAACAACCTTTTCCTCTTTATCTTGAGGAACAAATTCATATTTTCTTTCCTCTTCAGTCATGGCTTCATATTGCTGTATAGTAAGAGTTCTTCGACTTGGACAATCTTTAAGTTGATGTCCTCTTCCTTGGCACTTGAAGCAACGCATTTGGTCTTCATATTTCTCTTTAGAGACATAAACTTTTTCCTTTTTCCCTACCTCCTTTTCACTATTCTTCAAATTTTCAGATTTTGATGCAAAATCTTTGGAAGATTGATTATAGAACTTAGAAGTAGAACTTTGCAAATAGCTTGTATTAGTACTCTTAGAAGCACTCGGTTTCTTATCTTCATTCCAATGTCTCTCAATTTTCAAGGCTAACTTGCAAACATCATTGAATGTATTGTAGGTACTTAGCTCAACTTTTTTAGCAATGGGTCGATTAAGTCCCTTTATGAACCGAGCAATACGCATAGTTTCTTTCTCATCCAACTCACAAATAGAAGTCAAACGATCAAACTCCGTGATATATTCATTCACGCTTTTAATATCTTGAGTCAAAGTGGCCAATTTCAAGTATTGAGTTTGCTCAAAATCATGTGGAAGGTATCTAGCACGCATCTTTCTTTTCAAATCCGTCCATGTCTTGGTCTTACTCTTCCCCGATCTAGCACGTCGCGCTTTCAAAGATTCAAACCATGTTCCCGCATTCTTAGTGAGTCTTATATAAGCAATTTTGAATCGTTTCATATCATCGAACCCTTTATAATCCGAAATCTTCTCTAATTGCCTCTCCCACTCAAGAAAATCTTCGGGGCTTCCTAGACCCGTGAAGTCATCAAGCTTAAAACCCTTATCATCAATTTTAGAAGAGTATTTAGGCTCATCATCACTGCTAGAAGAACTATCATCACTATCTCTATGTTTTTTCTTCTTTTTATGATCTTGAAGTAATTTTGCAAAGGCATCAAACCTTGCATCAGCACTATCAGTCATCTTTTCCTCTAAAATCTCAAATCTCTCTTCAAATCTTTCAATTAATCTGTTTAAAGCTTCTTCTCCCATGATTTATACACAAAAAAATGCGCACAAAACAAAGCAAAAAAACCAACCAGAGTATAGCAGTAGCACGGAAGCAAATTATATGATCAAAACACCTTAAAAATACCCAAGAACACACAGGAAAATCCCAGAAAAAATCGCTGCACAATTCGAGCAAAAACGAACTAAAACAGAAGCATGTATCAATTCGGACCAAAACAGACCAGTACGCACAAAACAGACCAGTTTAATAGCAAACGATGTCTAAAAATTCTGAAATTTTGCATTCAGAAATTACACATAAAAATAACCAGAGTCAAAAAAATAATCACCTAAAAAGCTTCTGTAATGAAGGAGAACGAGCCAAAACAAGTTTGCCTTGCAAACAGATCCTCCGAGAACACAGAAGTTAGAAAACGAATTGTGACGATTCTCCCCTTTAAATCTGATACCAATTTGATGTGGATTCTAACCCCTTGTTTAGTCAAGATTTTAGAAAACCCACAATCTTGAAATAAAGATCCAATCTTGAAGGATTTCTTTAAGATTGAATAAAAACGAACCGATATTTCTCCTCACAAGATCACTCCTGAAACTTATGATTCGAATCCTCAAATTAATTAACCCACTCCTGGACGCTAATTATTTTGAGATTAAACTCTTAGCCTACTCCTAGACACTAAGTGTTTAATGTTCTAATCTTCAACCAACTCCTTGAATTGAAAACTAGCAAAACGTTTAAGCAAAAAGCTAAACAATGAATTTTTATTCAACTGAATTTTTGTGTATTTGTTATGTGTCTACAAAGCCACGAAAATCCCCTATTTATAGACTAAAAACTAACTAATTCTAAGTCTAATAGAACTAGGACAAGTCCCTAGCCTTTAGCTCCAAGTAAGCTAAATAGAATAGGAAAACTAGTTCTACTTAGATTAGGAAACTAGTAGTAAGACTAGTTTAACTTAGTCTATAATTCCTAAAACAAATCCTAATCAACTAAGGAAACTTATTAAGCTAAAATAACAGAAATTAAAAGGAATCCTAAGTGCTTAAACCAAGAAAAACCCTTTCAAGTGAAAGGGAAAAACTTGCAAGCAAAACTCTAGAAAAAAAACTAAGGATGGAAAATCATCCTTTTCATGTCGCCGCCACCACAACACCACACGCGCCTCCTTTTTCCTCACGCGCCGGTCCATGGTGTAGCTAGGTTCAAGGTGGTTCAGGGAAGGTGGCGCGTGGCCCTTGGAGTGGCGCGTGACAACCGAAATCGCCGCCGAAAACCGAATGTGTCATTTTGTCTTTCATGGTGATCAAGCTTCCTTCTTTCCCAATTGATCTATTGAACCTTTGCTTGTTAATTTCTTTGATTGGGCAGCCCATAATGAAGCTATTTGGACCTTCTAAAAGTGTCTTGGACCCTTCAAAAGAATTAGCCTCTTGATTCACATCATTCTCCCCTTCTTCAAAAGAATTTGCCCTCAAATTAACATCATCAAAACAAGTAAAGAGGGTTTCAACGTTAAATGTAGAATCTTCATCACCACTTTCACAAGACATGTCTTCTTGGTGCTCACCATTTTCACAATAGTCATCTTCTTTATTAAGAAGACATGTCTTGGGTCCTCTACCGATCTCTTCCTTGAATATCTTTTCCCTTAGAAACAAACTTGCACTTCGGTCAACATGTGAGCACTTAGCAAATTCTTTATGAGACAAAGGTTGTAGACTAAAACGTTTATTTCCAACCTTCACCGAATACACATTGGTCTTTCCATAATGTTTAACCTTTCGATCAAATTGCCATGGTCTTCCCAAAAGTAAGTGACAAGCATTCATTGGAATCACATCACACCATATTTCATCTTTGTAATTTCCTATGGAAAAAGTTACTAGTGCTTGCTTCTTAATTTCAAAACCCTTTGAATCATCAAGCCAATTTACTTTATATGGTTTTGCATGAACTCTCGTAGGAAGATTGAGTTTAGTAACCATCTCCGTAGAAGCCACATTAGTGCATGAACCACTATCAATTATCACCTTACATGTGGTATCACTTACTTTGCAACGAGTATGGAATAAACTTTCACGTTGAGATTTGTCAGGGTTAGCTTCGGCATGGAGAATCTTCCTTACCACAAGCACTCTTTCATCATCTTCGGGATCAATCTCATCTTCTTCTTCTTCTTCCGTTTCAACAACCTTTTCCTCTTTATCTTGAGGAACAAATTCATATTTTCTTTCCTCTTCAGTCATGGCTTCATATTGCTGTATAGTAAGAGTTCTTCGACTTGGACAATCTTTAAGTTGATGTCCTCTTCCTTGGCACTTGAAGCAACGCATTTGGTCTTCATATTTCTCTTTAGAGACATAAACTTTTTCCTTTTTCCCTACCTCCTTTTCACTATTCTTCAAATTTTCAGATTTTGATGCAAAATCTTTGGAAGATTGATTATAGAACTTAGAAGTAGAACTTTGCAAATAGCTTGTATTAGTACTCTTAGAAGCACTCGGTTTCTTATCTTCATTCCAATGTCTCTCAATTTTCAAGGCTAACTTGCAAACATCATTGAATGTATTGTAGGTACTTAGCTCAACTTTTTTAGCAATGGGTCGATTAAGTCCCTTTATGAACCGAGCAATACGCATAGTTTCTTTCTCATCCAACTCACAAATAGAAGTCAAACGATCAAACTCCGTGATATATTCATTCACGCTTTTAATATCTTGAGTCAAAGTGGCCAATTTCAAGTATTGAGTTTGCTCAAAATCATGTGGAAGGTATCTAGCACGCATCTTTCTTTTCAAATCCGTCCATGTCTTGGTCTTACTCTTCCCCGATCTAGCACGTCGCGCTTTCAAAGATTCAAACCATGTTCCCGCATTCTTAGTGAGTCTTATATAAGCAATTTTGAATCGTTTCATATCATCGAACCCTTTATAATCCGAAATCTTCTCTAATTGCCTCTCCCACTCAAGAAAATCTTCGGGGCTTCCTAGACCCGTGAAGTCATCAAGCTTAAAACCCTTATCATCAATTTTAGAAGAGTATTTAGGCTCATCATCACTGCTAGAAGAACTATCATCACTATCTCTATGTTTTTTCTTCTTTTTATGATCTTGAAGTAATTTTGCAAAGGCATCAAACCTTGCATCAGCACTATCAGTCATCTTTTCCTCTAAAATCTCAAATCTCTCTTCAAATCTTTCAATTAATCTGTTTAAAGCTTCTTCTCCCATGATTTATACACAAAAAAATGCGCACAAAACAAAGCAAAAAAACCAACCAGAGTATAGCAGTAGCACGGAAGCAAATTATATGATCAAAACACCTTAAAAATACCCAAGAACACACAGGAAAATCCCAGAAAAAATCGCTGCACAATTCGAGCAAAAACGAACTAAAACAGAAGCATGTATCAATTCGGACCAAAACAGACCAGTACGCACAAAACAGACCAGTTTAATAGCAAACGATGTCTAAAAATTCTGAAATTTTGCATTCAGAAATTACACATAAAAATAACCAGAGTCAAAAAAATAATCACCTAAAAAGCTTCTGTAATGAAGGAGAACGAGCCAAAACAAGTTTGCCTTGCAAACAGATCCTCCGAGAACACAGAAGTTAGAAAACGAATTGTGACGATTCTCCCCTTTAAATCTGATACCAATTTGATGTGGATTCTAACCCCTTGTTTAGTCAAGATTTTAGAAAACCCACAATCTTGAAATAAAGATCCAATCTTGAAGGATTTCTTTAAGATTGAATAAAAACGAACCGATATTTCTCCTCACAAGATCACTCCTGAAACTTATGATTCGAATCCTCAAATTAATTAACCCACTCCTGGACGCTAATTATTTTGAGATTAAACTCTTAGCCTACTCCTAGACACTAAGTGTTTAATGTTCTAATCTTCAACCAACTCCTTGAATTGAAAACTAGCAAAACGTTTAAGCAAAAAGCTAAACAATGAATTTTTATTCAACTGAATTTTTGTGTATTTGTTATGTGTCTACAAAGCCACGAAAATCCCCTATTTATAGACTAAAAACTAACTAATTCTAAGTCTAATAGAACTAGGACAAGTCCCTAGCCTTTAGCTCCAAGTAAGCTAAATAGAATAGGAAAACTAGTTCTACTTAGATTAGGAAACTAGTAGTAAGACTAGTTTAACTTAGTCTATAATTCCTAAAACAAATCCTAATCAACTAAGGAAACTTATTAAGCTAAAATAACAGAAATTAAAAGGAATCCTAAGTGCTTAAACCAAGAAAAACCCTTTCAAGTGAAAGGGAAAAACTTGCAAGCAAAACTCTAGAAAAAAAACTAAGGATGGAAAATCATCCTTTTCATGTCGCCGCCACCACAACACCACACGCGCCTCCTTTTTCCTCACGCGCCGGTCCATGGTGTAGCTAGGTTCAAGGTGGTTCAGGGAAGGTGGCGCGTGGCCCTTGGAGTGGCGCGTGACAACCGAAATCGCCGCCGAAAACCGAATGTGTCATTTTGTCTTTCATGGTGATCAAGCTTCCTTCTTTCCCAATTGATCTATTGAACCTTTGCTTGTTAATTTCTTTGATTGGGCAGCCCATAATGAAGCTATTTGGACCTTCTAAAAGTGTCTTGGACCCTTCAAAAGAATTAGCCTCTTGATTCACATCATTCTCCCCTTCTTCAAAAGAATTTGCCCTCAAATTAACATCATCAAAACAAGTAAAGAGGGTTTCAACGTTAAATGTAGAATCTTCATCACCACTTTCACAAGACATGTCTTCTTGGTGCTCACCATTTTCACAATAGTCATCTTCTTTATTAAGAAGACATGTCTTGGGTCCTCTACCGATCTCTTCCTTGAATATCTTTTCCCTTAGAAACAAACTTGCACTTCGGTCAACATGTGAGCACTTAGCAAATTCTTTATGAGACAAAGGTTGTAGACTAAAACGTTTATTTCCAACCTTCACCGAATACACATTGGTCTTTCCATAATGTTTAACCTTTCGATCAAATTGCCATGGTCTTCCCAAAAGTAAGTGACAAGCATTCATTGGAATCACATCACACCATATTTCATCTTTGTAATTTCCTATGGAAAAAGTTACTAGTGCTTGCTTCTTAATTTCAAAACCCTTTGAATCATCAAGCCAATTTACTTTATATGGTTTTGCATGAACTCTCGTAGGAAGATTGAGTTTAGTAACCATCTCCGTAGAAGCCACATTAGTGCATGAACCACTATCAATTATCACCTTACATGTGGTATCACTTACTTTGCAACGAGTATGGAATAAACTTTCACGTTGAGATTTGTCAGGGTTAGCTTCGGCATGGAGAATCTTCCTTACCACAAGCACTCTTTCATCATCTTCGGGATCAATCTCATCTTCTTCTTCTTCTTCCGTTTCAACAACCTTTTCCTCTTTATCTTGAGGAACAAATTCATATTTTCTTTCCTCTTCAGTCATGGCTTCATATTGCTGTATAGTAAGAGTTCTTCGACTTGGACAATCTTTAAGTTGATGTCCTCTTCCTTGGCACTTGAAGCAACGCATTTGGTCTTCATATTTCTCTTTAGAGACATAAACTTTTTCCTTTTTCCCTACCTCCTTTTCACTATTCTTCAAATTTTCAGATTTTGATGCAAAATCTTTGGAAGATTGATTATAGAACTTAGAAGTAGAACTTTGCAAATAGCTTGTATTAGTACTCTTAGAAGCACTCGGTTTCTTATCTTCATTCCAATGTCTCTCAATTTTCAAGGCTAACTTGCAAACATCATTGAATGTATTGTAGGTACTTAGCTCAACTTTTTTAGCAATGGGTCGATTAAGTCCCTTTATGAACCGAGCAATACGCATAGTTTCTTTCTCATCCAACTCACAAATAGAAGTCAAACGATCAAACTCCGTGATATATTCATTCACGCTTTTAATATCTTGAGTCAAAGTGGCCAATTTCAAGTATTGAGTTTGCTCAAAATCATGTGGAAGGTATCTAGCACGCATCTTTCTTTTCAAATCCGTCCATGTCTTGGTCTTACTCTTCCCCGATCTAGCACGTCGCGCTTTCAAAGATTCAAACCATGTTCCCGCATTCTTAGTGAGTCTTATATAAGCAATTTTGAATCGTTTCATATCATCGAACCCTTTATAATCCGAAATCTTCTCTAATTGCCTCTCCCACTCAAGAAAATCTTCGGGGCTTCCTAGACCCGTGAAGTCATCAAGCTTAAAACCCTTATCATCAATTTTAGAAGAGTATTTAGGCTCATCATCACTGCTAGAAGAACTATCATCACTATCTCTATGTTTTTTCTTCTTTTTATGATCTTGAAGTAATTTTGCAAAGGCATCAAACCTTGCATCAGCACTATCAGTCATCTTTTCCTCTAAAATCTCAAATCTCTCTTCAAATCTTTCAATTAATCTGTTTAAAGCTTCTTCTCCCATGATTTATACACAAAAAAATGCGCACAAAACAAAGCAAAAAAACCAACCAGAGTATAGCAGTAGCACGGAAGCAAATTATATGATCAAAACACCTTAAAAATACCCAAGAACACACAGGAAAATCCCAGAAAAAATCGCTGCACAATTCGAGCAAAAACGAACTAAAACAGAAGCATGTATCAATTCGGACCAAAACAGACCAGTACGCACAAAACAGACCAGTTTAATAGCAAACGATGTCTAAAAATTCTGAAATTTTGCATTCAGAAATTACACATAAAAATAACCAGAGTCAAAAAAATAATCACCTAAAAAGCTTCTGTAATGAAGGAGAACGAGCCAAAACAAGTTTGCCTTGCAAACAGATCCTCCGAGAACACAGAAGTTAGAAAACGAATTGTGACGATTCTCCCCTTTAAATCTGATACCAATTTGATGTGGATTCTAACCCCTTGTTTAGTCAAGATTTTAGAAAACCCACAATCTTGAAATAAAGATCCAATCTTGAAGGATTTCTTTAAGATTGAATAAAAACGAACCGATATTTCTCCTCACAAGATCACTCCTGAAACTTATGATTCGAATCCTCAAATTAATTAACCCACTCCTGGACGCTAATTATTTTGAGATTAAACTCTTAGCCTACTCCTAGACACTAAGTGTTTAATGTTCTAATCTTCAACCAACTCCTTGAATTGAAAACTAGCAAAACGTTTAAGCAAAAAGCTAAACAATGAATTTTTATTCAACTGAATTTTTGTGTATTTGTTATGTGTCTACAAAGCCACGAAAATCCCCTATTTATAGACTAAAAACTAACTAATTCTAAGTCTAATAGAACTAGGACAAGTCCCTAGCCTTTAGCTCCAAGTAAGCTAAATAGAATAGGAAAACTAGTTCTACTTAGATTAGGAAACTAGTAGTAAGACTAGTTTAACTTAGTCTATAATTCCTAAAACAAATCCTAATCAACTAAGGAAACTTATTAAGCTAAAATAACAGAAATTAAAAGGAATCCTAAGTGCTTAAACCAAGAAAAACCCTTTCAAGTGAAAGGGAAAAACTTGCAAGCAAAACTCTAGAAAAAAAACTAAGGATGGAAAATCATCCTTTTCATGTCGCCGCCACCACAACACCACACGCGCCTCCTTTTTCCTCACGCGCCGGTCCATGGTGTAGCTAGGTTCAAGGTGGTTCAGGGAAGGTGGCGCGTGGCCCTTGGAGTGGCGCGTGACAACCGAAATCGCCGCCGAAAACCGAATGTGTCATTTTGTCTTTCATGGTGATCAAGCTTCCTTCTTTCCCAATTGATCTATTGAACCTTTGCTTGTTAATTTCTTTGATTGGGCAGCCCATAATGAAGCTATTTGGACCTTCTAAAAGTGTCTTGGACCCTTCAAAAGAATTAGCCTCTTGATTCACATCATTCTCCCCTTCTTCAAAAGAATTTGCCCTCAAATTAACATCATCAAAACAAGTAAAGAGGGTTTCAACGTTAAATGTAGAATCTTCATCACCACTTTCACAAGACATGTCTTCTTGGTGCTCACCATTTTCACAATAGTCATCTTCTTTATTAAGAAGACATGTCTTGGGTCCTCTACCGATCTCTTCCTTGAATATCTTTTCCCTTAGAAACAAACTTGCACTTCGGTCAACATGTGAGCACTTAGCAAATTCTTTATGAGACAAAGGTTGTAGACTAAAACGTTTATTTCCAACCTTCACCGAATACACATTGGTCTTTCCATAATGTTTAACCTTTCGATCAAATTGCCATGGTCTTCCCAAAAGTAAGTGACAAGCATTCATTGGAATCACATCACACCATATTTCATCTTTGTAATTTCCTATGGAAAAAGTTACTAGTGCTTGCTTCTTAATTTCAAAACCCTTTGAATCATCAAGCCAATTTACTTTATATGGTTTTGCATGAACTCTCGTAGGAAGATTGAGTTTAGTAACCATCTCCGTAGAAGCCACATTAGTGCATGAACCACTATCAATTATCACCTTACATGTGGTATCACTTACTTTGCAACGAGTATGGAATAAACTTTCACGTTGAGATTTGTCAGGGTTAGCTTCGGCATGGAGAATCTTCCTTACCACAAGCACTCTTTCATCATCTTCGGGATCAATCTCATCTTCTTCTTCTTCTTCCGTTTCAACAACCTTTTCCTCTTTATCTTGAGGAACAAATTCATATTTTCTTTCCTCTTCAGTCATGGCTTCATATTGCTGTATAGTAAGAGTTCTTCGACTTGGACAATCTTTAAGTTGATGTCCTCTTCCTTGGCACTTGAAGCAACGCATTTGGTCTTCATATTTCTCTTTAGAGACATAAACTTTTTCCTTTTTCCCTACCTCCTTTTCACTATTCTTCAAATTTTCAGATTTTGATGCAAAATCTTTGGAAGATTGATTATAGAACTTAGAAGTAGAACTTTGCAAATAGCTTGTATTAGTACTCTTAGAAGCACTCGGTTTCTTATCTTCATTCCAATGTCTCTCAATTTTCAAGGCTAACTTGCAAACATCATTGAATGTATTGTAGGTACTTAGCTCAACTTTTTTAGCAATGGGTCGATTAAGTCCCTTTATGAACCGAGCAATACGCATAGTTTCTTTCTCATCCAACTCACAAATAGAAGTCAAACGATCAAACTCCGTGATATATTCATTCACGCTTTTAATATCTTGAGTCAAAGTGGCCAATTTCAAGTATTGAGTTTGCTCAAAATCATGTGGAAGGTATCTAGCACGCATCTTTCTTTTCAAATCCGTCCATGTCTTGGTCTTACTCTTCCCCGATCTAGCACGTCGCGCTTTCAAAGATTCAAACCATGTTCCCGCATTCTTAGTGAGTCTTATATAAGCAATTTTGAATCGTTTCATATCATCGAACCCTTTATAATCCGAAATCTTCTCTAATTGCCTCTCCCACTCAAGAAAATCTTCGGGGCTTCCTAGACCCGTGAAGTCATCAAGCTTAAAACCCTTATCATCAATTTTAGAAGAGTATTTAGGCTCATCATCACTGCTAGAAGAACTATCATCACTATCTCTATGTTTTTTCTTCTTTTTATGATCTTGAAGTAATTTTGCAAAGGCATCAAACCTTGCATCAGCACTATCAGTCATCTTTTCCTCTAAAATCTCAAATCTCTCTTCAAATCTTTCAATTAATCTGTTTAAAGCTTCTTCTCCCATGATTTATACACAAAAAAATGCGCACAAAACAAAGCAAAAAAACCAACCAGAGTATAGCAGTAGCACGGAAGCAAATTATATGATCAAAACACCTTAAAAATACCCAAGAACACACAGGAAAATCCCAGAAAAAATCGCTGCACAATTCGAGCAAAAACGAACTAAAACAGAAGCATGTATCAATTCGGACCAAAACAGACCAGTACGCACAAAACAGACCAGTTTAATAGCAAACGATGTCTAAAAATTCTGAAATTTTGCATTCAGAAATTACACATAAAAATAACCAGAGTCAAAAAAATAATCACCTAAAAAGCTTCTGTAATGAAGGAGAACGAGCCAAAACAAGTTTGCCTTGCAAACAGATCCTCCGAGAACACAGAAGTTAGAAAACGAATTGTGACGATTCTCCCCTTTAAATCTGATACCAATTTGATGTGGATTCTAACCCCTTGTTTAGTCAAGATTTTAGAAAACCCACAATCTTGAAATAAAGATCCAATCTTGAAGGATTTCTTTAAGATTGAATAAAAACGAACCGATATTTCTCCTCACAAGATCACTCCTGAAACTTATGATTCGAATCCTCAAATTAATTAACCCACTCCTGGACGCTAATTATTTTGAGATTAAACTCTTAGCCTACTCCTAGACACTAAGTGTTTAATGTTCTAATCTTCAACCAACTCCTTGAATTGAAAACTAGCAAAACGTTTAAGCAAAAAGCTAAACAATGAATTTTTATTCAACTGAATTTTTGTGTATTTGTTATGTGTCTACAAAGCCACGAAAATCCCCTATTTATAGACTAAAAACTAACTAATTCTAAGTCTAATAGAACTAGGACAAGTCCCTAGCCTTTAGCTCCAAGTAAGCTAAATAGAATAGGAAAACTAGTTCTACTTAGATTAGGAAACTAGTAGTAAGACTAGTTTAACTTAGTCTATAATTCCTAAAACAAATCCTAATCAACTAAGGAAACTTATTAAGCTAAAATAACAGAAATTAAAAGGAATCCTAAGTGCTTAAACCAAGAAAAACCCTTTCAAGTGAAAGGGAAAAACTTGCAAGCAAAACTCTAGAAAAAAAACTAAGGATGGAAAATCATCCTTTTCATGTCGCCGCCACCACAACACCACACGCGCCTCCTTTTTCCTCACGCGCCGGTCCATGGTGTAGCTAGGTTCAAGGTGGTTCAGGGAAGGTGGCGCGTGGCCCTTGGAGTGGCGCGTGACAACCGAAATCGCCGCCGAAAACCGAATGTGTCATTTTGTCTTTCATGGTGATCAAGCTTCCTTCTTTCCCAATTGATCTATTGAACCTTTGCTTGTTAATTTCTTTGATTGGGCAGCCCATAATGAAGCTATTTGGACCTTCTAAAAGTGTCTTGGACCCTTCAAAAGAATTAGCCTCTTGATTCACATCATTCTCCCCTTCTTCAAAAGAATTTGCCCTCAAATTAACATCATCAAAACAAGTAAAGAGGGTTTCAACGTTAAATGTAGAATCTTCATCACCACTTTCACAAGACATGTCTTCTTGGTGCTCACCATTTTCACAATAGTCATCTTCTTTATTAAGAAGACATGTCTTGGGTCCTCTACCGATCTCTTCCTTGAATATCTTTTCCCTTAGAAACAAACTTGCACTTCGGTCAACATGTGAGCACTTAGCAAATTCTTTATGAGACAAAGGTTGTAGACTAAAACGTTTATTTCCAACCTTCACCGAATACACATTGGTCTTTCCATAATGTTTAACCTTTCGATCAAATTGCCATGGTCTTCCCAAAAGTAAGTGACAAGCATTCATTGGAATCACATCACACCATATTTCATCTTTGTAATTTCCTATGGAAAAAGTTACTAGTGCTTGCTTCTTAATTTCAAAACCCTTTGAATCATCAAGCCAATTTACTTTATATGGTTTTGCATGAACTCTCGTAGGAAGATTGAGTTTAGTAACCATCTCCGTAGAAGCCACATTAGTGCATGAACCACTATCAATTATCACCTTACATGTGGTATCACTTACTTTGCAACGAGTATGGAATAAACTTTCACGTTGAGATTTGTCAGGGTTAGCTTCGGCATGGAGAATCTTCCTTACCACAAGCACTCTTTCATCATCTTCGGGATCAATCTCATCTTCTTCTTCTTCTTCCGTTTCAACAACCTTTTCCTCTTTATCTTGAGGAACAAATTCATATTTTCTTTCCTCTTCAGTCATGGCTTCATATTGCTGTATAGTAAGAGTTCTTCGACTTGGACAATCTTTAAGTTGATGTCCTCTTCCTTGGCACTTGAAGCAACGCATTTGGTCTTCATATTTCTCTTTAGAGACATAAACTTTTTCCTTTTTCCCTACCTCCTTTTCACTATTCTTCAAATTTTCAGATTTTGATGCAAAATCTTTGGAAGATTGATTATAGAACTTAGAAGTAGAACTTTGCAAATAGCTTGTATTAGTACTCTTAGAAGCACTCGGTTTCTTATCTTCATTCCAATGTCTCTCAATTTTCAAGGCTAACTTGCAAACATCATTGAATGTATTGTAGGTACTTAGCTCAACTTTTTTAGCAATGGGTCGATTAAGTCCCTTTATGAACCGAGCAATACGCATAGTTTCTTTCTCATCCAACTCACAAATAGAAGTCAAACGATCAAACTCCGTGATATATTCATTCACGCTTTTAATATCTTGAGTCAAAGTGGCCAATTTCAAGTATTGAGTTTGCTCAAAATCATGTGGAAGGTATCTAGCACGCATCTTTCTTTTCAAATCCGTCCATGTCTTGGTCTTACTCTTCCCCGATCTAGCACGTCGCGCTTTCAAAGATTCAAACCATGTTCCCGCATTCTTAGTGAGTCTTATATAAGCAATTTTGAATCGTTTCATATCATCGAACCCTTTATAATCCGAAATCTTCTCTAATTGCCTCTCCCACTCAAGAAAATCTTCGGGGCTTCCTAGACCCGTGAAGTCATCAAGCTTAAAACCCTTATCATCAATTTTAGAAGAGTATTTAGGCTCATCATCACTGCTAGAAGAACTATCATCACTATCTCTATGTTTTTTCTTCTTTTTATGATCTTGAAGTAATTTTGCAAAGGCATCAAACCTTGCATCAGCACTATCAGTCATCTTTTCCTCTAAAATCTCAAATCTCTCTTCAAATCTTTCAATTAATCTGTTTAAAGCTTCTTCTCCCATGATTTATACACAAAAAAATGCGCACAAAACAAAGCAAAAAAACCAACCAGAGTATAGCAGTAGCACGGAAGCAAATTATATGATCAAAACACCTTAAAAATACCCAAGAACACACAGGAAAATCCCAGAAAAAATCGCTGCACAATTCGAGCAAAAACGAACTAAAACAGAAGCATGTATCAATTCGGACCAAAACAGACCAGTACGCACAAAACAGACCAGTTTAATAGCAAACGATGTCTAAAAATTCTGAAATTTTGCATTCAGAAATTACACATAAAAATAACCAGAGTCAAAAAAATAATCACCTAAAAAGCTTCTGTAATGAAGGAGAACGAGCCAAAACAAGTTTGCCTTGCAAACAGATCCTCCGAGAACACAGAAGTTAGAAAACGAATTGTGACGATTCTCCCCTTTAAATCTGATACCAATTTGATGTGGATTCTAACCCCTTGTTTAGTCAAGATTTTAGAAAACCCACAATCTTGAAATAAAGATCCAATCTTGAAGGATTTCTTTAAGATTGAATAAAAACGAACCGATATTTCTCCTCACAAGATCACTCCTGAAACTTATGATTCGAATCCTCAAATTAATTAACCCACTCCTGGACGCTAATTATTTTGAGATTAAACTCTTAGCCTACTCCTAGACACTAAGTGTTTAATGTTCTAATCTTCAACCAACTCCTTGAATTGAAAACTAGCAAAACGTTTAAGCAAAAAGCTAAACAATGAATTTTTATTCAACTGAATTTTTGTGTATTTGTTATGTGTCTACAAAGCCACGAAAATCCCCTATTTATAGACTAAAAACTAACTAATTCTAAGTCTAATAGAACTAGGACAAGTCCCTAGCCTTTAGCTCCAAGTAAGCTAAATAGAATAGGAAAACTAGTTCTACTTAGATTAGGAAACTAGTAGTAAGACTAGTTTAACTTAGTCTATAATTCCTAAAACAAATCCTAATCAACTAAGGAAACTTATTAAGCTAAAATAACAGAAATTAAAAGGAATCCTAAGTGCTTAAACCAAGAAAAACCCTTTCAAGTGAAAGGGAAAAACTTGCAAGCAAAACTCTAGAAAAAAAACTAAGGATGGAAAATCATCCTTTTCATGTCGCCGCCACCACAACACCACACGCGCCTCCTTTTTCCTCACGCGCCGGTCCATGGTGTAGCTAGGTTCAAGGTGGTTCAGGGAAGGTGGCGCGTGGCCCTTGGAGTGGCGCGTGACAACCGAAATCGCCGCCGAAAACCGAATGTGTCATTTTGTCTTTCATGGTGATCAAGCTTCCTTCTTTCCCAATTGATCTATTGAACCTTTGCTTGTTAATTTCTTTGATTGGGCAGCCCATAATGAAGCTATTTGGACCTTCTAAAAGTGTCTTGGACCCTTCAAAAGAATTAGCCTCTTGATTCACATCATTCTCCCCTTCTTCAAAAGAATTTGCCCTCAAATTAACATCATCAAAACAAGTAAAGAGGGTTTCAACGTTAAATGTAGAATCTCCATCACCACTTTCACAAGACATGTCTTCTTGGTGCTCACCATTTTCACAATAGTCATCTTCTTTATTAAGAAGACATGTCTTGGGTCCTCTACCGATCTCTTCCTTGAATATCTTTTCCCTTAGAAACAAACTTGCACTTCGGTCAACATGTGAGCACTTAGCAAATTCTTTATGAGACAAAGGTTGTAGACTAAAACGTTTATTTCCAACCTTCACCGAATACACATTGGTCTTTCCATAATGTTTAACCTTTCGATCAAATTGCCATGGTCTTCCCAAAAGTAAGTGACAAGCATTCATTGGAATCACATCACACCATATTTCATCTTTGTAATTTCCTATGGAAAAAGTTACTAGTGCTTGCTTCTTAATTTCAAAACCCTTTGAATCATCAAGCCAATTTACTTTATATGGTTTTGCATGAACTCTCGTAGGAAGATTGAGTTTAGTAACCATCTCCGTAGAAGCCACATTAGTGCATGAACCACTATCAATTATCACCTTACATGTGGTATCACTTACTTTGCAACGAGTATGGAATAAACTTTCACGTTGAGATTTGTCAGGGTTAGCTTCGGCATGGAGAATCTTCCTTACCACAAGCACTCTTTCATCATCTTCGGGATCAATCTCATCTTCTTCTTCTTCTTCCGTTTCAACAACCTTTTCCTCTTTATCTTGAGGAACAAATTCATATTTTCTTTCCTCTTCAGTCATGGCTTCATATTGCTGTATAGTAAGAGTTCTTCGACTTGGACAATCTTTAAGTTGATGTCCTCTTCCTTGGCACTTGAAGCAACGCATTTGGTCTTCATATTTCTCTTTAGAGACATAAACTTTTTCCTTTTTCCCTACCTCCTTTTCACTATTCTTCAAATTTTCAGATTTTGATGCAAAATCTTTGGAAGATTGATTATAGAACTTAGAAGTAGAACTTTGCAAATAGCTTGTATTAGTACTCTTAGAAGCACTCGGTTTCTTATCTTCATTCCAATGTCTCTCAATTTTCAAGGCTAACTTGCAAACATCATTGAATGTATTGTAGGTACTTAGCTCAACTTTTTTAGCAATGGGTCGATTAAGTCCCTTTATGAACCGAGCAATACGCATAGTTTCTTTCTCATCCAACTCACAAATAGAAGTCAAACGATCAAACTCCGTGATATATTCATTCACGCTTTTAATATCTTGAGTCAAAGTGGCCAATTTCAAGTATTGAGTTTGCTCAAAATCATGTGGAAGGTATCTAGCACGCATCTTTCTTTTCAAATCCGTCCATGTCTTGGTCTTACTCTTCCCCGATCTAGCACGTCGCGCTTTCAAAGATTCAAACCATGTTCCCGCATTCTTAGTGAGTCTTATATAAGCAATTTTGAATCGTTTCATATCATCGAACCCTTTATAATCCGAAATCTTCTCTAATTGCCTCTCCCACTCAAGAAAATCTTCGGGGCTTCCTAGACCCGTGAAGTCATCAAGCTTAAAACCCTTATCATCAATTTTAGAAGAGTATTTAGGCTCATCATCACTGCTAGAAGAACTATCATCACTATCTCTATGTTTTTTCTTCTTTTTATGATCTTGAAGTAATTTTGCAAAGGCATCAAACCTTGCATCAGCACTATCAGTCATCTTTTCCTCTAAAATCTCAAATCTCTCTTCAAATCTTTCAATTAATCTGTTTAAAGCTTCTTCTCCCATGATTTATACACAAAAAAATGCGCACAAAACAAAGCAAAAAAACCAACCAGAGTATAGCAGTAGCACGGAAGAAAATTATATAATCAAAACACCTTAAAAATACCCAAGAACACACAGGAAAATCCCAGAAAAAATCGCTGCACAATTCGAGCAAAAACGAACTAAAACAGAAGCATGTATCAATTCGGACCAAAACAGACCAGTACGCACAAAACAGACCAGTTTAATAGCAAACGATGTCTAAAAATTCTGAAATTTTGCATTCAGAAATTACACATAAAAATAACCAGAGTCAAAAAAATAATCACCTAAAAAGCTTCTGTAATGAAGGAGAACGAGCCAAAACAAGTTTGCCTTGCAAACAGATCCTCCGAGAACACAGAAGTTAGAAAACGAATTGTGACGATTCTCCCCTTTAAATCTGATACCAATTTGATGTGGATTCTAACCCCTTGTTTAGTCAAGATTTTAGAAAACCCACAATCTTGAAATAAAGATCCAATCTTGAAGGATTTCTTTAAGATTGAATAAAAACGAACCGATATTTCTCCTCACAAGATCACTCCTGAAACTTATGATTCGAATCCTCAAATTAATTAACCCACTCCTGGACGCTAATTATTTTGAGATTAAACTCTTAGCCTACTCCTAGACACTAAGTGTTTAATGTTCTAATCTTCAACCAACTCCTTGAATTGAAAACTAGCAAAACGTTTAAGCAAAAAGCTAAACAATGAATTTTTATTCAACTGAATTTTTGTGTATTTGTTATGTGTCTACAAAGCCACGAAAATCCCCTATTTATAGACTAAAAACTAACTAATTCTAAGTCTAATAGAACTAGGACAAGTCCCTAGCCTTTAGCTCCAAGTAAGCTAAATAGAATAGGAAAACTAGTTCTACTTAGATTAGGAAACTAGTAGTAAGACTAGTTTAACTTAGTCTATAATTCCTAAAACAAATCCTAATCAACTAAGGAAACTTATTAAGCTAAAATAACAGAAATTAAAAGGAATCCTAAGTGCTTAAACCAAGAAAAACCCTTTCAAGTGAAAGGGAAAAACTTGCAAGCAAAACTCTAGAAAAAAAACTAAGGATGGAAAATCATCCTTTTCATGTCGCCGCCACCACAACACCACACGCGCCTCCTTTTTCCTCACGCGCCGGTCCATGGTGTAGCTAGGTTCAAGGTGGTTCAGGGAAGGTGGCGCGTGGCCCTTGGAGTGGCGCGTGACAACCGAAATCGCCGCCGAAAACCGAATGTGTCATTTTGTCTTTCATGGTGATCAAGCTTCCTTCTTTCCCAATTGATCTATTGAACCTTTGCTTGTTAATTTCTTTGATTGGGCAGCCCATAATGAAGCTATTTGGACCTTCTAAAAGTGTCTTGGACCCTTCAAAAGAATTAGCCTCTTGATTCACATCATTCTCCCCTTCTTCAAAAGAATTTGCCCTCAAATTAACATCATCAAAACAAGTAAAGAGGGTTTCAACGTTAAATGTAGAATCTCCATCACCACTTTCACAAGACATGTCTTCTTGGTGCTCACCATTTTCACAATAGTCATCTTCTTTATTAAGAAGACATGTCTTGGGTCCTCTACCGATCTCTTCCTTGAATATCTTTTCCCTTAGAAACAAACTTGCACTTCGGTCAACATGTGAGCACTTAGCAAATTCTTTATGAGACAAAGGTTGTAGACTAAAACGTTTATTTCCAACCTTCACCGAATACACATTGGTCTTTCCATAATGTTTAACCTTTCGATCAAATTGCCATGGTCTTCCCAAAAGTAAGTGACAAGCATTCATTGGAATCACATCACACCATATTTCATCTTTGTAATTTCCTATGGAAAAAGTTACTAGTGCTTGCTTCTTAATTTCAAAACCCTTTGAATCATCAAGCCAATTTACTTTATATGGTTTTGCATGAACTCTCGTAGGAAGATTGAGTTTAGTAACCATCTCCGTAGAAGCCACATTAGTGCATGAACCACTATCAATTATCACCTTACATGTGGTATCACTTACTTTGCAACGAGTATGGAATAAACTTTCACGTTGAGATTTGTCAGGGTTAGCTTCGGCATGGAGAATCTTCCTTACCACAAGCACTCTTTCATCATCTTCGGGATCAATCTCATCTTCTTCTTCTTCTTCCGTTTCAACAACCTTTTCCTCTTTATCTTGAGGAACAAATTCATATTTTCTTTCCTCTTCAGTCATGGCTTCATATTGCTGTATAGTAAGAGTTCTTCGACTTGGACAATCTTTAAGTTGATGTCCTCTTCCTTGGCACTTGAAGCAACGCATTTGGTCTTCATATTTCTCTTTAGAGACATAAACTTTTTCCTTTTTCCCTACCTCCTTTTCACTATTCTTCAAATTTTCAGATTTTGATGCAAAATCTTTGGAAGATTGATTATAGAACTTAGAAGTAGAACTTTGCAAATAGCTTGTATTAGTACTCTTAGAAGCACTCGGTTTCTTATCTTCATTCCAATGTCTCTCAATTTTCAAGGCTAACTTGCAAACATCATTGAATGTATTGTAGGTACTTAGCTCAACTTTTTTAGCAATGGGTCGATTAAGTCCCTTTATGAACCGAGCAATACGCATAGTTTCTTTCTCATCCAACTCACAAATAGAAGTCAAACGATCAAACTCCGTGATATATTCATTCACGCTTTTAATATCTTGAGTCAAAGTGGCCAATTTCAAGTATTGAGTTTGCTCAAAATCATGTGGAAGGTATCTAGCACGCATCTTTCTTTTCAAATCCGTCCATGTCTTGGTCTTACTCTTCCCCGATCTAGCACGTCGCGCTTTCAAAGATTCAAACCATGTTCCCGCATTCTTAGTGAGTCTTATATAAGCAATTTTGAATCGTTTCATATCATCGAACCCTTTATAATCCGAAATCTTCTCTAATTGCCTCTCCCACTCAAGAAAATCTTCGGGGCTTCCTAGACCCGTGAAGTCATCAAGCTTAAAACCCTTATCATCAATTTTAGAAGAGTATTTAGGCTCATCATCACTGCTAGAAGAACTATCATCACTATCTCTATGTTTTTTCTTCTTTTTATGATCTTGAAGTAATTTTGCAAAGGCATCAAACCTTGCATCAGCACTATCAGTCATCTTTTCCTCTAAAATCTCAAATCTCTCTTCAAATCTTTCAATTAATCTGTTTAAAGCTTCTTCTCCCATGATTTATACACAAAAAAATGCGCACAAAACAAAGCAAAAAAACCAACCAGAGTATAGCAGTAGCACGGAAGCAAATTATATGATCAAAACACCTTAAAAATACCCAAGAACACACAGGAAAATCCCAGAAAAAATCGCTGCACAATTCGAGCAAAAACGAACTAAAACAGAAGCATGTATCAATTCGGACCAAAACAGACCAGTACGCACAAAACAGACCAGTTTAATAGCAAACGATGTCTAAAAATTCTGAAATTTTGCATTCAGAAATTACACATAAAAATAACCAGAGTCAAAAAAATAATCACCTAAAAAGCTTCTGTAATGAAGGAGAACGAGCCAAAACAAGTTTGCCTTGCAAACAGATCCTCCGAGAACACAGAAGTTAGAAAACGAATTGTGACGATTCTCCCCTTTAAATCTGATACCAATTTGATGTGGATTCTAACCCCTTGTTTAGTCAAGATTTTAGAAAACCCACAATCTTGAAATAAAGATCCAATCTTGAAGGATTTCTTTAAGATTGAATAAAAACGAACCGATATTTCTCCTCACAAGATCACTCCTGAAACTTATGATTCGAATCCTCAAATTAATTAACCCACTCCTGGACGCTAATTATTTTGAGATTAAACTCTTAGCCTACTCCTAGACACTAAGTGTTTAATGTTCTAATCTTCAACCAACTCCTTGAATTGAAAACTAGCAAAACGTTTAAGCAAAAAGCTAAACAATGAATTTTTATTCAACTGAATTTTTGTGTATTTGTTATGTGTCTACAAAGCCACGAAAATCCCCTATTTATAGACTAAAAACTAACTAATTCTAAGTCTAATAGAACTAGGACAAGTCCCTAGCCTTTAGCTCCAAGTAAGCTAAATAGAATAGGAAAACTAGTTCTACTTAGATTAGGAAACTAGTAGTAAGACTAGTTTAACTTAGTCTATAATTCCTAAAACAAATCCTAATCAACTAAGGAAACTTATTAAGCTAAAATAACAGAAATTAAAAGGAATCCTAAGTGCTTAAACCAAGAAAAACCCTTTCAAGTGAAAGGTAAAAACTTGCAAGCAAAACTCTAGAAAAAAAACTAAGGATGGAAAATCATCCTTTTCATGTCGCCGCCACCACAACACCACACGCGCCTCCTTTTTCCTCACGCGCCGGTCCATGGTGTAGCTAGGTTCAAGGTGGTTCAGGGAAGGTGGCGTGTGGCCCTTGGAGTGGCGCGTGACAACCGCAATCGCCGCTGAAAGCCGAATGTGTCATTTTGTCTTCCATGGTGATCAAGCTTCCTTCTTTCCCAATTGATCTATTGAACCTTTGCTTGTTAATTTCTTTGATTGGGCAGCCCATAATGAAGCTATTTGGACCTTCTAAAAGTGTCTTGGACCCTTCAAAAGAATTAGCCTCTTGATTCACATCAGGTAAGCTCCCATTGAGTCACTTAGCTCCCACTGAGCTAGTGAACTCCCACTATGGCTAAGATCGGGTTTTAGACATATACTTGAAAAGACATTTAGAAGTTAATTCTATCCATAACTAAATATGGCGTCCTTTCTTAGCTTTGACATTTTATTTAGTGTAACATTAGTCCTTCGTGCAAATCTTAAGAACTTTATAGGAAGGGATGTGATCCGTCATTGTTCGAGTCATTTTTAAATGGCATCGAGGTCTCCGTGAAGTGACACTATGTTCTTCGTGGAGTTATTTATGAAAATTTCAATTTCATAACTTTGTGATGGTCACGCTTGGCTCAAGCAAATATCGCTCTATCTAATCTAGACGTTTTGATATCTTGCCAAGTCGATTCTATACTTCACTGAACTCTTGAACAATTCAAGATAAAGTTGTTCACATTTGATGAATATAGTCATATTCTTTCAAATTCTTTGTGAAACATTGAAGTAAATGAATCCTCTTAAGCTTTCAGAGTCCATTATCTATACCCAGAACAATAGCTCTTTACTTTGTCGGTTTCAACAAGTAAGATTTGCTTGTCTTAGAACGATGTCAAAATGATCAACTATCAAGAGCCTATCTAATAGACGCTTGGGTATGTTCTTGTCGATGTGAAATTGCTAAAAATGTTTGGAACGCAAATCATGCCCATGACTTTGAGCTTTTTCCAGGTTATCATGTTCAGAAAATGTTTTTTTACAATCAAGCATTCTTGACTCATGGTTTAGATGATACGAGGACGAACTTGGAAGATTTGATAAATCAACATGAAGAAACATTAGCCCTCAATTTGGACTCAAATCACGCAATTCATGGTCACTTCATGGGTCATCAAAGTAAGGCTACGGTTTGCCTTGTAGCCTTCCTTGGGTTAGCTTGATGTTGGAGTCTTCTTTACTTAGGGTTTTGCTTACAAGTTTTTACCTTTCACTTGAAAGGGTTTTTCTTGTTTTAAGCACTTAGGATTTCTAATTGCATTAGGAATTGTTTTTAGTCTAGTAGGCGTCAATAATAGCTTGGAGTGCAAGCTTGAGTTAAGATAAAATAGGCAAGTTTTATCTTAAGAGTAGTTAGAGTTTAAATAGGATTAAATAACTAAAATCAAAGTTATCTAAACTTGATTAAGTTATGCAATCCGTGGGTTTTTGTTAGGGGATTAGAATTCTAATTCAAGTGGGATTAGGATAGTTGATTGAGTCTATAAATATAGGGTTGTAATCTTGAATAATATACGAGTTTAATCATACATTCATAATAATAATTCTTATTGCTTTTGTTTAAGTTGGATTACTTAAATTCTTGATTGGTGGATTCCAATTTGCTGTTTTGTTTGTTTTAGTTAAAACAATCATCTAGGTTGATTAATTAGGTGGATTCTTGATTAATTAATCTAAGTTTCTTGCTTAATTCTTGGTGAACTTTCTGTATAGAATTAGGTTAGATTCATATCTTTGTGAGGCTTAGTTTTCGGACTAAAAAATCACATCATCTTGGTATCAGAGCACAGGTTCGGTAGAATTTAAACTGGTAACGTTTGGCTTGGAATTTTTGAGTGATTCTTTTTTCATTAGACTGGAAACACGTCTAGCTATCTTCACCTAAAATTTCGTAACATTTGGTTGAGTAACGAACTCTGTACAGCCTTAAACTTTTGGTGTTGTTTCACTGGAATACGGGTTGGGAGTCCGGTTGTTGTTTGCTTCAAGATTCCATCAAGATTTTATCTTTTAATCAAGATTTTTGCATAGACTAACTTGGTTTGTGTAGGAATCATGAGTGACGAAGAGGTTCCACAAGTTCCAAGGGGTTTAACCTTAGAACAAGCGCAAAATCTTAGAAGAGATAGGCAAATCACCGAGTTGGCAGCAAGGTTGGAGGAGGTATTGAAGAGACTTGATACTCGTGATGGATCTTCTTCAAAGAGGGGTGATTCTAACCCTAATTCTAGTTCAAGTGAGGAAGAACAACCAAGGAGAAACCCTAGGAGGTCACGAAAGAATTATTCATCAAGTGATGATTCACCTAGACCTAGGAGAAGGGATAGACCTAAAGATGATGATAGAAACCTTAGGTTAGACCTTCCCGAATTCAATGGGAGTATGAATGAACCAGAGAAATATTTTGAATGGATTAGAAGGGCCGAAACACTCTTTGATTACAAGGAGTATGATGAAAGAAAGAAGTGTAAACTTGCGGAGTTGAAGCTCACTGGTTATGCTAGTCTTTGGTATGATAGTTTGAAAAAGAAGAGGCATAAGGAAGGGCGTAACAAAATCACAACTTGGGAGCAACTCAAGAAGCACATGAAAAAGAGGTTCGTTCCTAGTGATTATATTCAAGATATCTATCTGAAGATGCAAACTTTTAAACAAAATTCTATGACTGTTGAGAATTATATTGTTGAGTTTGAGAAGTTATGCATGCTATGTGGTTTAGAAGAGATTGTTGAACATAAGATTGCTAGATTTATTTCGGGATTGAATGATAATATTGCTGAAAAAGTTGAATTACAACAATATTGGTCTTTTGAGGATGTGTGTAAAGTGGCTATCAAAGTTGAAAAACAATTAAAAGGGAAGAAAAGCTCATTCTCTAAACCGTTTATAAAAGGATTCTCAAAACCTTTTGAGAAAGCTAATGTGGAAAAGGGTAGTTCAAGTTCGAATTACAAAGATTCTAAACCTAAATTCGAAACTAACAAGAAATTTGTGGAAGGAAGGAAGTGCTTTAAGTGTGGTAGTGTTGGTCACATTGCAAGTGATTGTCCTTCAAAAAGGGTCATGACTGCACAAGAATGGGAGCAAGAAAAGACTTTGTGTGAGCAAGGTAGTGACGTTGAAAAGGATCAAGAAAACCTTGAAGAAGAAGAGGAGGAGCTCTTGGAAGAAGTAGAGGCCGAACATCAAGGTCAAAGTTTGGTCCTAAGAAGAACACTACATTCGAAACCTACACCTATGGAGGGCGATCAAAGAGAGAAGATTTTCCATACAAGGTGCAAGGTGAAGGATAGATTGTGTGATGTAATCATAGACACGGGAAGTTGCAATAATGTGGTGTCTACGATCTTGATTGATAAGTTGGAGTGGCCAGTCACCGAGCATCCACAACCATACAAGCTTCATTGGCTTAACAACACAAGTGATGTCAAGGTCAACAAGCAAGCGCTAATATCCTTTTCAATTGGTAAATTTCATGATAAAGTTTTATGTGATGTTTGTCCTATGGATGCATGTCATATATTATTAGGCCGTCCTTGGCAATATGATAGGTTTGTGAAATTTGATGGAAGGACTAACGTGTATGTGGTGAGGAAAGGAAAGGAGAAACCGGTTGCTTTAAAACCTTTGATAAGCAACACACCGGTTTTCAATTCATCTAATTCAAAGAGTTCCTACTTGATTAGTGAGAAAGAGATGGAGAAAGAGATTAGTAATAATAGCATGGTCTATGTACTTGTTGCTAATGAGTTCCTTATTGATCAAGACAAACAAGAAAAGAGGTCGATTGAGCTAGAAGAAGTCTTGGCCGAATTCAAGGATGTATTCCCTAAAGAGTTACCTCCGGGTTTACCTCCAATTCGTGGGATAGAGCATCAAATTGATTTGATTCCGGGAGCACCATTGCCTAATAAAGCAGCCTATAGAAGCAATCCGGAAGAAACTAAGGAGATGCAAAGGCAAATTGAGGAACTCATGTCTAGAGGTTACGTGAGGGAAAGCATGAGTCCATGTGCCGTTCCTACATTGCTTGTTCCAAAGAAGGATGGAAGTTGGCGAATGTGCATTGATAGTAGAAGCGTGAATAACATCACTATCAAATATCGTTTTCCTATTCCAAGATTAGATGATTTGCTAGATGAGTTACATGGCTCACAGATATTTTCGAAGATTGATCTTATGAGTGGCTACCATCAAATAAGAATGAGAGAAGGAGACGAGTGGAAGACCGCCTTCAAAACAAAGCTAGGCTTGTACGAATGGTTAGTGATGCCTTTCGGTCTTACTAATGCACCTAGCACGTTCATGAGGTTGATGCATGAGGTACTCAAACCTTTTCTTGGAAAGTTTGTTGTTGTTTACTTAGATGATATCTTGATATATTCGAAAAACTTACATGATCATCTAACACATCTAAGAAGTGTGTTTGAAGTGTTAAGGGAAAAGAAACTTTTTGCTAAGCTTGAGAAGTGTTATTTCTTGGTGCCTAGTGTTACTTTTCTTGGCTATGTTGTGTCTAAAGAAGGAGTTTCGGTTAACAAGTATAAGGTGGAGGCCATTAGAACTTGGCCTAGTCCTACTAATGCTAGTGAGGTTAGGTCTTTTCACGGTTTAGCTTCTTTCTATAGAAGATTTGTGAAGGACTTTTCTAGTGTTGTAGCACCCATGACCGAATGCTTGAAGAAGGAAAGGGGAAAATTCGAGTGGACTAAAGAAGCCCAAGGAGCGTTTGAGCTAATCAAGAAGAAGCTATGTGAAGCGCCTATACTTGCTTTGCCAGATTTTTCACAACCTTTTGAGGTAGAGACCGACGCAAGTGGGGTTGGAATCGGGGCTGTTTTGTTACAAGGGAGAAAGCCTATAGCTTACTTTAGTGAGAAGTTGAATGGGGCTCGTTTGAATTATTCCACTTATGATAAAGAATTCTATGCAATTGTTAGGGCTTTGGATCATTGGAGTCATTACTTGAGACCTAACCACTTTGTTTTGCATTCCGATCATGAATCTTTGAAGTATATACATGGACAACAAAAGCTTAATCCAAGACATGCTAAATGGGTTGAGTTCTTACAATCATTCAATTTTTCTTCTAAGTACAAAGAAGGGAAAGCTAATGTAGTGGCGGATGCACTTTCAAGAAGGTATTCTTTGCTAGGTATTCTTGATAGCAAATTGCTGGGTTTTGAATTGATTAAAGAGTACTATAAAGGAGATGATGACTTTTCTACAATCGTTGATGATTGTTCAAAGGGGGCCGTAGGTTCCTACTTGTTGCAAGATGGTTTTCTTTTCAAAGGAAATCGACTTTGTCTTCCTAAGTGTTCCATCCGAGAGCTAGTTGTTAGAGAGGCTCATGGAGGAGGAATTGCTGGTCACTTTGGCATTACAAAGACCTTGAATATGTTACAAGAGCACTTCTATTGGCCTAAAATGCTTGCGGACATACAACTAGTTATTGCTAGATGCGCAACTTGTCAAAAGGCGAAGGCTACTTTTCATCAAGGTTTATATACACCCTTGCCTATTCCTAATGCACCATGGGAAGACATTTCTATGGATTTTATTGTAGGATTGTCGAGAACACAAAGAGGGAAAGATTCAATCATGGTGGTGGTGGATCGTTTTTCTAAGATGGCACACTTTGTTCCTTGCCACAAGGTGGATGATGCTATGAAAGTTGCGGAACTTTACTTCAAGGAGATTGTTAGATTGCATGGAGTTCCGAAAACCATTGTAAGTGATCGTGATACAAAGTTCATGAGTTTCTTTTGGAAGTCTTTATGGAAGCTCGTAGGTACTAAGCTACTCTTTAGTACATCTTATAACCCACAAACGGATGGACAAACCGAGGTAACTAATAGAACTCTTGGTGTACTTTTGCGTGGATTAGTAAGCAAGACACAAAAGGATTGGGATATTAAGTTAGCTCATGCGGAGTTTGCTTACAATAGGTCACTAACATATGCTACTAATCATAGTCCTTTTGAGGTTGTTTATGGGGTAAATCCAAAACTACCCATAGATTTTGTTCCATTACCAAAAGGCGAGCTAGTACACAAGGATGCCGAATCTAAGCTTAAATCAATGCTCAAGTTACATGCTCAAATTCGTGCAAGAATAGAGAAGGTTAATGACATGTACAAAGCAAGGGTTAATAAGCATATGAAGCAGCAAGTCTTCAAGGTAGGTGACTTGGTTTGGTTGCATCTACGAAAAGAAAGATTTCCGAGTAAACGCCAGAACAAGTTGATGCCTAGAAGTGAAGGACCTTTCAAGATTGTTGAGAAGATCAATGATAATGCATACAAGCTCGAACTTCCGGGAGAATATGGTGTAAGCGCCACTTTCAATGTTGGAGATTTGGCTAAATACATTCCGGATGAAGAACTTGAAGACTTGAGGACAAATTCTTTCGAAGAAGAGGAGGATGATACGAGGACGAACTTGGAAGATTTGATAAATCAACATGAAGAAACATTAGCCCTCAATTTGGACTCAAATCACGCAATTCATGGTCACTTCATGGGTCATCAAAGTAAGGCTACGGTTTGCCTTGTAGCCTTCCTTGGGTTAGCTTGATGTTGGAGTCTTCTTTACTTAGGGTTTTGCTTACAAGTTTTTACCTTTCACTTGAAAGGGTTTTTCTTGTTTTAAGCACTTAGGATTTCTAATTGCATTAGGAATTGTTTTTAGTCTAGTAGGCGTCAATAATAGCTTGGAGTGCAAGCTTGAGTTAGGATAAAATAGGCAAGTTTTATCTTAAGAGTAGTTAGAGTTTAAATAGGATTAAATAACTAAAATCAAAGTTATCTAAACTTGATTAAGTTATGCAATCCGTGGGTTTTTGTTAGGGGATTAGAATTCTAATTCAAGTGGGATTAGGATAGTTGATTGAGTCTATAAATATAGGGTTGTAATCTTGAATAATATACGAGTTTAATCATACATTCATAATAATAATTCTTATTGCTTTTGTTTAAGTTGGATTACTTAAATTCTTGATTGGTGGATTCCAATTTGCTGTTTTGTTTGTTTTAGTTAAAACAATCATCTAGGTTGATTAATTAGGTGGATTCTTGATTAATTAATCTAAGTTTCTTGCTTAATTCTTGGTGAACTTTCTGTATAGAATTAGGTTAGATTCATATCTTTGTGAGGCTTAGTTTTCGGACTAAAAAATCACATCATTAGACAACCATGCCATTACAATAAATTTGCAACTATTGCTCATTGCTTTGAATGTGAGTCTTTCCGTGTGTAAACGGATCAATTGCTGATTAAGGAACACAATAATCATTTATTTGTTATAGCCTTAGCTTAAAGGTCTTTAAACAAAGCATACAGCCTTACAACTGATGTAGCACCACTTGCTTCATTCTAAGCTTGTAAGTCGATAACTTAGCTTATCTTCAATAGTTTGAGGTCTCTTTGAAAATGGAACACTCAAGCAGTATCCGATACTTGTGATGATAATGAGTTGCTAAGTTAACTTCAATAACATGAATTTTTTTAGTAAAATGGAATCTCAATCCTTTTCTTTGTTCCCCGTTTCCTATATTTCTTATCATACTTTATCTTATAATCTTTAAGAACAATTTCTTTAAGAGTCTTTGAATTTTATACTTTGTTAGGCATAATTAAGCATCTAATCCGCCGTAAAACAAAGTTCCATCTTTTCCTTTAATTCATGCTCGAATTACTACATCAATGAGTCCTACTCATCTATATATATTAAGTGAAAAGATATGTTGGTTGTCAATATTGACAATTTGAGTTTGCAACTCAATACTTCATGTTTTATCAAAACTACCTAGTATTTTGAATACATGATGTCCAACCGTCCTTAAAAGTCATTTATGAGAATTGTATTTTAGAAATGCTTTACTTTTCTTTGAGAACCATTCTTAAAGATTTCCTTTACTAATCACTGAAAACAGTACAGTTTGATTTAGAATTCTACAAATATAAGTGCAAAGTATAACCATTTACCAAGTAAATAACATAATAAGTTTGAAAATCAAAAGGTATTCATGCAAATTTTCAATCTTATTAAACGTCTTATCCACGCATTTAATTTTGTCCCCATTTTGCGAGAATAAGTCGATTCAAAGATCCAAGGAAACAAAGAGTGACTAAGCATGCTTTGGCTTGTCTTAGCACTAAATCTCCCAAGGTAAGCAACGCTTTACAAATGGCTCCAAGCCACTCTTAGTTGAACAAATCGTCGCATCTAATGATCTCTCAACAATTCATCCATTTTGCCACAACATGTTAGGACTCCATCACTCATATCGTTGAGTACAACCAAAACCAACTTTCATACCCGGTATGCCTTATGAGTCTAGGGAGTGGTAGTGATGCCTCGCTTTGGTGTAGCCCATCACTACTCTCAGTAGGTCGATAAGTGTTGTTTTGGAATGACAATTTTACTCAATATTTAGGGACCTAGGGTTTCTATGATGGTTGATTTAAGTGAACTTAATTAATCATCACAACATTTGAAATCCTAAACATGCATCTAACATATAATTCATATATAAATAATCATGAATATGTAAAGCATAAGCATTATGACTCATATTGGCAACTAGCATGACCCCTTGAATTCTTCAAGTCTTCAAAAGGTCTTCTTTTGCAACTTCATGGCTTTGTCTTCCAAGAACCTCCATCTTCAAGACTTGACCATAATTATGCAACACTAGCATCAACGACTAGGATTAATCTAAATATTAAGATACAAAAATACTCAATGGTACGCAGATCGTATTTAGATTTAAAAAATACATCACGGATCGCAGTCCGTATTTTCTATCCTAATCGAGCCCCACTAATTGCCATTTTTATAAAACCTGTGAGAGAATATACATTCCATTCATCAATTCACTACTTGTGAATATCCAATGCATATTTGACCAATATGGTCGAGGTTCTAATGTTCAAGAAGATGGTCCAAGTGGTCAAGGCCTTGAGGTCCAAGTTCAAGACAATGCAAGGGAATTATTTCTGTCCAAGTCATTCTTTAGTCCTTTGCACGGTTTTGGTCCAAAAGTTTTTACAAGGGGTTGCACTTCACTTAGTGTAATTAACCTTGTAGGAAGTATCTAGCAAGTTACGGTTTTCCAAGCTCCAAATGCACGTTTAATAAGCGTCGGTTACAAGCTGAATTGGTGGCGGTTTGGGCGTATTTCATGCTAGCCGTTTGTAAGTTACATGGGCTGATTAAAGTGGCGTGATTCATGGCACTTAATGGGCGTGGATTATGGAGTTGGTTGGCTGAACATTTCACCTCATTACTTGGGGGTTACGTGTGGATATTGTTGCTAGAATAAAGGCATTAAAATAGGAGTTACAAAGTTTGAATAAAAGGCGTGAATCAAGGCTTTGAAATGGGGGTTACGAAGACTTGAAAGAGTAGCTGTTTTGGGCGTGTGTGAGATGCTCTTTGGATGCTATTTTGGCTGTTTATTTTCCCTTGTTTCAAGCCTAGTTTTTTGTTCTTTTAAATTAGTTTAATTATGTTTGTAATGGAGTTAAGTGGGACGTGTATTAACCACTTATTTCCTTAGTTAATTTCGTTTTGTTTATTTCTTTTTGTTAATTAAAGTAGGCAAGTGAAAAGGTTGTATGGATGCTATAAATAGCATACTTTGAATGAATGAAAAGACATCGAAGAATATTTTGCCCAAAACGTGTGTTTTGATAATTGAAGTGACTTGTGTTTAGTTCACTTTGTTTTCCAAATTTGAGTATCCGAATTTGAAGAGTGTTAGTTTTGGTGAGAGTTCCCAACATTAAAACTTGTAGTTTACGATTTGGTGAGAGTTCCCTTATCTAAACTATCCCAAGCAAACGAGTGAGAGTTCCTCTTTGCTATATCCTTAGCTTAGGGTGAGAGTTCCCCTAACTAAACTGATCTCTTGACAATTGAAACTTAAAATCATTTGACCTTCTGTTAAACGTATCATTGTTGTAACAAGGTTTCTCAACTTGTTTACATATCATTTGGCGCGTCAGGTAGGGGGAAAAGTTTTCTTAAATTTTTCCAAAGGGGTCGAATACCTACATACCATGGGAGAGAATCCAGACTTGAGGACAGCTTTGGAAGCTCTTAATTGATCCATTGCTAGTCAGGAAAGGTTGGCCGAAACCAATGCCAATCTACAAGGGAACCTTGCTGCCTTGATGGCAAGGCTCATGAACGAGCAAGATAGGAGAGATCAAGGTGAAGAACCTCCACCGAGGAGGGAAGATAGGAGTCTCAAAGTGGACGTTCCTGCCTTTGATGGGACACTTGATCCAGAGAAGTACTTGGAGTGGGAGAAATCCTTGGAAAGGTACTTTGATTACAAGGACATCCATGAGACGGTTCAACAGTACAAGATAGCCAAAGTCAAACTGAAGGGCTATGGTGACAGTTGGCTGCAAGGAGAACAAAGGGGGCGTACCCTTAGGGGTAAGGCTCACATTTCCACTTGGGAAAAGCTGAAGAAAAGAATGAGAGATCGTTTCATTCCTCACAATTACAAGCAAGATCAGTATGTGAAGTGGAGTACTCTGCAACAAAATGGCGACTCAGTGGAAGACTATATCAAAGAGTTTGATAGGCTTGCCATTGTGTGTGAGGTGACTGAAAATGAAGAGCTGAAGTTGGGACGTTTTGTAGCTGGGTTGGATCAAGAGTTACAGGACAAACTTGAAGGTTACACTAACCTCACGTTTGTGGAAGCTTGCAAACTTGTGACAAAGTTTGATGCTAAAAGAAAAAAGAAGAAAGCACCTACCACTACTCCAGTGGTACGTAAACCACCCTTCACCTCGAAGGAGGGTTCTTCTTTTAGCAAGTCTAATGAGCCACCTAAGAAGAACACGAAAGACTTCAAGCTTAGTGACATTGTATGTTACAAGTGTGGAGGTAGAGGACATTATAAAAAAGATTGTCCTAATTCAAGAGCCTTAACCATGCAAGAGGTTAAACTCATAGCCACCCAAAGCATCAATTGGGAGGAATTTGAATCTGAAGAGGAGAATGACGTGACCCCGCATGAAAAGGATGAGGAGGAGGATCATTGCTATCCTGAGATGGAGGACAAAACAAACTTGGTGGTTAGGAGAGCATTGCAAGCTCGTGTGGAGGAACCTTTGGCGCCACAAAGACAACACATTTTCATCACCAAGTGTAAAATTGGTGACGAGGTATGTGATTTAATTATTGATGGGGGCAGTGAGGCTAATACTGTGTCAAAGACTTTAGTCTCTAAACTAGGGCTTACCACCACTAATCATCCACATCCTTACAAATTGAGTTGGTTAGATTCTAATGCTAGTACTGGGGTTAGAAAGCAATGCATGGTGAATTTTTTGATTGGTTCATATCATGATAGTCAATTGTGTGATGTTGCTTTAATGGATGCTTGTCATATTCTTCTTGGTAGACCCTGGCAATCTGATAAAAAATCCATTCATGATGGGTACCATAACGCTTACACTATCACTCACCAAGGGAAACAAAAGAAATTGTACCCTTTACCACCCCCACGGTTTTCACAACCACAAAAGTCACAAATTTCTTTATTATCTTGTAAAGAATTTGAGAGAGAGTTTGAAGGTGAGGGAGAGATATTCATGTTATACTACAAAGAAATTCATGAAAAATTTGTGAGTCAAAATCCTAGACTTGCAAAATTGATTAAGGAGTTTGAGGATGTTTTTCCTGATGAGTTACCTAAGGGATTACCACCCTTGAGAGGAATTGAGCATCAAATTGATCTCATTCCAGGCGCACCTCTACCAAATAAACCTGCCTATAGATGTAACCCTTTAGAAACTAAGGAGTTGCAAAGACAAATTGAAGAGTTGATGGGTATGGGTTATGTGCGTGAGTCTATGAGTCCATGTGCGGTTCCTGCTTTGTTGGTCCCTAAAAAAGATGGTACTTGGCGCATGTGTATTGATAGTAGAGTTGTTAACAATATTACTATCAAGTACAGATTTCCAATTCCAAGACTTGATGATATGTTGGACGAATTGAGTGGTTCAAAGGTATTCTCAAAAGTTGATTTGAGGAGTGGTTACCATCAAATCCGTATGAGGGAAGGTGATGAATGGAAGACTGCATTCAAGACAAAGCATGGGTTGTATGAATGGCTCGTGATGTCGTTTGGATTGACCAATGCACCTAGCACATTCATGAGATTGATGAACGAGGTGTTGAGGCCATTTCTTGGCAAGTTCGTGGTGGTGTACCTTGATGATATCCTTATTTACTCTAAAAATGAGGATGAACATTTAGATCATTTGTTTAAAGTTTTTTCTGTTTTAAGAACGCAAAAATTGTATGGAAAACTTGAAAAATGTGATTTTATGTTATATGAGGTCACTTTTCTTGGTTATATAGTTTCAGGTGATGGCGTGAAGGTGGATCCTTGCAAGGTTGAAGCAATTCAATCATGGCCTAGTCCGAAAACACTCACGGAGGTCCGTTCTTTCCATGGCCTAGCTTCTTTCTATAGAAGATTTATCAAGAATTTTAGCACACTCATGGCTCCTATAACTGAGTGTACTAAAAAGGGGACGTTTGAATGGACTACACAAGCTCAAAAGGCCTTTGAAGAAGTCAAGGAGAAAATGTGCAACACTCCTATTCTTGCACTCCCTGATTTTTCCAAGCCATTTGAAGTGGAGTGTGACGCAAGTGGGAAGGGGATTGGAGCAGTTTTGATTCAAGAAGGGTGTCCAATTGCTTATTTCAGTGAAAAGTTGAGTCAAGGCAAGTTGAATTATTCCACCTATGATAAAGAGTTCTATGCTATGGTACGAGCTCTAGATCATTGGTCACATTACTTGAGACCACAACCGTTCATATTGCATTCGGATCATGAATCTTTAAGGTTCATCCATGGCCAAAAGAAGTTGAATTCAAGACATGCTAAATGGGTTGAATTCTTACAAACATTTAACTTTTCCTCTAAATACAAGAGTGGAAAGGCTAATGTTGTTGCGGATGCCTTATCTAGGAGGCATAATTTGCTTGGAGTTGTCGAAGCAAAGGTGCTTGGGTTTGATTTGATCAAGGAATACTACAAGGAAGATGGCGATTTCAATGGAGTAATGCAGAAGTGTGTTCATGGAGTATATGACTTATTTTCCTTACATGATGGCTTTCTTTTTAAGGAAATCGATTATGCATTCCTAAGTGTCCAATTAGAAGCTTGTTGATTCATGAGGCTCATGGAGGAGGTCTAGCTGGTCACGTGGGGATTCAAAAAACAATGGAGCTTCTTCAAGCTCACTTTTATTGGCCGAAAATGTTAGCCACGGTTCATCATGTGGTTAGTCGTTGTTCTACTTGTCAAAGGGCCAAGATGGTGTTTCACAAAGGTCTCTACAAGCCCTTGAAAGTTCCGGAAAGACCTTGGGAAGATGTGAGCATGGATTTTATTGTGGCTTTACCTAGAACTCAAAGGGGTAAAGACTCAATCATGGTGGTTGTTGATCGGTTTTCGAAAATGGCTCATTTCATTCCTTGTCACAAGACCGACGATGCTATGAAAGTGGCTAAGTTATATTTTGAAGAAGTGGTTCGTTTTCATGGGGTGCCACGCACCATTGTGTCCGATCGTGATACAAAGTTCCTAAGTCATTTTTGGAAGTCAATATGGCGCCTAATGGGAACAAAGCTACTGTTTTCTACTTCACACCATCCACAAATCGATGGTCAAACTGAAGTGGTGAATAGAATACTTGGTTCTTTGCTTAGGACCTTGGTTAGTAAGAGTGCTAAGGATTGGGATGTCAAGCTAGCTCATGCCGAGTTTGCTTACAATCGGACTCCTAGTGCTACTACGAAGTACTCTCCTTTTGAAGTAGTCTATGGTGTCAATCCTTATGTTCCTATTGATCTCATAGTTTTGCCACAAGACAAGTTCGTTCATGGTGGAGCTAAGGAACAAGCCGAGTTCATGTTGAAGATACACAAGGAAGTTAGGAAGAACATTGAGAAAGCAAATGAAGTCTACAAGAAACAAGCCAACAAGAGGGTGAAAAACGTGAAGCAATTTGAAGTTGGTGACTTGGTGTGGATTTACATGAGAAAAGAGAGGTTTCCTAGCAAAAGAAAGAACAAGCTTATGCCAAGAGCCGAAGGACCCTTTGAAATCGTGGAAAAGATCAACGACAATGCATACAAGGTTGATTTGGGGGGCCAATTTGGTGTCTCAAGCACATTCAATGTTGGTGACCTAGCTCCTTACTTTGATGATGACGAATTGAGGGCAATTCCTTTTGAAGAAGAGGAGGATGACCAATATGGTCGAGGTTCTAATGTTCAAGAAGATGGTCCAAGTGGTCAAGGCCTTGAGGTCCAAGTTCAAGACAATGCAAGGGAATTATTTCTGTCCAAGTCATTCTTTAGTCCTTTGCACGGTTTTGGTCCGAAAGTTTTTACAAGGGGTTGCACTTCACTTAGTGTAATTAACCTTGTAGGAAGTATCTAGCAAGTGACGGTTTTCCAAGCTCCAAATGCACGTTTAATAAGCGTCGGTTACAAGCTGAATTGGTGGCGGTTTGGGCGTATTTCATGCTAGCCGTTTGTAAGTTACATGGGCTGATTAAAGTGGCGTGATTCATGGCACTTAATGGGCGTGGATTATGGAGTTGGTTGGCTGAACATTTCACCTCATTACTTGGGGGTTACGTGTGGATATTGTTGCTAGAATAAAGGCATTAAAATAGGAGTTACAAAGTTTGAATAAAAGGCGTGAATCAAGGCTTTGAAATGGGGGTTACGAAGACTTGAAAGAGTAGCTGTTTTGGGCGTGTGTGAGATGCTCTTTGGATGCTATTTTGGCTGTTTATTTTCCCTTGTTTCAAGCCTAGTTTTTAGTTCTTTTAAATTAGTTTAATTATGTTTGTAATGGAGTTAAGTGGGACGTGTATTAACCACTTATTTCCTTAGTTAATTTCGTTTTGTTTATTTCTTTTTGTTAATTAAAGTAGGCAAGTGAAAAGGTTGTATGGATGCTATAAATAGCATACTTTGAATGAATGAAAAGACATCGAAGAATATTTTGCCCAAAACGTGTGTTTTGATAATTGAAGTGACTTGTGTTTAGTTCACTTTGTTTTCCAAATTTGAGTATCCGAATTTGAAGAGTGTTAGTTTTGGTGAGAGTTCCCAACATTAAAACTTGTAGTTTACGATTTGGTGAGAGTTCCCTTATCTAAACTATCCCAAGCAAACGAGTGAGAGTTCCTCTTTGCTATATCCTTAGCTTAGGGTGAGAGTTCCCCTAACTAAACTGATCTCTTGACAATTGAAACTTAAAATCATTTGACCTTCTGTTAAACGTATCATTGTTGTAACAAGGTTTCTCAACTTGTTTACATATCAATATTTAAAAAATAAACAAGTAACAATGCATAAACACGCGATAACTAGTAACTAATCTAGGTGGTTAATCCAATTAAATCGCCTAATTAAAACTAGTTAACCGATTATGTATAAAAGCGCAATTAATATTTGAAGCTCCCACTAAATTTCGCATCCAACTCAATTAATCCAATTAATTAAGCCGGTAAAACCCAATTATTTGCCAAAATAAAATTTTGCACATGCCGCTCATAAAAATCGAGGCCTAGCCTCCAAAATTTATTAAAATAATCATAACCAAATTAGATTAATAAAATAATTAAAACGGAAAAATAAGCAAAACTTCACGTATTCCAAAATATCCAAGTGCCTAGCACTAAGATTTGGAGTGCTCACAACTCGCACATAACTCGCACGATCTCATTGCACCACATTGCTTCTTAAGAAATGTGTACGCATATTCCCCTTAATGATGTACCAAGCTATGCACAAAAAAAAAATTCCTCAAGTATGCTCTAATGCAAGCACCCTAGGCGGCTTACCCACGACAAGCCACAAGGCTGCCATGGTGCGCCAAGGGCTGCACGTGTAACAACCACCACGCGCACATGCACCATTTCGAGGCGCCTAGCAGCCTCGGCAGCCCCATGTGGGTTGTGTTAGCAACCCGACTGGCCAAGAGCATGCTTGGGGCTCTTAGGCCTCGATTTGTTGCTCATGCTTCGGGAAAAATCCCGACTTTGTGTGACATATTTAATCAATTTCTAAGTTAAATTTAAATTAATCTTGAGTTTTGACAAAATAAAAGGGAGTAGGAAAAATGAACATAAGTTCAGTAAAAGATTCCAACTTTAGTACTTGTGAATCCTTGAAAAAATTATGTTTTCCAATATGAAGATAAACAAATTTCTATCACAAGTTTCAAACTTTATGATTCCAATCAACTAAAAAATGATTAAATCAACAAAGTTCAACAAAAATTCATAATTTAGTAACTCAAAGTTTCAATCACTTAACATAATTAAAGATTGAATCTTTAGTACTTGGAAGCCTTAAAGAACAACAATTTCACATGTAATGCAATTAATTTGCAATTATATGAAAAATAAAACCAAATTTTAAACAAAAATTACCACCAAGTAACCATGCCCAAAGAGGTTTAAAATTGCATATAAAATATGTATTGAATCAATTACATAACCACCATAAATATGCAATTAATTTTCAAGGTTAGAAAGACTTAAAATTTTTCGTAAAAACAAAAAACCCCTCGAAAAATGCATTTCTGGTCGTTTTTTGACTAAAAACCGAGTCTTAAAAGCGTAAAACCATTTGTAGAACGCCTTTTCCACCCAAAATTTACTATTTTTTGGTCGAAATCTGGGTTTGGGAGCTGAAGTCAACTCTAATAAGAGGTTAAAATGGATAAAACGAGCTACAAATCTAATTAGCAACTTATAACCAGAAAAATTAAGCCATAAAAATACCTTGAAAAATATTATGATTTTAAAAATATACGAGCGAGGCCCTGATATCGCTGTTGGGGTTTGGTGAGTCTAACTCACCGCGGAAAAAACCCAAACCAAGGATCCACTCGCAATAAATAAAATCATAAAAGCATAACAAATAAACACGTAGGGTGAAATAGGAAGTATACCTTTGGAGTGTGCTTTGCGCGACCAAATGGGCTCTTACTTGAAAGATTAGCCCCGAAAACACGAGAGCCCCCAACGGAAATCCACCCGTAAGAACGACTACCGACATTTAGGTCCGTTGCCTCGAGGTTAGAGAGGCCCGACCAAAACCCGAGTATCATATGAGTTTAAGGGATTTTGCAAATGCAATGCCCTATTGAACTCCTACTCAAACAAAAAATCCTCAAGCCATGCTTTGGCTATTTATAAGGAAGGATAGCTTGTGAACTCCACTCATCTTTCAATGTAAGACTTTTTCACTAGAAGATCCCACATGGAAAGATTGATGAATTCAACCCTTAGTTAAATAGACCAAGGAACAAGTAACAAGTGTCACATGGTTAGGTGAGGACCACTTTCTCACTTGGTCCCCAAGGCATTTCACATGCATTGTGAACTAACCATGTATAATTCAACCTTGAGCCCTAAGTTGGGCTCGGTTGGGCCACTTTCTTTTGGCCCGTGTCCATAACCCATCACCCGGGTCCACGGCCCTTACCACATGCGCTGCCACCGCTGCGTGCGGCGTTTTTCCATGTGTGCTGCCACGTGGCACGCTCCTATTCGTCGCGCTTTCCTAGCCTTTCGCATGGCTAGGATTTTAATTGTTACTTAAAGTATTTTCCCGTCTCACCAAATCCTACATTTTGGCTCGACATTTGAGATTCTCCAACACTCGATTTCGACAATCCAAGCTTGAATTTCCGACGTCTAAATATTATTACTCGGGCGACTCATTAATTTCTTCCGAATTAATTCGTCAAGTCGGTTCGTTCATTACTTGGGTGTGACCCGAAGGGTTCAGTCAAGATTAAGTTGTAATATTAATTATACATTAATATTACTGATCGGAAGCAGCCTCCACCTAGGAATTTCGATCACTCGACCTTACTGAATATATTAGCTTTCTAATAATTTTGAACCCACTATCAGAATAATAAACTTGTTCGAAGGACACCATTCCTTTCAACCGAGCCCCTTAAGGCTAATGAGCGCCTTGAATGGGCAATAATGTGTCTCACGTTCCTTAGGGTTAATGAGCCCCTTGGATGGGCGATGATGTGTCTGACGCCCCTTAGGGCTAATAAGCCCCTTGAATGGGCAATGATGTTTCTAACACCCCTTATAGATAATGATCCCCTTGGATGGGCGACGATGTGTCTGATACACCTTAGGGCTAATTGGCCCCTTGGATGGGCGATGATATGTCTGACACCCCTTAGGGTTAATGAGCCCCTTATAGATAGAAGATCAAGGAAAACTAGGATGAATTTGGCACACTGAAATTGCGAAAAAAGTCCTCTAGCATGGTGAAAATGCCATTTTTCTGATTACGGTCTCATTTTTAGGCATTTCTTGGAACGGTGCGTGCTCGAATCACCCCATAATGAGCCCCTAGGATGGGCGATGATATAATTGACGCTTTTAAAGAGCCTCCTGGGTGACAAGTGTTTGTGAAGAAACATGTAGACTTATGTCTTTGAAGCAACAACAATGAAGAAACAAATTGTTATGGCTAACTTATGTATACTTGTATTTATTGTTATGTTTGACGCCCTTTGGGGCGGCTGAGCCCCTTGGGTGGGGGCGATATATGTTTGGTTCCCTTTCTGGCTAATTAGCCCCTTGGATGGGCGATGTTGTGCCTGACGCCCCTTAGGGCTAATGAGCCTTTTGGATGGGCGATGATGTGTCTCACACCCCTTAGGGCTAATGAGCCCCTTAGATGAACGATGATGTGTCTGACACCCCTTAGGGCTAATGAGCCCCTTGGATGGGAGATGATGTGTATAACACCCCTTTTGGGTTAATGAGCCACTTTTAGATAGGCGACATGGAAAACTTTGATCCATTCGACCCACTGAAATTGCAACTAAAGGGCAAAATATGAAATATATCTTTGTCGCGTGCTTAGCCTGACAAATTGGGCTCTTACTTGAGAGCTTAGCTCAGAAAACGCTAGAGCCTCCAACGGAGAACCACCCGCAAAAATAACTACCGACATTTAGGTCTGTTACCTCGAGGTTAGCGAGGTCCGACAAAAATCTAAGTATTATACGAGTTTAAGAGTTTTCATAAAATGCAATGCTCTATTGAAACCCTATTCAAGCACTCTTCCCAAAAACTCAAGGTGGGTATTTAAAGGGAAGAGTGAGACTGGGAATTTCTATCCCATCAATGTGGGATCATGAAATTCCACAGTTTATTTTAAAGTTAAAATAAAATAAACAAGCACACTAATATTAAATCTACAAGTGTCATAAATACATGTAAAGGGAAGTGAGGACCACTTGGACAGTAGGGGACCATACTTGCTCCCCACTCCATACTCTCTTTGTGCCACATGTCCCTCACCCCACATGCCTCCCATATGCTCGGCCCTAGCTACCCGCACCTAAGCCCAAGCACGGCCTAGCCCCGCACTTGGAGTTGCGGGATGCTGCTGCTGCTAGCAAGCCACGCACTTCAAGTGCGAGCTGCTGCACTTTGGGTGCTACGGCTGCTAGCTATGGTGCGCTAGCACGCACCGGCCAGCAAGCCTTGGCTCGGCATGGTGCGCATGCTAGCCACCTATGCTAGCACATTATGCCCCTAGCACTCGGATGCTTTGGGAATTATGATGCTAGGGGTATTTTGGGAAATATTTTGGAGATATTATTATTTGTGTGTATCGTCATTTACTATTTTTGACTCGACTTCTGACGCTCGATTTCGACGCTCGATGCTTAAATTTTCGATGTCTAAATATTTAATACTCAAACAACTCATTAATTTCTTCCGAATTAATTCATCGAGTTGGTTTTTTAATTGCTTGGGTGTGACCTGAAGGGTTCAGTCAAGATTAAGCTGTAATATTAATTATACATTAATATCACTGATCGGAAGCGGCCTCCACCTTGGAATTCCAATCACTTGACCTTACTGAAAATATTAGCTTTCAAATAATTCTAAACCTAGTATCAGAATAATACACTTGTTCGAAGGACACCATTCCTTTCACGGATCACCCCATAATGAGCTCCTAGGATGGTTGATGATACAATTTACGCATTCTAAGAAGCCTCCTGGGTGACAAGTGTCTGTGAAGAAACGCGTAGACTTATTTAATTGAAGCAACATCAATGAAGAAACAAATTGTTAAGGGTAACTTATGTATACATGTATTTATTGTGATGTATGACGCCCTTTGGGGCGGGCGAGCCTCTTGGGGGATAGGGCGATATATGTTTGGTGCCCCTTCGTGCAATGAGCCCCTTGGATGGGCGATGATGTGCCTGACGCCCCTTAAACCTAATGAGCCCCTTTGATGGGCAATGATGTGTCTCACGCCTGTTAGGGCTAATAAGCCCCTTAAATGGGCGATGATGTGTCTGACACCTTTAAGGGATAATGAGCCCCTTGGATGGGCGATGATTTATTTGACACCCCTTAGGGTTAATGAGCCCCTTCTAGATAGGCGATCATGGAAAACTTTGATGCATTTGGCCCACCAAAATTGCGAAAAAGGCCTTTAGTATGATGAAAATGCAATTTTTCTAATTACGACCTTATTTTTGGCATGTCTTGGAACAGTACGTGCTCGGATCACCTCATAATGAGCCTCTAGGATTGTCCATGATATAATTAACGCTTTCTTAGAGCCTCCTGGGTGACAAGTGTTTGTGAAGAAACATGTAGAATTATGTATTCAAAATAACATCAATGAAGAAACAAATTGTTATGGCTAACTTATGTATACTTGTATTTATTGTTAGGTTTGACGCCCATTAAGGCGACCGAGCCCCTTGGGGGGGGGCGATATATGTCTGGTGCCCCTTCGTGCAATGAGCCCCTTGGATGGACGATGATATGCCTAACGCCCCTTAGGGCTAATGAGCCCTTTTGATGGGCGATGATGTGCGTTACGCCCCTTAGGGCTAATAAGCCCCTTGGATGGGCGATGATGTGTCAGACGCCTTTTAGGGCTAATAAGACCCTTAGATGGGCGATGATGTGTCTGACACCCCTTAGGGCTAATGAGCCCCTTGGATAGGCGATGATGTGTCTGACACCCCTTAGGGTTAATGAGCCCCTTCTTGATAGGAGATCATGGAAAACTTTTATGCATTCGGCCCACCAAAATTGCGAAAAAATGCCCCTAGAATGGTTAAAATGCTATTTTTCTGATTAAGGTCTCATTTTAGGCATGTATTGGAACGGTATGTCCTCGGATCACCTAGTAATGAGCTCCTAGGATGGTTGATGATATAATTTACGCTTTTTAAGAAGCCTCCTGGGTGACAAGTGTCTGTGAAGAAGCATGTAGACTTATTTATTTGACACAACATCAATTAAGAAACAAATTGTTATGGCTAACTTATGTATACATGTATTTATTTTTAAGTTTGACCCCCTTTAGGGCGGCCGAGCCCCTTGGGGGGCGATATATGTTTGGTGCCCCTTCGGGCTAAAATGCCCTTAGATGGGCGATGATATGCCTAACGCCTCTTAGAGCTTATGAGCCCTTTGGATGGGGGATTATGTGTCTCACGCCCCTTAGGGCTTATGAGACCCTTTGATGGGCGATAATGTATATGACGCCCCTTAGGGATAATGAGCCCCTTGGATGGGCGATAATGTGCCTGACACCCCTAAGGGTTAATGAGCCCCTTCTTGATAGGCGATCAATTAAAACTTTATTTCATTTGGCCCACCAAAAATGCGAAAAAAGGCCACTAGCATGGTGACAATGCCATTTTTCTGATTACGGTCTCATTTTTAGGCACGTCATGAAACGGTACGTGCTCGTATCACCCCATAATGAGCCCCTAAAATGGGCGATGATATAATTGACGCTTTCTAAGAGCCTCCTGGGTGACAAGTATCTTTGAAGAAACATGTAGACTTATGTATTTGAAGCAACATGAATTAAGAAAACAATTATTTTGGCAAACTTATGAATACTTGTTTTTATTGTTAAGTTTGACACCCTTTGGGGTAGCCGAGCCCCTTGGGGTGGGGGGGAAATATATGTTTGGCGCCCTTCGGGCTAATGATCCCCCTTGGATAGGCGATGATGTGTCTGACGCCCCTTAGGGCTAATGAGCCCCTTGGATGGGCGATGATGTGTCTAAAGCCCCTTAGGGCTAGTGAGTCCCTTGGATGGGCGATAATGTGTCTAACGCCCCTTAGGACTAATCAGCCCCTTTGATGGGCTATGTCGTGCTATGATGTGTCTGACATCCGTTAGAGCTAATGAGCCCCTTGAATGGGCGATGATGTATCTAAAACCCCTAAGGGTTAATGAGCCCCTTCTTAATAGAAGATCATGGAAAACATTGATGCATTCGGAAAACCGAAATTGCGAAAAAGGCCTCTACCATGGTGAAAATGCCATTTTTCTGATTACGGTCACATTTTTAGGTATGTTAGGGTTTTGTGAGTTCCACTCACCGCGGAAAAAACCCTAACCAAGTATCACGCTCGCAATAAATAATATCACTAATGCATAAAATAAATACTAAAGGGAAAAATATGAAATATATCTTTGTCGCGTGCTTAGCGTGACAAATTGGGCTCTTACTTGAAAGCTTAGCTCAGAAAACACGAGAGCCTCCAACAGAAAACCACCCGCAAAAACAACTACCGACTTTTAGGTCTGTTACCTCGAGGTTAGCGAGGTCCGACAAAAACTCAAGTATTGTATGAGTTTAAGAGTTTTTGCAAAATGCAATGCTCTATTGAAATCCTACTCAAGCACTCTTCCCAAAAACCCAAGGTGGGTATTTATAGGGAAGAGTGAGAGTGGGAATTTTTATCCCATCAATGTGGGATCATGAAATTCCAGAATTTATTTTAAAGTTAAAATAAAATAAACAAGCACACTAATAATAAATCTACAAGTGTCATTAATACATGTAAAGGGAAGTGAGGACCACTTGGAGAGTAGGGGACCATACTTGCTCCCCACTCCATACTCTCCTTGTACCACATCTCCCTCACCCCACATGCCTCCCATATGCTCGGCCCTAGCTACCCGCACCTAAGCCCAGCCACGGCCTAGCCCCGCACTTGGAGTTGCGGGATGCTGCTGCTGCTTGCAAGCCACGCACTCCAAGTGCAAGATGCTGCACTTTGGGTGCTACGGCTGCTAGCCATGGTGCGCTGGTACGCACCAGCCAGCCAGCCTTGGCTCGGCATGGTGCGCATACTAGCCACCTATGCTAGCACATTATGCCCCTAGCACTCGGATGCTTTGGGCATTCCGATACTAGGGGTATTTTGGGAAATATTGTGGATTTATTATTATTTGCGTGTCTCGTCATTTACTATTTTTTACTAGACTTCTGACGCTCGGTTTCGACGCTCGATGCTTAAATTTTTGACGTCTAAATATTTAATACTCAAACAACTCATTAATTTCTTCCGAATTAATTCGTCGAGTTGGTTGTTTAATTGCTTGGGTGTGACCTGAAGGGTTCAGTCAAGATTAAGCTGTAATATTAATTATACATTAATATCACTGATCGGAAGCGGCCTCCACCTAGGCATTCCAATCACTTGACCTTACTGAATATATTAGCTTTCAAATAATTCTAAACCTAGTATCAGAATAATACACTTGTACGAAGGACACAATTCCTTTCACGGATCACCCCATAATGAGCTCCTAGGATGGTTGATGATACAATTTACGCATTCTAAGAAGCCTCCTGAGTGACAAGTGTCTGAAAAGAAACACGTAGACTTATTTATTTGAAGCAACATCAATGAAGAAACAAATTGTTAAGGGTAACTTCTGTATACTTGTATTTATTGTTATGTATGACGCCCTTTGGGGCGGCCGAGCCTCTTGGGGGATAGGGCGATATATTTTTGGTGCCCCTTCGGGCTTATAAGCCCCTTGGATGGGCAATGATGTGCCTGACGCCCCTTAAACCTAATGAGCCCCTTTGATGGGCGATGATGTGTCTCACGCCCCTTAGGGCTAATAAGACCCTTAAATGGGCGATGATGTGTCTGACACCTTTAAGGGTTAATGAGCACCTTGGATGGGCGATGATGTATTTGACACCCCTTACGGTTAATGAGCCCCTTCAAGATAGGCGATCATGGAAAAATTTGATGCATTTGGTCCACCAAAATTGCGAAAAAGGCCTGTAGCTTGGTGAAAATGCAATTTTTCTAATTATGACCTTATTTTTTGGCATGTCTTGGAACAGTACGTGCTCGGATCACCTCATAATGAGCCTCTAGGATGATCCATGATATAATTAACGCTTTCTTAGAGCCTCCTGGGTGACAAGTGTTTGTGAAGAAACATGTAGAATTATGTATTAGAAACAACATCAATGAAGAAACAAATTGTTATGGCTAAATTATGTATACTTGTATTTATTGTTAGTTTTGACGCCCATAAAGGCGACCGAGCCCCTTGGGGGGGGGGGCGATATATGTCTGCTGCCCCTTCGGGCAATGAGCCCCTTGGATCGGTGATGATATGCCTAACGCCCTTTAGGGCTAATGAGCCTTTTTGATGGGCGATGATGTGTTTTATGCCCCTTAGGGCTAATAAGCCCCTTGGATGGGCGATGATGTGTCAGACGCCTTTTAAGGCTAATTAGCCCCTTGGATGGGCGATGATGTGTCTGACACCCCTTAGGGCTAATGAGCCCCTTGGATAGGCGATGATATATCTGACACCCCTTAGGGTTAATGAGCCCCTTCTCGATAGGAGATCATCGAAAACTTTTATGCATTCGGCCCACCGAAATTGCGAAAAAATGCCCCTATTAGAATGGTTAAAATGCTATTTTTCGGATTAAGGTTTCATTTTAGGCATGTCTTGGAACGGTACGTCCTCGGATCACCTAGTAATGAGCTCCTAGGATGGTTGATGATATAATTTACGCTTTCTAAGAAGCCTCCTGGGTGACAAGTGTCTGTGAAGAAACATGTAGACATATGTATTTGACACAACATCAATAAAGAAACAAATTGTTATGGCTAACTTATGTATACATGTATTTATTTTTCAGTTTGACCCCCTTTAGGGCGGCCGTGCCCCTTGGGAGGTGATATATGTTTGGTGCCCCTTGGGGCTAAAATTCCCTTGGACGGGCGATGATATGCCTAACGTCTCTTAGAGCTTATGAGCCCTTTGGATGGGGGATTATGTGTCTCACGCCCCTTAGGGCTAATGAGACCCTTTAATGGGCGATGATGTATACGACGCCCCTTAGGGCTAACGAGCCTTTTGGATAGGCTATGATTTTCCCGACACCCCTTAGGGTTAATGAGCCCCTTCTTGATAGACGATCAATTAACTTTATTGCATTTGGCCCACTAAAAATGCGAAAAAGGCCACTAGCATGGTGAAAATGCCATTTTTCTAACTACGGTCTCAATTTTAAGCACGTCATGAAATGGTACGTGCTCGTATCACCCCATAATGAGCCCCTAGAATGGGCGATGATATAATTGACGCTTTCTAAGAGCCTCCTGGGTGACAAGTGTCCGTAAAGAAACATGTAGACTTATGTATTTAAAGAAACATCAATTAAGAAAAAAATTGTTTTGGAAAACATATGAATACTTGTTGTTTATTGTTAAGTTTGACACCCTTTGGGGAAGCTGAGCCCCCTGGGGTGGGGGGGCGATATATGTTTGGCGCCCCTTCGGGCTAATGAGCCCCCTTGGATAGGCGATGATGTGCCTGACGCCCCTTAGGGCTAATGAGCCCCTTGGATGGGCGATGATGTGTCTAAAGCCCCTTAGGGCTAGTGAGTCCCTTGGATGGGCGATAATGTGTCTAACACCCCTTAGGGCTAATCAGCCCCTTTGATGGGCTATGACGTGCTATGATGTGTCTGACACCCCTTAGAGCTAATGAGCCCCTTGGATGGGCGATGATGTATCTAACACCCCTAAGGGTTAATGAGCCCCTTCTTAATAGGCGATCATGGAAAACATTGATGCATTCGGACAACCGAAATTCCGAAAAAGGCCTCTACCATGGTGAAAATGCCATTTTTCTGATTACAGTCACGTTTTAAAGGCATGTTGGGGTTTTGTGAGTTCCACTCACCGCGGAAAAAACCCTAGCCAAGGATCACGCTCGCAATAAATAATATCACTAATGCATAAAATAAACACTAAAGTGCAAAATATGAAATATATCTCTGTCGCGTGCTTAGCCTGACAAATTGGGCTCTTACTTAAAAGCTTAGCTCAGAAAACACAAGAGCCACCGGTGAAGGATAATTAGGTCGTTGGACTAACTACCCTCAACCAAACAATATTTATAAACCTACACCTACACTAAACAAGTTTAGTGGTAAGTAGAGAGTCGAACCACGGAGACGACATAAACACTATCAACACCACCACCAATTAAGCTAGGTCAAAGAGATAGGATGGATAGAACAATAAACAAAATGAGATTAATATTAAGTTAAACTAACACCAAGGGAGAGGGTCAAACATGACAATGATCTTCAATAAAGTTAGGCAATGGAAATGAGTTTACATGCAAACCAAATATCTCATATAAGGCAATACCAACAATACCATCTAACCACCTATCGGGGTCAAAGGCTTTCCCAACTTAACACATGCTCATACTATCGTCATAAGCTATGAAAGTTAAGGTTTTTGCATAGAATCGATCACCTAATGGATATCCCTAAGTTACACTATCGTCATAACTTAGTTCCATCCACCCAATTACAACACATGATTGGCCATTCACATGGAGTAATTAGTAAAACATGGTTACAAGGTATATTTAATCACATATAACCAACATTTGTCTAGCCTAATACATTCAAGATTCACCACATGCTATCACCAATCCCTTAGTAAAGGGAATTACTCACTAATCATGAACAACTAACACAAAACCCAACAAGAAGAACAAAGAGAAGCAATTAAACTAAACAACTACTCTAATCAAGCAAGAAATTAAGAAAGAACAATAAATGAGATAGAGTTTAGAATGCTCATTGAAGTATTGAAAAGGAATCCAAAACAATGTCACTTTGCATCTTCATCTTCTTCAATCCACCATTGAAGCTCTTCACTTTCTCTCTCTAAAATACCCTAAATTACTCTTAATCTACATTACAAAGTATAAAAACAAAGATTAAAACTAAATCTAAGCCTAATTTATGTGAAGATTGATGGAAAGATGTTAGGGTTTAACCCCTCAAAGAGGAGAGAGAAAACCCCAAAGAAACCCACAATCAAAACTTCCCCAAAAATAGGAGAGAATCGAGCTAAAAATAGAATCGCAGTAGAATGGCGCGCCCGCGCCAATCTGGGTTTCGGCCTGGCAGCGACATTCAAATTCAAATATCCATAACTTCTGTTCTAGGAGGCTTCTTGTGGCGTGCGACCTATCGTTGGAAAGCTCTTCAAGTCTAGTTTCCAACGCAATTTGAATCACTTCAATCCGATGTGTAGATCAAAAGTTATGGCTAAAAGAGTGAACAAAGGTCAGTTTTGGAGTTCAGGCCCTTGCGCTCCCGCGCCTATCTTAGGCGCGCCTGCGCCTAAGCCGCGCCCAAATCGCGCCTACATTCTGCCTCCTTCAATATTTTCGACCCCAATGTAAGGCACGCCCGCGCTGGGTTTGGCGCGCCCGCACCATTCTGAAAGCGCGACCCGCGCTGTCCGCATGGCCTTGCTTGCTTGCTCCTTAACTTCCTTTGTAGCTCTTCAAATGAACTCCAATTCTCCAAGCTCTTCATTCTATTAAAATCAACTCCAAAAGCCTACAAAACACGAGGAAAAGCACAAAAACATAATAAAGAGATAAACGGAGCAAAAGGGGTACAAACAAGGGACAAACGTAGAAAAATACCGCGATTAGAGGATCTAAATAGTGGCATAAATGCCACTTATCAAATTCCCCCACACTTGCCTCTTGCTTGTCCCAAGCAAGAACAAAAGCAGAAACAAAAAGAAAGAAAAAGGATCTAATAACACTAAAAGGAGAGGGGTGAAAAAGAATATACACTAACTCACTTTCGTAGGAATCACGGTTGTTTTTAGCGTAAACAACAAGCCATTTAAACCTCAAAGTCGCCTATGAGGACGAGTGTGCTCTCGTAAGGGTTTCCAAAGAGTTTAACCCATAACTCTACACATAAAGCAACACAAACAAGGCAATGCATAGACAAATAAAATAAACACAAAAACAAGACGTTCTTGGTGGACTTTTTGGAATGAAACAAGCACCAATGAATGCACAACTTTCTAAACAAATAAGGGTATGCACGTTCCAAGATGTTTAGGGTTGAAAGAAACATAGACTAATCTAAGCATAGAGAACTAAGAGCCGTACAATTCACCTTTCATCCCAAACTAGCTAGCCGCGTTCTCTCCACTAGCTTCAAGTCAACCATTAGGTGGGCTTCTCATGGTTCCTCGAAGGAACCGGAAAAAGATAAAGAAATGAAAACAATGAGAAGGTTATCCCGACGTCTTGGCTATGCACTCTCTCTCTATAAGCTTGACAACTATCTTCCTCCATCGATAAAGACTAAACTCTATAGGGTCTAAAGGTCTTTTATTGGTTGTAAGGGTATGCTTGGGGTGTAAGGTGGGAAAAATTTTGAAAAATTTAAAAATTTGGTGGTATTCCCCCACACTTATTCAATAAACACACACTAACAAGACTAAGAAACAGGACTCCCCCACACTTGAACGGAGCATTGTCCTCAATGCTCAAACACGAGGGATATGAAGTTTTTTTTTTTTTTTTTTGGTCCTTACCTTATTTGAGTAAGGACGGCTTTTCATAAGAATTTGCTCTTATTTCACTGAATAGAAACACAATTTACTCACTTGCTTGACCAAAGAACTACAACTTTCTCATTTGCGTTCAAAATCAACACAAAACAATTCTCAAACCAACATGCTTCACATAAACAAAAGGTTTAGGGGAACAAAAGGTCATTCGGTTTGTAATGTGGCTCAAAATCAAGAAAGGGAAATAGGCTCAAAGGGTTAGCAAGAGGGGCAAATTTAAAAGAAAACCAATTTTGTAACAAAACAAAAAGAAGGATAAGAAAATGAAAAATGCCTATGTCCTCCCTTAAAGGGTTCGGTCACGATCTCGGGTAGATAGAAGTCAAACTCTGGATTGAAAAATGCATAACCAAGGATCCAAATATGCCACTCAACAAAGTTGATGAAGGCTAGAACAAATAAACCTCACACGGGATTTGTATAGCAATTACCGACCTAAGGGGTTCATATCCACTATGGAGAGCGACACCGTCTTACCACAACCATGGATTAAGGCTACAAGTATCCCAAAGTTCTTAAAACCGCTACCTTAGCATTAAAATATGTTTAACTCAACCCAAAACACTCTCAAACCGTGCATACCATTACCAATTAGGAAGGAAAGCCTTCAAGGACACAAGCTCAAAACATTAAGTCCAAAACAAGAATGAATAAAACACATACGAAAACTTGCCTTGTTTTTAAAGGAAAAGACTCCATACAAGCAAATATTCACAAGACAAGAACAACTTGAGAATGTTTATACAGTTGCGCAAGATGAGAGCATGATCAACAAATCCATGTATACCAAAAGTCAAATCAATAAGGCGCTCATGGCCATCCAAATATAGAATAACCAAAGTCAAAAATGAACCTTGGTATGTATGGAGGGGGTAAATCAAGCAATCAAGAGACCAAGATAGGGAAGAAGGAAACAACAAAACCACAAACATGTATCTTTCAAACCACATGCAAATAAGAAGGTAAAGCAATAAAAAAAAAAAAATGGAAAGAGTGAACCAAATGATAGGTGGGTGTGAAACCCGCAAATGAACTCATTTTCATCATTTCCATCTAATTACTCTTCTTTGATGCTTCAACTTCCAATCACAAGCATTCCTTGGTTTGTTTCTTCTTATGGTTCCCGATCCAAGGTCATGAGCAAAAGTATAGACATCAAGTAACTATATACAAAGAGAAACAAGAGGAAAACAAAATTAAAAGAAATAAGGAAAAGTAAAAGCAATAAAAACAAGGGTTACTTCCCAAGAAAGTCTTGTTTAAGGTCCAAGATTGACCTTATTAGTAAATAACCGGACAAAGAACGCAAAAGCTTGTCATATGCATCGGAAAATATTTCATGAAAAAGAGCATAAGTGATGCTCATATGACAAGCAAGCATAAAGTTGAAAGAAACTCTATGCTTGAGGGGAGGGGGAAAAGAAAAATAAAAAGAATCAAAAGAAAAATCAAAAGAAAAATTAAAATAAGAAAAAGAAAAAGAGGGAACAAACTCATTTAGTTGCATTTTGGAAGGTGAAAGCTCATCATTGAAATCAAAAGTAAGGCCATGGTGGTATAGAGAGGCAAGGGGCTCCTCAATTGGTTTATTTTTGAGAAAATATGGTAGTGAGATGGGAAAAGAAGGAATATTGCTAAACTTCCTTGAAAAGGGGATGTAAGTTGAAGGGGTTTGAATTGGGATCGCACTCACCACCTCAATTACACCACCTAGCATTGAATCACAAGCTTTCTCTTCCAACTCATATTCAATACCCTCAAAGATTTTTGATGTATTCTCAATCACCAATTGGGATATTTCACTCTCAACAAGAGCATGATCATCATTGTTAACATTCCCCAAGTCACCATGAATGAACATCGGTATCTCATCATCACCTAAACTAAACTTTTCTCTAAGCAACCTCAAATCAATGTTTAATTGCATCAATTTTGTATCGTCAATGGGTTGCGAAGAGTTTTGAGGCTCAAATTGGGTGGAGGGGTTGGTATTCACGAAGTCATGAAAAATCTCACCATCCATACTCCCTCCATCAATTTCAAAATCATCATCCTCAATCACATTCTCAAATTCCAAATGAGTTGTCTCACTCTCTTGATTACCCTTAGGCTCACTCAAATGGGAGGAGGGAGCAGAAGGAAAGGCATCCTCTTGGGATGAGGCTAGTTGGGAAATTTTACTTTCCATCATTTTAATCCAAGCTTCCCTTTCATTCCTCTCTTCATCTTGTTTTCTCATAAACTCCTTAAGCATCTCCATACACTCTTCTTCCTTTGATCTCCCCACTGAATTACCCTCACAAAAAGGCTCATTAGACACATAGGGGAACTCATTAGGAATCGTGTATGAAAAAGGAAAGGAAGATGAAGAATTATGCATTTGAGAATTTGGGGTGTGTGAAGCATCATTGGAATTCATGCACATAATTGATGAACATTGAAAAATATCTTGAACATTATCAACATTGGGATGCATCTCATCACAATTAGCATACAAAAGGGAAGGGTTGCCATCATGCATCAAGGGATCATCATGGGGAACATAAGAATCATCATTAGAGTTTATGCAAGAGTTAGAAAAATCACGACAATTATCATAATTATCTTGCTCATTGCTATCCCGAGCAAACCACAAATAGAAATCCCAAGCCTCATCCGAAGATGTGGCTCGAAATTCACCATTAAATATGTTTTCAACCACCCCCCTAGTGTACTCATTCAAACGCCAATAAATTATCTCACAAGACTCCCATAAAGTACAACCAAGGTAATTAGAGAAGTCTTCAAACCTATTAAAGTATATGATGTGGATTTAAACCCCTTAACTTAATAAAGAATCTAAAATCACACAAGTAACACAAGCCCTTCGAATTTCGTTAGAAAATCGAACAACTTAAAGATAACAAACCGGATATGACTTTGAAAACGACCACTCCTGGAACGAATTCAACGCCTCTCAAATTACCTAGACCACTCATGGAACTAAGTACTTTGATGAACAAAACTTAGACTACTCCTAGAACTAAGAATTGAACATTCTAATTATCAAAACAACTCCTTGAATTGAAAACTAGCAAAAGAATTTGTAAGCAATTAAGCAAAACAAACAATAAACTTGTATTGAATTTTCTGGTTTTTTGTGTACAAAGCTACGAAAAATCCCTTATTTATAGACTAAAACTAACTATTCCTAAGTCTATTCAAACTAGAAAAAACCCTAGCCTTGATCCCAAAGTATCCTAGATAGAATAGGAAAACCAATTCTAATGGAACTAGGAAACTAGTAATAAGACTAGTTCTAATTAACCTAAAACTTCTTAAAACAATTCCTAATTGACTTAGAAATTATTTTAAACTAAAATAACAGAAATTAAGAAGATTCCTAATTGCTTAAACCAAGAAAAACCCTTTCAAGTGAAAGGTAAAAACTTGCAAGCAAAAACTCTAGAAAAAACTAAGTTAGGAAAATCTTTCTTTTCGTACTACCGCCGAACCACCACCTCACGCGCCGCCATCATCGACACGCGCCCCACCGCCGTGTAGCTGGACTCAGGCCGGAGCTAGGGAGCCGGCGCGTGGCACCCAGATCGGCGCGTCGCCGCCGCTGCCGTCGTCGGAACCCAACTGGTCCTTGACTTCTTCTTCAATGGCTGCGCATGTTAACCATTCTTGATTCTTTACTCCAAGCTCGAACTCTATTTGATTAGGGGATTTTTATCCACCAATCACGGTCTCACAAGTGGACCAACCAGGTTCTGCCACGTTTCCTTCACGTAGGCCAATAGGAACCTGCCACGTGTCAGTCCCAGATTCGTCCACTACGGACCAATTGAGACACGCCACGTGTCCACCCATGCCAAATGGAAAAACCGGCCAACAAGGCCCAATCCTGTTTAGAGGCCCAGTCAGCCCTAGGTTTACCCTAAACCTAGAGCTTGGCACGCTTCCCAAGGTTATAAATACTCCTCTTAATCCTCATTAAGAGGGGGGGAACTCGAAAAACACACGGATTACACATTAAACACTCTCACCTAGAGAGACTAAAACTCCTTAATTTCCGCATTAATTACTCCTTAAACAGTTACTAACTTGACCGTTGGAGGCGGAGCTCCTACCACAAGGAGTCTTCGTTGTTTTGCAGGTACAGGCGTCCGGTTCCAGTCTCGGTGTTGTAACTCTCCCGTAGGACATCAGAAAACCCCGAAACATTTTGGCGCCGTCTGTGGGGAGAGTACTTCTGAGATGGCATCCACGTTTGTACCGACTTTTGAAGAGAGGCGTCCCCTAGACGACCCTCAAGTCCAGTCGGACCATGACACTGACAATGAACTTGAAGTTGAAGCTCACACAGCTCCAGACGGGACCCTAAGGGCCCGACGTACCCGTCAGACCGAAAGGAGGGAACGGGAACATTTTCAAACTGTAAGCGAGCCAACAGGCGCACCGTCTGTTCGGCAGCAGGCGACTGATGGGTCTGCTCCCATCACAAGGAATGAACTCATGACCTTCATGAGGGACTTCAAGGGAGAGATTCAAGAGTTGCTTAATAAGAAGCCTGTTCCGGCCAAGGAACAGTCAGCTAAGAAACCTTCCACCTCAGGCAAGAGGAAGCCGGTTCAAGGGCGAGAGGGAACTCCTCATCCTAAATCCAAGAAGTGGGAGCCGCCTGCCCTTGATCTCACAAAATACCATTTTCCTACTCCAGGAAATAGGAAACCTGTTCGTCACATTCAGGCGGACGGGTCGAAGAAAACATACACAGACGCTCGTCTGCTGTTAGAGCAGAAGAAGAATGACCGACTGTCTGAGTCGGCCTCTACTTCCGAATTCCAAGAAAGTCTGCGAAATACCTCGATGAGGCATACCCAGTCGTATCATGAGAGTCAGTCAGGCGGCACCTCCCGTCAGTCCGGCTTTCATAGCGACCAGGCGGTACCAAACTTACCGTTTGTACCACAACAACATTATTTTATGCCGCCACCTCCGTTTGGTGGACAGGCAGCTAAAAATGTCCAACCTTTGGACTGGCAGCTACGGTTGCTTAGACTTGGTGAACAGCCGTCGGCCTTCTCCAAGGAAATTACTGAGGCCGCTCAGCCGGCCAAAGTGAAAAATGTGTTAGTAGGCGCCTATGACGGCACTACTAACCCAGAAGATCATCTGATGGCATTCTCCAACCTAACGTACCTTCAAGGGTTGGATGATCCCACCTGGTGCAAGTGTTTTCCAGCGACTCTCAAAGGAATCGCACAGCAATGGTTCGGCAACCTGCCGACTGGTTGTGTAAACAACTTCAGAACGCTTGCTTACTTGTTCACCTCCAACTTCGCCATGAATATCCCTGCGAAGAAGACGACCCTTGATTTGGGAACAATTCAGCAGGGTGAAAAGGAGGGGCTTCGATCTTATATCAGGCGGTTTAACCTGATGAGTATACAGATTCAAGGGCTACCGGATGAGGTGGCCTATACTGACTTTTTCAGGGGTCTCAAAGACGGATCGACCTTCAAATTTGATCTGGTTCGAAAGAGGGTGGCGACTCTTCAGGAGGCCTTGATTGAAGCAGAAGCCTACATACAGGCGACTGATCTTTGTAGTACAGCAAAACAGTCGGACGGGAAAAAGTTCGACAAAAGAGAAGGACGACAGATACAGTCGTCAAACAAAGATCAAAAGAAGAGAAAAGAGGTTTGGGCGGCTGATTCCTCTAAACAGCCGGCCTAGAAGAAGAAAAAAGAATTCAAACCATACTCTCCAAAGTATGCGTTTAACAAGGATAGCCAAGCTATCCTAAAAGCGATAAAGGGACGGATCTCTATTGAGAAGCCGGTCCCCATGAAGGGTTCTGCAAGCAACCGGAACCAAGACAAATTTTGTGATTATCATGAAGATGTTGGTCATCACACCAACGAATGCATCAGTCTCATGCGGTATCTGGACCGCCTGGCTGAGCAAGGGGATCTTGACTCTTTTGTCAAGAAATCCACGGGGAACACTTCCTCGAAGAAACAGTCGGCCAAAAAGAATCAACAGGCCGACAGCTCTGATACAGATGACGCAGTCGTCTACACTATTGCAGGCGGCTTCGCAGGAGGAGGTCCCACTATTAGGGGCAACAAAGACAATATCAGGCGGCTAGATGTAAACGCCGTTCACCCAGAACGGTCCTCCAAATATTCGTTTCCTGAGATTGTCATTACTGAAGAAGATCTAGGAGGAGTCAGGGGGCCGCATGACGACCCTATCGTCATTGAATGTAAAGTGGCCAATCAGAGAGTTGGCCGAATCCTCATAGATACCGGAAGCTCCTCAGATCTTATCAGTAGCAAATGTCTGTCAAAATTGAAGTACAATACTGATTGTATACATCCGGCCTCCCACCCTTTAGTAGGGTTTGGAGGAGGAGTCGTCCACCCTGTAGGACGAGTAGATTTACCCGTCCGCCTGGGCGAAAAAGGGGAAGGACGACACATGGTAGTCCGATTCCTGGTAGTAGAAGAACTCTCGGCCTACAACATTATTCTAGGACGACCAACCCTGAATAATTCCAAGGCTGTAATAATCCCATCTCTTATGTTACTCAAATTTGAGAGGGATAATGGAACAGTCGGATCCCTGAGGGGAGATCAGAAGATGGCCCGAGAGTGCTATCTCTCGGACGTCAAGCCCACTGTTATGGCCGCTGGGTCCAGTGGAGGAAAGATAGACCTTGACAATGTCAAGGAAAGTGCGCCTGTTCCAGAAGCAGGCGGCAAGAAAAGAAAGGCATCTCAGATGGGGGCCGAAAGAAAAGATAAAAAATACAAATTCAAGGGTTACCGGATGAGGTAGCCTATACTGACTTTTTCAGGGGTCTCAAAGACGGGTCGACCTTCAAATTCGATCTTGTTCGAAAGAGGGTGGCGACTCTTCAGGAGGCCTTGATTGAAGCAGAAGCCTACATACAGGCGACAGATCTTTGTAGTACAGCAAAACAGTCGGACGGGAAAAAGTTCGACAAAAGAGAAGGACGACAGATACAGTCGTCCAACAAAGATCTAAAGAAGAGAAAAGAGGTCTGGGCGGCTGATTCCTCTAAACAGCCGGCCCAGAAGAAGAAAAAAGAATTCAAGCCATACTCCCCAAAGTATGCGTTTAACAAAGATAGAAAAGCTATCCTGAAAGAAATCAAGGGACGGATCTCTATTGAGAAGCCGGTCCCCATGAAGGGTTCTGCAAGCAATCGGAACCAGGAAAAATTCTGTGATTATCATGAAGATGTTGGTCATCACACCAACGAATGCATCAGTCTCATGCGGTATCTGGACCGCCTGGCTGAGCAAGGTGATCTTGATTCTTTTGTCAAGAAATCCACGGGGAACACCTCCTCGAAAAAACAGTCGGCCAAAAAGAATCAACAGGCCGACAGCTCTGATACAGATGATGCAGTCGTCTTCACTATTGCAGGCGGCTTCGCAGGAGGAGGTCCTACTATTAGGGGAAACAAAGACAATATCAGGCGGCTAGATGTAAATTCCGTTCACCCAGAACGACCCTCCATAAATTCATTTCCTGAGATTGTCATTACTGAAGAAGATCTAGGAGGAGTCAGGGGGCCGCATGACGACCCTATCGTCATTGAGTGTAAGGTGGCCAATCAGAGAGTCGGGCGAATCCTCATAGATACTAGAAGCTCCTCAGATCTTATCAGTAACAAATGTCTCTCCAAACTGAAGTACAAGCCTGATTGTATACATCCGGCCTCCCACCCTCTAGTAGGGTTTGGAGGGGGAGTCGTCCACCCTGTAGGACGAGTAGATCTACCCATCCGCCTGGGTGAAAAAGGGGAAGGACGACACATGGTCGTCCGGTTCCTGGTGGTAGAAGAACTCTCGGCCTACAACATGATTCTGGGACGACCAACCTTAAATAATTCCAAGGCTGTAATAATCCCATCTCTTATGTTGCTCAAGTTTGAGAGGGATAATGGAACAGTCGGCTCCCTAAGGGGAGATCAGAAGATGGCCCGAGAGTGCTATCTCTCGGACGTCAAGCCCACTGTTATGGCCGCTGGGTCCAGTGGGGGAAAGATAGACCTTGACAATGTCAAGGAGAGTGCGCCTGTTCAAGAAACAGGCGGCAAGAAAAGAAAGGCATCCCAGATGGGGGCCGAAAGAAAAGATAAAAAATAGCAATCATTGGCAGAGGAGCGGTCGGATGAATTCCGCCCTCAGCCGGCTGGTGAGCATACGGACCTAATCTTAGATGTCACGCGTCCTGACAGAACAGTCAAAGTTGGGACGACTGCTCTAGGGGTCCTAGGTGACGACTTCCACAATTTGTTGAAAGAATACAAGGACATCTTTGCATTCGAAGTCCATGAGATGCCAGGCATTAGTTCTGAGCTGGCGGTACATAAACTAGCTGTGGATCCAAAAAAGAAGCCTGTAAGGCAGAAGAAACGGAACCATGGCGAAGAAAGAAGTCAGGCGGCAGCCGCCGAAGTTAAAAAATTACTTGATGCAGGATTCATTCGGCAATGTTACTTCCCAGACTGGGTTGCAAATGTTGTGCTTGTTAAAAAGCCGAATGGTACCTGGCGAATGTGTGTAGACTACACAGACTTGAATAAGGCGTGCCCAAAAGACAGTTACCCTCTGCCTAAAATTGACAACCTGGTCGACTCAACAGCCGGCCATGCTTTGATGAGTTTTATGGACGCCTACTCTGGTTTCCATCAGATCCCTTTATGGAAGAAAGATCAGGAGAAGACGGCCTTCGTCACTGATCAAGGGTTATACTGTTACACGGTCATGCCGTTTGGTCTTAAGAATGCCCCGGCCACCTTCCAACGAATGATAAACACTGTGTTCTTTGATCAGATTGGGAGAAATGTCGAGGCATATATTGATGATATGATTGTCAAGTCTAAACTTCAGAAAGATCATCTGTCGGACCTCCGAGAAACTTTCGCCACACTCAGGCGGCACCATGTCATGCTTAATCCCAAGAAATGCGTCTTTGGAGTTGAGTCTGGGAAATTTCTCGGATTTCTTATTACTCAGAGAGGAATAGATGCGAACCCTGAGAAGGTGCAGGCGGTCATCGACATGCAGTCGCCCCGCACCGTCCGAGAGGTTCAGAAGCTAACAGGTTGTCTGGCGGCCTTGGGTAGATTCCTAAGTCGATCAGGCGACAAATGCCTATACTTTTTCCAGGCAATTAAGAAAAAGGCAAGGTTTGAATGGGGGCCGGATGCTGAGGCGACCTTCCAAAAATTGAAAGTTCACTTGCATTCCTTGCCAAGGCTAGTCAGCCCTTTGCCCAAAGAAGTACTCTACATGTACCTGGCCGTCTCTGATCATGCGTTAAGCGCTGTTCTTCTTGCTGAGAGAGACGGCTGTCAGCTCCCGGTCTACTTTGTCAGCCATGTGCTAAAAAATGCCGAGTTGAGGTATCCCTTAGTGGAGAAGTTTGGTCTTGCACTCTTCATGGCTGTTAAAAAATTAAAGCCTTACTTTTTGGCGCATGCAGTCGTCGTGTATACAGATCAACTGATCAAGCGGCCACTGACCACCATGGAGTCGTCTGGCCGAATGATCAAATGGGCCATAGAAATACAGAGCCTCGAAGTTACCTTCGAGCCTAGAAAAGCAGTGAAGGGGCAAGCCTTTGCTGACTTTATTGTCGAAATGACTCGTCCCCTGACTCGCAAGTTCCAGACCAAGTCTGGAAGGTATATGTGGATGGAAGCTCCACTTCAACTGGTTGTGGAGCAGGCGTCATATGTCAGTCGCCAGAAGGCGACAGGTACGAGTATGCTTTACGTTTCAGTTTTCAGGCTTCAAACAATGAGGCAGAATATGAAGCTTTACTAGCCGGTATCCGCATGTGCAAGGCGGCAGGGGCAAGAAAAATAGACGCCTTTTCTGATTCACAATTGATAGTGAGTCAGTACAATGGCGAATACGAAGCGACCCATCCCGCCATGATCAAGTATTTACAGGCGGTCCGTCAAGCAGTCGGCTCCCTGAGGATTTCCATCTGGTCCAAGTACCGAGATCAGAAAATAACCAAGCGGATGCGCTTTCAAAATTAGCATCATCCGCCTCCTGTGATACTCCTCGAACCGTTTTTTGGGAAGTAGTGGAAAGGAGAAGCATTGAGGGAGACCCTATTGGAATCCTAGACAGAAGCTCAACCTGGATGGATCCAATTAGGGCATATCTGACAAACGGTACCCTGCCGGATGATCATCAACAGGCGGCAGTACTGAAAAGACGAGCCATCAATTTTGAAATGATAAAGGGAGAACTTCACAAAAGAGGGTACCTTCAACCCTTCTTAAAGTGTGTTACTCCAGAAAAAGGGCGAGAGATACTAGATGACCTTCACTCTGGTCACTGTGCTTCACATATAGGCGGAAGGACGCTTGCTCAACGGGCAAGGCGGCAGGGCTACTTCTGGCCTACCTTAGAAACAGATGCAATGGAGATGGTGAAAAAATGTGACAAGTGTCAAAGGTTTGGCAAACTAATTCACCGTCCGGCTACTGATCTCACCACCATTCATAGTCCCCTACCGTTTGCTAAATGGGGCATGGATATTCTGGGTCCATATACGCCTGCTACAGGCGGAAGAAGGTACATACTTGTTGCCGTCGACTACTTCACTAAATGGGTAGAGGCGGAGACCGTTAAGGGAATCAAGACGAAGGATGTAATTTCTTTCATTTGGAGAAATGTCATCACTCGGTTCGGGGTTCCCATGTCTATGGTTTTTGATAATGGTCCCCAATTTGAGACGCCTATTCTCAAAAGCTGGTTAGGTGACCAAGGAATTGCCCATTGCTTTGCATCTGTCGGCCGTCCACAAGCAAACGGCCAGGTAGAAGCCTTTAATAAAATCATCTCAGACGGTCTGAAGAAAAAGATTGAACGAGCAGGCGGCCTATGGGCGGATGAACTACCACATGTTCTCTGGGCCATTAGGACGACTGAAAAAGGGGCGACTGGAGAAACTCCATTCCTCCTAACTTATGGTGCGGAAGCTGTTCTTCCAATAGAACACTACGAGCCGACTCTTCGAGTAATGCTATATGACGAAGAGGCAAACTGGGAAGCCATGCGCCTGGCATTAGACTCACTCCCTGAAAAGAGGGGCAATGCTGTCTTGCGCCATGAGATCTACCGCCTGAGAATGACTCGATCATACAACAGAAAAGTGCACAGGCGTCCACTCAAAGTGGGGGACTTTGTACTTAGAAAAATGGAAGCTGTTGGTAGGGCTAACGAGTCTGGCAAGCTAACTCCCAACTGGGAAGGTCCCTACCGAATATATGAAGAGGTTAGAGACGGTACCTACCGTCTGGAAACACCAGACGGCCAGCCGTTACCTCGAACCTGGAACATAGATAACCTTAAGAAATATTTCTTTTGAAAAATGTAAAGTCAAGTACTTGAATAAAGTTTGCATTCTTACTATTCAATTTTGTATTAAGAGGGGCATGCCAACTGACAAACAGTCGGCTACTCTCCAAGTTTAAATTCATTTCTACTTTAAGAGGGGCATGCCAACTGACAAACAGTCGGCTACTCTCTATGTTTAAGAGGGGCACGTCTCTTGTTTCACTCAACCGGCTACCCTCACATAATTTAGTTCACCAAGAACTATCAAAAACATGATCAGACCAGGTGTCAAGCCAACTGATCAAATTATAAAAATTCAATTCGACCTGTCCCAACATTATAGCAGGCGTCCGACGGCATCCATCCGGATGAAATTCGTCGCAGAGAGCAGCTCCCTTTTGGGTGGAACATTGTTCTATAAAACCATTACACGGCACCTATACGACTGTCCCCAAGGGCAACCACGTAGCCATTTTTGAGACAAGGATAACTTTTATTACTAACCAAACTAGTGATAACAGTTGACATCTGAGTCGGATTACCGCCTGTATTACTTGGGATAAATGCAGGGGGTTCCTCTTGAGTTAATAGCCAACAAACATTGGCGAATCAAGGGGTCCAGCCGGCCTCCGCCGCCAGGCACCTCTACTACTCAAGCTAGAATGAGGACGACTGAGTAACACCAACGTTAACTCATAGTCACTCTCCCAAAACTTGGCATGGAACCTAAAAAGTTTGAATAGACCACCTGTTTTTTGGCAAACAAGGGCATTCAAACTATTATTCCTACTAGTTTTCCCTTCGAGTTAATAGCCAACAAACATTGGCGAATAAAGGGGAACAACCGGTACCCACCGCTTGATACCTCTACTACTCAATCAATCGGCGACCAGGTAACAGTCATAGTTACTTGGTCACCCCCTAAAAATTTTAAGTATTTGTAATAGGAAACAGTCGTCCTAGACTGCCTATAGCTCAAAAAACACAAGTAAGAATACCCTTTCTTACTTAGTAAATTTTACAAATGACAGGACCGCCTGCCTAAAGGTAATCCAGTCATAGACTGCCTAAAGTCTAACCTACAAAATACAAGTAAGAAAACTCTTTTTTACTTAGTTAATTTTACAAATAGAGGACCGCCTGCCTAAAGGTGATCCAGTCTTTTAAACGAATTGAATAACGATTGGATAAATGGCCGACTGATCGCCTAACTTGGAAACAGACAACCAGTCATCCAGGGGCATAGGCGGCATAGGCGGCGTAACTAACCATCCGTACCTGTCTACAATCGGCCATGCAAAACAGTCGATATAGTGTACAATTCAATATTCAACACTTAGCCAAATTTCAAACAAAATAAGATTTCATTAAAAGAGAAAAAATATTCAGAACCCCGGCCCCTGGCCGGGTAAATACAATCAAAACGGCACGCAGGCCGTGAAAGAAGACAAAAGCTTATGAAGGGGGCAAATCCTAAACATTAGCAGCGTCCGCCTGGTCAGCATTCTTCTTGCTTGACTCGGCCTCCGCTGCATCCTTCTTCGATGCCTTGCCCCCAAGTGGCACAAGCGCCACTACCGGCTGCTCCTCCACCTCCAAGCCCTCCTCGAACGCCTCGTCCTCAGCAGCCGCCAGGATCTCTTGATTATATGTTTCAGAGCACTGGCGGTACGTTTTCTCCCAAGAAGCAAAGTCGGCATTGGGGAAGAGGCGGCTCCATGTCATACGCTGGATTTGGGAAGAGTCTTCCATCATCTCTCGGACGAGCTCTCTCTTCTCTTGCTCAGCCTTCTCCGAGAGCTCTTTAGTGAGACTCTTCTCCTGAGTTACCAGGCGTTCCTTTACGCTAGCCAAGGATTTCTCCATGACTTCGTATGAGAGCATTTTTTGGCGGAGAGGTTTAAGCTCGGTCTTGAGGTCGGAAACGGTCGCCTCCAGCTCGTTGTTCCTCTTCTGGGCCGCCTCTAACTGGGCCCGGATAGCGGCGGCAGCCTGCGCCTGATAATAAAGAATATCAATGGTCAGAACTTCATTTTGGGCAATTTGAAACATTGCCTTATCACAGTTAGAGGCGGCCATAGCTTTCGCAGCCTTTACCTCTTTGTTTTTCCGATCAAGCGGCTTGCGAAGGCCGTTCACTCGGAGCAGGGCCTAAGTAAAAAGAAAACATGCGTCAGTTTCAAAACAAAAAGATAACAGGCGTCCTGGAATTCAACTACTCAAAAACGCTAAGTATACCTCAGCAAGGACCCCTGCAATCCCATCAAGGTCAAGGGTGCCGACACCCCTGACCGCCTCCCTTTCAGATGGAGGCACTGCTTTTATCATGGACTTGGCTACCTCTACCAAGTCAGGCTCCTGAGGGCCGGCTGCATCAAGCGTAAAAAAGCAAGTTAGACCTAGTCAAGAAGGAAGCAAGTGTAAAAGTTTTTAAAAGTAATTGTTCATACTTCTAGGCGGCCCCGCCGGAGCTTTAGAAGAAGTGGCCGGCTGCTTCTCAGCCGCCACCGTTTTCCTGGAAGAGCCAGGAGAGCTTGCAACAGTCGTTCTCCGGGCCTTGGGGTCCGGCTGTTGCGAGGAAGAAGCTCTTGGATTACCCGACTGAAAAAAGAGGAAGAGTTAGCATATGTATAAGACTACTTCAAAAAGAAGAAGTTTCAAAGCTCACCAAGGGTGCCCCCTTATTGGGGGAGTCGGTACCAGACTGCTGCATCAGAGAGGCCCGCAGCATGGCCGCCGCAGTCTTGGAGGCTGTTATTTTGCTCATGGCGTCAGCTGCAAAAAAGAACAAACAGTAAAGTCAGTAAAAATCCCAAGAAAACAAGGCGTGAAAAAAGAGTATTTGTCAGGCCGGCTACCTCTAGAGCACCGACTGCCGAGGCCACAGGCGGCCAAAAAGTACTCATCATAGAGCCACTTGAAGATCGGGATGCAGTTTAGGGGCACTTGCTCTCGTACCCCTGAAGTAGAGTTCACCCTAATCTCTACTTTGAAGAGTCCTTTGTCTAGGATCTCTTTCTTAGCCTTTGGGGGGACAGGCGGCAAGCTACGGCCGCCTGCAAGAAAAGGCGGATCCCTGTTCCACCTGTTAAATCTTTTGTTCAGCTCCTTGTCTGAACCCTCGATGATGAGGAAGGTGTTCCGCCAATCCTTCCATTTGTTTGCCTTACCTCTCGTCATGAGGTAGCCCCTATGGCTTGTTAATTGATACCAGCCGGTACCACCTGACTTAGGGGTCCGGCTGAGATAGTTCATGTGGGCGAAAGCCTCAAAGCTTGGCTCCACCCCGTACATTTCGCACCCGGCCACATAGCCGAGTACGTTTACCCAAGAATTGGGGGCTAACTGCCATAACCCCAAATCATACCCATCTAAAATCCGCTGAACAGCCGGATGTAGTGGGAAGCGCAGTCCAGCTTTGATGGCCGCCGCGTAGCAGCCGAAGCAGCCATCATCATAGCTGGTACCAGCCAGCCAGACGACTGTGTCTTCTGGATCCGGCACGAACAATAAATATCCGGGGCCCATTTTGTAGTTAGCTATAAAGCTCTCCACTTTGTCTTTCATGGCCGCGATCCGGCCCCGGGGTACCGTGCAGTAGTAAGGGGTGTTCTCCTCTCGATAAGAAGCGGACGGCTCCGCCCAATTATCCCCCTTCTCAACTGCATGAGAACTCCTCGCCTCTTGTAGGCGGCTGTTTCTTTCTTCTGAGCCTGGAGAAGATTGGCCAGAAGAGCTAGACTCAGACTCGTCCTCAGACGAGTCAGAAGAGGACGACTCCTCCCCTCTCCCAGAGGGGCCCGCCTCCTCTCCCTTAGAAGGAGCAGGAGAATAGTTTGACATATCCACTGTGAAATGGGAAGGGACCACCTTGATCCCTCCCTCAGAACTGTCGGCTTGGCAGCCGTCTTGTCTCACTTCTACATCTGGCGCCTGGTCAGATGTTTCACTTATTGGCACCCTTTGAGAGGAGCCGTCCGAGTTTGAGATCCTAGCAGTCTTTTTTGTTCTGGCCATCACGTTCTGCATAGACACAGATTCAGTCGGACTTTGTATAAAGGGCAAAGATGGGTCCAGAAAAGGGCAGGCAGCACTCCTAGTCCTAGATTCAGCCGTCCCCGGTGACCGGCTGATCACTAACTTAGGCCGTGTCGTGTGCTTCCATGGGGCCATTTCAAAAGAAAATAAAAATAAAGGAAAAAGTTAAGAGTAAGAGAACCGACGGTTACCTGAACGAGTGACGATTGATGAGTTCTGAAGTCCTTTGCAAACGGTTTGTCAGAGTAAGCGGTAGGCAACAAAAGTCCAAAATGTCAGAGCAAGTTCAGGGGTCCGAATGTTCTCTCGCAAAGGTTCTCAAATGTGAAAATGACCGAAGTCAGCACTTCCTTATATAGGCAAAGTGAGAAGGCGAAGGGTCACTTCCAAATTCAAAATTTGGGCGGGAAATATCTCTCGGCCAATTGCAGGGCGACACCTGTCGCAGGCCGTCGCCTGTCACCATGCGACACCTGTCACAGGTGACACGTGACCAGTCACGTGCCGCCTGTGAGGGGCAAATGATTAGGGGATTTTTATCCACCAATCACCGTCTGACAAGTGGACCAACCAGGTTCTGCCACGTGTCCTTCACGTAGGCCAATAGGAGCCTGCCACGTGTCAGTCTCAGATTCGTCCACTACGGACCAATTGAGACACGCCACGTGTCCCCCCATGCCAAATGGGAAAACCGGCCAACAAGGCCCAATCCTGGTTAGAAGCCCAGTAAGCCCAAGGTTAACCTAAACCTAATTGGCACGCTTCCCGAGGTTATAAATACCCCTCTTAATCCTCATTAAGAGGGGGGGATTACAAAAAAAGTAACACAGATTACACATTAAACACTCTCACCTAGAGAGACCAAACCACTTTAATTTCCGCATTAATTACTCCTTAATCAGGTACTAACTTGACCGTTGGAGGCGGAGCTCCTACCACAAGGAGTCTTCGTTGTTTTGCAGGTACAAGCGTCCGGTTCCAGTCTCGGTGTTGTAACTCTCCCGCAGGACATCAGAAAACCCCGAAACAGACGCCTACTCTGGTTTCCATCAAATACCTTTATTGAAGAAGGATCAGGAGAAGACGGCCTTCGTCACTGATCAAGGGTTATACTGTTACACGGTCATGCCGTTTGGTCTTAAGAATGCCCCGGCCACCTTCCAACGAATGATAAACACTGTGTTCTTTGATCAGATTGGGAGAAATGTCGAGGCATATATTGATGATATGATTGTCAAGTCTAAACTTCAGAAAGATCATCTGTCGGACCTCCGAGAAACTTTCGCCACACTGAGGCGGCACCATGTCATGCTTAATCCCAAGAAATGTGTCTTTGGAGTTGAGTCTGGGAAATTTCTCGGATTTCTCATTAATCAGAGAGGAATAGAGGCGAACCCTGAGAAGGTGCAGGCGGTCATCGACATGCAGTCGCCCCGCACCGTCCGAGAGGTTCAGAAGTTAACAGGTTGTCTGGCGGCCTTGGGTAGATTCCTAAGTCGATCAGGCGACAAATGCCTATACTTTTTCCAGGCAATTAAGAAAAAGGCAAGGTTTGAATGGGGGCCGAATGCTGAGGCGGCCTTCCAAAAATTGAAAGTTCACTTGCATTCCTTGCCAAGGCTAGTCAGCCCTTTGCCCAAAGAAGTACTCTACATGTACCTGGCCGTCTCTGGTCATGCGTTAAGCGCTGTTCTTCTTGCTGAAAGAGACGACTGTCAGCTCCCGGTCTACTTTGTCAGCCATGTGCTGAAAAATGCCGAGTTAAGGTATCCCTTAGTGGAGAAGTTTGGTCTTGCACTCTTCATGGCTGTTAAAAAATTAAAGCCCTACTTTTTGGCGCATGCAGTCGTCGTGTATACAGATCAACCGATCAAGCGGCCACTGACCACCATGGAGTCGTCAGGCCGAATGATCAAATGGGCCATAGAAATACAGAGCCTCGAAGTTACCTTCGAGCCTAGAAAAGTAGTGAAGGGGCAAGCCTTTGCTGACTTTATTGTTGAAATGACTCGTCCCCTTGACTCTCAAGTTCCAGACCAAGTCTGGAAGGTATATGTGGATGGAAGCTCCACTTCAACTGGTTGTGGAGCAGGCGTCATATGTCAGTCGCCAGAGGGCGACAGGTACGAGTATGCTTTACGTTTCAGTTTTCAGGCTTCAAACAATGAGGCAGAATATGAAGCTTTACTAGCCGGAATCCGCATGTGCAAGGCGGCAGGGGCAAGAAAAATAGACGCCTGTTCTGATTCACAATTGATAGTGAGTCAGTACAATGGCGAATACGAAGCGACCCATCCGGCCATGATCAAGTATTTACAGGCGGTCCGTCAAGCAGTCGGCTCCCTTGAGGATTTCCATCTGGTCCAAGTACCGAGATCAGAAAATAACCAAGCGGATGCGCTTTCAAAATTAGCGTCATCCGCCTCCTGTGATACTCCTCGAACCGTTTTTTGGGAAGTAGTGGAGAAGAGAAGCATTGAGGGAGACCCTATTGGAATCCTAGACAGAAGCTCAACCTGGATGGATCCAATCAGGGCATATCTGACAAACGGTACCCTGCCGGATGATCGTCAACAGGCGGCAGTGCTGAAAAGACGAGCCACCAATTTTGAAATGATAAAGGGAGAACTTCACAAAAGGGGGTACCTTCAACCCTTCTTAAAGTGTGTTACTCCAGAAAAAGGGCGAGAGATACTAGATGACCTTCACTCTGGTTTCTGTGCTTCACATATAGGCGGAAGGACGCTTGCTCAACGGGCAAGGCGCCAGGGCTACGTCTGGCCTACCATAGAAGCTGATGCTATGGAAATGGTGAAAAAGTGTGACAAGTGTCAAAGGTTTGGCAAACTAATTCACCGTCCGGCTACTGACCTCACCACCATTCATAGCCCCCTACCGTTTGCTAAGTGGGGCATGGATATTCTGGGTCCATATACGCCTGCTACAAGCGGAAGAAGGTACATACTTGTTGCTGTCGACTACTTCACTAAATGGGTAGAGGCGGAGGCTGTTAAGGGAATCAAGACGAAGGATGTAATTTCGTTCATTTGGAGGAATGTCATCACTCGGTTCGGGGTTCCCATGTCTATGGTTTTTGATAATGGTCCCCAATTTGAGACGCCTGTTCTCAAAAGCTGGTTGGGTGACCAAGGAATTGTACACTACTTTGCATCTGTCGGCCGTCCACAAGCAAACGGCCAGGTAGAAGCCTTTAATAAAATTATCTCCGACGGTCTGAAGAAAAAGATTGAACGAGCAGGCGGCCTATGGGCGGATGAACTACCACATGTTCTCTGGGCCATTAGGACGACTGAAAAAGGGGCGACTGGAGAAACTCCATTCCTTCTAACTTATGGTGCGGAAGCTGTTCTCCCAATAGAGCACTACGAGCCGACTCTTCGAGTCATGCTATATGACGAAGAGGCAAACTGGGAAGCCATGCGCCTGGCATTAGACTCACTCCCTGAAAAGAGGGGCAATGCTGTCTTACGCCATGAGATTTACCGCCTGAGAATGACTCGATCATACAACAAAAAAGTGCACAGGCGTCCACTCAAAGTGGGGGACTTTGTACTTAGAAAAATGGAAGCTGTTGGTAGGGCTAACGAGTCTGGCAAGCTAACTCCCAACTGGGAAGGCCCCTATCGAATATATGAAGAGGTTAGAGACGGTACCTACCGTCTGGAAACACCAGACGGCCAGCCGTTACCTCAAACCTGGAACATAGATAACCTTAAGAAATATTTCTTTTGAAAAGTGTAAAGTCAAGGATTACTTGAATAAAGCTTGCATCTTTACTATTCAATTCTGTATTAAGAGGGGCATGCCACCTGACCAACAGTCGGCTACTCTCCATGTTTATATTTATTTTTATTTAAGAGGGGCATGCCAACTGACAAACAGTCGGCCACTCTCTATGTTTAAATTAAGAGGGGCACGCCGCTTGACCGGCTACCCTCACATAATAGATAGCTCACCAAGAACTATCAAAAAACATGATCAGACCAGGCGTCAAGCCAACTGATCAAAATATAAAAATTCAAATCGACCTGTCCCAACATTATAGCAGGCGTCCGACGGCATCCATCCGGATGAAATTCGTCGCAGAGAGCAGCTCCCTTTTGGGTGGAACATTGTTCTATAAACTAATCACACGGCACCTATACGATTGTCCCCAAGGGCAACCACGTAGCCGTTTTTGAGACAAGGATAACTTCTATCACTAACCCAACTAGTGGTAACAGTTGACATCTGAGTCGGATTACCACCTGTATTACTTGGGATAAATGCAGGGGGTACCTTTTGAGTTAATAGCCGACAAACATTGGCGAATCAAGGGGTCCAGCCGGCCTCCGCCACCTGGCACCTCTACTACTCAATCTAGAATGAGGACGACTAAGTAACACCAACTTAACTCATAGTCACTCTCCCAAAACTTGGCATGGAACCTAAAAAGTTTGAATAGACCACCTGTTTTTTGGCAAACAAGGGCATTCAAACTACTATTCCTACTAGTTTTACCTTCGAGTTAATAGCCAACAAACATTGGCAAATAAAGGGGAACAACTGGTACCCACCGCTTGATACCTCTACTACTCAATCAATCGGCGACTAGGTAACGGTCATAGTTACTTGGTCATCCCCTAAAAATTTTAAGTATTTATGATAGGAAACAGTCGTCTTAGACTGCCTTTAGCTCAAAAAACACAAGTAAGAATACCCTTTCTTACTTAGTAAATTTTACAAATGACAGGACCGCCTGCCTAAAGGTAATCCAGTCATAGACTGCCTAAAGTCTAGCCTACAAAATACAAGTAAGAAAACTTTTCTTACTTAGTTAATTTTACAAATAAAGGACCGCCTGCCTAAAGGTTATCCAGTCTTGTAAACGGGACCAATACCAATTGAATAAATGGCCGACTGATCGCCCAGCTTGGAAACAGACAACCAGTCGTCTAGGGGCATAGGCGGACCATCCGTACCTGTCTACAATCGGCCATGCAAAACAGTCGATATAGTGTACAATTCAATATCAAATATTCAACACTTAGACAAATTTCAAGAAAAATAAAATTTCATTAAGGAGAGTAAAATATTCAGAACCCCGGCCCCCTGGCCGGGTAAATACAATCAAACGGCACACAGACCGTGAAAAGAAGACATAAAAGCTTAAGAAGGGGGCAAATCTTCAACATTAGCAGCTTCCGCCTGGTCAGCATTCTTCTTGCTGGACTCGGCCTCAGCTGCATTCTTTTTCGATGCTTTGCCCCCAAGTGGCACAAGCGCCACTACCGGCTGCTCCTCCACCTCCAAGGCCTCCTCGAACGCCTCGTCTTCAGCAGCCTCCAGGATCTCTTGATTATATGTTTCAGAACACTGGCGGTACGTTTTTTCCCACGAGGCAAAGTCGGCACTGGGGAAGAGGCGGCTCCAGGTCATACGCTGGATCTGGGAAGAGTCTTCCATCATCTCTCGGACGAGCTCTCTCTTCTCTTGCTCAGCCTTCTCCGAGAGCTCTTTAGTGAGACTCTCCTCCTGAGTCACCAGGCGTTCCTTTACGCTTGCCAAGGATTTCTCCATGACTTCGTATGAGAGCATTTTTTGGCGGAGAGGTTTAAGCTCGGCCTTGAGATTGGTGACGGTCGCCTCCAGCTCGCTGTTCCGCTTCTGGGCCGCCTCTAACTGAGCCCGGACAGCGGCGGTAGCCTGTGCCTGATAATAAAGAATATCAATTGTCAGAACTTCATTTTGGGCAATTTGAAACATTGCCTTATCACAGTTAGAGGCGGCCATAGCTTTTGCAGCCTTTACCTCTTTATTCTTCCGATCAAGCGGCTTGCGAAGGCCGTTCACTCGGAGCAGGGCCTAAGTAAAGAGAAAACATGCGTCAGTTTCCAAGCAAAAAGGTAACAGGCGTCCTGGAATAAAAATACTCAAAAAGCGCTAAGAATACCTCAGCAAGGACCCCTGCAATCCCATCAAGGTCAAGGGTGCCGACACCCCTGACCGCCTCCCTTTCTGATGGAGGCACAGCTTTTATCATAGACTTGGCTACCTCCACCAAGTCAGGCTCCTGAGGGCCGGCTGCATCAAGCGTAATAAAGCAAGTTAGACCTATTCATGAAGGAAACAGGTGTAAAAATTTTTACAAGGAAATTGTCCATACTTTTAGGCGGCCCCGCCGGAGTTTTAGAAGAAGTGGCCGGCTGCTTCTCAGCCGCCACTGTTTTCCTGGAAGACCCAGGAGAGCTTGCAACAGTCGTCCTCCGGGCCTTGGGGTCCGGCTGTTGCGAGGAAGAAGCTCTTGGAGCGCCCGACTAAAAAAAAAAAAAAAGAGAGGAGTTAGTATATGCATAAGACAACTACTCCAAAAAGAGGAAGAGTTTCAAAGCCTACCAAGGGTGCCCCCTTGTTGGGGGAGTCGGTACAAGACTGTTGCATGAGAGAGGCCCGCAACATGGCCGCCGCAGTCTTGGATGATGTTATTTTACTCATGGCGTCAGCTGCAAAAGAACAAACAGTAAAGTCAACAAAAATCCCAAGTAAACAAGGCGTATATAAGGAGTATTTGTCAGGCCGGCTACCTCTAGAGCACCGACTGCCGAGGCCACAGGCGGCCAAAAAGTACTCGTCATAGAGCCACTTGAAGCTCGGGACGCAGTTTAGGGGTACTTGCTCTCGTACCCCTGAAGTAGAGTTCACCCTAGTCTCTACTTTGAAGAGTCCTTTGTCCAGGATCTCTTTTTTAGCCTTTGGGGGAACAGGCGGCATGCTGCGGCCGCCTGCAAGGAGAGGCGGATTCCTATTCCACTTGTTAAAGCGTTTGTTCAGCTCCGTGTCTGAACCCTCGATGATAAGGAAGGTGTTTCGCCAATCCTTCCATTTGTTCGCCTTACCTCTGGTCATGAGGTAGCCCCTATGGCTTGTTAATTGATACCAGCCGGTACCGCCCGACTTAGGGGTCCGGCTGAGATAGTTCATGTGGGCGAAAGCCTCAAAGCTAGGCTCCACCCCGTACATTTCGCACCCGGCCACATAGCCGAGTACGTTTACCCAAGAGTTGGGGGCAAGCTGCCATAACCCCAAATCATACCCATCCAAAATCCGCTGAACAGCCGGATGTAATGGGAAGCGCAGTCCAGCTTTGATGGCCGCCACATAGCAGCCAAAGCAGCCGTCATCATAGCTGGTACCAGCCGGCCAGACGACTGTGTCTTCTGGATCCGGCACGAACAGTAAAAATCCAGGGCCCATTCTGTGGTTAGCTATAAAGCTCTCCACCTTGTCTTGCATGGCTGCGATTCGGCCCCGGGGCACCGTGCAGTAATAGGGGGTGTTTTCCTCTCGGTAAGAGGCGGACGGCTCCGCCCAATTATCCCCCTTCTCAACTGCATGAGAACTCCTCGCCTCTTGTAGGCGGCTGTTTCTCTCTTCTGAGCCTGGAGAAGAGTGGCCAGAAGAGCTGGACTCAGACTCGTCCTCTGACGAGTCAGAAGAAGACGACTCATCCCCTCTCCCAGAGGGGCCCGCCTCCTCTCCCTTAGAAGGAGAAAAGTTTGACATATCAACTGTGAAATGGGAAGGGACCACCTTGACCCCTCCCTCAGAACTGTCGGCTTGGCAGCCGCTTTGCTTTACTTCTACATCTGGCGTCTGGTCAGATGTTTCACTAATTGGCACCCTTTGGGAGGAGCCGTCTGAGTTTGAGATCCTAGCAGTCTTTTTTGTTCTGGCCATCACGTTCTGCATAGACACAGATACAGTCGGACTTTGTATAAAGGGCAAAGATGGGTCCAGAAAAGGGCAGGCGGCACTCCTAGTCCTAGATTCAGCCGTCCCCGGTGACCGGCTGATCACTAACTTAGGCCGTGTCGTGTGCTTCCATGGGGCCATTTCAAAAAAAAATAATAATAAAGAAAAAGTTAGAGTAAGAGAACCAACGGTTACCTGAACGAGTGACGGTTGATGAAAGTCTGAAGTCCTTTGTAAACGGTTTGTCAGAGCAGGCGGTAGGCAACAAAGTCCAAAGTGTCAGAGCAAGTTCAGGGGTCCGAATGTTCTCTCGCAAAAGTTCTCAAATGTGAAAATGACCGAAGTCAGCACTTCCTTATATAGGCAAAGTGAGAAGGCGAAGGGTCACTTCCAAATTCAAAGTTTGGGCGGGAAAATCTCTCGGCCATTTGCAAGGGTGACACCTGTAGCAGGCCGTCGCCTGTCACCGTGCGACACCTGTCACAGGTGACACGTGCCACCTGTGAGGGGCAAATGATTAGGGGATTTTTATCCACCAATCACGGTCTGACAAGTGGACCAATCAGGTTCTGCCACGTGTCCTTCACGTAGGCCAATAGGAACCTGCCACGTGTCAGTCCCAGATTCGTCCACTACGGACCAATTGAGACACGCCACGTGTCCACCCATGCCAAATGGGAAAACCGGCCAACAAGGCCCAATCCTGTTTAGAGGCCCAGTCAGCCCTAGGTTTACCCTAAACCTAGAGCTTGGCACGCTTCCCAAGGTTATAAATACCCCTCTTAATCCTCATTAAGAGGGGGGGAACTCGAAAAACACACGGATTACACATTAAACACTCTCACCTAGAGAGACTAAAACTCCTTAATTTCCGCATTAATTACTCCTTAAACAGTTACTAACTTGACCGTTGGAGGCGGAGCTCCTACCACAAGGAGTCTTCGTTGTTTTGCAGGCACAGGCGTCCGGTTCCAGTCTCGGTGTTGTAACTCTCCCGTAGGACATCAGAAAACCCCGAAACACTATTGGCCTTAAAACCAATATGATTGGCTCTTCAAAAGAATTTCCCTCTTGATTCACATCAGTATACCCAAAAGGGATCATATTCAAATTGAGGCAAAGAAGGACATGACATTTCATTTTGGACAAATTGATCCATGACTCAATGAGGCAAAACAAATAGCAACCAAATAAGAAAGCTCAAATATTTTTGGAATTTCCCCTTTTTTTTTTCTTTTTTTTTAAACAAAAATATAAACAAAAAGAAAAGAAAATATTCGCAAAGACCTAGACTCAATAAGGTAATACAACAATAATGGAAGCCGTCCCCGGCAACGGCGCCATTTTGGTGAAGGATAATTAGGTCGTTGGACTAACTACCCTCAACCAAACAATATTTATAAACCTACACCTACACTAAACAAGTTTAGTGGTAAGTAGAGGGTCGAACCACGGAGACGACATAAACACTATCAACACTACCACCAATTAAGCTAGGTCAAAGAGATAGGATGGATAGAACAGTAAACAAAATGAGATTAATATTAAGTTAAACTAACACCAAGGGAGAGGGTCAAACATGACAATGATCTTCAATAAAGTTAGGCAATGGAAATGAGTTTACATGCAAACCAAATATCTCATATAAGGCAATACCAACAATACCATCTAACCACCTATCGGGGTCAAAGGCTTTCCCAACTTAACACATGCTCATACTATCGTCATAAGCTATGAAAGTTAAGGTTTTTGCATAGAATCGGTCACCTAATGGATATCCCTAAGTTACACTATCGTCATAACTTAGTTCCATCCACCCAATTACAACACATGATTGGCCATTCACATGGAGTAATTAGTAAAACATGGTTACAAGGTATATTTAATCACATATAACCAACAATTGTCTAGCCTAATACATTCAAGATTCACCACATGCTATCACCAATCCCTTAGTAAAGGGAATTACTCACTAATCATGAACAACTAACACAAAACCCAACAAGAAGAACAAAGAGAAGCAATTAAACTAAACAACTACTCTAATCAAGCAAGAAATTAAGAAAGAACAATAAATGAGATAGAGTTTAGAATGCTCATTGAAGTATTGAAAAGGAATCCAAAACAATGTCACTTTGCATCTTCATCTTCTTCAATCCACCATTGAAGCTCTTTACTTTCTCTCTCTAAAATACCCTAAATTACTCTTAATCTACATTACAAAGTATAAAAACAAAGATTAAAACTAAATCTAAGCCTAATTTATGTGAAGATTGATGGAAAGATGTTAGGGTTTAACCCCTCAAAGAGGAGAGAGAAAACCCCAAAGAAACCCACAATCAAAACTTCCCCAAAAATAGGAGAGAATCGAGCTAAAAATAGAATCGCAGTAGAATGGCGCGCCCGCGCCAATCTGGGTTTCGGCCTGGCAGCGACATTCAAATTCAAATATCCATAACTTCTGTTCTAGGAGGCTTCTTGATGTGGATCAAGAATTAGCCATTCGTGAATCAAGATAATAATTTAATGGTTTCTTTAGAAGTGGTGGATTCATTAGGCATGCATAAAGAGAAGAAATTGTTAGTCATACATGAGGAAAATATCATGAAGCCTAAAGTGTTCTTATGGTCAACTTCGAAGACCAAGGACCAAATTGAGAATTGGTTGTTTCTAATTTGTTGCCTTGCTCGTGGTGATGTTGTCACATTGCTTACAATTGCTAGCATTGAGGTAATAGTTCTTTTGGCTTGTATTCGTCGAATTTGGATGGTTTCATGGAATTGTTTTACTTGTTTTGATGATGTGAATTTGAGGGCAAATTCTTTTGAAGAAGGGGAGAATGATGTGGATCAAGAGGCTAATTCTTTTGAAGGGTCCAAGACACTTTTAGAAGGTCCAAATAGCTTCATTATGGGCTGCCCAAACAAGAAAATAAACAAGATAATAAACAAGGAAAGATCCAATAGCTTAAATTGGAAAGAAACAAGCACGAATTACGTTGAAGAAGAAGTCAAGGACCAGTTGGGTTCCGACGACGGCAGCGGCGGCGACGCGCCGAACTGGGTGCCACGCGCCGGCTCCCTAGCTCCGGCCTGAGTCCAGCTACACGGCGGTGGGGCGCGTGTCGATGATGGCGGCACGTGAGGTGGTGGTTCGGCGGCAGTACGAAAAGAAAGATTTTCCTAACTTAGTTTTTTTTCTAGAGTTTTGCTTGCAAGTTTTTACCTTTCACTTGAAAGGGTTTTTCTTGGTTTAAGCAATTAGGTTTCTTCTTAATTTCTGTTATTTTAGTTTAAAATAATTTCTAAGTCAATTAGGAATTGTTTTAAGAAGTTTTAGGTTAAATAGAACTAGTCTTATTACTAGTTTCCTAGTTCCATTAGAATTGGTTTTCCTATTCTATCTAGGATACTTGAGGATCAAGGATAGGGTTTTATCCTAGTTTTATTAGACTTAGAATTCAGTAGCTTAGCCTATAAATAGTTTATTTTCGTGGGTCTTCAAGGGACACACAACCAGAAAATTCAATACAAGTTAATTGTTTGTTTTGCTTAATTGCTTACAAATTCTTTTGCTAATTTTCAATTCAAGGAGTTGTTTTGATAATTAGAACGTTCAATTCTTAGTTCTAGGAGTAGTCTAAGTTTTGTTCATCAAAGTACTTAGTTCCAGGAGTGGTCTAGGTAATTTGAGAGGCGTTGAATTCGTTCCAGGAGTGGTCGTTTTCAAAGTCATATCCGATCCGTTATTCTTAAGTTGTTCGATTTTCTTAGGGAATTCGAAGGGCTTGTGTTAATTGTGTGATTTTAGATTCTTTATTAGGTTAAGGGGTTTAAATCCACATCACTTCTTGTGGCGTGCGACCTATCGTTGGAAAGCTCTTCAAGTCTAGTTTCCAACGCAATTTGAATCACTTCAATCCGATGTGTAGATCAAAAGTTATGGCTAAAAGAGTGAACAAAGGTCAGTTTTGGAGTTCAGGCCCTTGCGCTCCCGCGCCTATCTTAGGCGCGCCTGCGCCTAAGCCGCGCCCAAATCGCGCCTACATTCTGCCTCCTTCAATATTTTCGACCCCAATGTAAGGCACGCCCGCGCTGGGTTTGGCGCGCCCGCACCGTTCTGAAAGCGCGACCCGCGCTGTCCGCATGGCCTTGCTTGCTTGCTCCTTAACTTCCTTTGTAGCTCTTCAAATGAACTCCAATTCTCCAAACTCTTCATTCTATTAAAATCAACTCCGAAAGCCTACAAAACATGAGGAAAAGCACAAAAACATAATAAAGAGATAAACGGAGCAAAAGGGGTACAAACAAGGGACAAACGTAGAAAAATACCGCGATTAGAGGATCTAAATAGTGGCATAAATGCCACTTATCAAATTCCCCCACACTTGCCTCTTGCTTGTCCCAAGCAAGAACAAAAGCAGAAACAAAAAGAAAGAAAAAGGATCTAATAACACTAAAAGGAGAGGGGTGAAAAAGAATATACACTAACTCACTTTCGTAGGAATCACGGTTGTTTTTAGCGTAAACAACAAGCCATTTAAACCTCAAAGTCGCCTATGAGGACGAGTGTGCTCTCGTAAGGGTTTCCAAAGAGTTTAACCCATAACTCTACACATAAAGCAACACAAACAAGGCAATGCATAGACAAATAAAATAAACACAAAAACAAGACGTTCTTGGTGGACTTTTTGGAATGAAACAAGCACCAATGAATGCACAACTTTCTAAACAAATAAGGGTATGCACGTTCCAAGATGTTTAGGGTTGAAAGAAACATAGACTAATCTAAGCATAGAGAACTAAGAGCCGTACAATTCACCTTTCATCCCAAACTAGCTAGCCGCGTTCTCTCCACTAGCTTCAAGTCAACCATTAGGTGGGCTTCTCATGGTTCCTCGAAGGAACCGGAAAAAGATAAAGAAATGAAAACAATGAGAAGGTTATCCCGACGTCTTGGCTATGCACTCTCTCTCTATAAGCTTGACAACTATCTTCCTCCATCGATAAAGACTAAACTCTATAGGGTCTAAAGGTCTTTTATTGGTTGTAAGGGTATGCTTGGGGTGTAAGGTGGGAAAAATTTTGAAAAATTTAAAAATTTGGTGGTATTCCCCCACACTTATTCAATAAACACACACTAACAAGACTAAGAAACAGGACTCCCCCACACTTGAACGGAGCATTGTCCTCAATGCTCAAACACGAGGGATATGAAGTTTTTTTTTTTTTTTTTTGGTCCTTACCTTATTTGAGTAAGGACGGCTTTTCATAAGAATTTGCTCTTATTTCACTGAATAGAAACACAATTTACTCACTTGCTTGACCAAAGAACTACAACTTTCTCATTTGCGTTCAAAATCAACACAAAACAATTCTCAAACCAACATGCTTCACATAAACAAAAGGTTTAGGGGAACAAAAGGTCATTCGGTTTGTAATGTGGCTCAAAATCAAGAAAGGGAAATAGGCTCAAAGGGTTAGCAAGAGGGGCAAATTTAAAAGAAAACCAATTTTGTAACAAAACAAAAAGAAGGATAAGAAAATGAAAAATGCCTATGTCCTCCCTTAAAGGGTTCGGTCACGATCTCGGGTAGATAGAAGTCAAACTCTGGATTGAAAAATGCATAACCAAGGATCCAAATATGCCACTCAACAAAGTTGATGAAGGCTAGAACAAATAAACCTCACACGGGATTTGTATAGCAATTACCGACCTAAGGGTTCATATCCACTATGGAGAGCGACACCGTCTTACCACAACCATGGATTAAGGCTACAAGTATCCCAAAGTTCTTAAAACCGCTACCTTAGCATTAAAATATGTTTAACTCAACCCAAAACACTCTCAAACCGTGCATACCATTACCAATTAGGAAGGAAAGCCTTCAAGGACACAAGCTCAAAACATTAAGTCCAAAACAAGAATGAATAAAACACATACGAAAACTTGCCTTGTTTTTAAAGGAAAAGACTCCATACAAGCAAATATTCACAAGACAAGAACAACTTGAGAATGTTTATACAGTTGCGCAAGATGAGAGCATGATCAACAAATCTATGTATACCAAAAGTCAAATCAATAAGGCGCTCATGGCCATCCAAATATAGAATAACCAAAGTCAAAAATGAACCTTGGTATGTATGGAGGGGGTAAATCAAGCAATCAAGAGACCAAGATAGGGAAGAAGGAAACAACAAAACCACAAACATGTATCTTTCAAACCACATGCAAATAAGAAGGTAAAGCAATAAAAAAAAAGAAAATGGAAAGAGTGAACCAAATGATAGGTGGGTGTGAAACCCGCAAATGAACTCATTTTCATCATTTCCATCTAATTACTCTTCTTTGATGCTTCAACTTCCAATCACAAGCATTCCTTGGTTTGTTTCTTCTTATGGTTCCCGATCCAAGGTCATGAGCAAAAGTATAGACATCAAGTAACTATATACAAAGAGAAACAAGAGGAAAACAAAATTAAAAGAAATAAGGAAAAGTAAAAGCAATAAAAACAAGGGTTACTTCCCAAGAAAGTCTTGTTTAAGGTCCAAGATTGACCTTATTAGTAAATAACCGAACAAAGAACGCAAAAGCTTGTCATATGCATCGGAAAATATTTCATGAAAAAGAGCATAAGTGATGCTCATATGACAAGCAAGCATAAAGTTGAAAGAAACTCTATGCTTGAGGGGAGGGGGAAAAGAAAAATAAAAAGAATCAAAAGAAAAATCAAAAGAAAAATTAAAATAAGAAAAAGAAAAAGAGGGAACAAACTCATTTAGTTGCATTTTGGAAGGTGAAAGCTCATCATTGAAATCAAAAGTAAGGCCATGGTGGTATAGAGAGGCAAGGGGCTCCTCAATTGGTTTATTTTTGAGAAAATATGGTAGTGAGATGGGAAAAGAAGGAATATTGCTAAACTTCCTTGAAAAAGGGATGTAAGTTGAAGGGGTTTGAATTGGGATCGCACTCACCACCTCAATTACACCACCTAGCATTGCATCACAAGCTTTCTCTTCCAACTCATATTCAATACCCTCAAAGATTTTTGATGTATTCTCAATCACCAATTGGGATATTTCACTCTCAACAAGAGCATGATCATCATTGTTAACATTCCCCAAGTCACCATGAATGAACATCGGTATCTCATCATCACCTAAACTAAACTTTTCTCTAAGCAACCTCAAATCAATGTTTAATTGCATCAATTTTGTATCGTCAATGGGTTGCGAAGAGTTTTGAGGCTCAAATTGGGTGGAGGGGTTGGTATTCACGAAGTCATGAAAAATCTCACCATCCATACTCCCTCCATCAATTTCAAAATCATCATCCTCAATCACATTCTCAAATTCCAAATGAGTTGTCTCACTCTCTTGATTACCCTTAGGCTCACTCAAATGGGAGGAGGGAGCAGAAGGAAAGGCATCCTCTTGGGATGAGGCTAGTTGGGAAATTTTACTTTCCATCATTTTAATCCAAGCTTCCCTTTCATTCCTCTCTTCATCTTGTTTTCTCATAAACTCCTTAAGCATCTCCATACACTCTTCTTCCTTCGATCTCCCCACTGAATTACCCTCACAAAAAGGCTCATTAGACACATAGGGGAACTCATTAGGAATCGTGTATGAAAAAGGAAAGGAAGATGAAGAATTATGCATTTGAGAATTTGGGGTGTGTGAAGCATCATTGGAATTCATGCACATAATTGATGAACATTGAAAAATATCTTGAACATTATCAACATTGGGATGCATCTCATCACAATTAGCATACAAAAGGGAAGGGTTGCCATCATGCATCAAGGGATCATCATGGGGAACATAAGAATCATCATTAGAGTTTATGCAAGAGTTAGAAAAATCACGACAATTATCATAATTATCTTGCTCATTGCTATCCCGAGCAAACCACAAATAGAAATCCCAAGCCTCATCCGAAGATGTGGCTCGAAATTCACCATTAAATATGTTTTCAACCACCCCCCTAGTGTACTCATTCAAACGCCAATAAATTATCTCACAAGACTCCCATAAAGTACAACCAAGGTAATTAGAGAAGTCTTCAAACCTATTAAAGTATATGATGTGGATTTAAACCCCTTAACTTAATAAAGAATCTAAAATCACACAAGTAACACAAGCCCTTCGAATTTCGTTAGAAAATCGAACAACTTAAAGATAACAAACCGGATATGACTTTGAAAACGACCACTCCTGGAACGAATTCAACGCCTCTCAAATTACCTAGACCACTCCTGGAACTAAGTACTTTGATGAACAAAACTTAGACTACTCCTAGAACTAAGAATTGAACGTTCTAATCATCAAAACAACTCCTTGAATTGAAAACTAGCAAAAGAATTTGTAAGCAATTAAGCAAAACAAACAATAAACTTGTATTGAATTTTCTGGTTTTTTGTGTACAAAGCTACGAAAAATCCCTTATTTATAGACTAAAACTAACTATTCCTAAGTCTATTCAAACTAGAAAAAACCCTAGCCTTGATCCCAAAGTATCCTAGATAGAATAGGAAAACCAATTCTAATGGAACTAGGAAACTAGTAATAAGACTAGTTCTAATTAACCTAAAACTTCTTAAAACAATTCCTAATTGACTTAGAAATTATTTTAAACTAAAATAACAGAAATTAAGAAGATTCCTAATTGCTTAAACCAAGAAAAACCCTTTCAAGTGAAAGGTAAAAACTTGCAAGCAAAAACTCTAGAAAAAACTAAGTTAGGAAAATCTTTCTTTTCGTACTGCCGCCGAACCACCACCTCACGCGCCGCCATCATCGACACGCGCCCCACCGCCGTGTAGCTGGACTCAGGCCGGAGCTAGGGAGTCGGCGCGTGGCACCCTGATCGGCGCGTCGCCGCCGTTGCCGTCGTCGGAACCCAACTGGTCCTTGACTTCTTCTTCAATGGCTGCGCATGTTAACCATTCTTGATTCTTTACTCCAAGCTCGAACCCTATTGGCCTTAAAACCAATATGATTGGCTCTTCAAAAGAATTTCCCTCTTGATTCACATCAGTATACCCAAAAGGGATCATATTCAAATTGAGGCAAAGAAGGACATGACATTTCATTTTGGACAAATTGATCCATGACTCAATGAGGCAAAACAAATAGCAACCAAATAAGAAAGCTCAAATATTTTTGGAATTTCCCCTTTTTTTTTTCTTTTTTTTTTAAACAAAAATATAAACAAAAAGAAAAGAAAATATTCGCAAAGACCTAGACTCAATAAGGTAATACAACAATAATGGAAGCCGTCCCCGGCAACGGCGCCATTTTGGTGAAGGATAATTAGGTCGTTGGACTAACTACCCTCAACCAAACAATATTTATAAACCTACACCTACACTAAACAAGTTTAGTGGTAAGTAGAGGGTCGAACCACGGAGACGACATAAACACTATCAACACTACCACCAATTAAGCTAGGTCAAAGAGATAGGATGGATAGAACAGTAAACAAAATGAGATTAATATTAAGTTAAACTAACACCAAGGGAGAGGGTCAAACATGACAATGATCTTCAATAAAGTTAGGCAATGGAAATGAGTTTACATGCAAACCAAATATCTCATATAAGGCAATACCAACAATACCATCTAACCACCTATCGGGGTCAAAGGCTTTCCCAACTTAACACATGCTCATACTATCGTCATAAGCTATGAAAGTTAAGGTTTTTGCATAGAATCGATCACCTAATGGATATCCCTAAGTTACACTATCGTCATAACTTAGTTCAATCCACCCAATTACAACACATGATTGGCCATTCACATGGAGTAATTAGTAAAACATGGTTACAAGGTATATTTAATCACATATAACCAACATTTGTCTAGCCTAATACATTCAAGATTCACCACATGCTATCACCAATCCCTTAGTAAAGGGAATTACTCACTAATCATGAACAACTAACACAAAACCCAACAAGAAGAACAAAGAGAAGCAATTAAACTAAACAACTACTCTAATCAAGCAAGAAATTAAGAAAGAACAATAAATGAGATAGAGTTTAGAATGCTCATTAAAGTATTGAAAAGGAATCCAAAACAATGTCACTTTGCATCTTCATCTTGTTCAATCCACCATTGAAGCTCTTTACTTTCTCTCTCTAAAATACCCTAAATTACTCTTAATCTACATTACAAAGTATAAAAACAAAGATTAAAACTAAATCTAAGCCTAATTTATGTGAAGATTGATGGAGAGATGTTAGGGTTTAACCCCTCAAAGAGGAGAGAGAAAACCCCAAAGAAAACCACAATCAAAACTTCCCCAAAAATAGGAGAGAATCGGGCTAAAAATAGAACCGCAGTAGAATGGCGCGCCCGCGCCAATCTGGGTTTCGGCCTGGCAGCGACATTCTAATTCAAATATCCATAACTTCTGTTCTAGGAGGCTTCTTGTGGAGTTCGACCTATTGTTCGAAAGCTCTTCAAGTCTAGTTTCCAACGCAATTTGAATCACCTCAATCCGATGTGTAGATCAAAAGTTATGGCTAAAAGAGTGAACAAAGGTCAGTTTTGGAGTTCAGGCCCTTGCGCTCCCGCGCCTATCTTAGGCGCGCCCGCGCCTAAGACGCGCCCAAATCGCGCCTACATTCTGCCTCCTTCAATATTTTCGACCCCAATGTAAGGCACGCCCGCGCTGGGTTTGGCGCGCCCGCACCATTCTGAAAGCGCTACCCGCGCTGTCCGCATGGCCTTGCTTGCTTGCTCCTTAACTTCCTTTGTAGCTCTTCAAATGAACTCCAATTCTCCAAGCTCTTCATTCTATTAAAATCAACTCTAAAAGCCTACAAAACACGAGGAAAAGCACAAAAACATAATAAAGAGATAAACGGAGCAAAAGGGGTACAAACAAGGGACAAACGTAGAAAAATACCGCGATTAGAGGATCTAAATAGTGGCATAAATGCCACTTATCAGCCTCCAATGGAGAACCACCCGCAAAAACAACTACTGACTTTTAGGTCTGTTACCTCGAGGTTAGCGAGGTCCGACAAAAACCCAAGTATTGTATGAGTTTAAGAGTTTTTGCAAAATGCAATGCTCTATTGAAATCCTACTCAAGCACTCTTCCCAAAAACCCAAGGTGGGTATTTATAGGGAAGAGTGAGAGTGGGAATTTCTATCCCATTAATGTGGGATCATGAAATTCCACAATTTATTTTAAAGTTAAAATAAAATAAACAAGCACACTAATAATAAACCTACAAGTGTCATTAATACATGTAAAGGAAAATAAGGATCACTTGTGCCACATGTCCCTCACCTCACATGCCTCCCATATGCTCGGCCCTAGCTTCCCGCACCTAAGCCCAGCCATGGCCTAGCCCCACACTTGGAGTTGCGGGATGTTGCTGCTGCTAGCAAGCCACGCACTCCAAGTGCGAGCTGCGACACTTTGGGTGCTGCGGCTGCTAGCCATAGTGCGCTAGCACGCACCAGCCAGCCAGCCTTGGCTCGGCATGGTGCGCATGCTAGCCACCTATGCTAGCACATTATGCGCCTAGCACTCGGATGCTTTGGGCATTCCGATGCTAGGGGTATTTTGGGAAATATGGTGGATTTATTATTATTTGCGTGTCTCGTCATTTACTATTTTTGACTCGAATTCTGACGCTCGAGTTCGACGCTCGATGCTCAAATTTTCGACGTGTAAATATTTAATACTCAAACAACTCATTAATTTCTTCCGAATTAATTCGTCGAGTTGGTTTTTTAATTGCTTGGGTGTGATCTGAAGGGTTCAGTCAAGATTAAATTATAATATTAATTACACATCAATATCACTGATCGGAAGCGGCCTCCACCTTGGCATTCCAATCACTTGACCTTACTGAATATATTAGTTTTCAAATAATTCTAAACCCACTATCAGAATAATACACTTGTTCGACACCATTCCTTTCACGGATCACCCCATAATGAGCTCCTAGGATGGTTGATGATATAATTTACGCTTTCCAAAAGCCTCCTGGGTGACAAGTGTCTGTGAAGAAACATGTAGACTTATTTACTTGAAGCAACATCAATGAAGAAACAAATTGTTAAGGGTAACTTATGTATACTTGTATTTATTTTTATGTATGACGCCCTTTGGGGCGGCCGAGCCCCTTGGGGGAGAGGGCGATATATGTTTGGCGCCCCTTCGGGCTTATGAGCCCCTTGGATGGGCAATGATGTGCCTGATGCCCCTTAAACCTAATGAGCCCGTTGGATGGGCGATAATGTGTCTGACACCTTTTAGGGCTAAAAATCCCCTTGGATGGGCGATGATGCGTCAAACGCCTTTTAGGGATAATCAGTCCCTTGGATGAGCGATGATGTGTCTGGCACCCCTTAGGGCTAATGAGCCACTTGGATAGGCGATGATGTGTCTGCCACCCCTTAGAGTTAATGAGCCCCTTCCAGATAGGAGATCATGGAAAACTTTTATGCCTTCGGCCCACCGAAATTGCGAAAAAATGCCCCTAGAATGGTTAAAATGCTATTTTTCTGATGACGGTCTCATTTTAGGCATGTCTTGGAATTGTACGTCCTCGGATCACCTAGTAATGAGCTCCTAGGATGATTGATTATATATGTTAGGCTTTCTAAGAAGCCTCTTGGGTGACAAGTGTCTTTTAAGAAACATGTAGACTTATGTATTTGACACAACATCAATGATGAAACAATTTGTTATGGCTAACTTATGTATACATGTATTTATTTTTATGTTTGACCCCCTTTAGGGCGGTAGAGTCCCTTGGGGGGCGATATATGTTTGGTGCCCCTTCGGGATAAAATGCCCTTGGATGGGCGATGATATGCCTAACGCCCCTTAGAGCTTATGAGCCCTTTGGATGGGGGATTATGTGTCTCACGCCCCTTAGGGCTAATGAGACCCTTTGATGGGCGATGATGTATATGACGCCACTTAGGACTAATGAGCCCCTTGGATGGGCGATGATGTGCCTGACACCCCTTAAGGTTAATGAGCCTCTTCTTGAGACACGATTTATTAAAACATTATTGCATTTGGCCCACCAAAAATGCAAAAAAAAGGCCACTAGCATGGTGAAATTGCCATTTTTCTGATTACGGTCTCATTTTTAGGCATGTCTTGAAGCAATACGTGCTCGAATCACCCCATAATGAGCCCCTAGGATGAGCGATGATATAATTGGCGCTTTCTAAGCGCCTCCTGGGTACAAGTGTCTGTGAATAAACATGTAGACTTATGTATTTGACGCAACATCAATGAAGAAAAAAATTGTTATGGCTAACTTATGAATACTTGTATTTATTGTTAAGTTTGACACCATTTGTGGCAGCCAAGCCCCTTTTTTATGATTATGGTCTCAATTTTTGGCAGGCTTCGAGGCAGGCGATCATGGAAAACTTTGATGCATTTGGCCCAACGAAATGCCATTTTTATGATTACGGTCTCATTTTTTGGCAGGTCTTGAAACGGTACGTGCTCGGATCACCCCATAATAAGCACCTACGATGGGCGATAATATAATTGACGCTTTCTAAGGGCCTCCTAGGTGACAAGTCTATGTGAAGAAACATGTAGACTTTTTTATTTCAAGCAATATCAATGAAGAAACAAATTATTATGGCTAACTTATGTATACTTGTATTAATTGTTATGTTTGACACCCATTGGGGAGATTGAGCCCCATGGGGGGGGGGGGGGGGCGATATATGTTTGGTTCCCCTTCGAGCTAATGAGCCCCTTTGATGGGCGATGGTGTGCTTGACGCCCCTAAAGGCTAATGAGCCCCTTGGATGGGCAATGATTTGTCTCAAGCCCCTTAGAGCTTATGAGCCCTTTGGATGAGGGATTATCTGTATCACGTCCCTTAAGGCTAATGAGACCCTTGGATGGGCGATGATGTGTATGACGCACCTTAAAGGCTAATGAGCCTTTTTGATGGGCGATGATGTGCCTGACACCCCTTAGGGTTAATGAGCCCCTTCTTGATAGGCGATCATTGAAAACTTTAATGCATTCGACCCTTTGAAAATGCGTAAAAGACCACTAGTATGGTGAAAATGCAATTTTTCTGATTACGGTCTCATTTTTAGGCATGTCTTGAAACGGTACGTGCTCGTATCACCCCATAATGAGCCCCTAAAATGGGCGATGATATAATTGACGCTTTCTAAGAGTCTCCTGGGTGACAAGTGTTTGTGAAGAAACATATAGACTTATGTATTTGAAGCAACATCAATGAATAAAAAAATTGTTATGACTAACTTATGAATACTTGTATTTATTGTTAAGTTTGACACCATTTGAGGCAGCAGAGCCCCTTGGGGAGGGCGATATATGTTTGGTGCCCCTTTGGGCTAATGAGCCCCTTGGATAGGCGATGATGTGCCTGATGCCCCTTTGGGCTAATGAGCCCCTTGGATGGGCGATGATGTGTATTAAGCAGCTTAGGGCTAATGAGCCCCTTAGATGGGCGATGATGTGTCTAACGCCCCTTAGGGCTAATCAGCCCCTTGGATGGGCTATGATGTGTCTGACACCCCTTAGAGCTAATGAGCCCCTTGGATGGGAGATGATGTATCTAACACCCATAAGGGTTGATGAGCCCCTTCGAGATAGGCGATTGATGAAAACATTGATGCTTTCAGACAACCGAAATTGCGAAAAAAGGCATCTACCATGGCGAACGATACGTGCTCGGATCACCCCATAATGAGCCCTTAGGATGGACGATGATATAATTAACGCTTTCTAAGAGCCTCCAAGGTGACAAGTGTATGTGAAGAAAAATGTAGACTTATGTATTTGACAAAACATCAATGAAGAAACAAATTGTTATGGTAGACTTATGTATAATTGCATTTATTGTTATATTTGACGCCCTTTGGGGCGGCCGAGCCCCTTGGGGGGGGGGGGGAGATATATGTTAGGTTCCCCATCGGGCTTTTTAGACCCTTGGATGGGTGATGATGTGGTTGATGCCTCTAAGGGCTAATTAGCCCTTTTATTGTGCGATGATGTGTCTAACGCTCCTCACGGTAATAAGCCCCTCTGATGGGTGATGATGTGTCTAACGCTCCTTAGTGCTAATGAGCCCCTTGGATTGGCGATGATGTGTCTGACACCCTATAGGGCTAATGAGCCCCTTGGATGGGAAATGATGTGTCTTACACCTTTTTAAGTTAATGAGCCCTTTCTAGATAGGAAATTACGAAAAACTTTGACGCAATCGGCCCACCAAAATTGGGAAAAAAGGCCTCTTGCATGGTTAAAATGCCATTTTTCTGATTTCGGTCTCATTTTTACACAGGTCTTGAAACGGTACATGTTCAGATCACCCCATAATAAGCACCTACGATGGGATGTAATATAATTGATGCTTTCTAAGGGCCTCCTAAGTGACAAGTCTCTGTGAAGAAACATGTAGGCTTATGTATTTCAAGCAATATCAATGAAGAAACAAATTGTTATGCCTAACTTATGTATACTTGTATTTATTGTTATGTTTGACGCCCATTGGGGCGGCCGAGCCCCTTGGGTGGGATATATGTTTGGTTCCCCTTCGGGCTAATAAGCCCCTTTGATGGGCGATGGTGTGCCTGACGCCCCTTAAGGCTAATGAGCCCCTTGGATGGACGATGATGTGTCTCAAGCTCCTTAGGGATAATGAGCCCCTTAGATGGGCTATGATGTCTCTAATGCCCCTTAAGGCTAATCAGCCCCTTGGATGGGCTATGATGTGTCTGACTCCCCTTAGTGCTAATTAGCCCCTTGGATGGGCGATGATGTATCTAACACCCCTAAAGGTTAATGAGCCCCTTCTAGATAGACGATCATGAAAAACTTTGATAATTTCAGACAACCGAAATGGCGAAAAAGGCCTCTACCATGGTAAAAATTCCATTTTTGTGTTTACGGTCTCATTTTTAGGCATGTCTTTGAACGGTATGTGCTCGGATCACCACTCAATGAGTCCTTAGGATGGACGATGATATTATTGACGCTTTCTAAGAGCCTCCTGGGTGACAAGTGTCTGCGAAGTAACATGTGGACTTTTGTATTTGGCACAACATCAATGAAGAAACAAATTGTTATGGCTAACTTATGTATACTTGTATTTATTGTTATGTTTGACGCCTTAGAGCCCCTTGGGGGGGGGGAGATATATGTTTGGCTCCCCTTCGGGCTTATGAGCCCCTTGGATGGATGATAATGTGCCTGATGCCCCTAAGGGCTAATGAGCCCTTTGGATGGGCGATGATGTGTCTAACGCACCTCTGGGTAATGAGCCCCTTGGATGGGCGATGATGTGTCTCACGCCCCTTAGTGCTAATGAGCCCCTTGGATGGGCGATGGTGTGTCTGACACCCCTTAGGGCTAAGGAGCCTCTTGGATGGGCGATGATGTGTCTGACACCTTTTAGGGTTAATGAGCCCCTTCTAGATAAGCGATCATGGAAAACTTTTATGCATTCGGCCCATCGAAATTGCGAAAAAGGCCTCTAGCATAGTTAAAATGCCATTTTTCTGATTACGATCTCATTTTTAGACATGTCTTGAAACGGTACGTGCTCGGATCACCCCATAATGATCCCCTATGATGGGCGATGATATAATTAACGCCTTCTAAGAGCTTCCTGGGTGACAAGTGTCTGTAAAGAAATATGTAGACTTATGTATTTGACACAACATCAATGAAGAACAAATTGTTATGGCTAACTTATGTATACATGTATTTATTGTTATGTTTAACGCCCTTTAGGGCGACCGAGCCCTATGGGGGGATGGACAATATATATTTGGTGCTCCTTCGGGCTAATGAGCCCCTTGGATGGGCGATGATATGTCTAACGCCCCTTAGAGCTTATGAGCCCTTTGGATGAGGGATTATGTGTATCACGCCTCTTAGGGCCACTAAATCCCTTGGATGGGCGATGATGTGTATGACGCATCTTAGGGCTAATGAGCCTTTTTTAAGGGCGATGATGTGCCTGACACCCCTTAGGGTTAATGAGCCCCTTCTTGATAGGCGATCATTGAAAAATTTAATGCATTCAGCCCACCAAAAATGCGAAAAAGGCAGCTAGTATGGTGAAAATGCCATTTTTCTGATTACGATCTCATTTTTATGCATGTCTTGAAACGGTACGTGCTCGTATCACCCCATAATGAGCCCCTAGGATGGGCGATGATATAATTGGCGCTTTTGAAGAGCCTCATGGGTGACAAGTGTCTGTGAAGAAACATGTAGACTTATGGATTTGAAGCAACATCAATGAAGAAAAAAAATTGTTATGGCTAACTTATGAATACTTGTATTTATTGTAAATTTTGAAACCATTTGGGTTAGCCGAGCCCCTTGGGTAGGGGGGCGATATATGTTTGGCACCCCTTTAGCCTAATGAGCCCCTTGGATATGCGATGATGTGCCTGACGCCCATTTGGGCTAATGAGCCCCTTGAATGGGCGCTGATGTGTCTAAAGCCCCTTAGGACTAGTGATCCCCTGGATGGGCGATAATGTGTCTAACTACAGCTAATCAGCCCCTTGGATGGGCTATGATGTGTCTGACACCCCTTAGAGCTAATGAGGTCCTTGGATGGGAGATGATGTATCAAACACCCATAAGGGTTAATGAGCCCCTTCTAGATAGGCGATTATGGAAAACATTAATGCTTTTTGACGACCAAAATTGCGAAAAAGGCATCTACCATGGTGAAAATGCCATTTTTCTTACTACAGTCTCATTTTTAGGCATGTCTTGGAATGGTACTTGCTCGGATCACCCCATAAAGAGCCCTTAGGATGGACGATGATATAACTGACGCTTTCTAAGAGCCTCCTAGGTAACAAGTGTCTGTGAAGACTTATGTACTTGTTTTTATTGTTATGTTTGATGCCCTTTGGGGCGGCGAAGCCCCTTGGGGGGGGGGGAGGGCGATAAATGTTTGGTGCCCCTTCGGGCTAATGAGCCCCTTTGATGGGCGATGGTGTGTCTCACGCCCCTTATTGCTAATGAGCCCCTTAGATGGGCGATGGTGTGTCTAACGCCCCTTAGGGCTAATGAGACCCTTGGATGGGCGACGATGTGTCTGACGCCCCTTAGGGCTAATGAGCCCCTTGTATGGGTGATGATGTGTCTGACATCCCTTAGGGTTAATGAGCCCTTCTAGATAGGCGATCATGGAAAACTTTAATGCATTCGGCATATCGAAAATCGTAAAAAATTCCTCTAGCATGGTTAAAATGCCGTTTTCCTAATTACGGTCTCATTTTTAGGCATGTCTTGAAACGATACATGCTCGGATCACCCCATAATGTGCCCCTAGCAACAACAATGAAGAAATAAATTGTTATGGCTAACTTATGTATAGCTGTATTTATTGTTATGTTTGACGCCCCTTGGGGAGGGGGCGATATATGTTTGGTGCCCCTTCAGGCTAATGAGCCCCTTTGATGGGAGATGGTGTGTCTCACGCCCATTAGGGCTAATGAGCCCTTTGAATGGGCGATGATGTGTCTGTCACCCCTAAGGGCTAATGAGCACCTTGGATGGGCGATGATGTGTCTAACGCCCCTTAAGGCTAATGAGCCCCTTGAAAGGGCGATGACGGCTTTGACACCCCTTAGGGCTATTAAGCCCCTTAGATGGGCGATGATGTGTAGGACACCCATTAGGGTTAATGAGCCCCTTGGATTGGCGATGATGTGATTGACGCCCCTTAGGGCTAATGAGCCCCTTAGATGGGCGATGATGTGTTCGGCGCCCCTTAGGGCTAATGAGCCCCTTGGATGGGCGGTGATGTGTCTAACAACTCTTAGGGCTAATGAGCCTCTTGGGTGGGTGATGATGTGTCTTACGCCCCATAGGGTTAATGAGTGTCTTCTAGATAGGCGATCATGGAAAACTTTGATGCATTCGGCCAACCGAAATTGCGAAAAGGCCTCTAGCATGACGAAAATGCCATTTTTTTTATTACGGTCTCATTTTTAGGCATGTGTTGGAACGGTACGTGCTTGGATCACCCCATAATGAGCTCCTTGGATGGGCGATGTTATAATTGACGCTTTCTAGGAGACTCCTAAATGAAAAGTGTCTGAGAAGAAACATGTAGACTTATGTATTTGAAGCAACATCAATGAAGAAACAAATTGTTATGATGAATATATGTATACTTGTATTTACTGTTATGTTTGACGCCCTTTGGGGTGGCCGAGCCCCTTGCAGGTGGCGATATATGTTTGGTTCCCCTTTAAATTAATGAGCCCTTTGGATGGGCGATGATGTGCCTGATCCCCCTTCGGGCTAATGAGCCACTTGGATGGGCGATGATGTGACTGACGCCACTTAGGGCCAATGAGCCCCTTGGATGGGCGATGATGTGTCTGATATCCCTTAGGGCTTATGAGCTCCTCTAATGGGCGATGATGTGTCTTACACCCGTTTAGGTTAATGAGCCCCTTCTCAATAGGCGATCATGGAAATCTTTGATGCATTCGACCCACCGAAATTGCGAAAAAAGGCCTTTAGCATGGTGAAAATGCCATTTTTCTGATTATGGTCTCATTTTAAGGCATGTATGTTGGAACGGTACATGCTTGGATCACCCCATAATGAGCCATAGGATGGGAAATGATTTAATTGACGCTATCTAAGAGCCTCTTAGGTGACAAGTTTTAGACACCCATTTGTGTCTCCCCAAAACCAAACCCAGTGATGAATACTTTTCACATCGAATCATAATCGAATGAAGTGAAAGTGTGAAAAGTCTAGCGATGAGGATATTTTTATTAAAATATCTCTTCTTTCTATTTTTGAAAATACTTCTTTTCTTACCTTATTTATGAAAATTTTTTCCATGATATGAGCCTAATAATGGTGTATTAGGTTGGGTTCGAAGAAATATTATAAGCCCAATTCCGATGAATAATGAGGAAGTTATGGCGAAGAAACTAAAATGGGCCCGATTTGATCTTTATATGCGGCCTAATGATCTAGAGGAGGGCCTATTTTGCTTTATAGTCTTCTAAAATCTTCAAGAAGGTTCTTTTGATTCCTAAATTGATTAGCATTGATAAATTTACTTTTTAGAGTTTTAATTAGAATTAAAGAAGTGTATTAAGGAAATTACAGTTTTACCCTCTCGTACACTTAAATTTTAACAAAATATAAAAACGCGTGGAAATATTGATTGCAGCGCTGTACAACACGTCTGTCGCCTAGCGACAGGCCTGACTTCTGGTGACAGCCCTGTCGTCTGACAACAGGCGTGTGTTTGGCGACAACGTCATTTTTTATTCTTTTTAAAACTCTGATTCATTTTTTTTTATCATATCCAGTTGATTTTCTATATAAATAGCCTCCTAAAACCTCCGTTTTCAATCACCAACTCCCATTAAGAAATTCTTTTTTACTCTCTCTCTCTCTTTCCTAAACTAGCTTTTCTCATACAAAATTCCGCATTCAAAAGATCTAGACACACCTAGCAGAGTTCGAAGTTCCCTTCGCCCTAGACGTGAAAGGTTTAATTTCTGAGGGTTTGGTCCCTAATCTCTCTTTCAATTATTTAATTTAATTGTTTATTTTATTATTTTCCTTGAAGTTACTAACGTGTGTATTTTGTTATTAGAAAGAGATACGAGACATTAAAATAAGTGCTTCAATTGTTTTATTGATATTATGATATAGAAATCATGTTTAGGTTGTTTTATTGCTTCCTAGTATCATGTTTGGATGTTTCCTCAATTTGATGTTTTGAATGACAACAATGATTCCTAGTATCATGTTTAGGGTAAAGGTTATAATATCAAATATGCTTATTATGATTTCTATGATGCTTCTTATTTTCTTTCTTAATATCATGTTAGTTTCATGTTAGGGCTAAAGCTTTGATTTTTATGGTTTAGTGACATGCTAGGGTTTGTTATTAATATTGTTAGTATCATGCCTAGTATCTTGCTATTATGCTTTAACATGATGATGATGATTATTGATTATAATTATTATTATTATTATTATTGTTTTAATTATTATGATTATGTTGCTTGATATATATTGTTATTGCCTGATCTCGCCTTTTATGCATGTTTAAAGGGAATTTGTACTTATAATCACTCTTAATTAGATAATTACTAATCTTGTTTAGGGTAATATGATTATAATTCAAGTGATCGCAAATAATAGTTTTGTTTGTGCATTAATATTCAACCAACATAGATTAAATAGGTTTAGGGTAAACCTATTGATTGCATGTTAGTTAGAAACCGCACATGAATACGAGAAAAATAAAGTTGACCAATATGGTCAAAGCTCTAAAGCTCAAGATGGTCCAAATGGTCGTTCAAGTGGTCAAGACCTTGAGGTCCAAGTTCAAGGCAATACAAAGGAGTTATTTCTGTCTAAGTCATTCCTTAATCCTTTGCACGGTTTTAGTCCGGAAGTTTTTACAAGGGGTTGCACTTCACTTAGTGTAATTAACCTTGTAGAAAGTATCTAGCAAGTGACGGTTTTCCAAGCTCCAAATGCACGTTTTAATGGGCGTCGGTTACAAGCTGAATTGGAGGCGGTTTGGCGTATTCCATGGCACTTGTTGGGCGTGAATTAAGGGGTTTGTTGACTGAACATTGCACCTCATTATTCGGGGGTTATGTGTGGGAATTGTTGCTGGAATAAAGGCATTAAAATAGGAGTTACAAAGCTTGAATAAAAGGCGTGAATCAAGGCCTTGAATTGGGAGTTACAAAAGCTTGAAGAGTAGCTGTTTCGGGCGTGTGTGAGATGCTCTTTGGATGCTATTTTGGCTGGTCATTTTCCCTTGTTTCAAGCCTAGTTTTTAGTTCTTTTAATTAGTTTAATTATGTTTGTAATGGAGTAAAGTGGGACGTGTATTAACCACTTATTTCCTTAGTTAAATTCTGTTTGTTTATTTCATTTTGTTAATTAAAGTAGGCAAGTGAAAAGGTTGTATTGATGCTATAAATAGCATACTTTGAATGAATGAAAAACAATCCAAGATTATTTTGCCCAAAACGTGTGTTTTGATAATTGAAGTGACTTGTGTTTAGTTCACTTTGTTTTCCAAATTTGAGTATCCGAATTTGAAGAGTGTTAGTTTTGGTGAGAGTTCCCAAGATTAAAACTTGTAGTTTACGATTTGGTGAGAGTTCCCTTATCTAAACTATCCCAAGCAAACGAGTGAGAGTTCCTCTTTGCTATATCCTTAGCTTAGGGTGAGTGTTCCCCTAACTAAACTGATCTCTTGACAATTGAAACTTAAAGTCATTTGACCTTCTGTTAAACTTATCATTGTCGTAACAAGGTTTCTCATCTTGTTTACACATAATTTGGCGCGTCAGGTAGGGGGAAAATTTTCTTAAATTTTTCCAAAGGGGTCGAATACCTACATACCATGGGAGAGAATCAAGACTTGAGGACAGCTTTGGAAGCTCTTAATCGATCCATTTCTAGTCAAGAGAGGTTGGCCGAAACTAATGCCAATCTACAAGGGAATCTTGCTGCCTTGATGGCAAGACTCATGAACTAGCAAGACAGGAGAGATCAAGGTGAAGAACCTCCACCTAGGAGGGAAGATAGGAGTCTCAAAGTGGACGTTCCTGCCTTTGATGGGACACTTGATCCAGAGAAGTACTTGGAGTGGGAGAAATCCTTGGAAAGGTACTTTGATTACAAGGACATCCATGAGACGGTTCAACAGTACAAGATAGCCAAAGTCAAACTGAAGGGCTATGGTGATAGTTGGTTGCAAGGAGAACAAAGGGGGCGTACCCTTAGGGGTAAGGCTCACATTTCCACTTGGGAAAAACTGAAGAAAAGAATGAGAGATCGTTTCATTCCTCACAATTACAAGCAAGATCAGTATGTGAAGTGGAGTACTCTGCAACAAAATGGCGACTCAGTGGAAGACTATATCAAAGAGTTTGATAGGCTTGCCATTGTGTGTGAGGTGACCGAAAATGAAGAGCTGAAGTTGGGACGTTTTGTAGCTGGGTTGGATCAAGAGTTGCAAGACAAACTTGAAGGTTACACTAACCTCACGTTTTTGGAAGCTTGCAAACTTGTGACAAAGTTTGATGCTAAAAGGAAAAAGAAGAAAGCACCTACCACTACTCCAGTGGTACGTAAACCACCCTTCACCTCGAAGGAGGGTTCTTCTTTTAGCAAGTCTAATGAGCCACCTAAGAAGAACACGAAAGACTTCAAGCTTAGTGATATTGTATGTTACAAGTGTGGAGGTAGAGGACATTATAAAAAAGATTGTCCTAATTCAAGAGCCTTAACCATGCAAGAGGTTAAACTCATAGCCACCCAAAGCATCAATTGGGAGGAATTTGAGTCTGAAGAAGAGAAGGATGTGACCCAGCATGAAAAAGATGAGGAGGAGGACCATTGCTATCCTGAGATGGAGGACAAAACAAACTTGGTGGTTAGGAGAGCATTGCAAGCTCGTGTGGAGGAACCTTTGGCGCCACAAAGGCAACACCTTTTCATCACCAAATGTAAAGTTGGTGACAAGGTATGTGAGTTAATTATTGATGGGGGTAGCGAGGCTAATACTGTGTCGAAAACTCTAGTATCTAAACTGGGTCTTACCACCACTAATCATCCACATCCTTACAAATTGAGTTGGTTAGATTCTAATGCTAGTACTGGGGTTAGAAAGCAATGCATGGTGAATTTTTCGATTGGTTCATATCATGATAGTCAATTGTGTGATATTGTTTTAATGGATGCTTGTCATATTCTTCTTGGTAGACCATGGCAATCTGATAAAAAATCTATTCATGATGGGTACCATAACACCTACACTATCCCTCACCAAGGGAAACAAAAGAAATTGCACCCTTTACCACCCCCACGGTTTTCACAACCACAAAAATCCCAAATTTCTTTATTATCTTGTAAAGAATTTGAGAGGGAGTTTGAAGGTGAGGGAGAGATATTCATGTTATATTCCAAAGAAATTCATGAAAAATTTGTGAGTCAAAATCCTAGACTTGCAAAATTGATTAAGGAGTTTGAGGATGTTTTTCCTGATGAGTTACCTAAGGGATTACCACCCTTGAGAGGAATTGAGCATCAAATTGATCTCATTCCAGGCGCACCTCTACCAAATAAACCTGCCTATAGATGTAACCCTTTAGAAACTAAGGAGTTGCAAAGACAAATTGAAGAGTTGATGGGTATGGGCTATGTGCGTGAGTCTATGAGTCCATGTGCGGTTCCTGCTTTGTTGGTCCCTAAAAAAGATGGTACTTGGCGCATGTGTATTGATAGTAGAGCTGTTAACAATATTATTATCAAGTACAGGTTTCCAATTCCAAGACTTGATGATATGTTGGACGAATTGAGTGGTTCAAAGGTATTCTCAAAAGTTGATTTGAGGAGTGGTTACCATCAAATTCGTATGAGGGAAGGTGATGAATGGAAGACTGCATTCAAGACAAAGCATGGGTTGTATGAATGGCTCGTGATGCCGTTTGGATTGACCAATGCACCTAGCACATTCATGAGATTGATGAACGAGGTGTTGAGGCCATTTCTTGGCAAGTTCGTGGTGGTGTACCTTGATGATATCCTTATTTACTTTAAAAATGAGGATGAGCATTTAGATCATTTGTTTCAAGTTTTTTCTGTTTTAAGAACGCAAAAATTGTATGGAAAACTTGAAAAATGTGATTTTATGTTATATGAGGTCACTTTTCTTGTTTACACATCATTTGGCGCGTCAGGTGATGGCGTGAAAGTGGATCCTTGCAAGGTTGAAGCAATTCAATCGTGGCCTAGTCCGAAAACACTCACGGAGGTCCATTCTTTCCATGGCCTAGCTTCTTTCTATAGAAGATTTATCAAGAATTTTAGCACACTCATGGCTCCTATAACTGAGTGTACTAAGAAGGGGACGTTTGAGTGGACTACACAAGCTCAAAAGGCCTTTGAAGAAGTCAAGGAGAAAATGTGCAATACCCCTATTCTTGCACTCCCTGATTTTTCCAAGCCATTTGAAGTGGAATGTGACGCAAGTGGGAAGGGGATTGGAGCCGTTTTCATTCAAGAAGGGCGTCCAATTGCTTATTTCAATGAAAAGTTGAGTCAAGGCAAGTTGAATTATTCCACCTATGATAAAGAGTTCTATGCTATGGTACGAGCTCTAGATCATTGGTCACATTACTTGAGGCCACAACCGTTCATATTGCATTCGGACCATGAATCTTTAAGGTTCATCCATGGCCAAAAGAAGTTGAATTCAAGACATGCTAAATGGGTTGAATTCTTGCAAACATTTAACTTTTCCTCTAAATACAAGAGTGGAAAGGCTAATGTTGTTGCGGATGCCTTATCTAGGAGGCATAATTTGCTTGGAGTTGTCGAAGCAAAGGTCCTTGGGTTTGATTTGATCAAAGAGTACTACAAGGAAGATGGCGATTTCAATGGAATAATACAGAAATGTGTTCATGGAGTATATGACTTATTTTCCTTACATGATGACTTTCTTTTTAAGGGAAATCGGTTATGCATTCCTAAGTGTCCAATTAGAAGCTTGTTGATTCATGAGGCTCATGGAGGAGGTCTAGCTGGTCACGTTGGGATTCAAAAAACAATGGAGCTTCTTCAAGCTCATTTTTATTGGCCGAAAATGTTAGCCACGGTTCATCATGTGGTCAGTCGTTGTTCTACTTGTCAAAGGGCCAAGATGGTGTTTCACAAAGGTCTCTACAAGCCTTTGCCAGTTCCGGAAAGACCTTGGGAAGATGTGAGCATGGATTTCATTGTGGCTTTACCTAGAACTCAAAGGGGTAAAGACTCAATCATGGTGGTTGTTGATCGGTTTTCGAAAATGGCTCATTTCGTTCCTTGTCACAAGACCGAGGATGCTATGAAAGTGGCTAAGTTATATTTTGAAGAAGTGGTTCGTTTTCATGGGGTGCCACGCACCATTGTGTCCGATCGTGATACAAAGTTCCTAAGTCATTTTTGGAAGTCAATATGGCGCCTAATGGGAACAAAGCTACTGTTTTCTACTTCACACCATCCACAAACCGATGGCCAAACTGAAGTGGTGAATAGAATACTTGGTTCTTTGCTTAGGACCTTGGTTAGTAAGAGTGCTAAGGATTGGGATGTCAAGCTAGCTCATGCCGAGTTTGCTTACAATCGGACTCCTAGTGCTACTACGAAGTACTCTCCTTTTGAAGTAGTCTATGGTGTCAATCCTTATGTTCCTATTGATCTCATAGCTTTGCCACAAGACAAGTTCGTTCATGGTGGAGCTAAAGAACAAGCCGAGTTCATGTTGAAAGTCCACAAAGAAGTTAGGAAGAACATTGAGAAAGCAAATGAAGTCTACAAGAAACAAGCCAACAAAAGGGTGAAAAACGTGAAGCAGTTTGAAGTTGGTGACTTAGTGTGGATTTACATGAGAAAAGAGAGGTTTCCTAGCAAAAGAAAGAACAAACTTATGCCAAGAGCCGAAGGTCCATTCGAAATCGTGGAAAAGATCAATGACAATGCATACAAGGTTGATTTGGGGGGCCAATTTGGTGTATCAAGCACATTCAACGTTGGGGATCTTGCTCCTTACTTTGATGATGACGAATTGAGGGCAATTCCTTTTGAAGAAGAGGAGGATGACCAATATGGTCAAAGCTCTAAAGCTCAAGATGGTCCAAATGGTCGTTCAAGTGGTCAAGACCTTGAGGTCCAAGTTCAAGGCAATACAAAGGAGTTATTTCTGTCCAAGTCATTCCTTAATCCTTTGCACGGTTTTAGTCCGGAAGTTTTTACAAGGGGTTGCACTTCACTTAGTGTAATTAACCTTGTAGAAAGTATCTAGCAAGTGACGGTTTTCCAAGCTCCAAATGCACGTTTTAATGGGCGTCGGTTACAAGCTGAATTGGAGGCGGTTTGGCGTATTCCATGGCACTTGTTGGGCGTGAATTAAGGGGTTTGTTGACTGAACATTGCACCTCATTATTCGGGGGTTATGTGTGGGAATTGTTGCTGGAATAAAGGCATTAAAATAGGAGTTACAAAGCTTGAATAAAAGGCGTGAATCAAGGCCTTGAATTGGGAGTTACAAAAGCTTGAAGAGTAGCTGTTTCGGGCGTGTGTGAGATGCTCTTTGGATGCTATTTTGGCTGGTCATTTTCCCTTGTTTCAAGCCTAGTTTTTAGTTCTTTTAATTAGTTTAATTATGTTTGTAATGGAGTAAAGTGGGACGTGTATTAACCACTTATTTCCTTAGTTAAATTCTGTTTGTTTATTTCATTTTGTTAATTAAAGTAGGCAAGTGAAAAGGTTGTATTGATGCTATAAATAGCATACTTTGAATGAATGAAAAACAATCCAAGATTATTTTGCCCAAAACGTGTGTTTTGATAATTGAAGTGACTTGTGTTTAGTTCACTTTGTTTTCCAAATTTGAGTATCCGAATTTGAAGAGTGTTAGTTTTGGTGAGAGTTCCCAAGATTAAAACTTGTAGTTTACAATTTGGTGAGAGTTCCCTTATCTAAACTATCCCAAGCAAACGAGTGAGAGTTCCTCTTTGCTATATCCTTAGCTTAGGGTGAGTGTTCCCCTAACTAAACTGATCTCTTGACAATTGAAACTTAAAGTCATTTGACCTTCTGTTAAACTTATCATTGTCGTAACAAGGTTTCTCATCTTGTTTACACATCAAAAGTAGAGGTCTATTATTAAGGCAGGTTCAATCTCTTTTAGGTTAGATTTGTACCTTAATCCCCGAACTTCCAGTCATGGTTCCAGACCTATTGGAGTTAACGATCTCCTAGATCGTTAAGGGGTGTAACCTTCACCCTGTGAACGGTTTACAAGTTCCTAAAACTTGTTGGCGACTCGTTTGCTCTAGCTTCCTTCCCTTTGGACGCCACCGTACTTTAATTTATGATCACAGTGGGGTTCAAGTTTGGGGTAATGCTTGAAATATTCCCTACAGTTTTTGGCGACTCCACTGGGGAAGATTTATATTTTAATTCCTGAAATTTATTTCGGCAATGATTTAGAATGAGTGGATGAGACTCAAAAAGTTCTATATATTTCAAGTGCGTAATTTTGATTAACATTATTGTCAAATGCATAAAAAATATCTCATTGGAAATACCATCCGTAATGAGTAAAAACATAGGATTTTTACACGTAGGAAATATGAGGAATATCATTCACAACTGGGATCGAAATAATGCTTCGCAAAATTGGAAAATTTTATCGAACACAAAAAGCTGCTGACGCATGTAGGAACTGGCGTCTAGAAAACAAAGTCTGTCGCGGATGACATGACTCTATCGCCGGGCGACAGAGCTATATTGCGGCGACAACCTTTGTTCGCTGGCGCCAAGTTCTTCTAATACCGAGCCAGAAATATAGATCTAATTTTGACCAGTTTTTAGCACTATTTGCTCGATTCTACTTCGTGATTGAGTTTTTCTCACTTTTCTAAAACCCATATGTGTTCTACATATGGACATAACCCTCTGGGAATTCATTCTCCATCTACCTGATTGAACGCTCTGTGAAATAAAATGGTACATCCGAGATTGTTGAATTCACCAAACCATGGAAGCGAGTTTATTAACTCGCGATGTCCCATCTACTCGCGCCAACCCTTCAAAAAGGTAAGGCTTCCGCGCGGTGCATCCAGAAAAATAACCATGGACCCTCTTTTATTAAACCATATCCCAAACTTTAGAGAACTAGAGCCATGGTTAGGTTGTAAACTCATTGCATCATATTGTGCATTATTTTGTTGTACATCATCTTTCCATTCTTTACATGCTTTCTTCATTCTTCCAACCTCCTTCCATGCGTGCATGATTAATAGAGTTTGAGTAAATTAACAATGAATATCCCTAATTTTCCTTTCCACAGTACTTGGTCAAGAAGAGAAGGGCGATTAATCAAGGACGACACCTTCATTCAAGTTAAACTTTTTGATAAACCAGCGAGTCGGAAAAGAAAAGCTAGAAGGTAATGACAAGTAAAGAAGAAGTCAATGATCTTAAGAAGCAAATGGCTGATGTTAATAAAGTGCTAAGGACCTTAACCCTTCAAATCAATGACCCTGTGAAGCAACAACATAATTTGAACACCTTCAAATCAATGACCCTGTGTGGATGTTTAATGAGAATCTCCAAGAGAAGTATTCGAAGCATTTAAAATATCAACATAATTTGAACACTTTCAAGGCCGTCTATGACATCGGTATTGAAATCGAAGATGACCTCACAAAGCAAAAAGTTACTAACAATAGCAACCACAGTGGCTAGAAAGGAAATATGAACGACAAACCTTCTTCTTTCGAAAACGCCCGCGCTAGTAACAATATTAGTACCTTTTACCATAACAGTGTTTTAGCTATGGATAATCAAGGATACAAAAAGAAACCCAAGAGAGAATTCACACCGATTGGAATGACCTACGATGTTGCTTTCAATCGTCTCTATGACAGAGGATTAATCAAACGCATTGGCCCTACCGAGGATCCACCGAAAACCGATCTTCAATATTGGATCCCAATTCTTATTGTAAGTACCATCAAGGAAATGGTCATACCACCGGTGAATGCTATAGGTTTCAAAATCTCATTCAAGATCTCATAGAAGCAAATAAGATCCCATTGCCTATAGCTAGCGAGAATATTGGGTGATGGTGAAGCAAACGACAAAAGATAAGAGGCGAGCGACAACGACAAGATTTTATGACTTTTTTTCTATTTCTTTTCATTTTTTCCTTTCCCTAATAAGTCAGCATAGGCACTTTTCTTTTCCCTTATATTTATTTTGTAGGTTTTTTCCTTTTTCCTCTAATAAAAACAAGCATTTATTTCCTTACATATGATCATTGCATTGCAAAAAAAAAAAAAAAAAATAAAAATAAAATAAAATAAAATTCCATGTCGAACTAAGAACAAGGTATACCAATGATTTGAGGCACCCCTTGTAGCCACATCTTATTACCTTTAACCCTTCAAATATGCAATCCTGTTTTTTGTAAACCACTTTGAGACTCGTCTAACGATAGACCTTTCATTTTTTAACCCATATCTACCTAACCTTGGGATGGGATGGTGTGCAACTTATGCAATTTTCAATTTCATAAAAAGCTTGAGTGATTTCAAAAGATCAAAATAAATAAAATAGAAAAAAATAAGCAAAAAATATATAAAAGTGTACAAAAGGGAAAGTGTTCCAATGTCTTTGACATGAACATGTCATTGATATGAACACGTCTCTGATTGCGTCTCTTGTCGAGTTCTCGGTACCGTGCTTAAGAAACACAAATGCCAAGTGAGTGATAGACCGCATGATCGGGATTGCCCACACTTATAAAAAAAGGTTCAAAATAAAAAAAAATTGCAAAAGAAAAAATAGAAAAGTGAGCTAAAAAAGAGTTAAAACCTTGAAGCATAAAAATATAAAGAAAATTCAAAAGCAAGGTTGCACACCTTGGGGGCTTATATAGGGTGTTGAGCCTTTATCCCCTTCTTCTTCAAACCTTTAACTTAACCACGTTATAACCCTTCAAAAGACCTTTTTCAGGTATACACATACTTGTGCGAGGTTCGGCTAGAGCTACGTTCGGCCTGATTCCTAACGGATACGTAGGCAACCTCACATTGGGGTGCGACCGTAATAAAAGTGCATTCACATTCACACATCATGATCATATCAAGGGATCTCCTATTCTCATCCCTATCTACTTAAGCTAGACTTGGGGGCTTGATCCTTACATTATTAGCCTACCCAGCCTAAGAGTCACCACCATTTGACTCTTTTCAAAATATTTTCTCCACATACTTAGCCTTTGCGGCCAAAATTTAGTATCACCATCACACACTGCATAGATACATGACTAAATATACTTCCTTTAGGAACCCTTTGTAATGAAATCTTAACATAGTGCTGAAGCATGCCTTGTCATAACAAAATCACTCATCACTCATCATTGCATCACAAAGTACGAAGTGCTTAGCCTCCGTGCCTAAGTTACCCAAATACTTTCATCATGGAGTCAACATTGAGATAGCTTAGGATGAATTAATCCTTGCACAACATTTGAATATGCTCATTCAGCATGCACCATAAAAAACTTCTTCCCTTTCGCGTCTTTATTTTTCGGGAGAAAAGCGGTACCTGTAGACATCTACTTTTGGCCTCATGTCCCAACAGGAAGTGCAATGACGATAAATAAAGCCATCTTCGTGTTGGATCAAAGTGAAGAATACTTATGGATAACTGGTTAAGCCACAAAACACAAAAGACTAGCCTGAATAAAAGAACAAGGCCAATACAAGGTCCAAATAACTAAACCCGATCATATTAGGGCTTAAGCCAGTGCTAAAAAAACCCAATAATGAAGGATTTAGGAGCGTCTAGGTTAAAATTTAAGCTACCGGGGAAAATGTCGCGCGCATCTCACAAAGTTGCGCTTAACTGTCGCGCGCAACTTATTCATTTGCGCGCAGCACTCCGCGCAACTTCTGGAGATGCGCTCGCGAAAGATTCAGAATATCAAAATATTGGAAAATTGAATCTTACCATAGAGCTGCGCGCAAGACAAATAATTGAGCGCATCATCGGCGCGCGACTTATTCACTTGCGCGTGACAGCCGCACGCAACTCATCCAGTTGCGCACGACACCTGCTGCGGCAGAATGCTCTTAACCCTAAACCTATTCATTCCCTATAAATAAGACCCTAATTCGAGGCTTAAACACACAGAAATAACCTAAAACACTGGCAGAATACTTGTGAATTTGTGCTTCCTAACCCTCTTGTCCTAAACACTCACCCCTTTTGATACTTTGTTACTACGGTGGAGGTTCTCCAACAAGAAGGAATCCATAAGTGTTCTAAACGATGATCTAGCAAAGAGAAGTGGTAAATTCCCGAGTACTTAGTTAAATCACATTTATTTTCTTGTTTAAAAGAACCTAATTAATTAATTAGTGTTGTTTGATCACCTTTAAAATAATTAATTAATCAATTCCATATAGTATCTTTCGTTAAATAAATATTAGAATTGAATAAAATAATTGTTGGTTGATCACTTAAGCCAAGGCGAATATTGTTTATTTTCTTGATCTTTTCATGAATTTTATTAAATAAGATTAACGACCTTACGATGTAATTCTTACGTGAATTGATGTGTGTAAATAAAATCTATTAACATAGTTTTAGGTATCACGTTGCATATATTTTTTGGTGATGAAATTGTGCAAAGGAAGAGCTAGTAGAGGCCGCACTAGGGCTAGGATCACGATTCCCCTCTAAAGGGAACGTTATCTTGGTACCCTCGTTCCCAAACTGATTTCTGGTTTATATAGACCTATTTGGGTATGGGTAAACTTATAATTCATGCTAAATATCCCTTGAACTCTACTTGGGAGAAAGGCATGAATGAGGTTTATGGGTTTTCCTAAAACTCATTGGTGACTCCTACTTGTTCATTAAAAAAAAGTGTGTATGATAGAATCATTTCTAATTCAAGGTCCCCAAAACAGTCAGGAATTCAAATCCTAATACACCTTAACAAGTGTAAAGTCATATGCTTTTAAAGGGCCATGGGCATGTAAGGAGAGTACCCCTTAGACGGGATCACCCCCCTTAAAGTGGCGACTTCACTGGGGACTTAGAGATTACATGATTAGTTCGTAGTTATGGTCCAAGGTTTCCAACACCAGGTTGTCTATGGGTTGTAATGAGAACTAACTTGGATAATCTTTAGTTAGAGAGCGAGACTTGAACGCATAATATCTTCCTTTTGCACAAAAGTAAAAACCAAACAAGCAACATTGCATCATGCATAAGTATAGCACACTTAAACATTGGGGATTGGCTCATTGACTAGGGGTTGCCAACACTAGGCTTCTCTCCCAAAATCAATAACAATCATCCCACCCATATCGCCAAAAAAATATTGGGAGGACGATGTCATAGATCAACTCGTTGAGTGATTGATTTGTGCGCTGTTTCTTAATATATGGTACCGTGGACACCCAAGCCTTTTTCGACCTTAGAAAGGCACCCGTGAATCTTGACTTGTGGCATGCTTATGTGATTATGTGACTATATGCAACGTGTTAGGATAGTCTTCTTTTTTTTCCTTTTTAGTTTGGTCTAGGTTCCCAATTACGAAGTCGTCTCTTCGTGATTTAGAGTCATATTCGAAGGGTAACAAAAAAAAAAAAAACAATGCAAAAAAAAAAAAAGGAAAAACAAAAAAATGCGCTCGAATTAAAAAAAATCATACAAGCAGGTGGCGCGCCCAAATCACTGAGTTGCGCGACCCCTCCCAGTGCACGTCATTTCGTTGCGTGCGTCATCCGCGCGCAACTGAGTCACTTGTGCGCGCCCACTGTAGGAATTAATTTTGATTTTTCAAAAAACTAATTGACTTGTCAAAACGATATCTTTATTCAAGAATTGTTAAGAGCGATGCTATCCGTTCGAATATATCTTGCGTCATTTTCTTTTTCTTTCTTCCCTTTCTAAACAAGCGTATCGGTTTACTTATTCTTTTGTACTTCTTTTAGGGCTAGTTTCCAATCTTGGGAAAGAAAACTCCCGGGCACTCGCCTTCTACGTTTACCATCCAAAGATAAATCCCTTTCAAACCATTTTTCTTTGACAATTAGTCCTAGTCCAACAACAATGTCAACCATTGAAGAACTTCAAGAGGAGATTCTTTGTTTGAGGGAGGAAAAGGCTCATGAAGCCGAGGAGAAAAGAATTAAGAAAATTGAAAAGGCTAATAAGAAAAATGCTGAATCCTTAGCCTTGCAAGAAAAGATGGAACAATTATCCATCGATGAAAAGTCGTTGGAGAAGCTAGTTCTTCGTTCTACAATGAGGAACAAGTACTTCGACGCAGAAAAGTTTGCTCCTCTCGCAGGACTTGCTTTACCAGAAACGTTCGTAGCTACGGACTTACCAATATTTAAGGTGACAAATAATCCACAAAATCGTTTAATGTGTTTTACTGGCACCATGGCATTAAAGGGAGTTGATCCTAAGCTTTACGCTTTGACTTTCCCTTTATCTCTAGACCCAACCGCAAAAGAGTGGTACTATGGGCTAGATCCAAAATTCAAGGCAACATGGGAAGATGTAGTTTTGGCTTTCATTACCCAATATGAGAGTAGCGTAGAGTTCAAATCCACTCTACGTGAACTCGAAATGCTAAAGCAAGGTGACGATGAAGGTTTCCATGCTTTTTATGGTAGATGGCGAGAAAAGGTCCACCTTGCCCAACGGCCACCCGAACTCGAATTAGTACAAAAATTCATTGACAACTGTCATGAAAAGTACAACAAACATCAACGTTACCTTGGTTTAGACACTTTTCAAAAGGTCTATTCCGTGGCTACTAGGATTGAAGATGATCTTGCTAAAGAAAAAGCAAATAAACCCCATCATTGATTAGGGGATTTTTATCCACCAATCACCGACTGACAAGTGGACCAACCAGGTTCCGCCACGTGTCCTTCACGTAGGCCAATAGGAGCCTGCCACATGTCAATCGCTGATACGTCCTCTACGGACCAATTGAGACACGACACGTGTCTACCCATGCCAAATGGGAAAGCCGGCCAACAAGGCCCAATCCTGTTTAGAGGCCCAGTCAGCCCTAGGTTTACCCTAAACCTAGAGAGTGGCACGCTTCCCGAGGTTATAAATACCCCTCTTAATCCTCATTAAGAGGAGGAAAACACGGAAAAACACACGGATTACGCATTAAACACTCTCACCTAGAGAGACCAAACCACTTTAATTTCCGCATTAATTACTCCTTAATCAGGTACTAACTTGACCGTTGGAGGCGGAGCTCCCACCACCAGGAGTCTCCGTTGTTTTGCAGGTACAGGCGTCCGGTTCCAGTCTCGGTGTTGTAACTCTCCCGCAGGACATCAGAAAACCCCGAAACATTTTGGCGCCGTCTGTGGGGAGAGTACTTCTGAGATGACATCCACGTTTGTACCGACTTTTGAAGAGAGGCGTCCCCTAGACGACCCTCAAGTCCAGTCGGACCATGATACTGAAAATGAACTTGAAGTTGAAGCTCACACAGCTCCAGACGGGACCCTAAGGGCCCGACATACCCGTCAGACCGAAAGGAGAGAACGGGAACATTTTCAAACTGAAGGCAAGCCAGCAGGCGCACCGCCTGTTCGGCAGCAGGCGACTGATGGGTCTGCTCCCGTCACAAGGAACGAACTCATGACCTTCATGAGGGACTTCAAGGGAGAGATTCAAGAGTTGTTAAATAAGAAGCCTGCACCGTCCAAGGGACTGTCGGCTACGAAACCTTCCACTTCCGGCAAGAGGAAGCCGGTTCAAGGACGAGAGGGAACTCCTCATCCTAGATCCAGAAAGTGGGAGCCGCCTGCCCTTGATCTCACAAAATACCATTTTCCTACTCCAGGAAAGAGGAAACCTGTCCGTCACATTCAGGCGGACGGGTCGAAGAAAACATACACAGACGCTCGTCTGCTGTTAGAGCAGAAGAAGAATGACCGACTGTCTGATTCGGCCTCTACTTCCGAATTCCAAGAAAGTCTGCGAAATACCTCGATGAGGCATACCCAGTCGTATCATGAGAGTCAGTCAAGCGGCACCTCCCGTCAGTCCGGCTTTCATAGCGACCAGGCGGTACCAAACTTACCGTTTGTACCACAACAACAGTATTTTATGCCGCCACCTCCGTTTGGTGGACAGGCAGCTAAAAATGTCCAACCTTTGGACTGGCAGCTACGGTTGCTTAGACTTGGTGAACAACCGTCGGCCTTCTCCAAGGAAATTACTGAGGCCGCTCAGCCGGCCAAAGTGAAAAATGTGTTAGTAGGCGCCTATGACGGCACTACTAACCCAGAAGATCATCTGATGGCATTCTCCAACCTAATGTACCTTCAAGGGTTGGATGATCCCACCTGGTGCAAGTGTTTTCCAGCGACTCTCAAAGGAATCGCACAGCAATGGTTCGGCAACCTGCCGACTGGTTGTGTAAACAACTTCAGAACGCTTGCTTACTTGTTCACCCCCAACTTCGCCATGAATATCCCTGCGAAGAAGACGACCCTTGATTTGGGAACAATTCAGCAGGGTGAGAAGGAGGGGCTTCGATCTTATATCAGGCGGTTTAACCTGATGAGGATACAGATTCAAGGGTTACCGGATGAGGTGGCCTATACTGACTTTTTCAGGGGTCTCAAAGACGGGTCGACATTCAAATTCGATCTGGTTCGAAAGAGGGTGGCGACTCTTCAGGAGGCCTTGATTGAAGCAGAAGCCTACATACAGGCGACTGATCTTTGTAGTACAGCAAAACAGTCGGACGGGAAAAAGTTCGACAAAAGAGAAGGACGACAGATACAGTCGTCAAACAAAGATCAAAAGAAGAGAAAAGAGGTCTGGGCGGCTGATTCCTCTAAACAGCCGGCCCAGAAGAAGAAAAAAGAATTCAAACCATACTCTCCAAAGTATGCGTTTAACAAGGATAGCCAAGCTATCCTAAAAGTAATAAAGGGACGGATTTCTATTGAGAAGCCGGTCCCCATGAAGGGTTCTGCAAGCAACCGGAACCAAGACAAATTTTGTGATTATCATGAAGATGTTGGTCATCACACCAACGAATGCATCAGTCTCATGTGGTATTTGGACTGCCTGGCTGAGCAAGGTTGTTTCGGGATTTTCTGATGTCCTGCGGGAGAGTTACAACACCGAGACTGGAACCGGACGCCTGTACCTGCAAAACAACGAAGACTCCTTGTGGTAGGAGCTCCGCCTCCAACGGTCAAGTTAGTACCTGATTAAGGAGCAATTAATGCGGAAATTAAAGTGGTTTGGTCTCTCTAGGTGAGAGTGTTTAATGTGTAATCTGTGTTACTTTTTTTGTAATCCCCCCCTCTTAATGAGGATTAAGAGGGGTATTTATAACCTCGGGAAGCGTGCCAATTAGGTTTAGGTTAACCTTGGGCTGACTGGGCTTCTAACCAGGATTGGGCCTTGTTGGCCGGTTTTCCCATTTGGCATGGGGGGACACGTGGCGTGTCTCATTTGGTCCGTAGTGGACGAATCTGAGACTGACACGTGGCAGGCTCCTATTGGCCTACGTGAAGGACACGTGGCAGAACCTGGTTGGTCCACTTGTAAGACGGTGATTGGTGGATAAAAATCCCCTAATCATTTGCCCCTCACAGGCGGCACGTGACTGGTCACGTGTCACCTGTGACAGGTGTCGCATGGTGACAGGCGACGGCGTGCGACAGGTGTCGCCCTGCAATTGGCCGAGAGATATTTCCCGCCCAAATTTTGAATTTGGAAGTGACCCTTCGCCTTCTCACTTTGCCTATATAAGGAAGTGCTGACTTCGGTCATTTTCACATTTGAGAACCTTTGCGAGAGAACATTCGGACCCCTGAACTTGCTCTGACATTTTGGACTTTTGTTGCCTACCGCTTGCTCTGACAAACCGTTTGCAAAGGACTTCAGAACTCATCAATCGTCACTCGTTCAGGTAACCGTCGGTTCTCTTACTCTTAACTTTTTCCTTTATTTTTATTTTCTTTTGAAATGGCCCCATGGAAGCACACGACACGGCCTAAGTTAGTGATCAGCCGATCACCGGGGGCGGCTGAATCTAGGACTAGGAGTGCCGCCTGCCCTTTTCTGGACCCATCTTTGCCCTTTATACAAAGTCCGACTGTATCTGTGTCTATGCAGAACGTGATGGCCAGAACAAAAAAGACTGCTAGGATCTCAAACTCGGACGGCTCCTCTCAAAGGGTGCCAATAAGTGAAACATCTGACCAGGCGCCAGATGTAGAAGTGAGACAAGACGGCTGCCAAGCCGACAGTTCTGAGGGAGGGATCAAGGTGGTCCCTTCCCATTTCACAGTGGATATGTCAAACTATTCTCCTGCTCCTTCTAAGGGAGAGGAGGCGGGCCCCTTTGGGAGAGGGGAGGAGTCGTCCTCTTCTGACTCGTCTGAGGACGAGTCTGAGTCTAGCTCTTCTGGCCAATCTTCTCCAGGCTCAGAAGAAAGAAACAGCCGCCTACAAGAGGCGAGGAGTTCTCATGCAGTTGAGAAGGGGGATAATTGGGCGGAGCCGTCCGCTTCTTATCGAGAGGAGAACACCCCTTACTACTGCACGGTACCCCGGGGCCGGATCGCGGCCATGAAAGACAAAGTGGAGAGCTTTATAGCTAACTACAAAATGGGCCCCGGATATTTATTGTTCGTGCCGGATCCAGAAGACACAGTCGTCTGGCCGGCTGGTACCAGCTATGATGATGGCTGCTTCGGCTGCTACGCGGCGGCCATCAAAGCTGGACTGCGCTTCCCACTACATCCGGCTGTTCAGCGGATTTTAGATGGGTATGATCTGGGGTTATGGCAGTTAGCCCCCAATTCTTGGGTAAACGTACTCGGCTATGTGGCCGGGTGCGAAATGTACGGGGTGGAGCCAAGCTTTGAGGCTTTCGCCCACATGAACTATCTCAACCGGACCCCTAAGTCAGGTGGTACCGGCTGGTATCAATTAACAAGCCATAGGGGCTACCTCATGACGAGAGGTAAGGCAAACAAATGGAAGGATTGGCGGAACACCTTCCTCATCATCGAGGGTTCAGACAAGGAGCTGAACAAAAGATTTAACAGGTGGAACAGGGATCCGCCTTTTCTTGCAGGCGGCCGTAGCTTGCCGCCTGTCCCCCCAAAGGCTAAGAAAGAGATCCTAGACAAAGGACTCTTCAAAGTAGAGATTAGGGTGAACTCTACTTCAGGGGTACGAGAGCAAGTGCCCCTAAACTGCATCCCGATCTTCAAGTGGCTCTATGATGAGTACTTTTTGGCCGCCTTACACTCAATGACGATAGGGTCGTCATGCGGCCCCCTGACTCCTCCTAGATCTTCTTCAGTAATGACAATCTCAGGAAATGAATTTATGGAGGGCCGTTCTGGGTGAACGGAATTTACATCTAGCCGCCTGATATTGTCTTTGTTTCCCCTAATAGTAGGACCTCCTCCTGCGAAGCCGCCTGCAATAGTGTAGACGACTGCATCATCTGTATCAGAGCTGTCGGCCTGTTGATTCTTTTTGGCCGACTGTTTTTTCGAGGAGGTGTTCCCCGTGGATTTCTTGACAAAAGAATCAAGATCACCTTGCTCAGCCAGGCGGTCCAGATACCGCATGAGACTGATGCATTCGTTGGTGTGATGACCAACATCTTCATGATAATCACAGAATTTTTCCTGGTTCCGATTGCTTGCAGAACCCTTCATGGGGACCGGCTTCTCAATAGAGATCCGTCCCTTGATTTCTTTCAGGATAGCTTTGCTATCTTTGTTAAACGCATACTTTGGGGAGTATGGCTTGAATTCTTTTTTCTTCTTCTGGGCCGGCTGTTTAGAGGAATCAGCCGCCCAGACCTCTTTTCTCTTCTTTAGATCTTTGTTGGACGACTGTATCTGTCGTCCTTCTCTTTTGTCGAACTTTTTCCCGTCCGACTGTTTTGCTGTACTACAAAGATCTGTCGCCTGTATGTAGGCTTCTGCTTCAATCAAGGCCTCCTGAAGAGTCGCCACCCTCTTTCGAACAAGATCGAATTTGAAGGTCGACCCGTCTTTGAGACCCCTGAAAAAGTCAGTATAGGCTACCTCATCCGGTAACCCTTGAATTTGTATTCTCATCAGGTTAAACCGCCTGATGTAAGAACGAAGCCCCTCCTTCTCACCCTGCTGAATTGTCCCCAAATCAAGGGTCGTCTTCTTCGCAGGAATGTTCATGGCGAAGTTGGAGGTGAACAAGTAAGCAAGCGTCCTGAAATTGTTTACACAACCAGTCGGCAGGTTGCCGAACCATTGCTGTGCAATTCCTTTGAGAGTCGCTGGAAAACACTTGCACCAAGTGGGATCATCCAACCCTTGAAGGTACATTAGGTTGGAGAATGCCATTAGATGGTCTTCTGGGTTAGTAGTGCCATCATAGGCGCCTACTAACACATTTTTCACTTTGGCCGGCTGGGCGGCTTCAGTGATTTCCTTGGAGAAGGCCGACGGCTGTTCACCAAGTCTAAGCAACCGTAGCTGCCAGTCCAAGGGTTGGACATTTTTAAATGCCTGTCCACCAAATGGAGGTGGCGGCATAAAATATTGTTGTTGTGGTACAAACGGTAAGTTTGGTACCGCCTGGTCGCTATGAAAGCCGGACTGACGGGAGGTGCCGCCTGACTGACTCTCATGATACGACTGAGTATGCCTCATCGAGGTATTTCGCAGACTTTCTTGATATTCAAAAGTAGAGGTCGACTCTGACATTCGGTCATTCTTCTTCTGTTCTAACAGCAGACGAGCGTCTGTGTATGTTTTCTTCGAACCGTCCGCCTGAATGTGACGGACAGGTTTCCTTTTTCCTGGAGTAGGAAAATGGTATTTTGTGAGATCAAGGACAGGCGGCTCCCACTTCCTGGATCTAGGATGAGGAGTTCCCTCTCGTCCTTGAACCGGCTTCCTCTTGCCTGAAGTGGAAGGTTTCGTAGCCGACTGTCCCCTGGGCGGTGCAGGCTTCTTATTTAGCAACTCTTGAATCTCTCCCTTGAAATCCCTCATGAAGGTCATGAGTTCGTTCCTGGTGACGGGAGCCGACCCATCAGTCGCCTGCTGCCGAACAGGAGGTGCGCCTGCTGGCTCACTTCCAGTTTGAAGATGCTCCCGTTCCGTCCTTTCAGTCTGACGGGTACGTCGGGCCCTTAGGGTCCCGTCTGGAGCTGTGTGAGCTTCAACTTCAAGTTCATTGTCAGTGTCATGGTCCGACTGGACTTGAGGGTCGTCTAGGGGACGCCTCTCTTCAAAAGTCGGTACAAACGTGGATGCCATCTCAGAAGTACTCTCCCCACAGACGGCGCCAAAATGTTTCGGGGTTTTCTGATGTCCTGCGGGAGAGTTACAACACCGAGACTGGAACCGGACGCCTGTACCTGCAAAACAACGAAGACTCCTTGTGGTAGGAGCTCCGCCTCCAACGGTCAAGTTAGTACCTGATTAAGGAGCAATTAATGCGGAAATTAAAGTGGTTTGGTCTCTCTAGGTGAGAGTGTTTAATGTGTAATCTGTGTTACTTTTTTTGTAATCCCCCCCTCTTAATGAGGATTAAGAGGGGTATTTATAACCTCGGGAAGCGTGCCAATTAGGTTTAGGTTAACCTTGGGCTGACTGGGCTTCTAACCAGGATTGGGCCTTGTTGGCCGGTTTTCCCATTTGGCATGGGGGGACACGTGGCGTGTCTCATTTGGTCCGTAGTGGACGAATCTGAGACTGACACGTGGCAGGCTCCTATTGGCCTACGTGAAGGACACGTGGCAGAACCTGGTTGGTCCACTTGTCAGACGGTGATTGGTGGATAAAAATCCCCTAATCAAAGGTGATCTTGACTCTTTTGTCAAGAAATCCACGGGGAACACCTCCTCGAAAAAGCAGTCGGCCAAAAAGAATCAACAGGCCGACAGCTCTGATACAGATGATGCAGTCGTCTACACTATTGCAGGCGGCTTCGCAGGAGGAGGTCCCACTATTAGGGGCAACAAAGACAATATCAGGCGGCTAGATGTAAATGCCGTTCACCCAGAACGGTCCTCCAAATATTCATTTCCTGAGATTGTCATTACTGAAGAAGATCTAGGAGGGGTCAGGGGACCGCATGACGACCCTATCGTCATTGAATGTAAAGTGGCCAACCAGAGAGTTGGCCGAATCCTCATAGATACCGGAAGCTCCTCAGATCTTATCAGTAGCAAATGTCTGTCAAAATTGAAGTACAAGACTGATTGTATACATCCGGCCTCCCACCCTTTAGTAGGGTTTGGAGGAGGAGTCGTCCACCCTGTAGGACGAGTAGATTTACCCGTCCGCCTGGGTGAAAAATGGGAAGGACGACACATGGTAGTCCGATTCGTGGTGGTAGAAGAACTCTCGGCCTACAACATGATTCTGGGACGACCAACCCTGAATAATTCCAAGGCTGTAATAATCCCATCTCTCATGTTGCTCAAGTTTGAGAGGGATAATGGAACAGTCGAGTCCCTAAGGGGAGATCAGAGGATGGCCCGAGAATGCTATCTCTCGGATGTCAAGCCCACTGTTATGGCCGCTGAGTCCAGTGGAGGAAAGATAGGCTTTGACAATGTCAAGGAGAGTGCGCCTGTTCAAGAAACAGGCGGCAAGAAAAGAAAGGCATCCCAGATGGGGGCCGCAAGAAAAGATAAAAAATAGCAATCATTGGCAGAGGAGCGGTCGGATGAATTCCGCCCTCAGCCGGCTGGTGAGCATACGGACCTAATCTTAGATGTCACGCGTCCTGACAGAACAATCAAAGTTGGGACGACTGCTCTCGGGGTCCTAGGTGACGACTTTCACAATCTGTTGAAAGAATACAAGGACATCTTTGCATTCGAAGTCCATGAAATGCCAGGCATTAGTCCTGAGCTGGCGGTACATAAACTAGCTGTGGATCCAAAAAAGAAGCCGGTAAGGCAGAAGAAGCGGAACCATGGCGAAGAAAGAAGTCAGGCGGCAGCCGCCGAAGTTAAAAAATTACTTGATGCAGGATTCATTCGGCAATGTTTCTTCCCAGACCGGGTTGCAAATATTGTGCTTGTTAAAAAGCCGAATGGTACCTGGCGAATGTGTGTAGACTACACAGACTTAAACAAGGCGTGCCCCAAAGACAGTTACCCTCTGCCTAAAATTGACAATCTGGTCGACTCAACAGCCGGCCATGCTTTGATGAGTTTTATGGACGCCTACTCTGGTTTCCATCAAATACCTTTATGGAGGAAGGATCAGGAGAAGACGGCCTTCGTCACTGATCAAGGGTTATACTGTTACATGATCATGCCGTTTGGTCTTAAAAATGCCCCGGCCACCTTCCAACGAATGATAAACACTGTGTTCTTTGATCAGATTGGGAGAAATGTCGAGGCATATATTGATGATATGATTGTCAAGTCTAAACTACAGAAAGATCATCTGTCGGACCTCCGAGAAACTTTCGCCACACTCAGGCGGCACCATGTCATGCTCAATCCCAAGAAATGTGTCTTTGGAGTTGAGTCTGGGAAATTTCTCGGATTTCTCATTAATTAGAGAGGAATAGAGGCGAACCCTGAGAAGGTGCAGGCGGTCATCGACATGCAGTCGCCCCGTACCGTCCGAGAGGTTCAGAAGTTAACAGGTTGTCTGGCGGCCTTGGGAAGATTTCTAAGTCGATCAGGCGACAAATGCCTGTACTTTTTCCAGGCAATTAAGAAAAAGGCAAGGTTTGAATGGGGGCCGAATGCTGAGGCGGCCTTCCAAAAATTGAAAGTTCACTTGCATTCCTTGCCAAGGCTGGTCAGCCCTTTGCCCAAAGAAGTACTCTACATGTACCTGGCCGTCTCAGATCATGCGTTAAGCGCTGTTCTTCTTGCTGAAAGAGACGGCTGTCAACTCCCGGTCTACTTTGTCAGCCATGTGCTGAAAAATGCCGAGTTGAGGTATCCCTTAGTGGAGAAATTTGGTCTTGCGCTCTTCTTGGCTGTTAAAAAATTAAAGCCCTACTTTTTGGCGCATGCAGTCGTCGTGTATACAGACCAACCTATCAAGCGGCCACTGAATGTCATGGAGTCGTCGGGCCGAATGATCAAATGGGCCATAGAAATACAGAGCCTCGAAGTTACCTTCGAGCCTAGAAAAGCAGTGAAGGGGCAAGCCTTTGCTGACTTTATTGTTGAGATGACTCGCCCCCCTGACTCTCAAGTTCCAGACCAAGTCTGGAAGGTATATGTGGATGGAAGCTCTACTTCAAATGGTTGTGGAGCAGGCGTCATATGTCAGTCGCCAGAGGGCGACAGATACGAGTATGCTTTACGCTTCAGTTTTCAGGCCTCAAACAATGAAGCAGAATATGAAGCTTTACTAGCTGGAATCCGCATGTGCAAGGCGGCAGGGGCTAGGAAAATAGACGCCTGTTCCGATTCACAATTGATAGTGAGTCAGTACAATGGCGAATATGAAGCAACCCATCCGGCCATGATCAAGTATTTACAGGCGGTCCGACAAGCGGTCGGCTCCCTTGAGGATTTCCATCTGATCCAAGTGCCGAGATCAGAAAATAACCAGGCGGATGCACTTTCAAAATTAGCATCATCCGCCTCCTGTGATACTCCTCGAACCGTTTTTTGGGAAGTAGTGGAGCAGAGAAGCATTGAGGGAGACCCTATTGGAATCTTAGACAGAAGCTCAACCTGGATGGATCCAATCAGGGCATATCTGACAAATGGTACCCTGCCGGATGATCATCAACAGGCGGCAGTGCTGAAAAGACGAGCCACCAATTTTGAAATGATAAAGGGAGAACTTCACAAAAGGGGGTATCTTCAACCTTTCTTAAAGTGTGTTACTCCAGAAAAGGGCCGAGAGATACTAGACGATCTTCACTCTGGTCACTGTGCTTCCCATATAGGCGGAAGGACGCTTGCTCAACGGGCAAGGCGGCAGGGCTACTTCTGGCCTACCTTAGAAGCAGATGCTATGGTGATGGTGAAAAAGTGTGACAAGTGTCAAAGGTTTGGCAAACTAATTCACCGTCCGGCTACTGACCTCACCACCATTCATAGCCCCCTACCGCTTGCTAAGTGGGGCATGGATATTCTGGGTCCATATACGCCTGCTACAGGCGGAAGAAGGTACATACTTGTTGCCGTCGACTACTTCACTAAATGGGTAGAGGCGGAGGCTGTTAAGGGAATCAAGACGAAGGATGTAATTTCATTCATTTGGAGAAATGTCATCACTCGGTTCGGGGTTCCCCTGTCTATGGTTTTTGATAATGGTCCCCAATTTGAGATGCCTGTTCTCAAAAGCTGGTTGGGTGACCAAGGAATTGCACACTGCTTTGCATCTGTCGGCCGTCCACAAGCAAACGGCCAGGTAGAAGCCTTTAATAAAATCATCTCAGACGGTCTAAAGAAAAAGATTCAACGAGCAGGCGACCTATGGGCGGATGAACTGCCACATGTTCTCTGGGCCATTAGGACGACTGAAAAAGGGGCGACTGGAGAAACTCCATTCCTCCTAACTTATGGTGCGGAAGCTGTTCTTCCAATAGAACACTACGAGCCGACTCTTCGAGTAATGCTATATGACGAAGAGGCAAACTGGGAAGCCATGCGCCTGGCGTTAGACTCACTCCCTGAAAAGAGGGGCAATGCTGTCTTGCGCCATGAGATCTACCGCCTGAGAATGACTCGATCATACAACAGAAAAGTGCACAGGCGTCCACTCAAAGTGGGGGACTTTGTACTTAGAAAAATGGAAGCTGTTGGTAGGGCTAACGAGTCTGGCAAGCTAACTCCCAACTGGGAAGGTCCCTACCGAATCTATGAAGAGGTTAGAGACGGTACCTACCGTCTGGAAACACCAGACGGCCAGCCGTTGCCTCGAACTTGGAACATAGATAATCTTAAGAAATATTTCTTTTGAAAAATGTAAAGTCAAGGACTACTTGAATAAAGTTTGCATTCTTACTATTCAATTTTGTATTAAGAGGGGCATGCCAACTGACAAACAGTCGGCTACTCTCCAAGTTTAAATTCATTTTTACTTTAAGAGGGGCATGCCAACTGACAAACAGTCGGCTACTCTCCATGTTTAAGAGGGGCACGCCGCTTGTTTCACTCAACCGGCTACCCTCACATAATCTAGTTCACCAAGAACTATCAAAAAACATGATCAGACCAGGTGTCAAGCCAACTGATCAAAATATAAAAATTCAATTCGACCTGTCCCAACATTATAGCAGGCGTCCGACGGCATCCATCTGGATGAAATTCGTCGCAGAGAGCAGCTCCCTTTTGGGTGGAACATTGTTCTATAAACTAATCACACGGCACCTATACGACTGTCCCCAAGGGAAACCACGTAGCCGTTTTTGAGACAAGGATAACTTTTATCACTAACCAAACTAGTGGTAACAGTTGACATCTGAGTCGGATGACCGCCTGTATTACTTGGGATAAATGAAGGGGGTACCTCTTGAGTTAATAGCCAACAAACATTGGCGAATCAAGGGGTCCAGCCGGCCTCTGCCGCCTGGTACCTCTACTACTCAATCTAGAATGAGGACGACTGAGTAACACCAACGTTAACTCATAGTCACTCTCTCAAACTTGGTATGGAACCTAAAAAGTTTGAGTAGACCACCTGTTTTTTGGCAAACAAGGGCACTCAAACCACTATTCCTACTAGGTTTCCATTCGAGTTAATAGCCAACAAACATTGGCGAATAAAGGGGAACAACCAGTACCCACCGCTTGATACCTCTACTACTCAATCACTAGGCGACTAGGTAAGAGCCATATTTACTTAGTCACCCCTTAAAAATTTTAGTATGAAATTAAAAAGTTCATACAACACCTATTCACACTGATTATGATAGGAAACAGTCGTCCTAGACTGCCTATAGCCTACAAAATACAAGTAAGAAAACCTTTTCCTACTTGGTTAATTTTACAAATGACAGGACCGCCTGCCTAAGGGTAATCCAGTCATAGACTGCCTAAAGTCTAGCCTACAAAATACAAGTAAGAAAACCCTTTCCTACTTGGTTAATTTTACAAATGACAGGACCGCCTGCCTAAAGGTAATCCAGTCTTTTAAACGGGTCGAATACCGATTGAATACATGGCCGACTGATCGCCTAGTTTGGAAACACACAACCAGTCGTCCAGGGGCATAGGCGGCGTGACTAACCATCCGTACCTGTCTACAATCGGCCATGCAAAACAGTCGGTACAGGGTACAATTCATTACCAAATATGCAATACTTAGACAAATTTCAAGCAAAATAAAATTGCATTAAGGAGATTAAAATATTCAGAACCCCGGCCCCCTGGCCGGGTAAATACAAGCAAACGGCACGCAGGCCGTGGAAAAAGACATAAAAGCTTAAGAAGGGGGCAGATCTTCAACATTAGCAGCTTCCGCCTGCTCAGCATTCTTCTTGCTGGACTCGGCCTCAGCTGCATCCTTCTTCGATGCCTTGCCCCCAAGTGGCACAAGCGCCACTATCGGCTGCTCCACCCCATCCAAGGCCTCCTCAAACGCCTCTTCCTCAGCAACCGCCAAGATCTCTTGATTATAAGTATCAGAACACTGGCGGTACGTTTTTTCCCATGAGGCAAAGTCGGCACTGGGGAAGAGGTGACTCTAGGTCATGCGCTGGATCTGGGAAGAGTCTTCCATCATCTCTCGGACGAGCTCTTTCTTCTCTTGCTTGGCCTTCTCTGAGAGCTCTTTAGTGAGACTCTTCTCCTGGGTCACCAGGCGTTCCTTTACGTTAGCCAAGGATTTCTCCATGGCTTCGTATGAGAGCATTTTTTGGCGGAGAGGTTTAAGCTCGGCCTTGAGATTGGAGACGATCGCCTCCAGCTCGCTGTTCCTCTTCTGGGCCGCCTCTAACTGAGCCCGGACAGCGGCGGTAGCCTGCGCCTGATAATAAAGAATATCAATTGTCAGAACTTCATTTTGGGCAATTTGAAACATTGCCTTATCACAGTTAGAGGCGGTAATAGCTTTTGCAGCCTTTACCTCTTTATTCTTCCGATCAAGCGGCTTGCGAAGGCCGTTCACTCGGAGCAGGGCCTAAGTAAAGAGAAAACATGCGTCAGTTAGAAGAAAAAAGATAACAAGCGTCCTGAAATTCAAATACTAAAAAAAAATGCTAAGTATACCTCAGCAAGCACCCCTGCAATCCCATCAAGGTCAAGGGTGCCGACACCCCTGACCGCCTCCCTTTCAGATGGAGGAACTGCTTTAATCATAGACTTGGCTACCTCCACCAAGTCAGGCTCCTGAGGGCCGGCTGCATCAATCATAAAAAGCAGGTTAGACCTAGTTAAGAAGGAAACAAGTGTAAAAAATTTTACAAGGAAATTGTCCATACTTCTAGGCGGCCCCGCCGGAGTTTTAGAAGAAGTGGCCGGCTGCTTCTCAGCCGCCACCTGTTTCCTGGAAGACCTAGGAGAGCTTGCAATAGTCGTCCTCCGAGCCTTGGGGTCCGGCTGTTGCGAGGAAGAAGCTCTTGGAGTGCCCGACTAAAAAAAAAAAAAAAAAAAAAAAAAAAAAGAGTTAGTATATGCACAAGACAACTACTTCAAAAAGAGGAAGAGTTTCGAAGCCCACCAAGGGTGCCCCCTTGTTGGGGGACTCGGTACAAGACTATTGCATGATAGAAGCCCGCAACATGGCCGCCGCAGTCTTGGAGGCTGTGATTTTGCTCATGGCGTCAGCTGCAAAAGAACAAACATCAAAGTTAGCAAAAATCCCAAGTAAACAAAGCGTGAAAAAACAGAGTATTTGTCAGGCCGGCTACCTCTAGAGCACCGACTGCTGAGGCCACAGGCGGCCAAAAAGTACTCGTCATAGAGCCACTTGAAGCTCGGGACGCAGTTTAGGGGTACTTGCTCTCGTACCCCTGAAGTAGAGTTCACCCTAGTCTCTACTTTGAAGAGTCCTTTGTCTAGGATCTCTTTTTTAGCCTTTGGGGGAACAGGCGGCATGCTGCGGCCGCCTGCAAGGAGAGGCGGATTCCTATTCCACCTGTTAAAGCGTTTGTTCAGCTCTGTGTCTGAACCCTCAATAATAAGGAAGGTGTTCCGCCAATCCTTCCACTTGTTCGCTTTACCTCTCGTCATGAGGTAGCCCCTGTGGCTCGTCAATTGATACCAGCCGGTACCGCCCGACTTAGGGGTCCAGCTGAGATAGTTCATGTGGGCGAAAGCTTCAAAGCTTGGCTCCACCCCGTACATCTCGCACCCGGCCACATAGCCGAGTACGTTTACCCAAGAGTTGGGGGCTAACTGCCATAACCCCAAATCATACCCATCCAAAATCCGCTGAACAGCCGGATGTAATGGGAAGCGCAGTCCAGCTTTGATGGCCGCCACATAGCAGCCAAAGCAGCCGTCATCATAGCTGGTACCAGCCGGCCAGACGACAGTGTCTTCTGGATCCGGCACGAACAGTAAAAATCCGGGGCCCATTCTGTGGTTAGCTATAAAGCTCTCCACTTTGTCTTGCATGGCTGCGATCCGGCCTCGGGGTACCGTGCAGTAGTAGGGGGTGTTTTCTTCTCGGTAAGAGGCGGACGGCTCCGCCCAATTATCCCCCTTCTCAACTGAATGAGAAAGCCTCGCCTCTTGTAGGCGGCTGTTTCTTTCTTCTGTGCCTGGAGAAGCGTGGCCAGAAGAGCTGGACTCGGACTCGTCCTCTGACGAGTCCGAAGAGGACGACTCCTCCCCTCTCCCAGAGGGGCCCGCCTCCTCTCCCTTAGAAGGAGCAGGAGAAAAGTTAGTCATGTCAACTGTGAAATGGGAAGGGACCACCTTGACCCCTCCCTCAGAACTGTCGGCTTGGCAGCCGCTTTGCTTTACTTCTACATCTGGCGCCTGGTCAGATGTTTCACTAATTGGCACCCTTTGGGAGGAGCCGTCTGAGTTTGAGATCCTAGCAGTCTTTTTTGTTCTGGCCATCACGTTCTGCATAGACACAGATACAGTCGGACTTTGTATAAAGGGCAAAGATGGGTCCAGAAAAGGGCAAGCGGCACTCCTAGTCCTAGATTCAGCCGTCCCCGGTGGCCGGCTGATCACTAACTTAGGCCGTGTCGTGTGCTTCCATGGGGCCATTTCAAAAAATAATAATAAAGAAAAAATTAAGAGTAAGAGAACCGACGGTTACCTGAACGAGTGACAATTGGTGAATTTTGAAAATCCTTTGCAGACGGCTTGTCAGAGCAGGCGGTAGGCAGAAAAAGTCCAAAATGTCAGAGCAAGTTCAGGGGTCCGAATGTTCTCTCGCAAAGTTCTCAAATGTGAAAATGACCGAAGTCATCACTTCCTTTATATAGGCCAAGTGAGAAGGCGAAGGGTCACTTCCAAATTCAAAATTTGGGCGGGAAAATCTCTCGGCCATTTGCAAGGTGACACCTGTAGCAGGCCGTCGCATGTCACCATGCGACACCTGTCACAGGTGACACATGACCAGTCACGTGCCACCTGTGAGGGGCAAATGATTAGGGGATTTTTATCCACCAATCACCGACTGACAAGTGGACCAACCAGGTTCCGCCACGTGTCCTTCACGTAGGCCAATAGGAGCCTGCCACGTGTCAATCGCTGATACGTCCTCTACGGACCAATTGAGACACGACACATGTCTACCCATGCCAAATGGGAAAGCCGGCCAACAAGGCCCAATCCTGTTTAGAGGCCCAGTCAGCCCTAGGTTTACCCTAAACCTAGAGAGTGGCACGCTTCCCGAGGTTATAAATACCCCTCTTAATCCTCATTAAGAGGAGGAAAACACGGAAAAACACACGGATTACGCATTAAACACTCTCACCTAGAGAGACCAAACCACTTTAATTTCCGCATTAATTACTCCTTAATCAGGTACTAACTTGACCGTTGGAGGCGGAGCTCCCACCACCAGGAGTCTCCGTTGTTTTGCAGGTACAGGCGTCCGGTTCCAGTCTCGGTGTTGTAACTCTCCCGCAGGACATCAGAAAACCCCGAAACAATCATCATCATCAACCTAAAAATAACTACAAGAAGGGGAATGATAGCACATCATCCTTTATTGACGTATTTGCGACCACCACGCATTACAATATCACGAATCAATATAACGATCCTAGGAAAAGATGGACAAGAGAAAGAAAATTTAATCCATTTCCTATGAGCTATAAAGAATTGCTAGAGAAATTAAATGAAAAAGGTTTACTTGCACCAATAGAACCAAGACCACCCACTCCACCAGAAAGAAGATTTGCTAATTGGGTTGGTAATGCTTATTGCGCTTATCATAGAGGCAATGGACACGATACTGAACGTTGCTTTATCTTAAAGCATAAAATACAAGATTTGGTAGACGATGGGAGAATTCACACGCCTAAACCTAATAATAATGCATTCCCCTTAGGGGTGTTTCACATCAATGAGGACCATATGGGAAGTGATATGTTCAATCCTGTGAATTATATCCCACCTATAGGAGAACCTCTATCCACAATACTCATAGGGGCAACTAATAAAGTATGTGGACTATGGGACGACGACTTTCAAGACTTATATGTCTCTAAGCATGCCGCCGTCCCACCTCCATCTTGTTTACAAAATGAAAACAAATGGAGCACTTGATTTGGATCATTTCTTGGGGAAGTCACAAGACTTATCAAATCTCTCCTTGGATGAACAATGGCAACAAGCTCAACTCATGGAACATCTTGAAATGGAGGCACGGTCAAAGCCTCTAGAAGAAAGTTGGTTTATGAGTCCTACAACTAATCCAAACGAGATAGATCATATAACTCGTTATGGGCGAGTTTACCAAGCACCACCACCAAATGGATCTTCGACCACACAAAATCAAACTCAAGGTCAAATGCAAAATACAATACCACCTCCACTTGAGGTGGAAGATCCATTGGTCAAACAACTTCGCCAATCTAAGGCGGATGTTAGCATTTGGGAACTCCTAAGTACTCCTAAAGAACATAGGAATTCTCTTAAGAATGCTCTAACGGCTTTGTCTATATGCACAAACACAACCCCTCAAGATCTCGTTATCTTGCTTACTAGCAAGAAATCTGAAAAATCAATCATTTTCACTAATGATGATTTGCCTTTAAAAGACACTACCCACAACAATGCATTATATTTGACCAATATGGTCCAGGTTCTAATGTTCAAGAAGATGGTCCAAGTGGTCAAGGCCTTGAGGTCCAAGTTCAAGACAATGCAAGGGAATTATTTCTGTCCAAGTCATTCTTTAGTCCTTTGCACGGTTTTGGTCCGAAAGTTTTTACAAGGGGTTGCACTTCACTTAGTGTAATTAACCTTGTAGGAAGTATCTAGCAAGTGACGGTTTTCCAAGCTCCAAATGCACGTTTAATAAGCGTCGGTTACAAGCTGAATTGGTGGCGGTTTGGGCGTATTTCATGCTAGCCGTTTGTAAGTTACATGGGCTGATTAAAGTGGCGTGATTCATGGCACTTAATGGGCGTGGATTATGGAGTTGGTTGGCTGAACATTTCACCTCATTACTTGGGGGTTACGTGTGGATATTGTTGCTAGAATAAAGGCATTAAAATAGGAGTTACAAAGTTTGAATAAAAGGCGTGAATCAAGGCTTTGAAATGGGGGTTACGAAGACTTGAAAGAGTAGCTGTTTTGGGCGTGTGTGAGATGCTCTTTGGATGCTATTTTGGCTGTTTATTTTCCCTTGTTTCAAGCCTAGTTTTTAGTTCTTTTAAAGTAGTTTAATTATGTTTGTAATGGAGTTAAGTGGGACGTGTATTAACCACTTATTTCCTTAGTTAATTTCGTTTTGTTTATTTCTTTTTGTTAATTAAAGTAGGCAAGTGAAAAGGTTGTATGGATGCTAAATAGCATACTTTGAATGAATGAAAAGACATCCAAGAATATTTGCCTAAAACGTGTGTTTTGTTAACTAAAGTGACTTGTGTTTAGTTCACTTTGTTTATCCAAATTTGAGAACCCGAATTTGAAGAGTGTTAGTTTTGGTGAGAGTTCCCAAGATTAAGACTTGTAGTTTATGATTTGGTGAGAGTTCCCTTATCTAAACTATCCCAAGCAAACGAGTGAGAGTTCCTCTTTGCTATATCCGTAGCTTAGGGTGAGAGTTCCCCTAACTAAATCAATCACTTGACAATTGGAACTTAAAATCATTTGACCTTCTGTTTAACTTATCATTATTGTAACAAGGTTTCTCATCTTGTTTACACATCATTTGGCGCGTCAGGTAGGGGGAAAAGTTTTCTTAAATTTTTCCAAAGGGGTCGAATACCTACATACCATGGGAGAGAATCCAGACTTGAGGACAGCTTTGGAAGCTCTTAATCGATCCATTGCTAGTCAGGAAAGGTTGGCCGAAACCAATGCCAATCTACAAGGGAACCTTGCTGCCTTGATGGCAAGGCTCATGAACGAGCAAGATAGGAGAGATCAAGGTGAAGACCCTCCACCTAGGAGGGAAGATAGGAGTCTCAAAGTGGACGTTCCTGCCTTTGATGGGACACTTGATCCAGAGAAGTACTTGGAGTGGGAGAAATCCTTGGAAAGGTACTTTGATTACAAGGACATCCATGAGACGGTTCAACAGTACAAGATAGCCAAAGTCAAACTGAAGGGCTATGGTGACAGTTGGTTGCAAGGAGAACAAAGGGGGCGTACCCTTAGGGGTAAGGCTCACATTTCCACTTGGGAAAAGCTGAAGAAAAGAATGAGAGATCGTTTCATTCCTCACAATTACAAGCAAGATCAGTATGTGAAGTGGAGTACTCTGCAACAAAATGGCGACTCAGTGGAAGACTATATCAAAGAGTTTGATAGGCTTGCCATTGTGTGTGAGGTGACTGAAAATGAAGAGCTGAAGTTGGGACGTTTTGTAGCTGGGCTGGATCAAGAGTTACAAGACAAACTTGAAGGTTACACTAACCTCACGTTTGTGGAAGCTTGCAAACTTGTGACAAAGTTTGATGCTAAAAGGAAAAAGAAGAAAGCACCTACCACTACTCCAGTGGTACGTAAACCACCCTTCACCTCGAAGGAGGGTTCTTCTTTTAGCAAGTCTAATGAGCCACCTAAGAAGAACACGAAAGACTTCAAGCTTAGTGACATTGTATGTTACAAGTGTGGAGGTAGAGGACATTACAAAAAAGATTGTCCTAATGCAAGAGCCTTAACCATGCAAGAAGTTAAGCTCATAGCCACCCAAAGCATCGATTGGGAGGAATTTGAGTCTGAAGAAGAGAAGGATGTGACCCCGCATGAAAAGGATGAGGAGGAGGACCATTGCTATCCTGAGATAGAGGACAAAACTAACTTGGTGGTTAGGAGAGCGTTTCAAGCTCGTGTGGAGGAACCTTGGGCGCCACAAAGACAACACATTTTCATCACCAAGTGTAAAATTGGTGACGAGGTATGTGATTTAATTATTGATGGGGGCAGTGAGGCTAATACTGTGTCAAAGACTTTAGTCTCTAAACTAGGTCTTACTACCACTAATCATCCACATCCTTACAAATTGAGTTGGTTAGATTCTAATGCTAGTACTGGGATTAGAAAGCAATGCATGGTGAATTTTTCGATTGGTTCATATCATGATAGTCAATTGTGTGATGTTGTTTTAATGGATGCTTGTCATATTCTTCTTGGTAGACCATGGCAATCTGATAAAAAATCCATTCATGATGGGTACCATAACACTTACACTATCACTCACCAAGGGAAACAAAAGAAATTGCACCCTCTACCACCCCCACGGTTTTCACAACCACAAAAGTCACAAATTTCTTTATTATCTTGTAAAGAATTTGAGAGGGAGTTTGAAGGTGAGGGAGAGATATTCATGTTGTACTCTAAAGAAATCCATGAAAAATTTGTGAGTCAAAATCCTAGACTTGCAAAATTGATTAAGGAGTTTGAGGATGTTTTTCCTGATGAGTTACCTAAGGGATTACCACCCTTGAGAGGAATTGAGCATCAAATTGATCTCATTCCAGGCGCACCTCTACCAAATAAACCTGCCTATAGATGTAACCCTTTAGAAACTAAGGAGTTGCAAAGACAAATTGAAGAGTTGATGGGTATTGGTTATGTGCATGAGTCTATGAGTCCATGTGCGGTTCCTGCTTTGTTGGTCCCTAAAAAAGATGGTACTTGGCGCATGTGTATTGATAGTAGAGCTGTTAACAATATTACTATCAAGTACAGATTTCCAATTCCAAGGCTGGATGATATGTTGGACGAATTGAGTGGTTCAAAGGTATTCTCAAAAGTTGATTTGAGGAGTGGTTACCATCAAATCCGTATGAGGGAAGGTGATGAATGGAAGACTGCATTCAAGACAAAGCATGGGTTGTATGAATGGCTCGTGATGCCGTTTGGATTGACCAATGCACCTAGCACATTCATGAGATTGATGAACGAGGTGTTGAGGCCATTTCTTGGCAAGTTCGTGGTGGTGTACCTTGATGATATCCTTATTTACTCTAAAAATGAGGATGAACATTTAGGTCATTTGTTTCAAGTTTTTTCTGTTTTAAGAACGCAAAAATTGTATGGAAAACTTGAAAAATGTGATTTTATGTTATATGAGGTCACTTTTCTTGGTTACATAGTTTCAGGTGATGGCGTGAAAGTGGATCCTTGCAAGGTTGAAGCAATTCAATCATGGCCTAGTCCGAAAACACTCACGGAGGCCCGTTCTTTCCATGGCCTAGATTCTTTCTATAGAAGATTTATCAAGAATTTTAGCACACTCATGGCTCCTATAACTGAGTGTACTAAAAAGGGGACGTTTGAATGGACTACACAAGCTCAAAAGGCCTTTGAAGAAGTCAAGGAGAAAATGTGCAACACTCCTATTCTTGCACTCCCTGATTTTTCCAAGCCATTTGAAGTGGAGTGTGACGCAAGTGGGAAGGGGATTGGAGCAGTTTTGATTCAAGAAGGGCGTCCAATTGCTTATTTCAGTGAAAAGTTGAGTCAAGGCAAGTTGAATTATTCCACCTATGATAAAGAGTTCTATACTATGGTACGAGCTCTAGATCATTGGTCACATTCCTTGAGACCACAACCGTTCATATTGCATTCGGATCATGAATCTTTAAGGTTCATCCATGGCCAAAAGAAGTTGAATTCAAGACATGCTAAATGGGTTGAATTCTTACAAACATTTAACTTTTCCTCTAAATACAAGAGTGGAAAGGCTAATGTTGTTGCGGATGCCTTATCTAGGAGGCATAATTTGCTTGGAGTTGTCGAAGCAAAGGTTCTTGGGTTTGATTTGATCAAGGAATACTACAAGGAAGATGGCGATTTCAATGGAGTAATGCAGAAGTGTGTTCATGGAGTATATGACTTATTTTCCTTACATGATGGCTTTCTTTTTAAGGGAAATCGGTTATGCATTCCTAAGTGTCCAATTAGAAGCTTGTTGATTCATGAAGCTCATGGAGGAAGTCTAGCTGGTCACGTTGGGGTTCAAAAAACAATGGAGCTTCTTCAAGCTCACTTTTATTGGCCGAAAATGTTAGCCACGGTTCATCATGTGGTTAGTCGTTGTTCTACTTGTCAAAGGGCCAAGATGGTGTTTCACAAAGGTCTCTACAAGCCTTTGCCAGTTCCGGAAAGACCTTGGGAAGATGTGAGCATGGATTTCATTGTGGCTTTACCTAGAACTCAAAGGGGTAAAGACTCAATCATGGTGGTTGTTGATCGGTTTTCGAAAATGGCTCATTTCGTTCCTTGTCACAAGACCGAGGATGCTATGAAAGTGGCTAAGTTGTGTTTTGAAGAAGTGGTTCGTTTTCATGGGGTGCCACGCACCATTGTGTCCGATCGTGATACAAAGTTCCTTAGTCATTTTTGGAAATCAATATGGCGTCTAATGGGAACAAAATTACTGTTTTCTACATCACATCATCCACAAACCGATGGTCAAACTGAAGTGGTGAATAGAATACTTGGTTCTTTGCTTAGGACCTTGGTTAGTAAGAGTGCTAAGGATTGGGATGTCAAGCTAGCTCATGCCGAGTTTGCTTACAATCGAACTCCTAGTTCTACTACAAAATACTCTCCTTTTGAAGTGGTCTAAGGTGTCAATCCTTATGTTCCTATTGATCTCATAGCTTTGCCACAAGACAAGTTCGTTCATGGTGGAGCTAAGGAACAAGCCGAGTTCATGTTGAAGATACACAAGGAAGTTAGGAAGAACATTGAGAAAGCAAATGAAGTCTACAAGAAACAAGCCAACAAGAGGGTGAAAAACGTGAAGCAATTTGAAGTTGGTGACTTGGTGTGGATTTACATGAGAAAAGAGAGGTTTCCTAGCAAAAGAAAGAACAAGCTTATGCCAAGAGCCGAAGGACCCTTTGAAATCGTGGAAAAGATCAACGACAATGCATACAAGGTTGATTTGGGGGGCCAATTTGGTGTCTCAAGCACATTCAATGTTGGTGACCTAGCTCCTTACTTTGATGATGACGAATTGAGGGCAATTCCTTTTGAAGAAGAGGAGGATGACCAATATGGTCGAGGTTCTAATGTTCAAGAAGATGGTCCAAGTGGTCAAGGCCTTGAGGTCCAAGTTCAAGACAATGCAAGGGAATTATTTCTGTCCAAGTCATTCTTTAGTCCTTTGCACGGTTTTGGTCCGAAAGTTTTTACAAGGGGTTGCACTTCACTTAGTGTAATTAACCTTGTAGGAAGTATCTAGCAAGTGACGGTTTTCCAAGCTCCAAATGCACGTTTAATAAGCGTCGGTTACAAGCTGAATTGGTGGCGGTTTGGGCGTATTTCATGCTAGCCGTTTGTAAGTTACATGGGCTGATTAAAGTGGCGTGATTCATGGCACTTAATGGGCGTGGATTATGGAGTTGGTTGGCTGAACATTTCACCTCATTACTTGGGGGTTACGTGTGGATATTGTTGCTAGAATAAGGCATTAAAATAGGAGTTACAAAGTTTGAATAAAAGGCGTGAATCAAGGCTTTGAAATGGGGGTTACGAAGACTTGAAAGAGTAGCTGTTTTGGGCGTGTGTGAGATGCTCTTTGGATGCTATTTTGGCTGTTTATTTTCCCTTGTTTCAAGCCTAGTTTTTAGTTCTTTTAAATTAGTTTAATTATGTTTGTAATGGAGTTAAGTGGGACGTGTATTAACCACTTATTTCCTTAGTTAATTTCGTTTTGTTTATTTCTTTTTGTTAATTAAAGTAGGCAAGTGAAAAGGTTGTATGGATGCTAAATAGCATACTTTGAATGAATGAAAAGACATCCAAGAATATTTGCCTAAAACGTGTGTTTTGTTAACTAAAGTGACTTGTGTTTAGTTCACTTTGTTTTTCCAAATTTGAGAACCCGAATTTGAAGAGTGTTAGTTTTGGTGAGAGTTCCCAAGATTAAGACTTGTAGTTTATGATTTGGTGAGAGTTCCCTTATCTAAACTATCCCAAGCAAACGAGTGAGAGTTCCTCTTTGCTATATCCGTAGCTTAGGGTGAGAGTTCCCCTAACTAAATCAATCACTTGACAATTGGAACTTAAAATCATTTGACCTTCTGTTTAACTTATCATTATTGTAACAAGGTTTCTCATCTTGTTTACACATCAATATTTAACTGTGGGGTGCAAGGGATACAACATCCCTCTAACTTTGGTAGACAATGGGTCAGCTGTAAACGTATGCGCATTGCAAATTGCAAAATACTTAGGCCTTAATCCTGAAAAAGATTTTCTATCAACAACACAAAGCATTAGGGCCTATGACAATTCGAGAAGATCGGTGGGTGGAACTGTTAAGCTACCAATTACCACTAGCCCAATAAAAAAGATGGTTGAATTCCACGTTATGGACATAAAACCTGCATTCAACCTTCTACTTGGATGTCCTTGGATACATGAGCTTGGTGCAATACCATCCTCACTTCATCAAATGATTAGGTTGAACTATCAAGGGCTTCCTATGACTATACATGCTTCTCCACTTACAATAGCAATAAATGATCAATCACTCTTAGAAATAAACCACGATAATGATGAAGAGGACATGTGGGGATTTGCCGCGGAGCCAATCTACACAATAGGAATGGAAGAAGACTTGGAAGAACCTTTCAAGCTTGATCCATATTCCACCCGGATAGTAAACAACATCTTACTCAAGAGTAGTGACTTTCCTGGGATGCCTTAAGGAATAAGAATGAAGAAATCTTTCTTACATCCTATCCCAAAGAAAAGCTTCTCCTTTGGATTGGGATACAAACCAACCAAAGAAGAATTGAAGTCTCACGATGCGAAAAACAAAGCACGTAGAGACAAAAACAAGAAAGGGATAGTCACTTTACTCCCATCCTACCAACAAACCCTTAATGGACAATTCATTAGGGAGGGAGAAGACTACCCATGCTATGACTTTCCAGAACCACTAGTTTTGGAAGGAATCAAGAAGCCTAGATTCGAAATATTTCACGATTGCTACTTCTTGGATGACGATTTTAGTATCGTTAAATCAAAATACCCAATTCCAGGGTGCTATGATAGGCAAGTATTTAACTTGCTATTTGGACTAGAACAAAATCATGTCGCTGCAATGACCAATCAAAATGCCATCCAAGATGACGCTTTTGACCCAACTTCATTGATCACCCCTTCTAATGAAACCTTGGAGCATGGGTGGAGGAAATCTTTCAAGTGGACTAATCACAAAGGCGATAAGCTAGAAATCGTCACAGGCGAAGGGAAGATGTTTGAAGAATCGGACGACGAATCTATTATAGACTCTAGGGAAGCTGAGAATCTAGGCCTTGTGGCCATTACCGAGTCTTTATTTTCTAGTTTTAAGGACAAAGATCCCAAAAAGGATTCTTCTCTTAATGTACTTTCTTTGTATTCTAATAATATGAGCTCTATTTCCGAGTATATGCCTTCTACTGAATCTTTCAAATGCTATAACAATCAATCTAATGAAGATATTAATAAGTTGGTTGAACTAATGAATGAACGAGAAAAAAAGAACCCTATCATTGAAGAAACTGAAACAATCAATATAGGAACTCTAAATCCGGAAGAGCGATCGACCCTCATATAGACGCTAAAAGAATTCAAAGATGTGTTCGCTTGGTCATAGAAGGGCATGCCTGGAATAGATAAGGAAATTGCAGAAAATACCATTCCCTTGAACCCTATCTCTAAACCAGTAAAAAAAAACTTCGACGTATGAAACCTGACGTCGCGTTAAAAATAAAAGAAGAAGTACAAAAACAATTGGACGCAGGTTTCATTCACGTATGTAATTATCCAGAATGGGTAGCGAACATCGTCCCAGTCCCTAAAAAGGATGGACGAGTTCGCATGTGTGTCGACTTTAGGGACCTTAATAAGGCTAGCTCTAAAGATAATTTTCCTCTACATCATATTGATATATTGGTAGATAACACAGCTGAATATGCGATGTTATCCTTTATGGTTGGATACGCAGGTTACAACCAAATTTTAATGGCAAAAGAAGACGAAGAAAAGACATGTTTTATCACCCCTTGGGGTACGTATTGCTATACAGTCATGCCACTTGGTTTAAAAATGCAGGAGCTACGTACCAAAGAATGGCTACGACCTCTTGCATGATATGATGCATTAAGAAATAGAAGTGTATGTGGATGATATGATTGTAAAGTCCAAAGATAGAATGGGACATATAAAAGCTTTACGCAAATTTTTCACTCGCATAAAAAAATGCAACATGCGATTAAATCCACAAATATGCGCCTTCGGAGTAACTTCCGACAAGTTACTCGGATACGTAGTAAGCACACGTTGTATTGAGATTGATCCCTCCAAAATAAAGGCAATTGTTGACATGCCCCCCCTCAAACAGAAAAAGAAATTAGGGGGTTCCTTGGCAAACTGCAATATATTAGTCGATTTATCAACAAATTGACTATGACTTGTGAGCCAATATTTAAAAAATTGAAAAAAGAGGAAAAACATGAATGGGACGATCAATGCCAAAGGGCCTCTGAGAAAATCAAAGATTATCTCAAAAGTCCACCGATTTTAGCACCACCAGTACCTAAATTAACTCTTAGGCTATACATTATAGTTACAGACACGGCCACGGGCGCCATGTGAGCATAAGAGGTAGAAAAAATCGAGCGTGCAATATATTACATAAGTAAAAAATTCATCCAATATGAAACGAAATATAGCACCTTAGAAAAGACAAGTTTAGCATTAGTGTGGGCAACTAAAAAATTACGACATTATATGCTACCACACACTACTCATGTGATTTCTCAACAAAATCCGATAAAGTATTTGTTTGAACAACCACCTATACAAGGAAGAATATCCAAATGGTTGGTGATGTTGGCCGAATTTGAGTTAAAATATATTCCAGAAAAATCAATGAAGGGAAAAGTAATTTCCGACTTTTTGGCCCAACATCTAATTCAAACAAGTCATGCAGAAACTACACATCTTCCGGATGAAGAGATTCTCATGACACAAGATGACAAATGGGTAATGTACTTCGACGGTGCATCCAACCAAAAGAGATGTGGCGTAGGAGTGTTACTCATAAGTTTAGAGGGAGCACATACTCCAATCTTTGTCAAACTAGAATTTGAGGTTACTAATAATGCCGCAGAATGTGAAGCGTGCATTATTGGATGAGAAGCAGCAACTAGCATAGGTGTGCAAAAATTAGAGGTATATGGAGATTCCAGTTTGATTATAAATCATATACTGAAAAAATTGAAAATAAAGAACTCCACAATGATAATATACCAAGCACACCTAGAGCAACTCATCGAGCACTTTGAACATATTGACTTTAAATATCTCTCAAGGGATGATAATCAATTTGCCGATGCGGTAGAAAAATTAGCCTCAATGATCAACATTCCAGATCACTTGAATATGATGCCATTATGCGTTGATAGAAGAGAAGAACCATCGTATTGCAACGCAATAAAGGAAAGAAATGACATCGAAGGGAACAATCCTTGGTATGATCCATTGGTCAAACAACTTCGCCAATCTAAGGCGGATGTTAGCATTTGGGAACTCCTAAGTACTCCTAAAGAACATAGGAATTCTCTTAAGAATGCTCTAACGGCTTTGTCTATATGCACAAACACAACCCCTCAAGATCTCGTTATCTTGCTTACTAGCGAGAAATCTGAAAAATCAATCATTTTCACTAATGATGATTTGCCTTTAAAAGACACTACCCACAACAATGCATTATATTTGACCAATATGGTCCAGGTTCTAATGTTCAAGAAGATGGTCCAAGTGGTCAAGGCCTTGAGGTCCAAGTTCAAGACAATGCAAGGGAATTATTTCTGTCCAAGTCATTCTTTAGTCCTTTGCACGGTTTTGGTCCGAAAGTTTTTACAAGGGGTTGCACTTCACTTAGTGTAATTAACCTTGTAGGAAGTATCTAGCAAGTGACGGTTTTCCAAGCTCCAAATGCACGTTTAATAAGCGTCGGTTACAAGCTGAATTGGTGGCGGTTTGGGCGTATTTCATGCTAGTCGTTTGTAAGTTACATGGGCTGATTAAAGTGGCGTGATTCATGGCACTTAATGGGCGTGGATTATGGAGTTGGTTGGCTGAACATTTCACCTCATTACTTGGGGGTTACGTGTGGATATTGTTGCTAGAATAAAGGCATTAAAATAGGAGTTACAAAGTTTGAATAAAAGGCGTGAATCAAGGCTTTGAAATGGGGGTTACGAAGACTTGAAAGAGTAGCTGTTTTGGGCGTGTGTGAGATGCTCTTTGGATGCTATTTTGGCTGTTTATTTTCCCTTGTTTCAAGCCTAGTTTTTAGTTCTTTTAAATTAGTTTAATTATGTTTGTAATGGAGTTAAGTGGGACGTGTATTAACCACTTATTTCCTTAGTTAATTTCGTTTTGTTTATTTCTTTTTGTTAATTAAAGTAGGCAAGTGAAAAGGTTGTATGGATGCTAAATAGCATACTTTGAATGAATGAAAAGACATCCAAGAATATTTGCCTAAAACGTGTGTTTTGTTAACTAAAGTGACTTGTGTTTAGTTCACTTTGTTTATCCAAATTTGAGAACCCGAATTTGAAGAGTGTTAGTTTTGGTGAGAGTTCCCAAGATTAAGACTTGTAGTTTATGATTTGGTGAGAGTTCCCTTATCTAAACTATCCCAAGCAAACGAGTGAGAGTTCCTCTTTGCTATATCCGTAGCTTAGGGTGAGAGTTCCCCTAACTAAATCAATCACTTGACAATTGGAACTTAAAATCATTTGACCTTCTGTTTAACTTATCATTATTGTAACAAGGTTTCTCATCTTGTTTACACATCATTTGGCGCGTCAGGTAGGGGGAAAAGTTTTCTTAAATTTTTCCAAAGGGGTCGAATACCTACATACCATGGGAGAGAATCCAGACTTGAGGACAGCTTTGGAAGCTCTTAATCGATCCATTGCTAGTCAGGAAAGGTTGGCCGAAACCAATGCCAATCTACAAGGGAACCTTGCTGCCTTGATGGCAAGGCTCATGAACGAGCAAGATAGGAGAGATCAAGGTGAAGACCCTCCACCTAGGAGGGAAGATAGGAGTCTCAAAGTGGACGTTCCTGCCTTTGATGGGACACTTGATCCAGAGAAGTACTTGGAGTGGGAGAAATCCTTGGAAAGGTACTTTGATTACAAGGACATCCATGAGACGGTTCAACAGTACAAGATAGCCAAAGTCAAACTGAAGGGCTATGGTGACAGTTGGTTGCAAGGAGAACAAAGGGGGCGTACCCTTAGGGGTAAGGCTCACATTTCCACTTGGGAAAAGCTGAAGAAAAGAATGAGAGATCGTTTCATTCCTCACAATTACAAGCAAGATCAGTATGTGAAGTGGAGTACTCTGCAACAAAATGGCGACTCAGTGGAAGACTATATCAAAGAGTTTGATAGGCTTGCCATTGTGTGTGAGGTGACTGAAAATGAAGAGCTGAAGTTGGGACGTTTTGTAGCTGGGCTGGATCAAGAGTTACAAGACAAACTTGAAGGTTACACTAACCTCACGTTTGTGGAAGCTTGCAAACTTGTGACAAAGTTTGATGCTAAAAGGAAAAAGAAGAAAGCACCTACCACTACTCCAGTGGTACGTAAACCACCCTTCACCTCGAAGGAGGGTTCTTCTTTTAGCAAGTCTAATGAGCCACCTAAGAAGAACACGAAAGACTTCAAGCTTAGTGACATTGTATGTTACAAGTGTGGAGGTAGAGGACATTACAAAAAAGATTGTCCTAATGCAAGAGCCTTAACCATGCAAGAAGTTAAGCTCATAGCCACCCAAAGCATCGATTGGGAGGAATTTGAGTCTGAAGAAGAGAAGGATGTGACCCCGCATGAAAAGGATGAGGAGGAGGACCATTGCTATCCTGAGATAGAGGACAAAACTAACTTGGTGGTTAGGAGAGCGTTTCAAGCTCGTGTGGAGGAACCTTGGGCGCCACAAAGACAACACATTTTCATCACCAAGTGTAAAATTGGTGACGAGGTATGTGATTTAATTATTGATGGGGGCAGTGAGGCTAATACTGTGTCAAAGACTTTAGTCTCTAAACTAGGTCTTACTACCACTAATCATCCACATCCTTACAAATTGAGTTGGTTAGATTCTAATGCTAGTACTGGGATTAGAAAGCAATGCATGGTGAATTTTTCGATTGGTTCATATCATGATAGTCAATTGTGTGATGTTGTTTTAATGGATGCTTGTCATATTCTTCTTGGTAGACCATGGCAATCTGATAAAAAATCCATTCATGATGGGTACCATAACACTTACACTATCACTCACCAAGGGAAACAAAAGAAATTGCACCCTCTACCACCCCCACGGTTTTCACAACCACAAAAGTCACAAATTTCTTTATTATCTTGTAAAGAATTTGAGAGGGAGTTTGAAGGTGAGGGAGATATATTCATGTTGTACTCTAAAGAAATCCATGAAAAATTTGTGAGTCAAAATCCTAGACTTGCAAAATTGATTAAGGAGTTTGAGGATGTTTTTCCTGATGAGTTACCTAAGGGATTACCACCCTTGAGAGGAATTGAGCATCAAATTGATCTCATTCCAGGCGCACCTCTACCAAATAAACCTGCCTATAGATGTAACCCTTTAGAAACTAAGGAGTTGCAAAGACAAATTGAAGAGTTGATGGGTATTGGTTATGTGCATGAGTCTATGAGTCCATGTGCGGTTCCTGCTTTGTTGGTCCCTAAAAAAGATGGTACTTGGCGCATGTGTATTGATAGTAGAGCTGTTAACAATATTACTATCAAGTACAGATTTCCAATTCCAAGGCTGGATGATATGTTGGACGAATTGAGTGGTTCAAAGGTATTCTCAAAAGTTGATTTGAGGAGTGGTTACCATCAAATCCGTATGAGGGAAGGTGATGAATGGAAGACTGCATTCAAGACAAAGCATGGGTTGTATGAATGGCTCGTGATGCCGTTTGGATTGACCAATGCACCTAGCACATTCATGAGATTGATGAACGAGGTGTTGAGGCCATTTCTTGGCAAGTTCGTGGTGGTGTACCTTGATGATATCCTTATTTACTCTAAAAATGAGGATGAACATTTAGGTCATTTGTTTCAAGTTTTTTCTGTTTTAAGAACGCAAAAATTGTATGGAAAACTTGAAAAATGTGATTTTATGTTATATGAGGTCACTTTTCTTGGTTACATAGTTTCAGGTGATGGCGTGAAAGTGGATCCTTGCAAGGTTGAAGCAATTCAATCATGGCCTAGTCCGAAAACACTCACGGAGGCCCGTTCTTTCCATGGCCTAGATTCTTTCTATAGAAGATTTATCAAGAATTTTAGCACACTCATGGCTCCTATAACTGAGTGTACTAAAAAGGGGACGTTTGAATGGACTACACAAGCTCAAAAGGCCTTTGAAGAAGTCAAGGAGAAAATGTGCAACACTCCTATTCTTGCACTCCCTGATTTTTCCAAGCCATTTGAAGTGGAGTGTGACGCAAGTGGGAAGGGGATTGGAGCAGTTTTGATTCAAGAAGGGCGTCCAATTGCTTATTTCAGTGAAAAGTTGAGTCAAGGCAAGTTGAATTATTCCACCTATGATAAAGAGTTCTATACTATGGTACGAGCTCTAGATCATTGGTCACATTACTTGAGACCACAACCGTTCATATTGCATTCGGATCATGAATCTTTAAGGTTCATCCATGGCCAAAAGAAGTTGAATTCAAGACATGCTAAATGGGTTGAATTCTTACAAACATTTAACTTTTCCTCTAAATACAAGAGTGGAAAGGCTAATGTTGTTGCGGATGCCTTATCTAGGAGGCATAATTTGCTTGGAGTTGTCGAAGCAAAGGTTCTTGGGTTTGATTTGATCAAGGAATACTACAAGGAAGATGGCGATTTCAATGGAGTAATGCAGAAGTGTGTTCATGGAGTATATGACTTATTTTCCTTACATGATGGCTTTCTTTTTAAGGGAAATCGGTTATGCATTCCTAAGTGTCCAATTAGAAGCTTGTTGATTCATGAAGCTCATGGAGGAAGTCTAGCTGGTCACGTTAGGGTTCAAAAAACAATGGAGCTTCTTCAAGCTCACTTTTATTGGCCGAAAATGTTAGCCACGGTTCATCATGTGGTTAGTCGTTGTTCTACTTGTCAAAGGGCCAAGATGGTGTTTCACAAAGGTCTCTACAAGCCTTTGCCAGTTCCGGAAAGACCTTGGGAAGATGTGAGCATGGATTTCATTGTGGCTTTACCTAGAACTCAAAGGGGTAAAGACTCAATCATGGTGGTTGTTGATCGGTTTTCGAAAATGGCTCATTTCGTTCCTTGTCACAAGACCGAGGATGCTATGAAAGTGGCTAAGTTGTGTTTTGAAGAAGTGGTTCGTTTTCATGGGGTGCCACGCACCATTGTGTCCGATCGTGATACAAAGTTCCTTAGTCATTTTTGGAAATCAATATGGCGTCTAATGGGAACAAAATTACTGTTTTCTACATCACATCATCCACAAACCGATGGTCAAACTGAAGTGGTGAATAGAATACTTGGTTCTTTGCTTAGGACCTTGGTTAGTAAGAGTGCTAAGGATTGGGATGTCAAGCTAGCTCATGCCGAGTTTGCTTACAATCGAACTCCTAGTTCTACTACAAAATACTCTCCTTTTGAAGTGGTCTATGGTGTCAATCCTTATGTTCCTATTGATCTCATAGCTTTGCCACAAGACAAGTTCGTTCATGGTGGAGCTAAGGAACAAGCCGAGTTCATGTTGAAGATACACAAGGAAGTTAGGAAGAACATTGAGAAAGCAAATGAAGTCTACAAGAAACAAGCCAACAAGAGGGTGAAAAACGTGAAGCAATTTGAAGTTGGTGACTTGGTGTGGATTTACATGAGAAAAGAGAGGTTTCCTAGCAAAAGAAAGAACAAGCTTATGCCAAGAGCCGAAGGACCCTTTGAAATCGTGGAAAAGATCAACGACAATGCATACAAGGTTGATTTGGGGGGCCAATTTGGTGTCTCAAGCACATTCAATGTTGGTGACCTAGCTCCTTACTTTGATGATGACGAATTGAGGGCAATTCCTTTTGAAGAAGAGGAGGATGACCAATATGGTCGAGGTTCTAATGTTCAAGAAGATGGTCCAAGTGGTCAAGGCCTTGAGGTCCAAGTTCAAGACAATGCAAGGGAATTATTTCTGTCCAAGTCATTCTTTAGTCCTTTGCACGGTTTTGGTCCGAAAGTTTTTACAAGGGGTTGCACTTCACTTAGTGTAATTAACCTTGTAGGAAGTATCTAGCAAGTGACGGTTTTCCAAGCTCCAAATGCACGTTTAATAAGCGTCGGTTACAAGCTGAATTGGTGGCGGTTTGGGCGTATTTCATGCTAGCCGTTTGTAAGTTACATGGGCTGATTAAAGTGGCGTGATTCATGGCACTTAATGGGCGTGGATTATGGAGTTGGTTGGCTGAACATTTCACCTCATTACTTGGGGGTTACGTGTGGATATTGTTGCTAGAATAAGGCATTAAAATAGGAGTTACAAAGTTTGAATAAAAGGCGTGAATCAAGGCTTTGAAATGGGGGTTACGAAGACTTGAAAGAGTAGCTGTTTTGGGCGTGTGTGAGATGCTCTTTGGATGCTATTTTGGCTGTTTATTTTCCCTTGTTTCAAGCCTAGTTTTTAGTTCTTTTAAATTAGTTTAATTATGTTTGTAATGGAGTTAAGTGGGACGTGTATTAACCACTTATTTCCTTAGTTAATTTCGTTTTGTTTATTTCTTTTTGTTAATTAAAGTAGGCAAGTGAAAAGGTTGTATGGATGCTAAATAGCATACTTTGAATGAATGAAAAGACATCCAAGAATATTTGCCTAAAACGTGTGTTTTGTTAACTAAAGTGACTTGTGTTTAGTTCACTTTGTTTTTCCAAATTTGAGAACCCGAATTTGAAGAGTGTTAGTTTTGGTGAGAGTTCCCAAGATTAAGACTTGTAGTTTATGATTTGGTGAGAGTTCCCTTATCTAAACTATCCCAAGCAAACGAGTGAGAGTTCCTCTTTGCTATATCCGTAGCTTAGGGTGAGAGTTCCCCTAACTAAATCAATCACTTGACAATTGGAACTTAAAATCATTTGACCTTCTGTTTAACTTATCATTATTGTAACAAGGTTTCTCATCTTGTTTACACATCAATATTTAACTGTGGGGTGCAAGGGATACAACATCCCTCTAACTTTGGTAGACAATGGGTCAGCTGTAAACGTATGCGCATTGCAAATTGCAAAATACTTAGGCCTTAATCCTGAAAAAGATTTTCTATCAACAACACAAAGCATTAGGGCCTATGACAATTCGAGAAGATCGGTGGGTGGAACTGTTAAGCTACCAATTACCACTAGCCCAATAAAAAAGATGGTTGAATTCCACGTTATGGACATAAAACCTGCATTCAACCTTCTACTTGGATGTCCTTGGATACATGAGCTTGGTGCAATACCATCCTCACTTCATCAAATGATTAGGTTGAACTATCAAGGGCTTCCTATGACTATACATGCTTCTCCACTTACAATAGCAATAAATGATCAATCACTCTTAGAAATAAACCACGATAATGATGAAGAGGACATGTGGGGATTTGCCGCGGAGCCAATCTACACAATAGGAATGGAAGAAGACTTGGAAGAACCTTTCAAGCTTGATCCATATTCCACCCGGATAGTAAACAACATCTTACTCAAGAGTAGTGACTTTCCTGGGATGCCTTAAGGAATAAGAATGAAGAAATCTTTCTTACATCCTATCCCAAAGAAAAGCTTCTCCTTTGGATTGGGATACAAACCAACCAAAGAAGAATTGAAGTCTCACGATGCGAAAAACAAAGCACGTAGAGACAAAAACAAGAAAGGGATAGTCACTTTACTCCCATCCTACCAACAAACCCTTAATGGACAATTCATTAGGGAGGGAGAAGACTACCCATGCTATGACTTTCCAGAACCACTAGTTTTGGAAGGAATCAAGAAGCCTAGATTCGAAATATTTCACGATTGCTACTTCTTGGATGACGATTTTAGTATCGTTAAATCAAAATACCCAATTCCAGGGTGCTATGATAGGCAAGTATTTAACTTGCTATTTGGACTAGAACAAAATCATGTCGCTGCAATGACCAATCAAAATGCCATCCAAGATGACGCTTTTGACCCAACTTCATTGATCACCCCTTCTAATGAAACCTTGGAGCATGGGTGGAGGAAATCTTTCAAGTGGACTAATCACAAAGGCGATAAGCTAGAAATCGTCACAGGCGAAGGGAAGATGTTTGAAGAATCGGACGACGAATCTATTATAGACTCTAGGGAAGCTGAGAATCTAGGCCTTGTGGCCATTACCGAGTCTTTATTTTCTAGTTTTAAGGACAAAGATCCCAAAAAGGATTCTTCTCTTAATGTACTTTCTTTGTATTCTAATAATATGAGCTCTATTTCCGAGTATATGCCTTCTACTGAATCTTTCAAATGCTATAAAAATCAATCTAATGAAGATATTAATAAGTTGGTTGAACTAATGAATGAACGAGAAAAAAAGAACCCTATCATTGAAGAAACTGAAACAATCAATATAGGAACTCTAAATCCGGAAGAGCGATCGACCCTCATATAGACGCTAAAAGAATTCAAAGATGTGTTCGCTTGGTCATAGAAGGGCATGCCTGGAATAGATAAGGAAATTGCAGAAAATACCATTCCCTTGAACCCTATCTCTAAACCAGTAAAAAAAAACTTCGACGTATGAAACCTGACGTCGCGTTAAAAATAAAAGAAGAAGTACAAAAACAATTGGACGCAGGTTTCATTCACGTATGTAATTATCCAGAATGGGTAGCGAACATCGTCCCAGTCCCTAAAAAGGATGGACGAGTTCGCATGTGTGTCGACTTTAGGGACCTTAATAAGGCTAGCTCTAAAGATAATTTTCCTCTACATCATATTGATATATTGGTAGATAACACAGCTGAATATGCGATGTTATCCTTTATGGTTGGATACGCAGGTTACAACCAAATTTTAATGGCAAAAGAAGACGAAGAAAAGACATGTTTTATCACCCCTTGGGGTACGTATTGCTATACAGTCATGCCACTTGGTTTAAAAATGCAGGAGCTACGTACCAAAGAATGGCTACGACCTCTTGCATGATATGATGCATTAAGAAATAGAAGTGTATGTGGATGATATGATTGTAAAGTCCAAAGATAGAATGGGACATATAAAAGCTTTACGCAAATTTTTCACTCGCATAAAAAAATGCAACATGCGATTAAATCCACAAATATGCGCCTTCGGAGTAACTTCCGACAAGTTACTCGGATACGTAGTAAGCACACGTTGTATTGAGATTGATCCCTCCAAAATAAAGGCAATTGTTGACATGCCCCCCCTCAAACAGAAAAAGAAATTAGGGGGTTCCTTGGCAAACTGCAATATATTAGTCGATTTATCAACAAATTGACTATGACTTGTGAGCCAATATTTAAAAAATTGAAAAAAGAGGAAAAACATGAATGGGACGATCAATGCCAAAGGGCCTCTGAGAAAATCAAAGATTATCTCAAAAGTCCACCGATTTTAGCACCACCAGTACCTAAATTAACTCTTAGGCTATACATTATAGTTACAGACACGGCCACGGGCGCCATGTGAGCATAAGAGGTAGAAAAAATCGAGCGTGCAATATATTACATAAGTAAAAAATTCATCCAATATGAAACGAAATATAGCACCTTAGAAAAGACAAGTTTAGCATTAGTGTGGGCAACTAAAAAATTACGACATTATATGCTACCACACACTACTCATGTGATTTCTCAACAAAATCCGATAAAGTATTTGTTTGAACAACCACCTATACAAGGAAGAATATCCAAATGGTTGGTGATGTTGGCCGAATTTGAGTTAAAATATATTCCAGAAAAATCAATGAAGGGAAAAGTAATTTTCGACTTTTTGGCCCAACATCTAATTCAAACAAGTCATGCAGAAACTACACATCTTCCGGATGAAGAGATTCTCATGACACAAGATGACAAATGGGTAATGTACTTCGACGGTGCATCCAACCAAAAGAGATGTGGCGTAGGAGTGTTACTCATAAGTTTAGAGGGAGCACATACTCCAATCTTTGTCAAACTAGAATTTGAGGTTACTAATAATGCCGCAGAATGTGAAGCGTGCATTATTGGATGAGAAGCAGCAACTAGCATAGGTGTGCAAAAATTAGAGGTATATGGAGATTCCAGTTTGATTATAAATCATATACTGAAAAAATTGAAAATAAAGAACTCCACAATGATAATATACCAAGCACACCTAGAGCAACTCATCGAGCACTTTGAACATATTGACTTTAAATATCTCTCAAGGGATGATAATCAATTTGCCGATGCGGTAGAAAAATTAGCCTCAATGATCAACATTCCAGATCACTTGAATATGATGCCATTATGCGTTGATAGAAGAGAAGAACCATCGTATTGCAACGCAATAAAGGAAAGAAATGACATCGAAGGGAACAATCCTTGGTATGATCATATCCTCCAATATATTACTCATGACACATATCCCGAAAATACTCATCGAAAGACCAATGAGCCTTATGAACACTTGCGGCTCAATACGGTCTATTAAATGGTCAATTATGCAAAAAAGGACCTAATGGTCAAATTTTATTGTTTATAGACCAACCCGAAACCACACGCCTTATGGAGAATACTCACAAAGGTGTTTGTGGACCTCACATGTATGGTAAAATGCTTTCAAAAATAATTTCGCGACAAGGGTACTATTGGTCCACTATGGAACATGATTTCATACAATATGTCAAAAAATGTCCAGAGTGCCAAATGTTTGCTAATTTACAACACCTTCCACCATCCGAACTATATAATCTCACTTCCCCTTGGCCCTTTTCAACTTGGGGAATTGACATAATTGGAAAAGTCTCTCCAACAGGAGCAGGAGGGCACGAGTACGTATTGGTAGCAATCGATTACTTCACCAAATAGATTGAGGCTGCATCTTACGTGAATATCACTTCTAAATATGTTGTAATGTTTCTCGAACGAAACATATTTTGTAGATATGGAGTTCCACACGTACTAATTAGTGATCAGGGATCTCAATTCAAAGCTGATTTCGAGACCCTCTTAACTCGTTATAAAGTAAAACATCATCACTCATCCCCATACAAACCTCAAATGAATGGAGCTGTAGAATCGACAAATAAAAATATAACAGTCATCATTAAGAAAATGGCAGAAAATTATAAAGACTGGCCGAATAAACTACACTTCGCACTATGGGGTTATAGAACGTCTATACGAATATCAATAGGAGTAACTCCATACCCCTAAAAATAGAGAGAAGAAAAAGAGCAAAAATAATAAAAAAAACGGTTACTAAAAGAAAAGAGGGAAAGCAAAAAAAAATAGAAGGCGTAGGAAACTCACGATGCCGCGCCACCCCTCGAACCGAGACATGAAGGTCTGGATCCCACTTAAGGACCCTAGAGTCCCAGTTGGGAGGAGCCTCCCAGATCACATCCTCCTGGCGAAGTCGATCCGCAGCGGCGCGTCGCTCTCGAACCTCCTCACGAGGTCGGGTCACCCTCTTTCGAGGGCGAACTACCTCGCCAGGGCCTCTTAGAATCTCCTCCGCGTCAACAAAGGAAGGCAAATCCATGCTATGATAGACGAGATTTCTCTAATAGTTCATTTTTCCTAATAATCGTGTTCTAGATTCATTTCGGCAGCATAACGGCTGCCAATAGGACAAAACACAAAAATCGAATGCCACCCGCACTTGGGGGCTACGATACCTGCAGTCAAACTCAGTAAATGGGGGCTTTTAACACCCACAAAAGCCATCCTATACCAGTTTCAACTAAGAATTCAAGGGATTATGTTTCAAAATCTCAAAGAATTAACTATTTGCAAAATGTGAATATGGCAAAAACAAGTTAAGTATACACTTCGCGCCATTTTTTCAATTTCAAAATTTGCAAAATGTGAATTATGAAAGTAATACTAGTTCTAATACTACAATCTACTTCATACTCAACAAGTATAACCAAAATGAGTAAGAAAAATAACAAATTCGAGCAAAATTCGAACAAAAAGAGCAAGAACAAATTTAAACAAAGAAAAGCTCATACAAGGTTCAATACTTAACCATTTTTCATAAAATTTTTTGTAAAACACTCCTTAAACATAGCATAACAACATGGAATAAACAATTTCCAAGAATAATGGACCAAATAAAAAATCCCCAAATTCAAAATTTGGGTTTTACGATTCGAAAAACGCTAAAATGCCAACAAAGAATGAAAGAATTTAACCAAAAAAACTTACATTGGATTATGGTAAATGTGAATTAAGAGCAAGATTTGCTTCCTTCAGCTTCGAAAATCGCAAAAAATGGAGCTCTTTAGAGTGAAAAAGAGTCAAAAATGGAGGAAGGAAGTAGAGAGATAGCGAAATGAAAAATCGCATTCGCGATTTTCTTTTTGCTGAACTGAATGTGGCGCACAGCTCCAGAAGTTGTGCGTGACATAGAAACGCAACTCAGAACGATGCGGTGCCTGGCCAGCGCGACCCACTGAGTTGCTCGCGGATATTGGTCACTAAAATGACCAGCATCCGGATTTTGTTCCGTTTGTCATTTTTTCAACGGTTTTTGCTCGTTATTAGACATAATGGCGCGCAAATTATCAAAATCCTTTTAATTGCTTTGCATTTGTAGTTTATTTTCTTCTTTGATAGTTTTTTGCATCATTTTGCATGCACACCGTGCTTTGTGCCTTCCCCAAGCATACGTTTTGAACGTTTTTCATAAGCGTGCCTTAAGACGTTCTGTGGTGGTGCTTTACGTAAAAGCACCCATAGACAAGTTTGTCATTTTACTGTACTGACGTTATAAGTGTCCGGGTTTTCTTCTTTTTCACGTTTGAAGAAAAAGGATGGCGTTTTCATGCAGCGTAAAAATGCAAATGGCGTAGCGTTCAGCGTAGGTGTTGCGTAAAATTTCACCTCAGCCCAAGCTTTGCGAGATCTACCTCTCGGAACTAAAAGGTAGACTATTTACTGTAGGCGTTAGCTCATGAGTCGACAGGCGCGCCGAACCTTCAGGAACAGGCACTTCTTGAATGGAAACAAATACGGTAGTTAGTGAACTTAATAACTTACCGGACAGTTAGGTCCGTCCACCCCCTGTATAAAGACCTACGACACAGTGTCGCACCCATGTAGTCACGTGCCCCCAGTCCTAAGACACGTGTACTCATCTTGTGGACCAAACTGCTGAGAAAGTTGCTGACTTTCTTCTCTCTCACTGGATTTGGATATATGCCTCCAGTCCTAAGACATGTATTTCTATCTTATGGTCATCCGGTTCAAATACCGGACCCGGCTCGAATGCCGGACCCTTTTCGGTTCGAATATCGAAAAACTTTTTTCATTCTTTTTAATTTGTTAAAGTCAGGCTAATGTTTCAATGACATATCGAGGTACTTTAGACCAACGACGACATGATTGAGAGGAAATCATCCCTTTTAATCTTTTTTTTAAAACTGATCTCCTCTCATGACTTGACATTACCCAGAACACCTTTACTTGAAAAAGTGTTCTACAAATTGCAAAGGATCAATCAATCTAGATTCTATAGCGCGTTAAGACTAGAGAAACTTTTTAGCCTTAATAGCTACTTGTTTCAAACACTTAGCGAACCAAGGACTGTTTTAACATCCTTAAACATTACTGAAACATTCTCTATCCTTAGAGAACTTTGCAGAATGAGTCTCGGATTTATTTCCTTGACTACTTTGATCATCGTCTATTTTAGACTCGATCAGAGTGGGGGCTAACTGTAGACATCTACTTTTGGTCTCCTGTCCGGACAGGAAGTGCAATGATGATAAATAAAGTCATCTTCGTGTTGGATCAATGTGAAGAATACTTATGGATAACTGGTTAAGCCACAAAACACAAAAGACTAGCCTGAATAAAAGAACAGGGCCAATACAAGGTCCAAATAACTAAACCCGATCATATTAGAGCTTAAGCCCGTGCTTAAAACCCAATAATGACGGATTTAGGAGCGTCTAGGTTAAAATTTAAGTTGCCGCAGAAAATGTCGCGCGCATCTCACAATTGTCGCGCACAACTTATTCAGTTGCACGCATCACTCAGTGCAACTTCTTGAGATGTGCTCGCGAAAGATTCAGAAAATCAAAATATTGGAATATAGAATCTTACCATAGAGCTGCGCGCAAGAAAAATAGCTGCGTGCATCATCGGCGCGCGACTTATTCACTTGCGCGTGACAGTTGCGCGCGACACCTGCTGCGGTAGAATACTCTTAGCCCTAAACCTAACCGTTCCCTATAAATAAGACCCCTAATCCGAGGCTTAAACACACAGAAAATAACCTAAAACGCTGGCAGAATACTTGTGAACTTGTGATTCCTAACCTTCTTGTCCTAAACACTCACCCCTTTTGATACATTGTTACTACGGTGGAGGTTCCCCAACAAGAAGGAATCCATAAGTGTTCTAAACGGAGACCTAGAAAAGAGAAGGAATCCATAAGAAGGAATCACATTTATTTTCTTGTTTAAAAGAACCTTAATTAACTAATTAGTGTTGTTTGATCACCTTTAAAATAATTAATTAATCAATTCCATATAGTATCTTTCGTTAAATAAAGATTAGAATTGAATATAATAATTGTTGGTTGATCACTTAAGCCAAGGCGAATATTGTTTATTTTCTTGTTCTTTTCACGAATTTAATTAAATAAGAATAATGACCTTACGATGTAATCCCTATGTGAATTGATGTGTGTAAATAAAATCAATTAACATAGTTTTAGGTATCACGTTTCATATATTGTTTGGTGATGAAATTGTGCAAAGGAAGAGCTAGTAAAGGCCGCACTTGGGCTAGGATCGCGATTCCCCTCTAAAGGGAACGTTTTCTTGGTACCCTCGCTCGCGAACTCATTTCAGGTTTATATAGACCAATTTGGGCATGGGTAAACTTATGATTCATGCTAAATATCCCTTGAACTCTACTTGGGAGAAAGGTTTATGGGTGTTCCTAAAACTCATTGGCTTGGCGACTCCTACTTGTTACTTACAAAAAAGCGTGTATGATAGAATCATTTCTAATTCAAGGTCCCCCAAACAGTCAGGAATTCAAATCCTAATACACCCTAACAAGTGTAAAGTCCTAGGCTTTTAAAGGGCCATGGGCATTTAAGGAGACTCCCTTTTAGACGGGAACACCCTCCTTACAGTACCCTCCACAAAAATGACGGAAATTTTTTGCTTTTTTGCATTTTCGAGTCGCATGATCACATTACAATGCACACACGAGTCATGTACACAATGAGTCATGTCGTGTTATAACATTGAGTCATCACTATGAACATACGAGTCACACGAAGTGAGTAATCATTAAGTCAAGTTTATACCTTGAGTCGTGTAAAGTCAATGAGTCAAGCAACACTAAGCCTTAGGACAACCTAAATTACATGAGCAAAGTCCTATAGTCAAAAACATAAATGCAAGTGCATCCTATCAAGCAAGAACATTCCCGGATTTCATGAGATTCTTCCAAGATGAGAGGATTTACATAGGTCAGTAAATTAGAGATGAAGAGCTTTGATTTACAGAAGACTTGAGTGGATTTGGAAACGACCAAGTTCAAAGTTTGGAGCGAAATCGAGCAACAACAATAGCAAAAGAAAATAGGGAAGACTCGAATCTAGTGCCACATGACAAGGATGTCACCTGGAAACAGAAGCAAAGTGCGGCGCCAGAGTCTTCTAGCGAGCGCCGGAGCGGCGATGAGATACATGGCCCCATATTTGATTATGAGATACCTCTTTTCCTTGGTACGCCAGTTAGCCCCTATAAGAAAATTGACATGATTAGTAGTCGGCTTGATTACAATCCTAGTAAGTGATTGACCTAACAACGATCGTCTCACTTAGCTTAAGCACCTAAGCACTGGCTCATTACAAGCACCAACACATCGGTTCAAAATTAAGCACTTATACGACAATTTTTCCAAGATTGGATTGTCATCCCCAACTGACAATATTTCCAAATATGAAATGTCGAGCATCTTCTTCAACGACAATTTTTCTAAGATTGGATTGTCATCTCTAGCAAAGTTTCCAAGCGTGGATTGTCGTGCTCCTTCTCTGTTTGGAAATTTTTTCCAAGTTCGGATTGTCTTCTCTGGCAAGTTTTCCGAGATTGGATTGTCATACACATAGTTCCCTATGGCAAAAGTTCCTAAAGGATTATCGTAGGTCTCTACTCATCATAAATTTCGGCAAAGGTTCCTCAACGTGGATTGTCATTCATTTCAATAAGTGGCAAATTTTCCCGAATTGCATTGTCGATCGACTCTTTTTTACAAATGTTCCAAGACGCGGATTGTCAATAGTGGCAATATTTTCCTAAAAGGATTGTCACATAGCATTGGAAAATTTCAAAGGTGAATTGATTTCAAGAGTTATGCTCCAAGATGTGGATTGTCGATCACAGCAAGATTATTATAACAGATTGATAGGAACATTGGCAACTTTTCCCAAAAATTTTATTTTGGCAAATTTTCCAAGATACGAATTTTCGCTTCATCGTAGCAACATTTCCAAGGATGTATTGTTACGTGGCATTAACAAATTTCCCTAAATCAGATTGTCATGCAAGAGTTGTGTTGGAAACTATTCCCAAAGAAAAGAGGATTGCCATCACCCAAAGCATGAACAGCAAAATTCAAGCAGCATTGAGGATCAACAAGCGTTGATCTTCGGTAATTTTCTTTGGAATATTATCGCAACAACTGAGGATGGCTTTAGGGGGATCAATCTACTATCATATTCCCTGGCTTGCGGAAGATGATCATAAGGTGGTAGAAGGTCGTTTCAAGTGAAGCAATCTTCGGTAGTGTTCTTTAGCTTGCAGAAGATTATCACAACGGAAAATGGAGGAAGTTGGAAGCGTAGCAGTCTTCAGGCGGTATCCCCCACTTTGAGGAAGATCGTTAAAGCAACAGGATGGCGTTCCCTAACTAGTTGAAGGTTGTCACAACAACAAATACAACAAAACGGTTACTCCCAGAGACGTGTGCTTGACGGTGCAAGATACGCCTTTCTTTAATTCTCTTATCTATTTTAACTAACGCTAGTTTTTCAGGTATCGGCGTTAGAAGAATGATTTAGGATCGCAGAACGTTCTGAATCATTCTCCGTCCATATCGCTACTTTGACTTTTGTTTTCGAAACTTGTGTTTCTCCAAACTCAGTTAAAGTAGGGGCTTCAGTAGACACCCATTTGTGTCTCCCCAAAACCAAACCCGATGATGAATACTTTTCATGTCGAATCATAATTGAATGAAGTGAAAGTGTGAAAAGTCTAGTGATGAGGATGTATTTATTAAAATATCTCTTCTTTTTGTTTTTTAAAATATTTCTTTTCATACCCTATTTATGAAAAACGTGCATTCCAATTTAGTTTGGTCCATGACATTGGTCCAATAATGGTGTAGTTAGGTCGGGTTCGAAAAGATCTTTTAGAAAATATATTATAAACCCAATTCCGATGAATAATGAGGAAGTTATTGCCATATTACTAAACTGGGCCTGGTTTGATCTGTATATGTGGCCTAATGATCTAGAGGAGGGCCTATTATGATTTATCATTCCTTATGTAATTATGATTGATTATTGTCTTATAGAATCTTCTAGAAGGTTCTTTTGATTCCTAATTTGATTAGCATTGATAAATTGACTTTTAAGAGTTTTAATTAGAATAAAAGAAGTGTTATAAAGAAATTACAGTTTTACCCTCTCATACGCTTAAATTTCATCAAAATATGAAAATGCGTGGAAAGACTGATTGCGGCGCTATACGACACGTTTGTCGCCTAGTGAATGGTGAGAACTCTAGCATCTAGCGAAAACCATGTTTTCTGGCGACAGGCGCGTGTTTGGCGACAGCGTCGTGTTATATTCTTTTCGAAACTCTGATTCGTTTATTATCATATCCGGCTGATTTTCTCTATAAATAGCCTCCTTAAACCTCCGTTTTCAATCACAAACTCTCATCAAGAAATTCTTGATTACTCTCTCTCTCTCTTTTCTAAACTAGCTTTTCTCATACAAAGTTCCGCATTCACAAGATCTAGACACACCTAGCATAGTTCGAAGTCGCCTTCGCCTTAGACGTGAAAGGTTTAATTTCTGAGGGTTTTGTCACTAATCTATCTTTCAATTATTAAATTTAATTGTTTATTTTATTATTTTCCTTGAAGTTACTAACGTGTGTATTTTGTTATTAGAAAGAGATACGAGGCATCCAAGAAAGTGCTTAAATTGTTTTATTGATATCATGATATAAAAATCATGTTTAGGTTGTTTTATTGCTTCCTAGTATCATGTTAAGATGTTTTCCTTAACATGATGTTTTGAATGACAACAATGATTCCTAGTATCATGTTTAGGGTAAAGTTTATAATATCAAATATGCTTATTAAGATTTCTATAATGCTTCTGACTTTCTTTCTGAATATCATGTTAGTATCAAGTTAGGGCTAAAACTTTGATTATTATGGTACTAGGAAGCAATAAAATAAAGGGCGTCAAACATAATAATAAATACAAGTATACATAAGTTAGCCATAACAATTTGTTTCTTCATTGATTTTTCTTCAAATACATAAGTGTACATGTTTCTTCACAGATACTTGTAACCCAGGAGGCTCTTAGAAACCGTCATTTCATCATTGCCCTTCCTAGGGGCACATTTTGGTGTGATCCGAGCTCGTACCGTTCCAAGACATGCCTAAAAATGAGACCGTAATCAGCAAAATGGCATTTTAACCATGCTAGAGGCCTTTTTTCGAAATTTCAGTGCGCCTAATGCATCAAAGTTTTATGATTAACCCTAAGGGGTATAAGACACATCATCGCCCATCCAAGGAGCTCATTAGCCGTAACGGATGTGAGACACATGATCGCCCATCCAAGGGGCAAATTAGCCCTAAGGGGCGTTAGACACATTATCGCCAATCCAAGGGGCTCGTTAGCCCTAAAGGGCGACAGGCACATCATCACGCATCCAAGGGGCTCATTAGCCCTAAGGGGCGTTAGGCGTATTATTGCTAATCCAAGGGGTTCATTATCCCTAAGGGATGTCAGACACATCATCGCCCATCCAAGGGGCTCATTAGCCCTCAGGGGTGTCTGACAGATCATCGCCCATCCAAAGGGCTCATTAGCCTTAAGAAGTGTCAGACACATCATCGTCATACAAGGGGCTCATTAGCCCTACAAGGCGTGAGACACTTCATCATTCATCTAAGGGGCTCAAAAGCACTAAAGGGCGTCACGCACATCATCGCCCATTAAAGGGGATCATTAGCCCGAAGGGAAACAAAACATATATCGCCCCCCCCCCCCAAGGGGCTTGGCCACACGGGCGTCAAACATAAAAAATATATACAAGTATACAAAAGTTAGCCATAACAATTTTTTTCTTCATTGATGTTGCTTCAAATACATAAGTCTACATGTTTCTTTACAGACACTTGTCACCCAGGAGCCTCTTAGAAAGCCTCAATTATATCATCTCCCATCCTAGGGGCTCATTATGGGGTGATCTGAGCACGTACCGTTCCAAGACGTTCCTAAAAATGAGACTGTAATCAGAAAAATGGCATTTTCACCATGTTAGAGGCCTTTATTCGCAATTTCGATGGGCCAAATGCATCAAAGTTTTCCATGATAGCCTATCCAGAAGGGGCTTATTAACCCCAAGGGATGTCAGACACATCATTGCCCATCTAAGGGGCTCATCAGCCCTAAGAAGTGTAAGAAACATCATCGCCCATCCAAGGGGCTCATTAGCCTTAAGGAGCGTGAGACCCATCATCGCCCATCCAAGGGGCTCATTGGCCCAAGGGGCGTGAGATCCATCATCGCCCATCCAAGGGGCTTATTAGCCCTAAGGGGATACTAGCACATCATCACCCATCCAACGGGGCTCATTAACCCGAAGGAGCACGAAACGTATATCGCCTTTACCAAGGGGCTCGACCGCCCAAAGGGCGTCAAACATAACAATAAATACAAGTATACATATGTTAGCCATAACCATTTGTTTCTTCATTGATATTGCTTCAAATGCATAATTCTACATGTTTCTTTAAAGACACTTGTCACCAAGGAGACTCTTAGAAAGCGTCAATTATATCATCGCCCATCCTAGGGCCTCATTATGGGTTGATCCGAGCATGTACTATTCCAAGACATGCCTAAATATGAGCCCGTTATAAGAAAAATGGCGTTTTCACCAAGTTAGAGTCATTTTTTCGCAATTTTGGTGGGCCGAATGCATTAAAGTTTTTCATGATCGTCTATCTAGAAAGGGTTCATTAACCCTAAGGGGTGTCAGACACATCATCGCCCATCAAAGGGGCTCATTAGCCCTAATAAGTGTCAGACACATCATCGCCTATCCAAGGGGCTTGTTAGCCCTAAATGGGCGTCAGACACATCATCGCTCATCTAAGGGGCTTATTAGCCCTAAGGGGCGTGAGACACATCATCTCCCATCCAAGGGGCTCATTAGCCCTAAAGGGCGTCAGTCACATCATCGCCCATCCAAGGGGCTCATTAGCCCAAAGGGGCACCAAACATATATCGCCCCCCCATAGGGACTAGGTACTCGCAAAGGGCGTCAAACATAACAATAAATTTAAGTATACATAAGTTAGCCATAACAATTTGTTTCATCATTGATGTTGCTTCAAATACATAAGTTTACATGTTTCTTCAAAGACACTTGTCACCCACGAGGCTCTTAAAAAGCGTCAATTATATCATTGCCCATCCTAGGGGCTCATTATAGGGTGATATGAGCACGTACTGTTCCAAGACATGCCTAAAAAGGAGACCATAATCAGGAAATGGCATTTTCACCATGCTATAGGCCTTTTTTTGCAATTTCGATAGGCCGAATGCATCAAATTTTAACATGATCGCCTATCTAGAAGGGGCTCATTAACACTAAGGGGTGTCAAACACATCATCGCCCATCCTAGGGGCTCATAAGCCCTAAGAAGTGTCAGACACATCATCGCCCATCTAAGGGGCTTATTAGCCCTAAGGGGCGTGAGACACATCATCGCTCGTCCAAGGGGCTCATTATCCCTAAGGTGTGTGAGACACATCATCGTCCATCCAAAGGGCTCATTAGCCCTAAGTGGCGTCTGGCAAATCTTCACCCATCAAAGGGGCTCTTTAGCCCGAAGGGGCACCAAACATATATCGCCCCCCACCCCAAGGGGTTTGGCCGCCCCAAAGAGCGTCAAATATAACAATAAATACAATTATACGTAAGTTAGCCATAACCATTTGTTTTATCATTCATATTACTTCAAATGCATAAGTCTACATGTTTCTTTAAAGACATTTTTCACCCAAAAGGCTCTTAGAAAGCGTCAATTATATCATCGTCCATCTTAGGGGCTCATTATGGGTTAATCTGAGCACGTACCGTTCCAAGACATGCAAAAAATGAGATCGTAATCAGAATAATGGCATTTTTCACCATGCTAGAGGCCTTTTTTTAGCAATTTCGGTGGGCCGAATGCATTAAAGTTTTCCATGATCTCCTATCTAGAAGGGGCTCATTAAACCTAAGGGGTGTCAAACAAATCATCGCCCATCCAAGGGGCTTATTAGCCCTAAGAAGTGTAAGAAACATCGTCGCCCATCCATGGGGCTCATTAGCCCTAAGGGGCGTAAGACAAATCATTGCCCATGAAAGGGCTTATTAGCCCTAAGGGCCGTCAGACACATCATCTCCCATCCAAGGTGCTCATTAGCTCGAAGGGTCACCAAACATATATCCCCCCCCCAAAGGGGCTCTGTCGCCCTAAAGGGCTTCAAACATAACAATAAATACAAGTAAACATATGTTAGCAATAACAATTTGTTTGTTCATTAATGTTGCTTCAAATACATCAGTCTACATGTTTCTTCACAGACACTTGTCACCTTGGAGGCTCTTAGAAAGCGTCAATTATATCGTTGCCCATCTTAGGGGCTCATTATGGGGTGATATGAACTGGTACCGTTCCAAGACACGCCTTAAAATGAGACCATAATCAGAAAAATGGCATATTAACCATGCTAGGAGCCTTTTTACGCAATTTCAGTGGGCCGAATGCCTTAAAGTTTTCCATGATCGCCTATCTAGAAGGGGCTCTTTAACACTAACGTGTGTCAGGCACATCATCGCCCATCCAAGGGGCTCTTTAGCCCTAAGGGGTATCAAGCATATTATCAACCATCCAAGGGGCACATTAGCCCTAAGGGTGTCAGACACATCATCGCCCATCGAAGGGGCTCGTTAGCCTTAAGGGGCGTGAGACAAATCATCGCCCATCCAGGGGCTCATTAGCCCTAAGGGGCGTAGGCACATCATCGCCCATCCAAGGGGCACATTAGCCCGAATGGGACCAAACATATATCGCCCCCCAAGGGGCTTGGCCGCCACAAAGGGCGTAAAATATAACAACAAATTAACAGTATACATAAGTAAGCCATAACAATTTGTTTCTTCATTGATGTTCCTTCAAATACATCAGTCTACATGTTTCTTCACACACACTTGTCACCCTAGAGGCTCTTAGAAAGCGTTAATTACATCATTACCATCCTAGGGTTTCATTATGCGGTGATACGAACACTTACCTTTCCAAGACTTGCCTAAAAATGAGACCATAATCAGAAAAATGGCAATTTAACCATGCTCGGGGCCTTTTTTCGCTATTTTTTTCGGCTGAATGCATTAAAGTTTTCCAAGATCGCCTATCTAGAAGGGGCTCAATAACCCTAACAGGTGTTAGGCACATCATCGCCCATCCAAGGGGCTCATTAGCTTGAAGGTGCACCAAATATATATCGCCCCCCCTCCCAAGGGGCTCGGACTCCACAAAGGCCGTAAAACAAAACAATAAATTCAATATACATAAGTTAGCCATAACAATTTATTTCTTCATTGGTGTTGCTTCAAATAAATAAGTCTACATGTTTCCTCACATACACTTTTCACCTAGGAGACTCTTAGAAAGCGTCAATTATATCATCACCCATCTTAGGGGCTTATTATGGATTGATCACATCATGCACCGTTCCAAGACATGCTTAAAATTAGCCTGGAAAAAAAAAACTAGCATTTTTACCAAGTTATAGGCCTTTTTTTTTAATATTTCAGTTGGCCGAATGCATCAAAGTTTTCCATGATTGTCCATTTAGAAAGGGCTCATTAACCCTAAGGGGTGTTAGACACATCATCACCCATCAAAGGGTCTCATTAGCCCTAAGAAGTGTCAGACACATCATCGCTCATCCAAGGGGCTTATTAGCCCTAAGGAGCGTCAGACACATCATCACCCATCAAAGGGGCTCATTAACCCTAAGGGGCGTGAGACACATCATCGCCCATCCAAGGGGCTCATTAGCCCTAAGGGGTATCAGACACATCATCGCCCATCAAAAGGGCTTATTAGCCCGAAGGGACACTGAACATATACTGCCCCCCAAGGAGCTTGGTGCCGCAAAGGGCGTCAAACATAACAATAAATTCAAGTATACATAAGTTAGCCATAAAAATTTGTTTCTTCATTAATGTTGCTTCAAATACATATGACTACACATTTCTTCAAAAACACTTGTCACCTAGGAGGTTCACCGTCAATTATATCATCGCCCACCTTATGGGGTGATCTTAGCATGTAACGGTCCAAGACATGCCTAAAAATGAGACCGTAACTAAGAAAATGGCATTTTCACCATGCTAGAGGCCTTTGTTTGCAATTTTGATGGGCCGAATGCATCAAAATTTTCATTGATCGCCTATTTAGAAGGGGCTCATTAACCCTAAGGGGTGTTAGACACATCAGCGCCCATCAAAGGGGCTCATTAGCCTTAAGAAGTGTCAGACACATCATCGCTTACCAAAGGGGCTCATTAGCCCTAATGGGCGTGAGACATATTATCGCCTGTCCAAGGGGCTCATTATCCTTAAGGGGCGTGAGACACATCATCACCCATCCAAGAGGCTCATTTGCCCTATGGGGCGTCAAGCACATAATCGCCCATCAAAGGGGCTCATTAGCCCGAAGGGGCACCAAACATATATCGCCCCCACCAATGGGTTCGGCCGCACCAAAGGGCGTCAAACATAACAATAAATACAAGTATACATAAGTTAGCCATAACAATTAGTTTCTTCATTGATGTTGGTTCAAATACAACAGTCTACATTATGGGGTGATACGAGCACGTACCGTTACATGAGCTGCCTAAAAGTTAGACCGTAAATAGAAAAATGGTATTTTAACCGTGCTAAAAGCCTTTTTTCGCAATTTCAGTGGGCCGAAGGCATCAAAGTTTTCCATGATCGCCTATCTAGAAGGGGCTCATTAACTCTAAGGGGTAATAGACACATCATCGCCTATCTAAGGGGCCCATTAGCCCTAAGGGGTATCAGACACATCATCGCACATCCAAGGGGCTCATTAGCCCTAAGGGGTGTGAGACACATTATCGCCCATCCAAGGGGCTCATTAGCCCTTAGAGGTGTCAAGCACATCATTGCCCATCCAAGGGGCTCATTAGCCCAAAGGGGAACAAAACATATATCGCCCCCCCAAGGGGCTTGGCCGCCCTAAAGGGTGTCAAACTTAAAAAGAAATACAAGTATACATAATTTAGCCATAAATTTTTTTCTTCATTGATGTTGCTCCAAATACACAAGTCTACATGTTTCTTTACAAACAGTTTTCACCTAGGAGGCTCTTAGAAAGTATCAATTATATTATCGTACATCCTAGGGGCTCATTACGGGGTGGTCTGAGCATGTACCATTCCAAGACACGCCAAAAAATAAGACCTTAATATGAAAAAATACATTTTCACCATACTAGAGGCCTTTATTTGCAATTTTGGTAGGTCAAATGCATTAAAGTTTTCCATGAGCGCCTAGCTAGAAGGAGCTCAGTAACTGATGTGTGGTATTTATGCCACGATTTAGGTTCATTTTGATGGTCATTTTCCCACATTTGCGGCTTGTTTGCATCCTTTTCTTTGCACTTAGTTCCCTTTCCCTTTATGCATCTTTTTTCCTAGATTTTGCCTCTTTTCCTACTCTTTACTTTGATTTCCATGCTTATGCTTTGTAGGAACCACCGGGGTTTTCAAGAGGAGGAAGTTAAGCTCAAGGAAAGTTGAAGGAAGCAAGATTCAAGATAGGTTCGGCCGAACCCCCTGAAGGTGTGGCCGAACCAGGGTGTGGCCAAACCTGCTCTGTGGTCCGGCCGAACGTCGAGGCAGAGTCAAGTAGCATTTTGGCAATTTCGCAGGAGTGGTCGAACTTTTGAGGTTCGACCAGACCAAGATCAGGGAGGTTCGACCGAACCTACCCATGGTTCGGACGGACCTACCTTGTAGTCCGGCCGAACCTTCCAAGAGTTCGGTCGGACCTCTCCTATATTTCAGCTGGCTGTGTACGGACTATATAAGTCGCATTTTAGAACGTTTTGATGTAATTAGATTAACTTAGTTTTAATTTTCTGCATTTTTAGCTTAATCTAGAGAGAGAAACACTATTAGTCTTCAATTGATAGAGAGAGAAAGTGTGGATATCTTCATTGATGAACTTGGATTTTGGAGAAGAAGCTTGTTTTAATCTTTTGTAGATATTCAACTTCAATTAATGAGCAATCTCTTACTCTTCTCTTTACTTTTGCATTTAATTTTGCTTGCTTACTTTGATTTTCCTTCTTTACTTATTAATCATGTTGATGCTTATTGATTTGGTGATTGATATTGTTTACAACATGATTTGTGAGTGGGTCACTTAGCCAAGGGTGTGGGGATGGTGTAGTTGCTAATTGTTCATGCTTATAATATTGGGATTAAGTTAATTGTGATTAAAATCTTTGCAAGCTTGATATTCTTTTATCTTCTTGCAAGTGCACATTGTTGGTTGATTAAAGGTGAATCTTTGCTAACAAGGAACGGAAGTTGACTTAGTTAAGGTTCATTACTACCAATTGTTCTTTGATTGCACCTCCCAATATATGGTTCTAGTGTGGAAACATAGAGGCTATGTTTGACCAATATGGTCGAGGTTCTAATGTTCAAGAAGATGGTCCAAGTGGTCAAGGCCTTGAGGTCCAAGTTCAAGACAATGCAAGGGAATTATTTCTGTCCAAGTCATTCTTTAGTCCTTTGCACGGTTTTGGTCCGAAAGTTTTTACAAGGGGTTGCACTTCACTTAGTGTAATTAACCTTGTAGGAAGTATCTAGCAAGTGACGGTTTTCGAAGCTCCATATGCACGTTTAATAAGCGTCGGTTACAAGCTGAATTGGTGGCGGTTTGGGCGTATTTCATGCTAGCCGTTTGTAAGTTACACGGGCTGATTAAAGTGGCGTGATTCATGGCACTTAATGGGCGTGGATTATGGAGTTGGTTGGCTGAACATTTCACCTCATTACTTGGGGGTTACGTGTGGATATTGTTGCTAGAATAAAGGCATTAAAATAGGAGTTACAAAGTTTGAATAAAAGGCGTGAATCAAGGCTTTGAAATGGGGGTTACGAAGACTTGAAAGAGTAGCTGTTTTGGGCGTGTGTGAGATGCTCTTTGGATGCTATTTTGGCTGTTTATTTTCCCTTGTTTCAAGCCTAGTTTTTAGTTCTTTTTAAATTAGTTTAATTATGTTTGTAATGGAGTTAAGTGGGACGTGTATTAACCACTTATTTCCTTAGTTAATTTCGTTTTGTTTATTTCTTTTTGTTAATTAAAGTAGGCAAGTGAAAAGGTTGTATGGATGCTATAAATAGCATACTTTGAATGAATGAAAAGACATCCAAGAATATTTGCCTAAAACGTGTGTTTTGTTAACTAAAGTGACTTGTGTTTAGTTCACTTTGTTTTTCCAAATTTGAGAACCCGAATTTGAAGAGTGTTAGTTTTGGTGAGAGTTCCCAAGACTAAGACTTGTAGTTTATGATTTGGTGAGAGTTCCCTTATCTAAACTATCCCAAGCAAACGAGTGAGAGTTCCTCTTTGCTATATCCGTAGCTTAGGGTGAGAGTTCCCCTAACTAAATCAATCACCTGAAAATTGGAACTTAAAATCATTTGACCTTCTGTTTAACTTATCATTATTGTAACAAGGTTTCTCATCTTGTTTACACATCATTTGGCGCATCAGGTAGGGGGAAAATTTTCTTAAATTTTTCCAAAGGGGTCGAATACCTACATACCATGGGAGAGAATCCAGACTTGAGGACAGCTTTGGAAGCTCTTAATTGATCCATTGCTAGTCAGGAAAGGTTGGCCGAAACCAATGCCAATCTACAAGGGAACCTTGCTGCCTTGATGGCAAGGCTCATGAACGAGCAAGACAGGAGAGATCAAGGTGAAGAACCTCCACCTAGGAGGGAAGATAGGAGTCTCAAAGTGGACGTTCCTGCCTTTGATGGGACACTTGATCCAGTGAAGTACTTGGAGTGGGAGAAATCCTTGGAAAGGTACTTTGATTACAAGGACATCCATGAGACGGTTCAACAGTACAAGATAGCCAAAGTCAAACTGAAGGGCTATGGTGACAGTTGGTTGCAAGGAGAACAAAGAGGGCGTACCCTTAGGGGTAAGGCTCACATTTCCACTTGGGAAAAGCTGAAGAAAAGAATGAGAGATCGTTTCATTCCTCACAATTACAAGCAAAATCAATATGTGAAGTGGAGTACTTTGCAACAAAATGGCGACTCAGTGGAAGACTATATCAAGGAGTTTGATAGGCTTGCCATTGTGTGTGAGGTGACTGAAAATGAAGAGCTGAAGTTGGGACGTTTTGTAGCTGGATTGGATCAAGAGTTACAAGACAAACTTGAAGGTTACACTAACCTCACGTTTGTGGAAGCTTGCAAACTTGTGACAAAGTTTGATGCTAAAAGGAAAAAGAAGAAAGCGCCTACCACTACTCCCGTGTTACGCAAACCACCCTTCACCTCGAAGGAGGGTTCTTCTTTTAGCAAGTCTAATGAGCCATCTAAGAAGAACACGAAAGACTTCAAGCTTAGTGACATTGTATGTTACAAGTGTGGAGGTAGAGGACATTACAAAAAAGATTGTCCTAATGCAAGAGCCTTAACCATGCAAGAAGTTAAGCTCATAGCCACCCAAAGCATCGATTGGGAGGAATTTGAGTCTGAAGAAGAGAAGGATGTGACCCCGCATGAAAAGGATGAGGAGGAGGACCATTGCTATCCTGAGATAGAGGACAAAACGAACTTGGTGGTTAGGAGAGCGTTTCAAGCTCGTGTGGAGGAACCTTTGGCGCCACAAAGGCAACACATTTTCATCACCAAATGTAAAGTTGGTGACGAGGTATGTGACTTAATTATTGATGGGGGCAGTGAGGCTAATACTGTGTCAAAGACTTTAGTCTCTAAACTAGGTCTTACTACCACTAATCATCCACATCCTTACAAATTGAGTTGGTTAGATTCTAATGCTAGTACTGGGGTTAGAAAGCAATGTATGGTGAATTTTTCGATTGGTTCATATCATGATAGTCAATTGTGTGATGTTGTTTTAATGGATGCTTGTCATATTCTTCTTGGTAGACCATGGCAATCTGATAAAAAATCTATTCATGATGGGTACCATAACACCTACACTATCACTCACCAAGGGAAACAAAAAAAATTGCACCCTTTACCACCCCCACGTTTTTCACAACCACAAAAGTCACAAATTTCTTTATTATCTTGTAAAGAATTTGAGAGGGAGTTTGAAGGTGAGGGAGAGATATTCATGTTGTACTCTAAAGAAATCCATGAAAAATTTGTGAGTCAAAATCCTAGACTTGCAAAATTGATTAAGGAGTTTGAGGATGTTTTTCCTGATGAGTTACCTAAGGGATTACCACCCTTGAGAGGAATTGAGCATCAAATTGATCTCATTCTAGGCGCACCTCTACCAAATAAACCTGCCTATAGATGTAACCCTTTAGAAACTAAGGAGTTGCAAAGACAAATTGAAGAGTTGATGGGTATGGGTTATGTGCGTGAGTCTATGAGTCCATGTGCGGTTCCTGCTTTGTTGGTCCCTAAAAAAGATGGTACTTGGCGCATGTGTATTGATAGTAGAGCTGTTAACAATATTACTATCAAGTACAGATTTCCAATTCCAAGACTTGATGATATGTTGGACGAATTGAGTGGGTCAAATGTATTCTCAAAAGTTGATTTAAGGAGTGGTTACCATCAGATTCGTATGAGGGAAGGTGATGAATGGAAGACTGCATTCAAGACAAAGCATGGGTTGTATGAATGGCTCGTGATGCCGTTTAAATTGACCAATGCACCTAGCACATTCATGAGATTGATGAACGAGGTGTTGAGGCCGTTTCTTGGCAAGTTCGTGGTGGTGTACCTTGATGATATCCTTATTTACTCTAAAAATGAGGATGAGCATTTAGATCATTTGTTTCAAGTTTTTTCTGTTTTAAGAACACAAAAATTGTATGGAAAACTTGAAAAATGTGATTTTATGTTGTATGAGGTCACTTTTCTTGGTTACATAGTTTCAGGTGATGGCGTGAAGGTGGACCCTTGCAAGGTTGAAGCAATTCAATCATGGCCTAGTCCGAAAACACTCACGGAGGTCCGTTCTTTCCATGGCCTAGCTTCTTTCTATAGAAGATTTATCAAGAATTTTAGCACACTCATGGCTCCTATAACTGAGTGTACTAAAAAGGGGACGTTTGAATGGACTACACAAGCTCAAAAGGCCTTTGAAGAAGTCAAGGAGAAAATGTGCAACACTCCTATTCTTGCACTCCCTGATTTTTCCAAGCCATTTGAAGTGGAGTGTGACGCAAGTCGGAAGGGGATTGGAGCAGTTTTGATTCAAGAAGGGCGTCCAATTGCTTATTTCAGTGAAAAGTTGAGTCAAGGCAAGTTGAATTATTCCACCTATGATAAAGAGTTCTATGCTATGGTACGAGCTCTAGATCATTGGTCACATTACTTGAGACCACAACCGTTCATATTGCATTCGGACCATGAATCTTTAAGGTTCATCCATGGACAAAAGAAGTTGAATTCAAGACATGCTAAATGGGTTGAATTCTTGCAAACATTTAACTTTTCTTCTAAATACAAGAGTGGAAAGGCTAATGTTGTTGCGGATGCCTTATCTAGGAGGCATAATTTGCTTGGAGTTGTCGAAGCAAAGGTCCTTGGGTTTGATTTGATCAAGGAATACTACAAGGAAGATGGCAATTTCAATGGAGTAATGCAGAAGTGTGTTCATGGAGTATATGACTTATTTTCCTTACATGATGGATTTCTTTTTAAGGGAAATCGGTTATGCATTCCTAAGTGTCCAATTAGAAGCTTGTTGATTCATGAAGCTCATGGAGGAGGTCTAGCTGGTCACGTTGGGATTCAAAAAACAATGGAGCTTCTTCAAGCTCACTTTTATTGGCCGAAAATGTTAGCCACGGTTCATCATGTGGTTAGTCGTTGTTCTACTTGTCAAAGGGCCAAGATGGTGTTTCACAAAGGTCTCTACAAGCCCTTGAAAGTTCCGGAAAGACCTTGGGAAGATGTGAGCATGGATTTTATTGTGGCTTTACCTAGAACTCAAAGGGGTAAAGACTCAATCATGGTGGTTGTTGATCGGTTTTCGAAAATGGCTCATTTCGTTCCTTGTCACAAGACCGACGATGCTATGAAAGTGGCTAAGTTGTATTTTGAAGAAGTGGTTCGTTTTCATGGGGTGCCACGCACCATTGTGTCCGATCGTGATACAAAGTTCCTTAGTCATTTTTGGAAATCAATGTGGCGCCTAATGGGAACAAAGCTACTGTTTTCTACTTCACACCATCCACAAACCGATGGTCAAACTGAAGTAGTGAATAGAATACTGGGTTCTTTGCTTAGGACCTTGGTTAGTAAGAGTGCTAAGGATTGGGATGTCAAGCTAGCTCATGCCGAGTTTGCTTACAATCGGACTCCTAGTTCTACTACAAAGTACTCTCCTTTTGAAGTGGTCTATGGTGTCAATCCTTATGTTCCTATTGATCTCATAGCTTTGCCACAAGACAAATTCGTTCATGGTGGAGCTAAGGAACAAGCCGAGTTCATGTTGAAGATACACAAGGAAGTTAGGAAGAACATTGAGAAAGCAAATGAAGTCTACAAGAAACAAGCCAACAAGAGGGTGAAAAACGTGAAGCAATTTGAAGTTGGTGACTTGGTGTGGATTTACATGAGAAAAGAGAGGTTTCCTAGCAAAAGAAAGAACAAGCTTATGCCAAGAGCTGAAGGACCCTTTGAAATCGTGGAAAAGATCAACGACAATGCATACAAGGTTGATTTGGGGGGCCAATTTGGTGTCTCAAGCACATTCAACGTTGGTGACCTTGCTCCTTACTTTGATGATGACGAATTGAGGGCAATTCCTTTTGAAGAAGAGGAGGATGACCAATATGGTCGAGGTTCTAATGTTCAAGAAGATGGTCCAAGTGGTCAAGGCCTTGAGGTCCAAGTTCAAGATAATGCAAGGGAATTATTTCTGTCCAAGTCATTCTTTAGTCCTTTGCACGGTTTTGGTCCGAAAGTTTTTACAAGGGGTTGCACTTCACTTAGTGTAATTAACCTTGTAGGAAGTATCTAGCAAGTGACGGTTTTCCAAGCTCCATATGCACGTTTAATAAGCGTCAGTTACAAGCTGAATTGGTGGCGGTTTGGGCGTATTTCATGCTAGCCGTTTGTAAGTTACATGGGCTGATTAAAGTGGCGTGATTCATGGCACTTAATGGGCGTGGATTATGGAGTTGGTTGGCTGAACATTTCACCTCATTACTTGGGGGTTACGTGTGGATATTGTTGCTAGAATAAAGGCATTAAAATAGGAGTTACAAAGTTTGAATAAAAGGCGTGAATCAAGGCTTTGAAATGGGGGTTACGAAGACTTGAAAGAGTAGCTGTTTTGGGCGTGTGTGAGATGCTCTTTGGATGCTATTTTGGCTGTTTATTTTCCCTTGTTTCAAGCCTAGTTTTTAGTTCTTTTTAAATTAGTTTAATTATGTTTGTAATGGAGTTAAGTGGGACGTGTATTAACCACTTATTTCCTTAGTTAATTTCGTTTTGTTTATTTCTTTTTGTTAATTAAAGTAGGCAAGTGAAAAGGTTGTATGGATGCTATAAATAGCATACTTTGAATGAATGAAAAGACATCCAAGAATATTTGCCTAAAACGTGTGTTTTGTTAACTAAAGTGACTTGTGTTTAGTTCACTTTGTTTTTCCAAATTTGAGAACCCGAATTTGAAGAGTGTTAGTTTTGGTGAGAGTTCCCAAGACTAAGACTTGTAGTTTATGATTTGGTGAGAGTTCCCTTATCTAAACTATCCCAAGCAAACGAGTGAGAGTTCCTCTTTGCTATATCCGTAGCTTAGGGTGAGAGTTCCCCTAACTAAATCAATCAAGTGACAATTGGAACTTAAAATCATTTGACCTTCTGTTTAACTTATCATTATTGTAACAAGGTTTCTCATCTTGTTTACACATCAATGTTAGGAGAAACTGATTAACCCCAGAAGGCAGTTAGATTGAACCTTATTTCGATATTCATGCATGTGTAGTTCAATATTGATTTGCATTTATATTATTGCATGATCAAGCGGCATCTACATCTACCCATTTCCCTCGGTGTTTAGTTATATTAATTTTAACTCATTTTATCTTTAGTTTAATCTCTTAGTCATTCCTATCCTTTATCCCGAGATAGCTTAAAGTCTAGTGATGAATGCGCTGTTTATGTGCTTCTCCCTGTGGATCGATCCCTCTTCTTGCCATATACTTGTATTAGGATAAGTCGAGTGTTATAAATTGTATTTGATTTAGGTGTAGTTGTCTAACGATGCGAGTATTCCTCTATCAAATTGGCGCCGTTGCCGGGGAACGGCTTCCATTACTGTTGTGTTATCTTATTGAAACTAGTCCATTATATATAATTTTCATACTATTTGTTGGTTTTTATTTGTGTTGCTTTATTTGAAAAATGGCTTATATTTCTATTCCTAAATATTATAATGAATCGTTTTGGGCGTATTTCAATAGACTTGAGGATTTCTTAGATGGTGTTAAAGGTTTTACCAAGGGTGATTATTGTGAAATCATCAATTTGGGATTAAATGAGCATTTTAGAGGAGTAGTTGACAATATGTTAAATGGTAGATTTCAAGACATGTCTTCGGATGAAGCTTGGGATTTCTATTCATGGTTAGCTAGGGATAATTATGATTGGGAGAGGGCCAATCATGAGACTTATGTTCGGGATTCTCATGCTTTTATTGTTGATGCTAATTGTCATGATTTGTCTAATATGAATTCCCATGATGTGCTTGATGCTCCCCATAGTGACCATATAATGCATGATTTCAACTCCCCTCCCTCTATAGCTCAATGTAATGAGGTACATTCTGATGATGATGAAATGCATGTTCTTTTTAATATTGCATCCAACTTTTGCATAAATTCTAAAGGTGTTCCCCATAGTCCCCTAGATGATTCCAATGAGCAAGCTTTTGACTCGTCTATCCATGATGATTTGGACTCATTTGAGATTATGGCCCAAATATTTCTTGAGTTTTAAACAGTAGCCCATAACCTTATGAGTGAGTTCATTGATAAGGCTTCATTAGAAAGAGATGAGTTTCAGAGAAATTTGCCCCCATTCACTCTTGATTTTGAGATGGTAGGCCTTGAGAAATTTAAGGGAGATGTTGTTCAAGGTTGTGAAGAGGAGGTTGAGGTTGAATCGCTCGGAGTTTTTGAGCTTGAGGGAGATGTAGAACGTGAGGGTTCTTCATTTGAGGATTCCATGATTGATTTTCATTCCCTCATTAGTGATGTAAGATCTTGCGATGAGGGATTAGCTACCCCCTTTTCCCTTTCTCATACACCTTTCTCCTAAAGGTTTAACCATATCTCCTACTATCCTATGTTCCTCACTTCTTTTCTCAAAGAACCTCTTAAGGATCCTTTTCCTATTCATGCTTCCAAAGACCCCAACTCTTTCATTGTTTATGAGGAAAAAAGTTATAATGCCAACCAAAAAGATTTTTGTGAGGAGAGTTTGCCTCCCTATTTTTCTTTTTATTCTTCTACCTTTTCTTCTTATTTTCTTGATTTTTCTTTTAATTCTTTTACTTTTTCTTTTCTCCCTTCTCTCAAGCATAAAGTCTCCTTGTACTTTATGTTTGTTTGTCATATGAGCATCGCGTATGCTCTATTTCATGATATGTTTGCCGGTGTATATGACAAGCTTTTTCGTTCTTTGTCGGGTTATTTACTATATTGGTCATGCTTGGACGTTAAGCAAGCCTTTCTCGGGAAGTAATCTGTGTTTTATTGCTTTCTTTTTCTTTTTCTTTCTTTTACGCTTCTCATTTTTGTTTACTCTCTTGTCTACGTGTATAGGTACTCGATGCATATACTCATGTGCAAGGATTTTCGATTGAGATCCTTGACAAGAAGCATACCAATGATTGCTTGCATTAGGAAAAGCAACAAAGACTAGGAATTAGATGAAAATATGGACAATGTGCTCAATTGCGGGTTTCAACACCCACCTCACATTTGGTTTACTCTTTCCTTCTTCCCTCCTTTTGAATTTTCTTTCTTAAATGCATGAGGATTGAATGAATTATGATTTGTTGTGTGGATGTGTTTTCTTCCCTCCCTCCCCCCTTTTTACCTTTATTTTGAGCATTGAGGACAATGCTCCATTCTAGCTTGGGGGAGTAGCTATTCGCTATCTTGGGGGGTTATCTATATCTCTTGGTGGTTTATTAATCCATAGTCTCATGATAGCTTGATTTTCTCCCATACTTTCCAAAGTCAATTATTGAGATTGGTTTTCTATGTTTGGATGGCCATGATCGCCTTATTGAGTTAACTTTTGGTATTTGTAGCTTTGAATGATCATGCTTTCATCTTGCACAATTGTATATGCATTCTTGAGTGTTGTTGGTTTTGTGAATATTCGTGTGTATAGTGTCTTTCCATGGCATTCAAAGTCAAGGTTTCAAAATGTTTTGTTTCAATATTAGACATATTTGGGCTTTAGCACCTAGAATACTTTCTTTCCTAATTGTTAGAGGTTTTCGTGCACTTGGATGTCGGGGTTGGTTCACGCATATAACGTTGCCAAGGTAGTAGAACTTAAGGGCTATGAGACTTTAGCTCACTTGGTTTGTGGTAAGATGGTTGTCGCTCTCTAGCTAGTTGAAGCTTTAAAGGTGATTTTTGCTATTCCACTATCGTCATTCTGGTGAGGATGTGTTTATATTGTTCTAGCCTTCTACATTTCTTGCATGTGTAGCGTTTGGATCCTTGGCGTTGCTAACTCATATCGAGAATTTGGCTTGATTCTACCCGAGATCGAGACTGAACCAACCTAGGGGAAGACGAAGGCAATTAGGATTTTGTTTTGTTTTATTATTTTCTATTCTTTTATTTTTCTTTTGCATTTGCTCATTTAGTAACCCAATATGAGCCTTTTTTCCCTTCTTTGGCATAACCACATTACAAACCAATGGACCTTTGATTTATTTTCACCCTTATTAGTTTTTATGAAGCATTCTTGGGACTTGATTTGTATTTTTGGTTTAATGAAAGTGAGAAAAAGAATGAAAAAGAAGTGAAAAACTCAAATTTTGGTACTTGTGATTATCTTTGTTATGTTGAGTGGTTTGAGCAAATGAGAAGAAAATAAAGGAAATGAAAGAAAAATCCGCTCAAAGTTAAAAGAGGCGAGAGAAAAGAATAAAAAGATATGAAAAAAAAGAGAAAAGAAAAAAGGGAAATTCTCTCTCGTAATCACAAACTTTTGTTTTTTCTCAGGGGTAAAGCCTAAAACTTTTGATTATCAATGGTAATCACATATTAATATTATTAAGCTAATGGTAACTTAAGTTAAACAATTTGTTAAAATCTTTACCATGGTTTAGCTATTAGACAATAAAAAGACATAAATACCCTTATATCTTTCCTCCTCCATCTTCTTCCTTACTCTTTCCTCCTCCATCTTCTTCCATTAGAGCCACCACCACCATTGTTAAATTGCTGTTAAGGTTGGAAAGGGAGTGCAACGGCACCACCAAAAGCGGCGGCACCACCATCTCCCCCTCTTCCCCCTCCCTTATAACACCCCAGCGCATAACCTCCTCACGCATCGACACCAACCCGATCCTACCCATTTCCCCCTCCTTGAAACCACTCTAGCCACCACCTCCACACGTCTCAAACCTATGAAACCTAGCTTTGACCACTAATTCGACCTCAAATCAACATATTTAACCAATTTTACTACAAAAATAAACAAATTCGACCCTTAAAGTAGCAATTCGACCCCCAAAATCAACAATTTTGACCCCAAAATCGACGAAGTCGACTCCAAAAATCAACAAATTCGACCCAAAATCAACAAATTCGACCACAAAACCAACATATTTGACCCCAAAAACCAACAAATTCGAATCTAAAACCAACAAATTCGTCCCCAAAAATCAGCATTTTCGATAAATTTGACCCCCTAAAGTCAACAAATTTGACCCAAAAATCACAAAAAAAAACCTAGAAATTTCAAACCAAATATGGGAAACGAGAGGGAATCGGGGAAGGGAGAAGGGTGGTTGATTTTGGCTAGGGAGGATGGCTGATTTCGGCGTTCCGACAAACGGTTTTAATTTGGTGGTTATGAAAGAAGAGAGAGGGTGCAGTGGGTCGGGAACAAGGGAGGGGTGCTCGTTTTGGGATTGGGTGTTGGTGGTGGGGTCTCCGGCGGGGTAGAGGGTTGAGACGTCGTCCGCCGCACCGAGCTGAGCTCCGGCAAGGAAAGGAAGGCTGGTGGTTGGGGAGGGGTTTGGATTATTTGTTTTTATTTTTAAAAAAATAATTTGAAGGATATTAATGTAAATCTATTGTTAGTTAACCTAAGATTAACCCTGGTTAATCGTTTAATGATGTTTTAATATCAATAATGTTACCATTAGCTTAGTTTTATTAATTCGTGATTACCATTAATAATAAAAAGTTTCATGCTTTACCACTGAGAAAATACAAAAATTTTTGTTGTTTGGTTGAAAAGAAATAAGCTTGGGGGAGGAGTTGCTTTGTGATCTATTGCTAGAATTTTTTATTTGAAAGTTGTTAGTTTATTGAGTTTGAATTGAGGAATGATCAACCTTGCTTCACTTCTAAGTTTACCACCAATTTCCAAATTTATTTCCATACCCTTTACCCTAGCCTAAACGTTTCAACCCTTTTAAGACCTTTTGATCTTAGTGAGGTTTAGTTACTACCGGTGGAGGGTAATCAAGCCAAGCCAATTGAGCGAGCTATCGATGCCAATATGTCGAGAGCCTAAATTTTTTCATTGTTTATTTATTCCGGTTCCTTCGAAGAATCTCGAGATATCACCTTAAAAGTGGATGCAAAACTAGTGAGGAGGCGGAAGTTTATTGGAGATAAGGAGGAGTGTAAGTCCCTCTAAGTTTTCTACCCTTTGCATGCTTTATGTGTGTACCAACCTTAGTTGTTCTTTTGCTTGGCTACCTTTAATGTCTAGAAAGGATTGTATTCTTGTGCACTTAGCCTGTTTTTTGTGTTTGGTTTGAAATGTCAAAAACTCGAGTTTTCTTGATTTCACCTTTGCCTTGAATGTTATGTATTGCTAAGAGTTGTGGGTTAAACCTCTTAGGAAACCCTCGCGAGAGCTTACTCGCCCTCTTTGGCCACATGAGTGTTTAAAGGGCTTGATGCATATGCTAAATGCATCCGTGATTCCTACGACAGTGAGTTAGTGTACAATCATTCTCTTTGTTTCTATTTTGTTTCTTTTGCTTTCAATAATTCCATCTTGTTCTCTTTTGCCTTAGCTTTGCTCGAGGACGAGCAAAGGTTTAGCTTGGGGGAATTTGATGTGTGACATTTATGTCACTCTTAGAGAGTAGTTTTAGAGTTATTTTCGTGTTTATTTTCCCTTATTTTCCCATTTATTCTCTTAATTTCTTTTAAATAAAATTTCTAGTTTATTTCTATGTTTTAGTATGTTTTAATTTCTTTATTTAATTGGTTTCTAGTTTATTTTCGTATATTTTTTGCTTTTAATTTATTTTATTTCGTTCCTTTTCTTTGTTACTTTCATAGTTTTTATTAGTTTTAAGTTTATTTTGTGATTTATTTGATTTTATTTACTTGTATAGTTTTATTTAATTTTTATTAGTTTAGTGTTATTTTTCTTTTTCTATTTTACTTTATTTATTCCTAATTTATTTATTTCATTTTTATTTGAATTGATTTCTCCTCGGTTTTGTGTTTAGGGTCCCGGGTTTCATGTCAAGTGAGTTCAGAGTTCGGGGACGAGTAAAAGTGTGTGCAATTCTTTGCTAGCTGTTGACTGTTGCCCACCTTAACCTTTACCCCAACGTCTTCTATCCTCCACCAACTAACAAAACCAATCAACAGCCCCTGCTCCAATACACCAAGCTGTCACCTTAATTACCACCCAACACCACCAGCAAACTCCCACGCATCACACCCCAACTCACACCAGCCACAAACCAGCAGCAGCACCACCTACAACCAATTCACAAACCACCAAAACTCATACCAATTAACCTCCTCCGTCCACCCTTCGTGCCGCAACGCCACCAAAACCAGAGCAGCCCCTCACCAACACGAGCTGCAACCCAGACCACCGCAATCAACCACTTTCAGCCACCCAAAACAGCAGCCCTTCACCACATATGACCTGCCATTCCAACCACCAATCACCACCGCAACAATCAACCAATTCCCGTGTCCAATTCGAACAGCAGCACCGCGTACCGCACAATCGCCGCAGCCACTCAATTTTAGCCACCCAATCTCTGCATACACTGCAATTACTCAACCCTTCAATCAAGCGCCCAAAATCAGAACAAACAGCAAATCAATCGGGTTAGAGAAAACCGCATAGGAGTTCAGTTGAAGTACCAGTCAGAAACTTTTGAAGTTTTGTAATTTGAAGAGGTGTGGTCAAACACACCCACGGTTCGACCAAACCAACCCCATAGTTCGGCCACACCTACCCATGGTCCGACCGAACCACTCTACGAGCTCTGCGCGTGATTCTTAATGAAGATCGAATGATTTTTTTTTATTCTTGATGATAAATGATGAGGATGAGCGGTGACGATTTGATGATGAACGGTGTTGATGGTGATGCGCTTCAAGGGAGTTCAGAGCAGCCAAATGCGAAGAAGAAAGCTTGAGTCTGTTGGTTTTGTGGGGAATTTGTTTTTGGTTTTTTTTTTTCCGTTTTTTTTTTATTTCTTATTTTACTTTCCTTTTCTTATTTCTTCCTTTTATTTTATTTTCTCTTTTTATTTTCTTTATTTTCTTTATTTTTCTTTTATTTTATTAGCTTAGTATAATACCCAATTTTTGGGGTAATTTAAGGGGGAAAAATTACCAATTATTCTATTCTTTAATTATTTTTAGGAGAGCTTCTCTCTCTAGGTTTAGGTTAGGATTAGTGTAGTTTAGAGAGGGAAAGTGAGGGTTTCACCACTGTTGAGCTTGGATATTGAAGAAGAAGATTGATCATCTTGTTTGTAGATTTTCACATTCAATAATGAGAATCTCTAACTCTCTCTCTCCTCTATTTTATTTTCTTTCTTTTGATTATTGTTTTAGTTGTTATTATTTCTTAACAATCATGTTTATTCTTGAATATTTATTAATTATTCTTGTTATTAGCATGATTAGTGAGTAATTCCCCCATTAAGGGGATGGTTGTGGTGTAGTTGGATCTTGAACATGTTCTAGGGTTTAGAATTGATTTATTTGTCGTTAAAGTATTTATATGCTTGTTATTCTTTAATCTTCTTGCAAGTGAACATTGTTGGTTGATTAAAGGTGAATCTTTGCTAACAAGGAACGGAAGTTGACTTATTTAAGGTTCATTACTATCGATTGTTCTTTAATAGTACCTCCTAGTATATGATTCTAATGTGGAAACATAGATGCTGTGTAAGGAGAAGCCAATTGACCCCGGAAGGCGGCTAGATTTGATCCTTCACTTCGATATTCGAGCATGTTTAGTTCATAATTAATTCAATTTCTATTCCTTTGTTTATGATCAAGTAAATGCTATACCAAAACCATTTCTCTTAGTGTTTTGTTTCTTGTTTTAGCATCTTTAGACTTGCCTTATATTCATTCCCTGTTGTTCGACCCTTATGCTTGCCTTCTACTCGTATTAGGTTTGTTTAGGTTGTATAAATTGTATTTGATTTAGGGATAGTCGTTTAACAATGCGATTATTCCCTTGTCAGCCGCCCCAAAGGGCGTCAAACATAACAATAAATACAAGTATACATAACTTAGCCATAACAATTTGTTTCTTTATTGATGTTGCTTCAAATACATAAGTCTACATGTTTCTTCATAGACACTTGTCACCCAAAAGGATCCTAGAAAGCGTCAATTATATCATCGCCCATCCTAGGGCTCATTATAGGGTGATCCGAGCACGTACCGTGACAAGAGGAAAATGTATGTCGTTATCTACCCTTCCCCCAAGTCAAACTAAATTTGTAAAGACCTAACCAACCTTATATGAATATAGGGCAAGTTAAGGGTCGATCCCTAGGGAATGCAATGATGAAAACTAGAGTCTAAGTCAAGCTACCTCGAAGATGGAGTTGAGATTATGGTTGGCACTATGGTTGGCACTTTGTGAATTTTTTTAAAACTCGGTGGCATTTGGTGAATTTTGGAAAATCCGATGGCATTTGGTGAATTTTTAAATTGCTCAGTGGCATTTCGTGAAAAAGCCGTAAAATTAAATAGAAGTATACATAAGTTAGCCATAATAATTTGTTTCTTCATTTATGTTGCTACAAATACATAAGTGTACATTTTTCTTCACAAACGCTTGTCACCCAGGAGGATCTTCTAAATTGTCAATTATATCATCGCCTATCCTAGGGTCTCATTATGGGCTAATCCGAACACATACTGTTCCTAGACATGCCTAAAAATGAGACCGTAATCAGAAAAATGACATTTTCACCATGCTAGAGGCCTTTTTTGGTAATTTTGGTGGGCCAAATTCATCAAAGTTTTCCATGATCGCGCTATCGAGAAGGAGCTCATTAACCCTAAGGGGTGTCAGAAACATCATCGCTCATCCAAGGGGCTCATTACCCCTAAGGGGTGTCAGACACATCATCGCCCATCCAAGGGGTTTATAAGCCCTAAGGGGCGTCTGACACATCATCGCCCATCCAAGGGGCTCATTAGCCCTAATGGGCGTGAGACACATCATCGCCCATCTAAGGGGCTCATTAGCCCTAAGGGAAGTAAGGCACATCATCGCCCATCCAAGGAGCTCATTAGCCCTAAGGGGGGTCAGGAACATCATCGCCCATTCAAGGGGCTCATTAGCCTGAAGGCGCACCAAACATATATCGCCCCCACCCCCTAAGGGGCTCGGCTGCGCCAAAAAGCGTCAAACATAAAATTAACGGCTATTTCACCAAATGCCATTGACCAATTTAAAAATTCACCAAATGCCATCGGACTTTTCAAAATTCACCAAATGCCACCGAGTTTTAAAAAAATTCACAAAGTGCCATTATTGTCTAATGGAGTTAACTCCGTTAATAGCTAGGGCTTAATCATGACACATGTGGACACGTGTGAGTCAGCTATTTGTTTTAAAAAAAGTAAATTAAATTATTTTTTTAAAATAAAAAAATATAAAAAATACAAACTCTAAATGTTAACCCAAACCAGCCCCCACTACCATAACCACCAGCCAAAGCCAACCGACAGCCCCAAGCCAACCGCCGGAATCCACTAACCTGTCGTCGGAATCCGCCGGAACCCCTAACCTCCCTCTTGAACCCATTGACCCCACAAAACCACTGACCCCTCTTAATCCCCCTATCCTCCTCCCGATAAATCACCCCAGCCACCGCAACCATCTCACACAATGCCCACAATTTCGCCTGCCCGACTCCAGCACCTTGACGACGACCTATAAAACTTCGCCTACCCGACACCCCCGCAGTGATTCCTATCCCAGCCCCCGCAATCACCTCACGCACCAACACGACGCATCACCATAGCCACCGAAATCGACCATGAAAACCAAAAATAAAACCCTACTATGGAAACCCATAATGGTCGATTTCTATGGCCGATATCGTCATTTCAAGGGTGGAGGATTTGAGTGGTTTTGCACGGTGGTGATGTTGTTGTCAAAGCTCGTGCTCGCTGTTGGTTTTTGGGGTCGGGGCAGTTTTTGTGGGTGGTTTTATGGGTCGGCGGTGGGAAAGGTGGGGCGTTAAAGGGACGACCGGCTGATCGAGGTTGGAAGTAGGTCGTTGGGACTACTAACCCTAACCAAATTTGAAATTTATAATACCTAAACTAACACTAAACTAGTTAGTGGCAAGTAAAGGGTCGAACCCAAAAGGACTAAGTGTATTAATTTGTGCCAACTAAACTACTAGGAAAGGTCGTGAGATAGAGAGAGGTTAAAATAAACACGACTAAGAACAAACAACTAAAACTAGGGAAAGTGGAATCCAATCACATCAATGTATTAAACAACATCATCAAAATAGATGAAAATGACCTCTATTAGGAACATCAACACATTTAACTCACTCTCGCACAATTAAGCATGTTAATTATCCTACTAAACTAATTCACTCTCGTGCAACTAGCCTAGCAAAGGCATGAAAGAATTTAGGGCTCTCAACCAACTCACTCTCGCATAATTGATTAAAAGCACAATTAAGAGCATAGAATTGATTAGCTAGAAAGATTCTAATCCATAAAAGCATCACCCATACAAAATAATCAAGAAACAATTTCATACTAATCACAATCAATCATTCAATTCATTTATATAACCTTCATCCAATTCCCTATAGCAAGACCTAAGCTAACATAATGAAGAAAGACATGGAAAACAAGGTAAAATAAGAATAAAAACAAGATTAAACAAACAAACTAATTAATCTACTCAAATCAACAAACAAAAATCAAAAACTAAGGATTAAGCAAAGGAATAAAGATGAGAGAAAGTTAGAAAATTCTCATTGAATAGATGAGAAGAAGTTCCATAAAGTTGCTTCTTCAACCTCTCAAAAACTCTATGGAAATCCAAGCTTTCTCTCTCTACAACTACTCCTAATCTAACCCTAAGAGAGAGAAAATTAAAATTAGACTAAACTATTCTAATACTAGGTAAAATAATGTTGATTAAAAGTTGTGAGAAAATAACCCCAAAGAGGGTATTTATAATACAAGTTAAAATAATATAAAAGAAATTAAAAAGAAATAATACTAAATAAAACAATTAAAATAACTAAACTAAAAACCAAAAAAAAAAAAACTACAATAAAATAAATTAAAAGAAAACGAAATGGAAAAAGAAACCCCAAAACCCCCAAAATCCCCCCAAAAACCCATGAAAACATCAGACCCATTTCATGGCTGCTTTCATTTCCTTCATCACCATCACACGCATCATCACCCTCCATCAACCATCAACAACAATCATCAACGGTCATCATCAAGAATCATCCTTCACCTTCAATATCAACCGTTCGATCTCATTAATTGTCAAGTGCGAGGCTCGTGAAGTGGTTCCGTCGAACCATGGGTTGGTGCGGCCGAACTACGGGGTTGGTTCGGTCGAACCATGGGTGTGTTCGACCACACCTCTTCAATTTACAAAACTCTGAAAGTTTCTGACTCGTACTTCGACCGAACTCTCAACAATTTGCTCGAACCCAATTGGAATTGCATTTTTCTCGTGCGAATTGGTGATTGGATTAATATTTGCAGGTTGTTGCTGGTTGCTGACGGTGGTGCAGGGGTTGATGTTGGTTGAGTTGTGTGGTTGAAAGTGGTTGGTAATTGGGTTGGAGTTTGGTGGTTGATTGTGGGTGAAGGGCTGTTGTTCGAATTGGAACAGGGGAGGCATGGCTGGTTGCGTGAGGTGGATTAAATGGGGGGAATGTTGCGGGGTGTTGGTGATTCTGGTGATTTGGGTGGTTGCGTGGTGGTTAGTTGCGCTGAGTTGAGTGATGTGGATTAAATGGGGGGGGGATGTTGCGGGGTGGCTGCTTGGTGTCGTGGTGAGTGATTGGAGGCAGCAACGGTGGTGATAGTGGTCAGGTGGTTGATGATGTTGCGTGAAGGTGAGAAGAGGAGAGGGAAATCAGGGGTTGCTGGTGGTTGTTGCTGGCGGATTGGTGGCTGGAGGTGGTTCTTGGTGTGAGTTGAGTTGAGTTGCTGTTGTTGTTATTGAGTGAATGGTGGTCGAAGGGGGCTGTGGGCTAGTGTGCGTGGTGTTTTGGTGAATTGAGGGAGCAGCTATGAGGATGAAAAAGGCTTGGGAAATTGGCTTGGACCTCGAACTCGAACCTACACATAAACAATCCCGAGGATGAAATCGAGACAAATAAAAGAAAATAAATAATAAAAAGAAAGTAAATAAACTAAAATAAAATTACGACAAAAGAATAAAACTAAAGACTAAAATAAATAAATAAAGATAAACAATAAAATAAAAAAATAAAAAAAGAAAATAAACTAAAACTAATCAAATAAAGATACTAAACACAAAAACACTAAAAAAAATCAAAACACTCAAATAAAAGACAAAAGACAAGAATAAGAAAATAATAGAAATAAAATATAAAAAGAGTTAAATTATTGGAAAATAAGCCGGAAAGCGACTTTATAAACACCCTAAAAGTGAAATAAAGTCACTTATCACCGGCCGGTTTTTGGTGGTTAATGTGGTGGCTGGCCGTTTTCCGGCAAGATAAGGGCAGGGGCTAGGGTTTGGCGGTGGTTGGGGTGGCTGGGAAAATTTCGGATTTTTTTTTTTTTAATTTTTTTGAATTAAGATTAATGGACAAATTATATCATGACATGTGTCATGATTAACCTGTGATGACTAACGGAGTTAACGGCCGTTGGTCCATAATGGCACTTTGTGAGTTTTTTTAAAACTCGGTGGCATTTGGTGAATTTTGAAAAGTCCGATGGCATTTGGTGAATTTTTAAATTGCTCAGTGGCATTTCGTGAAATAGCCGTAAAATTAAATAGAAGTATACATAAGTTAGCCATAATAATTTGTTTCTTCATTTATGTTGCTTCAAATACATAAGTGTACATGTTTCTTCACAAACGCTTGTCACCCAGGAGGATCTTAGAAATCGACAATTATATCATCGCCTATCCTAGGGTCTCATTATGCGATAATCTGAACACATACCGTTCCTAGACATGCCTAAAAATGAGACCGTAATCAGAAAAATGGAATTTTCACCATGCGATAGGCTTTTTTGGTAATTTTGGTGGGACAAATGCATCAAAGTTTTCCATGATCGCCTATCGAGAAGGGGCACATTAACCCTAAGGGGTGTCAGAAACATCATCGCCCATCTAAGGGGCTCAATACCCCTACGGGGTGTTAGACACATCATCACCCATCCAAGGGGCTCATTAGCCCTAAGGGGCGTCAGAGACATCATCGCCCATCAAAGGGGCTCATTAGCCTTAAGGGGTGTGAGACACATCATCGCCAATCCAAGGGGCTCATTGGCCCTACGGGGCGTCAGGCACATCATCGCCCATCCAAGGGGCTCATTAGCCCAAAAAGGCACAAAACATATATCGCCCTCCAAAGGGGTTGGCCGCCCCAAAGGGAGTCAAACATATCATTAATTAAAAATATACATAAATTAGTTATAACAATTTGTTTCTTCAATGATGTTTCTTCAAATACATAAGTCTACATGTTTCTTCACAAACACTTGTCACCCTGGAGGATCCTAGAAAGCATCATTTAGATCATCGCCCATCTTAGGAGAAACTTGAGTTCACTCAAACAATGTTAGCACCTTTAATTTGAGTGAAGTCCTTGCTATGAACAACCGAGGAGAAAAGAAACCATTTAGGAGAAACTTTACTCATATTGGTATGAGTTATGACACCTTATTTGATCGGCTAAATGCAAAAGGTCTTATAACTTCTATTGGACCAAGGTCTTATTTAAACTTTATTTTCTTGCTCTCTTCTATATTTTGCTGGGGTTTTGATGAGCTTTGCTCTCTCTGCCCTTTTTGTACAGCGTGTTTATGCTCCATGTATTTTTCTTGATTCTTGCAGAGACTTGCTTGTATATTGACTGGTATATCCTATTGTTGGCTGTTTGGTACCATTTGTTCAGTCTGCTTTGTTGAGATTTACTTGCGTTAACCAGCTTTCGGCTATTTGTTTGTGCCATTCAGCTTGTTTATGCTGTGACCTGTTATTCTGTGTTATTCAGCTTATTTATGCTGTGACTTATTGTTCTGTGTCATTCAGCTTATTTATGCTTTGACTTGTTGTTCTGTGTTATTCAGCTTATTTATGATGTGACTTGTTGTTTTGTGCCTCTTAATTCTCTTCATAAGGGCTTACCATATGTCTATCTCCTCCTCCTCTCCCCCTCAAAGAAGTGAGCTGGGTAGGACTAAGAGAACCTTAGTGTTGCCCGCACAGCTCATCCTTCTTCGATTTCACTGCCCTTTCCTGCTCAAGTTGAACGTGCCAAGCCTCCCCCTCAGGCGTCCCCGAGGTGGTGCCCTATTATACTTTGAACAGGTAAGGTGAGTTTTTAGGGAGGGATGATCTTTTGTCGTTTAGCATCGTCTCGCTGTTTCCCGCTAAGGTGCTTTCTGTCTTCAGCACTTGCATGCTTTTTTTTTTTTTTGCATGTTAGTACATGATGCCAAAGCATGATATATTTAAATAAATTTACGCAATATACGCCTCTCGTAGAGGCTCATATTTCATTGAATTAAAATGGCTTAAATGCCTTAATTGACATAACATGAACTAAACACAGTTCTTTGCAAAATTGAAACAATTATCCCCAGTTCTACTTAATTTCTTACTTTCTCAAAAAAAATATTTCTTTAATACATTAGCATTGAAACTATTCCTTAAGACCTGACCTTCTTGATCTACAAGGAGGAATGCACCAGGTCCTACCTGCTCACGGATGATGAAGGGGCCTTCCTAATTGGCTAACAGCTTTCCATGCTGATTTCCTTTCCCACTGCTGTTGTCCTTCTAAGGATGAAGTCCTCAGGCAGGAGCTCTCGGTGCTCTGCTGAAAGCTTTGTAAATCTTGCTCTTATGGGCTGCCAGCTTGAGGGCTGCTTGTAGCCGTACTTCCGGCAGGAAGTTTATCTCTTCTAGCATGCGCTTTTCATTTCCTTATGGCTCATAGTGTTGTATCCTCAGGCTGGGAATTTTACTTCCACCAAGACAACTGCATAAGCCCTGTAGGCTAGAGTGAAAGGGCTTTTACTAGTGGATTCTTTTTCAGTGGTTCTGTCTTCCCATAACACCTCTGGCACTAGGTCATCCTATATGCCTTTGTGCTCCTCGAGCTTCCTTTACAGGGCTGTTAAGATCAGCTTGTTTGCTGCTTTAGCTTGGCCGTTACTCTTGGATAACAGACTGAGGCACTTGCATACTTGTTGCCCATGTCATCCAGGTAATCATTGATTGTGTCGCAGTCAAATTGGCATCCTTGGTCAAAGACAATGCACTGCGGCACCCCGAACCTTGTGATGATGTTTTTCCATTTAAACGTGCTCACTTGGGTTGCCTTTATGTACTTAGTGGGCTCGACCTCTATTCACTTGGTAAAATAGTCCACTGCCACTATGAGGTACTTCCTACCTGTTGATCCAGTGGTGAAGGGTCCTAATATGTCCTTTCCCCACCGAGCAAACGAGATCGGGATAAGGATTGGGGTTAGATCATTTGCCAACTGGTTTATGATTGGGGAGTATTTTTTACACTTGTCGCACTTTTTCACATATGTTAGTGCGTCTTCAGCCGTAGTTGGCTAGTATGCACCCCTTTTGAGAACTTATATTCCCAATTCTTTTCCACCAATGTGGTTGGCACATGTTCCTAAGTGTGCTTCTTCCATGATACTCTCTTGCTCCCACTCTGGAATACACCTTAGCAGTGGCTTGGAGAATCCCTTCTTGTTGAGCTCTTCATTCATCACCACGTACTAGTTAGCATCTTTCTTCGCTTTATTAGCTTATACTTCATCGTCCGACAGCGAGCCATGAACTTTGTATGATAGTATGTCTGTGAACCAAGCTCGTTGCTTTCCAATGCAGTTCACCTACTCTTTTTCTGCGATGCTGCTTTCCTCCAGGAAATCCACCATCACTGTCCTCGTAAGGCTCTGCAGGGTGGAGCTAGCTAACTTCGATAATGCGTCTGCCTAGGAATTTCCTACTCTAGGGACCAAGTCTATCTAGAAGTGAACTAGCTGAGCGGCCAGCTCCTTCACTTCGGTCTTATACTTCAACATTGTGGATTCCCTAATCTTATACGCCCCCTCAACTGACTGGCGACAAGCTAAGAGTCAGTCTGCAGATGGACTTTCTTGGCTCCGGTTGCGATACTCATACGTAGGCCTGCCAAAGCTACCTCGTAATTTGCCTCGTTGTTTGATGCCTTGAATTTGAACTTTATGGCATACTCAAATACATTTCCCTCTAAGGATGTCATTATGATCCCTACTCCGCTCCCTGTTTGGGCTGACGATCCATCTACCTCCATCTTCTAGATTCCAATATCATCTTCTTTCTCCTCGTACAAGGCTTCCACAATGAAGTCTGCTAGGACTTGTGCTTTGATAGCTACCCTAGGTTTTACCTCGAACTTATACTTGGAGACCTCAATGGCCCCTTTCAAGAGTCTGCTTGACGCGTCCATTTTTTGGAACGCTTTCCCTAGTGGGTGATTTGTGAGGATTTGTATTATGTGCATGTCAAAATATGCCTTTAAATTCCATGTTGTTACCCTGAAAAAGCCAAATTCTCCACTAAAGGATACCTTTGCTCGGCCTCAGTCATGGCTCACAAAGTTGTAGGCGTCGCTCGAAGTGCGCCTACGTTAAAAGCATGTGGTGAATATGCTTGGCACTCATAGGAAGTGGGAATTGACATTACTACTAGGGACAAGTAAAGTAGGGAGCCGCCAACAAGTTTTTTAGGAATTTGTAAACCGTTCACGGATCATAAAAAGGCAACCACGATAAGGGACAATGATAGGCAACAACGATTGACCCGTGAAGGTTACACCCCATTCATAATCCATGAGATTACTAACTCCATATAGTTTGGAACCACGAAAGGAGGATCGGGGATGATGGTACGAAGTGAGTCATGGAGTCACATTCGCCCGTATTGGCCTCTACTCGATTCTTATATTGAAAAGCATTCCTGTGATCTCAAAGGCATACAAACTGTTTCGGGGTTTTCTGATGTCCTGCGGGAGAGTTACAACACCAAGACTGGAACCGGACGCCTGTACCTGCAAAACAACGAAGACTCCTTGTGGTAGGAGCTCCGCCTCCAACGGTCAAGTTAGTACTTGATTAAGGAGTAATTAAAGCGGAAATTAAAGTAGATTGGTCTCTCTAGGTGAGAGTGTTTAATGTGTAATCTGTGTTACCTTGTTGTTAATCCCCTTATGATTACTTAATTCCCTTTAATGAGAATTAAGTGAGGTATTTATAACCTCGAGAAGCGTGCCAATTAGGTTTATGTTAACCTTGGGCTGACTGGGCTTCTAATCAGGATTGGGCCTTGTTGGCCGGCTTTCCCATTTGGCATGGGTGGACACGTGGCGTGTCTCTATTGGTCCGTGGTGGACGAATCTGAGACTGACACGTGGCAGGCTCCTGTTGGCCTACGTGAAGGACACGTGGCAGAACCTGGTTGGTCCACTTGTCAGACGGTGATTGGTGGATAAAAATCCCCTAATCATTTGCCCCTCACAGGCGGTACGTGGCTGGTCACGTGTCGCCTGTGACAGGTGTCGCATGGTGACAGGCGACGGCCTACGACAGGTGTCGCCCTGCAATTGGCCGAGAGATATTTCCCGCCCAAATTTTGAATTTGGAAGTGACCCTTCGCCTTCTCACTTTGCCTATATAAGGGAGTGATGACTTCGGTCATTTTCACATTTGAGAACCTTTGCGAGAGAACATTCGGACCCCTGAACTTGCTCTGACATTTTGGACTTTTGTTGCCTACCGCCTGCTCTGACAGACCGTTTACAAAGGACTTCAGACCTTCACCAACCGTCACTCGTTCAGGTAACCGTTGGTTCTCTTACTCTTAACTTTTTCCTTTATTTTATTTTTTGAAATGGCCCCATGGAAGCACACGACACGGCCTAAGTTAGTGATCAGCCGGTCACCGGGGACGGCTGAATCTAGGACTAGGAGTGCCGCCTGCCCTTTTCTGGACCCATCTTTGCCCTTTATACAAAGTCCGACTGTCTCTGTGTCTATGCAGAACGTGATGGCCAGAACAAAAAAGACAGCTAGGATCTCAAACTCGGACGGCTCCTCTCAAAGGGTGCCAATAAGTGAAACATCTGACCAGGCGCCAGATGTAGAAGTGAGACAAAGCGGCTGCCAGGCCGACAGTTCTGAGGGAGGGGTCAAGGTGGTCCCTTCCCATTTCACAGTAGATATGTCAAACTATTCTCCTCCTCCTTCTAAGGGGGAGGAAGCGGGCCCCTCTGGGAGAGGGAAGGAGTCGTCCTCTTCTGACTCTTCTGAGGACGAGTCTGATTCAAGCTCTTCGGGCCAATCTTCTCCAGGCTCTGAAGAAAAGAACAGCCGCCTACAAGAGGCGAGGAGTTCTCATGCAGTTGAGAAGGGGGATAATTGGGCGGAGCCGTCCGCCTCTTATAGACAGGAGAACACCCCTTACTACTGCACGGTACCCCGGGGCCGGATCACGGCCATGAAAGACAAAGTGGAGAGCTTTATAGCTAACTACAAAATGGGCCCCGGATATTTATTGTTCGTGCCGGATCCAGAAGACACAGTCGTCTGGCCGGCTGGTACCAGCTATGATGATGGCTGCTTCGGCTGCTATGCGGCGGCCATCAAAACTGGACTGCGCTTCCCACTACATCCGGCTGTTCTGCGGATTTTAGATGGGTATGATCTGGGGTTATGGCAGTTAGCCCCCAATTCTTGGGTAAACGTACTCGGCTACGTGGCCGGGTGCGAAATGTACGGGGTGGAGCCAAGCTTTGAGGCTTTCGCCCACATGAACTATCTCAGCCGGACCCCTAAATCAGGTGGTACCGGCTGGTATCAATTAACAAGCCATAAGGGCTACCTCATGACGAGAGGTAAGGCAAACAAATGGAAGGATTGGCGGACCACCTTCCTCATCATCGAGGGTTCAGACAAGGAGCTGAACAAAAGGTTTAACAGGTGGAACAGGGATCCGCCTTTTCTTGCAGGCGGCCGTAGCTTGCCGCCTGTCCCCCCAAAGGCTAAGAAAGAGATCCTAGACAAAGGACTCTTCAAAGTAGAGATCAGGGTGAACTCTACTTCAGGGGTACGAGAGCAAGTGCCCCTGAACTGCATTCCGGTCTTCAAGTGGCTCTATGATGAGTACTTTTTGGCCGCCTGTGGCCTCGGCAGTCGGTGCTCTAGAGGTAGCCGGCCTGACAAATACTCTTTTTTTACGCCTTGTTTACTTGGAATCTTTACTGACTTTTCTGTTTGCTCTTTTTTGCAGCTGACGCCATGAGCAAAATAAGTGCTTCCAAGACTGCGGCGGCCATGCTGCGGGCCTCCCTGATGCAGCAGTCTGGTACCGACTCCCCCAACAAGGGGGCACCCTTGGTGAGCTTTGAAACTTCTTTCTTTTTTGAAGTAGTCTTATACATATGCTAACGCTTCCTCTTTTTGTAGTCGGGTAATCCAAGGGCTTCCTCCTCGCAACAGCCGGACCCCAAGGTCCGGAGGACGACTGTCGCAAGCTCACCTGGGTCTTCCAGGAAAACAGTGGCGGCTGAGAAGCAGCCGGCCACTTCCTCTAAAACTCCGGCGGGGCCGCCTAGAAGTATGGAAATTTACTTGTAAAAATTTTTTACTTGCTCCCCTCTTGACTAGGTCTAACTTGCTTTTTATGCTTGATGCAGCCGGCCCTCAGGAGCCTGACTTGGTTGAGGTAGCCAAGTCAATGATAAAAGCTGTGCCTCCATCTGAAAGGGAGGCGGTCAGGGGTGTCGGCACCCTTGACCTTGATGGGATTGCAGGGGTCCTTGCTGAGGTATACTTAGCATTTTTGAGTAGTTGAATTCCAGGACGCCTGTTATCTTTTTGTTTTGAAACTGACGCATGTTTTCTTTTTACTTAGGCCCTGCTCCGAGTGAACGGCCTTCGCAAGCCGCTTGATCGGAAAAACAAAGAGGTAAAGGCTGCGAAAGCTATGGCCGCCTCTAACTGTGATAAGGCAATGTTTCAAATTGCCCAAAATGAAGTTCTGACCATTGATATTCTTTATTATCAGGCGCAGGCTGCCGCCGCTATCCGGGCCGAGTTAGAGGCGGCCCAGAAGAAGAACAGCGAGCTGGAGAAAACCGTCTCCGACCTCACGGCCGAGCTTAGACCTCTCCGCCTAAAAATGCTCTCATACGATGTCATGGAGAAATCCTTGACTAGCGTAAAGGAACAACTGGTGACTCAGGAGAAGAGTCTCACTAAAGAGCTCTCGGAGAAAGCTGAGCAAGAGAAGAGAGAGCTCGTCCGAGAGATGATGGAAGACTCTTCCCAAATCCAGCGTATGACATGGAGCCGCCTCTTCCCCAATGCCGACTTTGCCTCTTGGGAGAAAACGTACCGCCAGTGCTCTGAAACATATAATCAAGAGATCCTGGCGGCTGCTGAGGACGAGGCGTTCGAGGAGGGCTTGGAGATGGAGGAGCAGCCGGTAGTGGCGCTTGTGCCACTTGGGGGCAAGGCATCAAAAAAGGGTGCAGCGGAGGCCGAGTCAAGCAAGAAGAATGCTGACCAGGCGGACGCTGCTGATGTTTAGGTTTTGCCCCCTTCATAAGCTTTTGTCTTCTTTCACGGCCTGCGTGCGGTTTACTTGTATTTACCCGCCAGGGGGCCGGGATTCTGAATATTTTTCTTCCTTAATGAAATCTGATTTTTTCTTGAAATTTGGCTAAGTGTTGAATATTGAGTTGTACACTATACCGACTGTTTTGCATGGCCGATTGTAGACAGGTACGAATGGTTAATTACGCCGCCTATGCCCCTGGACGACTGGTTGTCTGTTTCCAAGATAGGCGATCAGTCGGCCATTTATCCAATCGTTACTCAATTCGTTTAAAAGACTGAGTCACCTTTAGACAGGCGGTCCTCTATCTGTAAAATTAACTAAGTAAAAGAGTTTTTTACTTGTATTTTGTAGGTTAGACTTTAGGCAGTCTATGACTGGATTACCTTTAAGCAGGCGGTCCTGCCATTTGTAAAATTTATTAAGAAAGGGTATTCTTACTTGTATTTTGTAGGTTAGACTTAGGCAGTCTATGACTGGATTACCTTTAGGCAGGCGGTCCTGTCATTTGTAAAATTAACTAAGTAAGAAAGGGTATTCTTACTTGTGTTCTTTGAGCTATAGGCAGTCTAAGACGACTGTTTCCTATTGCAAAAAATTTTTAGGGGTGACCAAGTAACTATGACTGTTACCTGGTCGCCTATTGGTTGAGTAGTAGAGGTATCAAGCGGTGGGTACCGGTTGTTCCCCTTTATTCGCCAATGTTTGTTGGCTATTAACTCGAAGAGAAAACTAGTAGAAATAATAGTTTGAGTGCCCTTGTTTGCCAAAAAACAGGTGGTCTATTCAAACCTTTTAGGTTCCATGCCAAGTTTTTGGAGAGTGACTATGAGTTAACGTTGGTGTTACTCAGTCGTCCTCATTTTAGTTTGAGTAGTAGGGGTACCAGGCGGCGGTGGCCGGCTGGACCCCTTGATTCGCCAATGTTTGTTGGCTATTAACTCAAGAGTAACCCCCTGCATTTATCCCAAGTAATACAGGCGGTAATCCGACTCAGATGTCAACTGTTATCACTAGTTTGGTTAGTAATAAAAGTTATCCTTGTCTCAAAAACGGCTACGTGTTTGTCCTTGGGGACAGTCGTATAGGTGCCGTGTGATTAGTTTATAGAACAATGTTCCACCCAAAAGGGAGCTGCTCTCTGCGACGAATTTCATCCGGATGGATGCCGTCGGACGCCTGCTATAAGGTTGGGACAGGTCGAATTGAATTTTATAATTTTGATCAGTTGGCTTGACGCCTGGTCTGATCATGTTTTTTGATAGTTCTTGGTGAACTATATGTTATGTGAGGGTAACCGGTCAAGCGGCGTGCCCCTCTTAAATTAAACATAGAGAGTAGCCGACTGTTTGTCAGTTGGCATGCCCCTCTTAAATTAAACATAGAGAGTAGCCGACTGTTTGTCAGTCGGCATGCCCCTCTTAAATTAATAAATATAAACATGGAGAGTAGCCGACTGTTGGTCAGTTGGCATGCCCCTCTTAATACAGAATCGAATAGTAAAGATGCAAGCTTTAATCAAGTAATCCTTGACTTTACATTTTTCAAAAGAAATATTTCTTAAGGTTATCTATGTTCCAGGTTCGAGGTAACGGCTGGCCGTCTGGTGTTTCCAGACGGTAGGTACCGTCTCTAACCTCTTCATATATTCGGTAGGGACCTTCCCAGTTGGGAGTTAGCTTGCCAGACTCGTTAGCCCTACCGACAGCTTCCATTTTTCTAAGTACAAAGTCCCCCACTTTGAGTGGACGCCTGTGCACTTTTCTGTTGTATGATCGAGTCATTCTCAGACGGTAGATCTCATGGCGCAAGACAGCATTGCCCCTTTTTTCAGGAAGTGAGTCTAATGCCAGGCGCATGGCTTCCCAGTTTGCCTCTTCGTCATATAGCATTACTCGAAGAGTCGGCTCGTAGTGTTCTATTGGAAGAACAGCTTCCGCCCCATAAGTTAGGAGGAATGGAGTTTCTCCAGTCGCCCCTTTTTCAGTCGTCCTAATGGCCCAGAGAACATGTGGTAGTTCATCCGCCCATAGGCCGCCTGCTCGTTCAATCTTTTTCTTCAGGCCGTCTGAGATGATTTTATTAAAGGCTTCTACCTGGCCGTTTGCTTGTGGACGGCCGACAGATGCGAAGCAATGTGCAACTCCTTGGTCACCCAACCAGCTTTTGAGAACAGACGTCTCAAATTGGGGACCATTATCAAAAACCATAGACATGGGAACCCCGAACCGAGTGATGACATTTCTCCAAATGAATGAAATAACATCCTTCGTCTTGATTCCCTTAACAGCCTCCGCCTCTACCCATTTAGTGAAGTAGTCGACGGCAACAAGTATGTATCTCCTTCCGCCTGTAGCAGGCGTATATGGGCCCAGAATATCCATGCCCCATTTAGCAAACGGTAGGGGACTATGAATGGTGGTGATATCAGTAGCCGGACGGTGAATTAGCTTGCCAAACCTTTGACACTTGTCACATTTTTTCACCATCTCCATTGCATCTGTTTCTAAGGTAGGCCAAAAGTAGCCCTGCCGCCTTGCCCGTTGAGCAAGCGTCCTTCCGCCTATATGCGAAGCACAGAAACCAGAGTGAAGGTCCTCTAGTATCTCTCGTCCTTTCTCTGGAGTAACACACTTTAAGAAGGGTTGAAGGTACCCTCTTTTGTGAAGTTCTCCCTTTATCATTTCAAAATTAGTGGCTCGTCTTTTCAATACTGCCGCCTGTTGATGATCATCCGGCAGGGTACCGTTTGTCAGATATGCCCTAATTGGATCCATCCAGGTTGAGCTTCTGTCTAAGATTCCAATAGGGTCTCCCTCAATGCTTCTCCTTTCCACTACCTCCCAAAAAACGGTTCGAGGAGTATCACAGGAGGCGGATGATGCTAATTTTGAAAGCGCATCCGCTTGGTTATTTTCTGATCTTGGTACTTGGACCAGATGGAAATCCTCAAGGGGGCCGACTGCTTGACGGACCGCTTGTAAATACTTGATCATGGCCGGATGGGTCGCTTCGTATTCGCCATTGTACTGACTCACTATCAATTGTGAATCAGAACAAGCGTCTATTTTTCTTGCCCCTGCCGCCTTGCACATGCGGATACCGGCTAGTAAAGCTTCATATTCTGCCTCATTGTTTGAAGCCTGAAAACTGAAACGTAAAGCATACTCGTACCTGTCGCCTTCTGGCGACTGACATATGACGCCTGCTCCACAACCAGTTGAAGTGGAGCTTCCATCCACATATACCTTCCAGACTTGGTCTGGAACTTGCGAATCAGGGGGACGAGTCATTTCGACAATAAAGTCAGCAAAAGCTTGCCCCTTCACTGCTTTTCTAGGCTCGAAGGCAACTTCGAGGCTCTGTATTTCTATTGCCCATTTGATCATTCGGCCAGACGACTCCATGGTGGTCAGTGGCCGCTTGATCGGTTGATCTGTATACACGACGACTGCATGCGCCAAAAAGTAAGGCTTTAATTTTTTAACAGCCATGAAGAGTGCAAGACCAAACTTCTCCACTAAGGGATACCTCAACTCGGCATTTTTTAGCACATGGCTGACAAAGTAGACCGGGAGCTGACAGCCGTCTCTCTCAGCAAGAAGAACAGCGCTTACCGCATGATCAGAGACGGCCAGGTACATGTAGAGTACTTCTTTGGGCAAAGGGCTGATTAGCCTTGGCAAGGAATGCAAGTGAACTTTCAATTTTTGGAAGGCCGCCTCAGCATCCGGCCCCCATTCGAACCTTGCCTTTTTCTTAATGGCCTGGAAGAAGTATAAGCATTTGTCGCCTGATCGACTTAGGAATCTACCCAAGGCCGCCAGACAACCTGTTAGCTTCTGAACCTCTCGGACGGTGCGGGGCGACTGCATGTCGATGACCGCCTGCACCTTTTCAGGGTTCGCATCTATTCCTCTCTGAGTAATGAGGAATCCGAGAAATTTCCCAGACTCAACTCCAAAGACGCATTTCTTGGGATTAAGCATGACATGGTGCCGCCTGAGTGTGGCGAAAGTTTCTCGGAGGTCCGACAGATGATCTTTCTGAAGTTTAGACTTGACTATCATATCATCAATATATGCCTCGACATTTCTCCCAATCTGATCAAAGAACACAGTGTTTATCATTCGTTGGAAGGTGGCCGGGGCATTCTTAAGACCAAACGGCATGACCGTGTAACAGTATAACCCTTGATCAGTGACGAAGGCCGTCTTCTCCTGATCTTTCTTCCATAAAGGGATCTGATGGAAACCAGAGTAGGCGTCCATAAAACTCATCAAAGCATGGCCGGCTGTTGAGTCGACCAGGTTGTCAATTTTAGGCAGAGGGTAACTGTCTTTTGGGCACGCCTTATTCAAGTCTGTGTAGTCTACACACATCCGCCAGGTACCATTCGGCTTCTTAACAAGCACAACATTTGCAACCCAGTCTGGGAAGTAACATTGCCGAATGAATCCTGCATCAAGTAATTTTTTAACTTCGGCGGCTGCCGCCTGACTTCGTTCTTTGCCATGGTTCCGTTTCTTCTGCCTTACAGGCTTCTTTTTTGGATCCACAGCTAGTTTATGTACCGCCAGTTCAGAACTAATGCCTGGCATTTCATGGACTTCGAATGCAAAGATGTCCTTGTATTCTTTCAACAAATTGTGGAAGTCGTCACCTAGGACCCTTAGAGCAGTCGTCCCAACTTTGACTGTTCTGTCAGGACGCGTGACATCTAAGATTAGGTCCGTATGCTCACCAGCCGGCTGAGGGCGGAATTCATCCGACCGCTCCCCTGCCAATGATTGCTATTTTTTATCTTTTATTTCGGCCCCCATCTGGGATGCCTTTCTTTTCTTGCCGCCTGTTTCTTGAACAGGCGCACTCTTCTTGACATCGTCAAGGTCTATCTTTCCCCCACTGGACTCAGCGGCCATAACAGTGGGCTTGACGTCCGAGAGATAGCACTCTCGGGCCATCTTCTGATCTCCCCTTAGGGAGCCGACTGTTCCATTATCCCTCTCAAACTTGAGCAACATAAGAGATGGGATTATTACAGCCTTGGAATTATTTAAAGTCGGTCGTCCCAGAATCATGTTGTAGGCCGAGAGTTCTTCTACCACCAGGAATCGGACGACCATGTGTCGTCCTTCCCCTTTTTCACCCAGGCGGATGGGTAGATCTACTCGTCCTACAGGGTGGACGACTCCCCCTCCAAACCCTACTAGAGGGTGGGAGGCTGGATGCATACAATCAGGCTTGTACTTCAGTTTGGAGAGACATTTGCTACTGATAAGATCCGAGGAGCTTCCAGTATCTATGAGGATTCGGCCGACTCTCTGATTGGCCACCTTACACTCAATGACGATAGGGTCGTCATGCGGCCCCCTGACTCCTCCTAGATCCTCTTCAGTAATGACAATCTCAGGAAACGAATTTATGGAGGGCCGTTCTTGGTGAACGGAATTTACATCTAGCCGCCTGATATTGTCTTTGTTTCCCCTAATAGTGGGACCCCCTCCTGCGAAGCCGCCTGCAATAGTGTAGACGACTGCATCATCTGTATCAGAGCTGTCGGCCTGTTTATTCTTTTTGGCCGACTGTTTTTTCGAGGAGGTGTTCCCTGTGGATTTCTTGATAAAAGAATCAAGATCACCTTGCTCAGCCAGGCGGTCCAGATACCGCATGAGACTGATGCATTCGTTGGTGTGATGACCAACATCCTCATGATAATCACAAAATTTTTCCTGGTTCCGATTGCTTGCAGAACCCTTCATGGGGACCGGCTTCTCTATAGAGATCCGTCCCTTGATTTCTTTCAGGATAGTTTTGCTATCCTTGTTAAACGCATACTTTGGGGAGTATGGCTTGAATTCTTTTTTCTTTTTCTGGGCCGGCTGTTTAGAGGAATCAGCCGCCCAGACCTCCTTTCTCTTCTTAAGATCTTTGTTGGACGACTGTATCTGTCGTCCTTCTCTTTTGTCGAACTTTTTCCCGTCCGACTGTTTTGCTGTACTACAAAGATCTGTCGCCTGTATGTAGGCTTCTGCTTCAATTAAGGCCTCCTGAAGAGTCGCCACCCTCTTTCGAACAAGATCGAATTTGAAGGTCGACCCGTCTTTGAGACCCCTGAAAAAGTCAGTATAGGCTACCTCATCCGGTAACCCTTGAATTTGTATTCTCATCAGGTTAAACCGCCTGATGTAAGAGCGAAGCCCTTCCTTCTCTCCCTGCTGAATTGTCCCTAAATCAAGGGTCGTCTTCTTCGCAGGAATGTTCATGGCGAAGTTGGAGGTGAACAAGTAAGCAAGCGTCCTGAAATTGTTTACACAACCAGTCGGCAGGTTGCCGAACCATTGCTGTGCGATTCCTTTAAGAGTCGCTGGAAAACACTTGCACCAAGTGGGATCATCCAACCCTTGAAGGTACATTAGGTTGGAGAATGCCATTAGATGGTCTTCTGGGTTAGTAGTGCCATCATAGGCGCCTACTAACACATTTTTCACTTTGGCCGGCTGAGCGGCTTCAGTGATTTCCTTGGAGAAGGCCGACGGCTGTTCACCAAGTCTAAGCAACCGTAGCTGCCAGTCCAAGGGTTGGACATTTTTAACTGCCTGTCCACCAAATGGAGGTGGCGGCATAAAGTATTGTTGTTGGGGTACAAACGGTAAGTTGGGTACCGCCTGGTCGCTATGAAAGCCGGACTGACGGGAGGTACCGCCTGACTGGTTCTCATGATACGACTGAGTCTGCCTCATCGAGGAATTGCGCAGACTTTCTTGAAATTCAGAAGTAGAGGCCGACTCTGACAGTCGGTCATTCTTCTTCTGTTCTAACAACAGACGAGCGTCTGTGTATGTTTTCTTTGAACCGTCCGCCTGAATGTGACGGACAGGTTTCCTTTTTCCTGGGGTAGGAAAATGGTATTTTGTGAGATCAAGGACAGGCGGCTCATACTTCCTGGATCTAGGATGAGGAGTTCCCTCTCGTCCTTGAACCGTTTTCTTCTTGCCTGAAGTGGAAGGTTTCGTAGCCGACTGTCCCCTAGTCGGTGCAGGCTTCTTTTTTAACAACTCTTGAATCTCTCCCTTGAAGTCCCTCATGAAGGTCATGAGTTCGTTCCTGGTGACGGGAGCCGACCCATCAGTCGCCTGCTGCCGAGTAGGAGGTGCGCCTGTTGGCTCACTTCCAAGTTGAAGATGCTCCCGTTTCGTCCTTTCAGTCGGACGGGTACGTCGGGCCCTTAGGGTCCCGTCTGGAGCTGTGTGAGCTTCAACTTCAAGTTCATTGTCAGTGTCATGGTCCGACTGGACTTGAGGGTCGTCTAGGGGACGCCTCTCTTCAAAAGTCGGTACAAACGTGGATGCCATCTCAGAAGTACTCTCCCCACAGACGGCGCCAAAATGTTTCGGGGTTTTCTGATGTCCTGCGGGAGAGTTACAACACCAAGACTGGAACCGGACGCCTGTACCTGCAAAACAACGAAGACTCCTTGTGGTAGGAGCTCCGCCTCCAACGGTCAAGTTAGTACTTGATTAAGGAGTAATTAAAGCGGAAATTAAAGTAGATTGGTCTCTCTAGGTGAGAGTGTTTAATGTGTAATCTGTGTTACCTTGTTGTTAATCCCCTTATGATTACTTAATTCCCTTTAATGAGAATTAAGTGAGGTATTTATAACCTCGAGAAGCGTGCCAATTAGGTTTATGTTAACCTTGGGCTGACTGGGCTTCTAATCAGGATTGGGCCTTGTTGGCCGGCTTTCCCATTTGGCATGGGTGGACACGTGGCGTGTCTCTATTGGTCCGTGGTGGACGAATCTGAGACTGACACGTGGCAGGCTCCTGTTGGCCTACGTGAAGGACACGTGGCAGAACCTGGTTGGTCCACTTGTCAGACGGTGATTGGTGGATAAAAATCCCCTAATCACAAACAATAATTCAATTCGCTCCAAACTATTATTTAACTAAATTGGTTTAAGATTAATGCACACATAATTCTAAAAATTGTGATCACTTCAATTAATAATAAGATTAAAAGGATCCTAAACCGGTTGTCCAAATTATCTTATTAGTCGTGATTTTCAATTACATATTCCCTTTAAACATGCAATATGGTGATCATAATAAATAATAGAATCAATATTAGTATTAAAAACCAATTTAATCATAATTCCAACAACATAAAAATCGTTAGAAAAATAATAATAATAACAAGATAAAATAATTCATAATAACAACATAAAAATCGTTAGAAAAATAATAATAACAACATAAAAATCGTTAGAAAAATAATAATAATAATAATCATAATTCCAACAACATAAAAATCGTTAGAAAAATAATAATAACAACATAAAAATCGTTAGAAAAATAATAATAATAATAATCATAAAAATCCTTACTTTGAATCTGTTTGCTTGCAACTACAAAATAATAAACGAGTGCTTGATTTTGGGGCCAAACCCTCAAACGATTCTACCTTTCACGCCTTGGCTTAAGGACAGAACCTCGAGTAAAATATGGACTCCTTTGAGTGCTTGAAGAAGGAATTTTGAAGCGAAAAGGGTAGGCTAGTGTTTAGGTTGAGAGCATAGAAGAGAGAAAATAAGAATAATAAAATTCTGGTTGCCTCGTACATCAGAAATGAGGGGGTATTTATAGGGAAATGTGCTGAGGGAGCACACAGAACCCTAAAATGATAAAAACCCTAAAAAAGTATCCTGTGACACGGTCAAACTGTACCGTGACACGGTCAGACTGTACCGTCAAACGGTACACTTTCCCGTGACGCGGTCAGTTTTGGAGTGAAAACGGAATGAAAAATGCGTTAAGGGTTTACGCGGAAAGGACACGGAACATCCCGTGTCACGACAGACCTCCCGTGTCACGGAAAGTCCCACCGTCAGACGAGAATGGTTCCCGTGACACGGTCAGACTGTACCGTGACACGGTTAGTTCCAGTCCATTTTTCTTTCTAAATTCATTTTTAACCCTAATTTCTTTCGGCTTTTTAAGTGCCGATTGATAATTTCGGGCTTTTTTCTGACTTTTATTATTCGGGCTAAAATATGAAAATAATAAAATAAAAATAAATAAAATATTTGGGCCAAAAATAATAAATAATTTAATAATAAAATAAAAAGGTTTGGGCTTAAAATTAAAACTATGCTTTTACCAAACACCAAGACTGATCCATAGACCTTTCAAAAATAAGAATTTAATAAAATACAATTTTTTAAGCACTCTCGGGATTAAATACTAAACCTGACCAATAGTAGCGGTGAAAGGTTATTTATCATCGGGTTTGGTTTTGGGGAGACATTTTTAGGTGTCTACAGAAGCCCCCACTTTGACTGAGTTTGTAGAAACATTAGTTTCAAAAACAATAGTCAAAGTAGTCGATAGGGACGGAGAATGATTTAAGACGTTCTGCAATCCTAAATCACTCTGCATACGCCGATACCTGCAGAAAAATGTTAATCCCACAGATAAGAGAGTAAAGGGATAGAAACGTATCTGGCACCAGTGTGTCGGTGACAAACGAGTTTGGCAGCTTCCTAAGCTTGAAGGAATCCACCGAGTGACATTTGTTGAAATGCTTCCCATGCTTGAGGAAAGCCGACCGAAGAGTTTGGTACCTTTCTAAGCCTGAAGAAAGCTACCGGATAATACTTTCCATGTCTGAGGAAAGTCAACGAACAAATTTGGTGTCATTCTATACTTGAAGAATTCCACTAATAATGCCTTCCATACTTGAGGAAAGTCGACAAAGGAATTTCGTGGTTTTTTATACTTGAAGAAAAATCCACTAAAGATTCTTTTCATGCCTGAGGAAAGCCGACTTGGCGGTTTTCTATACTTGAAGAAAAATCAACCGATAACCCTTTCCAAGCCTGAGGCAAGCCGTCTTGGCGGTTTTCTATACTTGAAGAAAAATCCACCGATAACGCTTTCCAAGCCTGAGGAAAGCCGATGATTGCTGAAAATTGATAAGTGTATGATGGTTCGATTATCCCCGAACGCGGGCCGCAGATAATTCACAATTTTAAGCCGATTATCCGACCATATTAAATGCTTAAAATGCCGAAAAATAGGCTTTGACGCTTGTCAGGGGTAAAATGGTAATTTTAGTCCCCCTTAAACATCAGTTGGAATTTTCCGCGTAACTGTAGCGAAAAATAATCGCCCAATAAGCTCGGAAAATCAGTCAAACTGGTCAAAAAACCAAGAATATTCCCTGACCAAATGCAGTTTTGCCGTGCCACATTAGCAGGTTCCCGTGACACGGTCAAGGCTTCCCATCTGACGGGACAAGGATCCCGTGTCACGGAACCCCTATTTTTTTTCCTTTTCCTTTTTTTTCTTTTCGCTGTTTGAATCAGTCAACAACGGTCACTTTTTCTCTTTTTTTGTCCTTTTCTGTCTTTAAATCCGCATGCTTGCTTTCACCATTTCACATTTCACATTTCTTATTCATACTTGCTTTCACACTTCACCATTTTTGCTCCTTTCTTACCAAAAACTTCCGCGCCATGCCTGAGTTTAACCGGCGGCCGTTCGAAGCTCGCCGTGACACGGTAACGGCGACCGTGACACGGTAACGGCGACCGTGACACGGTTAGTCCGCAAAACTTTTCTCTTTTTTTTCTGTTTTGTTGCGGTTTTCCTGCTACTGTTCTGCGCTTCTGCTGTCTGTCGTTGCTGCTTCTGCTTCTGTCTCGGAGCTGCCGCCCAGATTTGTCGGAGCTCCGTTAGGTTTGAAGGTCGCCGTGACACGGTTAGTCTTAACCGTGACACGGTTAGTCTTGCTCGTGTCGCGGCAGCTGCGCTGGTGGCCGGAACACGTTTTCGAGTTTTGGAGTTCGAATTTCACCAATTTTGTTGTAATTTCTCGATCTTCCCTTCATTTTCGACCCTTTACAAACATTCATGTAAGCTCCCTTTGATTTTTGCTTTGAAATTGCTTCACATTAACAATTTCATGACAAACCCTAAAAAATCAATTTGGGGGTTTTTTATTTTTAAGCTTTATGTTGAAATTCTTGCCATGATTTTACTTGTATATGTGTACATGTGTGTTTGTGAGAAATTTGAGACAAAAATTGCATGATTTGATGGAGAATTGAGCAAATCACCATTTTTGGGTGCTACTTTGTGAAATAATGTTCATGCTTTGAAATGGTGAAAAAATGGTGGTGAATCTTGTGAAATGATGTGTTGATTCATATTTTGCATATGTACTATATTGTCATGGAGAACATAGTATCATGCGGCTTGGAGAACTGTAGTATTAGTTTGTCATGGAGAAACTAAATACCATAATTTTGCCAATTTTTAGCCTTGAAGTAAAAATTTAGCATATAATTCAATAAACAACTAAATAGCTTAGGAAATGATGCTAAGTATTCAGATTGTTATTGTAAATATGCGACTTGAATTAAATGTTTAGGAAATGATGCTAAACATTTAAATATGCAACTTGAATTAAATGTTTAGGAAATGATGCTAAACATTTAGATAAAATTTAGCATATAATTCAATAAACAACTAAATAGCTTAGGAAATGATGCTAAACATTTAGATATTTATTTTTTTATTATAAATATGCACCTTAAAAAATGTTTAGGAAATGATGCTAAACATTTAGATTTTTACAATAGCATGCCTAGACGACGAGATTGCGACCTTTCTACCAGCGGCCAGCGTCGGGCTTTTCGGGAGGACACTCCCACTGTCCCTGAGGGCGTGGACGACGACGTCGAACTTCTACGAGTAGGGGTAGGTGGGTTCCACCTCCATGGACCCCAGACCAGTTGGTTTTCTACCGTGAAAACCACATCTCTCACAGCGCACTCTCCGGCATAGTCGATGGCACACTTCGCCAGCATGGTTCCGGGGCCGGTGATTTGATCCCTCGACTTTACCAGGTCATTACGGGGGATCCTGCTACGAACGCCCTATGGGAGCCGTCAGGCTTGGTCGATTTCTACGCGGCAGTTGTAGGGTTTCGCAGCCCCCAGGGTTGCGGCGCGACGGTTGTTCGCGCATTGTTGGAGTATTTCTGGGATACTACAACACGTTTCAATTTTCTTGGGGGGAGATGACGGTGACCCCCCTGGACTTCAGCATGATCAGCGGGCTGCGCTTTACTGACCAGGCAGTAGGCCAGATGTTTGATCTATCTTGGACATCGGCTGAGGTAGCTGATTTGTTGGGTCCGGTCGTTCAGCACATCAGGACCCGACCGGTGTCTCGAGGTGGTCCTGGGAGTGGACGATCGGAGTCGGCTTCAGTTCCTGCTCGTGGCTTCGATATGGAGGATACGACGGCCGAGCATCGGGGGCGGATCTTCATCTTGATCCCGATCTCTATGACCCTCTCTCCCGACAGGAGTTCACGCGTGCTCCTCTGCTACCTCCCCTCTTTGGCCAGGATTCCCGAGATAGGATCCTACAGCTAGGCCAGTCTTGGGTACGTGGATCTTCTTCTATCTCTACGTCATGGCTGCCGTCAGCTGAATGACGAGTCCCCTATCACTGTTTACGACATGTGGAGAGTCGTAGAGGTGATGATCTTTTCCCTTCTTGTTTCATTTCGGCTTGTTCAATTCATGTGCTGAATGTTATTTTTGTTGCAGTTATGGTTCTACGAGTACTTCCCAGGCTTGGCTCCTTGCCAGCGTCGGGGAGTGGTCCATGACTTCCCCGTCGGAGCCAGCAGGCGTGACCGAGGAGAGTCACGGGTGGAGTCTGTTCCGGCGCTTCATGGGCTACTACGCCGAGGCACCTCTTCCGTTGGCGTAAGGATTAGCTTTGTTGCGTTTTTTTTCTTTCTGATGTTGTTTCTGTTGTTTCACGCCTAACTTTTTATGGTTTCCAGGTTCCCATCGATGTCCAGTATCGTCCTTGGGCCGGGATGATTGATCTACCCGAGGCCCTACGTCTTTCAGTGTACCGTACCATTTTGGTTGGTACTGGGCGCTTCGTCTGGTATTTGGGGGAGCGAGTCGTCCGTCAGCATAGCGGCGATCATTTCGTGGTGCCTTCATCCCCGCCAAAGTCGATGCTGGACTCCTGCTTGATCAGAGGGTTGATCAACAGGGGAGAGCGCTACACTCTTCCGTGGCAGGAGCTCGTTCACATGGAGAGCGACTATGCGCGGGATTTGCTTCCCTCTCTAGCTCCTCCACCCCGTCTTCCCGAGGTATGATTTCTTTCGAGAATCTTCTTTGCTAGTCTCTGTTTTAAATAGTCGAATAACTTGATTATTCGATCATATTTTCAGACGACCATTCACCCTGTGGGGAGGATTCAGATTCCTCCTCAGTCTGTCAGCTACCCTGGGCCGATCGGTATCACGGAGGACCATATTGCCGACGCGCCGGAGGGTTATAGACAGGCGCAGGAGTCAGCTCCCGAGGTTTTTGAGCCGGTGAGTTTTCTTCGACGCATTTCCCACTCTTTTAATGCTACTTATTACTGATTTTTCTTTGTTTTATCCTCAGCATAACCGCCCGGAGGTGATGGGAATCATGAAGCTGGTGGACGCGCTGAAGTATTGCATCATCAAGCTTCGGCGTGGTGCGAGCTGTCGGAGCTCTAGCGACGTCCTTGAGGTATCACTTATTATTTTTTCATTTCTACCATTTGTTTTATTTTGCATCGTTGACACCTTTTGATTTTGTGTTTTTCAGGAGCGACGGAGGTCCCGCTCGCGCTCGAGGCCTAGAGGCTCGGACGAGGAGGAGCTTTGTCGTGGTAGACGATCTCCTAAGGCTTACCGACGTTCTCAGCGAGAGCCGCAGACTACTCAGCCATTCCAGGAGGCTCAGTGGCAGCATGGTCAGTCTTCTCAGCATCCGTCATTTTCACAGCCTCTAGTTCCTGAGTTTGGGTCTCCTTTGGATCCTGGTTCATTCTCGGCCCCATTATCCGGGATTCCTCCACCACTGTCGGGCTTGTTCTCGGTTCCGCTGTTTGGGACGATGCCTTCGCCGACGATTCCAGTATCTTTGGGCCAGTCTACTCCATTCTCCGGCTGGACGGGTCCTGCTTTGAGCTTGGCTACTACTGGGCCTACGGGGACTAGTAGGGACGCTACTCCCCGTACTCGGATGGTCGAGGGACTCTTCGGTTCGCCGTTCCCATACACACAGGGAGGTCCACATGCACAAGGTCAAGATGAGACTGATTCTGATTCTAGAGATTTTTGACCGAGGGTTTTTGTGCATACTGTGATGACACTTGACACATTTATGTATTACGACTCTTTGTACATTATTTACAGTTTATATATCTACTATTGTGTGTGTTAGTGTGTGTTTGAGACTCTTTGTGTGTGATTGTGTACTTATTAATGACACGACGAAAAAACATAAGTGGAGTAATAGAGGGTACCGACCTTCCCCAAAAGAAAAGAAATAAAAAACACTCAAAATAAAATTACTTTCCCCAAAAGAAAAGAAAAGAAAAGAAATAAAAATAAAATGATGAATAAATAAATATACAAAATATCTTCCCCAAAAGAAAAATAAAATAAAAAACAAAAGAAATAAAATCGTAAAATAAAATAAAGATAAAAAAAAAAAGGTGAGAATTTTATTAGAAATAAAACTCTCAGAAAAGACTGAAAAACTAAACGTTAAAGATAAGAAAATACAAAAAATCATAGATACGGAAAAGATGAAAAAATCGGGCGCATAAAGTGCCGTGACACGGCACTGTTCACCGTGTCACGGCAAAGGTTCCCGTGACACGGTGGAATTTCCCGTGTCACGGGAAGCGTATTATTCAGCGGTTTGTTTCACGCATGCGAAAAGATAAATTCTGGGCAGTTTCGAGCGCTTTTGCTATAAAATAAGACCAGATTATTCATGATGTGCATAATTACGAAACACAAAATAATTTAGAATTTCATATTTCAATAATCATGTCTCAAAATTTTGATAATACATTGCGCGACTGGTCTTATTCTTTGACCAATGCTGAAAAAAAAGAGTTAGAATTATTTCATGTCAGGGGTTTGCTAGCCCTACGACACGTAGCTATTGAACATGACTTTCTTAGAGCAGCATCAGATTATTGGAGTCCAGAAACGCACTGTTTCAAATTTGATTATGATGAGATCTGTCTTCTGCCGGAGGAATTTGGTGCAATCTTTTGATTTCCTGCTAGGAATCTTATAGCCATGCCTACCTTACGTGAATATTATTACCAAGACTTTGAACGCCATCTGAATCTAACAGATCCAGATTTAAATAGAATTGTTTGTGGTAATGAAGTAGATTTAGAAAAACTTGCTAACTAATATTTTAATCGCTCTATCTCTGAGTCTTATCATGTATATAGTAGAAGGGCATATATTTTTTGCTTGTTTATCAAGTTACTATTTGCAAACGGTAGGGTAGGACATGCTTGTCTAGCGTCTGTGCTTGAGCATGTTGAATCCAGAAGATCTCCTATGCCGACGTGCCTTGGAGAAACATTTCGTGGTCTTGACGAGGCAAAAACTGACCGGAAAGCCATCAGGAAGGGCTCTCAGGTACTATTACAGGTAAAAATACGCTCCGAATAGCCCCCGTGACACAAAATAGTCACCGTGTCACGGTTAGAGTCTGCCGTGACACGGTCAAAACTGCCGTGTCACGGGAATCTGCATTTTTTTTTTCGATTAATAATTTTTTTTTTCTTGTTTTGCAGATTTGGTTGATGGAGCGTTTGGAATTATTTGAAGCCCCCGACGATATTGAAAAATATGGCCCTAACGACTTAGTCCGTAGGAAGAAGAATTATTCTGCGAACATGTCGTATGAAGATTGGAAAAATTTCTTTGCAAAGAGAGAATTTTCCATTCGTTGGGTGGTGCCTTGGTGGAGGCTTACTAGGATGGTTGGCACGAATGAAACTCCATATTGCCGTGTTCCTAGTATCTCCAAACTCCATATACAAGGCGTGGTTGAATCCTAGAAGTAGGAGGGAACGATTCGGATCGCGCAAGTCTGATGTAAAGAGGAAAGGGTAAAGAAAAGATGGTGTATAGGGAGAAGCAACCGAAAAAGTTCAAGAAAGGTGAAAGGGGTGAAAGTTCGACTAGAGGTGTGACGGTCACACTAATGGTGAAGGCCGACCTAATTGAGCAAGAGAAGGATGTTCCTAAAGAGAAGAGAGATTAGATCAATAGTGCTTTGCATTTTATTATTTATAATTTTTATTTAAAATAAGGCGTATGATGCCAATATTGTAGTCGCATTTATTTTAATAATAATAGCGCATTTATTTCTTAAAACAAAAATTACAATGACTTTTATTTATTATCCGAGTCAAGGAGTCGGACGCAATGGAAGAACGAAAACAAAAACTCGAACAGGAAATTCGCAACGAATGCGCCAATAAATAAAACGGGAAACTGAAAATCTGCCGTGTCACGGTCAGAGGGTCCCGTGACACGGTTCAAATTCCCGCGTCACGACAAATTTTTATTTTTTTATTTTTTTTGGCAGACAGGGTGACGTGGCACAGAATAGTTCTCCCGTCAGACAGGAACAAATCCCGTGTCACGGGAGGCACTCTGTCCTTTTTTGCCATGACACGGGATTTACTACCGTCAGACAGGAATATCTTCCGTGTCGCGGCATATTTACCCTTTTTTTTTTTAAAGTGGCCGGGCCCCCTTGAGGGATTGCCTATGTATCCTAAAAAGGAATTAGGCTAGACGTAGCTCTATTGGGTCATGAACCCATGCGACTAGGCGTAGAATTTCTTGAGTTGATCCAATTTGGTTAAATTATGGAAGCCGTTGCTGTCCATGTCTACCAATTGTGCCGCTCCGCCAGACAGGATGGCTTTAACAATGTACGGGCCTGACCAGTTCGGTCTGAATTTTCCTCTTGGATCTAACACAATTTTGCGAAGTGCCTTAAGCAGTAGGTCACCCTCTTTGATATTCCTGGTCTTGACTTTTTTATTAAAATGTCGTGCCATACGCTGTTGGTAGGTTTGGACATGATGCAAAGCTGCCAAGCGTTTTTCATCAAGCAAGACCAGTTCGTCGTATCTTGCTCTAATCCAGTCGACTTCATCTAGTTGGCTTTTCAATGCGATTCGGAGAGAAGGTATCTCGAGCTCAATTGGTTGTACAGCTTCGACGCCATAGACCAAGGAGAAGGGGGTAGCCCCTGTCGATGTACGAACAGAGGTTCGATAACCCCAAAGGGCGAAATGTAGCTTACTTGGCCAGTCTTTATAATTTTCCGTCATCTTTTCGATGATGGTCTTCACGTTTTTGTAGGTCGATTCGACTGCTCCGTTCGTTTGTGGTCTGTAAGGTGATGATCGATGATGTTTGATATGATATTTCTGCAACAATTCCGCGCATTCGGCTTGGAAATGTGTTCCATTGTCACTGATCATCTCATGTGGTACCCCATAGCGGCATATAATATTTTTCTCAATGAATTGAGCTACGTGTTTTGCCGTCAGCTTGGCATATGAGGCTGCCTCGACCCATTTGGTGAAGTAGTCGATTGCTACGAGAATGATTTCATGCCCTCCTTGTCCTGGTGGTGTGATTTTTCCAATGATGTCAATGCCCCAAGTGGAGAAAGGCCATGGAGAAGTATACGTGTAGAGAAGTGAAGGTGGAACATGCTGTAAGTTTGCATAGATTTGACACTTCGTACATTTCTTGACGTACTCGTGACAATCTCGCTCCATAGTAGTCCAATAGTAACCTTGTCGTTGAATCTTTTGGACTAACATCTTTGCATTCATGTGAGTTCTACATATACCAGCATGAAGGTTTTCCATGGTTTTATGTGCTTCTTTCTTGGCTATACATAAGAGATTCCTTCCCGTTGCGGTTCTCTTGTGGAGTTCTCCCCTGATGAGCACATACTGTGAGGCCAGGAGTCTCAAAGCATGGCGTGCTCTTTTATCAGTATTAGGATGATATTCTGCTCTTGTCACATACTTAAGGATGTCTGTATACCATGGTTCTTCATCTTCCTCTTGTGATTCTTGTTCATCATCAAGTGCATGAACATAAGCTGGTTCATACCTTCTCTTTATGGTCAATGGCATTCTGATCGTGTCAGCTGGAATTCGCACCATTGATGCTAACTTAGCTAGTGCGTCGGCGAACTGGTTTTCTTCTCTTGGCAAATACGTATATTCCACTTCATCTAGTTGCTCCGTGAGAGTTTCCAGATGAGCTTGATACGTAGCGAGACTTTCACTCCTCACTTTCCATTTCTTAGAGATTTGGTTAATGATTAGTGAAGAGTCACCGTAGATTCTGAGTTTCTTGATTCCCAAGGCGACAGTTGTTTCTAATCGCAAAATGCATGCTTCATATTCTGCGGCATTGTTGGTGACATCAAAGTCGAGCTTCATGGAAATTGGGATGTGTTCTTCATTGGGCGATACGAGCAAGACTCCCACGCCACATCCTTTTTGGTTTGAAGCTCCATCGAAGTAGAGCGTCCAACTATCGTCTTCGGTCATGAGTAAATCTTTGTCAGGGAAATCGTACTCATCTTCTTCTTTTTCAGCTTCTTCTAGCGGGAATCTGCTAAGAAGTCAGAAACTACAGAACCTTTGATGGCCTTTTGTGGCACAAATCTCAAGTCAAATTGAGCTAGATTGACTATCCATCTTGATAATCTGCCGTTGAGTGTTGCTTTCTCGAACAGGTATTTGAGAGGATCCATTTTAGACACGACATGGATTGTATGAGTGAGCATGTAATGTCTTAGTTTCTGTGCGGCCCATACAAGTGCGAGACACAACTTCTCGAGAGGCGTGTATCGCGTCCCATATCCTTGGAGTTTCTTGCTCAGGTAATAAATTGCATTCTCCTTGCTTTCGATCTCTTGTGCTAGCATTGCCCCCATCGTTTCTCTTGTGACCGTAAGGTAGAGTCGAAGAGGAAAGTCAGGTATTGCTAGCGCTAGCACGGGTGGGTTTGCCAAATACTCTTTGATTTTGTCGAAAGCCTTTTGGCAGTCATCATCCCATGTGACTGGGACATTCTTCTTAAGCTTCTTGAATATAAGTTCACATATCGCTGTGAGCTTTGATACGAACCTACTTATATACTGCAACCTTCCAATGCAGCCTCGAATCTCCTTCTCATTTTTGGGCGGTAGCATGGCCATGATCGCTTTTACTTTTGAAGGATCTATTTCAATCCCTCGGGAACTAATCACATATCCAAGTAATTTGTTTGACGTGACTCCGAATGCACATTTTGCTGGATTTAATCTAATGTTGTACTTACGGAGTCTTTCAAAAAACTTGCAAAGTGCGACGATATGGCCTGGGCGATCCTTAGACTTGACAATCATATCATCGACATAGACCTCCACCTCTTTGTGCATCATATCATGTAACAATGCTGTAGCTGCTCTTTGGTATGTGGCACCCCGCGTTTTTCAACCCGAATGGCATTACCGTATAGCAATATGTACCCCAGTGTGTGATGAATGTGGTTTTTTCCATGTCTTATTCGGCCATCAATACCTGATTATATCCGGCGTAACCATCCATGAATGACAGGAGTGCATGGTTTGCTGTATTATCGACCAGAATGTCAATGTGAGGTAGAGGGAACCCATCTTTTGGGCTTGCTTTATTGAGATCCCTGTAATCAACACACATTCTGACCCTTCCATCCTTCTTTGGAACTGGAACCACATTTGCTATCCATTCCGGATACTTGGATACTTTGATGAAACCTGCGGCCAATTGCTTTCTGATTTCTTCCTTGATTTTAAGAGCCACATCTGGTTTCATTCGGCGCAGCTTTTGTTTGACAGGCTTCATAGCTGGAATGAGTGGTATCGTATGCTGAGCTATATCCCTGTCAATTCCTGGCATATCTTGGTATGACCAAGCAAATACATCAACAAATTCACTAAGCAAGTTAATTAGCTCTTTGCGTTCATCTTGACTTAGTGTTAATCCAATTTTTACTTCTTTAACAGTCGTATCATTGGAAATATTAACTGTTTCTGTATCTTCAATAACTGCTGTTTTATTTTCGTGTTCTTCCATTGCTTTTATTATTTCTTTGTCATTTTTATCATTAGCAAAGCAATATTGATCAGGGCTAGGGGAATGGCACGCATCGTAAGCAAAGGCATTCATTTCATTGAATTTATTGGCTAATACATCAAGAGAGGCAAGGTCGGCTGCGACCTCACCAGAATTATTAGGACTAGGAAGAGAGGACTCAACAAGAGACTCAGGGTTGAACTCTATAGCAGAAAGAGGGTCAGCCTCAGACTCTAAGGACTCATCTACAGACTTAGACTCAGACTCGGACTCAGACCCGGACGATTCAGACTCATCAAACATAGGACCCTCGCCAGCGGTTATTTCCAACTTCTCTCCACTCGGCGTAGTGATCCTCAATGTCTTGCGCCATCCCCTTGAAATGTTGTCAGCTTGGACGATTAACTCGGAGGGGTCAAAATCCTTGTTTGCTATGATGGCTTGAACGAGCTCAGAGTTATCATTGCAGACCGGCTTGGATTCATTCTTCTTCATTCCAAAAAGAAGGTTGATTCCCAGATCAGCAGAGTTCAGGCTAGCTGACTTCTCGACTGTGGAGAGCTCTTCATCGATGAAGTCACAATCGAGGAACACCTCGAATCCCGGTTCACGGATCCCATTATAAACAAATGGTTCAGGGAATTCATAGCATGGGAAGTCTTCCCCTTCTTTGATGTACTGGCCATTGAGGGTGAACGGATATGGATCCATGGCCATTTCCGTCTTCGTGATTCGAGCATTGTTGCGAGCTTTCATTTTCAATGCAGCTTGTTTGAGATCTTCTTTTGTTGGCTTGAATCCCAAGCCGAAAGTATCCTTCTTGAGCGCACCAGGATGGCCCCAAGATTTAGCCATTTTCTTCTTGAGCCCAAGGGTCATTCCAGGGAAGTGACCTTGCTTCTTTAGAATGGCGTTGATACTGGTGTTTGAATAGGGATCGAAGTCGAGATGACACTTTTCCTCTTCTTTGATCACAAGAACATCATCTAGTGAAAACCCCCAAAGATCTTCATCTTCTTCGTCACGTTCAACATGGACGATAGGAGTATCAATAACTTGAATGCGCATAGGAGAAGCATCGATAGTAATCGGAACCCCTCCAACTATGGCTTTCACTTTCTGGTGGAGCGATGACGGAATCGCCTTTAGCTCATGAAGCCAAGGGCGTCCTAACAACAGATTGAAAGAGGCCTTAATGTCCACCACCTGAAACTTGGTGCGACATTCAATGGCCCCAGTAGTTATATTCAATATGATAGTACCCATGGCTTAACGGCAAGTATTATCGTAAGCTCGAATCCCTTGAGTGGAGGGAGTCAACTCTTCATTTTTTATACCCAACTTCCTTGCAGTACGGAGTGGGCACACATTGATTGCAGAGCCATTATCAACCAAGCTCATAGGAACATTCCTCTGCCTACACACTACAGTGAGGTGTAAGGCCTTATTATGTAAGTCCCCTTCCGGGGGTAGATCCTTATCAGAAAAGGAGATCAGATTGCTAGTACTCGGCAGCTCAGTAGTGAGAAAGTTGACCAACCCTTGAGGAGTCATGTCATCATCAACTCCTATCTTTACCAGAGCATTCATTACAGCCTTTCGTAGCTCGTGGGAAGTGGCCAAAAGCTTCCATACATTCATCTCCACCTTGCTCATTTGCAGTTGTTTGACCACATCGCTATTCACAAGGTCGATGGGATCAACTATCGGATTTGATTGTGGTGGAGGTGGAGATGGGTTAGGTTGTTGCAACCGTCCACTTCTGGTGAGAACCTTGACCTCAAGGTCCCCCCAAACATCTTCACTGGTGCCGAGAGATGAACATGCTATGTCTTTGAGATAGACGTCTTCATCATCACTATCCCAGATCCCATTCACTTCTTCAGTGCTTGAGATAAATACAACTTCCGGCAGAGGTTCATTCACAAATTGAATGAGTATCGACGGATCAAAGGAGACTTCATCTCCCATGATAGCCAGAGCATCAGAAAGAGGACCTGTTTGAATGTTAGGCTTCTTGCCCCCTGGAGGGACAGGAAGTTGGTTAGCATCAATCAGGTCTTGGATTGCGTCTTTCAACCTCCAACACTTCTCAGTGTTATGACCCTTGCCTTGGTGATACTTGCAATAAGCGTTGGGGTCATAGTTAGCGGTCCTATTCTCAGGTCGAGGTTCTGGAAACGGTCCGATTGGCATAATCAGTCCCTGACCATGAAGACGGTCATAAGCAGCATCATAAGTCATTCCCAAAGGTGTATAAACCCTCCTTTGCCTTTGGAATCTTTGAGGAGGAGCATTAAGGGCCAGCACATCATTGATGTTGATATTGTTGGTAGCATTATCGGGCTTAGAAGACGAAGAAGAAGGAGTGTCGTTCTTCTTGTTTTTCCAAGTACTGTTGTTATTGTTGTTACCAACAGATTTCATCAGTTCGTCTTTGATATTGATTCCAATATCGTATACAGCATCAAAGGTACTTAGGGGTAGAAACTTCAGGTGTTGCTTGTACTTATGAGTCAGGTTGGCAATGAACAAGCGAACCATTTCCTTTTCCTTGGGAGGATCCACCAAGAGCGCAGATGTTTCTCTCCACCTGCTTAGGTAAGTGGTGAAGCCTTCATTCTCTTTCTGTTTGAGAATGGAGAGTTCACGTTCAGAAGTCTTGGCCTGGATGTTACACTTGTACCGATTCATAAAGCTTTCAGTAACATCCTCCCAGGTCGCGACATGCTTGGATTCCAGAGAATAGAACCACTGTTGACAGGCATGCTCTAAGGAAAGAGGAAACACCGTAGGGAAGAGTGTCACATCTACTCCCTTAAGAGCCATAGTTGCAGAAAAAGCCTTCAAATGGAAAAGCGGGTTATCAGTAGGCTTGAACTTGGGAATATCAGCAGTGAAAAACTTCTCAGGTAGCTTCTCCCTTATGGACGAGGAGGTGTTAGGCTGTTCCACATAAGTGAACTCTTCGGAAATCTTGCTCATCTGTTCCTTGATCTTGTCCATCGCAGCAGTAGTGACACTGTTTTGCTAGTCTTGCTCTACAGTGCTGACTCTAGTAGTGAGTATCTGCATCATGTCAGACAATCTTTCGATTGTCCTGTTGAGGTTCTCGATGTCTTCCTTAGTGGCCATTGGCTGAAAGTAGACTGGAGACGGATCTTGTGGAGATGACTGAGGTGGTTTCCTTGTACGCCTCTTTGGTATAAGAGGTTGTTGGGGTATGGACTCAAACCGTAACAATCTACCCTTGCTTCTTGCCCAAGTGCTGTGACACCGAAACAAACACACCTTTAATGACCAAACTTGACCTTAACCTATCCGGATTAAAAAAAGAATTTTTTTTTTTATATTTTATTGAAGCTCTACTTATTAAAAAAAGAAAACATGGGAGGATACCATCCGACTTACTCCGGAAAAAAAAAACGATACAAAAAACGAAACTTCCCTAAAATACGGTCAAAAGTGGTGCATGACTAAAAAAAAGTGTGTGGACATAATATGTGAGTGATTAGGTGAGGTTATAGACGCGTGTTTTGACCGTATAGCTAGACACGACTCAATACTGGACACAAAAATCGAGAAAAAAGACTAACGAGACACTTTCTTGGGCACCGTATCACAGTACAGACAATGTCGTGACACGGTGCGCAGTTCCAGGTCAGTTTTGTGATTTTTTTTCCAGATTTTAGTCGATTTTAAGTCCGTACTAATTACTATGTGAGAATAAAAACTCTCGGTCATGGGTCAAACAAAAAGAGCAAACACATTAGGGTTAGCACCGAACAAACACATAGCATTTAGGCACGATGATGTAAAAAAAAAGTTCGCAACCTAAAGTCAAGATCTATGTTCAACTATTGGTCAAGTTTTGGGTGTCAAAAGGCTACCATGGTTAAGAGTTTGGACGCGTTAGCAAGGCAGCCTCCCTTGAGGGTGTATGCCAACGGGCGGCTCCGTGAGTTCGTGATGAAATCGAACTCGACTCCATGGTTTGGGTGGATTTAATGACTCGGATGAACCCTTATTGCCATGAGCGTTTTTGGGTTGATAGAGCTTAAATCCTCCGGGGCTAAGACGCATGTAGAACACATACGTTTTTTCAGAAACATCGAAGGAAGTCGACTGTGAGAAAAGAAAATAAGCCACCGGACAGATTTTAGGACTGCCGTGACACGGCAGTCAGAAAATCTGACTGGTGCCCTGTTTGTTTTTGCACGCAACCGAGTTATCCAATTTTTTCCTACGGGATAGACCTGAATGCGACGTTAAAACGTCTATGCAGATGCAAAAAATGCCAAATTAATCACAGGAATATTTTTTCAAGAATCTTTCAAGTCTCATCCACTCATCTTAATTAAATACCGATCACTCAAATCGATAAATAATTAAGAATCCTCCCCAGTGGAGTCGCCAAATTGTAGGCGTCGCTCGAAGTGCGCCTACGTTAAAAGCATGTTGTGAATATGCTTGACACTCATAGGAAGTGCGAATTGACATTACGATTAGGGACAAGTAAAGTAGGGAGCCGCCAACAAGTTTTTTAGGAACTTGTAAACCGTTCACGGATCATAAAAAGGCAACCACGATAAGGGACAACGATAGGAAACAACGAGTGACCCGTGAAGGTTACACCCCATTCATAATCCATGAGATTAATAACTCCATATGGTTCGGAACCACGAAAGGAGGATCGGGGATGATGGTACGAAGTGAGTCATGGAGTCACATTCGCCCGTATTAGCCTCTACTCGATTCTTATATTGAAAAGCATTCCTGTGATCTCAAAGGCATACAAACAATAATTCATTTCGCTCCAAACTATTATTTAACTAAATTGGTTTAAGATTAATGCACACATAATTCTAAAAATTGTGATCACTTCAATTAATAATAAGATTAAAAGGATCCTAAACCGGTTGTCCAAATTATCTTATTAGTCGTGATTTTCAATTACATATTCCCTTTAAACATGCAATATGGTGATCATAATAAATAATAGAATCAATATTAATATAAAAACCAATTTAATCATAATTCCAACAACATAAAAATCGTTAGAAAAATAATAATAATAACAAGAACATGATCCTTACTTTGAATCTGTTTGATTGCAACTACAAAATAATAAACGAGTTAGTAACTTCAAGGAAATAATAAATCAATAATTAAATTAAATTAAATAAAACTAAAGTTGATTTTGGGGCCAAACCCTCAAACGATTCTACCTTTCACGCCTTGGCTTAAGGACAGAACCTCGAGTAAAATATGGACTCCTTTGAGTGCTTGAAGAAGGAATTTTGAAGCGAAAAGGGTAGGCTAGTGTTTAGGTTGAGAGCATAGAAGAGAGAAAATAAGAATAATAAAATTCTGGTTGCCCCGTACATCAGAAATGAGGGGGTATTTATAGGGAAATGTGCTGAGGGAGCACACAAAACCCTAAAATGATAAAAACCCTAAAAAAGTATCCCGTGACACGGTCAAACTGTACCGTGACACGGTCAAACTGTACCGTGACACGGTCAGACTGTACCGTCAAACGGTACACTTTCCCGTGACGCGGGAAATTTTCGGAAAACGGAATGAAAAACGCGTTAAGGGTTTACGCGGAAAGGACACGGAACATCCCGTGTCACGACAGACCTCCCGTGTCACGGGAAGTCCCACCGTCAGACGGGAAGGGTTCCCGTGACGCGGTCAGACTATACCGTGACACGGTCAGTTCCAGTCCATTTTTCCGTCTAAATTCATTTTTAATCCTAATTTCTTTCGACTTTTTAAGTGCCGATTGATAATTTCGGGCTTTTTTCTGACTTTTATTATTCGGGCTAAAATAATAAAATAATAAAATAAAAATAAATAAAATATTTGGGCCAAAAATAATAAATAATAAAATAATAAAATAAAAAGGTTTGGGCTTAAAATTAATTAACAAGTTTTGGCTAAAATTAAAACTATGCTTTTACCAAACACCAAGACTGATCCATAGACCTTTCAAAAATAAGAATTTAATAAAATACAATTTTTTAAGCACTCTCGGGATTAAATACTAAACCCGACCAATAGTGGCGGTGAAAGGTTATTTATCATCGGGTTTGGTTTTTTGGGAGACATTTTTAGGTGTCTACAAAAGTATATTGGCTTTTGATGCTTTTGTCTTTTTACCAAAAGAATGGTTGTGATTGTCTGAATTGATGCAGAAATATACAACCATAGTTTTTCCTTCAGCTTTAGGCTGATCAGTGTAGGGAGCTTAGTTAGATGCTCTTTAATTCCCCCAAAGGCTTCTTTTTCTGCGGCTCCCCACTTAAATTCCCTGTTCCCTTTCATTAGCTCGTAGAACAGTAAGGCTTTGTCGGTTGACTTGACGATGAACCTAGTCAGTGCGACCATTCTGCCTGTCAGTCGCATGATGTCATTAATGCACTTAGGCTCAGGTAAGCTTAGGACTACTTCAACCTTCTCCGGATTTACATCTATTCCTCTTTCGCTGATCAGGAAGCCTAAGAATTTTCCTAAGCTCATCCTGAAGACACATTTCTTCGGGTTGAGTTTGATGTTATACTTGTTCAGGGTGGCAAATGTTTCCTCCAAATCCATGATATGTGCTGCATGTGTGACACTCTCGACAATTGAGCCGTCCACGTATACCTCAACATTCTTGCCCTTCTGGTGCATGAACACTCTATCCATTGTCTTCTTAAAAGTTGCTCCAACATTCTTCAACCCGAAGGGCATAGCTATGTAATTGTACACTCCCCCTCGGTGATGCATGCGGTTTTTTGCCTATTTGGGTTATGCAAGCTGATCTGATCGTATCCTGAGAAGGCATCCGTGAAGCTTAGCATGGCATGCCCGCTTGTTAAATCTGCCAGCTGATTGATTTGCGGCAATGGGTAGTAGTCTTTTGGTTGGGCTTTGTTGAGATCTGTGAAATCAACACATATCCTCCACTGGCCATTTTCCTTCTTCACCATGACCACGTTGGCTAGCCAATCCGAGTATTCACAAAGCTCGATGAATCCAGCTTCTAGGGTTTTTTCACTTCTTCCTAGATTACCTGATTTTTCTCCGTAGAGAATCTTCGTTTCTTTTGTCTTACTGGCTTAATATCATTTTTCACATTTAGCCTGTGGACCATGACTTCAAGTTCAATTTCGAGCATCTCATCTGCTGAGAATGCAAAGATGTCCTTGTTCTTTCTCAGCAGCTGTATGAGGTGTACCCCTACTTCTGGATCAATATCCTTTCTATTTTAACTGTTCTTAAAGGGTCACCTTCTATGAGCTCGATTGTAACGTGCTCCCCGTTGGGAAGTGGCCTAGCCATTTCCTCCTTTGCAGGCTCAAAATTTTCCATGGCCAGCTTTTGTTTCTCCTTGTGATATTCTTCGCGCTTCCTCTTTCTTGACTTTTTCTCAGGTTGCTCAATGGGCCTTTGCTCCGAGACTGACTGTTGTCTGGTCCTAGCGGGCTGCTTTAGAGTAGTTATGTAACATTGTTGAGCCGTCTTTTGGCTTCCCCTGAGCTTTGTTGAGCTCCCTTCATTAGTTGTGTAGGCCATGGCAAAATGATAGGTGGAAACTACTCCGCCGATCTTGTGGATGAGTGGCCTTCCCATGATCACATTATAAGGCGAAGGAGAGTCTATCACCAGGAACACTGCTTGAACATCGCGCCTACTCGGACTGAGAGCTTGATTATGCCCTGTGGGGTCAATCCAGACCCGTTAAACCCGGTGACTTCATAACTCACCCTTTTTAGATCATTCCTGTCTAACTATAGTTCTTTGAATGCCCTGATGTATATGATGTTGGCTGAGCTGCCATTGTTTATAAGTATTCGGTCCACTTCCCAATTTTCTATTCTCATCCTCACCACAGAGGATCATCATGAGGATAGATTATTCCCTCTTGATCATACTCATCAAATATGGCTAGCGGCTGTAGGGGAAGAGGTGGCCACCTGCGCTTCCCATTATAGGCACGTCATCACCCATCTAAGGGGCTCATTAGCCCGAAGGGGCACAAACATATATCACCCCCCAAGGGGTTCGACCGCCCCAAAGAACGTCAAACATAACAATAAATACAAGTATACATAAGTTAGCCATAACAATTTGTATCTAAATCGACGTTGCTTCAAATACATAAGTCTACATGTTTCTTCACATACACTTGTTGATTAGGGGATTTTTATCCACCAATCACCGCCTGACAAGTGGACCAACCAGGTTCAGCCACGTGTCCTTCACGTAGGCCAATAGGAGCCTGCCACGTGTCAATCGCAGATTTGTCCTCTACGGACCAATTGAGGCACGACACGTGTCCTTCCCTTGACACATGGGAAAATCAGCCAACAAGGCCCAATCCTGTTTAGAGGCCCAGTCAGCCCTAGGTTTACCCTAAACCTAGAGAGTGGCACGCTTCCCGAGGTTATAAATACCCCCCTTAATCCTCATTAAGGGGGGGACTCGGAAAAAACACACGGATTACGCATTAAACACTCTCACCTAGAGAGACCAAACCACTTTAATTTCCGCGTTAATTACTCCTTAATCAGGTACTAACTTGACCGTTGGAGGCGGAGCTCCCACCACCAGGAGTCTCCGTTGTTTTGCAGGTACAGGCGTCCGGTTCCAGTCTCGGTGTTGTAACTCTCCCGCAGGACATCAGAAAACCCCGAAACACTTGTCACCCACGAGGCTCTTAGAAAGCGTCAATTATATCATCGCCCATTCTAGGGCTCATTATGTGTTAATCCGGGCACGAACCGTTCCAAGACATGCCTAAAATTGAGACCGTGATAAGAGAAATGGTATTTTAACCATGCTAGAGACCTTTTTTCGAAATTTCGATTGGCCGATTTCATCAAAGTTGGCCGAAAGGGGCGTCAGACACATCATTTCCCATCAAAGCCCATCCAAGGGGCTCATTAGCCTTAAGGGGAATATGGCACATCATCGCCCATTCAAGGGGCTCATTAACCCGAAGGGGCACTTAACATATATCCCCCCTCAAGGGGCTCGACCGCTATTAAGGGCATCAAACATAACAATAAATAAAAGTATATATAAGTTAGCCATAACAATTTGTTTCTTCATTGATGTTGCTTTAAATACATAAGTCTGCATGTTTCTTTACAGACACTTGTCAACCAGGAGGCTCTTAGAAAGCGTCAGTTATATCATCGCCCATCCTAGGGATCATTATGGGGTGATCAGAGAACGAACTGTTCTAAGACATGCCTAAATATGAGACCATAATATGAAAAATAGAATTTTAACCATGCTAGAGGCCTTTTTCCCAATTTCGGTGGGCCGAATTTATCAAAGTTTTCCATGATCGCCTATCTAGAAGGGGCTCATCAACCATAAGTGGTGTAAGACACATCATCGCCCACTCAACGGGCTCATTAGCCCTAAGGGCGCCAGACACATCATCGCTCATCCAAGGGGCTCATTAGCCCTAAGGAGCAAGAGACACATCATCGCGCATCCAAGGGGCTCATTATCCCTAAGGGGCATCAGGCACATCATCGCCAATCCAAGGGGCTCATTAGCCCGAAGGGGCACAAAACATAAATCGCCCCCCCCCCCCCCCCCCAGGGGCTAGGCCGCCCTAAAGGGCGTCAAACATAACAATAAATACAAGTATACATAATTTAGCCATAACAATTTGATTCTTCATTGCTGTTGATTCAAATACATAAGTCTACATGTTTCTTCACAAACACTTGTCACCCATGAGGCTCTTACAAAGCGTCAATTATATCATCTCCCATCCTAGGGCTAATTATTGGGTGATCTGAGCAAGAACCGTTCCAAGATATGCCTAAAAATAAGACTGTAATCAGAAAAATGGCATTTTCACCATGTTAGAGGCCTTTTTTCACAATTTCAGTGAGCCCAATGCATCATTGTTTTCCATGATCGCCTATCTAAAAGTGTCTCGTTAACCCTAAGGGGTGTTAAACACATCATTGGCCATCCAAGGGGCTCATTATCCCTAAGAGGTTTCAAACACATCATCGCCCATCCAAAGGGCTCATTAGCCCTTAGGGTCGTCAGACACATCATTGCCCATCTGTAGACACCCATTTGTGTCTCCCCAAAACCAAACCCAGTGATGAGTACCTATCACGTCGAATCATAATCGAATGAAGTGCAAGTGTGGAAAGTTTAGTGTTGCGGATAGTTTTAATTTCTTTTCTCCTCTCTCTGTTTTTGAAAACCAATTCTAAGAAAATAGCCAATCCAGTTTGGTTGGTCCATGATATGGGTCCAATAGTAGTATAGTTGGATGGGGCTTGAAAAGAGATTTTTAACGATATATTATAAGCCCAATTCCGATGAATATTGAGGAAGTTATGGCCAAATTATCGAACTGAGCCCGGTTTGAGCCTTATATGCGGCCCAATGATCTAGAGGAGGGCCTAACATGGATTTATCATTCCTAATGCAATTAGGAATGGTTTTAGTCTTCCAAATTCTTCTAGAAGGTTCTTTTCATTCCTAATTCAATTAGCATTGATAAATTGACTTTTGTTTACTTTTTAGAGTTTTAATCAGAATAAAAGAACGTTTTTGAGGAAAATACGAATTTATCCTCCTGTACGGCAATTTCTATCTGATTTTAAGAAAACGCGTCAATAATTAAGTTAGCGCCAAACGCCAGCATTAGCGCCTGACGCTAAGCTTGGCGCTTGGCGCATGGCGCATGGCGCCTAGCGCTAACCTTGTTTTACGCGTCAGAACTCTGTTTTGATTTTTTATCTTTTTGACTGATTTTCTCTATAAATAGTCTTCTTAAAACTCAGTTTTCATTCATCAACTCTCATCAAGATTTTCTTGATTACTCTCTCTCTCTTTTCTAAACTAACCTTCTCTCAAATACAAAATTCCGCATTCGACTTGGATACACCTACTGTTTCGGGGTTTTCTGATGTCCTGCGGGAGAGTTACAACACCGAGACAGGAACCGGACGCCTGTACCTGCGAAACAACGGAGACTCCTGGTGGTGGGAGCTCCGCCTCCAACGGTCAAGTTAGTACCGGATTAAGGGGTAATTAATGCGGAAATTAAAGTGGTTTGGTCTCTCTAGGTGAGAGTGTTTAATGCGTAATCCGTGTGTTTTTCCGTGTCCCCCCCTTAATGAGGATTAAGAGGGGTATTTATAACCTCGTGAAGCGTGCCACTCTCTAGGTTTAGGGTAAACCTAGGGCTGACTGGGCCTCTAAACAGGATTGGGCCTTGTTGGCCGGTTTTCCCATTTGGCATGGGTGGACACGTGTCGTGTCTCAATTGGTCCGTAGAGGACGTATCAGCGATTGACACGTGGCAGGCTCCTATTGGCCTACGTGAAGGACACGTGGCGGAACCTGGTTGGTCCACTTGTCAGTCGGTGATTGGTGGATAAAAATCCCCTAATCATTTGCCCCTCACAGGTGGCACGTGACTGGTCACGTGTCACCTGTGACAAGTGTCGCATGGTGACAGGCGACGGCCTGCTACAGGTGTCACCTTGCCAATGGCCGAGAGATTTTCCCGCCCAAATTTTGAATTTGGAAGTGACCCTTCGCCTTCTCACTTGGCCTATATAAAGGAAGTGCTGACTTCGGTCATTTTCACATTTGAGAACTTTGCGAGAGAACATTCGGACCCCTGAACTTGCTCTGACATTTTGGACTTTTTCTGCCTACCGCCTGCTTTGACAAGCCGCCTGCAAAGGATTTTCAAAAATTCACCAATCATCACTCGTTCAGGTAACCGTCGGTTCTTTTACTCTTAATTTTTTCTTTATTATTATTTTTTGAAATGGCACCACGGAAGCACACGACACGGCCTAAGTTAGTGATCAGCCGGTCACCGGGGACGGCTGAATCTAGGACTAGGAGTGCCGCCTGCCCTTTTCTGGACCCATCTTTGCCCTTTATACAAAGTCCGACTGTATCTGTGTCTATGCAGAACGTGATGGCCAGAACAAAAAAGACTGCTAGGATCTCAAACTCAGACGGCTCCTCCCAAAGGGTGCCAATTAGTGAAAAATCTGACCAGACGCCAGATGTAGAAGTAAAGCAAAGCGGCTGCCAAGCCGACAGTTCTGAGGGAGGGGTCAAGGTGGTCCCTTCCCATTTCACAGTTGACATGACTAACTTTTCTCCTGCTCCTTCTAAGGGAGAGGAGGCGGGCCCCTCTGGGAGAGGGGAGGAGTCGTCCTCTTCGGACTCGTCAGAGGACGAGTCCGAGTCCAGCTCTTCTGGCCACGCTTCTCCAGGCACAGAAGAAAGAAACAGCCGCCTACAAGAGGCGAGGCTTTCTCATTCAGTTGAGAAGGGGGATAATTGGGCGGAGCCGTCCGCCTCTTACCGAGAGGAAAACACCCCCTACTACTGCACAGTACCCCGGGGCCGGATCGCAGCCATGCAAGACAAAGTGGAGAGCTTTATAGCTAACCACAGAATGGGCCCCGGATTTTTACTATTCGTGCCGGATCCAAAAGACACTATCGTCTGGCCGGCTGGTACCAGCTACGATGGCGCCTGTTTTGGCTGCTATGTTGCGGCCATCAAGGCTGGATTGCGCTTCCCATTACATCCGGTTGTTCAGCGGATTTTGGATGGGTATAATTTGGGGTTATGGCAGCTAGCCCCCAACTCTTGGGTCAACGTACTCGGCTATGTGGCCGGGTGCGAAATGTACGGGGTGGAGCCAAGCTTTGAGGCTTTCGCCCACATGAACTACCTCAGCCGGACCCCTAAGTCGGGCGGTACCGGCTGGTATCAATTGACGAGCCACAGGGGCTACCTCATGACGAGAGGTAAGGCGAACAAGTGGAAGGATTGGCGGAACACCTTCCTTATTATTGAGAGTTCAGACATAGAGCTGAACAAACGCTTTAACAGGTGGAATAGGAATCCGCCTCTCCTTGCAGGCGGCCGAAGCATGCCGCCTGCTCCCCCAAAGGCTAAAAAAGAGATCCTAGACAAAGGACTCTTCAAAGTAGAGACTAGGGTGAACTCTACTTCAGGGGTACGAGAGCAAGTACCCCTAAACTGCGTCCCGAGCTTCAAGTGGCTCTATGACGAGTACTTTTTGGCCGCCTGTGGCCTCAGCAGTCGGTGCTCTAGAGGTAGCCGGCCTTACAAATACTCTGTTTTTTCACGCTTTGTTTACTTGGGATTTTTACTAACTTTGCTGTTTGTTCTTTTGCAGCTGACGCCATGAGTAAAATAACAGCCTCCAAGACTGCGGCGGCCATGTTGCGGGCCTCTATCATGCAACAGTCTTGTACCGACTCCCCCAACAAGGGGGCACCCTTGGTGGGCTTCGAAACTCTTCCTCTTTTTGGAGTAGTCTTGTGCATATACTAACTTTTTTTTTTTTTTTTTTTTCAGTCGGGCACTCCAAGAGCTTCTTCCTCGCAACAGCCGGACCCCAAGGCCCGGAAGACGACTGTTGCAAGCTCTCCTGGGTCTTCCAGGAAACAGGTGGCGGCTGAGAAGCAGCCGGCCACTCCCTCAAAAACTCCGGCGGGGCCGCCTAGAAGTATGGACAATTTCCTTGTAAAAATTTTTTACACTTGTTTCCTTCTTAACTAGGTCTAACCTGCTTTTTATGATTGATGCAGCCGGCCCTCAGGAGCCTGACTTGGTGGAGGTAGCCAAGTCTATGATTAAAGCAGTTCCTCCATCTGAAAGGGAGGCGGTCAGGGGTGTCGGCACCCTTGAGCTTGATGGGATTGCAGGGGTCCTTGCTGAGGTATAGTTAGCATTTTTTGAGTATTTGAATTTCAGGACGCCTGTTATCTTTTTTCTTGGAAACTGACGCATGTTTTCTCTTTACTTAGGCCCTGCTCCGAGTGAACGGCCTTAACTTTAGGTCTTTTTTAAATTGATTCAATTCTGAAATAACACGACGTGTGTATCTAGGGAATAGTCGCTTCGAAGTGAATTTTCCCTAGATACACCTATTCAAGTCATTTTTTTTCATATTTTTTTTAATCAATTACGAAATGCTTTTCTAGAGTGCCAAATATTTGTTTTACGTCTTCTATACGAAAATGCACTATTTTAATAAGATCTTCTTGGCTGTTATTCAATAGGTCCGATAATGTGTGTATATTGGATTTTTTGAGGCAATTGTAGATCCTAGGTGGCAATTCTAATTGGTCAATAAAAGTAAATTTCAATGCTATTTTTTTTTTGTTTTTCCGTATTTCAGTCAATCTATTGTGAAAGGTAAAAAAGGGGAAAGAAACTTTGGGCTGATTGTCCTCTAAATCTAAGTTTTCTTCTTCTGCATGTAAAAAAGGAATCAATAAATCAATTAAATTCCAGGAGGCTTCATAAAGTGCTTCTTTTGGAGTTAAACTGCCATTTGTCCATATTTCGAGAAAAAGTATTTCTTGTTTTTCATTCCCATTTCCATAAGAATGAATACTATGATTCACGTTTCGAACAGGCATGAATAGAGCATCTATCGGATAACTTCCGTCTTGAAAGTTATGTGGTGCTTTTATATGATATCCGCGATTTCTCTCAAGTTGTAATCCAATACACAAGTCAATTGGTTCCGTCAAGCTAGCTATATGCTGTGTATTATCAACTATTTCTACATAAGGCGGCAAGATGATGTCTTGTGCAGTTACACATCTGGGGCCCTTAACACAAATAGACGCCTCACAAGTTCCATATAGATTACTTCTCAATACTATTTCTTTCAAATTCATGAAAATTTCATGTACTGATTCTTGAATACCCAATATGGCAGAGTATTCGTGTGGTATTTTTTCAGATTTTGCACGTGTGATACATGTTCCTTCTATTTCGCCAAGCAATGCTCTTCGCATCGCAATGCCTATTGTATCAGCTTGACCTTTCATAAGTGGAGAGAGAATAAAGCGACCATAATAAAGACATTTACTATCTGTTCTTGATTCAACACACTTCCACTGAAGTGTCCGAGTAGATACTCTTATTTTCTCTCGAACCATAGTAATATTTTACAAAATTGATCATATCTTTGAATAATTTATTTCTCTTGAAATATCTTCAATTGTGATTTCTACAAACGTCTTTTTTTAGGAGGCCTACAGCCGTTATGGGGCATAGGGGTTACGTCTCGTACGAAACTTAACAGTATACCGCTTCTACGAATAGCCCGTAATGCTGCATCTCTTCCGAGACCAGGACCCTTTATCATGACTTCGGCTCGTTGCATACCTTGCTCTAACACCGTACGAATAGCATTTCCTACTGCAGTTTGAGCCGCAAACGGTGTCCCTCTTTTTGTACCCCTGAATCCACAAGTACCGGAAGAAGACCAAGAAACTACTCGACCCCGTACATCTGTAACAGTCACAATGGTATTATTGAAACTTGCTTGAACATGAATAATTCCCTTTGGTATTTTACGTGCACTTTTACGCGAATTAATACGTCCATTTCTACGTGAACCAATTTTTGGTATAGGTTTTGCCATATTTTTTCATCTCATAAAAATAAGTCAACGATATATGGATATATCCATTTCATGTCAAAACAAATCTTTCCGTTTTTTATATCAATCAAATCTTTTAGCAATTCTTTCTAGATAGTTCCTTTTAGTTTTTAGTATAGTAGTTATCCTTGTCGTTGTTTGTGTTTTGGGTTAGAACAAATTACTATAATTCGTCCCCGTCTGCGGATCAGCCGGCATTTTTCACAAATTTGACGAACAGAAGCTCTTATTTTCATATTTTTTATTCCGTTGTTTTTATTTTGAATCTAATTCTTGGAAGAAAATAGGTTTTTGAATATTTTGAATCTCCAATTGTATTCTTATAGAAAGGAGCGTTGAAGTTGAAAAACTATCTAATCGTTCGAATCCTTGTTGCGGAGTCTATAAATTATACGACCTTTAGTTGAATCATAACGGCTTATTTCAATTTTAACTCTATCTCCCGGTAGGATTCGTATAGAACTACGTCGTATCCTTCCTGAAACATAACCGAGAATAAGATCTTCATTATCTAAACGAACCCAGAACATACCATTAGGAAGTGATTCGGTAATCAAACCTTCATGAATCCATTTTTGTTCCTTCATTCCAGACAAAACCCCCTTAAAGTATCAACTAATAGAGGAATGATATTAGACAAGCTGTCTTTTCTCTTTTTTTGTTCACAAATCGAAAATTTTGGATCCAATTCAGATAGTATAGGGATTACCATATATAACATAAAATTTCTCCGCCAATTCGTTCTAGTCGAGCCTCTCGATCCGTCATTATACCTCTAGAGGTAGAAAGAATTGCAATCCCCATTCCACCTAAAATTCTAGGAATTCGTTGATAGTTCGAATAAATTCGTAGACCAGGTCGACTGATCCTTTTTAAATGGAAAGTATTTTTATAAGGCGTTTTCTTATTTCGTCTATGTCGCAGAGTTAAAACCAAAAAGTAGTTGTTTCTTTCTTGATGTTTTCTCGCATTTTCGATAAAGCCTTCTCGTAAAAGTATTTTAACAATGTTTTCGGTGATTCCAGTAGATACTATTCGAACCGTTCCTTTTCTATTCATGTCTGCATTTCGTATCGAGGTTATTATATCAGCAATAGTGTCCCTACTCATGATGAACTAAAATAAGTGGTTCCCCAAAAATTTGATATAATCAACATGCCTTTTTTTAGTTTAGTATTCAATTTTTAATTATAAAAAACTTCAAAATGAAAGATATATACGTGATACACAATCTCCTATTGTTTTTCAGTCAAATACCCTACTTCTCATCTTATAATACCTCAGGAGCTAATGAAACTATTTTAGTAAAGTTTTGTCTCAATTCCCTGGCAATTGCACCAAAAATTCGAGTTCCTTTTGGATTTCCTTCTTGATCAATGATAACTGCGGCATTGTCATCATATCGTATTATCATACCGTTGGCGCGTTTGAGTTCTTTACAGGTACGTACAATTACAGCTCTGATCACTTCTGATCTTTCTAAGGGCGTGTTGGGTATTGCTTCTTTAATCACAGCAACAATAACGTCACCAATACGAGCATATCGGCGGTTGCTAGCTCCTATGATTCGAATACACATCAATTCTCGAGCCCCGCTGTTGTCTGCTACATTCAAATGGGTCTGAGGTTGAATCATTTTTTGTTTTTATCTGTTCTTTCAATGTAAAAATAAATGAAAAAGAAATATTGTTTGTCCAAAAAAAACTTCTATTTGTTTTTATCCAAAAGATCCATTTCCTTTAGGTCCACATTCTTATCCTGAAATAATGAATTGAGTTCGTATAGGCATTTTCGATGCCGCTATTGCGATAGCCCGGCGGGCTATATTTTCGGCTACTCCGCTTATTTCATAAAGTATTCGACCTGGTTTGACAACAGCTACCCAATATTCGGGCGATCCTTTACCGGAACCCATACGGGTTTCCGCGGGTCTTACTGTAACAGGTTTGTCGGGAAATATGCGTACCCATATTTTTCCACCGCGACGTGCATTTCGTGTCATTGCTCGCCGCCCTGCTTCTATTTGTCTAGACGTGATCCAAGCGGGTTCAAGTGCCTGAAGAGCATATCTTCCGAATCAAATACGATTCCCCCGACAAGATATTCCCTTCATTCTTCCTCTATGTTGTTTACGGAATTTAGTTCTTTTGGGGTTATAGTTGATGGTTTTTTTGGAATTCCATCTCTACTACAGAACCGGACGTGAGAGTTTCTTCTCATCCAGCTCCTCGCGAATGAAAAAATAAAAATTTCATTTTAAATGAATATTTTATTTTTATATAATTAATATATACATGTAATAATACGCTGAATAAATACAATGAATAAATTCTTTTGGATTCACCTAGTTTACTAGATATTTTTATTTGGGTATATAAATAAATAGTCAATTTAAATTTCTTTAAATCTCTATTTTATTCCTTTTTTTGTATATTTTTGTTTTTTTTCTATAATATTTCATTCTTTTTCATTTTAGTTTTATAAATTTATATTAAATTGGATTGCTCAAATATAAGGAATTCAATGAAAATAAAAAAGAAAAGGGGAATTTTCGCGGCTTTTGTCAGCCTTAGACTGCGTCTTCAGATACATCTATTGGCCATTCCTCATCAGATTCTCTAAACGTGATATTCAATTACATTGCCTTAATAGAAGAAAGATCTGGTAATAATAGGACTTGGATCTCAAGTAAGTAGGCGTTCTCGAGGTCTTTTCTCTAGCACCTTCCTGCTTCTCTTATCCCGAACACCTTCCCCTTCTAACCTAGGAGAACTACTGAAAGCATTCGTACTTGGTTCCTTTACTCCGGCTGAACTAATGCAAACTTACCGATGTTCTTTCAAGGGGGGGGGGGGAAGAAGAATATGGATTACTTGAACCTTTTGATGCATAAGATGGAGAGCTGTGAGCAGGGCCCCATTGAGACCTTTTACAAGGTCAAATGGAGGGGGCCAAGATAAGATCTGTAGTTCTATTCTGGAATCCAAACAAAGAAAGTAACTAAATAGGCATCGAGCCGTTCAGATGAGACCCGAAGAACAGGAAGAATAAATAGCAAAGGGAATCCCCGACTTCCTAGAATTACAAGGTAGCATAGCCCGTTAAGTGAAGTAGTGCGCGAAAAGGAATGATTTGATAAAGCAGTAGCCGGCTCGGGGGTAGGAAAAGGTGGGTCAGTCTAGAGTCAGACGACTCGTGAAGAGAGAAAGCATCTGCCCCTTCTATTGACTTAGATGAGGAGTTTACTATTCTACTGAGAAGGTTTTCACATATTTGACCCGGTCAGGAGAAAAGATACAGAAATATGATTTGGATGAATCTTATTTCAATCCCTATAGAGAAAGTGCGGGTGAGGATAATTCTTTGACAGAAAAGGATGTCTGTCAGAGTGTAATCTCTAGCCAAAGGCTAGACAAGTTCTTTAGTCTGGAGGTACCGGAGGACATTAGAAATGACAAACGAAGACTTAAAGTCTGGAATGCTAACGTCTCGCGTTTTAAACAGCACTACTATGGCTATTGTCATTCTGTATGCGGCGAGAATCTTTGTTGGAATGCCCATCAAGAAAGGTGGGAGAGCTTTGAGAGAAAGCTCACTGGAAAGTATTGTTTACACCATTAATGAGATATTTTATCAACAGAGCTTATTCAACAACGGCGGAAAGCAGACAAAAAGAAGCTTCCGTCTTATTGAATCATATGATTTCCCGGGTTGACCGATCTAAATGCCAACACCCCCATCCAGGGCTAATCATAGCCTCTCATACCTTCAAAGAGCCATACTTCGCTTTTAGCGATTTTGATCAACTCAGTCTGGCTATCATGGATCTCTTACTCCGGGGTGCTTACCCTTACTTATCGGGTTCGAATTACGCTAAGTTCAATGTTTTATTTACAATGTTTACCTCCGGCGGGACACCTACCACCTTTGCGGCTGGTCGTGCTATCGCCTTGACTTAACTTATGAAGATGGAAAGTGAATTCCAAAGAGTGAGATATATGCTCTTTTAAATGAACGAATAATCGATTTGATCGAAAAATACGAAGGATATTTGGTTATTGGAGTCACAATCCGAGTCTTTTTGGAGACTAAATTAAAGGAGGCGCAGTACCTCTCTGCCGAGGTTAGGGAAAAGATCCTTATCGAATTCTTAAAGGTTCGATATTAACGGATATCAAGCCAAGAAAGGCAAAAGTTCTCCGATATCGGAAGCGTAATTATCCAACCCATATCACAGCACTGAAATCTGGTTCAACTAGGCTGAAACCCTTCCTGGTTGCCGATACCGAGACTATACTAATAGATGTCAAGTCCACTCCTGATCCCGAGACCGGTGAGGAGGATGTGACCAAAGTTCATTTTCCTTATGCTGCAGGTGTCTTGCTGGTTCGTCTCGGTGTGGTGATCGATAAAGGTCGAATTTATACCTACTACAGCGAGGATTACACTTCTAAAGTCTTCAAAAGCTTTGAAGAAAGGATAAGTTACTTACGCACTTTGTCTATAGGTTAATTTCAATTATTAAGCAGAATCCTTCGATTCAAACTGTATACTTCCATAACTTCTCACGATTCGATGGAATTTTCTTGGTGAAGCACCTAGCGTTACATCATTCCAATTTTAGGCTAAAACCTCTGGTGAGGAAAAAATCTACGAGATAGCCGTCTATACAGGTAATAGACTCTTATTCCGCAGGAGAGACTCCTTGCATCTACTCCCTGGCAAGCTGCATGTCCTAGCTAAGAATCTATGCAAGGGAATTGGCGGGAAAGGCTCTATCGCCTATGACGAGGTAAGCCTTGAAAATTTTCTTATTAAGAAAAAAGAGTATATCGAATATATGAAAAATGACATTTTTGGTGAGGTAGTGCAAAAAGCCCAAGAGTTATATTGGAAGAACTACAAGATCGACATAGAATGCAAGGTAACTCTTTCTTCAGTGGCTCTAACCATCTTTCGTATGAAGTACTACGACGTTAACTCCCAACAAGCACCGGGTGACGCGAAAGCCGTTTTAGTTAGTCACTAAAGCCGTTTTCTTGCTCCTTATGTAATGCATGATTTTCCGATGCCTGGAGGTGAGCCTGAGTGGCATGGAAATCTGGGTGATAAGGACTTAGATAGCCTCTTTGGCTTTATTGAGGCATATGTGGAATGCCCCGAGACTATAAAGAGACCCTTCCTTCCCTTTCGGGAAAAAAAGGGGGGTCTTTTATTGGTGTCTACTATAGTGAGGAGTTAAAGTATGCAAGAGACATAGGCTACACTGTGATCCCGCTCTCAGGCTACCTCTTCCAGAAGAAGGAAAGCCCGTTCAAGGACTATGTTAGGACTCTTTATATATAATAGAAGATTAAAGGCTAAGAAGGAAGGAAATGACACCCTTGCCTAAGAACCTTTTGAATTCGCTGTACGGAAGGTTTGGAATTAACCCTAAAAGCACGATAACCTTGATCTGCGATGACAATAAATAGAACATATTTTTGAAGAAGGATTCATTTATAGACGGTCATAAGCTTAAAGAAAACAATTGGGTGTTATGGTACCATAACAATATGGAGGAAGCATCTTCGTTTAGCAACTCCTCCCTTCTCAAGCGCTCTTCCTCTCTTCTCACTTGCTGGATGAGCTGTTCTTGTTCCTTCTCGAGATCCAGGATCCGTTCTATGACTGGCTCTGTTGGCATGCCCCGCTCTTCGCGCCAGCACACTTGGCGTTCGAACTCAGCAAACTCACCCTCGATTTGATCAAGTCTCTTCTGCAATAGTTCTATCCCTGAGGAGTGATAATAGTAGCGGTCTTCATGTTTCACGGCTGGAACAGCGGCATTCACCGTAGCAGTTTCGTTCAACGAAGGAGCAGCAGTGGTTGTAGCAGTGGTATTGTCAGCATTTGGAGACCCTTTTCTTTGTCTTTTCCGGGGATATGTAGTAGCTTAACCTTAAGGAACGTAGTCGCTTAAGCGAAGCTTTTGGTATGTAATCGCTTATGTTAAGCTTAAGGAAAGAGAAGGCTAGATCTAACAGATAATAGTGGTATTCTTACCTAGGAACTAGAGCAGACGCAGACCTTTCATCTATTGTCTTATCGTCTTCTCTTCCTAGTTATATCTTCCTGTAGTTCCAGGAAGCAAGGGAGCTATGGAAGAGCGTAGGAGAGAGAGCAAGGAGGATTTATTATCATTTGTAGAAGGAAAGGCTATACCATTGACTTTGGGTGATGGGACACCTTTACCAAAGGGTGAGGTTTTAGGTCATATTTATAGTCGTATTTTATATAAAGGTGAGTCATACGTGGGGGAACTAGTGCCTAGAGTCGGGATTCGCTTCTACACGGAGGCGGGTAAAAAGATAGAAATTCTATCCGTTTCTTCTGATGACAGAACTAAACAACTGGAGGAGGCCCTTCGTAATCAAGTAGAGGTCGGTTCTTTGCCAACGATTACACCTAAAAAGAGAAGAAATCGTAAGAAAACATATTACAGCAGTATAACTCCTGTTAAATGCAATTCTAAGGAGTTAAACCCGTTCTTGGTTCCCGACACTGAGACTCTTTTACTTGATGAAATTCACCAACCGTATGCTGCCGGTGTTATGATGGTTCATCCTGGTGATAACATCAAAAACAATAGTCGAATCGATTCATACTTCAGCGAGGATTACACTTCAGAAGTCTTCAAAAGCTTTCAAGCAAGGAGCTCTAAGTTACTTAGCGACTTTATACATAGGATTATTTCAATTATTAAACAAAACCCAGCAATACAAACCGTGTACTTCCACAACTTCTCACGATTCGATGGGATTTTTATCCTGAAGCACCTAGCGTTACATCATTCCAATTTTAGGCTAAAACCTCTTATGAGGAATAATAGAATTTATGAATTAGCAGTATACGCGGGTAATAAAAGAATCTTTAGCTTTCGTGACTCTCTGCATCTCCTTCCAGGAAAGCTAGATAGCCTTGCTAAGAGTCTATGCCCTGGTCTTGGTAGTAAGGGTTCTTTTGATCATAAAAAAGTGACAGTCGAAAATTTGGGTAAGATGAGAGCTAGCGTGTTAATGTATATGGAGCAAGACATACGTCTTCTTGGGGGTGTAATGCAAAATGCCCAAAGGTTGTATTGGACACACTACAAGGTGGACATTGTGAGCGTGCTCACTTGTTCAGCTATGGCTCTGAAAATCTTTCGCAAGCAGTTTTACGATGATCAATCATTCCCCATCCACATCCCTAATCGGAATGAAGATACCTTCATTCGTCGTGGATACTATGGAGGTCATACAGACGCTTACAAGAAATTGGGTAGAAACCTATTCTACTATGATGTGAACTCACTCTATCCGTTCATTATGAAAAAATGTCCCATGCCTGGAGGTAAGCCAGTCTGGGATGGTAATCTGGTTGATAAGGACATAGATAGCCTATTTGGATTTATAGAGGCTTTTGTGTCATGCCCTTCTTCAGTCAAAAAACCTTTTCTCCCCGTTCGGGGAAAAGATGGTACACTTCTCTTCCCCACGGGTGATTTTGTTGGTGTATACTATAGCGAGGAGTTAAAGTATGCAAGAGACATAGGCTACACTGTGATTCCAGTCAGTGGGTACCTCTTCGAGAAGAAGGAAAGCCCTTTCATAGAATATGTGAATTCTCACTTCGATAGTCGATTACAGGCAAAGAAAGATGGAAATGAAGCTTTGTCATTTGTTTATAAAATCCTTATGAATTCGCTCTATGGAAGATTTGGTATCAACCCAAATAGCACTAAAACGGAGTTATGCGATAGCGAGCGCTATCACTTTTTGATGAAACAAGATTCCTTCATTGGTTTTCATCCGATTATAGAAAACCTATACATGGTATCCTATCATACTGTTACGGCTGATGATAACATTCATTGGGCTCAGCCTAAGAACTCCGCAGTTCAACTTTCCGCCGCAATCCCTGCATGCGCTAGGATCTACATGCACCCATTTATATCAAGGGATGACTGCTACTACACAGACACAGACTCTATCGTTCTTGCCAATCCTCTTCCAGAGGGCTTAATATCTTCCAAAGTCTTAAGGTTGTTTAAATTAGAAGATAAAATCAAAGAAGGATACTTTTTGGCGCCAAAAGCATATGGCTATATTTCCGAAGAAGACACAAATGTAATTAAGTTCAAAGGACCAGCAAAACACCTGGTGGATATTTCTTGGTTCAGAGAACAGCTCGCTAACCCTTCTCGTAGGATGAAAGTCCAAATCAAAAATGAATTCGGGATTGATTGGGACAACCAGACTGTCGGTGTTAAAGAATATGATTACAGTTTGGGGATTAAACTGAACAGTAAGAGGATTACTCAACCTGATGGAGAGACTTTACCCATTGAAGTCAATGATATGTGTGGGGTAGCCAAATCACTTTTTAAAAAGCTAATGAAACTGCAGACAACGAATACTCTTCTTAATGAGAAGTTGTCTCAGAAGGAAAGAGAGAGTGAAAAGAGAATGGATGGTGTGATAGTAGAAGAGATAAAAAAGATTGAATATTTGGGTATTAATATAGAGACTACTCTTACTGAAGAAAGCACTCAATTAGATAAAGAAGAAAGCGATGTAACTAAGACAGATTCTAAGAAACCAGATACGTAGCTTAAGAGTACACTTCGTTAACCCACGCTAGTTTAATAAAACCATACTGTCTGGCCAGAAGGAGCTTAGCCTGTCCGGAGATAGTGTAGTTAGAAGCATAAGCTATTAGACTAAGCAGTAAAGCTAGTAAGACCAGCTGTTAAATAAGCCATATCTGTCTTAAACCCGTTGCTAAAGCTAGTAAGCATACTCCAGCTACTAAACAGCTTGCTGCTAAAGCCTTTGAGCCTTAGGCATAAGTTGTTAAAGACTGTGCTGCTAAGTAAGACTACTCCATCTAGCTAACAGCTTCTTTCTTTCCAGTTGCTTCCTTCGGTAAGGGATGTCCGGGTGGATATCCCGCCTTACTACTAGGCGATGTCCCCAAGGATATCGTCTAGCATCCGTGAAACTCTCAGGTTGGAATAAGACTAGGAGAAGAAGTAATGCAAAGAGATAGAAAAACTACCTGATTAATTCAATCCTGCCCGGCCGGCCGGAGATAGCGTAGTTAAAGACAGTGAAGCTAAAGACAGTAGACAGTACCTGATTGATTCAATACTCCTTGCAGCTGGCTGCTCTCCTTAATTTCACAAAGAAAAGAATTGAGTGGTTTTAGCTCCTTGCCCTTAGTGAAGCGAGTTAGTTATCCTGTTAGCGGTAGTTCTTTTTGTTGTTTTCCTCTCATCGTTAGCCAGCCTGTTTTCGTTGTTGGATAAGAACTATGTGTTTGATGCCGTCGAGTCAGGGAAGGGTAGAAACAAGGACATCTATTACTTTCCTTAGTCATCTAGCCACGCAAGCCGCTTGATCGGAAGAATAAAGAGGTAAAGGCTGCAAAAGCTATGGCCGCCTCTAACTGTGATAAGGCAATGTTTCAAATTGCCCAAAATGAAGTTCTGACAATTGATATTCTTTATTATCAGGCGCAGGCTACCGCCGCTGTCCGGGCTCAGTTAGAGGCGGCCCAGAAGAGGAACAGCGAGCTGGAGGCGACCGTCTCCAATCTCAAGGCCGAGCTTAAACCTCTTCGCCAAAAAATGCTCTCATACGAAGTCATGGAGAAATCCTTGGCTAGCGTAAAGGAACGCCTGGTGACCCAGGAGAAGAGTCTTACTAAAGAGCTCTCGGAGAAGGCCGAGCAAGAAAAGAAAGAGCTCGTCCGAGAGATGATGGAAGACTCTTCCCAGATCCAGCGCATGACCTGGAGCCGCCTCTTCCCCAGTGCCGACTTTGCCTCATGGGAAAAAACGTACCGCCAGTGTTCTGATACATATAATCAAGAGATCCTGGCGGCTGCTAAGAACGAGGCGTTTGAGGAGGGCTTGGAGGTGGAGGAGCAGCCGGTAGTGGCGCTTGTGCCACTTGGGGGCAAGGCATCGAAAAAGAATGCGGCTGAGGCCGAGTCCAGCAAGAAGAATGCTGACCAGGCGGACGCTGCTAATGTTGAAGATTTGCCCCCTTAAGCTTTTATGTCTTTTTCCACGGCCTGCGTGCCGTTTGCTTGTATTTACCCGGCCAGGGGGCCGAGGTTCTGAATATTTTGATCTCCTTAATGCAATTTTATTTTGCTTGAAATTTGTCTAAGTATTGCACATTTGGTAATGAATTGTACCCTGTACCGACTGTTTTGCATGGCCGATTGTAGACAGGTACGGATGGTTAGTCACACCGCCTATGCCCCTGGAGGACTGGTTGTCTGTTTCCAAACTAGGCGATCTGTCGGCCATTTATTCAATCGGTATTCGACCCGTTTAAAAGACTGGATTACCTTTAGGCAGGCGGTCCTGTCATTTTGTAAAATTAACCAAGTAGGAAAGGGTTTTCTTACTTGTATTTTTTTTTTTTTTTTTTTTTTTTACTATAGGCAGTCTAGGACGACTGTTTCCTATCATAATCAGTGTGAATAGGTGTTGTATGAACTTTTTAATTTCATACTAAAACTTTTAAGGGGTGACTAAGTAAATATGGCTCTTACCTAGTCGCCTAGTGATTGAGTAGTAGAGGTATCAAGCGGTGGGTACCGGTTGTTCCCCTTTATTCGCCAATGTTTGTTGGTTATTAACTCAAGAGGTACCCCCTGCATTTATCCCAAGTAATACAGGCGGTCATCCGACTCAGATGTCAACTGTTACCACTAGTTTGGTTAGTGATAAAAATTATCCTTGTCTCAAAAACGGCTACGTGGTTGCCCTTGGGGACAGTCGTATAGGTGCCGTGTGATTAGTTTATAGAACAATGTTCCACCCAAAAGGGAGCTGCTCTCTGCGACGAATTTCATCCGGATGGATGCCGTCGGGCGCCTGCTATAATGTTGGGACAGGTCGAATTGAATTTTTATATTTTGATCAGTTGGCTTGACACCTGGTCTGATCATGTTTTTTGATAGTTCTTGGTGAACTAGATTATGTGAGGGTAGCTGGTTGAGTGAAACAAGCGGCGTGCCCCTCTTAAACATGGAGAGTAGCCGACTGTTTGTCAGTTGGCATGCCCCTCTTAAAGTAGAAATGAATTTAAACTTGGAGAGTAGCCGACTGTTTGTCAGTTGGCATACCCCTCTTAATACAAAATTGAATAGTAAGAATGCAAACTTTATTCAAGTAGTCCTTGACTTTACATTTTTCAAAAGAAATATTTCTTAAGATTATCTATGTTCCAAGTTCGAGGCAACGGCTGGCCGTGTGGTGTTTCCAGACGGTAGGTACCGTCTCTAACCTCTTCATAGATTCGGTAGGGACCTTCCCAGTTGGGAGTTAGCTTGCCAGACTCGTTAGCCCTACCAACAGCTTCCATTTTTCTAAGTACAAAGTCCCCCACTTTGAGTGGACGCCTGTGCACTTTTCTGTTGTATGATCGAGTCATTCTTAGGCGGTAGATCTCATGGCGCAAGACAGCATTGCCCCTCTTTTCAGGGAGTGAGTCTAACGCCAGGCGCATGGCTTCCCAGTTTGCCTCTTCGTCATATAACATTACTCGAAGAGTCGGCTCGTAGTGTTCTATTGGAAGAACAGCTTCCGCACCATAAGTTAGGAGGAATGGAGTTTCTCCAGTCGCCCCTTTTTCAGTCGTCCTAATGGCCCAGAGAACATGTGGTAATTCATCCGCCCATAGGCCGCCTGCTCGTTCAATCTTTTTCTTGAGACCGTCTGAGATGATTTTATTAAAGGCTTCTACCTGGCCGTTTGCTTGTGGACGGCCGACAGATGCAAAGCAGTGTGCAATTCCTTGGTCACCCAACCAGCTTTTGAGAACAGGCGTCTCAAATTGGAGACCATTATCAAAAACCATAGACATGGGAACCCCGAACCGAGTGATGACATTTCTCCAAATGAAAGAAATTACATCCTTCGTCTTGATTCCCTTAACAGCCTCCGCCTCTACCCATTTAGTGAAGTAGTCGAAGGCAACAAGTATGTACCTCCTTCCGCCTGTAGCAGGCGTATATGGACCCAGAATATCCATGCCCCATTTAGCAAACGGTAGGGGACTATGAATGGTGGTGAGATCAGTTGCCGGACGGTGAATTAGTTTGCCAAACCTTTGACACTTGTCACACTTTTTCACCGTCACCATAGCATCTGCTTCTAAGGTAGGCCAGAAGTAGCCCTGCCGCCTTGCCCGTTGAGCAAGCGTCCTTCCGCCTATGTGGGAAGCACAGTGACCAGAGTGAAGATCGTCTAGTATCTCTCGGCCCTTTTCTGGAGTAACACACTTTAAGAAAGGTTGAAGATACCCCCTTTTGTGAAGTTCTCCCTTTATTATTTCAAAATTGGTGGCTCGTCTTTTCAGCACTGCCGCCTGTTGATGATCATCCGGCAGGGTACCATTTGTCAGATATGCCCTGATTGGATCCATCCAGGTTGAGCTTCTGTCTAAGATTCCAATAGGGTCTCCCTCAATGCTTCTCTGCTCCACAACTTCCCAAAAAACGGTTCGAGGAGTATCACAGGAGGCGGATGATGCTAATTTTGAAAGTGCATCCGCCTGGTTATTTTCTGATCTCGGCACTTGGATCAGATGGAAATCCTCAAGGGAGCCGACCGCTTGTCGGACCGCCTGTAAATACTTGATCATGGCCGGATGGGTTGCTTCATATTCGCCATTGTACTGACTCACTATCAATTGTGAATCGGAACAGGCGTCTAATTTCCTAGCCCATGCCGCCTTGCACATGCGGATCCCAGCTAGTAAAGCTTCATATTCTGCTTCATTGTTTGAAGCCTGAAAACTGAAGCGTAAAGCATACTCGTATATGTCGCCTTCTGGCGACTGACATATGACGCCTGCTCCACAACCATTTGAAGTAGAGCTTCCATCCACATATACCTTCCAGACTTGGTCTGGAACTTGAGAGTCAGGGGGGCGAGTCATCTCAACAATAAAGTCAGCAAAGGCTTGCCCCTTCACTGCTTTTCTAGGCTCGAAGGTAACTTCGAGGCTTTGTATTTCTATGGCCCATTTGATCATTCGGCCCGACGACTCCATGACAGTCAATGGCCGCTTGATAGGTTGGTCTGTATACACGACGACTGCATGCGCCAAAAAGTAGGGCTTTAATTTTTTAACAGCCATGAAGAGCGCAAGACCAAATTTCTCCACTAAAGGGATACCTCAACTCGGCATTTTTCAGCACATGGCTGACAAAGTAGACCAGGAGCTGACAACCGTCTCTTTCAGCAAGAAGAACAGCGCTTAACGCATGATCTGAGACGGCCAGGTACATGTAGAGTACTTCTTTGGGCAAAGGGCTAACCAGCCTCGGCAAGGAATGCAAGTGAACTTTCAATTTTTGGAAGGCCGCCTCAGCATCCGGCCCCCATTCAAACCTTGCCTTTTTCTTAATTGCCTGGAAAAAGTATAGGCATTTGTCGCCTGATCGGCTTAGAAATCTTCCCAAGGCCGCCAGACAACCTGTTAACTTCTGAACCTCTCGGACGGTACGGGGCGACTGCATGTCAATGACCGCCTACACCTTCTCAGGGTTCGCCTCTATTCCTCTCTGATTAATGAGAAATCCGAGAAATTTCCCAGACTCAACTCCAATGACACATTTCTTGGGATTGAGCATGACATGGTGCCGCCTGAGTGTGGCGAAAGTTTCTCGGAGGTCCGACAGATGATCTTTCTGAAGTTTAGACTTGAAAATCATATCATCAATATATGCCTCGACATTTCTCCCAATCTGATCAAATAACACAGTGTTTATCATTCGTTGGAAAGTGGCCGGGGCATTCTTAAGACCAAACGGCATGACCGTGTAACAGTATAACCCTTGATCAGTGACGAAGGCCGTCTTCTCCTGATCCTTCCTCCATAAAGGTATTTGATGGAAACCAGAGTAAGCGTCCATAAAACTCATCAAAGCATGGCCGGCTGTTGAGTCGACCAGATTGTCAATTTTAGGCAGAGGGTAACTGTCTTTGGGGCACGCCTTGTTTAAGTCTGTGTAGTCTACACACATTCGTCAGGTACCATTCGGCTTTTTAACAAGCACCACATTTGCAACCCAGTCTGGGAAGAAACATTGCCGAATGAACCCTGCATCAAGTAATTTTTTAACTTCGGCGGCTGCCGCCTGACTTCTTTCTTCGCCATGGTTCCGCTTCTTCTGCCTTACCGGCTTCTTTTTTGGATCCACAGCTTGTTTATGTACCGCCAGCTCAGGACTAATGCCTGGCATTTCATGGACTTCGAATGCAAAGATGTCCTTGTATTCTTTCAACAGATTGTGAAAGTCGTCACCTAAGACCCCGAGAGCAGTCGTCCCAACTTTGACTGTTCGGTCAGGACGCGTGACATCTAAGATTAGGTCCGTATGCTCACCAGCTGGCTGAGGGCGGAATTCATCCGACCGCTCCTCTGCCAATGATTGCTATTTTTTATCTTTTCTTGCGGCCCCCATCTAGGATGCCTTTCTTTTCTTGCCGCCTGTTTCTTGAACAGGCGCACTCTCCTTGACATTGTCAAGGTCTATCTTTCCCCCACTGGACTCAGCGACCATAACAGTGAGCTTGACATCCGAGAGATAGCATTCTCGGGCCATCCTCTGATCTCCCCTTAGGGACCCGACTGTTCCATTATCCCTCTCAAACTTGAGCAACATGAGAGATGGGATTATTACAGCCTTGGAATTATTCAGGGTTGGTCGTCCCAGAATCATTTGTAGGCCGAGAGCTCTTCTACCACCAGGAATCGGACTACCATGTGTCGTCCTTCCCCTTTTTCACCCAGGCGGATGGGTAAATCTATTCGTCCTACAGGGTGGACGACTCCTCCTCCAAACCCTACTAAAGGGTGGGAGGCCGGATGTATACAATCAGTCTTGTATTTCAATTTTGACAGACATTTGCTACTGATGAGGAGCTTCCGATATCTATGAGGATTCGGCCAACTCTCTAGTTGGCCACTTTACATTCAATGACGATAGGGTCGTCATGCGGTCCCCTGACCCCTCCTAGATCTTCTTCAGTAATGACAATCTCAGGAAATGAATATTTGGAGGACCGTTCTGGGTGAACGGCATTTACATCTAGCCGCCTGATATTGTCTTTGTTGCCCCTAATAGTGGGACCTCCTCCTGCGAAGCCGCCTGCAATAGTGTAGACGACTGCATCATCTGTATCAGAGCTGTCGGGCTGTTGATTCTTTTTGGCCGACTGCTTTTTCGAGGAGGTGTTCCCCGTGGATTTCTTGACAAAAGAGTCAAGATCACCTTGCTCAGCCAGGCGGTCCAAATACCGCATGAGACTGATGCATTCGTTGGTGTGATGACCAACATCTTCATGATAATCACAAAATTTGTCTTGGTTCCGGTTGCTTGCAGAACCCTTCATGGGGACCGGCTTCTCAATAGAAATCCGTCCCTTTATTACTTTTAGGATAGCTTGGCTATCCTTGTTAAACGCATACTTTGGAGAGTATGGTTTGAATTCTTTTTTCTTCTTCTGGGCCGGCTGTTTAGAGGAATCAGTCGCCCAGACCTCTTTTCTCTTCTTTTGATCTTTGTTTGACGACTGTATCTGTCGTCCTTCTCTTTTGTCGAACTTTTTCCCGTCCGACTGTTTTGCTGTACTACAAAGATCAGTCGCCTGTATGTAGGCTTCTGCTTCAATCAAGGCCTCTTGAAGAGTCGCCACCCTCTTTCGAACCAGATCGAATTTGAAGGTCGATCCGTCTTTGAGACCCCTGAAAAAGTCAGTAGAGGCCACCTCATCCGGTAACCCTTGAATCTGTATCCTCATCAGGTTAAACCGCCTGATATAAGATCGAAGCCCCTCCTTCTCACCCTGCTGAATTGTTCCCAAATCAAGGGTCGTCTTCTTCGCAGGGATATTCATGGCGAAGTTGGAGGTGAACAAGTAAGCAAGCGTTCTGAAGTTGTTTACACAACCAGTCGGCAGGTTGCCGAACCATTGCTGTGCGATTCCTTTGAGAGTCGCTGGAAAACACTTGCACCAGGTGGGGTCATCCAACCCTTGAAGGTACATTAGGTTGGAGAATGCCATCAGATGATCTTCTGGGTTAGTAGTGCCGTCATAGGCGCCTACTAACACATTTTTCACTTTGGCCGGCTGGGCGGCCTCAGTAATTTCCTTGGAGAAGGCCGACGGCTGTTCACCAAGTCTAAGCAACCGTAGCTGCCAGTCCAAAGGTTGGACATTTTTAGCTGCCTGTCCACCAAACGGAGGTGGCGGCATAAAATACTGTTGTTGTGGTACAAACGGTAAGTTTGGTACCGCCTGGTCGCTATGAAAGCCGGACTGACGGGAGGTGCCGCCTGACTGACTCTCATGATACGAATGGGTATGCCTCATCGAGGTATTTCGCAGACTTTCTTGGAATTCGGAAGTAGAGGCCGACTTAGACAGTCGGTCATTCTTCTTCTGCTCTAACAGCAGACGAGCGTCTGTGTATGTTTTCTTCGACCCGTCCGCCTGAATGTGACGGACAGGTTTCCTCTTTCCTGGAGTAGGAAAATGGTATTTTGTGAGATCAAGGGCAGGCGGCTCCCACTTCCTGATACTAGGATGAGGAGTTCCCTCTCGTCCTTGAACCGGCTTCCTCTTGCCGGAAGTGGAAGGTTTCGTAGCCGACTGTCCCTTGGACGGTGCAGGCTTCTTATTTAGCAACTCCTGAATCTCTCCCTTGAAGTCCCTCATGAAGGTCATGAGTTCGTTCCTTGTGACGGGAGCAGACCCATCAGTCGCCTGCTGCCGAACAGGCGGTGCGCCTGCTGGCTCGCCTTCAGTTTGAAAATGTTCCCGTTCTCTCCTTTCGATCTGACGGGTACGTCGGGCCCTTAGGGTCCCGTCTGGAGCTGTGTGAGCTTCAACTTCAAGTTCATTTTCAGTATCATGGTCCGACTGGACTTGAGGGTCGTCTAGGGGACGCCTCTCTTCAAAAGTCGGTACAAACGTGGATGCCATCTCAGAAGTACTCTCCCCACAGACGGCGTCAAAAATGTTTCGAGGTTTTCTGATGTCCTGCGGGAGAGTTACAACACCGAGACTGGAACCGGACGCCTGTACCTGCGAAACAACGGAGACTCCTGGTGGTGGGAGCTCCGCCTCCAACGGTCAAGTTAGTACCGGATTAAGGAGTAATTAATGCGGAAATTAAAGTTGTTTGGTCTCTCTAGGTGAGAGTGTTTAATGCGTAATCCGTGTGTTTTTCCGTGTCCCCCCCTTAATGAGGATTAAGAGGGGTATTTATAACCTCGTGAAGCGTGCCACTCTCTAGGTTTAGGGTAAACCTAGGGCTGACTGGGCCTCTAAACAGGATTGGGCCTTGTTGGCCGGTTTTCCCATTTGGCATGGGTGGACACGTGTCGTGTCTCAATTGGTCCGTAGAGGACGTATCAGCGATTGACACGTGGCAGGCTCCTATTGGCCTACGTGAAGGACACGTGGCGGAACCTGGTTGGTCCACTTGTCAGTCGGTGATTGGTGGATAAAAATCCCCCAATCACCTACCATATTCGAAGTTGCCTTTTCCCTAGACGTGAAAGGTTTAATTTCTGAGGGTTTGGTCCCAAATCTCTCTTTCAATTATTTAATTAAATTGTTGTTTATTATTTTCTTTGAAGTTACTAACATGTGTATTTTGTTATTAGAAAGAGGTACGAGGCATCCAAGTAAGTACTTTAATGGTTTAATTGATATTATGATGTAGAAATCATGCTTAGATTGTTATTTTGATTCCTAGTATCTCATGTTAGGATGTTTTCCTTAATTTGATGTTTAGGGTGACAACAATAAATTCCTAGTATCATGTCTAGGGTAATTTTAATATTAAGTATCATTAAAAGTATGATGCTTCCTATATTCTTTCCTAATATTTATGATTGTTAGTATCATGTTAGGGTTAAAGCTTTGATCTTTATTATTTAGTGACATTCTAGGGTTTGTTATTAATCTTGTTAGCATCATGCCTATGATCTTGCTATTATTATGCTTTAACATGATTATTTTAATTATAATTTGTTATTATGATTTCGATTATTATGATTATAATTTTATGATTTTTATAATTATTATTATGATGATAATTATTATGTTGCTTGATTATATTTAATTATTGTTATTGCTTGATCATACCTTTTTATTCATGTTTAAAGGGAATTGGTACTTGTAATCACGCTTTATAAGATAATTAATAATCTTGTTTAGGGTTAATTTGATTATAATTCAAGTGATCGCCAATAATAGTTTTGTTTGTGCATTAATATTCAACCAACATAGATTAAACAGGTTTAGGGTTAAACCTATTGATTAAATGTTAGTCAGAAAGCGCACGTGAATACAATCAGAATAAAGTAGAGGCCTATTATTAAGGCAGGTTCAATCTCTTTTAGGTTGGATTTGTACCTTCATCCCCGAACTACCAGGCATGGTTCAAGACCTATTGGAGTTGACGATCTCTTGGATCGTTAAGGGGTGTAACCTTCACCTCGTGAACGGTTTACAAGTTCCTAAAAAACTTGTTGGCGACTCTTTTGCTCTATCTTCTTTCCCTTTGGACGCCACCGTACTTTAGTGTATGATCACAGTGGGGTTCAAGCTAGGAGTTACTGCTTGAAATATTCCCTACAGTTTTTGGCGGCTCCACTGGGGAGGATTTCTATTTTATTTCCTGAAAGTTATTTCGGAAATGATTTAGAATGAGTGGATGAGACTCGAAATATTCTAAGTATTTCTTGTGCGTAATTTTGATTAACATTATTTTCATATGCATACAAAAGATCTCATTGGAAAGACCATCCGTAATGAGTTAAAACATAGAATTTTTACACGTAGGAAATTTGAGAAATATCTTTCACAGCTAGGACCGAAATAACACTGCGCGAAACTGGAAAATTTTATCGAGCACAGAAAGCTGCTGAGGCATGTAGGAATTAGCGTCAATGAACAAAGATTAGCACCAGAATTTTGACTGAAGCGCCAGACGACAGCTCTGTCGCTAGGCGCCACATCCAAAAATCGGCGCCAATCTCTGTTTGCTGGCGCTAAATTCTTCCAATACCGAGCCAGAAATATGCGTTCTAATTTCGACCAATTTTTAGCATTGTTTGCTCGATCCTATTTCCTGATTGAGTTTTTCTCACTTTTCTGAAACCCATATGTGTTCTACATATAGACATAACCCCCTGGGAATTCATGCTCCATCTACCTGATTGAACGCTATGAGCAACAAAGGGTACAGCCGAGAATGTTGAATTCACCAAACCATGGAAGCGAGTTTTTTCTAAAATTCGCGGTGTCCCATCCACTCGCGCAAACCCTTCACGGTTAGGCTTCCGCGTAGTGCATCTGGGGACCCTCTATTGACTAACCATATCCCGAACTTTAGAGAACTAGAGCCATGGTTAGGTTGCAAACTCATTGCATCATATTGTGCCTACTTGACTAATTGTGCATTATTGTGGTGCATACTCTATGTGATTTTTCCTAACCGTTTGTTTGATTTGCGTTAAGAACAAAATAAACTTCTTAATGGCTAAAATGGACTTTGCTTAATTAATTAATTAATTAATCTTGGTAATTAGAGTCTAATAATCTAATCAGAGTTGACTTAGTACGAATTTAGGCATACCCTATAGAGTAATAATATCGAAAGCAGTTCAAGATCAACGTTCCAGCACTAGCGCTGAGATTTGGACTGCAGCGCCACTCTGTGGTGTAGCACCTGGTGACAGCTCTGTCGTCTGGAACTACACTACACAGTGCGGCGCCAGTCCTGTCGTTTTGGCGACAGTTCCGTATATTTCTCGAGTCATCACTTTGTGTCTGATTAAACAGTTTGCCAATCAATTCTGTTAATTATACCTTGTTAAGGTAGTAATTGAGTCTAGTCACATAGTCAAGCCACATGGTCATGACACAAGTCTTCACATGTCACCTAAACTCACTAGTCTTAGCACACATTTTGTACACACTTTTTCACACCATGACCATGTCATAGGTTAATGCATGAGTCGGTTTTTTCCGTCATTTGAGTTGGGGGTACATTCTATTCCTAATTTTCCACATCTCTCCATCTACATGCTATCTCCATATCACCACCCTCATTTTTCTACCTTCTTCTATCCATTGTATGTTGAATAAAGTTTGAGTCAAACAAATAACAATGAATATCCCCAAATTCCTTTTCTACATTACTTGGTCGAGGAGAGAAGGGCGATTAATCAAGGATAACCTCTTTATTCAAGTCTTACTTTTTGATAAACCGATTCGTCAAAAGAGGAAGGCTAAAAAGATAATGGCAACTCAAGAGAAAGTTAATGAACTTAGGATTCAATTGACTGACGTGACTGAGGTGTTAAAGGCTTTAACCCTCAAAATTGATGACCCTGTGAAGCAACAACAAATGAACCTCATGCAAGAAAGCTTGAGCAAGCTATCTAATGACTATAAATTTCAAGGCATTAGTTCACAAGGGGTCTCGCTAGACAAGGAACTTCTTCCACATAAGTTCAATGCCAACGACATCCCAAAATTCAAGGCAATAGATAACCCTCACTTTCATCTAAGAGCTTTTGAAACTATAATGAATACTAAGGGGATAGATAAAAAAAGTCTTTCATTCTTTGTTCTTTATCTCTTGAGACCGTTTGTCAACAATGGCTCTTTTCCCTTAACAAAGAGAAAAACTCTTCTTGGGATTCCATAACAAATGCTTTCATCGATAGATATAAGTGTAACATTCAAGAAGAAACAGACCACAGACAACATGAGATGTTAAAACAAAAAGAAAACGAAGGGTTCACTTCTTTCTTCAACAAATGGAGGGAAACTTCTGCTAATATGGTCAAGGTTCCTACCGAAAAAGAATCTGTGAGGATGTTTATCAAGAATCTCTAATGGAAGTATTCAAAGCACTTAAAATACCAACACAATTTGAATACTTTCAAGGCTATGTATAATATAGGCATTGACATTGAAGATGACCTTCTGAAAGATAATAGTGCGAAAGGAAAGAAGAACGACCATCCTTCTTCTTCCTTTCCCATTAATGAGGTACATGCTACGAACGCCTCTAAATCACGAATCCAAAGGTCGAAAAGAGTGTTCACTCCACTTGGCATGAGTTATGAAACAGCTTTCGAGAAGCTACACCACAAAGGACTAGTCATGCCCATAGGGCCTATCAAAGATCCAGTTCCAGAAGCCAGGCCACCCAAATGGGACCCTAATAAGCACTGCAAATATCACCAAGGAAAAGGTCACGACATTGAGGAGTGTTGGAAACTCAAAGAGGCTATTCAAGATCAGATCGATAACAATGAAACTTCCGAGATTCTAGCCATCGAAGAAGATCAAACATCCTTCGATCCATCGCTTCTTATCACACCTGTAGGTGTGCCTATGATCGAGACTGCTTATATAACCTCTCTTGATGAAGTGGCCATAATTGAGGAGGATGAAAGTCTCTTCTTAGATAACACCAGGGAAGACTCGTCAAGTCTAAAAGAGGACGTTCGGAAACTGCAAGATGCCGTTATCATGCTCTTGAATGTGGCAGAAAGACTAGCAAATCGGGTGATGGTTATCGAACAAAATTCTCGCCAAGGATTTAATGAAGAAATCAATGCTCCTAAGCCATGGGCAAAACGGACCATTGAAGAATACACACCAATAGGAATGACTTACAATGAAGCTTTTGGCTGTCTTCACGATCAAGGTCTCATTCACCCCATTGGTCCTAGTCAAGACCCTCCGCCTAAAAAACGGTCTCCCAATTGGGATCCAAATTCTTATTGTCGATACCATAGAGGTCATGGTCACACCACCGAAGTATGTCTCGCCCTTAAAGATTGTGTTCAAGACCTCATTGATTCAAATCTCCTTCATGTTCCTCCGCGCGACAAGAAGGCCAAGATTAGTAACGATAGTAACAGTGGCTGTAAAGGAAAGAAGAACGACTATCCTTCTTCTTCCGAAAACACCTACTCTAGTAACATTGTTGGTACTTTCGACCTTAATGAGATCTTAGCCATGGATAATCGAGGATTTAGAAAGAAACTGAGAAAGGATTTCACCCCTATTGGAATTAGCTACGATAATGCTTTCGATCGACTCCATGCCAAGGGACTCATTACTCCTATTGGACCTATTCAAGATCCCCCACTTGAGAAGAGATTGCCTAGTTGGAACCCAAATGTACGCTGCAAGTACCATCAAGGTAGGGGTTGTTTCAGGGTTTTCTGATGTCCTGCGGGAGAGTTACAATTCCAAGACTGGAGCCGGACGCCTGTGCCTGCAAAACAAACGGATGCTCCGGATGATTGGAGATCCGCCTCCGACGGTCAAGTTAGTACTTGATTAAGGAGTAATTAGTGCGGAAATTAAAGTAATTGGGTCTCTCTAGGTGAGAGTGTTTAATGTGTGTTCTCTCCGTTAATGAGGATTAAGGGAGGTATTTATAACCTCGGGAAACGTGCCAACCCTAGGTTTAGGTTAACCTTGGGCTGATTGGGCTTCCCTCGGAAGTTGGGCCTAGGTGGCCGACTTCTCCATTAGGCATGGGGTATTCCACGTGTCATGACATAATAGGTCCACGGTGGACGAATAAAAGTGTGCCACGTGGCAGGCCCTGAGAGGTCCAACTGAGGGACACTTGGCAGGACCTGATTGGCCCACGTGGCGCATTTCGATTGGTGGGAGCAAAATCCCCTAATCATTTGCCCCTCACAAGTGGCACGTGACGGGTCACGTGTTACCTGTGACAGGTGTTGCATGGTGACAGGCGACGGCCTGCTACAGGTGTCACTTGGCGAAAGGCCGAGAGATTCTCCCGCCCAAATTTTGAATTTTGGAAGTGACCCTTCGCCTTCTCACTTCGCCTATATAAGGGAGTGTTAACTTCGGTCATTTTCACACTTGAGAACTTTGTGAGAGAATATTCGGACCCCTGAACTTGCTCTGACACTTTGGACTCTTTCTGCCTACCGCCTGTTCTGACAAGCCGACTGCAAAGGATTTTCAGAACTCCATCAACGTCACTCGTTCAGGTAACCGTCGGTTCTCTTACTCTTAATTTTTTTATTTTATTCCTTTTTTGAAATGGCACCACGGAAGCACACGACACGACCTAAGTTAGTGATCAGCCGGTCACCGGGGACGGCTGAATCTAGGACTAGGAGTGCCGCCTGCCCTTTTCTGGACCCATCTTTGCCCTTTATACAAAGTCCGACTGTATCTGTGTCTATGCAGAACATGATGGCCAGAACAAAAAAGACTGCCAGGATCTCAAACTCAGACGGCTCCTCCCACAGGGTGCCGATTAGTGAAACATCTGACCAGGCGCCAGATGTGGAAGTGAAACAAAGCGGCTTGAAAGCCGGCAGTTCTGAGGGAGGAGTCAAAGTGACCCCTTCCCATTTTACAGTTAACTCTACATTCTCTCCTGCTCCCTTTAAGGGAAGGAGGCGGGCCCCTCTGGGAGAGGGGAGGAGTCGTCCTCTTCGGACTCGTCAGAGGACGAGTCCGAGTCTAGCTCTTCTGGCCATGCTTCTCTGGGCACAGAAGAGAAAAACAGTCGCCTGCAAGAGGCGAGGCTTTCTCACGCAGTTGAGAAGGGGGACAACTGGGCAGAGCCATCCGCCTTTCACCGAGAGCAAAATACCCCCTACTACTGCACGGTACCTCGGGGCCGGATCACAACCATGCAAGAGAAAGTGGGGAGCTTAATCGCAAACCACACAATGGGCCCCGGCTGGTATCAATTGACGAGCCACAGGGGCTACCTCATGACGAGAGGCAAAGCAAACAAGTGGAAGGATTGGCGGAACACCTTCCTTATTATTGAGAGTTCAGACACAGAGCTGAACAAGCGCTTCAACAGGTGGAATAGGAATCCGCCTCTTCTTGCAGGCGGCCGCAGCATGCCGCCTGTTCCCCCAAGGCTAAAAAAGAGATCCTAGACAAAGGACTCTTCAAAGTAGAGTCTAGGGTAAACTCTACTTCAGGGGTACGAGAGCAAGTACCCCTGCACTGCGTCCCGAGCTTCAAATGGCTCTATGACAAGTACTTTTTGGCCGCCTGTGGCCTCAGCAGTCGGTGCTCAAGAGGTAGCCGGCCTGCCGAATACTCTGTTTTTTCCATGCATTATTTACTTGGTCTTTTTATCAATTTTGCTATTTGTTATTGCAACGGACGCCATGAGCAAAATCACCGCCTCCAAGACTGCGGCGGCCATGTTGCGGGCCTCCATCATGCAACAATCTTCAACCGACTCCCCCAACAAGGGGGCACCCTTGGTTGGCTTCGAAACTTTCGCTCTTTTTGGAGTCATGTTTTATTCATATACTGACTTCTCTTTTTTTTTTTTTTATAGACGGGCACTCCAAGAGCTTCTTCTTCCCAACAGCCGGACTCCAAGGCCTGGAGGACGACTGTTGCGAGCTCTCCTGGTTCTGCCAGGAAACAGGCGGTGGATGAGAAGCAGCCGGCCACTCCTTCTAAAACTCCGGCGGGGCCGCCTAGAAGTATGAACTTGTCCTTGTAAATTTTTAGACTTGTTTCTTTCTTTACTAGGTCTAATCCGCTTGTTTATGCTTGATGCAGCCGGCCCTCAGGAGCCTGACTTGGTCGTGGTGGCCAAGTCTATGATCAAGGTTGTTCCTCCATCTGTAAGGGAGGCGGTCAGGGGTGTCGGCACCCTTGACCTAGATGGGATTGCAGGGGTCCTTGCTGAGGTATACTTAGCATATTTTTGAGTATTTGGAAACTGACGCCTGTTTGTTTTGTTTTTACTTAGGCCCTACTCCGAGTGAACGGCCTTCGCAAGCCGCTTGATAGGAAGAACAAAGAGGTAAAGGCTGCGAAGGCTATGGCCGCCTCTGACTGTGATAAGGCAATGTTTCAAATTGCCCAAAATGAGGTTATGACCATTGATATTCTTTATTATCAGGCGTAGGCTGCCGCCGCTGTCCGGGCTCAGTTAGAGGCGGCCCAGAAGAGGAATAGCGAGCTGGAGGCGACCATCAACAACCTCAAGGCTGAGCTGAGACCTCTTCGCCAAAAGATGTCCTCATACGAAACCTTGGAGAAATCCTTGGCGAACGTAAAGGAACGCCTGGTGACCCAGGAGAAGAGTCTCACTCAGGAGCTCTCGAAGAAGGCCGAGCAAGAGAAGAAAGAGCTGGTCCGGGAGATGATGGAAGACTCTGCTCAAATCCAGCGCATGGCCTGGGGCCGCCTCTTCCCCAACGCCGACTTTGCCTCATGGGAAAAAACGTACCGCCAGTGTTCTGATAGATATAATCAAGAGATCCTGGCGGCTGCTGAGAACGAGGCGTTTGAGGAAGCGTTGGAGGTGGAGGAGCAGCCGGTAGTGGCGCTTGTGCCGCTTGGGGGTAATGCATCGAAGAAGGATGCAGCTGAAGCCGAGTCCAGCAAGAAGAGTGCTGACCAGGCGGCAGCTGCTAATATTGAAGATCTGCCCCCTTCTTAAGCTTTCTGTCTTCTTTCCACGGCCTGCGTGCCGTTTGTTTGTATTTACCCGGCCAAGGGGCCGGAGCTCTGAATATTTTGCCGGCCTTTAATGGCCGGCTTCCTTTTAATGAATATATTTTTTTGTTAACTTCAAATTTGTTAAGTATTGAATATTCTGATATCCAATTGTACACTATACCGACTGTTTTACATGGCCGATTGTTGCAGACAGGTACGGATAGTTAGTCACGCCGCCTATGCCCCTGGACGACTGGTTGTCTGTTTCCAGGCTAGGCGATCAGTCGGCCATTTATCCAATCGGTATTCGACCCATTTTAAAGACTGGATCACCTTTAGGCAGGCGGTCCTGTCATTTGTAAAATTAACCAAGTAGGAAACTGGTTTCCTACTTATGTTTTTTAGGCTAGAGATTTTAGGCAGTCTAGGACGACTGTTCCCCGCCACATTTAATCAGTGTGAACAGGTGCTGTATGAACACCTTTTTAGTTTCATATTAAATTTTTGAGTGACCAAGTAAATATGACTGTTACCTAGTCGCCAAGTGATTGAGTAGTAGAGGTATCAAGCGGTGGGTACCGGTTGTTCCCCTTTATTCGCCAATGTTTGTTGGCTATTAACTCATTAAATACCAACTGTTCTTATCCCAAGTAGTTCAGTCGGTCGGTTGACCCGGATGGTTATTGCGAACACTTGCTTGACGTGATTAGTCAGTTTAAGTGAGATATCCTTGTCCGGGAAACGGCTACGTGGTTGTCGTGTTTAGACAGTCGTATAGGTGCCGTGTAATGTTTTTATAGAACAATGTTCCACCCAAAAGGGAGCTGCTCTCTGCGACGAATTTCATCCGGATGGATGCTGTCGGACGCCTGCTATAATGTTGGGACAGGTCGAATTGAACTTTTATATTTTGATCAGTTGGCTTGACGCCTAGTCTGATCATTTTAATGTGTTTTTGATAGTTCTCGGTGAACTGTATTGTGGGAGGGTAGCCGGTTGAGTGAAACAAGCGGCGTGCCCTTTTAAGTATTTAGAGAGTAGCCGACTGTTTGTCAGTTGGCATGTCTCTCTTTTAAGTAAAAATGAAAATTAAACATGGAGAGTAGCCGACTGTTTGTCAGTTGGCATGCCCCTCTTAATACAAAATTGAATATTAAGTGTGCAAACTTTATTCAAGTAGCCCTAGACTATTTACATCATTCAAAAGAAATATTTCTTAAGATTATCTACATTCCAAGTTCGAGGCAACGGTTGGCCGTCTGGTGTTTCCAGACGGTAGGTACCGTCTCTAACCTCTTAACAGATTCGGCAGGGACCTTCCCAATTGGGAGTTAGCTTGCCAGACTCTTTAGCCCTACCAACGACTTCCATTTTTCTAAGTACGAAGTCCCCCACTTTGAGGGGACGCCTGTGTACTCTTCTGTTGTATGATCGAGTCATTCTCAGGCGGTAAATTTCATGGCGCAAGACAGCATTGCCCCTCCTTTCAGGAAGTGAGTCTAATGCCAGGCGCATTGCTTCCCAGTTTGCCTCTTCGTCATATAGCATTACTCGAAGAGTCGGCTCGTAGTGTTCTATTGGAAGAACAGCTTCCGCACCATAAGTTAGGAGGAATGGAGTTTCTCCAGTCGCCCCTTTTTCAGTCGTCCTAATGGCCCAGAGAACATGTGGTAATTCATCCGCCCATAGGCCGCCTGCTCATTCAATCTTTTTCTTGAGACCTTCTGACATGATTTTATTAAAGGCTTCTACCTGGCCGTTTGCTTGTGGACGGCCGACAAATGCAAAGTAGTGTGCGATTCCTTGGTCACCCAACCAGCTTTTGAGAACAGGCGTCTCAAATTGGGGACCATTATCAAAAACCATAGACATGGGAACCCCGAACCGAGTGATGATATTTTTCCAGATGAATGAAATTACATCCTTCGTCTTGATTCCCTTAACAGCCTCCGCCTCTACCCATTTAGTGAAGTAGTCGACGACAACAAGTATGTATCTCCTTCCGCCTGTAGCAGGAGTATATGGACCCAGAATATCCATGCCCCACTTAGCAAACGGTAGTGGGCTATGAATGGTAGTGAGGTCAGTAGCCGGACGGTGAATTAGTTTGCCAAACCTTTGACACTTGTCACATTTTTTCACCATCTCCATTGCATCTGCTTCTAAAGTAGGCCAAAAGTAGCCCTGCCGCCTTGCCCGTTGAGCAAGCGTCCTACCGCCTATATGGGAAGCACAGTAACCGGAGTGAAGATCGTCTAGTATCTCTCGCCCCTTTTCTGGAGTAACACACTTTAAGAAGGGTTGAAGGTACCCCCTTTTGTGTAGTTCTCCCTTTATTATTTCAAAACTGGTTGCTCGTTTTTTCAGTGCTGCCACCTGTTGATGATCATCCGGCAGGGTACCATTTGTCAGATATGCCCTGATTGGATCCATCCAGGTTGAGCTTCTGTCTAAGATTCCAATAGGGTCTTCCTCAATGCTTCTCCTCTCCATTACTTCCCAAAAAACGGTTCGAGAAGTATCACAGGAGGCGGATGATGCTAACTTTGAAAGTGCATCCGCCTGGTTGTTTTTTGATCTCGGCACTTGGGTCAGATGGAAATCCTCAAGGGAGCCGACTGCTTGTCGGACCGCCTGTAAATACTTGATCATGGCCGGATGGGTTGCTTCATATTCGCCATTGTACTGACTCACTATCAATTGTGAATCAGAACAGGCGTCTATTTTTCTTGCCCCAGCCGCCTTACACATGCGGATTCCGGCTAGTAAAGCTTCATATTCTGCCTCATTGTTTGAGGCCTGAAAACTGAATCGTAGAGCATATTCGTACCTGTCGCCCTCTGGCGACTGACATATGACGCCTGCTCCACAACCATTTGAAGTAGAGCTTCCATCCACATATACCTTCCAGACTTGGTCTGGAACCTGAGAGTCAGGAGGACGAGTCATCTCAACAATAAAGTCAGCAAAGGCTTGCCCCTTCACTGCTTTTCTAGGCTCGAAGGTAACTTCGAGGCTCTGTATTTCTATGGCCCATTTGATCATTCGGCCTGACGACTCCATGATGGTTAGTGGACGCTTGATAGGTTGGTCTGTATACACAACGACTGCATGTGCCAAAAAGTAGGGCTTCAATTTTTTAACAGCCATGAAGAGTGCAAGACCAAATTTCTCCACTAAGGAATACCTCAACTCAGCATTTTTCAGTACATGACTGACAAAGTAGACTGGGAGTTGACAGCCGTCTCTTTCAGCAAGGAGAACAGCGCTTAACGCATGATCAGAGACGGCCAGGTACATGTAAAGTACTTCTTTGGGAAAAGGACTGACCAGCCTCGGCAAGGAATGCAAGTGAACTTTCAATTTCTGGAAGGCCGCCTCAGCATCCGGCCCCAATTCAAACCTTGCCTTTTTCTTAATTGCCTTGAAAAAGTATAAGCATTTGTCGCCTGATCGGCTAAGAAATCTTCCCAAGGCCGCCAGACAACCTGTTAACTTCTGGACCTCTCGGATGGTACGAGGCGACTGCATGTCGATGACCGCCTGCACCTTCTCAGGGTTCGCCTCTATTCCTCTTTGATTGATAAGGAATCCGAGAAATTTCCCAGACTCAACTCCAAAGACACATTTCTTGGGATTAAGCATGACATGGTGCCGCCTGAGTGTGGCGAAAGTTTCTCGGAGGTCCGACAGATGATCTTTCTGAAGTTTAGACTTGACAATCATATCATCAATATATGCCTCGACATTTCTCCCAATCTGATCAAAGAACACAGTGTTTATCATTCGCTGGAAAGTGGCCGGGGCATTCTTAAGACCAAACGGCATGACCGTGTAACAGTATAACCCTTGATCAGTGACGAAGGCCGTCTTCTCCTGATCTTTCTTCCATAAAGGAATTTGATGGAAACCAGAGTAGGCGTCCATAAAGCTCATCAAAGAATGGCCGGCTGTTGAGTCGACCAGGTTATCAATTTTAGGCAAAGGGTAACTGTCCTTAAGGCACGCCTTGTTTAAGTCCGTGTAGTCTACACACATTTGCCAGGTGCCATTCGGCTTTTTAACAAGAACCACATTTGCAACCCAGTCTGGGAAGTAACATTACCGAATGAACCCTGCATCAAGTAATTTTTTAACTTCGGCGGCTGCCGCCTGACTTCTTTCTTCGCCATGGTTCCGTTTCTTCTGCCGTACCGGCTTCTTTTTCGGATCCACGGCCAGTTTATGTACCGCCAGATCAGGACTAATACCTGGCATTTCATGGACTTCAAATGCAAATATGTCCTTGTATTCTTTCAATAGTTTGTGAAAGTCGTCACCCAGGACCTTTAGAGCAGTCGTCCCAACTTTAACTGTTCTGTCAGGACTCGAGTCATCTAAGATCAGGTCCGTATGCTCACCAGCCGGCTGGGGGCGGAATTCATCTGACCGCTCCTCTGCCAGTGATTGCTATTTTTTGTCTTTTCTTGCGGCCCCTGTCTGGGATGCCTTTCTCTTCTTGCCGCCTGCTTCTTGAACAGGCACACTCTCCTTGACATTGTCAAGGTCTATTTTTCCACCACTGGACCCAACGGCCATAACAGTGGGTTTGACATCCGAGAGATAGCACTCTCGGGCCATCCTCTGATCTCCCCTTAGGGACCCGACTGTTCCATTATCCCTCTCAAACTTGAGCAACATAAGAGATGGGATTATTACAGCCTTGGAATTATTCAGGGTTGGTCGTCCCAGAATCATGTTGTAGGCCGAGAGTTCTTCCACTACCAGGAACCGGACTACCATGTGTCGTCCTTCCCCTTTTTCGCCCAGGCGGATAGGTAAATCCACTCGTCCCACTGGGTGGACGACTCCTCCTCCAAACCCTACTAAAGGGTGGGATGCCGGATGTATGCAATCAGTCTGATATTTTAGTTTCGACAGACATTTGCTACTGATGAGATCTGAAGAGCTTCCGGTATCTATGAGGATTCGGCCCACTCTCTGGTTGGACACTTTACATTCAATAACGATAGGGTCGTCATGCGGCCCTCTTACCCCTCCTAGATCTTTTTCAGTGATGACAATCTCAGGAAATGAATATTTGGAGGGCCGTTCGTGGTGAACGGAATTTACATCTAACCGTCTGATGTTGTCTTTGTTGCCCCTAATAGTGGGACCGCCTCCTGAGAAGCCGCCTGCAATGGTGTAGACGACTGCATCATCTGTATCGGAGCTATCGGCCTGCTGATTCTTTTTGGACGACTGCTTTTTCGAGGAAGTGTTTCCTGTGGATTTCTTGACAAAAGGGTCAAGATCACCTTGCTCAGCCAGGCGGTCCAGATACCGCATGAGACTGATGCATTCGTTGGTGCGATGACCAACATCTTCATGATAATCACAGAATTTTTCTTGGTTCCGGTTGTTTACAGAACCCTTCATGGGGACCGGTTTCTCAATTGAGATCCGTCCCTTGATTTCCTTTAGGATAGCTTGGCTGTCCTTGCTAAACGCATACTTTGGGGAGTATGGTTTGTATTCTTTTTTCTTCTTCTGGGCCGGCTGTTTGGAGGAATCAGCCGCCCAGACCTCTCTTCTCTTCTTTTCATCTTTGTTTGACGACTGTATCTGTCGTCCTTCTCTTTAGTCGAACTTCTTCCCGTCCGACTGTTTTACCGTACTACAAAGATCAGTCGCCTGTATATAGGCTTCCGCTTCAATCAAGGCCTCTTGAAGAGTTGCCACCCTCTTTCGGACCAGATCAAATTTGAAAGTCGACCCGTCTTTGAGGCCCCTGAAGAAGTCAGTATAGGCCACCTCATCCGGTAACCCTTGAATCTGTATTCTCATCAGGTTAAACCGCCTGATGTAAGATCGAAGCCCCTCCTTCTCACCCTGCTGAATTGTTCCTAAATCAAGGGTCGTCTTCTTCGCAGGGATGTTCATGGCGAAGTTGGAGGTGAATAAGTAAGCAAGCGTCCTGAAGTTATTTACACAACCAGTCGGCAGGTTGCCAAACCATTGTTGTGCGGTTCCTTTGAGAGTCGCTGGGAAACACTTGCACCAAGTAGGATCATCCAACCCTTGAAGATACATCAGGTTGGTGAACGCCATCAGATGATCTTCTGGGTTAGTAGTGCCATCATAGGCGCCTACTAACACATTTTTCACTTTGGCCGGCTGAGCCGCTTCAGTAATTTCCTTGGAGAAGGCCGACGGCTGTTCGCCAAGCCTAAGCAACCGTAGCTGCCAGTCCATAGGTTGGACATTTTTTGCTGCATGTTCACCAAACGGAGGTGGCTGCAAAAAATACTGTTGCTGTGGTACAAACGGTAAGTTTGGTACCGCCTGGTCGCTATGAAAGCCGGACTGACGGGAGGTGCCGCCTGACTGACTCTCATGATACGACTGGGTATGCGTCATCGAGGTATTTCGCAGACTGTCTTGGAAATTTGAAGTAGAGGCCGATTCTGACAATCGGTCACTCTTCTTCTGCTCTAGAAGCAGCCTAGCGTCTGTGTATGTTTTCTTCGACCCGTCCGCCTGAATGTGACGAACAGGTTTCCTATTTCCTGGAGTAGGAAAACGGTATTTTGTAAAATCAAGGGCAGGCGGCTCCCACTTCCTAGATTTAGGATGAGGAGTCGCCTCTCGCCCTTGAACTGGCTTCTTCTTGCCTGAAGTGGAAGGTTTCTTAGCCGACTGTTCCTTGGCCAGAGCAGGCTTCTTATTAAGCAACTCCTGAATCTCTCCTTTGAAGTCCCTCATGAAGGTCATGAGTTCATTCCTCGTGATGGGAGCAGACCCATCAGTCGGCTGCCGCCGAACAGGCGGTGCGCCTGCTGGCTCACTTCCAGCTTGAAGATGTTCCCGTTCCCTCCTTTCGGTATGACGGGTGCGTCGGGCCCTTAGGGTCCCGTCTGAAGTAGTGTGAGCTTCAACTTCAAATTCTTCTTCGGTATCATGGTCCGACTGAACTTGAGGGTCGTCTAGGGGACGCCTCTCTTCAGGAGTCGGTACAGACGTGGATGCCATCTCAGAAGTACTCTCCCCACAGACGGCGCCAAAATGTTTCGGGGTTTTCTGATGTCCTGCGGGAGAGTTCGATTCCAAGACTGGAGCCGGACGCCTGTGCCTGCAAAACAAACGGATGCTCCGGATGATTGGAGATCCGCCTCCGACGGTCAAGTTAGTACTTGATTAAGGAGGAATTAATGCGGAAATTAAAGTAATTGGGTCTCTCTAGGTGAGAGTGTTTAATGTGTGTTCTCTCCGTTAATGAGGATTAAGGGAGGTATTTATAACCTCGGGAAACGTGCCAACCCTAGGTTTAGGTTAACCTTGGGCTGATTGGGCTTCCCCCGGAAGTTGGGCCTAGGTGGCCGACTTCTCCATTAGGCATGGGGGTATGCCACGTGTCATGACATAATAGGTCCACGGTGGACGAATAAAAGTGTGCAACGTGGCAGGCCCTGAGAGGTCCAACTGAGGGACACTTGGCAGGACCTGATTGGCCCACGTGGCGCATTTGGTGGGAACAAAATCCCCTAATCAGGGGTCATACTACTGAGAGCTGTTGGAAACTAAAGGAAGCAATCCAATATTTGATCGACAATACCTCTAGTCGGCAAGAACACCAAGTGATGATGAGCTAAGGGACAGGAAGAAAGCTTTAACGACAAGATTTCATGATCTTTTTTCTATTTTTTATTTACTTTTCCCCCCAATAAGTCTAGCATAGGCACCTTTCTATTCTCTTTAGATTTATTTTGTAGGATCATTATTTCTTTTCCTTAAATAAAATGAGCATTTTATTCTCTTACATATTATCATCACATTGCATAAAAAAAAAAAAAAAAAAAAAAAAAAAAAAAAAAAAAAACATGTCAAGCTAAGCACAAGGTATACCAATGATTTGAGGCACCCCTTGTAGCCACATCATATAACCTTTCACCCTTCAAATATGCAATTCTTTTTTTGATAAACCACTTTGAGCCTCGTCTAACGATAGACCTTTCTTTTCTCAACCCATATCTACCTAACCTTGGGATGGGATGGCTTGTAACTTATGCAATTTTAAAAGCTTGAGTGATTTCAAAAGATCAAAATAAATAAAATAAGAAAAAAATAAATAAAAGTGTAAAAAAAGGGTAAGTGTTCCAATGTCTTTGATATGAACATGTCTTTGATATGAGCACGTCTCAGATTGTGTCTCTTATCGAGTGCTCGGTACCGTGCCTGAGAAACATGAATGCCAAGTGAGTGATAGACCGCATGATCGGGATTGCCCACACTTATAGAAATAAAATTAATGCTAAAGAAAAAGAAAGAGAGCGAAAATAAAAAAATAATAAAGAGCTAAAAAAGAGTTAATAGCCTCAAGCATAAAGCATAAAGATTCAAAAGCAAAGTTGCACACCTTGGGGGCTTATCTAGGGTCATGAGCCTTTATCCCCTTCTTCTTCAACCTTTAGCCTAACCACGTTACAACCCTTAAAAAGACCTTTTTGAGGTATACACACACTTGTGCGAGGTTCGGCTAGAGCTATGTTCGGCCTGATTCCTAACGGATACGTAGGCAACCTCACAACGAGGTGCTGCCGTAATAAAATTGCATTCATATTTACATTCACACATCATGGTCATATCAAGGGATCTTCAATGCTCATCCCTATTCACTTAGATCTAGACTTGGGGGCTTGATCCCTACATCATTAGCTTACCTAACCTAAGAGTCACCATCATTTGACTCTTCTTGAAATAATATCTTTTTCCACACCTTTAGCCCTTGCGGCCTAACTTTAGTGTCACTTTCACACATCACACATACATGACCAAATATACCTTCCCTTAGGAACCCTTTGTCATGGAATCTTAACACACAGTTGAAGCATGCCTTGTCATATCAACATCACTCATCAATCATAATCGTTATTGCATCACGAAGTATGAAGTGCTTAGCCTCCGTGCCTAAGTTATCTAAATACTTTCATTATCGATTCAACTAGGATAATCTAAGACGTTATAATCCTTGTACTGTGAGAAACAACATTTGATTAAGCTCATTCAACATGCACCTTCAAAAACTTCACTTCGATTCTTTTTCGTGTCTTTCTTCTTCGGGACAAAGTCGGTACCCTCTACAAAGGTGACAGAAAATTTTTTCTTTTTTGCATTTCCGAGTCGCACGATCACAATACAATGCACAAACGGGTCATGAGTCACACGTGTCATTTCACTTCAGGTCGAGTCAACCTCGAGTCAATTACAGCGAGTCAAGTTTATACCTTGAGTCATGTCAAGTCAATGAGTCAAGCAACACTATGTCTTAGGTCAACCCTAAAGAAAGATAAGAAAATTCCTATAGTCAAAAGGTAAATATAGGTGCATCCCAGCGGCAGCAAGAGCAGAATAGGGAAGACCCTACTCCAGCGCCAGACGAAAACATCTAGCGTCTGGCAACAGTTTTTAGCGCCTGGCGCTAGATCCCATCGTCTGGCGACAGAGCCAATTCTTGGCGCCAGCAATATTTCAGCAGCGACAGAGCTCGAAGCCTCTCAGAATGGTTATTTTAACCTCTTTCAGCGATTTTGAGTTCCTTGGTACGCCAGTTAGCCCCTATAAGCAATTTGACATGATTAAGTAATCGGCTTGATTACAATCGTAATAAGTGATTGACCTGACGAAAGATCGTCTCACTTAGCTTAAAGCAATTAAAACATTGGCTCATCGTAAGACACCGACGTACTGGTTTCTAAATAACAGAGACACCGACATACTGGTTCATAAATAGTAGAGGCACCGACATAATGGTTCACAAGCAGCAAACCGCCGACGTACTGGCATAGCGGAAGCAAAGTTCAAGCGAGCTTTAGAGATCGACACACGTTGGTCTTCGGAAATTTTTTTTCGAAATATTAACGCAAAAAACATTCAAGCTCTTTTGTTCAGAGACGCGTGGACATATCATTAAAGCTCTTTTGTTCAGAGACACGTGGACATATCATTAAAGCTCTTTTGTTCAGAGACGCGTGGACATATCATTCAAAAGCTCTTTTATTTAGAGACGCATGGACATATCATTCAAAAGCTCTTTTATTCAGAGACGCGTGGGCATATTATTTCAAAGCTCTATTGTTCAGAGACGCGTGAACATATTCAAAAAAGCTCTGTTGTTTAGAGGCGAATGAACATCAAAACAACAAGATGGCGTTCCATAGATTGTGGAGAGTGTTCACAAACAACTGAAGGTGATTTCAAGCGAAGTTGTCTTCGATCGTGTTCCCTAAGATGTGGAAGACGGTCACAAAGCGGAAGAGGATCGTTTCAAGCGAAGCAATCTTTGATAGTGTTCCCTGGCTTGCGGAAGATTATCATAGCAGAATTGGAGGCAGTTATAAGCATAGCAGTTTTCAAACAGGATGGCATTCTCCAACTTGCAGGAGGTCATCAAAACAATAAGGATACAGCAGAAAATCGGTTACTTTCAGAGACGTGTGCTCGACGGTGCAAGATACGCGTTTCTTAACTCTTTTATCTGTTTAACTAACGCTAGTTTACAGGTATCGACGTTACAAGAATAATTTAGGATCGAAAAACGTTCCGAATCATTCTCCATCCCGATCGATACTTTGACTTTTGTTTCGAAACTTGCGTTTCTCCAAACTCAGTCAAAGTGGGGGCTTCTGTAGACACCCATTTGTGTCTCCCCAAAACCAAACCCAGTGATGAGTACCTTTCACGTCGAATGATAATCGAATGAAGTGAAAGTGTGGAAAGTTAAGTGTTGCGGATAGTTTTAATATCTTTTCTCCTCTATCTGTTTTTGAAAACCTATTCTATGAAAACAGCCAATCCAATTTGGTTGGTCCATTATATGGGTCCAATAGTAATATAGTTGGATGGCGTTTGAAAAGATTTTTCCAACGATATATTATAAGCCCAATTCCGATGAATATTGAGGAAGTTATGGCCAAATTACCAAACCGGGCCCGGTTTGAGCCTTATATGCGGCCCAATGATCTAGCAGAGGGCCTAACATGGATTTATCATTCCTAATGCAATTAGGAATGTTTTTAGTCTTCTAGATTCTTCTAGAAGGTTCTTTTCATTCCTAATTCATTTAGCATTGATAAATTGACTTTTGTTGACTTTTTAGAGTTTTAATCAGAATAAAAGAACGTTTTTGAGGAAAATACGATTTTATCCTCCTGTATGAAAATTTCTATCTGATTTTAAGAAAACGCGTCAATAATTATTTTAGCGTCAAACGCCAGCATGGCGCTAGCGTTAGCGCCTGGCGCTAATGTTAGCGTCTTGCGCTAACCTTGTTTTACACATCAGAACACTGTTTTGATTTTTTATCTTTTTGGCTGATTTTCTCTATAAATAGTCTTCTAAAAACTCTGTTTTCATTCACCAACTCACATCAAGATTTTCTTGATTACTCTCTCTCTCTTTTCTAAACTAGCCTTCTCTCAAATACAAAATTCCGCATTCGCAAGACTTAGATACTCCTAGCCATATTCGAAGTTGCCTTCGCCCTAGACGTGAAAGGTTTAATTTCTGAGAGTTTGGTCCCAAATCTCTCTTTCAATTATTTAATTTAATTGTTGTTTATTATTATTCTTGAAGTTACTAACATGTGTATTTTGTTATTAGAAAGTGGTATGAGGCATCCAAGTAAGTACTTTAATGTTTTAATTGATATTATGATGTAGATATCATGCTTAGATTGTTATTTTGATTCCTAGTATAATGTTAGGATGTTTTCCTTAATTTGATGTTTAGGGTGACAACAATAAATTCCTAGTATCATGTCTAGGGTAATTTTAGTATTAAGTATGATTTAAAGTATGATGCTTCCTATATTCTTTCCTAATATTTATGATAGTTAGTATCATGTTAGGGTTATAGCTTTGATCTTTATTGTTTAGTGACATGCTAGGGTTTTTTATTAATCTTGTTAGTATCATGCCTATGATCTTGCTATTATTATGCTTTAACATGATTATTTAAATTATAATTTGTTATTATGATTTCGATTTTTATGATTATAATTTTATGATTGTTATAATTTTTATTATGATGATAATTATTATGTTGCTTGATTATATTTAATTATTGTTATTGCTTGATCATACCTTTTTATGCATGTTTGAAGGGAATTGGTACTTGTAATCACGCTTAATAAGATAATTAATAATCTTGTTTAGGGTTAATTTGATTATAATTCAAGTGATCGCCAATAATATTTTTGTTTGTGCATTAATATTCAACCAACATAGATTAAATAGGTTTAGGGTTAATCCATTTGATTGCATGTTAGTCAGAAAGCGCACATGAATACGATCAGAATAAAGTAGAGGCCTATTATTAGGGAAGGTTTAATCTCTTTTAGGTTGGATTTGTACCTTCATCCCCGAACTACCAGTCATGGTTCAAGACCTATTGGAGTTGACGATCTCTTGGATCGTTAAGGGGTGTAACCTTCACCTCGTGAACGGTTTACAAGTTCCTAAAAAAACTTACTAACGACTCTTTTGCTCTATCTTCTTTCCCTTTGGACGCCACCGTACTTTAGTGTATGATTACAGTGGGGTTCATGCTAGGGGTTAACGCTTGAAATATTCCCTACACCATCCAAGGGACTCATAGCCTTAAGGGGCGTCTGGCACATCATCGCCCATTCAAGGGGCTCATTAGCCCGAAGGGGCACCAAACATATATCCCCCCCTAAGGGGCTCGACCGCCCCAAAGGGCATCAAATATAACAATAAATAAAAGTATACATAAGTTAGCCGTAACAATTTGTTTCTTCATTGATGTTCCTTCAAATACATAATTCTACATGTTTCTTTAAAGACACTTATCACCCAGGAAGCTCTTAGAAAGCGTCAATTATATCATCGCCCATCCTAGGGCTCATTATGGTGTGATCAGAGCACGTACCGTTGAAACACATGCGTAAATATGAGACCATATTAGGAAAAATGGAATTTTAACCATGCTAGAGGACTTTTTTCGCAATTTCGGTAGGCCAAATACATCAAAGTTTTCCATGATCGCCAATCTAGAACGGGCTCATTAACCGTAAGGGGTGTCAGACACATCATCGCCCATTCAAGGGGCTTATTAGCCCTAAGGGGCTTCAACTACATCATCGCTCATCCAATGGGCTCATTAGCCCTAAGGCGCAAGACACACATCATCACCAATCAAAGGGGCTTAATAGCCCTAAGGGGCGTCAGGCACATCATCACCCATCCAAGTGTCTCATTAGCCCAAAGGGGCACCAAACATATATCCCCCACCCCAAGGGGCTCGGCCGCCCTAAAGGGCATCAAACATAATAATAAATACAAGTATACATAAGTTAGCCATAACATTTTATTTCTTCATAGATGTTGCTTTAAATACATAAGTATACATGTTTCTTCACAGACACTTGTCACCCAGGAGGCTGTTAGAAAGTGTTAATTATATCATCGCCTATCCTAGGGCTCATTATGGGGTGATCTAAGAACGAGTCGTTCTAAGACATGCCAAAAATGAGACCATAATCAGAAAAAAGGCATTTTCACCACGCTAGAGGCCTTTTTTCACAATTTCAGTGGGACAAATGCATCAATGTTTTCCATGATCGCCTATCTAGAAGGGGCTCATTCACCCTAGGGGGTGCCAAACACATCATCGCCCATCCAAGGGGCTCATTAGCCCTAAGAGGTGTCAGACACATCATCGCCCATCCAAAGGACTCATTAGCCCAAAGGGTCGTTAGACACATCATTGCCAATCCAAGGGGCTCAGTAGCCCTCAAGGGCGTGAAACACATCATCGCCCATCAAAGGGGCTCATTAGCCTTAAAGGGCATCTGGCACAACATCGCCCATCCAAGGGGCTCATTAGCCCGAAGGGGCAACAAACATATATCTCCCCCAAGGGGCTCGGCCACCCCAAAGGTTATCAAATATAACAATAAATACAAGTATACATAAGTTAGCCGTAACAATTTGTTTCTTCATTGATGTTGCTTCAAATACATAATTATACATGTTTCTTCAAAGACACTTATCACCCAGGAGGCTCTTAAAAAGCGTCAATTATATCATCTCCCATCCTAGGGCTCGTTATGGGGTGATCAAAGCACGTACCGTTGAAAGACATGCCTAAATATGAGACCATAATAGGAAAAATGGAATTTTAACCATGCTAGAGGCCTTTTTCGCAATTACGGTGGGCTGAATACATCAAAGTTTTCCATGATAGCCAATCTAGACCAGGCTCATTAACCGTAAGGGGTGTCAGACATATCATTGCCCATCCAAGGGGCTTATTAGCCCTAAGGGGCGTCAGACACATCATCGCTCATCCAAGGAGCTCATTAGCCCTAAGGGGCGTCAGGCACATCATCACCCATCGAAGGGGCTCATTAGCCTGAAGGGGCACCAAACATATACCCCCCCAAGCGGCTCGGCCGCCCCAAAGGGTATGAAACATAAAAATAAATACAAGTATACATAAGTTAGCCATAACAATTTGTTTGTTCATAGATGTTGTCTTAAATACATAAGTTTACATGTTTCTTCATAGACACTTGTCACCCAGGAGGCTCTTAGAAAGCGTCAATTATATCATCGCCCATCTTTGGGATCATCATGGGGTGATCCGAGCACGAACTGTTCCAAGACATGCCTTAAAATGAGACCTTAATTAGAAAATTGGCATTTTCACCCTGCTAGAGGCCTTTTTCACTATTTCAGTGGGCCGAATGCATCAATGTTTTTAATGATCTCATATCTAGAAGGAGCTCATTAACCCTAAAGGACTTTAGACACATCATTGCCCATCCATGGGGTGCATTAGCACTAAGGGTCGTCAGACACATCAACGCCCATCCAAGGGGCTCATTAGCTCTAAGGGGTGTGAGACACATCATCGTTCATCAAAGGGGATCCTTAGCCCTAAGGGGCGTCAGGCACATCATCGCCCACCCAAGGGACTCATTAGTTCGAAGGTGCACTTAACATATTTTGCCCCCCCCTAAGGGGTTCGGCCGCCCCAAAGGGCGTCAAACATAACAATAAGTACTAGTATACATAAGTTAGCCATAACAATTTGATTCTTCATTGATGTTGCTTCAAATACATAAGTCGACATGTTTCTTCTTAAACGCTTTTCTGTCGGGAGGCTCTTAGAAAGCGCCAGTTATATCATCGCCCATCCTAGGGCTCATTATGGGGTGATCAGAGCGCGTACCGTTGAAAGAAATGCCTAAATATGAGACCGTCATAGCAAAAATAGAATTTTAACCATGCTAGAGGCCTTTTTTCTTAATTTCGCTGGGCCGAATACGTCAAAGTTTTCCATGATCGCCTATCTAGAAGCGGCGTCAGGCACATCATCGCCCATCCAAGGATAACAAATAATAAAACCATAAAGCATAACGAATAAACATACAAGGATAAAATCAGAATTTACCTTTGACGCATGCTTCGCCCTCAAAGTCGGGCTCTTACTTGAAAGCTTTAAGCTTTGAAAATACGCAAGCCTCCAACGGAAGTCCACCCGCAAAAACTACTAGAGACTTTTAGGTCCGTTACCTCGAGGTTATAGATGTCCAACCAAAACCCGATTATTATGTGAGTTTAAGAGTGTTTGCTAATGAAATGCTCTATTGTACTCCTACTCAAGCACTCTTCCCAAAAACCCAAGATTGGTATTTATAGGCAAAATGGAGAGTGGGAATTTCTATCCCGTTAGAGTGGGATTTGTTTCGGGGTTTTCTGATGTCCTTCGGGAGAGTTACAACACCGAGACTGGAACCGGACGCCTGTACCTGCAAAACAACGAAGACCCCTTGTGGTAGGAGCTCCGCCTCCAACGGTCAAGTTAGTACCTGATTAAGGAGTAATTAATGCAGAAATTAAGATGATTTGGTCTCTCTAGGTGAGAGCGTTTAATGTGTAATCTGTGTTACTTTTTGTAATCCCCCCTCTTAATGAGAATTAAGAGAGGTATTTATAACCTCGGGAAGCGTGCCAATTAGGTTTAGGTTAACCTTGGGCTGACTGGGCTTCTAATCAGGATTGGGCCTTGTTGGCCGGTTTTCCCATTTGGCATGGGTGGACACGTGGCGTGTCTCTATTGGTCCGTAGTGGACGAATCTGAGACTGACACGTGGCAGGCTCCTATTGGCCTACGTGAAGGACACGTGGCAGAACCTGGTTGGTCCACTTGTCAGACGGTGATTGGTGGATAAAAATCCCCTAATCATTTGCCCCTCACAGGCGGCACGTGACTGGTCACGTGTCACCTGTGACAGGTGTCGCATGGTGACAGGCGACGGCCTGCGACAGGTGTCGCCCTGCAATTGGCCGAGAGATATTTCCCGCCCAAATTTTGGATTTGGAAGTGACCCTTAGCCTTCTCACTTTGCCTATATAAGGAAGTGCTGACTTCGGTCATTTTCACATTTGAGAACCTTTGCGAGAGAACATTCGGACTCCTGAACTTGCTCTGACATTTTGGACTTTTGTTGCCTACCGCTTGCTCTGACAAACCGTTTACAAAGGATTTCAGACTTTCATCAACCGTCACTTGTTCAGGTAACCGTCGGTTCTCTTACTCTTAACTTTTTCCTTTATTTTTATTTTTTGAAATGGCCCCATGGAAGCACACGACACGGCCTAAGTTAGTGATCAGCCGGTCACCGGGGACGGCTGAATCTAGGACTAGGAGTGCCGCCTGCCCTTTTCTGGACCCATCTTTGCCCTTTATACAAAGTCCGACTGTATCTGTGTCTATGCAGAACGTGATGGCCAGAACAAAAAAGACGGCTAGGATCTCAAACTCAGACGGCTCCTCCCAAAGGGTGCCAATAAGTGAAACATCTGACCAGGCGCCAGATGTAGAAGTGAGACAAGACGGCTGCCAAGCCGAGAGTTCTGAGGGAGGGATCAAGGTGGTCCCTTCCCATTTCACAGTGGACATGTCTAACTATTCTCCTGCTCCTTCTAAGGGAGAGGAGGCGGGCCCCTCTGGGAGAGGGGAGGAGTCGTCCTCTTCTGACTCGTCTGAGGACGAGTCTGAGTCTAGCTCTTCTGGCCAATCTTCTCCAGGCTCAGAAGAAAGAAACAGCCGCCTACAAGAGGCGAGGAGTTCTCATGCAGTTGAGAAGGGGGATAATTGGGCGGAACCGTCCGCTTCTTATCGAGAGGAGAACACCCCTTACTACTGCACGGTACCCCGGGGCCGGATCACGGCCATGAAAGACAAAGTGGAGAGCTTTATAGCTAACCACAAAATGGGCCCTGGATATTTAATGTTCGTGCCGGATCCAGAAGACACAGTCGTCTGGCCGGCTGGTACCAGCTATGATGATGGCTGCTTTGGCTGCTATGCGGCGGCCATCAAAGCTGGACTGCGCTTCCCATTACATCCGGCTGTTCAGCGGATTTTAGATGGGTATGATCTGGGGTTATGGCAGTTAGCCCCCAATTCTTGGGTAAACGTACTCGGCTATGTGGCCGGGTGCGAAATGTACGGGGTGGAGCCAAGCTTTGAGGCTTTCGCCCACATGAACTATCTCAGCCGGACCCCTAAGTCAGGTGGTACCGGCTGGTATCAATTAACAAGCCATAGGGGCTACCTCATGACGAGAGGTAAGGCAAACAAATGGAAGGATTGACGGAACACCTTCCTCATCATCGAGGGTTCAGACAAGGAGCTGAACAAAAGATTTAACAGGTGGAACAGGGATCCGCCTTTTCTTGCAGGCGGCCGTAGCTTGCCGCCTGTCCCCCCAAAGGCTAAGAAAGAGATCCTAGACAAAGGACTCTTCAAAGTAGAGATTAGGGTGAACTCTACTTCAGGGGTACGAGAGCAAGTACCCCTAAACTGCATCCCGATCTTCAAGTGGCTCTATGACGAGTACTTTTTGGCCGCCTGTGGCCTCAGCAGTCGGTGCTCTAGAGGTAGCCGGCCTGACGAATACTCTATTTTTTCACGCTTTTTTACTTGGATTTTTACTAACTTTTGTTGTTCATTTTTGCAGCTGACGCCATGAGCAAAATAACAGCATCAAAGACTGCGGCGGCCATGCTGCGGGCCTCTCTGATGCAACAGTCTGGTACCGACTCCCCCAACAAGGGGGCACCCTTGGTGAGCTTAGAAAATCTTCCTCTTTTTGAAGTAGTTGTCTTATACATATGCTAACTCTTCCTTTTTTTTTTTTTTTTTTTTTTTAGTCGGGCAATCCAAGAGCTTCTTCCTCGCAACAGCCGGACCCCAAGGCCCGGAGGACGACTGTTGCAAGCTCTCCTGGCTCTTCCAGGAAAACGGTGGCGGCTGAGAAGCAGCCGGCCACTTCTTCTAAAGCTCCGGCGGGGCCGCCTAGAAGTATGAACAATTACTTGTAAAAACTTTTACACTTGCTTCCTTCTTGACTAGGTCTAACTTGCTTTTTTACGCTTGATGCAGCCGGCCCTCAGGAGCCTGACTTGGTAGAGGTAGCCAAGTCCATGATAAAAGCAGTGCCTCCATCTGAAAGGGAGGCGGTCAGGGGTGTCGGCACCCTTGACCTTGATGGGATTGCAGGGGTCCTTGCTGAGGTATACTTAGCGTTTTTGAGTAGTTGAATTCCAGGACGCCTGTTATCTTTTTGTTTTGAAACTGACGCATGTTTTCTTTTTACTTAGGCCCTGCTCCGAGTGAACGGCCTTCGCAAGCCGCTTGATCGGAAAAACAAAGAGGTAAAGGCTGCGAAAGCTATGGCCGCCTCTAACTGTGATAAGGCAATGTTTCAAATTGCCCAAAATGAAGTTCTGACCATTGATATTCTTTATTATCAGGCGCAGGCTGCCGCCGCTATCCGGGCCCAGTTAGAGGCGGCCCAGAAGAGGAACAGCGAGCTGGAGGCGACCGTCTCCGACCTCAAGGCCGAGCTTAAACCTCTCCGCCAAAAAATGCTCTCATACGAAGTCATGGAGAAATCCTTGGCTAGCGTAAAGGAACACCTGGTGACCCAGGAGAAGAGTCTCACTAAAGAGCTCTCGGAGAAGGCTGAGCAAGAGAAGAGAGAGCTCGTCCGAGAGATGATGGAAGACTCTTCCCAGATCCAGCGTATGACCTGGAGCCGCCTCTTCCCCAATGCCGACTTTGCCTCTTGGGAGAAAACGTACCGCCAGTGCTCTGAAACATATAATCAAGAGATCCTGGCGGCTGCTGAGGACGAGGCGTTTGAGGAGGCCTTGGAGGTGGAGGAGCAGCCGGTAGTGGCGCTTGTGCCACTTGGGGGCAAGGCATCGAAGAAGGATGCAGCGGAGGCCGAGTCAAGCAAGAAGAATGCTGACCAGGCGGACGCTGCTAATGTTTAGGATTTGCCCCCTTCATAAGCTTTTGTCTTCTTTCACGGCCTGCGTGCCGTTTTGATTGTATTTACCCGGCCAGGGGGCCGGGGTTCTGAATATTTTTTCTCCTTAATGAAATTTATTTTTCTTGAAATTTGTCTAAGTCTTGAATATTTGATATTGAGTCGTACACTATATCGACTGTTTTGCATGGCCGATTGTAGACAGGTACGAATGGTCCGCCTATGCCCCTGGACGACTGGTTGTCTGTTTCCAAGCTGGGCGATCAGTCGGCCATTATTCAATTGTATTGGTCCCGTTTACAAGACTGGATAACCTTTAGGCAGGCGGTCCTTTATTTGTAAAATTAACTAAGTAAAAAAGAGTTTTCTTACTTGTATTTTGTAGGCTAGACTTTAGGCAGTCTATGACTGGATTACCTTTAGGCAGGCGGTCCTGTCATTTGTAAAATTACTAAGTAAGAAAGGGTATTCTTACTTGTATTTTTTGAGCTATAGGCAGTCTAGGACGACTGTTTCCTATTACAAATACTTATAATTTTTAGGGGGTGACCAAGTAACTATGACTGTTACCTGGTCGTCCGATTGATTGTAGTAGAGGTATCAAGCGGTGGGTACCGGTTGTTCCCCTTTATTCGCCAATGTTTGTTGGCTATTAACTCGAAGGGAAAACTAGTAGGAATAATAGTTTGAATGCCCTTGTTTGCCAAAAAACAGGTGGTCTATTCAAACTTTTTAGGTTCCATGCCAAGTTTTGGGAGAGTGACTATGAGTTAACGTTGGTGTTACTCAGTCGTCCTCATTCTAGCTTGAGTAGTAGAGGTACCAGGCGGCGGAGGCCGGCTGGACCCCTTGATTCGCCAATGTTTGTTGGCTATTAACTCAAGAGGAACCCCCTGCATTTATCCCAAGTAATACAGGCGGTAATCCGACTCAGATGTCAACTGTTATCACTAGTTTGGTTAGTATAAAAGTTATCCTTGTCTCAAAAACGGCTACGTGGTTGCCCTTGGGGACAGTCGTATAGGTGCCGTGTAATGGTTTTATAGAACAATGTTCCACCCAAAAGGGAGCTGCTCTCTGCGACGAATTTCATCCGGATGGATGCCGTCGGACGCCTGCTATAATGTTGGGACAGGTCGAATTGAATTTTTATAATTTGATCAGTTGGCTTGACACCTGGTCTGATCATGTTTTTGATAGTTCTTGGTGAACTAAATTATGTGAGGGTAGCCGGTTGAGTGAAACAAGAGGCGTGCCCCTCTTAAACATAGAGAGTAGCCGACTGTTTGTCAGTTGGCATGCCCCTCTTAAAGTAGAAATGAATTTAAACTTGGAGAGTAGCCGACTGTTTGTCAGTTGGCATGCCCCTCTTAATACAAAATTGAATAGTAAGAATGCAAACTTTATTCCAGTACTTGACTTTACATTTTTCAAAAGAAATATTTCTTAAGGTTATTTATGTTCCAGGTTCGAGGTAACGGCTGGCCGTCTTGTGTTTCCAGACGGTAGGTACCGTCTCTAACCTCTTCATATATTCGATAGGGACCTTCCCAGTTGGGAGTTAGTTTGCCAGACTCGTTAGCCCTACCAACAGCTTCCATTTTTCTAAGTACAAAGTCCCCCACTTTGAGTGGACGCCTGTGCACTTTTCTGTTGTATGATCGAGTCATTCTCAGGCGGTAGATCTCATGGCGCAAGACAGCATTGCCCCTCTTTTCAGGGAGTGAGTCTAATGCCAGGCGCATGGCTTCCCAGTTTGCCTCTTCGTCATATAGCATTACTCGAAGAGTCGGCTCGTAGTGTTCTATTGGAAGAACAGCTTCCGCACCATAAGTTAGGAGGAATGGAGTTTCTCCAGTCGCCCCTTTTTCAGTCGTCCTAATGGCCCAGAGAACATGTGGTAGTTCATCCGCCCATAGGCCGCCTGCTCGTTCAATCTTTTTCTTCAGACCGTCTGAGATGATTTTATTAAAGGCTTCTACCTGGCCGTTTGCTTGTGGACGGCCGACAGATGCAAAGCAGTGTGCAATTCCTTGGTCACCCAACCAGCTTTTGAGAACAGGCGTCTCAAATTGGGGACCATTATCAAAAACCATAGACATGGGAACCCCGAACCGAGTGATGACATTTCTCCAAATAAAAGAAATTACATCCTTCGTCTTGATTCCCTTAACGGCCTCCGCCTCTACCCATTTAGTGAAGTAGTCGACGGCAACAAGTATGTACCTTCTTCCGCCTGTAGCAGGCGTATATGGACCCAGAATATCCATGCCCCATTTAGCAAACGGTAGGGGACTATGAATGGTGGTGAGATCAGTAGCCGGACGGTGAATTAGTTTGCCAAACCTTTGACACTTGTCACATTTTTTCACCATCTCCATTGCATCTGTTTCTAAGGTAGGCCAGAAGTAGCCCTGCCGCCTTGCCCGTTGAGCAAGCGTCCTTCCGCCTATATGTGAAGCACAGTGACCAGAGTGAAGATCGTCTAGTATCTCTCGGCCTTTTTCTGGAGTAACACACTTTAAGAAGGGTTGAAGGTACCCCCTTTTGTGAAGTTCTCCCTTAATTATTTCAAAATTGGTGGCTCGTCTTTTCAGCACTGCCGCCTGTTGATGATCATCCGGCAGGGTACCGTTTGTCAGATATGCCCTAATTGGATCCATCCAGGTTGAGCTTCTGTCTAGGATTCCAATAGGGTCTCCCTCAATGCTTCTCCTTTCCACTACTTCCCAAAAAACGGTTCGAGGAGTATCACAGGAGGCGGATGATGCTAATTTTGAAAGCGCATCCGCTTGGTTATTTTCTGATCTCGGTACTTGGACCAGATGGAAATCCTCAAGGGAGCCGACTGCTTGACGGACCGCCTGTAAATACTTGATCATGGCCGGATGGGTTGCTTCGTATTCGCCATTGTACTGACTCACTATCAATTGTGAATCAGAACAGGCGTCTATTTTTCTTGCCCCTGCCGCCTTGCACATGCGGATTCCGGCTAGTAAAGCTTCATATTCTGCCTCATTGTTTGAAGCCTGAAAACTGAAACGTAAAGCATACTCGTACCTGTCGCCCTCCGGCGACTGACATATGACGCCTGCTCCACAACCAGTTGAAGTGGAGCTTCCATCCACATATACCTTCCAGACTTGGTCTGGAACTTGCGAGTCAGGGGGACGAGTCATTTCAACAATAAAGTCAGCAAAGGCTTGCCCCTTCACTGCTTTTCTAGGCTCGAAGGTAACTTCGAGGCTCTGTATTTCTATGGCCCATTTGATCATTCGGCCTGACGACTCCATGGTGGTCAGTGGCCGCTTGATCGGTTGATCTGTATACACGACGACTGCATGCGCCAAAAAGTAAGGCTTTAATTTTTTAACAGCCATGAAGAGTGCAAGACCAAACTTCTCCACTAAGGGATACCTCAACTCGGCATTTTTCAGCACATGGCTGACAAAGTAGACCGGGAGCTGACAGCCGTCTCTTTCAGCAAGGAGAACAGCGCTTAACGCATGATCAGAGACGGCCAGGTACATGTAGAGTACTTCTTTGGGCAAAGGGCTGACTAGCCTTGGCAAGGAATGCAAGTGAACTTTCAATTTTTGGAAGGCCGCCTCAGCATCCGGCCCCCATTCAAACCTTGCCTTTTTCTTAATTGCCTGGAAAAAGTATAGGCATTTGTCGCCTGATCGACTTAGGAATCTACCCAAGGCCGCCAGACAACCTGTTACCTTCTGAACCTCTCGGACGGTGCGGGGCGACTGCATGTCGATGACCGCCTGCACCTTCTCAGGGTTCGCATCTATTCCTCTCTGAGTAATAAGAAATCCGAGAAATTTCCCAGACTCAACTCCAAAGACGCATTTCTTGGGATTAAGCATGACATGGTGCCGCCTGAGTGTGGCGAAAGTTTCTCGGAGGTCCGACAGATGATCTTTCTGAAGTTTAGATTGACAATCATATCATCAATATATGCCTCGACATTTCTCCCAATCTGATCAAAAAACACAGTGTTTATCATTCGTTGGAAGGTGGCCGGGGCATTCTTAAGACCAAACGGCATGACCGTGTAACAGTATAACCCTTGATCAGTGACGAAGGCCGTCTTCTCCTGATCTTTCTTCCATAAAGGGATTTGATGGAAACCCGAGTAGGCGTCCATAAAACTCATCAAAGCATGGCCGCCTGTTGAGTCGACCAGGTTGTCAATTTTAGGCAGAGGGTAACTGTCTTTTGGACACGCCTTGTTTTAGTCTGTGTAGTCTACACACATTCGCCAGGTACCATTCGGCTTTTTAACAAGCACAACATTTGCAACCCAGTCTGGGAAGTAACATTGCCGAATGAATCCTGCATCAAGTAATTTTTTAACTTCGGCGGCTGCCGCCTGACTTCTTTCTTCGCCATGGTTCCGTTTCTTCTGCCTTACCGGCTTCTTTTTTGGATCCACAGCTAGTTTATGTACCGCCAGCTCAGAACTAATGCCTGGCATTTCATGGACTTCGAATGCAAAGATGTCCTTGTATTCTTTCAACAAATTGTGGAAGTCGTCACCTAGGACCCCTAGAGCAGTCGTCCCAACTTTGACTGTTCTGTCAGGACGCGTGACATCTAAGATTAGGTCCGTATGCTCACCAGCCGGCTGAGGGCGGAATTCATCCGACCGATCCTCTGCCAATGATTGCTATTTTTTATCTTTTCTTTCGGCCCCCATCTGGGATGCCTTTCTTTTCTTGCCGCCTGCTTCGGAACAGGCGCACTTTCCTTGACATTGTCAAGGTCTATCTTTCCTCCACTGGACCCAGCGGCCATAACAGTGGGCTTGACGTCCGAGAGATAGCACTCTCGGGCCATCCTCTGATCTCCCCTTAGGGAGCCGACTGTTCCATTATCCCTCTCAAACTTGAGCAGCATAAGAGATGGGATTATTACAGCCTTGGAATTATTTAAGGTTGGTCGTCCCAGAATCATGTTGTAGGCCGAGAGTTCTTCTACCACCAGGAACCGGACTACCATGTGTCGTCCCTCCCCTTTTTCACCCAGGCGGATGGGTAGATCTACTCGTCCTACAGGGTGGACGACTCCCCCTCCAAACCCTACTAGAGGGTGGGAGGCCGGATGTATACAATCAGTCTTGTACTTCAGTTTGGAGAGGCATTTGCTACTGATAAGATCTGAGGAGCTTCCAGTATCTATGAGAATTCGGCCAACTCTTTGATTGGCCACTTTACATTCAATGACGATAGGGTCGTCATGCGGCCCCCTGACCCCTCCTAGATCTTCTTCAGTAATGACAATCTCAGGAAATGAATTTATGGAGGGCCGTTCTGGGCGAACGAAATTTATATCCAGCCGCCTGATATTGTCTTTGTTGCCCCTAATAGTGGGACCTCCTCCTGCGAAGCCGCCTGCAATAGTGTAGACGACTGCATCATCTGTATCAGAGCTGTCGGCCTGTTGATTCTTTTTGGCCGACTGTTTTTTCGAGGAGGTGTTCCCTGTGGATTTCTTGACAAAAGAGTCAAGATCACCTTGCTCAGCCAGGCGGTCCAGATACCGCATGAGACTGATGCATTCGTTGGTGTGATGACCAACATCTTCATGATAATCACAGAATTTTTCCTGGTTCCGATTGCTTGCAGAACCCTTCATGGGGACCGGCTTCTCAATAGAGATCCGTCCCTTGATTTCTTTCAGGATAGCTTTGCTATCCTTGTTAAACGCATACTTTGGGGAGTATGGCTTGAATTCTTTTTTCCTCTTATGGGCCGGCTGTTTAGAGGAATCAGCCGCCCAGACCTCTTTTCTCTTCTTTAGATCTTTGTTGGACGACTGTATCTGTCGTCCTTCTCTTTTGTCGAACTTTTTCCCGTCCAACTGTTTTGCTGTACTACAAAGATCAGTCGCCTGTATGTAGGCTTCTGCTTCAATCAAGGCCTCCTGAAGAGTCGCCACCCTCTTTCGAACCAGATCGAATTTTAAGGTCGACCCGTCTTTGAGACCCCTGAAAAAGTCAGTATAGGCTACCTCATCCGGTAACCCTTGAATTTGTATTCTCATCAGGTTAAACCGCCTGATGTAAGAACGAAGCCCCTCCTTCTCACCCTGCTGAATTGTTCCCAAATCAAGGGTCGTCTTCTTCGCAGGAATGTTCATGGCGAAGTTGGAGGTGAACAAGTAAGCAAGCGTCCTGAAGTTGTTTACACAACCAGTCGGCAGGTTGCCGAACCATTGCTGTGCAATTCCTTTGAGAGTCGCTGGAAAACACTTGCACCAAGTGGGATCATCCAACCCTTGAAGGTACATTAGGTTGGAGAATGCCATTAGATGGTCTTCTGGGTTAGTAGTGCCATCATAGGCGCCTACTAACACATTTTTCACTTTGGCCGGCTGAGCGGCTTCAGTAATTTCCTTGGAGAAGGCCGACGGCTGTTCACCAAGTCTAAGCAACCGTAGCTGCCAGTCCAAGGGTTGGACATTTTTAACTGCCTGTCCACCAAATGGAGGTGGCGGCATAAAGTACTGTTGTTGTGGTACAAACGGTAAGTTTGGTACCGCCTGGTCGCTATGAAAGCCGGACTGACGGGAGGTGCCGCCTGACTGACTCTCATGATACGACTGAGTATGCCTCATCGAGGTATTTCGCAGGCTTTCTTGGAATTCAGAAGTAGAGGCCGACTCAGACATTCGGTCATTCTTCTTCTGCTCTAACAGCAAACGAGCGTCTGTGTATGTTTTCTTCGAGCCGTCCGCCTGAATGTGACGGACAAGTTTCCTTTTTCCTGGAGTAGGAAAATGGTATTTTGTGAGATCAAGGACAGGCGGCTCCCACTTCCTGGATCTAGGATGAGGAGTTCCCTCTCGTCCTTGAACCGGCTTCCTCTTGCCTGAAGTGGAAGGTTTCGTAGCCGACTGTCCCTTGGGCGGTGCAGGCTTCTTATTTAGCAACTCTTGAATCTCTCCCTTGAAGTCCCTCATGAAGGTCATGAGTTCGTTCCTGGTGACGGGAGCCGACCCATCAGTCGCCTGCTGCCGAACAGGAGGTGCGCCTGCTGGCTCACTTCCAGTTTGAAAATGCTCCCATTCCGTCCTTTCGGTCTGACGGGTACGTCGGGCCCTTAGGGTCCCGTCTGGAGCTGTGTGAGCTTCAACTTCAAGTTCATTGTCAGTGTCATGGTCCGACTGGACTTGAGGGACGCCTCTCTTCAAAAGTCGGTACAAACGTGGATGCCATCTCAGAAGTACTCTCCCCACAGACGGCGCCAAAATGTTTCGGGGTTTTCTGATGTCCTTCGGGAGAGTTACAACACCGAGACTGGAACCGGACGCCTGTACCTGCAAAACAACGAAGACCCCTTGTGGTAGGAGCTCCGCCTCCAACGGTCAAGTTAGTACCTGATTAAGGAGTAATTAATGCAGAAATTAAGATGATTTGGTCTCTCTAGGTGAGAGCGTTTAATGTGTAATCTGTGTTACTTTTTGTAATCCCCCTCTTAATGAGAATTAAGAGAGGTATTTATAACCTCGGGAAGCGTGCCAATTAGGTTTAGGTTAACCTTGGGCTGACTGGGCTTCTAATCAGGATTGGGCCTTGTTGGCCGGTTTTCCCATTTGGCATGGGTGGACACGTGGCGTGTCTCTATTGGTCCGTAGTGGACGAATCTGAGACTGACACGTGGCAGGCTCCTATTGGCCTACGTGAAGGACACGTGGCAGAACCTGGTTGGTCCACTTGTCAGACGGTGATTGGTGGATAAAAATCCCCTAATCAGGATTCATGAAATTCCATAAATTCGTTGTGCCCCATGTCCCTCACCCCACTGCTAGCACGCACGGCTTGCGGCCGCTAGCTGCTGCTAGCATGCGTTGCTTGCGGCTCCTAGCACGCTTCTAGCTATGGTGCGCTAGCACGCACCAGCCGGCCATGCATGGCTCGGCTTGGTGCACTTGCTAGCCACCTATGCTAGGACATTTTTTCCCCTAGCACTCGGATGCTCGGGACACTCCGATGCTAGGGGTATTTTGGCAAATATTAGCGATTTATTATTATTTGCGCGTCTCGTCATTTATTATTTTTGACTCGACTTCCGACGCTCGGTATCGACGCTCTAAGCTTGAATTCCCAACGTCTAAATATGTAATACTCTTGCGACGAATTTATTTCTTCTGAATAAATTCGTCGAGTCGGTTCTCTTACAGCTAAGGGTGTGACCCAAAGGGTTCACTCAAGATTAAGCTGTAATATTAATTATGCAATAATATTACTGATCGGAAGCGGCCTCCACCTAGGCATTCCGATCACTTGACCTTACTGAGTATATTAGCTTTCTAATAATTATGAACCCACTAACGTAATAGTAAATTTGTTCAAAGGACACCATTCCTTTCAATCTCCCACTTGTCCTTTCGGACAAGTGCACATTTAGTGCACATCCTTTTTCCTATGTCGCTAATTGTCTTCATTAACTATAAGGTAAGATTATTTTGTCATCCTTATTACGTCCAGAAGTGTTTCTCGATTCCGAGTCGGACTGTCAATAAACAGATGATTTCTAAAATCCTTACGAGCACGACCATGCATTTTCACAGTCTCACTCTACGAGAGGCCTTGTATACAACAAAGACATGTTCCCTATTTTAGTAAGGGGACATTCCCAGTCTTGTAATGTAGTTCCTCTTTCTGAGATGACCTAGCCGCCCGAGTGTTGCCGTTATAATCCCCAATTACGGCAGACGTTTGATAACATCAAAGTGGACTAGTACTCAAACAAGAGAACTCACAATACTCATTGTCAAGGAAATAGGTTCCGATAGACATAATGAGAAGTATACTTATGACGTTTTTAAACTCTTAAAGTATTCTCATAGGTCGATCCAGTATGGTTCTAAACCAATACCTGTGCAAATGATTTATGACAATCATATCCTCGTAGCACAAGAGACGGTGCTATAAATAAGACTAGACACTAATCTCAATTGGTCATTAATCGTCCATCGTTTAAATGACCTCGATTAGGGAATATTTTCGATTATAATATTCAACGTTCACTTAATAGGTGTTTCCTTACCAAGACTGGTCTTGATACCCTATTTTGAATATTCCAAGAATCGAATGGACTCATTATTTAATCCTTAACCACAATTAAATAGCAAACTGAGTGATAAGATATTGCATGAAATTTTTATTACTCCAAAACTTGAATGGTTTTTCTTAGTGTCTTACATTAAATGTTAAAAATTTTAACTGAAACACTAAACAAGGAAATCAAAGCCAGTCTCCTACATGCTTGATTCCCATTTCCTCAACGTGCTTGTTGTGCTTCACTTGAGGAAAAGCTTTAGTAAGTGAATCGGCTAAATTGTCATCCGTTCTAACTTTGCAAATTCTGATTTCAGCTTCTAATTTCCATTCTCGAATCATGTGAAACCGCCGTTTGACATGTTTGACTTTCTAATGTTCCCTTGGCTCTCTATCCTGAGCAATAGCTCTATTGTTGTCACAATAGAGGTATATTGGACCCTTTATGGAGGGTACAACATCAAGTTCGCCAACGAACTTTCGAATCCAAACAGCCTCCTTAGCCGCTAAGTACTTGGCTTCAGTTGTATAATCTATAGTTGTATTCTACTTGGCACTCTTCCAACTGAATGCTCCTCCATTCAGACAGAACACATATCTAGATTGCGATTTGAAATCGTCTCTGTCTATTTGCAAGCTTGTGTCAGTATAACCTTCAACAACCACTATACACCAGGAATTTATCCTGGATCTGATTGGTAACGGCTCGTAGCACTCAAGGCATACGATACATCTAGCCTAGTACATATCATGACATATATGATCGATCCAATAAGCGAAGCATATGGAATCTGATTCATTCTTACTCGTTCATCAGGTGTTTGTGGACACTGCTTCTTGCTTAGGGTTATGCCATGTGACATTGGCAGGTAACCTCTCTTGGCCTCCTCCATGCAAAGTGGAGCAAGTACCTTATCAATATAAGTACTTTGACTTAATCCAATCATCCTTTTTGATATTTCCCTATAGATCTTGATGCCTAGTATGTACTGAGCCTCTCCTAAGTCTTTCACTCAGAAGCATTTTCTAAGCCAAGCCTTTACAGACTCTAACAATGGAATTTGTTTCCAATGAGCAATATGTCATCGACATATAAGACTAGGAAGGCGATGTCACTCCCACTGACCTTCTTGTAAACAAAAGATTCATCTGGATTCTTGATAAAACCAAATTTACCGATGGCGTCATCGAATCGCAGATTCCAACTTCTACTTGCTTGATTTAGTCCATAAATGGACTTCTTAAGCTTACAATCTTTCCCAGCATTGTTTTGGTCGACAATACCTTCAGGCTGTTTCATATACACAGTTTCTTCCAAGATACCATTAAGGTTGGAGATTTTGACGTCCATCTGCCCTATTTCATAATTGTAATATGCAGCAATCGCTAGGAGGATCCGAACAAATTTAAGCATTGCGACTGGGAAAAGGTTTCATCGTAATCAATACCATGAACTTGTCTGTAACCTTTTGCCACCAATCTATCTTTGTAAATGAATATATTTCCATCTCTATCGGTTTTCACCTTGAAAATCCACTTACAACCGATAGGTGTATAACCTTCGGGTAAGTCAACCAAGTCCCAGACTTGATTTTCAAACATGGAATCCATTTCAGATCTCATGGCCTCTTGCCATTTAGAAGAGTCGGTGCTTGCCATCGCTTGCTTGTAGGTTTCCGGTTCATCTCCATCCATGATCAGGATGTCCTGATTCATGGTTAATACTAAACCAAGATATCTATCAGGTCGAAATCTCGGCCTTTGAGACCTACGTAGGGCAATGGATTGAGCATTTACATTGTCGGTTTGACTTTGCACATTTTGATCATTTTGACCAGCATCAACAGATGCTGTTTGAGAACTTTAACTGTCATTCTTATTTTGTTGCTCATCCTCACGAACTTTGTCGAGTTCGATTTTCCTCCCACTTGTCATTTTGGAAAGGTGTTCCTTCTCCCAATAAAACGCCATCACGAGCAAAAAACACTTTGTTCTCCAATTTGTTATAGAATTAATACCCTTTGGTTTCTTTTGGGTAGCCCACAAAATAAACCTTGTCAGATTTGGGATGAAGTTTGTCAGAAATCAATTTCTTGACATATGCTTCGCATCCCCATATCTTTAGAAAAGACAACCTAGGAGGTTTCTTCGTCCATAATTCATATGGAGTCTTTTCTACAGCTATTGATGGTGCACAGTTCAGTGTTAGTGTCGCAGTTAGAAGTGCGTGTCCCCAGAAAGAGATAGGAAGATCACTAAGACCCATTGTTGCTTGTACCATGTCTAACAATGTCCGATTTCTCCTTTCGGATACTCCGTTCCACTGTGGAGTTCTTGGAGGTGTCAATTTTGAAAGTATACCCTTTGATTTTAGATGTCATCGAATTCTTGGCTCAAGTATTCACCACCTCGATCCGATCGAAGGGCTTTGATTTTCTTGCGAAGCTGATTTTCAACTTCACTCTTAAATTCTTTGAACTTTTCAAATGATTCAGATTTATGTGACATTAGGTAGACATAACCATATCTACTATAGTCATTTGTGAAGGTGATAAAATATCAGTGTCCATTTCTTGTGGTGAAGCTCATTAGTTCACATACAACATTGTGTATTAGACCTAATTAGTCTCCTGCCCTTTTTTTTTTTCTTTTTTGGTAAATAGAAATTTTATTACCAAAAGAAACTGCAAAGCAGCAGGAAAAAACAAGCACTCAGGCCAAAACTCCAAAACACCACACGCCCACAAGGGCATTCAAACCCCGGCCAAGGCCCAAAGTCCAGAGGCCACCTTCTAGGAAGGGTTCCAAAGGACCAAAAACTAACAACAGGCCCAACTGTACACTAAGGAGACGAGCTACCCTCTAGGAGGATTACCCGAAACCAAAGGAACAGGACAAAACAAAAACGAACAAAAACAAAAAAAATCCTAACAAATAAAACAGCCAAACCAAGAAAAAACAAACTGAATACACCAAATAAGCACAAAAAAGCAGCAGACTCAACATAATAGCAGCAACTAGCCATGACTACAACCATAAACAGCCAAACCCAGCACCACAACACGAAACAGCAAGCCTGACATCAACCGGCTAGGACAACAGCAACAGGTCAGCACAGATTCAGCAGCAAAACCAGCTCTGGCCTTAACAACCAGACAGGCAGAACAGCAGCTAAAACAAAGCAGCAACATCCACCTAAGAAACAGAATCAGCGCCCAAAGCCAGAACCCAAACCAGAAGGCAGCAACCTAGGACCAAACCAGAAACAGCAAAACAGACAATCAAGAAAGAATAAGTTTTGTTCTATCAGCATCTTGGCATCTACAAGCAACTAGAAACATGATTTTCTTGACAAGAGCATCAACTGATTCACACACCCCATTAAACATGGTATTGTTCCTTTGAGCCCAAATACAGTACACAGCTTCAGCAAGAAACATGAGATGTAGCCTGCCCTTTGAAGTGGACTTTCTGCAATATTTAGCAGCCCATTGAACCTCTTGAGTAAACCCCTGGACAGGTTTCTGAATCAGGAGAACAGAAAGCAGTCTTTCCCAGATTCTGGAAGAATAAGAACACAGGAAAAACAGGTGATTTACACTCTCAGGCTTATGAAGGCAGAGTAAACAAATGGGGTCACAGGAAGGGTTCCATTTGAGCACTCTATCCTTAGTTAAAAGCCTGTTCCAATTAGCAAGCCACAGAATAAAAACACTCCTAGGAGAAGCATTACTATTATAGATTACCCTTCTCCAGGGAACCTTCTCCTCTTGTTGCCTAATTTTATTATAAATTTTTTTAATTTGAACTTTATTGTTCTTCAAGAGAGAATCCCAACCTCCAATATTATCAATAGTGCTCCTACACTTCATGATTTTCTTTAAATTCCAGGAACATTTATTAGGGACACAAGAAGACCAAAAGTCATGTTGTTTGAAATAATAGGTGTGAACCCATCTAACCCAAAGGGAGTCAAATTTATGAGCAATGTCCCATAAAACTTTACAAACTGCAGAGATATTCCAGTCATGGAGAGCAATAACATTCCAGCCACTATAAGATCTTGGCAAACACACAGTGCTCCAGGCAACTAAAGCTCTTCTTGAAGGATTAGAAACCCCAGTCCATAAAAAAGCTTTGAACCTGCTTTCAATCTCCCTCAAGATCTTTTTAGGCAATACAAAAATCTGAGCCCAATAAGTCTGTATACCAAATAAAACACTTTTAATGAGTTGAAGTCTCCCAGAGTAAGAAAGAAATCTAGTAACCCAAGTCTCAATTCTAGAAGTGATCCTCTGGACAAGGGGCTTACACTGCTGAATGGTGAGTTTCTTTGAGAATAAAGAAACCCCCAAATATCTAAAAGGAAGAGAACCAGCCACCATACCTAACACAGATAACAGGGCATTCTGTTCAGCAGCCTAAATACCACCAAAGTAAACTTCACTTTTGCTGAGGTTAGCAACCAAGCCAGAAGCAAAGGAAAACTTCTTAAAAGCATTAAACAAGAGTTGGACAGAATGCTCATCAGCCCTAGAAAACATAAGCAAATCATCTGCAAACATAAGGTGAACAAGAGAGAGCTTCTCACATCTAGGGTGAAAATTGAAATCAGGAACCTTACTTAACTCATGAAAACATCTAGACAGATATTCCATGCCCAAAGAAAACAAGAAAGGAGACATGGGGTCTCCTTGTCTGAGACCTTTCTTAGCACAGAAAGGGGGGGTGGGGCTACCATTGATAAGAATACAAAAAGAAACAGAAGTTATACCCCCCATAATCCACCTAATAAACAAATTTGGGAAACGCAACTCCTCCATAACAGACCTTAAAAAACCCCATTCAATAGAGTCATAAGCCTTTTTCATGTCCACCTTAATCATGCATCTAGGGGAAATGAATTTATGACTATAACCCTTAATTAACTCAGTAGCAAGCAAAATAATATCACCAATATGCTTCCCAGAGATGAAACCAGCTTGAGCTTCATCAATAACCTCTCCAACCACTCTGGTAAGCCTAGCAGTCAAAATCTTAGAAATAATTTTATACAACACGGTGCAGTAAGCAATAGGTCTAAAATCCTTAACAAAAGTAGGATTTTGAACCTTAGGGACAAGAGTCACAGTAGTACAGTTCCACTGAGTATTCATAGTGCCAGTATCAAAAAAATCGTGAACTGCCTCATAAATATCAAGCTTGATTATGTCCCATGTGTACTTGAAAAATTTAGCATTAAACCCATCTATTCCAGGGGCTTTGTCATCACCTATACCCTGAATAGCACAATCAATCTCAGCATTAGTAATAGGAGAGGACAGAAAGACCTGAGCATCAATAGAAAGGCATTTGCCAGCCCTCATAGTCACAAGATCAACAGCATTCAAAGTATGAGAAGTGGAACCCATCAGCTGTTTATAAAAGGAGATAATTTCAGTTTCAATCTCAGTGGGATCCTTTAATAAAACCTGTTGATCAGTCATAATAGAGTCAATTCGATTCCTAGACTGCCTGTGTTTCATCATAGAAAAAAAATACTTAGTGTTAGAGTCACCAAGAGCCACCCACTCAATCCTGGATTTCTGTCTATACACACTTTCCTGCACTGACCTATAGTATTTGAGGCTCTCAATAGCATCAGTCTCTTGTTCCATTAAAAAAGAACTGCTAGGATTAAGGGCCATTTGATCCTGAACATCAAGCAAAGCCAACTGCGCATCACAAACTCTCTGGTCAACATTACTGAAAGAATGCTTATTAAGCGTTTTCAACTGAGTCTTCAAGTTTCTGAGCTTGTTCCAAACCCTGGACATAGCATTACCAGGGACTCCACCACTCCAACTTTCCTTAACCAAACCTAAGAAATCAGGGTGAGAAATGAGGCAGTTAAAAAATCTAAAAGGCCTGCCTTTACTAGGAGGAGTAGTACACACTTCATACATAAGAGGAGAGTGATCAGAGAGGGAAGGAGCCAGATAGTGAGCCTCAACAGTAGGATAATGAAGTAACCATTCAAAGTTCACCAATCCTCTATCAATTCTAGTGAGAGTACGAGGTCCAACATGAGCCTTATTAGACCAAGAATAGTAGGACCCTTTACTTTTTATCTCAACAAAGTTCATAGAATCCACAAAATTCCTGAAATCCCTGATTTCATAATCAGTCACATCATTGCCATTGATCCTGTCTTGATGCTGCAAAACCGAGTTGAAATCACCTGTGCATAGCCAAGGCAAAACAGCAAGACCAATAGCCTCAATACTAGACCAAAGACCCTTCCTGTCCTGTATGCTATGAAGCCCATACACAAAGGTAACATAAAACTGTCTACTGTAATCAATATTACTAATACAACAGTGGATAAACTGAGTGTGAATGGTAATAACCTCAACACGCATCTTATCACTCATCCACCCCAGCCAAATTCTACCTTTTCCAGAACAAGAATAATTACAAACCCAATTTAAACCATACCCAATTTTCCTCTGCAATCCTGTACTCTTATGTTGTTTAACTTTAGTCTCAAGCAAACATATCAGATTACTTTTAGTCTTGTTCAGCAGCTGCCTAACATCAGCTACTTTAGAGGGGTCATTCAAACCCCTCACATTCCATACAGTGATAATCATGACTTTAAAGGGGGCCCACCCCCGCTTGGTTTGTCATTAGCATGATTCACATCCTCAACCTCATCCACAGGCAAGACAGAAAAAGCATTAGCTGTGTGGACCTCATTCAACTTGTTGTTAACCGTAGCACCCCTTTTCTTTATTGTATCCCATCCATCTCTATCAGCAGGAACTGTAGAGGTATTAGTTTTCACCTTCTGGACCCATGTTCGCAGTGGCTGGGCCTTATTTGTAGGGTGTGTAGTCTGTTTCACCTTTGACTCAGTACACACATGCCCTACCTTATGACATTTATTACAGTGTGGTGGGGTCCACTCATACTCAACTATCAATTCCACCATTTCACCTCTTGGGCTTTCAACCCAAACAGATTTAGCTAGGGGTTTAGTAATATCTATCTCAATTAACATCCTAGCAAATGAAACTCTTAACTGCCTGGATGTGCATTCATCAGCACAAATTGGCACACCCAAAATACTTCCAATTCTACTTAAGGTCTCAGCACCCCAGCAATTAAGAGGGAGATTAGGGAGCTTAACCCATAAAGGAATAGTTCGAAGGATCTTAGCATGAAAATTAAATTTCTCAGACCATGGTTTCACAATTGCTGGCTTCCCTATAAACATATAAGGACCCCCACAAATCACAGAATTAAGATCATCCTCATTACACAAGTTAATTATGAAATATCCCTCATCATGCCAAAAAACATCCGGATTATTATGGATACCCCATTCATCACCAATAAACCTTTTAATCGAAGCAATTGTCGGGTAATAGCCAACAACAAACAACACTATAGCATTTCTCCATTTTTTAGACCCTTCTTCAATTTCACTAGATGGAAGGACAGCAATCTACTTACCATCTCTAATTACAGGGGGGACATAACTCAGAGAGGCTCCTTTTGCATTCAATTTCCCAGTGAAAATATGCTCCTCAGGTGATTGATGATCAGTAGCAGCAGGATCGACACCAGGATGCTTGATAGAAGAGGGCCCAGCCTTATTTTCCCCAGCAGACACAGGAACAGAAGCATTGAACTGATTGCTTATCAATGGAACAGTAACCGAAGAACCTGGTATTGTTCCATTAGATTTTGGACCAACTGAGCCAAAATTGAGAGCAAGAAGTTGAGCATCCCTTCGAGTAACCTTCCCAGCAGAAGGATGGACTAAGCCTGGAGCAGGGGTAACCAACACATCTCCTTCATCAAAAACTTCATGCACTGTTTGAAATCCAGCAGAAACCGGTACAAAGAGGGATTCAGCAATTTCCTTTGAGATATTAGTAGGAGCAGGAGTAGCCTGCTTCTTCTTTCTAGCCATGAGAGTTGATTAATCGAAGAAAACCAATTTAATCAAGCAACCATGGATGAAAACCAAGCTTTCTCTCTCTAGAGTCTCCTGCCCTTTCTCCCAAGGAGAATGGCTGTTTAATCATCTTTCCTAATAAAAATCCCTCGCAATTCTCAAATGATTCTAAATTGAAAGAGTCAACAACACCTTTCTGTAGAAGTCTCTTGATGCGTTTGATGTTAATGTGGCCAAGACGATAATGCCACAAGTAAGTTTGGTTTGACTCCATGGTCTTAGCTCTTTTGTTAGTATTATTCAAATTATAAACTTTTTTGTCTAAATCAAGCACATATAGACCATTTTTAGAATGTGCAATACCATATAAAACATTATCGAGATAAAACGAACATTCATTGTCTTTTACTCGAAATTCAAACCCCTTGGCATCCAACGCCGAAATTGAAATGATGTTTTTGGTAATGTTAAAAAGATAATAAACATTATCTAGTTCCATAACTAGCCCGGTGGGCAAAGACAAACTGAGAGTTCCTACGGATACGACAATAATTCTAGCTCCATTGCCGACCCGGAGTTCAACCTCTCCCTTCTCTAGCCTTCGAGCTTTCCTTAGTCCTTGAGAAGTGGAACAAAGGTGTGAGCCACATCCGGTATCTAATACCCATTATGCTAAGCTAATGAAGTTAAAGTCTATAAATAATATACCTGATTCAGAAGTAACGGTTCCGTTCTTCTTATCTTCCTTGAACTTGAGGCAATCTCTCTTCCAATGTCCCTTCTTCTTACAGTAGAAACATTCGAAATCATATTTAGAAGACGCTACCTTCTTGTCTTTGTTATCCATGGTAGCTTTAGACTTAGGCGGAAAGGTTTTCTTTTTGCCCTTCCCCTTAAAGCCTTTCATCTTCTTGCCTGAGAATTTGAAGGACTTGCCCTTTTTAATCATGAGCATATCATGCTTCCCCTCATCCTTGAGCGTTTGCTCTGCTTACTTCAACATACCATGAAGCTCGGTGAGGGTTTTCTCCATGTTGTACATGTTATAGTTCATCTTGAACTGATCATAACCTTTGTGCAGCGAGTGGAGAATGATGTGAATTGCCATCTCGGTTGAATACCCCACATCAAGCCTTCCCATGTTCTCAAACAATCCTATCATTTTAAGTACATGTAGGCTGAGTGGCTCTCCTTTCTTGAGCTTGCTCTCAAGGATTTGCCTGTGGGTTTCAAACCATTCAGTTTGGGACTGCTCTTGAAACATATTCTGCAGTTCGGAAATGATATCAAAAGTTGTCTCCTTCTCAAAGAAAGTCTTTTGAAGCTCAGGAGACATTGTGGCCAACATGATGCATTTAACATCTCGATTGGTACTTTGCCATTGATTTAGGGCAGCCTGAGTCACTCCTCATTGGGAGCCTCGAGCATTTCCTCATCAAGGACATATTCCTTTTGCTCTTGCATGAAAACAATTCGCAAATTTCTTTGTCAATCAAAAAAGTTTGGCCCACTCAACTTATCCTTGTCGAGAATTAAGCGTAACAAGAATTGGTTGTTTAATTTATTTGAAGACATGATTCTACAATTGAAAGACTTTGAAATGAAAAACCATTCATGATATTTAAATAATATTGAATTCATGCATTTTTAATCAAACTTATTTAAAACGTCTTATTCACACATTTAAAGTTGTCCCCATTTTGGATGAGAATAAGTCGATTCCAAGATCCGAAGAAACAAAGAGTGGTTAAGCATGCTTTGGCTTGTCTTAACACATAATCTCCTAAGGTAAGAAACACTTTGCTAATGGTTCCAAGCCACTCTTAGTTGAATAAATCGTCGCATCTAGTGCTCTCTCAACAATTTATTTACTTTGCCACGACATGTTAGGACTCCATCACTCATATCGTTAAGTACAACCAAAACAAACTTGCATATATACCAGGTATGCCATACGTTCCTAGGAGAGGTAGTGATGCCTCGCTTTGGCGTAGGCCACCACTACCCTTGTTCGGTTGGTAAGTGTTGTTTTAGAATGGCAAGTTTTACTCAATATTTAGGGACCTAGGGTTTCTATGTTGGTTGATTTAAGTGAACTTAATTAATCATCACATCATTCGAAATCCTAAACATGCATCTAACATATAATTCATATACATATACATATACATATTTATCAAAAAACATAAATACAAATGCATTTAACAACAAGCATGACCCCTTGAGATCTTCAAATCTTCAAAAGGTCTTTGTTTGCAACTTCATGGCTACGTCTTCCAAGAACCTCCATCTTCAAGACTTGACCATAATCAAATGCAACTACTAGTATCTACAATCAGGACTAATATAAATATTAAGGCACAAAAATACGCAACGGTACGTAGACCGAATTTAGATTTACAAAAATGCATCACGAATCGCAGTTCGTATTTTCTATCCTAATCGGGCCCCACTAGTTGCCATTTCATAAAACCTGTGAGAGAATGTACATTCCATTCATCCATTCACTATCTGTGAATGGCCCATGCATTTTACAACGATAAACAAGTAACAATGCATAAACATGCGTGAACTAGTAACTAATCTAGGTGGTTAATCCAATTAACACGCCTAATTAAAACTAGTTAAAGATGTTTTAACCGGTTATGTAAATAAGCGCAATTAACATTGCACTACATTGCTTTGGAAGAACTGTCTACGCATATTCCCTATTACACGACGCATGCACCAAGTCCAAGTACACCATGTTCGTGCCATCACACCCGCGCCACAGCAGCCCCGCGCACCACGCAACACAGCACGCACACACGCACGCACAAGGCAGCGTGCTGCAGCTATGATGATTCTGTTGTGCTGCTACTTGCGGACGTGCGCACCAGCCACGGCTTGGCTTCACGCACACACATTGCAGCCCCTTGGCAGCGACATGCGGGCTCTTATGCATTCCGGCTAGCCAAGGGTGCTTATGCCTTGATTTGCGTGCCATAGCCTCGGGATTTTGATCCCAAATTTTCCGTGACATTTATAATAAAATCTAAATTAATTTTAGAACTAATTTATTGAGCAAAATTAAAAATTTAAACAAGTCTAACTTAAAATAAAATTTTCAAAGTGCAAGTAACCAAAATAATTCCCAAGAACCATTCTTTAATTAAATTGGTATAACTTGGTGCAACAAAAATAAGAGGGCAATTCCTCACTATTAATTTAATTAATTTAAATTAATCTTGTGTTTTTTACAAAATAAGAGGGAGATGGAAAAAAATGAACATAAGTTGAACATAAGTTCAATATAGATTCCAACTTAATACTTGTGAATCCTTGAAAAATTATATCTTCCAATGTGAAGATAAACAATTTTCTATCACAAAGATTCAAACTTTATGATTCCAATCAACTAAAAAATGATTAAATCAGCAAGGTTTAACAAAAATTCATGGAATTTAGTAACATAAAGTTTTAATAACTTAGCATAATTAAAGATTGAATCTTTAATACTTGGAAGACTCAAAGACAGTCAATTTCACACTTACTGCAATTAGTTTTCAATTATGAGAAAAATAAAACCAAGCTTTCAAGCACAAAATACTACCAAGTAATCATGCCTAAAGAGGTTTAAAATTGCATATAAAAATATATTAAACCAATTACATAACCACCATAAATATGCAATTAATTTTCAAGGTTAGAAAGACTTAAAATTTTTCGTCAAAACGAAAAACCCTCGAAAATTGCATTTATGGTCATTTTTTGGTTAAAAACCAACCTCTAGAAGAATAAAACCATTTCCAGAATACATTTTCCACCCAAAGTTCACTATTTTTGGGTTGAAATCTGGGTTCGGGGCTGATGATAGCTTTAATACGAGGTTAAAATAAATAAAACGAACTACTAATCTAATTAGCACTTCAAGACCAGAAAAATTAAGCCACAAAACACCTTGAAAAAATATTATGATTTTAAAAATTATCGAGCGAGGATCCGATACCGTTGTTAGGGTTTGGTAAGTCCAACTTACTGCGGAAACAACCCCGACCCAAAGAACCACTCGCAATTAATAAAACCATAAAGCATAACAAATAAACATAAAAGGATAAAATCGGAATTTACCTTTGACGCGTGCTTCGCCCTTAAAGTCGGGCTCTTACTTGAAAGCTTTAAGCTCCGAAAATACGCGAGCCTCCAACGGAAGTTCACCCGCAAAAACTATTAGCGACTTTTAGGTCCGTTACCTCGAAGATAGCGAGGTCCGACCAAAACCCGAGGATTATGTGAGTTTAAGAGTTTTTGTTAATGCAATTCTCTATTGAACTCCTACTTAAGCACTCTTCCCAAAAACCCAAGATGGGTATTTATAGGCAAGAGGGAGAGTAGGAATTTCTATCCCATCAATGTGGGAGTCATGAAATTCCACAATTTATTTTAAAGCTAAATTAAAATAAATAAGCAAACTAATAATAAAACTACAAGTGGCACTATCATATGTAAAGGGTGGTGAGCCCAACCCCGTGCGTGCGCTGCTAGCTGTTGCTAACACACACGAATTGTGGCAGCTAGTATGGTCCCCTACTCTCCATGTGGTCCTCACCACCCTTTACATATGATAGTGCCACTTGTAGATTTATTATTAGTTTGCTTATTTATTTTCATTTAGCTTCAAAATAAATTGTGAAAATTCATGACTCCCACATTGATAGGATAGAAATTCCCACTCTCCCCCTTGCCTATAAATACCCATCTTGGGTTTTTGGGAAGAGTGCTTCAGTAGGAGTTCAATAGATCATTGCATTAGTAAAAACTCTTAAACTCTTATAATACTCGGGTTTTGGTCGGACCTTGCTAACCTCGAGGTAACAGACCTAAAAGTCACTAGTAGTTTTTGCGGGTGGATTTCCATAGGAGGCTCGTGTATTTTCGGAGCTTAAAGCTTTCAAGTAAGAGCCCGACTTTGAGGGCGAAGCACGCTACAAAGGTAAATTCTGATTTTATCCTTTTATGTTTATTTGTTATGCTTTATGGTTTTATTAATTGCGAGTGGTTCTTTGGGTCGGGGTTGTTTCCGCAGAAAATTGGACTTACCAAACCCCAACAGCGGTATCGGAGCCTCGCTCGTTTATTTTTAAAATCATAATTTTTTTCAAGGTGTTTTTTTATGGCATAATTTTTCTGGTCTTGAAATGCTAATTAGATTAGTAGTTTGTTTTATTTATTTTAACCTCTTATTTAAGCTATCATCAGCCTCGAACCCAGATTTCAACCCAAAAATAGTGAATTTTGGGTGGAAAATGTGTTCTGAAAAAGGTTTATTCTTCCAGGGGACGGTTTTTAGCAAAAAACGACCAGAAATGCACTTTTCAAGGGATTTTTCATTTTAACGAAAATTTTTAAGTCTTTCTAACCTTGAAATTTAATTGCATATTTATGGTGGTTATGAAATTGGTTTAATACATATTTTATATGCAACTTTAAACCTCTTAAGGCATGATTACTTGTTAGTAATTTGTGCTTGAAAGCTTGGTTTTATTTTTCACATAATTTCAAACTATTTGCATTAAGTGTGAAATTGTTGTTCTTTGAGCCTTCCAAGTACTAAAGATTCTGACCAATATGGTCAAAGCTCTAAAGCTCAAGATGGTCCAAGTGGTCGTTCAAGTGGTCAAGACCTTGAGGTCCAAGTTCAAGGCAATACAAAGGAGTTATTTCTGTCCAAGTCATTCCTTAATCCTTTGCACGGTTTTAGTCCGGAAGTTTTTACAAGGGGTTGCACTTCACTTAGTGTAATTAACCTTGTAGAAAGTATCTAGCAAGTGACGGTTTTCCAAGCTCCAAATGCACGTTTTAATGGGCGTCGGTTACAAGCTGAATTGGAGGCGGTTTGGCGTATTCCATGGCACTTGTTGGGCGTGAATTAAGGGGTTTGTTGACTGAACATTGCACCTCATTATTCGGGGGTTATGTGTGGGAATTGTTGCTGGAATAAAGGCATTAAAATAGGAGTTACAAAGCTTGAATAAAAGGCGTGAATCAAGGCCTTGAATTGGGAGTTACAAAAGCTTGAAGAGTAGCTGTTTCGGGCGTGTGTGAGATGCTCTTTGGATGCTATTTTGGCTGGTCATTTTCCCTTGTTTCAAGCCTAGTTTTTAGTTCTTTTAATTAGTTTAATTATGTTTGTAATGGAGTAAAGTGGGACGTGTATTAACCACTTATTTCCTTAGTTAAATTCTGTTTGTTTATTTCATTTTGTTAATTAAAGTAGGCAAGTGAAAAGGTTGTATTGATGCTATAAATAGCATACTTTGAATGAATGAAAAACAATCCAAGATTATTTGCCCAAAACGTGTGTTTTGATAATTGAAGTGACTTGTGTTTAGTTCACTTTGTTTTCCAAATTTGAGTATCCGAATTTGAAGAGTGTTAGTTTTGGTGAGAGTTCCCAAGATTAAAACTTGTAGTTTACGATTTGGTGAGAGTTCCCTTATCTAAACTATCCCAAGCAAACGAGTGAGAGTTCCTCTTTGCTATATCCTTAGCTTAGGGTGAGTGTTCCCCTAACTAAACTGATCTCTTGACAATTGAAACTTAAAGTCATTTGACCTTCTGTTAAACTTATCATTGTCGTAACAAGGTTTCTCATCTTGTTTACACATCATTTGGCGCGTCAGGTAGGGGGAAAATTTTCTTAAATTTTTCCAAAGGGGTCGAATACCTACATACCATGGGAGAGAATCAAGACTTGAGGACAGCTTTGGAAGCTCTTAATCGATCCATTGCTAGTCAAGAGAGGTTGGCCGAAACTAATGCCAATCTACAAGGGAATCTTGCTGCCTTGATGGCAAGACTCATGAACGAGCAAGACAGGAGAGATCAAGGTGAAGAACCTCCACCTAGGAGGGAAGATAGGAGTCTCAAAGTGGACGTTCCTGCCTTTGATGGGACACTTGATCCAGAGAAGTACTTGGAGTGGGAGAAATCCTTGGAAAGGTACTTTGATTACAAGGACATCCATGAGACGGTTCAACAGTACAAGATAGCCAAAGTCAAACTGAAGGGCTATGGTGATAGTTGGTTGCAAGGAGAACAAAGGGGGCGTACCCTTAGGGGTAAGGCTCACATTTCCACTTGGGAAAAGCTGAAGAAAAGAATGAGAGATCGTTTCATTCCTCACAATTACAAGCAAGATCAGTATGTGAAGTGGAGTACTCTGCAACAAAATGGCGACTCAGTGGAAGACTATATCAAAGAGTTTGATAGGCTTGCCATCGTGTGTGAGGTGACCGAAAATGAAGAGCTGAAGTTGGGACGTTTTGTAGCTGGGTTGGATCAAGAGTTGCAAGACAAACTTGAAGGTTACACTAACCTCACGTTTGTGGAAGCTTGCAAACTTGTGACAAAGTTTGATGCTAAAAGGAAAAAGAAGAAAGCACCTACCACTACTCCAGTGGTACGTAAACCACCCTTCACCTCGAAGGAGGGTTCTTCTTTTAGCAAGTCTAATGAGCCACCTAAGAAGAACACGAAAGACTTCAAGCTTAGTGACATTGTATGTTACAAGTGTGGAGGTAGAGGACATTATAAAAAAGATTGCCCTAATTCAAGAGCCTTAACCATGCAAGAGGTTAAACTCAAAGCCACCCAAAGCATCAATTGGGAGGAATTTGAGTCTGAAGAAGAGAAGGATGTGACCCCGCATGAAAAAGATGAGGAGGAGGACCATTGCTATCCTGAGATGGAGGACAAAACAAACTTGGTGGTTAGGAGAGCATTGCAAGCTCGTGTGGAGGAACCTTTGGCGCCACAAAGGCAACACCTTTTCATCACCAAATGTAAAGTTGGTGACAAGGTATGTGAGTTAATTATTGATGGGGGTAGCGAGGCTAATACTGTGTCGAAAACTCTAGTATCTAAACTGGGTCTTACCACCACTAATCATCCACATCCTTACAAATTGAGTTGGTTAGATTCTAATGCTAGTACTGGGGTTAGAAAGCAATGCATGGTGAATTTTTCGATTGGTTCATATCATGATAGTCAATTGTGTGATATTGTTTTAATGGATGCTTGTCATATTCTTCTTAGTAGACCATGGCAATCTGATAAAAAATCTATTCATGATGGGTACCATAACACCTACACTATCACTCACCAAGGGAAACAAAAGAAATTGCACCCTTTACCACCCCCACGGTTTTCACAACCACAAAAATCCCAAATTTCTTTATTATCTTGTAAAGAATTTGAGAGGGAGTTTGAAGGTGAGGGAGAGATATTCATGTTATACTCCAAAGAAATTCATGAAAAATTTGTGAGTCAAAATCCTAGACTTGCAAAATTGATTAAGGAGTTTGAGGATGTTTTTCCTGATGAGTTACCTAAGGGATTACCACCCTTGAGAGGAATTGAGCATCAAATTGATCTCATTCCAGGCGCACCTCTACCAAATAAACCTGCCTATAGATGTAACCCTTTAGAAACTAAGGAGTTGCAAAGACAAATTGAAGAGTTGATGGGTATGGGCTATGTGCGTGAGTCTATGAGTCCATGTGCGGTTCCTGCTTTGTTGGTCCCTAAAAAAGATGGTACTTGGCGCATGTGTATTGATAGTAGAGCTGTTAACAATATTACTATCAAGTACAGGTTTCCAATTCCAAGACTTGATGATATGTTGGACGAATTGAGTGGTTCAAAGGTATTCTCAAAAGTTGATTTGAGGAGTGGTTACCATCAAATTCGTATGAGGGAAGGTGATGAATGGAAGACTGCATTCAAGACAAAGCATGGGTTGTATGAATGGCTCGTGATGCCGTTTGGATTGACCAATGCACCTAGCACATTCATGAGATTGATGAACGAGGTGTTGAGGCCATTTCTTGGCAAGTTCGTGGTGGTGTACCTTGATGATATCCTTATTTACTCTAAAAATGAGGATGAGCATTTAGATCATTTGTTTCAAGTTTTTTCTGTTTTAAGAACGCAAAAATTGTATGGAAAACTTGAAAAATGTGATTTTATGTTATATGAGGTCACTTTTCTTGGTTACATAGTTTCAGGTGATGGCGTGAAAGTGGATCCTTGCAAGGTTGAAGCAATTCAATCGTGGCCTAGTCCGAAAACACTCACGGAGGTCCGTTCTTTCCATGGCCTAGCTTCTTTCTATAGAAGATTTATCAAGAATTTTAGCACACTCATGGCTCCTATAACTGAGTGTACTAAGAAGGGGACGTTTGAGTGGACTACACAAGCTCAAAAGGCCTTTGAAGAAGTCAAGGAGAAAATGTGCAATACCCCTATTCTTGCACTCCCTGATTTTTCCAAGCCATTTGAAGTGGAATGTGACGCAAGTGGGAAGGGGATTGGAGCCGTTTTGATTCAAGAAGGGCGTCCAATTGCTTATTTCAGTGAAAAGTTGAGTCAAGGCAAGTTGAATTATTCCACCTATGATAAAGAGTTCTATGCTATGGTACGAGCTCTAGATCATTGGTCACATTACTTGAGGCCACAACCGTTCATATTGCATTCGGACCATGAATCTTTAAGGTTCATCCATGGCCAAAAGAAGTTGAATTCAAGACATGCTAAATGGGTTGAATTCTTGCAAACATTTAACTTTTCCTCTAAATACAAGAGTGGAAAGGCTAATGTTGTTGCGGATGCCTTATCTAGGAGGCATAATTTGCTTGGAGTTGTCGAAGCAAAGGTCCTTGGGTTTGATTTGATCAAAGAGTACTACAAGGAAGATGGCGATTTCAATGGAATAATACAGAAATGTGTTCATGGAGTATATGACTTATTTTCCTTACATGATGACTTTCTTTTTAAGGGAAATCGGTTATGCATTCCTAAGTGTCCAATTAGAAGCTTGTTGATTCATGAGGCTCATGGAGGAGGTCTAGCTGGTCACGTTGGGATTCAAAAAACAATGGAGCTTCTTCAAGCTCATTTTTATTGGCCGAAAATGTTAGCCACGGTTCATCATGTGGTCAGTCGTTGTTCTACTTGTCAAAGGGCCAAGATGGTGTTTCACAAAGGTCTCTACAAGCCTTTGCCAGTTCCGGAAAGACCTTGGGAAGATGTGAGCATGGATTTCATTGTGGCTTTACCTAGAACTCAAAGGGGTAAAGACTCAATCATGGTGGTTGTTGATCGGTTTTCGAAAATGGCTCATTTCGTTCCTTGTCACAAGACCGAGGATGCTATGAAAGTGGCTAAGTTATATTTTGAAGAAGTGGTTCGTTTTCATGGGGTGCCACGCACCATTGTGTCCGATCGTGATACAAAGTTCCTAAGTCATTTTTGGAAGTCAATATGGCGCCTAATGGGAACAAAGCTACTGTTTTCTACTTCACACCATCCACAAACCGATGGTCAAACTGAAATGGTGAATAGAATACTTGGTTCTTTGCTTAGGACCTTGGTTAGTAAGAGTGCTAAGGATTGGGATGTCAAGCTAGCTCATGCCGAGTTTGCTTACAATCGGACTCCTAGTGCTACTACGAAGTACTCTCCTTTTGAAGTAGTCTATGGTGTCAATCCTTATGTTCCTATTGATCTCATAGCTTTGCCACAAGACAAGTTCATTCATGGTGGAGCTAAAGAACAAGCCGAGTTCATGTTGAAAGTCCACAAAGAAGTTAGGAAGAACATTGAGAAAGCAAATGAAGTCTACAAGAAACAAGCCAACAAAAGGGTGAAAAACGTGAAGCGGTTTGAAGTTGGTGACTTAGTGTGGATTTACATGAGAAAAGAGAGGTTTCCTAGCAAAAGAAAGAACAAACTTATGCCAAGAGCCGAAGGTCCATTCGAAATCGTGGAAAAGATCAATGACAATGCATACAAGGTTGATTTGGGGGGCCAATTTGGTGTATCAAGCACATTCAACGTTGGGGATCTTGCTCCTTACTTTGATGATGACGAATTGAGGGAAATTCCTTTTGAAGAAGAGGAGGATGACCAATATGGTCAAAGCTCTAAAGCTCAAGATGGTCCAAGTGGTCGTTCAAGTGGTCAAGACCTTGAGGTCCAAGTTCAAGGCAATACAAATGAGTTATTTCTGTCCAAGTCATTCCTTAATCCTTTGCACGGTTTTAGTCCGAAAGTTTTTACAAGGGGTTGCACTTCACTTAGTGTAATTAACCTTGTAGAAAGTATCTAGCAAGTGACGGTTTTCCAAGCTCCAAATGCACGTTTTAATGGGCGTCGGTTACAAGCTGAATTGGAGGCGGTTTGGCGTATTCCATGGCACTTGTTGGGCGTGAATTAAGGGGTTTGTTGACTGAACATTGCACCTCATTATTCGGGGGTTATGTGTGGGAATTGTTGCTGGAATAAAGGCATTAAAATAGGAGTTACAAAGCTTGAATAAAAGGCGTGAATCAAGGCCTTGAATTGGGAGTTACAAAAGCTTGAAGAGTAGCTGTTTCGGGCGTGTGTGAGATGCTCTTTGGATGCTATTTTGGCTGGTCATTTTCCCTTGTTTCAAGCCTAGTTTTTAGTTCTTTTAATTAGTTTAATTATGTTTGTAATGGAGTAAAGTGGGACGTGTATTAACCACTTATTTCCTTAGTTAAATTCTGTTTGTTTATTTCATTTTGTTAATTAAAGTAGGCAAGTGAAAAGGTTGTATTGATGCTATAAATAGCATACTTTGAATGAATGAAAAACAATCCAAGATTATTTGCCCAAAACGTGTGTTTTGATAATTGAAGTGACTTGTGTTTAGTTCACTTTGTTTTCCAAATTTGAGTATCCGAATTTGAAGAGTGTTAGTTTTGGTGAGAGTTCCCAAGATTAAAACTTGTAGTTTACGATTTGGTGAGAGTTCCCTTATCTAAACTATCCCAAGCAAACGAGTGAGAGTTCCTCTTTGCTATATCCTTAGCTTAGGGTGAGTGTTCCCCTAACTAAACTGATCTCTTGACAATTGAAACTTAAAGTCATTTGACCTTCTGTTAAACTTATCATTGTCGTAACAAGGTTTCTCATCTTGTTTACACATCAGATTCAATCTTTAATTATGTTAAGTGATTGAAACTTTAAGTTACTAAATTCCATGATTTTTCGTTAAACTTTGTTGATTTAATCATTTTTTAGTTGATTGGAATCATAAAGTTTGAAACTTTGTGATAGAAAATTGTTTATCTTCATACTGGAAGATATAATTTTTCAAGGATTCACAAGTATTAAAGTTGGAATCTTTATTGAACTTATGTTCATTTTTTCCAACTCCCTCTTATTTGTCAAAAACTCAAGATTAATTTAAATTAATTAAATTAATAGTCAGTAATTGCCCTCTTTTTTTTTTGTTGCACCAAGTTAAACCAATTTAATTAAAGAAGGGTTCTTGGGAATTATTTTGGTTACATGCACTTTGAAAATTTTATTTTAAATTAGACTTGTTTAAATTTTTCATTTTGCTCAATAAATAAGTTCTAAAATTAATTTAGATTTAATTAAAAATGTCACGGAAAATTTGGGATCAAAATCCCGAGGCACGCAAATCAAGGCTTAAGCACCCTTTGCTAGCCAAGCTGCATAGCAGCCCGCATGTGGCTGCCATAGGACTGCCATGTGTGTGCGTGCATCCAATCCATGACTGGTGCACACGGCCGCAAGCAGCAGCACGGCAGCACGCTGCCTTGTGCGTGCGTGTGTGCGTGTTGTGTTGCGTGTTGCATGGGGCAGCTGTGGCGCGAGCGTGATGGCATGAGCATTGTGTACTTGGACTTGGTGCATGCGTCGTGTAATAGGGAATATGATTAGGCGTTGCTTGTGAAGAAATGTAGTGTAATGATTTCGTACAACATGGCCATCAAGGGCCACGTTATTGATGTGTGAAAGTTCGCTGATGTGGGCGGTGTAACGCTTAGCGACATCAAACGATTGTGCAAAATGTGAGCACTCCATGTCTTAGTGCTAGGCACTTAGACATTTTGGACTACGTATTTTTTGCTTAAAAAGTCGTTTTAATTTTTTTATTAATCTAATTTATTTTTAATTATTTTAATAAATTTTGGAGGCTAGGCCTCGGTTTTGAACGGCGTTGGCAAAATTTATTTTGACAAATTTTGGGTTTTACCGACTTCATTAATTTGATTAATTGAGTTGGATGCGGAATTTAGTGGGAGCTTCAAATGTTAATTGCGCTTATTTATATAACCGATTAAAACAACTTTTACTTGTTTTAATTACGCGTGTTAATTGGATTAACCACCTAGATTAGTTACTAGTTCACGGTATTTATGCATTGTTACTTTTTTATCGTTGTAAAATGCATGGGCCATTCACAGATAGTGAATGGATGAATGGAATGTATATTCTCTCACAGGTTTTATGAAATGACAACTAGTGGGGCCCGATTGGGATCGAAAATACGGACTGCGATCCGTGATGTATTTTTGTAAATCTAAATACGGTCCGAGTACCGTTGAGTATTTTTATACCTTAATATTTAGATTAGTCCTAATCGTAGATACTAGTATTTGCATTTAATTATGGTCAAGTCATGAAGATGGAGGTTCTTGGAAGACGTAGCCATGAAGTTTCAAATAAAGACCTTTTGAAGTTTTGAAGATCTCAAGGGGTCATGCTAGTTTCCAAATGCATCTATATTTATGTTTTTCGATAAATATATATGTTTATGTATATGAATTATTTGTTAGATGCATGTTTAGGATTTCGAATGTTGTGATGATTAATTAAGTTCACTTAAATCAACTAACATAGAAACCCTAGGTCCCTAAATATCGAGTAAAACTTGTCACTCAAAAATAACACTAACCAACCGAACGAGGGTAGTGGTGGGCTACGCCAAAGCGAGGCGTCATTACCTCTCCTAGGAGAGTAAGGCATACCGGGTATGCAAGTTGGTTTTGGTTGTACTCAACGATATGAGTGATGGAGTCCTAACATGTCGTGGCAAAGTAAATAAATTGTTGAGAGAGCATTAGATGCGACGGTTCATTCAACCAAGAGTGGCTTGGAGCCATTAGAAAAGCGTTGCTTATCTTAGGAGATTGAGTGTTAAGACAAGCCAAAGCATGCTTAACCACTCTTTGTTTCTTCGGATCTTGGAATCGACTTATTCTCACCAGATTGGGGACAACTTGAAATATATGAATAACACGTTTTAAATAAGTTTGATTAAAAATGCATGAATTTTATCTTATATAAATATTATGAATGGTTTTTTGTTTCAAATTCTTTCAATTGTAGAACCATGTCTTCAAATAACTCAAACAACCAATTCTCGTTATGCTCAATTCTCGACAAGGAAAAGTTGAGTAGGCCAAATTTTCATGATTGGCAAAGGAATTTGCGAATTGTTCTCATGCAAGAGAAAAGGAATATGTCCTTGATGAGGAAATACCCGAGGCTCCCAATGAGGAGTGACTCAGGCTGCCCTGAATCGATGGCAAAGTGCCAATCGAGATGTCAAATGCATCATGTTGGCCACAATGTCTCCTGAGCTTTAAACGACTTTCTTTGAGAAGGAGACAGCTTTAGAGATCATTTCTGAACTGTAGAATATGTTTCAAGAGCAGGCCCGAACTGAAAGGTTTGAAACTCACAGGCAGATCCTCGAGAGAAAGCACAAGAAAGGAGAGCTAGTCAGCCCACATGTACTCAAAATGATAGGATTGTTTTAGAACATGCGGGGTATTCAACCGAGATGGAAATTGACATCATTCTCCACTCGCTGCACAAAGGCTATGATTAGTTCAAGATGAACTATAACATGCACAGCAGGGAGAAATCCCTCACTGAGCTTCATGGTATGTTGAAGCAAGCAGAGAAAACGCTCAAGGATGAGGGGAAGGGAAAGAAGAAGAAAGGCTTTAAGGGGAAGGGCAAAAGGAAAACCTTTCCGCCTAAATCTAAAGCTACCAAGGGTAACAAAGACAAGAAGGTAGCGTCTTCTAAATCTGATTTTGATTGTTTCTATTGTAAGAAGAAGGGACATTGGAAGAGAGATTGCCTCAAGTTCAATGAAGATAAGAAGAACGAAACCGTTACTTCTGAATCTGGTATATTCGTTATTGACTTTGACTTCACTAGCTTAGCGTCCTAGGTATTAGATACCGGATGTGGCTCACACCTTTGTTCCACTTCTCTGGGACTAAGGAACACTAGAAGGCTAGAGAAGGGAGAGGTTGAACTCCGGGTCGGCAATGGATCCAAAATTAGTGTCGTATCCGTAGAAACTCTTAGTTTTTCTTTGCCCATCGGGCTAGTTTTGGAACTAGATAATGTTTATTATGTTCCTAACATTACCAAAAACATCATTTCAATTTCGGCGTTGGACGCCAAGGGTTTTGAATTTCGAGTAAAAGACAATGAATGTTTGTTTTATCTCGATATTGTTGTATATGGTATTGCACATTCTGAAATTGGTCTTTATGTGCTTGATTTACACAAACAAGTTTATAATATGAATAATGCTTAAAAAAGAGCTAAGACCATGAAATCAAACCAAACTTACTTGTGGCATTGTCGTCTTAGCCACATTAACATCAAACGAATCAAGAGACTTCTACAGGAAGGTGTTCTTGACTCTTTCAATTTAGAATCGTTTGTGAATTGTGAGGGATGTTTATTAGGCAAGATGATTAAACAGCCATTCTCCAAGTTGGGAGAAAGGGTAGGAGACTTATTAGGTCTAATACACACTGATGTATGTGGACCAATGAGCTCTACCACAAGAAATGGACACCGATATTTTATCACCTTCACATATGACTATAGTAGATATGGTTATGTCTACCTAATGTCGCATAAATCTGAATCGTTTGAAAAGTTCAAAGAATTTCAGAGTGAAGTTGAAAATCAGCTTGGCAAGAAAATCAAAGCCCTTCGATCGGATCAAGGTGGTGAATACTTGAGCCAAGAATTTGATGACTATATGAAAGAAAAGGGTATACTTTCATAATTAACACCTTCAGGAACTCCACAATGGAACAGAGTATCCGAAAGGAGAAATTGGACCTTGTTAGACATGGTACGATCAACAATGGGTCTTAGTGATCTTCCTATCTCATTTTGAGGACACGCACTTCTAACTGCAGCACTAACACTGAACAGTGCACCATCAAAAGCTGTAGAAAAGACTCCATATGAAAAATGGACAAATAAACCTCATAGGTTGTCTTTTCTAAAGATATGGGGATGCAAAGCATATGTCAAGAAATTGATTTCTGACAAACTTCATCCCAAATCTGACAAGGTTTACTTTGTGGGCTACCCAAAAGAAACCAAAGGGTATTACTTCAACAACAAATCGGAGAACAAAGTGTTTGTTGCTCGCGATGGTGTCTTTTTGGAGAAGGAACACCTTTCCAAAATGACAAGTGGGAGGAAAATCGAACTCGACGAAGTTCGTGAGGATGAGCAAAAAAATCAGAATGACAGTCAAAGTGCTCAAACAGCATCTGTTGACGCAGGTCAAAATGATCAAAATGTGCAAAGTCAAACCGACAATGCAAATGCTCAATCCATTAGCCTACGTAGGTCTTAGAGGCCGAGATTTCAACCTGATAGATATCTTGGTTTAGTATTAATCGAGAATTGGGACATCCTGATCATGGATGGAGATGAACCGGCAACCTACAAGTCAGCAATGGCAAGCACCGACTCTGATAAATGGCAAGAGGCCATGAGATCTGGAATGGATTCCATGTTTGAAAATCAAGTCTGGGACTTGGTTGACTTACCCGAAGGTTATACACCTATCGGTTGTAAGTGGATTTTCAAGATGAAAACTGACAAATATGGAAATGTATTCATTTACAAAGCTAGATTGGTGGCAAAAGGTTATAGATAAGTTCATGGTATTGATTACGATGAAACCTCTTCACCAGTCGCAATGCTTAAATTCGTTCGGATCCTCCTAGCAATTGCTGCATATTATAATTATGAAATATGGCAGATGGACGTCAAAACCGCCTTCCTTAATGGTATTTTTGAAGAAACTGTGTATATGACAGAGCCTGAAGGTTTTGTCGACCAAAACAATGCTGGGAAGGTTTGTAAGCTTAAGAAGTCCATTTATGGACTAAAGCAAGCAAGCAGAAGTAGGAATCTGCAATTCGATGAAGCCATCGGTAAGTTTGGTTTTATCAAGAATCCAGATGAATTTTGTGTTTACAAGGTCGGTGGGAGTGACATCGCCTTCCTAGTCTTATATGTTGATGACATATTGCTCATTGGAAACAACATTCCGTTGTTATAGTCTGTAAAGGCCTAGCTTGGAAAATGCTTCTCAATGAAATACTTAGGAGAGGCTTTGTACATACTAGGCATCAAGATCTATAAGGATAGATCAAAAAGGATGATTCGATTGAGTCAAAGTACTTATATTGATAAGGTACGTGTTCGATTTGGCGTGGAGGAGGCCAAGAGAGGTTACCTGCCAATGTCACATGGCATAAACCTAAGCAAGAAGCAGTGTCCACAGACACCTGATGAGCGGGTAAGAATGAATCAGATTCCATATGCTTTGCTTATTGGATCGATCATGTATGCCATGATATGTACTAGGCCAGATGTATTGTATGACTTTAGTGATACGAGCCGTTACCAATCAGATCTAGGAGAGGCCCATTGGACTGCGGCTAAGAATATCCTAAAGTACCTGAAAAGGAACAAGGATAAATTCCTGGTGTGTGGTGGTTCAGAGGAATTAGTTGTGGAAGGTTATATCGACGCAATCTTCCAGACAGACAGAGACGATTTCAAATTGCAATCTAGATATGTGTTCTGTTTTAATGGAGAAGCGTGCAGTTGGAAGAGTGTCAAGCAGAGTACTATTGCAAATTCTACAACGGAAGCCGAGTACTTATCAGCTGCTTGGATTCGTAAGTTCTTTGGCGAAATTGATGTTGTACCCTCCATAAAGGGTCCAATAGCCCTCTATTGTGACAACAATGGTGCTATTTCTCAGTCTAGAGAGCCAAGGGAACATAAGAAATTCAAACATGTCAAACGGCGGTTTCACATGATTCGAGAATGGAAATCAGAAGGAGAAATCAGAATTTGCAAAGTTGGAACGGATGATAATGTAGCCAATCCACTTACTAAACCTTTACCTCAAGTGAAGCACAACAAGCATGTTGAGGCAATGGGAATCAAGCATGTAGGAGACAGGCTTTGATTTCCTTGTTTAGTGTTTAAGTTAAAAATTTTAACATTTAATGTAAGATACTAAGAAAAACCATTCAAGTTTTGGAGTAATATAAATTTCATGCAATATTTTATCACTCCGTTTGCTATTTAATTGTGGTTTAGGATTAAATAATGAGTCAATTTGATTCTTGGAATATTCAAAATAGGGTATCAAGACCAGTCTTGGTAAGGAAACACCTATTAAGTGAACGTTGAATATTATAATCGAAAATTATCCCTAATCGAGGTCATTTAAAGGATGAACGATTAATGAACAATTGAGATTAGTGTGTCGTCTGATTTATAGCACCGTTTCTTATGCTACGAGGACATGAATGTCATAAATAATTTGCACAGGTATTGGTTTAGAACCATACTAGATGGACCTATGAGAATACTTTAAGAGATTAAAAACGCCATAAGTATACTTCTCATTATGGCTATCGGAACCTATTTCCTCGACCATGAGTATTGTGAATTCTCAGTTTGAGTACTAGCTAGTCCGCTTTGATGTTGTCAAACGTTTGCCGCAATATAGGATTATAACGGCAACACTCGGGCGGCTAGGTCCTCTCTGTAATAGGAACTACATTACAAGACTGGGAATGTCCCCCTACTAAAATAGGGAAGATGTCTTTGTTAAATACAAGGCCTCTCGTAGAGCGAGACTATGAAAATGCATGGTCGTGCTCGGATGGATTTTAGAAATCATCTGTTTATTGACAGTCGGACTCGGAATCGAGAAACACTTTTGGACGTAATAAGGATGACAAAATAATCTTACCTTATATTTAATGAAGACAAATTAAGCGACATAGGAAAAAGGTTGTGCACTAAATGCGCACTAATCCGGAAGGACAAGTGGGAGATTGAAAGGAATGGTGTCCTTCGAACAAGTGTACTATTCCGTTAGTGGGTTCAAAATTATTAGAAAGCTAATATATTCAGTAAGGTCAAGTGATCGGAATGCCTAGGTGGAGGCCGCTCCCGATCAGTAATAATAATGCATAATTAATATTACAGCTTAATCTTGACTGAACCCTTCGGATCACACCCTTAGCAGTAAACGAACCGACTCGAAGAATTAATTCGGAAGAAATTAATTCGTCGCCCGAATATTAAATATTTAGACGTCGGAAATTCGAGCTTAGAGCATCGAAACCGAGCGTCAAAAGTCGAGTCGAAAATAATAAATGTCGAGACGCGCAAATGATAATAAATCGCCAATATTTCCCAAAATACCCCAAGCATAAGTGGCTAGCAAGCGCACCAAGCCGAGCCATGCAAGGCCGAGGGTGCCTGCTAGCGCACCACAACTAGCAGCGTGCTAGCAGCCGCAAGCATGCGTTATAGCAGCAGATAGATGCCGCAAGTCGTGCGTGCTAGCAGCACCAAGCAGCACACGCACGGGGCAAGGCTCTCGACCGGGCTGTGGCTGGGCCATAGGGTCGTGTACTAAGGGAGCAAGTGGGAGCATATGGAAGCATGTGGGGTGAGGGACATGTGGCACAAGGAGAGTATTGGGTGAGGAGCAAGTATGGTCCCCTACTCTCCATGTGGTCCTCACCACCCTTTACCTATGATAGTGCCACTTGTAGATTTATTATTAGTTTGCTTATTTATTTTCATTTAGCTATAAAATAAATTGTGAAAATTCATGAACACCACATTGATGGGATAAAAATTCTCACTCTCCTTCTTGCCTATAAATACCATCTTGAGTTTTTGGGAAGAGTGCTTGAGTAGGAGTTCAATAGAGCATTGCATTAGCAAAAACTCTTAAACTCATATAATACTCGGGTTTTGGTCGGACCTCGCTAACCTTGAGGTAACGGACCTAAAAGTCGCTAGTAGTTTTTACGAGTGGACTTCCGTAGGAGGCTCGCGTATTTTTGGAGCTTAAAGCTTTCAAGTAAGAGCCTGACTTTAAGGGCGAAGCACGCTACAAAGGTAAAACCCCAACACCCCCACCAAGGGCTTCGTCCGCGCCAAAGGGCATTTAACATAAAAATAAATACAAGTATACATAAGTTAGCCATAAATATTTGTTTCTTCATTAATATTGCTTCAAATACATAAGTCTACATGTTTATTCACAGACACTTGTAGCCCAGGAGGCTCTTAGAAAGCGTCAATTATATCATCGCCCATCCTAGGGCTCATTATAAGGTGATCCGAGCATGAACCGTTTCAAGACATGCCTAAAAATGAGACCGTAATAAGAAAAATGGCATTTTAACCATGCTAGAGGCCTTTTTTCGAAATTTCAGTGGGCCGATTGCATCAAAGTTTTCCATGATCGCCTATCTAGAGGGGCTCATTAACCTTAAGGGGTTTCTGACACATCATCGCCCATTCAAGGGCCTCATTAGCCCTAAGGGGCGTCAAACACATCATCGCCCATCCATGGAGTTTATTAGCCCTAAGGGGTGTGAGACACATCATCACCCATCCAAGGGGATCATTAGCCTTATGGGGCGTCAAGCACATCATCGCCCATCCAAGGGGCTCATTAGCCCGAAGGGGCACCAAGCATATATCCCCCCACCCCAAGAGGCTTGGCCGCCCTAAAGGGCATCAAATATAACAATAAATACAAGAATACATAAGTTAACAATAACAATTTGTTTCTTCCTTGATGTTGCTTCAAATACATAAGTCTACATGTTCTTCACAGACACTTGTCACTAAGGAGGCTCCTAGAAAGCGTCAATTATATCATCGCCCATCCTAGGGCTCATAATAGAGCGATCCGATCACGTACCGGTTGAAGGACTCGCCTAAAAATGAGACCGTAATAAGAAAAATGGCAATTTCACCATGCTAGAGGCCTTTTTACGCAATGTTGTTGGGCCGAATGCATCAAAGTTTTACATGATCGCCTGTTTAGGAGGGGCTCATTAACCCTAAGAGGTGTCAGACACATCATCGCCCATCTAAGGAGCTCATTAGCCCTAAGGAATGTCAGAAACATCATCGCCCATCCAAGGGGGTCATTAGCCTTAAGGGGCGTAAGACACATCATCGCCCATCCTAGGGGCTCAATCGCCCTAAAGGGCGTGAGACACATCATCGCCCATCATAGGGGCTCATTAGCCCTAAGTGGCGTCAGGCGCATCATCGCCCATCCAAGGAGCTCATTTGTCCGAATGGGTACCAAACAGTATATACCCCCCACCGTTCTCGGCCGCCCCAAAGCGCGTCAAAAATAAAAATAAATACAAGTATACATAACTTAGCCATTACAATTTTTTTTCTTCATTAATGTATCGTCAAATACATAAGTCATCATGTTTCTTCAAAGACACTTTTCACCAAGGAGGCTCTTAGAAGCATCAATTATATCATCAACCATCCTAGGGTTTCATTATAGGGTGATCCGAGCACGTACCGTCCTAAGACATGCCTAAAAATTAAAAGTAATCCGAAAAAATGGCAATTTCACCATGTTAGAGGCCTTTTTTCGCAATTTCAGTGGGTCGAATGCATTATAGTTTTCCATGATCGCCTATCTAGAAGAGGCTCATTAACCCTAAGGGGTTTCAGGCACATCATTGCCCATTCAAGGGGCTCATTGGCCCTAAGGGGCGTTAGACACATCATCGCCTATCCAATGGTTCATTAGCCCCAAGGGGTGTGAAACACATCATCGCCCATCCAAGGGGCTCATTCACCCTAAGGGGCGTCAGGCACATCATCACCCATTAAAGAGGCTCATTAGCCCGAAAGGGCACCAAACATATATCGCCCCCCCCCCCCAAAGGGGCTCGGCTGCCCCCAAAGGGCGTCAAACATAACAATAAATAAAAGTATACATAAGTTATCCTTAACAATTTGTTTCTTCACTGATGTTGCTTCAAATACATAAGTCAACGTGTTTCTTCACAGACACTTGTCACCCAGGAGGCTCTTAGAAGCGTCAATTATATAATCACCCATCCTAGAGGCTCATTATGGGGTTATCCGAGCATGTGTCGTTCCAAGACAAGCCTAAAAATTAGAAGTAATCAGAAAAATGGCATTTTAACCATGTTAGAGTCATTTTTTCGCAATTTCGGTTGGTCGAATGCATCAAAGTTTTCCATGATCGCCTATTTGAAAGGGCTCATTAAGCCTAAGGGTGTCAAACACATCATCGCCCATCAAAGTAACTCATTAGCCCTATGGGATGTCTGACACATCATCGCCCATCCAAGGGGCTCATTAGCCCTAAGGAGCGTCAAACACATTATAGCCAATCCTAGGGTCTTAATCACCTTAAGGGGCGTGAGACACATCATCGCCCATCCAAGGGGCTTATTTGCCTTAAAGGGCGTCAGGCACATCATCGCCCATCCAAGTTGCTCATTAGTCCGAATGGGCACCAAACATATATACTTCCCCCACCCCACCGTGCTCGGCCGCCCCAAAGCGCGTTAAAAATAAAAATAAATACAAGTATACATAACTTAGCCATTACAATTTTTTTCTTCATTGATGTTGCTTCAACTACATAAGTCATTATGTTTCTTCAAAGACACTTTTCACCAAGGAGGCTCTTAGAAGCGTTCATTATATCATCAACCATCCTAGAGTTTCATTATAGGGTACGGTGATCCGAGCACGTACCGTCCTAAGAAATGCCTAAAAATTAAAAGTAATCCAAAAAAGGACATTTTCACCATGTTAGAGGCCTTTTTTCGCAATTTCAGTGGGCCAAATGCATCATAGATTTCCATGATCGCCTATTTAGAAGGGGCTTATTAACCCTAAGATGTGTCAGACACATCATCGCCCATCCAAGGGACTCATTAGCCTTAAGGGGCGTAAGACACATCATCACCTATCAAATGGCTCATTAGCCGGAAGGGGCGTGAGAAACATCATCGCCCATCCAAGGGGCTCATTAGCCCTATAGGGCGTCAGGCACATCATCGCCCATCCAAGGGGCTCATTAGCCCAAAGGGGCACCAAACATATATCGCCCCCCTCCCCCCCCCCCTCAAAAGGGGCTCGACTGCCCCAAAGGGCGTCAAACATAACAATAAATAAAAGTATACATTAGTTATCCTTAACAATTTGTTTCTTCATTAATGTTGGTTCAAATACATAAGTCAACGTGTTTCTTCACAGACACTTGTCACCCAGGAGGCTCTTAGAAGCGTCAATTATATAATCACCCATGCATCCTTGGGGCTCATTATGGGGTTCTCCGAGCACGTAGCGTTCCAAGACAAGACTAAAAATTAGAAGTAATCAGAAAAATGGCATTTTCACCATGTTAGAGTCCTTTTTTTGCAATTTCGGTTGGCCTAATGCATCAAAGTTTTCCATGATCGCCTATTAAGAAAGGGCTTATTAAGCCTAAGGGTGTCAAACACATCATCGCCCATCCAAGGAGCTCATTATCCCAAAGGGATGTCTAACACATCATCGCCTATCAAAGGGGCTCATTAACCCTAAGGGGCGTTAGACACATCATTGCCCCTCCATGGGGATTAATAGCCCTAAGAGGCTTGAGACACATCACCGCCCATCGAAGTGGCTCATTGGTCCTAAGGGACGTCAGGAACTCAGGCACATCATCGCCCATCTAAGGGGCGCAATAGCCCGAATGCGCACCAAACATATATAGCCCCCCCCCCCCCCCCTAAGTTGCTCGACCGCCCCAAAGGACGTCAAACGTAACAACAAATCCATGTATACATTAGTTAGCCTAAAAAATTTGTTTCTTCATTAACGTTACTTCAAATACATAAGTCTACATGTTTCTTCACAAACGCTTGTCACCTAGGAGGCTCTTAGAAAGCGTCAATTATATCATCGCCTATCCTAAAGGCTCATTATGGAGTGATCCGGGAACGTACCGTTACAAGACATGCCTAAAATGAGACCGTAATTAGAAAAATGGCTTTTTACCATTCTAGGGGCTTTTTTTGCAATTTTGGTGTGACGAATGCATCATAGTTTTCCATGATCGCTTATCCAGAAGGGCTCAATAACCCTGAGGGGCGTCAGACACATCATCGCCCATCCATGGGGCTCGTTATCCCTAAGGGGCGTTGTACACATCATGGCCCATCCAAGGGGCTCATTAGCCCTATGGGGCGTAAGACACATCATCGTTCATCCAAGGGGCTCATTAGCCCTAAGGGGCGTGAGACACATCATTGCCCATCCAAGGGGCTCATTAGCCCTAAGGGGCGTCATGCACATCATCACCCATCCAAGGGGCTCATTAGCTCGAAGGGGCATAAAACATATATCCCCCCCCTTTCCAAGGGGCTCAGCCGCCCCAAATAGCGTCAAACATAACAATTAATACAAGTATACATAAGTTAGCCATAACAATTTGTTTCTTTATTGAAGTTGCTTCAAATACATAAGTCTACATGTTTCTTCAAAGACACTTGCCTCCCAAGAGGCTCTTAGAAAGCGTCAATTACATCATCGTTCATCCTAGAGGCTCATTATAAGGTGATCTGAGCACGTATTGATCACAAGGAATTTAAGGAAAATTTAATGTGATCCATGTGTAATGTGCAGAAATTTAAGGAAAATTTCCATGATCACAAGTGATTAGGGTATCCCTAATCATTCTGAGCCATTTGGATTGAAACCCAAGCAAAGCATCATCAGGAAGTCTACTAAAATATATGTTGAGAATATTATTGCCTTAATGGCGATAATAAAGAAGATTTTCTATGGAAAGTTCATTGTTGAACGTTAATGATTGTAGGTCGTCAAGTTGAAGGTCTCAATCATGAAAATGAGTGGGAGTCATCACTTGGACAATAAATCCTAAATCACATATAATCCATGACACTCTCAAATTTTATCATTAGTAATGAAGATGCTAAGATTAGCAAAGTAATTATAACTAAACCTATGCAATAAATGAACGACAACATTCACAATTACATGAAAGAAATCAAGCTTATTAGATATTGGTGTGATTTTTATAATGTTTATAAAGAGTGATACTCTTAAAACATTCGGAAAAACCATTTATCATAAGATGAACCATTCAGGTTTTGGAGTATTTTAAAATTTCATGCAATTTTATCACTCCGTTTGCTACTTAATTGTGGTTTAGAATTAAATAATGAGTCCATTTGATTCTTGGAATATTCAAAATAGGTTATCAAGACCAGTCTTGGTAAGGAAACATCTATTAAGTGAACATTGAATATTATAATCGAAAATTATCCCTAATCAAGGTCATTTAAACGGTGGACAATTAATGACCAATAGAGATTAGTGTGTAGTCTGATTTAAAGCACTGTTTCTTGTGCTACGAGGACATGATTGTCATAAATTATTTGCACAGTTATTGGTTTAGAACCATACTCGATCGACCTATGAGAATACTTTAAGAGATTAAAAATTGTCATAAGTATACTTCTCATTATGTCTATCGGAACCTATTTCCTCGACCATGAGTATTGTGAGTTCTCTTGTTTGAGTACTAGTCCGCTTTGATGTTGTCAAACGTCTGCCGTAGGTGGGGATTATAACGGCAACACTCGGGCGGCTAGTTCCTCTCAGTAAGTGGAGCTACATTACAAGACTGGAAATGTCCCCCTACTAAAATAGGGAAGATGTCTTTGTTGTATACAAGGCCTCTCGTAGAGCGAGACTGTAAAAATGCATGGCCGTGCTCGGATGGATTTTAGAAATCATTTGTTCATTGACAGTTGGACTCGGAATTGAGAAACACTTCTGGACGTAATAAGGATGACAAAATAATCTTACCTTATAGTTCATGAAGAGACATTAAGCGATATAGGAAAAAGGTTGTACACTAAATGCACACTTGTTCGCAAGGACAACTCGGAGATTGAAAGGAATGGTATCCTTCGAACAAGTGTACTATTCTGTTAGTGGATTAAGAATTATTAGAAAGCTAATATATTCAATAAGGTCAAGTGATCGGAATGTCAGGGTGGAGGCCGCTTCCGATCAGTAATATTAATGCATAATTAATATTACAACTTAATCTTGACTGAACCCTTCGGGTCACACCCAAGCAATTAAGGAATCGAAGCGACGAATTAATTATGAATTAATTAATAATTCAACCAAGTAATTAATATTCAGACGCCAGGAATTTGAGCTTAGAGCGTCAAAACCGGACGTCGGAAGTCGAGTTGAAAAATGGTAAAAGACGAGACATGAAAATAATAATAAATCAACAAAGACCAAAATACCCTTAGCATCGGAACTACGAGTGCTAGGGGGTATAGCCGAGCTAGCAGCCCGAACCTAGTGCGTGACGTGCTAGCAGGCTGCAACTAGCAGCCCTAGCGCGGCATGCTAGCAGCAGCTTTCGGCAGCAGTAGCCCGCACGCAAGTGCATGGGTGCTGACTGAGAGAACGCGAGCAGCAGCCCGCATTTGTGTTGCTGGTATGGCTGGGCCGAGAGAAGGGCAGAAGCAAAATTGGTAGCCCACTTGGGCGCCTTGGTGCCCAAGTGGGAGTTGCCAAGTGGCGCAAGGTGAGGGAGTGAGTGGGGAGCAAGTTTGGTCCCCCCCTCCTCCAAATGGTCCTCACCTAACCTTTCACATGAGCTTGCCACTTGTTGATTTATTATTAGATTGATAATTAATTTTATTTTAGCTTTAAAATAAAATGGAAAGATCAAATTCTCCCACATTGATAGGAGAGCTTTTCACTCTTATTTTTCCTATAAATACCCAAGTTGGGGTATTAGGGAAATCGCTTGAGTGAGAGTTGAAAAAGGCATCACCATTGTGAAAACCATTGAACTCACTAATCACTCGGGTTTTGGTCGGGCCTTTCTAACTCCAAGGCATTGGACAGTTTTCAGTGGTCGAGTTGTGGGTGGACTATCGTTGGAGGCCGTCGTATTTTTGAGGCTAGCTTTCGGAGTAACAACCCCTTCTCTTTGGGCGAAGCACTCTCCAAAGGTAATTATCTTATCTTAATCTTGTGATTAATTTATTTATATTTATGGTTTTATTTATTGCGAGTGCGCTCTTGGTTTTGGTTTAGTTTCCGCGGTAAGTCGGAATCACCAAACCCCAACAGCGGTATCGGAGCCTTGCTCGTTTTTTTTTAAATCATAATATTTTTCAAGGTGTTTTTATTGCTTAATTTTTCTGGTTTTGAGTTGATAATTAGATTAGTAGCTCGTTTTATTTATTTTATCCTCGTATTAAAGTTGTATCAGCCCCGAACCCAGATTTCAACCCAAAAATAGTGAATTTAGGGTGGAAAAGGCGTTCTGGAAATGTTTTTACCCAGGATGCTCTTAGAAAGTGTCAATTATATCATTGCCCATCCTAGGGGCTCATTAAAGGGTGATCCGAGAACGTACCGTTCCAAGACATACCTAATAATGAGACCGTGATCAGAAAAATGGCATTTTCACCATGCTAGAGACCTTTTTGGCTATTTCGGTGGGCCGAATGGACCACAGTTTTCCAAGATCGCCTATCTAGATGGGGCTCATTAACCCTAAGTGGTGTCTAACACATCATCGCCCATCCAAGGGGCTCATTACCCCTAAGGGGTGTCAGGCACATCATCGCCCACATAAGGGGCTCATTAGTCCTAAGGGGCGTCAGACACATCATCGCCCATCCAAGGGGCTTATTAGCCCTAACAGGCGTGATACACATCATCCCCCATCCAAGGGGATTATTATCCCTAAGGGGCGTCAAGAAAATCATCGCCCATCCAAGGGCTCATTATCCCGAAGGGGCACCAAATATATATCGCCCCCCCCCCCCCCGAAGGGGCTCAGCCGCACCAAATGGCTTCCAACATAACAATAAATACAAGTATACATAGATTAGCCATAACAATTTTTTTCTTCATTGATGTTGCTTCAATACATAAGTCTACATGTTTCTTCACAGACATCTGTCACCCAGGAGGCTCTTAGAAAGCGTCAATTATATCATCGCCCATCCAAGGGGCTCATTATGGGGTGATCCGAGCACGTACTGTTCTAAGACATGCCTAAAAATGAGACTGTAATTAGAAAATTGACATTTTCACCATGCTAGAGGCCTTTTTTGCAATTTCGGTTGGCCGAATGCATAAATGTTTTCCATGATCACCTATCTAGAAGGCGCTCATTAACCCTAAGGGGTGTCAGACACATTATCGCCCATTTAAGGGGCTCATTAGCCCTAAGGGGTGTTCGACACATCATCGCCCATCAAAGCGGCTCATTAACCCAAAGGAGCGTCAGATACATTATCGCCCATCCAAGGGGCTCATTAGCCCCAAGGGGCGTGAGACACATCATCGGCCATCTAAGGGGCTTATTAGCCCTAAGGGGCGTCAGACACATAATCGCCCATCCAAGGGACTCATTATCCCTAAGGGGCATGAGACACATCATCGCCCATCCAAGGGGATGTTTAGCCCTAAGGGGCGTGAGACACATCATCGCCCATCCAAGGGGCTCACTAGCCCTGGGGCATGAGACACAACATCGCCCATCAAAGGTGCTCATTAGCCCTAAGGGGCGTCATGACATTATCGCCCATCCAAGGAGTTCATTAGCCCGAAGAGGCACCAAACATATATCGCCTATCTAGAAGGGGCTGAATAACCCTAAGGGGTGTCATACACATCATCGCCCATCAAAGGGGCTCATTAGCCCTATAGGGGTGTCAGGCACATCATCGCCAATCAAAGGTTCTCATTTGCTCGAAAGGGCACCAAACATATATCGCCCCCCCCCCCCCCCCAAGGGTCTCGGCCGCCCCAAATGGGCGTTTAACATAACAATAAATACAAGTATACATAAGCTAAGTTAGCCATAACAATTTGTTTCTTCATTGATGTTGCTTCAAATTACAGAAGTCTACATGTTTCTTCACAGACACTTGTCACTTAGGAGGCTCTTAGAAAGCGTCATTATATCATCGCCCATCCTAGAGGCTCATTATGGGGTGATCCGTGAACGTACCGTTCCAAGACATGCCTAAAAACAAGACCGTAATCAGAAAAGTGGCATTATCACCATGCTAGAGGCCTTTTTCCACAATTTGGGTGGGCAGAATGCTTTAAAGTTTTCCATGATCACCTATCTAGAAGGGGCTCATTAGCTCTAAGGGGTGTCACACACATCATCGCCCATCTAAGGGGATCATTAGCCCTAAGATGTTTGATACACATCATCGCCCATCCAAGGGGCTCATTAGCCCTAAGGGGCGTCAGGCACATAATCGCTCGTCTAAGGGGTTCATTAGCCCGAAGGGGCACCAAACACATATCGCCCCCCAAGGGGCTCGGCCGCCCAAAAGGGCTTCAAACATAACAATAAATACAAGTATACATAAGTTAGCCATAACAATTTGTTTCTTCATTGATGTTGCTTTTAATACATAAGTTTACATGTTTCTTCACAGACACTTATCACCCTGGAGGATTTTAGAAAGTGTCAATTAAATCATTGTGAAAGGAATGGTGTCGTTCGAACAAGTTATTATTCTGATATTGGGTTCAGAATTATTAGAAAGCTAATATATTAAATAAGGTCAAGTGATCGGAATGCCTAGGTGGAGGCCGCTTCCAATTAGTAATATTAATGTATAATTAATATTACAGCTTAATCTTGACTAAACTCTTCGGGTCACACCCAAGTAATGAACGAACCGACTCGACGAATTAATTTGAAATAAATTAATGAGTCGCCCGAGTAATTAATATTTAGACGTCGAAATTCGAGCTTGGAGCGTCGAAACCGAGCGTTTGAGAATCTCAAATGTCGAGCAAAAATTTAGGAATTGGCGAGATGGGAAAATGCTTCAACTAACAAGTAAAATCATAGCCACGCGAAAGGCTATGAAAGCACGCCCAATAGGAGCGTGCCACGTGGCAGCACGTGTGGCAGCGCACGTGGCAGCAACGTCGGCAGAAGCCAAGTGTCAACCGTCACATTAGCATCCACCAAGTGCCAGCATGCCACGTCGTAGCGCGCCATGGTGGCGGCACGTATGGCAAGGGGCCGTGGACCCGGGTGACGGGTCATGGACACGGGCCAAAAGAAAATGGCCCAACCGAACCCATCTTGGGGCTCAAGGTTGGGTGACACATGGTTAGTTCACAATGCATGTAAAATGCCTTGGGGACCAAGTGAGAAAGTGGTCCTTACCTAACCATGTGACACTTGTTACTTGGTCCTCATCTTTCCATGTGGGATATTTTTGGGAAAAAGTCCCACATTGTAAGATGAGTGGAATTCACAAGCTATCCTTCCTTATAAATAGCCAAAGCATGGCTTGAGAATTCATAGCTTGAGTAGGAGTTCAATAGATCATTGCATTAGCAAAAACTCTTCAACTCATATAATACTCGGGTTTTGGTCGGACCTTGCTAACCTCGTGGTAACGGAACTAAAAGTCAATAGTTGTTTTTGCGGGTGGATCTCCGTCGGAGGCTCTAATAAGTGACATTTCTGTCACTCTTAGGGAGTAGTTTTAGAGTTATTTTCGTTGTTATTTTCCCTTATTTTCCCTTTTATTCTCTTGTTTTCTTTTTAATAAAGTTTCTAGTTTATTTCTTAGTTTTAGTATGTTTTAATTTAATTTCTTTATTTAATTGGTTTCTAGTTTATTTTCGTATTTTATTTGCTTTCGATTTATTTTATTTAATTCCTTTTCTTTGTTACTTTCATAGTTTTAATTAGCTTTATGTTTATTTTGTTATTTTATTTTGCTTTCTTTCCTTGTATAGTTTTTGTTTAATTATTATTAGTATAGTTTTATGTCTCTTATTTTCTATTTTATTTTATTTATTTCCTTTTTTTATTTATTTCATTTTATTTGTCTCTGTTTTGGGTGTTTTTGTCCCTTGGGAGAGTTACGTTACGAAGTCTGATCCGGCTGAGTTGTACCTGCAAAATAACGGAGACTCCGAGTGTGTGGAGCTCCGCCTCCAACGATCAAGTTAGTAACTTAAAAGGGAATAAAGAGAACGGAAATTTAGGTGGGTATCTGCTCGGATTCCAAGCTCAGGTCTTTCTCTGATGTGAGAGAATGCAGGTGTAATAAATGATTGAATGTCCCCCCAAAGTGGGGGAATATCTCCCTATTTATAGGGTCCTAGGAGAGCGTGCCCCTACCTAGGTTACTTGACCTAACTTTTAGTGGGTTGCGCCGTAAAACGGAGCTTCTAAGGATTTGGGCCCTTGAAGGCCGCCATTTCAGAGGTGTATCTGAGGGCGCCAAGTTTCAAGAGGATGTTAAGCCACGTGGGTCATCCTGAGCTTGACACATGGCTTCCTCTCATTGGTCCACGTGTCTAGGGTATTTTTTACCCTAAACATTTGCCCCTCACAGGTCGCACGTGCATATCACGTGGGGCCTGTGACACGTGTCCACCTTTCATAGGTGAACAGTAACGGGTAAAATTTTTGAATTTCAAATCAAAGATTTCCCCCCGCTTTCACTTTCTATAAATAGAAAGTTACCCCCCCCCCCTTTTCTCACCTTACGCTCACATTTGACTTTTTAGAGAGAGAAAAAGAGAGATTCTAGAGAGAAGTTCTCTGCTTCTGTCTGCATCACAGGAAGTTCAAGCTTTCGAGTGCTAGCAGTTCAACACCCGGTTTACCGACTGTAGTGGTTTTCAGACTTTTTAGAGAAAAAGCGAGGTAACCGCCTGTACCATTTTAGCTTTCCTCCCTTTCAATTTGTATACCATTTTTTATCCGCCTGTATACCTAGCTTTTTAGAGAATATAAATGAGTTCCCAATCCACTCACTCGGCACTGCCTAGGACACTCAGCCGATCCCTCGGAACGGCTAAGTCTAGAACAGGGGGTGCCTCTTCTGGACTGTCGGAACCAATATGCTCATCTCCGAATTCCTCCCTCTCTGTGTCTGTACAGGACACAATTGCCAGAACGAAACAAACGGCCAGACGGTCCAAGAGTCGGCGCACTATGAGAGTGCTTGCCGATGAGGTTTTCCCAGACGGGGAACAGAGGGATTGGGAGGAGAGCGGATCTGACGAAGAGGTAGACGGCGAGGGAGCTCCGGGGTACGAGAGGTAGACGGCGAGGGAGCCGCCTCCTCTAATGAAGCCGGCGATGCTAAGGCCGGCCAAGGGTCAAGGGGCGAATCTTCCGGCTCGGACCAAGACAATTTTGCGGCTGACTATCAGCAGCCACCTAAGGTTGCCGACAACCCCAACCCTAAAAGGACCCGGATGCTGCCGGGTAACATCGCCCTCCTCAATAGCAGATTCGGGGCCTTCAAGGAAAAGCACCCCTTTGGACGGGGTTGGGAAATTATCGTTCCTCCGGCTGACGCCGTAATGGCCTGGGGCGATGATATTGACCATGCAGACGACTACTTCATCTGGTACGAGGCGGTTATCGAAGCCGGCCTCCGGTTCCCCCTACACCCCGGAATTAGGAAGATTCTTAAGGGGTACGATGTAGGGGTTTGGCAGCTCACCCCCAACTCGTGGGTGAATATTCTAAGTTACATCGCCGCCTGCGAGTTTCAACATATAAACCCTAGTTTTTCCGCCTTCGCTCATATGCACTACTTGAGCAAGGCCCCAGACGGCCATGGGGCATGGTACACTCTGACTACCTTGCCCCAATACTTGATGACTTTGGACGAAGTGTCCAAATGGTCCGGGTGGAAGGACAAGTTTTATTTTGTTTCTTCCCCCACCTTAAGACACAACCGGACACTGCGCCAGTACAATATTGAGCCAGCTCTTCTTGGACGTAAATGCCCTCTCCCGGCGCTATCTACTAAGGCCCGGGAGCAAATAATGGAGCCGGGATTTTTGGAAACAACAACCGAGCCCATGGGGGATGGGACTCACATCATAGTACCCAAAAACTGGATTCCCCATCCGGACTTCTTCAAGGACGAGTGCTTCTTGTCCGCCTACGGGCTGAGTACCATGTTTCCTAGGGGTAGAATACTTCTCATCCGGAATGATTGTTATTTTACTTTAATTGCAAACTTGCCATAATTTCTTCTAACCATAAATTCTTGTTCTTGAAGACCAAGCCTTGAGAATGGTAGATCAGGCGAAGACACTGGCTAATTCTGCGGCGCTACTGCGCAAAGAGGCGGCACTTGCCAAGAAGGCAGCCGTCAAGGCAAAAGATTCCAAGAAAGGCGGGGTAAGACCGCCTGACTTTATGTGTTTGCATATTTCCTTTTTTTTTATTAATTTGTCGGTTGGGTATACTTACCCTTTGTTTATTTCTCAGGAGTCCGTCAAGAAGGTTCCATGATCTTTCTCCAAGCTGCTCAAAAGGCAAGGAGACGATCTGGAGAAAACTCCGGCTGCGAAAGCCGCCAGGAAGGACCCTCCTCAACCCCAGAAACAATTATCTGCCCAATCCGGTCGTCCAACGATTGGGGGCAAATCCCCTGCTGTGCTGAGAAAACTGAGCGAAAGCTCAGAACGCTCGCAGCAGAAAGCGCAGGATGTCTCTACGACATCGAAGGGTGGCGAGCCACCTAATGTTGCAGGCGGTGCGGCAACGCTTGGGGAGGAGCAGAAGCCGGAGACCCATCTGGAAGCCCAAGGTAAGGGATGGATTGAAATACTTTGGCCACTTGATTTTATGTGAGTCAAGACCAAGGTTGATCCCTCTAAAGGGTTGGTCAGCAGCCGGCAACGGAATGCCGACTACGCTGCCTCTATCTCACAGAGTATTACTTTTGATGCAGATCTGACTTCTAACGAGCCGGATCTTGTGGGTTTTGCAAAACAGATGGTGAGGACCCTCACCCGGTCTGAGAAGAACTCTATACCTTATCTGCAGGTCGTGGACTTCGACCAGATAATGGGTCCACTAGCTGAGGTAATAAACCCCTCAACCTTGATATCTTTTATCTTTAATTCTGCTAAGTAACTCATAAACCGGTTGTTATTGTCTCGGGTGATGCTGAGAGTAGACGGTCTCCGGGGCCCCTTCAGGCGGAAACAGGAAGAGGTAAATAACACCAAACGGAGGGCCCTTGAAAACCTCAACTCTGCTGAATATTCTGATTATATGTGTAATTTAAAGATTAAAGCAGTAGAGTTGAAACAGGAGGAGCTGATCCGGAGTTTGACGGCTGCAAACGACAAAGCTAACAGCCGCCCTTGATAAGCAGCTAAAGGATGCCAAATCAGATCTCAAGGCATTAAAAGATGCTGATAAGGAGAACGCCCAGCTCCGAGTAGACGTTACCCGCCTGGGGGTAGAACTTGTCAATCTGCGAAACAAGCAGTCGGACGAGCTTGCCCTTGAGCAAAAACGAATGACAGAGGAGAATGAGCGGGACAACTTGGCCCAGCTGAAGATCACCTGGAGCCTCCTTTACCCAGAAATAGACTTTAAGGTCTATAAGCTGATGTATGATTACGCCATTAAGGTGTATGATGCCCAGCTACTGGGTGATGCTCCCCCACCTCGCTTCAAGGATTGGGCTGCTGAGAAGGGATATGATGTCTCTAATACTGAGGAGCCGGCGGATGAGCATAACGAGGGCCAAACCAGCCAAACTCAGCCGGGGCAGCATCAACCACCTCAGCCTTAAGCGGGCCTCCACACTTTCTGCGGCAGTATGCCATTGTTGTTTCTTTACCGGCTTGTATGCCGTGTTTTGTTGTATTTTTACCAACCATGGGGTTGGGTTAACAATTTATTGTTTGTTTCCTCACCGGATGTAACTCCGGTTAACACAACTTATGGCCTTTGAGCCATTTTTAATATTAATGAAGTATTCCGACTCAGTCGGTTGTTTTATACCTATTTGTGTTGAGTTTTTTCAATCTGAATTTTGCGTATGTTTGCAATTCTTTAATATTTTGCCTAACTTAAAAAAGCTTGCGGCAGTTTGTAATCCGGGTGCTCTTGCCCTTGGGCGGCTGTGTGGTTGGTTTTATTTCAAATTGATTAATTGGCTTGAAAACACTTGATAGTAGGAAAAGTATGGAGTGTTTTTAGGCCAATCAATCACAATGGTGATTTCCCCAAACCAAGTGCACAGCCGGCCATTAGAACGGGTACTTTAGGCTTCTTGCCCAAGCGGTTGTATTCCGTCTGGGGTTGACGCGTAGCCATTACACAATCTTTTGCCCCATTAGGGGGAGTGAGTGCAACTTTGGAATAAATAACCTAAGTAAGAACTTCAGCCGATGACTGACTGAGGCCTCAGGGCATCCGGTTTTCGGTAACTTAATCGTTCTTTAGGTTATTCTGGTCAGACGGCTATGAGCTGACCAATTTGGTCTTTCAATTTTCACCGTCTGCGTTGGTACATAGAACCGACGAATAGTCTGTTCTCTGCGACGATTACACCCGGGAGGTGTCGCTGGACGCCTTTGTCCATGTTGGGACAGGCGGTTTTGTAAAATAAGCAACCATCCGGCCATATTGGCCTTTGGTTTTGTTTGAGACCGGTTGTATAGCAACTAGGCGTTTTTGTGCCAAGTTTTTTTTACGTGAACTTAGTTGGTTGAACGAATAATCCGTCTGAGTGTTACCCAAACGGATAAGCAATTGATAATTTACACCAAGTATCAAACGTTTTTAATTAAACAAAGAGTCCGTCTGAGCTTTACTCAGGCAGACTAGCAATTATTAAATTACACCAAGTATCAAACTTAGTGATTCAAACAGAGAGTCCGTCTGAGTTTTTACCCAGGCGGACTAGAAATTATAATGTTCAACTAAACCAAGTATCATACTTAGTTAGTTAAGCTCAGGGTCCGTCTGAGCATTGCCCAGGCGGACGAACAATAATAATGGCAAAATAAATCTGCAAACAAAGCCTGAATTTTCATTAATTGACTTACTGTTTACAAAAAATATACATTTTCAGAAGTAGTACTTTTTCAGATTATCTACATTCCAAGTTCTAGGCAGGCGGCGACCGTCTGGGGTTTCCAGACGGTAGGTGGTGTTCCTGAATTCTTCATAAATCCGATAGGGGCCTTCCCAATTAGGGGTTAGCTTCTCAGCCTCATTGGCCCTACAGGTTGCCTCCATTTTTCATAACACAAAGTTATCCACTTTCAGAGGGCGCTTGTGCACTTTCTTGTTATAAGCTCTGGTCATGCTCAGACGGTATATCTCATGGCGCAGGGCAGCGTTGCCCCTGCGTTCCGGGAGGGAGTCCAATGCCAGCCGTATGGCCTCCCAATTTGCCTCTTCATCATAGAGCATAACTCTGAGAGTCAGCTCGTACTGCTCAATGGGCAAGACAGCTTCAGCACCATATACCATAAGGAATGGGTTTTCTCCGGTTGCCCCTTTAGCAGTAGTCCGGATGGCCCATTGGACATGAATTAACTCTTCTGCCCATAAACCACTAGCTCTTTCAATTTTCTTTTTTATGTCGTCTGAGATGAGTTTGTTGAAGGCTTCAACCTGGCCGTTTGCTTGGGGTCGGCCGACTGATGCAAAACAGTGTGAGATACCCTGATCTCCCAACCAAGTCTTGAGCTGAGGGTTCTCAAACTGAGGGCCATTATCAAACACCATAGACATAGGTACCCCAAATCGGGTGATGATGTTCTTCCAGATGAAAGAGATGACATCCTTTGTCTAGATGTTCTTAACCGGCTCAGCTTCTACCCATTTGGTAAAATAATCCACAGCCACCAAAATGTAGCGCTTTCGGCCTGGAGCAGGCGTATAAGGTCCTAAGATATCCATGCCCCATTTGGCGAATGGGACTGGGCTGTGGATTGCCGTCAGATCAGTAGCCGGGCGGTGAATAAGAGGGACAAACCTTTGGCATTTGTCCCATATTTTGACTAACTCTTTAGCGTCTGCTTCAAGAGTAGGCCAGAAGTAATGCCGCCTGGCTCTGACGGCTAGGGACCTGCCGCCTATATGAGAGGCGCAGTACCTAGCATGCAATTCTTCGAGAACTTCTTTCCCCTTTTCTAGGGTAACGCACTTCAATAGAGGTTTGAGGAAACCCGCCTTGAAGAGTTCTCCGTTTCTTAACTCGAAGTTTGCTGCTCGCTTTTTCATGACGGGTGCCTCCTGTGGGGAATAAGGAAGCTTGTCGTCTGCTAAATATGCCCGGATGCCATCCATCCAAGTAGAACTTCGGTCAAAGATTCCAATGGGCTCTTCATGTATGCTTCTCTTTTCAAGAACTTCCTAAAATACCGACCGAGGAGTATCACAGCAGGCAGATGAAGCCAATTTGGACAACGCATCCGCCTGGTTGTTGTCTGACCTAGGCACTTGATTCAGACGGAATTCCTCAAGTGCCCCAGCCTCTTCTTTGACTGCCTGAAGATATTTAATCATAGCCGGATGAGTTGCCTCATATGTTCCCTCATACTGGCTGACGACCAACTGTGAATCAGAATAGGCGTCAATTTTAGTTGCCCCCGCTGCCTTACACATGTGGATTCCGGCTAGCAGGGCTTCATACTCCGCCTCGTTGTTTGAGGCTTGAAACTTAAACTGCAGTGCATATTCAAATTTGTCCCCCTCAGGAGACTCATATATAATTCCTGCACCACAGCCGTTCTTCGTTGAGCTTTCGTCTACATACACTTTCCAAACCTGGTCAATATTATCCGGTTGCACCGGTCGAGTCATTTCAACAATGAAGTCGGCAAACGCCTGACCTTTCACTGCCTTTATAGGTTCAAAAGTGATTTCAAGACTTTGCATTTCAATAGCCCATTTCAACATTCTGCCGGATGACTCCAAAGTAGACATTGGCCGCTTGAGGGGCTGCTCAGTGTAGATTACCACCGGATGAGCCAGAAAATAAGGTTTCAATTTCTTGAGAGCCATATACAGGGCAAGGCCAAATTTTTCTACCATGGGGTACCGAAACTCGGAATTTTTTAGAACATGGCTAGTGAAATAGACCGGAAGCTGAACACCATCTCTCTTAGCAAGGAGAACGGCACTGAGTGCATGATCCGAGACGGCTAGGTACATGTATAACACCTCTCTAGGCAGTGGGCTAACAAGCCTTGGAAAGGAGTGCAAGTGTTCTTTCAGTCGTTGAAAGGCCGCCTCAGCATCATCCCCCCATTCAAATCTGGTCTTCTTCTTGATTGCTTGGAAGAAGTAAAGGCATTTGTCACCTGACCGACTGAGGAATCTTCCCAAGGCGGCCAGGCAACCGGTTAGTCTCTGTTCTTCCTTGACAGTGCGGGGTGACTTCATGTCAATCACCGCCTGTATCTTCTCAGGGTTAGCCTCTATCCCCCATTGGTCAATTAGGAATCCGAGAAACTTCCCAGACTCGACACCAAAGACGCATTTCTTAGGATTTAACATAACCTTATGCCGCCTGAGTGTGGTGAAGGTTTCTCGAAGATCAGCAAGGTGATCCGCCTACTGCTTGGATTTGAATATCATGTCATCAATGTCTACGTTCCTCCCAATTTGATTAATAAAGACCGTATTAATCATCCGTTGGAACGTAGCCGGCGCATTTTTCAAGCCAAACGGCATCACAGTGTAACAGAATAGCCCCTAATCAGTGACGAAGGCCGTCTTTTCTTGATCTTTCTTCCATAGTGGTATCTGATGGAAGCCGGAGTAGGCATCCATAAAGCTCATCAAGGCATGCCCGGCTGTCGAATCGACCAGACTGTCGATCTTAGGAAGCGGATAACTGTCCTTGGGACATGGCCTGTTGAGATCTGTGTAATCAACACACATACGCCAGGTACCATTCGGCTTTTTCACAAGCACAACATTCGCCACCCAGTCGGGAAAATTGCATGGCCGAATGAACCCAGCATCCAACAGCTTTTTAACTTCGGCAGCTGCCGCCTGACTTCTTTCCTCGCCATGATGGGCTTCTTTTTAGGGTCCACGGCGAGTTTATGGACAGCAAGATCCGGGCTGACGCCTGGCATCTCTTCCACTTCAAAGGCAAAAATGTCTTTGAATTCTTTCAGCAGAAGGTGCAAATCTGCATCCAACGTAACAAAAGCAACCGTCCCAACCTTTACGGTACGCTCTGGACGGCTTTCGTCTAGAGGTATATCAATGTATTCACCAGCCGGTTGCGGACGGAGCTCATCTGACCGTTCACCGGTCAGTGATTGCTATTTTTTCTCTTTCTTCACCTCCACCAGCATAGGTGCCTTTCTTTTCTTCCCGGCTGCTGGTGGGGCTGGTACTGGATCAGCATCCTTGACATTGTCAAGATCTATTGGTTCCTGGCTGTCTTGGGCCACAGTATCTTTGACGGCTGAGAGATAACACTCCCGGGCCGTCTTCTGATCCCCATTCAAGGAACCAACAGAGCCGTCATCCCTCTCATACTTAATGAGCATGAGGGAAGGGATGATTACAGCCTTGGATTCGTTGAGGGTTGGCCGGCCCAAGATAATGTTGTAGGCGGTCAACTCCTCAACGACAAAAAACTTGACGACCAGGTGTCGCCCTTTTCTTTCTCACCCAGCCGGATGGGTAGATCGACCCTTTCGACTGGGTAAGCCATTCCACCCCAACAGCCAACTAAGGAGTGGGTAACCGGATGTAAGCTGCTGTCATTGTATTTCAGCTTCTGCATGCACCGGAGACTGATGATGTCCGATGAGCTGCCGGTGTAAA